>JAMPIT010000856.1:11810000-14210000 GCA_026261815.1 Monarcha castaneiventris obscurior | reverse complement strand
CCTTCATGGTCCTCGTCTGCTCTATTATTTTGGTCAGTGGGTTGGTTTTATAGTGTTGTGCTTTTCTAAAGGCACTAATACCCTTCAGCATAAGGCTTTAAATTTTAATTAACTCAAAGAATTAGCATCTGACTGCAATCTCATTCTCAGGAGTCCTTGGTAATCAAAGTGATCCCCTAATAGACATATTTATGTTTTCAATTGGATTTGTCAATTATGTGGATTTTATTTCTGTGTAAGCTGAAAACTGTAAACCTCTGGGATTGTGCTTTTACCTCAGGCCCAGCAAAAAGGATGGCTGTCACATATTTGCCCAGCCACAGCCTTGTGAAAAAAAATTGTATCCTCATCCTGGGTAACAGCAGGGTGTATAATTTTAGTTTTCTTTTCTGCTTCCCCTTTCCCAGGTGCGTTGTGATAGTGAAATACAGGAGCTACGTCAGTGGCAAAAGAAGCTGAGAGAGGAGAGACACATTAATAAGATAGTGAAAGAATTCTGGGCTAAGCAGGAAGCCAAAGGTAAGCGAATTAAATTGTGGGGTGGTTTGGTTGGCTGGTGCTTTTGTTTGTTTATTTGTTTTTACACTGTGTTGAATTTTTGTGCTTTGAGTTGTGTTAAAAAATAGGCCACACAGTAGGACACTGATCCCGAGAGAGAAGGTAATGTCTGCTGGAAATGCTTGGCTGTGTCTTTACAGGCACTACTTATTCCACTTTAGTTGCCTGTGCAGCTGAAAGTGGCACTGAAAAATACAATACAGGGCCAAAATTCAATAATTTCAGAAGACTATGACGATTTGCTGGCACAGTATTTCCTAGGGCAGGATTAGACACCTACCAGCTACTCATCATGTAAATGCTGATTTTTACCAGATGGGTTGTAGTACAGTTTTTCTGAACTCTGGGATTTCTCTCTGGTAAATATTCTATTGGCATTTTCCTGAAGTTATTTACAGCAGAACTTGGCCTGTACAATTATTAAAAAAAAAAAAAAAGAAAACAAACCCAAACAACCTAAAAAATTGCCAAGGGAAATAATGCCAGATTGCTTCAAGAGCTGGCACTGTAATGTGTTATTTTTTTGCCCTGTTTGTGGACAAGGCTTTAGTGGCAGGGCCAGGTTACCATTCACTGAGGCACAGAGGTTTAATTATGATTATTTGCCCAGCGTCTTTGCTAATGCAGGATTCACTAGCTCCTCAACCAGTCTGCATTTTGCCAGCCTCTGTGGGCTGCCTCAGCCCTGGCACAGGCAGGGAAGTGCCCTCTGCACCCATGGCAGCAGCTGAGAAGGTTTGGGGTTGTTCAGCTGAGGTGTTGAGGTGTTGAAGAGAGGGCAAAGGGTGTTGTGGCAGTGAGGATTGTGTGCCCTGCAGCCTCCTGGCACTGTCACAGGGTGTTCTCACATGGCCAATCTTTGCCCTGAACTACAGGGGAGTGACAATTCTTGGTGATAGAGTTTGTTACAAGGGCTGTGTAGATTCTCCAAATTTATACTTATATTTATACTTATATTTATACTTATATTTATACTTATATTTATACTTATATTTATACTTATATTTATACTTATATTTATACTTATATTTATACTTATATTTATACTTATATTTATATATAAATAAATAGGTTTAATCTTTGCAGGTTTAATCTTTGAAAGATCAGGTTTTATTTACCAATCCATGAAATTGCCTAAGGGATATTTTATAGCTGAAAATAATTAATTCTGAGGAACAAAATCATACATCACAACAGGGGAAAACTGTGTTTATAGGTGTATTTATATGGGGTGTTCATATGCAGTAAGGGAAGTAGAATTCTTGGTTTTAGTAGCGTAGACCTAGAAGGTTAAATCATGCAGTAACAGTGCACAAAAATGATGAAAAGATAAAATCAGTGAGACATTAAGTTGTCTTCCAGCAGACTTGACTGACATACAAAGAAAATTTTGGCAGAGCAACCAAAGTTTCCTTCAAGTGGGATTTCATAGCCTCTGTACTACAGTTTATTATGAGTTTATTTGGTAAAAAAATGTAGGCATCTTTTTTTTTTTTAAGAAAATACAGATATATCTGGGTTTGAATATCTGAAAACAGTGGATTCAAATTTCCTATCGTAAGATTATTCTCATTATAAATGTAAAACATAAAAGATGAATTTTTCTCTTTGTAATACATGGTTAATTCTGTCAGTGTTAATTGTTGGAAAATTGCATTCCTGGAGATAATGACAGAGGTTGACCTAGCAGGGTTGCTTGTTCCTTTTAAGTGATTGCAATTTAATGTTTGTGGCTTGGCCTCTGTTTTCAATTGGTTAATACTTATATCATCTCATCAAGGCATGTTTTTCACACATTCCATTGGCTGTGATACCAGCAGAAGTTAGAGATGCAGGTTTCCCACTTCTAAGAAATAAACCTATATATGCACAGAGATGTGAAAAAGGATGAGGATGATATTGGACTGTTAGTCATAGTTTGCAGTCTTCCTGCTTGTAAAATCTTAAAGGTGAAAATTACAAGTTCATTTTCAGAGGACATGGTGAACCCATTCCCAAAATGCTGCAATTAAGAAAAAATAGGGGCTAAGGGTGGACTGTGTCATTTGACAGTTGAATTGATTAAAAAACTCCTGTGTCTGAAGAAATTTAATCTTTCTATAAACTATACTTAAGTTGTTTCGGAGACTTATGTAGTGATAAGACTTCCTTTGCCAACTGTTTCAAAAGGAAAAACAAATTTCCTTTTAATCACTCTCACAGAGCTTTCCTGTCATCAAATCATTTATTTTAGGACTCTAGGACACACAGCTGTTTCACCACTTCAAATAAAGTTGCAAAATTGCTCCTTTTCAATTTTTTTCTTAAACCAGTATAAGTTTATGTTGCTTATATCACATCAGCTTCCAATATTATCACACTGTTTCTGTAATTTCTTAACTGAGCACTGCAAAGTTAATTTAGGAGTATCCCCACATCAAACAGCCTTGGGGCCCAGACAGATGGCTATTTGGAAACAGCTGTACTGGCTTGAGAAGTTACTGTCCAGGGGTTTTCATTATCAATCTCAGCTGTGATACCATAATTCATTCTGTTAGTGCTCCAGCTGCTCTTATTTCTGCTCTTATTATCCTGCTGTTGATTAGTGTTATTAAACCCTATTTTATTGTAAAGCCAGCAAGGTTGGTTTAACTGCTTTTACCAGTGATTCCATCCAACCCAGCTGACTCCGTGCTGAAGTGGATTGTGAACGCTCACACAATAATGAATAGCATAACACAACTACTTTTTAACCTTGTATTTCTAAGCATTTGGTTTAACTGAATTCTTTAATTCGGTTAATTCAATTAATCCCCTGTAATTAAACCACTGAAGTCCTTGCAACAAGCAGACAAAGCATTTATTGTTCCTGAAAACTCAGATATCACAAATAAAGCATTACAATTCATGGTCAAAGGAAAAAAAAGCAACATTTTTAAGTAGATACAGCATTTTATTATGAAATTACCCACATTAAGAAAAATAATAAAGGATCTCTTTGATTTGTATATAACTAACTCTGTTTATTAGATGCTGTAAACAGTGCTGAATCTAACTGTAGGGGATGAATGGTGAGCTGCCAAATAGCTTTTAGAAAATGATGACTCGAGCAGTAATGTGATTCTATTGACACTACTAGAAAGATCAGCATACCTTCCATGGAAATATCAGCCAAAGACTCAGTTAATGTGAGCTAACAGGCAGAGTCTGCTTTGTTGGGACTTTCAGCACAATGCTATGTGGACCTTATTGCAAGGGTATGTTCTAGGTAAAAATATAATTTTATGAAAGTGTGTTTGTATGTGATACTAAAAAAAAAGGTAGTAAGAAAACATTATAAATATAAACTGATTGTAATTAACAAATCTATAGGAATTCTTCATTTATTTTTCTGGTTTCAGAAAGTGTGTTAAAATGTCTATTGAGACAAACAATGAGTTTTCATTAGAACAACACTGGAACGAAATACTTCTGGAGGGTTTTTGAAGCAGAGACCAAAAGTCTGATTTTTATGGGGTGAACCAACAACTCCCCCATTAAAAAGGCAGCCCTGTGCTCCTCCATGCTCCTCTCCCTGGCAGGGGCACTCGTGGCTGCCCAGTGCTCAGCTGGCTCTGCCAAAGAGCAGCTCCTGCTCTGCTGCCCCAGGGGAGGCTTTTCTGCTGCCTCAGCCTGGAAAAGTGACTTACCCAGTGATGGCACAGTCCTCACCTCCAGCAGAAGGGGAATGGTGCACCAGTAACCCAGGGAAGGGAATGTGCCCAGCTGGGATGGGCACTGAGTGCCAGAGGAGCTGCTGTGCCCTGTGAAGTCAGCTTTTCCTTTCTGCCTGGTTTGTAGGCAGGGCTGTGATGGTGCCTCATGCAAACCACTGATTGTCCCCCTGCTTCACAGCATGTTTAACAGTTCTATCTTTTTCTCTAAAATTCTTTAGTCTTCTCTCAGTCTGTCTTTTATACTCTTTATTATTAGTTTTGCAAAGTGCTCTAGGATAGAAAGTGTGAAAACTGCATGAAAATTACTTTATGCATTAATAGCACCTTGCAGGACTACTGACCTCTTTTAATGCATATGCTGGCAAAATTTCTTTTTGAGTGCAAAGAAGAAACTGTGTTCCTTTCAGCATATACCCAGGACCATAAAGCTACAGCATTCTTGGCTGACATTTTATTTGCTATACTGCTCCACTGCTGTGTAAAATTACATTCCACAAAATGGTCTATATTTAAGGTATGACAGTCCTTACTGTCTGAACAATTTCAGACTGAAAATGTAGAGATAAGAGTAACACTTAGGACTCACAGCTTTAGACTTGTAGGGAGAAAGAATTTTCTCTAATATAGCACAGCTGATGGGATAAATTTGTTCCAGAATTTTTTACAGAATTAAAAAATTGTTTGCCTTCTACAGAAAATACAGTTAATTAAAACCCAACCTCTAGAGAATGTGAGTGAAAAGCAGATTGTGGTTCTGAGCACTGTTTTGTGCAGATTTAGTACTGATGAGACAGCACTGGAAATGAAAAAGTGCCCATCCTACAGTGAAAGGAATTTGAAAAATATTTAAACTTAATGAAAATACCAAAATCTTCATTCATCACTTATGTGAACAAAACACTTTGCTGGCACTGTTGCAATGGTTATTTCTCTGCTGTTGGAAAGACCATTGCTGCTGTTACACAAACAGCACTTTCAGCTGTGTTATGTCCTAAGGACATTCTTTTCTTCTTATGTGCATAAAATTTGTAAAATTTTAGTTTTAAAAAGCAGTGTTCTTAGGGAACATAATAAAATAAATAAATATTCCTGGTTTTATGGCAGTACCAATTGGGACCCTATTAGCTGGCAGTTCTTACAAATCAACCATAGCCTGGGCTTTGCAAGGCACTTGTGTAGCAGAGCAGGCACAGTGTGTGGAAAATCTAGTTAAATCAAAATAAGACAGAAAGTAATCTTCACAGCAGGTGAGGGGGCTGATTTCCAGATACAGGAGGGAATATTCTTTTACATTCCATTCAATTTCAAGCTGTATTTTTCCTTTGGCACTAGAAGTTATTACTTACCTATCTGGAGAGATTTTTAAAATACTTCTTTCATAGCGATAATCTTTTCCCTTGGGAAGATGCATCCAGCAATGCTGTGAAGAACTCAAAATGTAGGTGTTCTGGAAAATCCTTGAAAATATGAATGAGATACAAGGGAGAACAGGCTGCATATTTTAGGAGTGCTAGAGCAGGAACAGATGCACAGTGTCAAGAAGCAAGGAAATGCAGTCACTCACTCCTTATACAGCTGTGGTGTCTCCACCTGAATGATGAGGAAGGATTCAAAAGCTTAATATCAATTTAAGCTGAGCAGGGGAAGTCTAGTCTGCATACTTTTGAAGGATGAAGGATGCAATCATATCACATCAAAGCAGAATTAATTGAAGAAGAGAAAAATGTTAAATTCAGAACCCAGAAAAAAATGGCTGCTTCACTACTGTGAAACTTCTTTAAATTCATTCCATAAACATCCTTATTATTGGGGCCATAAATGAAGTTACAGCCACGTGCATGTTTGCAGGATTCAGTTGTTTCCCAAAGAAAATATTGAAAAGAGGATATATTTACAAATGGGAAAATCTTACACTAGGCTTAAAAAATATTTAAATTACTGTAGGAAATATTGTTGGATTAGGAAAAGGAACAGTCTGAATAGCTAATGGATTTCTTAAAGACTGAATCTCTGTGGTGTATTTAGGAAATTTCAGCCCTGTAAAATGTAAGGAATTATTCAGTTTTATGAGAGAGTTTCTTCCCCCACCCCTCCCCTTTCACCAAGGGTGGTTGAAATAATGGAGGAAGATTTTAAACAAAATAATTTGTTTCTAATTTCATCTGCCCTCCTTTTATTGCAGCTGTAATTCTTTAATTAATCTGATAATGGAACTCTTGTAAGTGATGACCTCCTCATATTCAATGGTTTTACACTTTTAATCTGTTCTATTATATAACATTTATGTACACACACATATATATTAAGATCTTATATGTTGAATGTATTTCTTCTAATAATTTGGTTTCAAACTAAGCTTTATAAACAGGTTAAAAGGGGAAGGCTGTCAGAAGGACACTGCACTTAAAAGAATTTCACTCTTTTTTTTTTTTAAACATTTCTGTATTTACAAGTATTTGGGGTTTTTTTTCTGAAACCAAAAGTGTTGCAGTCAATATGGTTTAAAATGGGGGCATATAAATGATTGCTTTTGATTTAAAACCTCATGTATAAAATTTGACTTACATGGAAGACCTTAAAATTTCCTTTTTTTTTTAAGAAACAAAAAAGAAAATCAAAGAACAAAGCAGTACCGAAGGCTGAGTACGTGGTGGTGGTTTTCATCAAGCCTAATTCAAAATGCTTGAGATGTTTCTGAAAGTTTAATCTTGGCACTAACAGCTGAGAATGTAGTGATAAAAGTCATAAGACTCAGGATACAGAATCCAATTTATTGGTCCACACCCTGGGCTCAGACATCTTTGAAAATTTATACAGATTACAGTAACATTTAATTTCTGAAAGTACGTTGGGAATGTTTGAAAAAATAAAAAGGAAAGATGATCACTTAGATAAACTACAGCACATGATCTTCTGAGCTGTGCTTACACAGGCTCAGCAGTGGGTCTGTGAGCACAAGTCTGAACTAATCCTCCAGTACCAAAGCTGTATTTTCACTCATCACTCTGCAGTTGTTAATAATGATCTGTCATGGAAAAAAAGGAGAATTGCAATTTGGCAATTTTTCTGTGATTATATAAACATCTTCTTTTTGGTTTTGTTTGTTTGTTTCTTTAAGGAGAGCAGAAATTCTTCATGGGTTCTGCAATCTTCTTTGCTTCCTTTTTCTGCTTTTAACCTTAAAAGTGAAAAACATTGGAGCATTTGTATTGAAAACGCTGGTGGTGTATTTTGTAAGCCATTTAGATAAGCAAACCCCAAATTTCTATTTCTAGCTATAGGATGTGTTAAAAGCCTGGAGAAAAGGCTGTCACCAGCTGAAAAATAAAGCCTCCAAACAGTCCTGCAGCAAAACTGGATTTGAGACTCTCAGTTAAAAAAAAAGAAGGGGGGAAGTGGGGCAGGGAAAGAAAGACCACAAGCTGCTAGGGGAGTTTAAAACACAACTCAGAGAATTCAGAGGAGTGGGTGACAGACTGCAGAATGCAGGAGCTGCTTGCCCTGACTCCCTTTGAGCCCTCCCTGTGGCATCCATCACCCAGGCATCTTTCCTGATGTAACAGTCTGTTTTCTTACCTGATGCTTTCTTTTAGTCTGTGCAAGGGTTTAAATTTGGTAACTTTGCAGAACCTGTCACACTTTGCAAGCTGGAATCCTGTCAGAAATAAGAGGGGCTAATGGGTCTAAATGCAGTTTTCATGAAGCTGCCCAGCAAATCTGGAATTCTGGGTTTCTGCCTGTCTTGGTTTCTGCCTGTAAATCCCCAAATGCTTTTAGCTGGGGACTTGCCACTCTGAAATGATTTCTATTTCTGGTCAGTTCTTTCTGTTTTCATCGTTCTCTTTCCCTATCTTGACTACTTACATTTAAAAATACTGCATTAATCAGATGCTCTGGAGATGCACTGGTTGCCTTCATTCTGGATTTTCCTCTCTCAGTCCAGGGTTGTGTTCCATAAACTGTTGTGTTTCTGTGGCTGTCTCTTCATAAATCTCAGGTCAATGAATGATTTGGAGGACACTTGAATAATTGTAAGCAATAGTCTCCAGTACCTCTAATTCTCTGTAGTTTTTTCTCTTCTAACTCAGGTGTTCATGCCAGTTGTTGATCTACTCTAACACTTGTATCTTCCCATATTTCTTTTCTTTTTGTACACCTTGAATTGTGAAAATGCCATTCAAATATATTCTAATGAATTCTGAGTCTTTCTGTCTAAATATGAGGAAAGCAATGGTGCATTGCACAAACAAATTCTGCTAGAGATCTTTCAGCCCTTATTTCCCATATGCATCACTGAATGTTGGTGTTTGGAAGTCTCCTGTATGTCAGCTCTTGCTTTGCTAATCTGATCCTAACTGAATTAAAAAATGCCCTGAAACTTTATGTCCTCTACAGTCATGAAAGCAAGACTAAGCATTTGACAAATTCTGCTCCTGATTTGGAGAATTAGGTTTGTCCTGTCACTTTTTAAAATACATTTTGCAGAAGCCTCTTCTGCCGAGTGATCCTCTGACAGTTCCATTTCAGATTCATGACTCGCAGGAGTGTCTATGGGCGTGATTTCCATTTTATCATTTGTTTGTTTAATATATCTGTACTCAATAGATCATTTTCCTATCACTAGTGACTGAATATTTCCTGGAGTTAAAGGTTTCACTAATAATTGTATACAGGCAGACTTCCAATAGTAAGAGGCTAAAATTATAAACACTTTAAAAAAAAACTGTCTCTTTAAAAGTCAGGTCTTATTTCAGCAAGACTGCTGGTGGCTCTGATTTCATGTTCAGGCTTCTTTGGCATTTCATTGGGAGGCTGGGGTGAAACTCCTTTCTATATATATATTTTACTCTAAGCCCCTGCTAATAAGTTATTCCAATAGATTTTCTTTAATGGATTTTCATCTTCTTATAGTCTGAGTCTATAGTATCTTTCATTACTGTTTTCAACTGTTTAAATTAGTAAATGTGGTTCTTGGAGTTCTATGAAGAAGAAGTGCACTCTATAGAAAGTGTGGGAGTATAAACCTTTCATAAGCTCCTGCCACAAGCCAGGTGTGTTACACAGCAGTGCACAAAGTAGGTCACAGTTTATTCACTGTTATGCTGCAACAACCAAGTGTCAAACCACAACATCAGTCCTGTACATTAACATGAGGGAAAATGATGTCTGCCATCCAAATTAGATGATAAGGATGTTTGAATTTAATGCTTATATAAATAGGACAAAAGCCAATCCTCTAGATAGCTGCAAGTCTTGCAGATTTTTGAATTTTCCCTTCCCAGGAGCTAATGAACAGTAAATCCAGATACATTCCAGTGCTTCCCTTAGCCATGGTCCGTGCCTCAGCACTGCAGCACATACATGATAAACTGTGTCAAATGAGCTGCATTCCCAAGGAACGTGGCAGGCCAAGCAAGAGATGCCTTTATTGTAGTAGGAATAGCAGGTCAAAAATAGCATTAACAGTTGTGCTTCTCAAGAACAACCCCCACCTCACCTCCAAAGAAAGTTAGCACAGTCCCCACCAGTGCTTATTATTGCAGTGGTGGCTGTGGTGTCCTGTAATTTAGAACGTGCATGTGATTAAAGCATCGTTTAATCAGGTTTTCTCAGTATTAAAAGTTTAAAAGTAAGGAGTAAAATGACTGAAAAATACAGTAAAGAGACTGAAACACAGTGCTAGCTAGTTAAACTGTTCTGTCCATATGACCTATTCAGGTAGAAATACCAGTACTAGAAGTAAGTGAGATGTGAGATTATATTTTTTTTCTTAACTTACACTGTTACAGCACTTAAGAGCCTCAGTTCCTCTGTGTCTCAGGACGTTAAACAGGAGCTGATGTTTTAAGTGTATGAAATACTGATCATGCTGCCAATGAGCATGATTGTGTTACTTAATTCTAATATTGCACCTCCTTAAATTAGGCATTCTCTGTAGATAATTTTCCTAATTTTTCCTAAATCCTAAAATACCTACAGATTTTCCCAAACCTGTAGATCATTTTGTTACACAAACACCTTGGGATTTAAAGTGCTTGTAATTTGTATGAATCCAGCCTTCTGTGAGAAGGGTTCCCTTGGCACTGCCCTGAGGCTGGCAGCAGTGCACAGTTGCAATTCCCACTGTGTAAGTGGCACCCTGGGGAGGTTTGTTCTGCCCAGTTATCCACAGGCCTTTCCCAGCGTGCAGGAGATCCCAGCAGGGACTCAGCAATGGTGTCCATTGCAGCAGCAGCTCAGCAGTGCAGTGCTGAGGGCTGGCCCTGCATAACTGCACACAGCAACTGCAGACACAGAGGGATGGAACAGGAATGGTGCTGCTCAAGTTCAGCTTTTAATACTTCATAAAATGCAGCTGAAAGCTGAAACGGGTCTCTCACTCTGCTGAAAGAATGACAGGACTTCTAAGACTGAAATGGTTAAAACTCAGCATAACACACAGTTGTAAGCCAGGTTGTTGATGTTGACATTTACACCATTCACTGCTTTGAGATTTGTGTTGTCTGAAAGAAACGGGCTGGATTATCAGGTAGTGCAAGTTGTTCTAAACATCCTCCTTAGGCATTTCAAAATATTTTAAGCAAGCTAGTTCAGTGTGAGGTGTCACAGCCTGAAAAATACATTTCTCCAATGGAAATTTCTAGTGAAAAAACGTAGCCAGGCAGCTTTGTTCTCCATCTTTCCAGCTTTTCTGAATCCTGAGGACATCTTACTTTTCTATCTGCATAGGAAGCAAGTATATGTCAAAAACTATTTAAATAACTGCCTGAAATCCAGATTTATGCTGACAGCCTGTGCTTCCTGCTTGGTGTGATGTGATTGGAAATTGTTATGCTTAAGTAACACAGGTTATGATAAGACATGGACACTACTGACTAAAAGCACTGCTAGCAGATACCTAGAACACCTGCTCATTTTATTGTGGAAGTGTGTGAGCCCTAAGGTTTCTGAATGTTCCAATTTTTATGCAAAAGTCATCACATCAAGGAATATTAGATAAAATTCAATGCAATAGAAAGTATTTTGAATATAGGACATTCATAGTCACATGGGATATTAAATCCACTCCTGATTTTTCTCCTTAACAGCTGTACAAACAGAAGCCCTAAAATCCAGAAGGGTCTTTTGCCATCGAGGCACTGGGCATGTATGGCCTTGGCCATTGTAAAACAGGGTGTATCCTGCTGCTGCAGCCTCATTTGGGGTTTCTGAGGGATTATTGCTGTGTCCCTCCTCATACAGCACTTTCCCTCTATGCTTTCTCTGAGCTGAGATCCTCCAGGTTGGGGCACACTGAGCACCTTAAATTAGCACATGGGCCTGGTGCAGCCCAGCATTCCAAGAGGATTTTGTTTGCTGGTTTTCAGTTGCATGCCTTGGAAGGGTAACTAAGCTCTCCTGAAACTGTATGGACAAAATGGGATTTTTTGGGGGCTCATTTGGCTTTCTTTGCCTCCAGCATACCTTTTATATATAAATTTCCCAACAAACTTGCTTGATGTAAAAGGTGTATAGTACAGATGCATCTTCTGAAATGTAGGAAATAGAACGCAGATTTTTTTAAGTTGAAAGGCAGTTTGTAAAATTTTAAAATATCAAAACCAGAATAAGATAGCTGAAATCACAGGAGTAGAATGAGGAACCAGACTGTTGTATCAGCAGAAGAAAAACATTAGGTTAATCTGTATTACAGCATTCTGAAAGAATACAGAGCTTTGAAAACAGCTTTCACTAGGGGGTTGGACATTTTACTTTTATGTAGAGCTTTTGTTCATTTAGAATTGTTTACTCCAGCAAGCAACCCTGTGCTCTTTGTTTGACTGAATTTTCCCATTTGGCAGACCCTTTGCAATCACATGGATAACATTCTTCTTTCCACTGAGACATAGAAAAACTATTCTTTATTGACCTTGCTTGTTGTCCTAAATGACAAAAATGTATTTATATACTAGGTGAACTGTATGATTTCATCACTGACTTTTAATTGAAAATTCTTCAAAGCAAAAACCTCAAAGAGGTGCTTTCATTTTTTTTTTTTAACAATCCAGTGACTTCTCACTAGCAAACAGCTCTGCCCTCAGCTCCCCATGCACAATTCCACAGCTGGCAAGGAGAACCGTGTGCAAGTATCTGAGTGCTGAAGTTGTGTCAAAACATGAAAAAAATGCCATGCAAAGAAGAAATACGCTTTTTGGGTTGGGCAGGGGATTTTTATTTATTTATTGAATAACAGAGTATTTGCTGTGCAAGTATGGATGTTTTCTTTTTTGTTTCTGTGCCTGTTAATTTTTTTTTTTTTGTATGATTGCAGTGGGAAGCAAATCAGAAGAGCCGGACAAACGTACACAAAATCCTTCAACATCTCAATTTTAGTTTCCTCACTAAAATTGCAAAGCACAGAGCTTATGGACTTTGTGATACTGATTTAGAAACTCTCTTAGCATTAAAGTTTTACTTTTACATGTGAGGTAAATCAAAGGCAGATTATGTAAGGACCCAGCATGCCAAGACAAAATTCAGTCTTAGTCTAAGTGAGCACAATTCTGTTAAAACAGATGGAATGGTGCACATCTAGCCAAAAATGCTGAATCTGTTTATCTTGTGTTCCTGAATGCTCACTTAAAACCTCTTCTGACAGGAACAAGACTCTGGATGAAATTAAATGGGGTTACACCCACACATTGGCAAGTGTTAAAGCTAAGGCAAAAATCATCATTTATCATAAACTGGACCTCTCTGAGTCCTGCAGAGCTGTGACAATTTACACAGATCCAGGCTCTGTTCAGAATGGTTTGATTTGCAGAAACGCTGTGCCCCTGCAATTCCAACGGAAGGCAACGAGAGCTGGGGTTGCTCTGCATTTCTGCAGGGGAGAAAAGTCAAAGGCCCTTTTGTTACCACTTAGCACATGTGCTGAGAAAGTGTAGAATTAACATCCCAGTGTCAGCATTTTCAGCAATCTTACACAGGCTTCTTACATCAGGTCCAAGCACAGTAAAAATCAGATTGGGCCCCTTGCTAAGGTACCCTTATTATTTTTTAACATTATTTTTTTAACTTAGCCCTGTCAAGCACAGCCTTTTATAATTTCTCAATTAGAGAAGATGGTAGCAGAACTGCAAATAACTCCATGTGAGTCAAAGGTGTAGTTGTTTTGAATGAATACATGCTGGTCATCTCTAGCACTTGGCTGTGGTTCCAGAGTGGATTTTCTCCATCACTTGCACAAACTTTGTCTTCACTGTTACACCAGTACCCACCCCTTGGGTTTTTTCCTGGGTGGTGATGATGGGCATTACACCAGATCTGGAAAATCAAACCACTTGAAGAAAAAACTCTCATCCTGCACCCTTCAAGCCCAGCTGTATTCTCCTGTCCCCTCCTTTTCACAAGCACGAGCAACTGAAGCAGAACAGGAAACTGCTGAGCCAACAGGGGAAAAAAAAATATCCCTTTTGTGTTAAAGAGTTTGGCTGCTGAGCTCCTTGACTGGCTCACTGTGGGTTTGATAGGTGCCAGAGCTAAGGGTAGGTGTGGGAATGTGGCCAAAGCTGGAGGAATGTGGCTTAGGAGCCCTTTCCTTCAGTTTAACTTTGCTTCTATTGAGGAACTGCACCAAGGGACAATTCTGTCTGTAGCACTGCTTGCTGCAATGGAAAATTCTGGGGTGGATTTTAAAACTAAGTGGACACAAACATTGTAAGTAAATAGTAAAGCCTTTATTCTCGTTAAGAACAGCATTTTGAAAATAAAACATTTGCCCATGCTTTACAACCTTTGTAGTTTTGTATACTTATGTACAGTCATCATGGTACACATTGATTGTCTTGAAAATCCTTTAAAGATGTACTTAATAAGATACCAGTATGCAACAATCAGCGGAGAAAAGGGTACGTTATAAAACACACGTTAATACATTTAATAAATATATATTATCTATCAAAAATGAGCTTTAGCTCTCATCAATTAATAAAAAGCACCTGCTTTGTAATCCTGTAAGTTGGTAGAATAGTCCAATTGTTTTATTATAAAAGCTACAATGCTCCCTTTTGTATGGCCTTTGGTTAGACCCAAGGCATCGAGCTCAAACGAAGCCAAGCAAGATGCCTGTGTTCAGACTAAAAGCAGAAACAGATAATTCTACAGTATTTCATGTACCTTGTTTATAGAAACAACTGGATGTATTGAGAGTGCTCTTCTGAAGATGCTACATATTTTCTGGCAAGTGTCAAACACCCTCAACCCATCTGAAAGCAGGACAGGGTCTGTATGACTTTGAACTCTTTTCCTGCCATTGATCAAAAGCCAGTCATTATAAATCTTGTTTTGGTAATAGTTTTGTCAGATGCTTTGTGATTTCATTTTTCTGCATGGAAACACCATGAGCACATAACCACCAAGGGCCAACATAGTAGCTTTTATAGTATAAAAGCTAATTCTAATTAGGAGAACTGTGAAAGGCTTGTGCTTACTTACTCATTATGTTGTTCACAGATGCTCTACATTCTAGAAAGCTTTCAAAAAAGGCAAAAGTAAATACTGTAACAAAAATATAACTTAACATAAAGGTGCCTTTCTTCAATGACAGTTTTATTTTGGGGCATTTTACATCACAGACTAGTGACTTACAAAAAAAAAAGTTGCTCATTACTAGTCATATAAAGTTGGAAAATAAAGACCCTCCTAATCTATTGCCACACTTTCACCACCACACATTAAACCCAATCCTGCTAATTTTTAATTTTGTGACTAGTCCACATGACTAACCCAGTGAGACCAGCCATGTGAACAGCAGTTTGTAGGATCTGGCCATATCTTTGCATAAGCCCTGAAATTACAAACAACTTCATCAGAAGCAGGATTGGGAACTCTATTTATCAATTCAGTCACATCTAGAAAAAGAAAAAGAAAGTTTCTTAAGATAACTATTTCTTGTACAGATTTTGTCAAAGGTCTGTAAAATGTGTATAGTAATTCATAAGTCTTGGTTGTAGCATGATAAACTTTTTAAAAGAAAGCTGTCCTACCATTTATGCCATGGTCATCTTATATGTTTTTATGATAAGAATTTTATGAGGGATTTTTTAAACTGGTTTTTAAAAGCAAAATTCTGCAGGCAAGTGACAGTAATAGTTTTTTTTTAATTGTTCCAAATTACATGTCTTCTGGGTAGCTATCATAATCTCAAATATTACCTTATTTGATCAAAGCTCTGCTCATAACAAGCAAAATGTATTTCTAAGTCACTGGATAGCATGCAATATCCACCCCTACCCTACTTGGTTACTAAGGCCATCTAGTTACATACAAAATGAAATAAAGGATCCCTAAAACAAGCACATGCTTCCTTTGCCTCGAGGAGGGAAGGGCAGGGGGGAGCTGACATACTCCTTCACTCATGCATGACAGAAAAACATTGCTTCTGGAGGAGAAGGGCTTTGAAATAAAACCCCATAAGATGATCATGGCAAGAATGGCAATATATATTTTTCCATCTATATATATACACATATATCTGTGTGCAACACTTAGGGACTGGCCTTGCAGCCTCTGTACCTGTACGGAGACCTACTGGTGTCGGAGGGACTACTCGTGGGAGTACAGGTCTGCAGGACTAGGTTCCTAATTCAGTAGAAATGGAGGTACATGAGGAATCAGGAAGACTCTTGAAAAATAAAAAGCTTGTCTTTTCTTTTGCAGTATACAGCAAGTAACTTCTCTCTGTGAAGCTACTAAGCTATTCAGTTATTTGTATATTTTATTTATTTTTTAGGTTGAAAATATATATTTTTATTACAGCATATGCAAAGTTTAATTGTTATATGTTTCCTATGCCTTCAAGTAAAAACAATTAGCTTTTAGTATTGAGGAAAGCTAAGATTAACATTGGCCAAACAGTGAGGATACAGTGATGTTTTCAATGTCTGATATGTATTAAATGTTAAAGAAAGGAATGATTGCTTGAACATAATGAAAAACCATGGCACAACAAATGGGCAATGGGAACCTTTTAAATAACCCAGAGAAAACAAAGATAAAAAGCTTTGAAAAATCTGCCTTATATCAACTCAAGAAAACGGATGGGGAGGGGAGGAGTAGGGAAGAAACCACCTTAAATAAACAAAAACAACAACAAACCACCTCCAGCACAGAGATTCTACTCTCTAGGCACTAAAATGCACAACCACATTTATAAATGCACAAACAACTGCAGTCAAGGGGGCCGGACTGTACGGACAGGGGCTGGGGGCTCTCACCCTCTCTGCTGCTCAGCTGCCCCCAGCCCAGCCCAGCCGGCTCAGGAGCCTCCTTCCCTCCACCAGCACCTCCAACCACTGCTGCCAACGCCAGCCACGGCCTCTCCCAGCCAAGTCTTTGCCAAAACACATCCCCCAGGGGATGGCTTCGCCTGCAGGAGCCGTGGCAGCTCTTGGCCCACGCCCGCGGTTGGCGCTGGATGCCAGGGCAGGATCCCACGAGGAGAGCGGCCTGTGCCAGGCCTCTGCTCCTCCTCTGTGCCCCGAGGAGCTCCATAACGCACACCAAAGGTGCCCAGACCTTTCATCCCTCCAGAACTGCACCTCCTAGGGCAGCTTTTGAAGAGCAGAGAATGAGCCTACAGCACAACGGGGACCGAGCTGCCACAGAGTGATGATGTGTGGCTACACACGAGGCTGTGTGACTGAACAGGACAGCCAGGGAAGGAGAAACGAGGGACTCCTCATGACGTTCGAAATGACAGGAAAAGGAGGAAAATGGAAAGAAACCCTGCGTGTTTTCACACTGTAGTGGCAATCTCTTGTGGCAACGTGAATTAAGTTTAGGTGAGAGGAGGGTATTTTGCAAGCAACTGGCAACCACCAAAACCAGGCTTGCCTGGCACACAGGTTACAGACAGGAGAATATCTTACACTTCAAAATACAACATCCCCTCTTCCAATTTAAGGTGTGCCTACTTCCGTTTTAAATTAGACTCAGCTTCAGTGTTACAATTTTGTTTTAGCAATTCTCAGTTCAATGGTGTTCACATTTAGGCAAAATCCTCTGTAGGATTTCGAAAGATCCTGGATGTTTTGTTGCTTTGTTCTGGTACTGTTATGGATTCCTTCCCTCAAAGACACACTGCCAGGGAACAACATCTGCAACAAGGATTCTTATTTTCTACAGCCTACAGCCTTTCACCAGAGGTGTCGTCCAGTGTAACTTGGCGGAGCAGTTGGTATCTGGAAATAAGGATAATAAACCCATAACTCAGAGATCTAGACTGTTCAAAAATCAGTGTTATCACACTACATGTACATGACAGCTTTCCAGATGGTAGTTCTAGAGCAAAGTGATACAAAGAAACTCATCTTCCACCCGTACAGTGCATTTATCTCTCTGTAAAACCATGGCTACATATACACATGAGCTTTGTATCCAACTCAGAACAAAGCAAAACAAACAAAAAACCCAAATTCTCAAGCTTCTCATCCTCTAACTGCCTTCTCCCTGAGCTGCACATTCTGGTATCAGAAAACAGGCAGAGATGATCCAAACATCAGAAGGATGCAATCCATTACTGACAGCAAAGCCAAGCCTCTTCATTTTACTCAAGTTGACATGCTTCACAGAGTCTTACCCACACAGGAGAATTCTTGTTATCCTAGTCCCTCCTGTTCACTAAAATCAGCCAAAACTTTACTTATTTAAAAACAAAGCCAGACCTGCGATCAGTTAATGTTATTTGGTTTTAAATGTAGAGGTTGAGTTATGGAATCAGCTCATGATTCAAAAGAAAGAAAACCCAACTCACATGAGTATAAACTGGCTCATGAGTAGATTTTTAAGAAGCATGTAGATATGCATGAAAAATGTGGGGATGAAAAATCTTCTTTTTCAACAGTATGCCTGCTATATGAAATGTCTTAAGTGAAAGTTAGACATCACGTGAAAAACATTTGTAAAGTCCGTTTGGCATCACTAAACCAATCTTGCAACAACCAGGCTGCAAAAATACAGGTCTATCAAAGAATGACCTGCCAAACTATTCTCTAAGGAAGAAAAATCAATGCTATTAACATTAAAATATTCTATATTCTTCTTTTATGAATCCCTTTTCAAGAGATGTACAAATCTGTAAGTTACAAAGAATTACATGTATTTTACAAGAAAATGGAAGATATGTGAGAGACCACCATTATCTGCAACCATTACTGCCTAAAAACATCTGTGTGGCTCACATCATCTTGAAAAAACCCAGGTTATAAAAGGTGTCACTTAATGGTTATGTTAAATACCTTAACACAAAATTAACTTGAAAGGGCCATTGAATATGTTGTCTCACAAAAAAACTTGGTTCACTGAAACTGCACTGCAAAATGTGAATAGCCAAGTAAACAAATGCAAAATACTTGTTAATTACATATTTTCTAGAGGGAAGGGAAGCGTTACATGCATACTTGCTGCCTTAAATTTTCATTTATAGCTTTGCCCCTGCTGTGAATAAGCTAAAGCAGGTTTTTCAATTAGTAGTGGTTGTATATATCAGTGCATTTCAAAGATTTCTTAAATCATCACATTTTGATACTTACAGTCCCACCATTTAGCACAACTGCCATCTCAGTTGGCTGATAAACATTGCTTCTAAAAGGAGCACTAGGCCGGCTTCCCAAACTGCCGTTTCGAAATCCTGCTGTCCTTAGCGCTGTGTTTGGAAAAGAGAGATTGCTCTTAGAACACAATTAAAGCTGTGCAATCACAGAGTAGCTTCCTCCCAGTTTGGTTACTGGGAACTTTGCCACTGATTTTAACTTCCACGTTGCTTTTGAACAGCTGTTTCTCTTACACATTGGGAACGGATCTCAGGAGAATCAGATTTACATTAAATGAACTGTTTGCTGTGGAGGGGAAAAAATTTAATGGAACCGAATTTTTGAAGCTTGCTTAATCTCATTTGAGTGGGAGCTCAATGTCTTCAGCCACTGCACCTGTGATGGGTCCTGCACAATGCTTTTTGCACAGAGCTCCCTGTGTTGGTCTGGACACCGTGGGGTTAAATAAAATGCATTACATTTTGCTTTCTATCAACCTCAGTGGACAGGGATCCAAAGCCTTGCTCAAGCCAGTAAGCAATGCTCACAACCCCCTGAGCATTACTTCAGCATGACTAGCATATAAGGATTTTCCAGATGTTTCAGATTATATTTACTCTGAGAAACTAGAAAGATGGAGTAAATATTGCTTTCGAATAGCTAAACATGGCAAATGGCTGAAGCAAAAGAGGAGATACTGATTGTCCTTCTGAATGTTTATACCAGGAATAAATCAGTCTCCCCATTAATTTTAGCACAACTTTGGGTTCAAGATGTAAATTCTGACTGAGAGACATGAATAGTGAGGGATGTGCTGCTCTCCCTAAACCAGTCTGGGGATTGGCACATACAAACTCCCTCTTTAATTTCGAGGGTAAATAATGGCTTCACTGAACTCAGACGTGGCCAGGGAACAGAGCTCATTTATCCACACGATGTGCGTGCTCACAACGGGCAATACTCATCTGTCAGCTGCTCAACAGAAACATGCTCAGTTCAGGCACCTGGGGCAAGAATTTCTCTTAGATCTAATTCAAATTACAATTCTACAGACTCTGGCTGAAGCCGTGAACGAGCTGAAGTTTATGAGAATTTCAGCACAGACTTTAGAGAAGCCAGGATTTCTCTCCAATGTAGTTGCTCTGTGCAGAAGAAGATTTAAATGGATCCTACTGCCATATGCTGTCCTCTATCCACTGCTACTCCTCTCTTTGGGAGTTGTGCACCAAGAACAGTATTGATTTACCATGGAAATGCAGAAATTCCACCCTGCAAATGCTCAGCTGTTGACTTCAGATACATATAGACCCTCACTTACTCTGTATTTTAGAACTACACATTTTTGCAGAACCCTGGGAGAAAAAATTATGAAAATGCCTCAACTGGAACTAAGTATTTTTTATTAGATATTTAACCATCTCAAGGTCAGGAACTTTTTTTTGTTTGCTATTTGACTACTTCTTGTGTGATAAACACACATGATTGCACTGGTATTTGCCAGTATACACAAAGAAAAAAAAATCTTTATCATGCATACAATCATTAAAATATTTACACATTTATACAGAATATTTACACAAAATATCCACAGTCATTTCAAAGCTACCTTAAAGAGCCAATAAACTCACTTTCATATTGCTAAATATTCTTTCCCTATAATTGCAGTCTACATTTGTTTTTGGGACTCTGTGATAAAGCTTTTTACACAAAATACTCATTTTGGATTTTTTTCTCACACCATTTTTACCATTTTTCCTTGTACTTTTTACATTACTCTTACAGACAATCACTTGCATAGGGAATGTATAGGTAAAAAACAAGCAGTACTGAGAATATTTGAGCAACTGTGTCAAAGCCTCTTTCTAACACATTTTAAATTTTGTTCACTTTGCTTTCAGGCATTGGCTGTGATGGTGACTGGTAGTACCAGAAGTTATTAAATGAAATTTAATGATACCTGAAATTTAATGAGAGCTCTTGGGCTTGGGTTTCCTGACAGCTATAGCATTCTACATTTCACATCCAGACTTCTCCTGTTTAAGGCAAATTCTCTCTGCCTACAGAGGTTGCCCCACTAGTGTGCACTGCACTTCAGAGAGCACTGAGAACTCAGTCAACTGCTCTTTCTAAATAGTTTAATATAATTTTAAATGGCACACCTATGAAAATAACTCTTTTAAAGAGATATTTCAACCTGTCATATGAATATTAAAATCCCAGATTAGTATGCTGTTTAAATGGTGTTTAAATTACTGACTTTAAAATAGGTTTGCTTTATTAATGCTTAATGTTGTTCCTGGAATAGAGCAGCTCTTGTTGCAATGCATAACTTGAAGCTACATTTTTGCTAAGAAAGAAGGAATCTAGGAGGACATATGCTTGTCTGAACCTGAAGCTATTCAGATTCTTAAAATGCTGCTTATAATCTTTAAAAGAGCAAAGTTATGAAATTGTTTTATACAAGTGTTAGTGGAAATAACTAGAATTGATGAAAAATATGTTTGTCTAGGCATGTTTTCTATTTAAATCTAACTATTTATTAAAAAAAGTTATTAGTCAGGGAACTAAGAGGTGTTTTCTGTTTATCATGTCTTCCAAAACTTTACAACTAGTAGGTCATCCATTCTCAAACATCATTCTTAACTATGAATAAAAATTGAAGAAAGTATCCTTCCATTAATTTCTAAACTCTTAAAGATGAATTCTCAAATTGAGGCTAATTAAATGGATGAAAGAAGGAACATTTTCTACATAGCTGCAGAGCCAACTGCAAACAGACTCGAGGTGCTTTGCCACTGACACCCATCAGCACAGGGATCTGGCTGAGCCACTTGGGTTATTATTGCCTGTATTTACTTTAAGTCTCTACCATACTACTACATTTTGTCTCCAAACCCTGCTGTCCCAAGCCAGTCCTTAAAGAACTGCTGCAAAGGAATATTGAATCTGTTTTGATGTATTAAAAATTCCATGGGAATAGGAATGACAGGCATTTATTACGGTAAATATTAATAAGGGCATCAGATAAGGAAATCTATTTTGTATTGTACTATAATTCAGATAGATTAAAACAGAACATAAATTGCACTACAATAGACAGTATAATGATTTTGTAGCTATCATACATCTATCCATTTCACAAAAAACTTAATTACTGAATGATTAGATCAGAAAGGAGCTTCCAGTTCGTTTTTTTTTAAATGCATCCATGAATGGGAAGGATACAGAGTGAAAGATCCAATTTTGTTCTTAGATCTGCCTTAGCCAGAAATAGCTTCACTGAAGCCACTGCAGTTACTTTACTATGAAATTAATTTAATGGGGGATGGAGAACAGTAAAAAAAACACACCACAGAAAAAAAGAGTGCTTTTAACAGTCCATAGTGCAACTGCCTCTTGCTCTGGAACATTAGTAATAACAACCATTCTCTTATTGATGTGATTTTTTTGTTTTACCATTGCCCTTATAGTATCCACTCACAGAACAAACTTCCCTACTAGAAGGAGACCTTTAAAGTCCCTGCTAAAAAACTTAGAGGAAAAAAAATGTCTTCCTGACCCGACACTGTGCCAAACAAAAGCACAATTCTCCTTCATGTCTGGTGTGCACCCAGAGGAAACATCAAACCCAGAGGAAATCAAAGACACATCAAGATGAATAAGAAGGTGAAGTGCCTGGACCACGTGCCCTAAGCCTTCTTTCAGGCGCAACTTCTGCCTGGGTTATCAAGCCAGAATTCTTCCCAATTAGAGCGAATAAAAATCAGTGTGACTTGTAACAAAATCCTTTATCCAAGTGTGGGACAGCACCAGACCACAACCCCCCAGGAGCACCATGGGGCTCCTGCTTCCCACTGCTGGTCACAGAGGCATCCCTGGGATTTCTGACAGGGGTTAAACGTTCAGCAGTGGTCTGGACCTCTGAAGCACCCAGTGGTTGCTGGTCCTTTCAGCAATCACTCAGAAACGTTTCCACTGCAAATTTTAATGATGTGTCATCACACATCGTTCTACGACAAGGGAGGCAAATTACCTCGAAACCTCTGTGAAACCTCAGACGCTCGAGCCCTCAGAACAAAGGCTGTCTTTGAACTGTCTATAAGCCACTTGGCATTTCTTCCCCCACAGGGACACAAAGTGGCACTAAATCCATTTTAATGGAAATATAATTAATAATAATTATTTTGTTGCTCAAGTGCCTGAGCATTTTGTAACACAGACCACTTTATTTTTTTCTGAGGTTTTGGGAAAATGTTTTGTATTAAATGCTGATAACTGCTAATTACAAAAAATGTCATTTAAATTATTTAAAATAGAAGTTACTTTTTCCACTGTGATTTTTTTTTATTCTTTTGGTGTTGGCTTTGCATTTGAAATTGTTCAGTTTTTCAAAGAAAAAACAACATGCAGAAGAATCATTTTAACCTAACTCATGTATTTTCTGCATTTTTTTCATTTTTCTCCCTCACTAGGTGATATCTTAATGAAAACTGTAAAAGGGAACAACGTGTAGTGTGCAAATTATTGCATTTCTCATGACCCTTGTTTTCAACACCTGAAAAATGTCTCATACAGAGAGTTTTCTTGACACTACAGAAAAATATAGTCCTTTATAGCCAATTCTTACCTGCATTATGCTCATCCATTGAAAAGGCTTTATTTTCCATGTAGCTCCGAGGAAGCTGTATATCTTCCTCAAAAGCCGTTTCACGCATCCTTGGCTGTGAAGTATCAAAATAATTGGGTGTGTTTTCCTGCTGTGATGGAAGGATGGTACAGTGGACCTCTGGGATGGCGTGAAAAATAACAAACACCCAGCCACTGGACACCAGTGCAATAGCCAGAGTGGGATCACTCCATTTGTCTCTTCTCTGCAGCTCAGCGTTGCCAAAGAGGTACATAGTCATCCAGGCTACCCAGATCAGAATGGAAAAAAAAAGGGTTATAATGAGGCATA
The DNA here is from genome assembly GCA_026261815.1 of Monarcha castaneiventris obscurior. NCBI lineage: Eukaryota > Metazoa > Chordata > Aves > Passeriformes > Monarchidae > Monarcha > Monarcha castaneiventris. The sequence continues at coordinate 14,186,217 of JAMPIT010000856.1, read as the reverse complement.
CTCCGTTTTTCTTCCATTTCTTAAACTTCCCACAGAGAGTGAAAAACGAGAATCCCATGGTGAACACCATGAGGAACATAACGTAGATGGAAGCCATGGCAAAATCCATCGGCTCGTAGCTGCAGGCCAGCTTGTTGTCCCTGACGATGGTCAGGAGCAGCCACTCGGCCGCGATGATGACCTGCACCAGCATCAGGCAGATGGCCACCCCGGCCAGGTGCCAGCCAGACGGGCTCTTGCCGTGGCGAACGAGCCTGCGGAGCCTCCAGGCCTGAGCCAGCAAGCACGAGAAGCACAAAGCAAAGATAACTCCCCACAGAAACCTTCGGGTGGAGCACACCATTTCATCTTCTTGGATGATGAACGCAAACGTCAGCCCAAAGAGTCCCAGAGTCCCGAAGAGAAAGAGGAAGTGCATTCCCAGGGGGCTCTTCTTCTCTTTGTCCTTGATGAAGGGCAGCCTCACCAGCAAAATCAGCATCAGCAGCAACGTGGTCAGCACCCCTGCCCCGGCGACCGCCTCCAGAACGATGCCCCAGATGGCATCCAGGTCACACAGGTACACGTACTGAGGGAGCAGATCCAGTCCACACCCTCGAGGAGTGCTGGAGTTTTCTGAAGAGCCATAGCTGATCACGAAGAGGAGGAAGAAAGCAATGGCTGGGTAGGTTTTCATTTTTCTGTCTGAGACAACAAAATATTTGTTTAGCTAGAGCTCGGTTTGGAGGATTTCACAGCCACTGAAGCCCAGCTTGTTTCAGTAGCCCATGTTTACAGTTTTTGCACTGGATCTGCAGCTGGCACATCCTCCCCCCAGCCCCCTTCACTGCCCTCCCAAAAGCTGCTTTTGCATGTTGGACTCAGAATGCAAAATGACTCATTGCTCTGTTTGCACAGATTGAAAACAACATTTCCAAACGCTGCCCCTGCAAATGGCCTAAAACACAGCCAGAAAAAATTATCTATCCTGTTGCAAATATTAAATTATCTACAATACTTAGATACTTATGACCTGTTTAAATGTAATACCCCATTCACATCAAGGTGTTTAAAGAGTGTGTAAGTTGCACTGGACCTGATGCAAGTGTAAGCTATATCACAATGAGACTGTCCCACAGCCTTGCTCCTTTTACTGGAACAAAGGCAGAGGCAAAACCACTTTTTAAATTATTCAATTTTAAAGGATAAAGCAACCCAAGGAAAATAAACACTGTACTTTCTTTAAAAAAAAAAAAAATCTTGTTTTCATGCTCGGTCAATAGGCAATTATCATATTCACTTCTTTCATCCTCTTCCAAAGTCCAGATATTAGGTTGCATTTGGAAATGGGAATGGTAGCCTAGAAAAATCCCATACTCTGTGACAATGGTGCTCAGATGCAGTGTCATCAATCAACTAATCAAAAATGAATGCCTCATTGTGCTTCCTAGCAAGTCCACAGCCAATAACAAAAACCAGAGCATCACTTTCCTGGATCCAGCGTGGACAATGGTAAATTCTCCAGGTACGCAGCCCACTTGACCATCAGGACCAAAAGCCCAGACAAATCCCAACTTAGTGTTAGGAAAAACATGGGTTAGGTGCTTTACAAACACGCTATAGCATTTGCTTTTATTAAGCAAAGCAGAGCAAAGGAGATCATTAAAAAATGTAACCTTTAACTCCCAGGCTGCCTCGGATGTAGCCTCCCTGTACGGGCAGTCTGGAGTAAACTGTGTGGAGCAGAAATGAAACCTGACTCTGTTAACCTTCACTAGCAGTTAGGGCTGCAGGTTCCAGCAGGATTTTTTGCTCATTGATGTGAGGAATACTGCAGACTCCCCTTGCACTGTATGACCAGGAGGAAGGAAAGCACCCTGCAAGCAGGCAGGAACATCAGTCCATGTGAGTCACACGGCTCATGGGACATGTTCAGGATGCAAAGGGAAAGGCAGAGGAACTATCAGCAGCTCTTTTCTAAGTCATACAACAGCCCTAAACAGTTACCTGTCCAAAGAGATTTCGTAGATTAGAACTGCTTCTAATGAAAACTTGGAAAACTTCAAGAGAGTTGAAAACAATTTAAAGGAGCAGTGCAATGTTGCATTGAGCACGATCGGTCATAACCAGGACAAAACCAATTTACACAGACTGTCTGGAACTGTACTGAGTCTCCTAGAGCTGAGAACAATGGATTTTCCTGTGCTTTACAGCCCTGTAATGACCGAAGTTAAATCCTGAGGATGTGAATCTTCAAACCAATGTTTCACTGTGTAATGATCAATGGCCATTTTTGGCCTCTATCAGGAGACAGATAATGGAGGTTCTGATGTTTCCTATTAGGGGCCCCAAGACAGCAAATGTGCCAATATAAACACGTAGTGACTCTATGGTTTTCACTCACGGGATACAAAACATCCTATTACAAACCTTCATCTCAGAAGTGGAAGCTGTGACAAATAGTGTGATCTGGGCTTGGACAAACAGGAAACAGGTAATGGGCGATCTCTGCCAGCCCACAGAAATTAATCTTTGCACTCTTGGAAGGGCTGCAATGTTCTAACGATGCAATGACCTGCTAAGGGCAAATGATTTGTTTTTTCTACCTATCTGTAATTTGCTTTATGGTGAATTGGTAGAATATACACTTGTTTGTACCTGATTTGTGTAACAGGTTCCTCAATGGCTCTGTCAGAACACCCATGTTAAAAACCTGGACTTTAGAAAACTAATCATCAGTGAAATATATTCATTTTTGTATTGAATATGGTTATGCTCAATAAATCTCCTTGCCCTCTTAGTACATAATTAACTAGAAGGAAACATTCTGAAGATAGTTCTCCAATTCCTTTTATGCACAGGCAATTCCTATTGCAACTAGTGAATTTCCTCTTTAGCGTGTTTGAAACATCCTAAAAAGTGTGAAATGATCAGTGCCTGCTGACACAAAGGGAGGAAATCCACTGGGATCTACCAAGGCAACGCTCCAAACCAGTGGTACCATTTCAAGAAGTAGGAGGTCATGTGGAAAATGACTCAAAATTCATTCTAAATGTCACCAAACTAGAAACAATAAACAGCCCTTAAGTGAGGGTCATGTTAATTTTCCACTATCCCATCACTTACACATTATGAGAAGCATGGACTAAATTGCTTTCAATGCTAGCTTTGTTTATTAGCTACTCTCCAAAGACCTGGGGGGTAATGAATTAAGTGTGAGTATCCCCAGTTCTAAGATATTTTCCAGTTTTCTGGTTACTTTATTCATGTCATGTAACCTTCATGTGATTGAGCTATTCTAGGACAGTCTGTTTCCATGGAGATTGTGCTGCATGGGTAAGCAGTCATATTGTCAGGCCATCATTTGTTTCCTCTTCCTATTTGGAAATGTTTGGGAGGGGGAAGGGAGGGTTAATGAATTTGAGTATTTCCCCCTCCATGAAGGTGTGGTTAGTTTTGGAAAGTGGGAATTAACCTGTGACAAAATATATTCAGAATTCAAAGTATGTATTCTGAAATACAGAAGTGTTCAACTCCAGAGGAATTTTCCCAAGTTACTTCCTACTCTTGGGAAAGCTGATGGGAGATAACCAGTGGTCCTCTCAGAAAGGTCCTAGACAGCCACAATTCTGACCAAGAAACCTCCAGGACTGCTGAGAGGCATTCCTGGTGTGAAATAATTTCCTACCCCACATCAGTGAGTCTCACTAAGCACTAGATCCTGCCCAGACCACAGCTGGCAAGCAGGGCTCCAAGTCTCCAAAGGAGAAATCTTCTCCTCCCAACTGCTGTCAGTAAAGCAGTTTGTTTCCAACCTGTTCACTGCCAATTTCTGCCTGACTTGTAAAAATGGGCAATATTAATAATCCACCCCCTGAGACATTACCAGCCAAAAAATCCTCTTTCTAGGGTTGGTGCTCAGCACTGCACAGACAGTTGTAAGAACAAGGGAAAACACTGCATTACAACACACGGGTTTGGCAAGGGAATACCACAACTTTAGCTAAAACCGCAGATTCAGTCATTTTAAGAGAAAACTGAGAAGGGTTTTTTGCCAGAAAAGTTGTTTTTGGGGGAAAAAAAAAAAAAAAGAAATACATCAATGTCGGGGTTTTATTAAAATAGCATCTTCCTCAAGCATGTGCAGTGGGTGGGATGGCAGAGTTCTGTGTCTCTTGAGATTTTGTAGTAAAATTTTTCTGCACATTCTTGCTGGTGGTTACCTAAATCAGTAACTGTAGAGGAAGAGCATTTTTACCTCTTTATGTCTAGATTAGCTCTTACCAAAGTTATGCAACCTCACGGCAGGAACAACAGCGCTCTATTGGGCTGGCACTTCACTCCTCCTGCCAGAGAACTCCAGTAACACAGGAATGCCACGGAAACATTCCAGCACAGATACAGTCCGTGGCACCCACACATCCCCCACATGCTCCAATGAACTGTTCACAGGCAAGGAAAGCAACTTGAGAATTTCTTCCCCCCCAGATTCCTCTCCAAAATTTTATTTCGGTAAAGCCATTAAGGCAACATACCTGAAACCAGAGCAATCAGGAGCACTTACAATCAATATTCTAATCAATATGCCTTACACATTTTAGGCAAAAGCAGCAAACAATTAGCAGGACAGCTTCAAATCCAGTACTCAATTTTTGGCTCAAAATCTGCTCTCAATGGCAGCTGTAATAACTCCACTGTTTTCTACAGAGTGAAGTCCCCTTCATTACATTATCTGGCATAGACTCACTACAGAAATTGCAGACACAAAGCTGCCCCAGCAGGTACAAACTACAATTACAAGCAACTAAGCAGAAACAGAAAATCTCACAGTTGTCATCAAAAAGTTGTCATGGTTAAAAATCAATGAGGCTTTCTGTAACTAAAGTCTTCTGACCAAAGCTTGCAAAGGGATCAAATAAACACTGCTGTATGCTGCTACAGAATATATACACAGAATAAATCTGTAATTGTGCAAAGATTTAAGGTTGGGCTATTCGTGGTTAGATGTATTATCTGCTCCTGTACCTGGAGTCAACTGACACAGGGAGATGCATCCAATCGCAGAGAAGAAAAACAATCTGGTAAATACAAGCAATAGTAGCACAAATAGTAACCTGCTCTGCCACACAGGCACAAGGATGGTTCACTGTGCGATTTCCAAAAGCAAACCGCCCCCACCACAAAGTGTTGTGGAGAGATGCTAGTGAGTGAGGAATTAATCACAACACAGGATCTCTGCCAGCTGCTTTTGATCAGATCTGAAGAATGAGCTCCAGGACTGATAACAGAGCAGCAACAGCCAAGTTGAGATCAGACTACTCGAGAGATGTGTGTATTTCCAGAATAACAATTAATAGTGCAATTGTGCTTTGTGGGCAAAAATACAGCAGTGATTTTGACAGCCCCTGCATTAGATACACATCGTGCTCTGTTACAGCCTCACGGCTACAAACGGCAAGACCCCACTCCAAAAAGGACACGTAGAGAAAGTATTGCTTTCATTTAGAAATACTTTGTGCTGCTGAATATCCTATGAAATTATCTTTCTAATTTCCCTTTGGTCAGAATCTGTGCATCACGTGTGCCTAGATACTTCTGACCATAGCGCCTGGCCTTGAATTCACACCCGACAGCAATCAATAACAGTAATCAACGTTTTTATTTTCTTTGCTAGTTCTCAGACTGTTTCTATTCATGCCATAGCCTTCTAGCAGATGGGTTCTGTCTCCTGATTTCTCCTGATGTAGCGAGACAACACCTCAGCCCTGCTGGTAGGCAGCAAGGGTATCCCCGACAAGCAGCTACTGGGTACTGATCACCAAACTGGGTGCTTGGGCTCAGCACGCAGGAAATCCTGTTAGCCTTGGGATAAACATTAGGGCAGGTGTAAACAAAGGGTTCACATAAGTGCTAAATCCTCTCTCTGCGTTGCTTTGCCGAGAGGTAACACAGAGACAGGGCTTTTAATTAACCAGAGAGAAAACTGCGCACCCGCACCGAGCCAGGGCTCCGGGCAGCGCCGGGACCGGACCGCGGCGGCCGGGGACCGACAAAAGGCTCTTCCCCTCGGCCTCTTCCCTGTCCCTGCCCTTGAGCTCCCGCCGGGGACTGCGATGAGGTGCCGAGCTTGGCCACAAGTCCCTCGCGTAGGAGCGCGGTGCGAGGCCGAGCGGCCCCTCCGTGCGGCCGGAGCGCGGCTGCCTCCGCTCCGGGCTCCCTCTAATCCGCCTGCAACCTCCTCCTGCCGAACGATACCTATCCCGCTTCAGCCTCCTCTCTTTGGTCCCTTCGCTCATTTCTCTCTTCCGTTTCTTTTTCCCGTCTCTCCCTCCCCCGCCTGTCCCCGCTCTTCTTCCTCATCCTCTCTGAACTGCGCTGCCCTCCTCGCCAGCCCCGCTCCCCGCAGCGCAGCCCCTGCTCCGAGCCCCCCCCGCGTCCTGCCCTATATCCCGTCTAATCCCCCCCCAGGATTCCTATATCCAGCCTGTTGTCTGCTGGCGGCCACCGGGCTAATTCTGCGGGCAGCGCAGGGCGCAGAGCCGGGCGAGCGGCTCCCCTCGCCCGCAGCGCTACCCGGGGCCACCCCCGGAGCCCACCCGGGGTCTCCGTCCGTCCGTCCGTCCGTCCGTCCCTCCCGCCCGCCGCCGGCTCACCCGCTGTCCGCTGCGGCCGAGGGCGGCGGGGAGCTGTGTCCGCCAGCCCTCCGCAAGTCACATCCCGGCCCCGGCGGCGCGGCGGCTCCGCGGCGGGGAGCGAGCGCAGCGCCCACGGCCCCCGCGGCGGCTCATGGAGCGCCCGGCCCCGGTGCGCGCCCTGCGGAGCGGAGCGGAGCCGTGCGGAGCCGTGCGGGGTCCGGAGCGGAGCCGTGCGGGGCCCGCCGCGCTCTGTGCCCGCCGCTCGCCGCGCTCCGGCCCCGCCGCCAGCCCCCTCCCACCGCCCCGCCCCGCTCCGCTCGGGCGGCTCGGCTCGGCACGGCTCGGCGGTCGGGCTCGGCTCGGCACGGGATCGGCACGGCTCGGCACGGTGGGGGTGGGGGGTGGGGTGGGGTGGGGCACGGCTCGGCTCGGCACGGATCGGCGGGGCTAGAGTACCCCGGGGACCGGGAGAGGGAGAGCGCAGCCCAAAACCCCGGGGCGCCCCGGCCGCGCGGAGCTGCCCGGCTCCCAGGGGAGAGGGGCACGGCGAGGAGGTGGGCGCACACTCACACACCCTCAAACAGTCACACACCCTCAAACAGTCTGTCACCCTCAAACAGTCACCCTCAAACACTCACCCTCACCCTCAAGCACGCACTAGCCCATGCTCGCAGTCCCAGCCCAGCCCCTGTCACGGCTGTGCAGCCGGGCACGTATCGGCGCTGTCGGTGCGGAGCTGCCCAGGGGCACACGGCACGGCCGCAGCCCTACGTGCTCGGGGGACGCGAGGGCAGGACGCGGCTTGGGGCGGGAGCAGGCTCCCACACGGGCACGCCTGCTCCTGTCTCCGCACATGAGTGCGAGAGCAAGGCTCGGGAACCCCCTCCCTGGCTGGGCACACCGATGGCCGGGTGTGGGTCTGCAGAGGTGAGAGCGTTTCCAGCCCTCTGACAAACGGGGGATTTGGAAAGGGGCTGGGTACGTTCAAACCCTCTCCAGATGCAGATTCCGACCTGCCACAGCCCGAGACAACAGCTAAAAAAACACTTGGAAGGGAAAACACAGGGCAGCCTGTGTATGGTGCAAGTGACGCTTCACACGCGGGATCAGCCCCACGAGCGCAGGAGGTCCCGCAAAGGCGGTGCCGGGCACTGCTCCGTGCCTGCCTCCCACCTCCCAATGGGCAGCTGCTGCCCTGCTTTTCAGCTTCACACTTTGAGACAGTCATAACCCTTAGACGGGGCTTCCTACAAACTCCAGGAGGAGTTATTTGTAGGAGGGAAAGACAGCTTCTGCATGTTCGTGAACAGCAGAAACTCATGAGCCTTTTCAACCGGTTAGAGTCCATCTGCCTGACATGTCCATGACCGGCAGCCTCGCCGTGCCTGCATCCCTGGGTTGTGCATCCCTGGGTTGAGCATCCCTGGGTTATGCAACCCTGGGTTATGCACTCCTGCATCCCTGGGTTATGCATCCCTGCATTCCTGGGTTGTGCATCCCTGGGTTATGTATCCCTGCATTCCTGGGTTGAGCATCCCTGGGTTATGTGTCCCTGGGTAGTGCTTCCCTGCATCCCTGGGTTGTGCACCCCTGCATCCCTCGGTTGTGCATCCCTGGGTTATGCACCCCTGGGTTGTGCACCCCTGCATCCCTGGGTTGTGCATCCCTGGGTTGTGCACCCCTGTTGGGTTGTGCATCCCTGGGTTTGTATCCCTGGGTGTGTTTGCATCCCTGGGTTGTGCACCCCTGCATCCCTGGGTTGTGCATCCCTGGGTTATGTATCCCTGGGTAGTGCTTCCCTGAATCCCTGGGTTGTGCACCCCTGCATCCCTGGGTTATGCTTCCACTTAAACCACTCCCGACAGCCTGGGCAGGCACAGGACACGGCATCAGCAGCGGGGAGTGCCCGGAGTGTGTCCTTCCTGAACATGTGCCCTTCTTGCCAGGTTTCCGTATCCAGAGCCTTCCGAAGGGAAATACCTGCCCTGAAACGTGCATTCTTCAGCACAGCAGAATCGTAACCTTTAAAGAGACTCTTCCCAACATGCGTGGGCTTATTTACCTGTCATTTATGATGCCTTGGGGGGTAACCTGAACTTCTCAGCATGGCTGACGTGGAGTAAATCAGATGGTGGGGCTGGGCTGTAATTGCCCGTGATTAGGCAGGGCGGCGGGGGGAGAAAAGCTGAGGCAGAGGAACGATTTCACATTTCTGCTCTTTTCTTTCTCAATTTCTCTATCTTGCTGATATCAGGTTTTGGGCACTGGCTTTCTTTGAGTCACATGTAGACAATATACCCTGCCCTTGCATCAGTCAACAGCTACTCTCCATTCAAAGTTAAGCAGGATAATTTTACAGAAATCGAGGTGGTGAGAGGTGAAGTTGCTGTGAACTGCCCAAGGTCACCCAGCAGTCTGGCAGAGAAGTGGAAAATACTGATTCAACAGATCAGTCTGTACCCCTGCTCCATCTTGGGAGCCTGAGCCAAGCACCCAAATACTACAGCACCAAGTAAAGACCTTTTTGTGTATAAATAAACACACAGAGTTCTCTGTGCCGGGCTGGATTCAGAGAGGTAGACCAGGGGGAAGGATGAATCACAAGGATTCATGTGCTGTCGGTCTTGGCCGGCTCACAAGGGAGCAATGTACTGAGCCCTTCAGCAAATGCAAATCTTGGGCATTGTTCCCTTCTTCCTGTGTCTCACACGGCCCTGGCTCCCTGAAGGAAACCTCCTCCCCCATTTGCCTTGTACCGATAGAACAGGGAAGATAATGCCCCTCTCAACCATTACTAGTGGATCAGTACTGAATAGGGCTGATTTCTCTCCTGCTGAAGCAGTTTTTAGTGTTAGCTACCATGAAAAAGTGTAGGACAGGACTCCAAATCATCCAGGAAATTATAGGAGGACTTGGTAGAGCAGCTGGACTAAATCACTGCTCCTGTTTCATTACTTTCCACCTAGTTAGCTTTGAAAAATATGCTCCTAAAATAGGCTTTTATTAAGGGGAAAAGTATTTCTATCAGTCAACCACTAACTCAGCAGCACCTTCAGCATTTCCTCACCGTGACAGAGCAGGCAGAAGGATGCAGTGGGTGCTGTGACCCAGGCAGACTGTGTGAATTCCCTGATTTTGGATGGTGCTCCCTGCTCCTACATCAGTTCCTGGGACCCTGCAGGGCTTGTAGCCAGCGACTGCTTGCATGTGACCAGTGCTTAGAGGAGACTGGGGAAGGGGTGAGGTGTGCAAGGCCAAAGTAAAGGCGAAATTTAGAGGCCTCCACTTATGCCATGCAATTCTCCCCAAGCTGATGGCCTAAAGAGGGGTAAGCTCAATGCTTACAGAGATTTTGTTCATCTCTCTAATAGTGAAGAACATGTATGGTATCTGTCTTTATTTTAGGCTGAGTTTACAGTATAGTCAGCTTTTAAAAACCCCACTGCTTTTCAGTAATTTTACTCCTCTTATTTCCTACAGCACACATTTGGTCATTGAACAGATTTTTGGCTTTCTCCCCACCAATATTTGGTTGACTGCTGGTGACAATAGGTAAACAATGAGTCTGTGTGGTGCTGCTTGTTCCCAGTTCTTCTGCAGCAGTGCTCCCAGCAGGGTGTGAGAGCAGGGAGCAAGGCTGGTACAGCAGCAGACACCACTCACCCATCCCTGAGTGCCAAATCCATATCCCCACAGACTGCCGTCCTCATTCCAGCTAGTTTTCCCATGTCCCAAACTGAGATTAACAGAGGCAATTTCCATCCTCTGCTCTCTTCTCACCCTTCAGAAAGCCTGGCAGGTGCTGTGTTTATTGCAGGAGCAGGCACAGAAACAGTCGAGCAGTGTTTCACTTCCAGCTTCCCTTTGTGCGGCGGCTCCTGCACAACCTTTTCACGGGGTGCTCCGGCTCTGCAGCCCCTGCCAGCACGGAACTGTGCTTGTGCCAGTGCAATTTAAGTGGAATATTTCATTAAGAGATCAGCAGCAGGCACATGGAAATGACAGCGATCATTAAGCCTGCATTACTTTGTTTGCATTAGGGAGTGCAGAGGCCCCAGGCACAGACGGGGCTGCGCTGCACAGGACGAAGCCAACCCTGTGTAAATCACTTCAGATTGCCCTGAGACAGACCGTGTGTGCCTTAATCATGGGGTGGCCAGGCCCTGGGATCTGTTCCTAGGTGCTGAGGTGCCCCAATGATGAGTGTGACAGGAGAGAGTAAGGAGACACCGGGTGAATTTGCCCCCGGCAATGGTGAGGGGTGGATTCACACCATTTCTGACCCGCGAGCAGAGGTGCTTTCCATTGCACAAATCCCCGCAGCGTGATTAGTTTGCCTAATACTTGCCCTGCTTTTTCTCAGGGCAGGATACAAATCCTGGTGCTCCCATTGGTTGGCAGCACCGAGGAGGCAGCGAGATTTGTGTGACCACCGTGGGATGGTTCCTCTGCTCCTGCAGAAGTCTCACACATCGCTCCCTGCCCTGCCCAGGGCTGAGTCTGCTCTGCACAGTGCTCTGTGAAATGGGTCTGAGTCACCAATGGGGTCAGTGAGGAGAAGGGGAGAAAGGGGAAATGATAAATCTCAAACTGCCCAAACCATTTCGATTTAAAAAGTTTATACTTGACCTTTGCGCAGGCAAAGTCCCAATTGCATTAAAATAAATTTGATCAAGCAAATGATTTGTGGCTTTCTGTTCTGAGCATGAGAAAACTTCCTTAAAACTGGGTGTGCTGGGGAGATACCGACCCTGGCCAAGAAGAGAAACTTCTGCTGCAGAGCCTTGGGCTTCCTTCTGGTGTGTAGCTGTGGATGGTGCTGGGTGCAGGGAGGTTCCTTAGAGTTACTGCTGCAGGAAAATGTTACAGTCACCTGCAACGCACACAGAGATTCTCTGCATCCCGTCCCCTCCTTAACACATTAAAGATATCAGTCAGTGTAATTGTGCCACCCCTGAATGCATTTATGCTTCAAACGGGCTTGATTTATAAGTGCTTTTATTTACATCTGCTGGTTTCACACCTACGCTGAGGTGTAAAGGGTTTTTTCTGAATGCTGCTGAGAACGGTGCTGTTATCTCTTGAATGCAGTGTCATTAATGCTCTTAGCTATAATATCTCCTCAGGGAGCTCGGAAACCACACCTGGAATTTTTTTCTGGCCTTGCTCTTTAGTGGCATGTTTGGCGAAAAATATTGCCCCCGTTGTGGACTATCTGTGTATCTAAAATAAAAAAAAAATTAACGCTTGCATCCTCGCAGATGATTGAACAATCCCCTCTCCGTGATGTGCTCAGGGTTTCTGTTGCTGAGACTGTCACCTGCTGGCCACGGAGGAGCTCGCCAGGATCTCGGGAGCAACCCCAGAAGCTGATGGATTAAATGCTCGGGTTTGCCTTTGGAAATTACACATTGAGATGTTTACCTAACCCTGAGGTTTACCTCACTCTAAGCAGGATGGTAATTCTGTAAATGGAGGCAGACCAGGAAAGCTTCCTCATGTATAAAACGTCTAAATTTCATGGAGTTTTAAGGCAAAGGAAACCGGGATCTCATCACAGTGAACATGTGAGGTAAAATGCTAACTAGAGCAAGCTAAGCCACGACCAATAAGCAAAGGAAAAGGGAAAAAATAAAGGAAAAAAGTCTGGTTATCCTGCCTCTGGTGGATTTTTGCCACATTAGACCATGGATACAAGATGACCTCAAGAAAGGGTCACATCTTTGTATTGACCAGCAGAGCTCAGCAGGAATCAAAGGACCTTTGCTGAAGATCTACACTAAAGCTTTCACAGGAAAGGAGAATTGCTCTGAAAAGCTCTTTCAGCCCTGTTCTTGCCCTGCCCTTCCATCTGTTGTCACTGGTAGCTGATTTTCTGCCAGTCTTTGGGGCAGAATCTCAGCTGGTGTAAATCTGAGCGAGCTGGAACTCACAGCTGGAATGAGGGATTGCAGGGGGGTTTATTCTCCTCATTCTGGGCAGTGCCCCTCTGTTACCCCCCAGACCTGGGAGCAGGTTACTGCAGTGCCTGAAATGCACTGTTCAGCTGGGATTTTTCTGTTTCAGACACAGAAATGAGTTCTGTTGTGCTGAACTGCACCTGTGATTCCAGTGGAGCACCACTCCTCTAGAGTTCTTCCTAAAAATCTGTGTTTCTTACATAATTGAGCTGTGTTACCAGCATCCTGCAGGATTGCTGATAGGAAAGGAAAGCTGGTGCCACAGAGGCTGTTTCATTACAATTATCCTCAGCTCACTCGGTGTTACACAAGGGTATTGCTGCCTGGAAGCATGTCTAAAGTAACCCTCAAGTTCAGTGCTGCATGTCATACTGAAACTTTAAAGAAGAGATTCTTTTATGGATGTTTTTCCATAAGCCTCTTAGTTCCCATCTGTAAAAAATAGATTTCATGCACTTTGAAGATACTTTTTGACTGTGTCTGGAGTCAATCCCTAGCACTGAATTTATGCAAAGTGGCCATATTTTTTATTTATTATTAGAAATTGGAATTATTTGTTTGGTGGGGCTTTTTTTTGGTTGGTTTTTTTTTGGGGGGGTTTATAATTTCACTCTGTTCTTGTGCTTGGACACTTACAAGCTTTATTGGTGTTAGAGAACACTGGGTGCCTGGATGTCTGTCTTATGAAAGCAAGTGGCTGTTTAAAAAGAAAACCAGAGAGATTGGAGGCTGTGTGAAATTCCACTAAATTCAGTGAAAAAGCATAACTTCAGAGAATTTAGGATCAGATTTCAAATGTATATCATGAGAGACTGATGGATTAATAGAGGATGCTGAGTCTCAGTGTCCACCCCTGTACAGGACAGAAAATGCCATTTACCTCCCCCAGAGTTACCTCCCACCTCACTCCTCATGCACTGTGGTAAAGAGCAAAGCTCCTCAAGGCCATTCTGTGCCCAGAGGACTTGGAGAGCTCTGGATCACCATCAGGCAGACCCTGGGGCCAGTTCTCCAACCCCAGCAGGGAGAAACCACAGCCCCTCCAGCTTCATTGAGAATAAACGAGGCTTTGCCTGGAATGCTCTTTCCACATTTGTGAATGCTAAACTAGAAAAAATCCCCGTGGCTTCCTGCTCTGCCTTCCTCCCACACTTCTAAGCAAGTGATTTCCTGGGAGCTGGTGGGGTCTCTGTTCAGGCAGAGGATGGCTGGGAAGCTCTGCTGCTCTGAGTCCTGTGCAGGCTTGGGAGCGTGGGCTCTCCGGGGCCATCACAGCCTCTGCAGTCCCAGCTAGCACTTTATTTATCACATGGAGATAGATTCCCTTTCAAACTGCTCTTTCTCTGCTAGATTTCCTTTGCACAGAGACCTAGCGTGAGTTAATGTTCTTGCTGAGGGTAAAAAAAGGGTGGTGGAGACTCTGGTCCAAAGAATGTAGCCTGTGAATTTTATCCCTGCATTGCACATGCATTTTAATGGTCCTTGCTGTTTATTGAGGCTGAGTCATGAGCAAATCTTAGTGCTTTGGAAGGGAGGAAATGGAGTTTGGGTGAAAACATTACACGTCACAAATGGATCCAGCAAAGGGCTGTGAGGATGCAGTGACAAATCTCAGCAAAAGGGAGATACTGTGATGCTTCATGGAGCTGCTGTGAAACCAAAAGCCCTCTGGCTTCGGAGTCTTCCTCAGTAAGCTTTGCCAGCCCCCCCAGTTACAGGAAAGTAAAGCTGGGTCAAGTCAACAGCCCAGGCTGTGACAGCACAAAGCATCCATCTCTGGGGATAAACAAGTTATTTGCATGCTTTTTCACTTCTTCACCATCGTGCTCTCCAGCCACTGTAAATAGTAAAACAAAGCCACGCTTCATCCTGCTGGCCAGAGGCCTCCCTCTCAGGGTGCAGTGGCAAACAACAGGCAAGTGAATTCTCTCCCAGATATAAACAAAACAATGATTCAACCCAGTTGTTGTGGGTTTTTTTCCACATGGGGGTGTACAAATTCACCTGCCAGCTTAGGAAAGTATAAATATTATGTGGGTACAGAGCTGTGTGCAGCACCTGGAGCTGTGTTTGCAGGAGGCTGGAGCTCACACACCCCCAGGAGTGGGGCCCCTCCACTGGCCAGGATCTGACCCTCCATGGCCAGGACTCTCAAAAACATCAAATGTCCTCCAAAGCCGCTTTCAATATCAGCCTGAACCTGAACAAAGCACAATCCCTCTGTGCCATGGAGGAGGAATATCAGCTGGCCAAAGGGAGGGGGAGAAAAAGGGTCACATTTTCACAGCTGTGTTTGCCAGGTAACTTTGCTAATGACAATTTACTCCATAGCCCCACTGATCTGGCCATGTCGGGGGGCACTCAGTGCCCCTTCCAAAGCTGCTGTCTCATTGCCAGCCTCTGACTCTCCAGTTTTCCATGTGGCTGCAGTGAGGACAACCTGCCCTTCCACAGCTCCAGGGGAGACAGAGGAAGGACCCAAAGTCCTGCCCAAGAGGCAGGAGGGAGCACGCTTGGGCTGCCTCTTGTCAGCAGGGCAGTGGCTCTTATAAAGGCATCCTGACAAACGAGAGTCTCTGGCCTTTCATTGCCTCTCAAAGTGTGACAGCAGGGGCATCCTGCACCAAAGAGAGGGGGAAAAGGTGCAGACCTTTGAATTAGGTACACCTAAACCTCCCCCTCATGGTGAGTTTCAGGAAGAAGATCAAAAGGCTCCTGACCTCGAACAGCCAGGCATCGCCTGAAAGGGACAAGAAAAAAGACACTTATATTGGTGGCAGAACACGCTGCTCTCTGCCTTCCCCGTTCCAAGGCCTGGCTGCAAGTCAGAGGTGTGGGAGCTGCAGCCAGCTCTGCCTGTCCAAGGGGATCCTGGGGAGCCCCAGGCCTGGCTGCTTTCTGCCCACACCTCTGCAGTGCCCTGATCCCTGCGCTGAGCAGATCCTGCCCTGGGCTGTGCTCCCTGTCTGCAGTGTCCTGCCCAGGTCTCCCACCTTTCCTCTGAGTGTGCTCAGCAGCCCCCAGGGAAATGGCAGCCACCAACCCCTGCTCCAGAGAGAGCTCCTGATCCACTCCCTGCCTTAAGGAACACAAACAGAGCTGGACACGACATAACACGAAAAGAAACAGGGAACAAAAGGCATTGTTTGTGACAAAGGGCGTGAAAGATCCCCCTTTGAAGCTCCTGAGATCTCCTGCACTTCAGTGCCCCCCAGTGCCACTCACCCTGCGGGCTGGGGACTCCCAGTGACAGGGTGGATGCTGTGCTGAGGGTCCTCAGCCATCAGCACATTCTCCCAAACTGCCCAGCTCAGCCCCTCTCCTCCCCAGCCAAAGGCAGCGCTCCTAAGGAAACATCCTGCATCCATAGCACAAGGGCTTCACTCTCCGTCCTCAAAAACCTGTCAAAACCGCTGTGCCTTGACAGCAACAGCAGCTGTGTCAGCCCCCAGCCATGGGCAGGCGTCCATCATCCCAGCTCTGGTATAAAAATCCAGTGATCAGTCCCTGGTAACTCTGGGGCTGCTCCTGGGGGAAGGAACACGAGCAGGACCGGCTCATCCCACTGTGGTGGCCCTGGCACCAAAACATCGCTGAGTCCAGGCAAGCTTCAGGTGATGGAAACTGTACTGCAGCACAAGGACTCTCTGTTTGGCTGAAGTGTGCGAGGAGCTTGATTAATTAATGCTCGTAAGACATTAAGTAATGCTCTCCCGAGGAAAGCAGCCGGGCGGGGCCGGGGATTTCTGATTTTCGTTAGAGCTGCCTGAAAACTTTCTGTCAAAATGCTGAGCAGCGTGGTTTCTGAGAGCTGGGTTCGGTGTTCCTCCCCTCAGCCACCCCGAAAATGTGGATTATTGAGGTGTCTGCACAGTCAGGAGCCAGAGATGAGCCACGGGTGCCAGCCCAATACCTGAGTGTCTGAGGTAGGGCTCTTGAGCACATGACTGTCTGCATTTTTCCACCAGGAACACAACAGTTTTGCCTAAATGTGGTGACTTTTCTAGTGTGGACAATCTAAATTCAGTATTGTGACTTAAGTCATACATAAAAAAAAAAGTGAAAATAGCAGAACAAAGCATCTCAGTGCAGGAAAGTGGAAAAGTGCGTCTCCTGTTCCCAAATTCCTGCTCTCCTGCCTCTCTGTGGGTGCTGGGTGTCTCACTGGCCCAGGCAGTGACGTGCCAGGCACTGCAGCCTCGCTGCTGGGAACCTCAGAGAGGGAGCCCTGCCCAGGGCTGACACTGAGCTGATGTCCAGGTCTGGACAAAGCCCAGCTCTACCCAAATCCAGGCAGGAGAAAGCTGCTGTCATTTCTGTGCCAGCTGAATTGCTGGGCTGCAAAAGTCATTCATGGAAGTAAATGATTAGTGACTGATTGGACTCTGTGTGGTGACTCCATGGTCGCCATCAATAACCCTAACACAATCTGTGATCCTTCCAAAAAGACCATGATTAGATGATGTCAGCACAGCCTCCCAAGTCCAAGGCTTTGATATCATCTCATAAATTAGGATTTTCAGGCCAGACAACACTTTAGTAGCCTGTGTGGGCATTGAAGGGCTGCTGCAATGAGCCTTGTAAAATGAAATGCTGGCTATAAAAAGGATCAAACAACTGTTTGCCTTCAGCATTCTGGAAGTTGTTTTAGGCCAAAATAATTTTAACAGATGTGATCAGATCCCATCTCCTTTCAGCATGGAGTTAGTAGCTTTGCAGTTACTGATGGCAGGGGGGAGAAGAGCCACCTGCTAGGACACACAGGACATGGTGAGAGAAGGGAGAGGAACAGAAAAAGTAACTACAAAGCCTTGCTGTCAGAGAGAGGTAAGGCTGCAGTGCCTGGTCAGGTGGAGTGAATCTCTTTGCTTTGCAAACAAATCATGCCCGTGGTTATCCAGACCCTGATCTGGCTTTCCCTGGGGCTGGTGCCAAAGTGCCCCTTGGGTTCACCACTGCACAACAGGCTCCAGCCTGTTTCATCTGTAAGTAACACCCTGCCCCTGCAAATGATCCATGGGAGCAGTCAGTGTGATTCCCTGTGCCAGTGATAAAGCTGATCTCATGGGGAGTTATTGTGCCAATGCTTTTAGAGAGTAAACTTTTGGGCAGAAGTCATGCAAATGTTCAGATTAATTTAGGTATGCAAGTAGCCCAGGAAAATCAATGGAATCACTTAGATGATTAAAATAACTTTGTCCAAAGTGTTTTTAGCCTCTGTGCAGGTCCCTGGTCTGTATGGATGGCTTGCACACAGATCTGTGCACTTGCAAAGATTAAAAAAGAACATTTTCATTAAGAGAACTTGCTCTGCTTGAATGCAGAGAAGGCGACTGAGTAAAGCAAGTTTTTTTCCCCACTGGTATGTGCTGTGCCCAGGTCTTTATGCTCCAGTATACAGACACTGTCTGTGAGAGACATGAAAAACAGTTATGCCAAGCTCTCTGAGTCCCTGATGCTTGCCAGTGTGGTTTCTTTATTTTTAGTAGTTCCTGGATGAGGGTTGAACCCATCCATGTGCAAAAGATCGCAGCTGACAGGGAGGGGAGGCATGCATGTGTTTCCAGACATGTGCCTGGGGTGGCTGTGGTTATATAAGGGCTCCTTTGACATGGCCATTACATAAAATGGAAACGCAGGAGAGGAAGGCAGCGCCTGAGTGCAGAGAAGGAATCTGGCTGCAGCAGTGCAGCCCGTGTGCCTGCAGGTGCTGGGGAGGAAGCAGGAGGAGGGAGGAGCACCGGGTTTGGACTCTCGGGGCTGCCCAGGAGTGCCCAGGTGCTGCTGACTTGGAGCGAGTGAGGCGGGGATGCTCCTGCTGCATCCCTGCCTGGGTGCTCCTGCTGCATCCTGCTGCTGCATCCTCCTGCTGCATCCCTGCCTGGGTGCTCCTGCTGCATCCTCCTGCTGCATCCTCCTGCTGCATCCCTGCATGGGTGCTCCTGCTGCATCCTCCTGCTGCATCCCTGCCTGGATGCTCCTGCTGCATCCCTGCCTGGGTGCTCCTGCTGCATCCCTGTGTCGGTGGCCATCGGCAGCCACAGGGCAGCAGCACATTGATCACATGCAGCCTTTGGAAATCTCCTTTTTTTTTGTTACGTTTTTAACTGGAATGTGTTTAGTGAGCTGCAGGACCCGGGGCAGGGGCAGCTCAGCCGCGGCAGCACAGGAGGGGCAGTGCCAGCGCTGGTTTAATGCCGTCTGTGTGCACAGCCCAGAGAGGACATCGCAGGGATGCCCAGTGGAGCGAATGCTCCAGCTATGGGAGCTCAGCCCCCAGGGCAGGATTCGCTGCTCTGAAATCCCCGAAGCTGGCGCAGGGCACTGAGAAGGGCTTTTCTCAGTGAAAATGAAGTTTGGAACTGTTTGGGCAGGCAGTAGGTGATCAGCCCAAACCCAAACGTGGCCCCTTCTCAGGTACAAGGACCACTGCAGTGTGCTCACCTTTTCCAGAGGTGACACCCTCGCTCTGGCACCTCGGCTGCTTCGCTGGTGCAAGGGCACTGTGCCTGCAGGTGGGAAGAGAGGGAGAACGGGGGCTGGTGCCGCTTGGCACTGCTGAATTTCAGACAAGAAATCAGAGATCTCCCGTGAGAAAGCCGTAACGCACGTGTACCCCTTGTGTTCCAACCTCTGTCAACCTTTCCAAGTGTAAAGACCAGCACTGTGTCCAACTGAAAGGTCACAAAGGGCTAAATTTTGTCCCCGGAGCAAATCCATCATCCCCTGCTGAGCGATTTCCAGCAAGCCATGCTGTCTGTGCAGCTCGTGGCACGGGCTCAGGATGGAGTGACCCCTCGGTGACATCTCCTCTTCAGGAGATTCTCTTCTTCAGCATTTCACATTTCAGTGCTGAGGGCCAGGTCTGCGTCCTCCTGTTGATGCAGGCACCAGCTCCAGCAGCAGGGAGGAGCACCCGGCTGTGGGGTGGATGTCAGATTCGGTGGGGTTTGAAGAGGTTGCCTTCTGAGGGGGAAGCACGCATTTAGCAGCTTCTGGCTGATAACCACAGGGGTGAACGGGGCTTGCTGTGGCCTCCTGCCCGTCCGTGTGAGCAGGGCCCGGTGCCGGTCCCGGTGCCGGTCCCGGCATCCCGGGGAGCTGGGAGCATCCCGGGAGCTGGGAGCATCCCCAGGGAGCTGGGAGCATCCCCGGGAGCTGGGAGCATTCCGGGGAGCTGGGAGCATCCCGGGAGCTGGGAGCATTCCGGGGAGCTGGGAGCATCCCGGGAGCTGGGAGCATCCCGGGGAACTGGGAGCATCCCGGGGAGCTGGGAGCATCCCGGGAGCTGGGAGCATCCCGGGGAGCTGGGAGCATCCCGGCCGGCTCCCCCGCATTCCCGACAGATGGTGCTGCGATGCCACCGAAAGCCAAAGGCGTGCGAGGAGCGGAGCTCCCAGGGAGGTTCCCCGCTCCCTGTGCTTCCCCCACGGTCTCCCAGCTGAACTGGAGCGGGCTGTGCTTTCCCCACAACGCTCTGCACGGATTTCCCCGGCTTCAGTGCTTGTCCCTTCCAGCCCAGCAGCATCCGCCGGGCAGATGCAGCCTGCGGAGCTCCCACCTTGATGCCTTCTGCAGCCACCTAGAAACAGAGACTGGACAAGAGTAAGGGAATAAAGATAGGTATTTATTTGAAGGGCTTTCAAGGCACACCCTGGGGAGCCAGAGGCTGCCTCCAAAAATGGACCCCAAGATGGACCCCAGGTCACGAGTTCTTCACACCTTTATAGGTTTGGTTCATTTGCACACCACGGTTAATTCTCCAATTAAAGCCCCAGGTTAATGATGGAATTCCCCTCAGCTTGCTCCCCCCTTAGAGGCTTTGGGTTACACATTTTGGGCCTAGCAGAGCCTGGCTGTCCTTGAAGGCAAAGCCTGGAGAGGCTTTGTTGTGTCTGCCCAGCACGAGAGAGCAGAAATTCCAGGCTACAAGGAACTCCAGAGTTACACTCTAAGCAGTTCAGAAATTGTAAAATATAAAAGTTAAAACCTGAGGCATCAACCTGCCCCGCTCACCCTGCTCCTGCTGAGCTGGGACCCACCAGGGATCCGTGCTGAGCTCGGTGGGGCCGTCCCTGCTGCAGTCCAGGGATGTGGGGGCAGCTCGGCCAAGTGCCCCCAGCACGGGGGCTTCAGCCAGTGCCCGGTCACACTGCACAGCTGGGGCTTGGCACTGCCGCCCCTGCTCCTGGATAATGCGATTTATGTCGCTGAATCTTTCCTTTTGTGAGATAGTGGTGGGGTTTTTGCTGTCCCAGGGCTTTGGAGCCTCATGGATTTTAGGGCTGGCAGAAGTGGAGGCTTCACATGAAGCTGTGAGGGGCAGTTGTGCTGGCAAGGAAGCCTGGATGGTTTGGCTCATGGAGGGATGTTTCTTGGGTCCTGCATCTTCTTTCCTGACTCCTTTAAATCTTCTGCTCATTCTGGAGGAGTGGTAAGATCCTGTTGCATGGACCCTCTCCAGGAGACATTTCTCTGGCTCTGCAGCCACTGGAAACCAATAAAAGTCAGGTACCACCTGCAGCCTGGGGAACGCCTCAGCTGTGTTTAACGCAGCTCTGGTCTAGGAAAGGGTGCATGGACCTCCCTGCCCTTGCTCCCTTCAGCCTCTCCTGCAGGGAGGCACTCCCTTGCCCTGGCTCGGAGAGAGGGAAACTCCCCTCACTCTGCACACTGAAATCATGCCTGCTTTTGGTACAGCCTCGCTCAGGAGTATCTGCAGCCCGAGGACCCCTCAGGAAGGTGGAGAGCACAGTGTCTGCCTGGGGAGGACTCCAGAGGTGCTGTGTGGGATGTGGGTGAAGCCTGTGCCTAGCAGGGCCAGGAGCTGATGGCCACAGGGAGCTGGGGCACTCTGGGCACTTGCATCCCCTGGCCTCTAGAAGAACTTGGTCCTTTCCTAGGAGGGACTGGGAGGTCTGTTCCTTCCTCTCTATCCCCAAACAGGTGCTGGGAGGATCCTGGTGCCTGGCCTGGCTGTGGTGGGATGAGTTACAGTGACACTAATCCTGGAGAGGTGGCAAGGCAGGGACAGCAGCTGTGGCAGGGTGCTCAGGGCAGTGCTGGGAGCAGCACCAGAGGGAGGTTGTCTGCCCTGCTCAGGCTGATGTTTGTGCAGAGCTGCACAAACACTCGAACCTCTCACACGCCTTCCTCGTGCTCCCTGGGTGCTGCCTTCCCTTGCCACTGTGTCCTTGCACTCTGCCTGGTGATGGATTTACTGCTGTTGAACAAAATGATGGTGCTTAGAGAAGACAACAAGGAAAATATGAAAATATGTTCAAAGAATTGAGCATTCAAATTCACTTTACAGGGGTTCATCATGTCGCTACCCAGCCCTTTGCAGAGCCTGCATCCCATCACCAGGAGGCATCGCTGGGACGGGGTGAGCCATGAGCAGCCTCTCAAAGCATCGATCAAATCCAATTAGGAGCCTCAAAAAGCGCCTTGGGCATTGATCTGTGAGCTGGCAGCACTGTGCTGGCTGGACAGGACTTTGATCTAAACAAGCACCCCATCTTTCAGACCCAACTTCATTCTCTTGCCAAAAACTGAAATTGCCCTTTTGTATCTCGAGGCCATGAAATTAAGTGATTCCTTTTCAGGTCATGTGCACCCCTGAAAAGCACAGACTGGGCTGATTTTCCAGAAACCCAGGGGAACCCTTGAATAAATGCACAGTCAAGTGACTAGTTCCCCTAATTAACGCTGGCAGTAAAATTTGATCCCCACCTCCATGTAGAGGAAATGATGCTGTTATCAATTCACCCTGATTCAGTTGAAATTACCTTTGGTGTATGCACGGCCATGCTTTGGAATAGTAACAAAATTTTCGCTCTGTTCTCACACGAATATTTTTCCAGTGGATGCATGCTATTGATTTCAGGGGGAAAAAAAATTTCAGTGCTGTTTAACTTTAAACAAACTTCTGTTAGTCGGTGTCTGAAGGAGATCCAGGCTATTACCGGCCCTCTCCGGACCAGTTTGCCCGAGGGATGCGAGGGGAGCATCCCGGTGCCGGGGCTGGTGCCCAAGGGATGCGAGGGGAGAGCCGGGCTGTCCCGTGCTAACACCATCGAGTTAGGAGCCAGGGCTGGACGTGCGGGACTCGGGAGCCGGAGCTGCCTCCCCAGGGATGCGGGAGAGCCGCTCCGGGCTGTCTTCACTGGAGCATCCATCCCCTGCCACAGCCTGAGCCTCCTCCCAGCGCTGAGGGTGAAGCATCCCTGATGCCCAGAGCCCTGGGCACCGGCGCTGCCTCTGCCCCGGCCCCGCACGCTCCTGCCTTTGGAATTTCTCCCCGTTCCCAGCCCAGGGATGCGGGCACAGCTCCCAGCAGGGCTGGGGGAGCCGTGGGCTCAGCAGAACAGGCTGCTCAATGTCTCTGCAGCTCTTCAATCCCTCGCAGGCGCTCTGCGGTCTGGCTGGGTAATTAGCCCTCCTCGTGGCGGTAATTAGCATCTTGTGGCGATGGGGAGGAGAGGATTTTCCTTTTCCATCTTTCGCGTTATCACCTTTCCGTTTCTGGCCTTTTATCGCCTTCTCATCCCCCATCAGAAGGGCTTTGCCCAGGCTGGGGCATCCCTCGGAGCCCCGAGAGAGCTCTGGGCACTGCTGGCAGGGGCACGGGCACCAACTGCAGCGAGAGATACTCAAAAGGACTTTTTTCCTACAAGATTTTTGTTAAAATACAATATTAATCAAAGCTTTCAGTGCTACAGTGGATCTGGTTTTTGAATTTGGAAAGCAATGCTTTCTGGGGGTATTATGGTTGTAAATATTTTATGTCCCACTTGTGCAATGCAACCCAAGTGTAAAGTAATGGAAAAATAGTGCTGGGATAGGAAGGGATAATAGACTACACGCAGAAAAATTGAGACTAATTATCATAACTAATTAGAATAACTTGCTTTAACTGTATAATGACTAATTAAAATTTGCTATAATGTTATGAGAAACGTATAAAAAATCCCTTTTGCTGCAGGAAAAATGACTGTTGCCCAATTGTTCCTGTCTCCAATGCCATGATGCTCAGGAGCAAACCCAGTGAATAGGGCTGTGCTGGCCTGCTGCTGGAATTGTGCTGGGGGGGCAGGATTGGTTGTGGCTCCTTTGGGAAGGGCTCAGAGCCTGCAGTGAGCCCTGGGATGGGCAGCAGCAGCCTGTGGGGCATTTGGAGCTCTGTGCATTTGATGTACATCCTTATTTTGGAGCAGGACCAGCCCCGAGTTGCCCAGGGAGGACCTTGGCTGGCTCAGAGAATGCAGTGTGAAATTCCTGTAGTTGCTGCTAATGTATTACTGAAAGCTTAGGTGGTTATTATATTTATTCTATAAATACATTATCCTAAATACTGTAATTATTAGTATACACTAATAATACGTCATTATATGCTTAGGTAAGTTTTTCTATCTGTGGTTCAAGCTTGTCCCTCTATGGAAAATCACTCTGAGCTCTTTCTTCACGATCTGCCTGCTGTCTGCTCCTGCCTGCCCAGCATCGACCCCAGCCCTGCCTGACTCCCACCCTGCTTCCTCTCCCTGGGAAGGGCAATAGTTGAAATACAGTGCAAGAAACTCATTTCCCCTTAAAATATAAAACACATCAGTGATGTGTAGCAGTCGCTGCTGTTGATGTCAATGAATGCTTATTTAGGTTCAAATGTGTTCAGCTTTCTGACTTCCCATTCAGAAAACATGGGACAGGGGATAACAATGGATGAGTAAGCACAAGTTTTGGCAGCTGGAGTTAAAGATGTCACCGGAGATTAGGCAGCAGGAGCTTTTTAAAAAACTCATGTTATCTCTGTAATGCCATAAAGTATCAGTTGCTGCATTGAATTGAGTGTCACACAGGGTATCAGGACCATGACTAGGCAGTTTCTCAGACTTTGCCTGTCAGCAGAAAGATATGCTCTTGGCATCTCTTCCAAAATAGTTCCCTGAGACTTTGTTTTGGGGTGAGACAGATAAAGTTTTCACTGATTAGAAGAGGGGGACTTAAGAAACCAAATGGCAGGAGTGATAAAAAGTGATGCATGATGTTGGAGGGGAAAAAGCTAGAGGCTGCAGGGGATAGAGACCCAGGTATGGGGGTGGAGAGACTCTGCAGTGAGGATAAAGGAATAACTGGCACTGTGTGTTCACCCTTTCTTCCCATTTTGCTCTTTGCCAAACCTCTGGTTGATGAGACTGACTGGCCCATCCTTGTACCAAGAGGTTATTTCTTTTAGAAGCCCAGGAAAGCCTGGACTCCTTGAAGGCAAAGCTTTCTCCCAATTCTGTGGACCAAGGAAACTTCTCTCCCCATCTCAGCCTTCAGCAGGCAGTGGAAGGTGATTTTTAAACTTTTTGTTTTTTAGCTTGGTGAGGCACAGAGTGTATGAAGGGTACTGTTCTTGCACATCACTCTTTAAAAGCCTGGGTGCAGTGGGGGCACTGTGGTTTGTGCTGCTGCAAAGGTGCCCCATGGGGGTCTGTACAAGGGAGGCTTGAGCTGGTCCTGAGGTCCCTGGGGACTTGCTTGGGGGTGGCAGGTTTGACATGACAGCAGGTGGGACTTTGCCAAAGCCATGCAGAGCACAAGCTGCTTGTCCAAGTGAGGCAATGGGGGCTCCAAGGAGAGCACAAACAGCTCAGCTTCCCCACAGAGTGCTGGTGCTGGGGTCTGGCAGCTGCTCTGGCCTCGGCAGGATGCTGCACAGCAGGTATGGAACTCCAGAGTAAGGGAAAAAGGGAAAAATAATGGTTGTGTCAAGGCCACTGTCTCAAAAACAGCCTTGCTCCACTTAGATTCTGATGTACTGAAATTGATAGCTCAGCAGCCACCCTGGTCTGCCCAAAAACTGTTGCTGAAAGTCTCTCCAATCTCATTTTATCCAAATGCTCCCCATTCTCTGGATTTTTACCTCTTTCCTTTTGAATGGTATCTGTTTTCACACCAGAAAGATGGGAAATGGGTGAAAAGACCTTGACAAGTGTGAATGCTGCACTGAGGGCCTGGTCTGAGCTGGGGTGAATGCTCCATGCTCGGTGTGGGAGGTGGGCTGTCTGTTTTGGGAGGATGGTACCTCCCTGAGAGGCTGCACACAGTTCTGCTCTTATGATTGGCATCAACCCCATCCCTCTCTACCCTGACGTGGTTAGGTTTTCCATTGTGGCACTGCACACCAGCTTGCTACATATTTTGTGTTGTGCAGTCCATGTTAGATTAGGATGAGCTGCAGCTTTGCCCTCTGCCCTCTGCAGAGGTGCCTGGGGGTGTTCAGCAGCTCTTGCCACCGTGTGCAGTTCATCTCCTGGTCTCCATCTCCCTGTGCAGCCCATGAGCTGCCCTTTGTGTGTGCCAGGCTTGGGCACTGGTGCTCCCTGCCCTCCCCTCTGTGGGTGGTGGGACCACCCCCATCAGCTCTGCTTCTTGCTCTATTCACTTTGTGCCATTAAATCACAGAAGGACAAGGGATGCAGAGTCCTTTGTGCAAGTGGCCCACAGAGCCAGGCCTCCTGAAGTGTTTGCTGTGGTTCAGAAAGGGTCTAACCTTTAGACAGCAGGTTTGAGCTTTATTAAACAGCTGGAGCTCTTCTGACAGTCGGCTCCCCTGGGCACTGGAGAGGGATGGAGCCAGCCTGTGCTGCTAATTGCAGATGCTCATCCATCACTGAGAGCCAGCACCTTTTAAGGGATCAAGGCCACCCCACTGCTCTCAATATGGGCAGGGCATGGCAGGTCACTACAGCATGCAGATGGAGTTAAGCAGCACATTTCTGCCTCCCTATCCTTGCCTAGCAAAAAGTGCTGGGAGGACTTTGGCTGTATCTAGTTAATTTTTATCCTAGGAAGAGCTGAGTGTGGGTGCAGAGAGGGTTTGGGTGCCTGGTGCTGTAAGTGGGAAGTAGGACACGCAGACCCCCCAGGCACAGTTCAGCTCCATGTCCTGGTGATGCTTCTGGACCCTGGGGAGGTGTGGAGCATCCGGGCTGTGATGCTACAGCAGAGAGGTCTGGGCTACACTGCAGGGGAAAAGGAGAAAATGGGGAGTGCAAAAGCTGCTGGAGCATGAATGGACTCTGGGGTTTTCTTTGTGTTTTCTGGGTGTGCTTTGCAATGCTGAGCCCAAGTGTGAATACAAATACAATATAAATACTTATTTACTACTAATACAGTGTTCTCTCTACCCAAAAATGACTCTGCTGTAGTGTGAACTCCATCATGTTGTTAATTAGGGATGAACTAGTGAGAGTCTGTTATTAAAATTCATCCTACTTCTTGCCTTTTAACAAACTGCAGCATCTTTGAGCTTGTGCCAACTTCAGTTTTAAACCTTTGAAAAGTCTCATTACTGCAGACCTGTTCTCATTTTATTCTTGGGGGTTTTGTGCCATAGCAAAACATTATTTGGGGTGTAGATTCATAGAGACAAAACCCAGGAAAGTTCCTAGATGTAACCCAGAGAAGGACCCACGCTGACCTGTGTAAAGGTATTTGTAAGCCATTCATGTCTGTTCCTGCTTTGTAATGTGTGCGACTGAGGAGCAAGGACCTAACACAGCTCCTGAGGCTGCAGTTAGAAAAGTTCCATTGACACTTCTAAACTGATGCTGGGGCCCTTTATAAAAGCGTGAAAATGCATCTTCCTCCCAAGATTTGCTGGGCTTTGTTCTCCCCTCTCCGGATGTAGCATTGCATTAAGAAACAGCAGCCAGGACTGTCTGACCCACTTAGGATAAAGCCAAACTCAAGAAAAGGCACTGTCATCCCTTAACAAGAGCTGTAAAGGGGAAGCCAAAGGACCAGGAGTGACATCCCTGCTCTTCTCCCCCTGCCTCAGGACTAATGGCACCACGTGCTTCTCTCCAGGCTCTGCCCTCTCACAGGGATGTCGATCAAAGGGCTTTGCTGTGATAAACAATAACTCTGTCTTGGCAGCTGGTGGCAAGAGTTAGGAGGCTCAAAACCTTCCCAGAGGAGGAGGTACAATGAGAGCAAGCAAAGTTAATGCAGCCTCCTGCTGCTGCCTTGGTGGCTGGAGAGGTGGCTCGGGGTCAGGGTGTGGGGGCACAGAAGGAGCAGTGTGGATGTGGTTTGTGCTGCCCTCCCCGAGGAGGCTCTGCAGGAGCTGATTTACTGCTGCCTGCAGCCACACCACCACCAGGAGCCCACTTGGCAGGTCCAGGCTTTTCTCCCCAGCTGGAAGGGGCCAGCCAGGCTCTCTCCTGTGTTTCTGTTAATTCTAGATTGAGGTGATTTAGAACTAGCTCAGGTACAATTCCTGTCTCCTACACCTGAGTCATGCTCAGCACCTCCCTGGCTCCTGGGGAAGATGCTGGTGGGGTTAAGACACCATGTTTGCAGCATCACCTTGTGCTGTTTAACCTTCCTTATCAACACAAGTGCTCCCCAAATGCTGAACCCCAAGGTACAGCCTCGCTGGGGGTCACACTGTGGGACAGAACAGCAGCACTCAGCTCAGATATGTGAATATCCACATAAACAATCAAATTCCTCCCTCAAGTGAAGTCACCCTTGGCAGTGGTCAGCTGAGGAAGTTGAGAAGACACAATTAACAAGGTGACTTTAGCAGGCTTAAAAATAGGTCTGTGGAAATGCTTTTAAGGACCTGGAAGGACTTACCTCATCTTGCTGGGGGCTGTGTTGAGGAGAAAGCTCTATGGAAAGGTAAAATGGGAAAATAAAATGGAGGGCAGTTCTTATATAGCTGCTCCTGATTGCTTTAAGTGTTTTGGGGTCAGCAGAGATCCGGGCTTTTCATTTGATTATAGCACTGAGCAGGTTGTTAATCACACAAATGAGAGCCTTGTGATGCTTTTAAATAAACAATACATACAATTTAATGTCTCTGGCTTGTAAGCACTACAATCTTTGTTACTGTCTTTAGAATGTGGCAGTGTGGTTTATAGATTGGTGGTCCATGGTGCTCTCAAATGCACGGGAGCTCTGCTAATGAAACCTGGATGCTCCTGTGGTCCCCAAGAACAAATCCTTTGGGTGACTTTCAGGCTCTTCAGAAGCCTCTTGGGTGTGAAGTCCAGGTTCATATTTAAAGGGGTGTGTGTGTGTGTGGACCCATGTAATTTCAAAATTAATTTCAAAAATAACTGTGCCAGAAAAGCATTTTATTTTCAGCAAAATGACTCTAAAATCTAGTTTGTTTTATTCTCCATTATATAAAATTTTCCTTGGTAAGGAGGACACCATAAATTATGATCTGGGGATAAAGTCATATGAAGGAAGGCAGAAGCTTTGTTTTCCTGGTGAGTAACATCAAACAGGAGCCAGTCTGAACGTGTGAATCACCCTGACAGACAGCCAAAGGCCCTGTGCACTGCTGGGAAACATCACAGTGGAGTGGGGAGCCCCAGCATTTCACCCCAGCGAGGTGTGAAATGTGAGGCAGCAGAAGCCTGCATTCAGTGAACAGGGGGTGACATCTTACAGGATTAGAGCTCTTCCCTATCGAGGCCACCCTCACCTGGGCAGGAGGATGCTGGGGCATGAACAGTTGTTTTCACAAGGCCATTGCCTCTGCCTGCAGGGGCTCGTGAAGCCTCTGTTGCACTGATCCAGTGGTGAGCACGTTGGGAAGCATTGTTCAGAACAGCTGACTCTACTGCTAGTTTTGAATCTCAGGCAATTCCTTACCTCTTCCACTTTTTCTCCAACCCTCGAGCTTCCTTAATGTTTTCACGGTTGCTGCGTTCTTAGAATGTTCTGTGAAGGTGCAGCAAACTGTGGGGAACCACTACAGTTTGGTAAAAAGTGAGCTTTGAGTCCTCCTATGCAAATATTCACCCTGGGAGGATGACTGGGCTGTTATCTAGTCAGGGAGTAAACCTCTGCTGAATTACATGTCAAATCTAAACTGCACCAAATTCTGAATTTCAAATCTCAAACGCTTGCAACACAGTTCTCATAAACAAGTTACAAATCAGAAATTAGTCACCGAAACCATTGTGACTAACTTTAAATAACAAGATAGATATGGGGAGGGGTGGGGGGGAGAAAAAAATCTGCTCAGAGATAATTTGCAAGCTGAATAAAATAATATTAAAATTATTCATCAAGCTTATCAAGCTTGATTCTTGAGTAATGTTGTGTCATTGCTAGCAGGTGGTGGGAGAAATGGCACAGCATACCATAATTAGTAATAGCCATGTATTTTTGATGCTACTTCATCTGCGTGGTTTACGTCCAGATGGTTTTGAAAATGGAATCGAGATAAAATACAACTTCCTGGATCAGAATTTGCATTCTAGTTAATGATATAATTCAAACTCATTGTTGTTTAAAAAAAATAATCTTAATTGCTAAGGAAGATTATTAGATGTTGGGACCATTCCAGCTTTATTACTGGGTTTCTTTTTTAGCTCAGCATTGCATGAGAGCACCACCACAGGAATGAGTCAAAAAGCCATCTTACCATGTGCTTGTGTACACAGCTTTTTCTTCCTGGTGCATATGCTCACTGTGTAACTTTGCCAGATTTTAACTGCTGACCCTCAGAAGTTACCAATGACTTATAAAGGAAAAGGTGTTTGGCTGACCTGTGAGAGCAAGCACTGTCAGCCTTGGTTCAAAGGAGGCTTAAATGGCTGCTTTCCCATGAAGAGTTGTTGGGTAGCACAGTTTAGAGCTGGAGGCAGCAGGAACCTCCTCAGATGGCCCCAGCCTCAGTTAGAGCACTAATCTCTCATGCATTCTGAATTCATGAATTGTGCTTGCTGGGTTACAGTGCTCTCATTTACATGTCTGTAGCTTTTGCTAATGCAATTCTGCTTTCAAGTAGCCTTCAGTTCCAGAAAACATCCTTTCAAGTTGCCTAAATCTTCTGACCTGGTGTAGTGTTCTAGGATTTCTAGGAAACCTCCAAATAATTTCTTTTTTCCCATTTTAACCCCACGGGCAAGACCATAATCTTGCCTGCATACATCAGCAGTGCTGTTTTTCACAGCTGCCATCCCAAAGTGCAGAATTTCAGTCCCTCTCCTGGCTGAAGAACACTGGCTTCCCTATCCCCCCAGGTTCAGCCACCTGCCGAGTTTAGGGGAGCTCTCTACACTCCTATATCCAGCAGAGAGAAACAGCTCCAGATCCATCATATTCCAAGGGAAGTGCCTGACCTGCAGCTGATGTGTGGTGACTATTTACTATTTAGAGATGATTTTCACTGTAGTTTCCAGGCGAGTGCAGCTGGGCAGTATTTGGTATTTGCTGGAGAAGAGGCCCCTGTGCTGAGCTGTGTTTGCAGCCCTGGAGCATCATCCTGCTGCCCTGAGCTCCCAGGAAGGAGAGCAAGCAATGAACACCTGCCCTTTGCCAAATGAACTCGGTAAAGTTTGTTCACAGGAGTTCAAACCTCTGGTGAGCAGCTCGCTGCTGGGCAGGAGAAGAACAAAGCAAAACAACCTGTGGTGAGTGTCCTTTTGGGATGCTGCCTCCCTGAGCAGCAGTGGGATGTCTGCTACTGGGCTGGGCAAAAAAATGCCTGCTCACAGCCCTTGTGAGTGGGCAGGGGGAAAAATACCCCCACCAGGCTGAGCTGAGGTGCTGTGGGTTTGTTTAACCCAGCTAATGGTTCTGTTTCCAGAGGGTTTGATGCAAGAAGTGTTGTGTGGATGTGTTAAAACTGAACTTGAGTGAGACAGGAAACCAGAGAGAAGAAAATGAACAGAACTTTGTTCTCAGAAAGGGTGGAGGGGTTTGTGGGGAACTCCCTTATCTCTGAAACTGAATTTTGAGAGCCACAACCCTGATCTACTCCTAAACTTTTGCAGTACCTGTTATTTTCCCTGAGCTGTCTGTCAAAGGGGGGGTGTCTTTGGCAACGATTAATACAAGTTAAAATAGATATGGCACAAGTCTCTGTAAAACATCTGCCTTATCCTTACATAATGAATTAACAAAGATGAGCTTGAAAGAAATGTAATAAATTATTCAAAAACCTCCTATGCTTTTGAAATGCTAACAAGTCAAATCCTTTGAGGCTGCTTGATCAGATTATGGTGTATCACACAGTAAATCTAATTGGTTATATTCAGTCCTGAATTATCAGATTTACTAGTTTGGCCAAAATAATTTAAACAGTGCTGAAATTATGCCAAATGATTTTAATTAAAATAAATTCACACTTACAAAATAAGGAACTCTACCCAAATTCTTTACAGTTTGGGAGCTGGGAATAATTTCCTTTTTTACCAGATCTCTGCTCAGCAGCAGCACTCATGGCTTCCATCTCCCTTTTTTTGGGTCCCCAGCTTGAGACTTCAAATGCCTCAATTTACTCAGTTGCCTGGGACTTTCTGAGAACCGGTCTTCTTTTAATGCAAACCACAATAAAGACTAAAAATTCAAATGGAGTTTGAATTTGTTTAATTCAATTGCCTCTGACCTAAATATTAGCATGAAAGATAGATGAAGTAATTGGTTTCAGGCCCAGATACATTCTATGGGGGGAGCTGAGCTTGCTGTAGGACCCACATTGGTACCTTCTTCATAGGTGGGTGAGGGCAGATCCTTGCACAAAATTCACTTGCATTTAGGTCTGTGAATCACATTCTCCATCATGACCTAATCCAGACCCCGCTGTGAGTGGGAATACCTATAAAACCCCAGGCTTTCCCCTCCACAGATGGAGCTGGGAAATGCTCTCCTGCCCTGCCTGTGTGACTGCCACCACCCCAAACCCCTGAGCTGAGGTGCTCAGAACCTGCTTCTGTTCCAAAAAGGAACCTTGAAGGGGAAGGTGAGGAAGAATTTTGAGGCCATGACCAAGTTGGCCTCTGTGGAGATGATTAAAGTTTCAGCTGCAGCATTTCTGAGTGCAGCTCTGGAGGTGGTTTTGCTCTGCAGCCCCGTGTGGTGTGAGAAGCAGACATTAGTGGTGATTTGCTGCTGTGTGGGCTGTTAACTACTCAAAAGGAGCTGCTGCAGATCTGCCCATTGCAGATGTTACCAGGCCTTGCTTTATAGGTGATGTGAAAAGGTACAAAAAACTTCTTTAGGCTCCTGCTGGGTAAAGATGCTGCTCCAAATCGCCAGCAAGTGCAGATCAGTGCAGCTCCACTGAAATCCATAAAGATTGATCGACTGACTGGGGTGGAGGATCTGCACTGCTGGCCTTCACTGAAATTCTGCTAAAGTTACTGGGCACTTCACATGGGCTTTTGCTCTGGGGGAGGACAACTGAGTAGTTTGAGAGCAGTGAAATATTGATTTGGAGGGACACCACTGAGCAGTTTGTCCTAGTAATCAATTCCAGAGCAGCATTAGCATAGTCATGATTAGGGAAGGAGCATGTCACTGTAAAAGCTGTGCTGGCTGAGAGACTCCCAAGATGGGGTGGAGAAGGATTAAGGCTTTTGGGTTTAGTACTTGGAGTGGGGTTGAGACACGCAGGAAGGTTTTGTTTAAAACTGCATCCATGTCACCAAAGACAGTGCAGTCCCTGCATCTCTCCCCCGCTTTATATGGAAAAAGGCAGAGCTCTGATTCTGGTTCAGAAGTCTTGACTTGGGCACTGGCTTCCTACCTGCCCTGAAATCATGAACAACCTATCAAGAGGGTTATCTTGAATATGTGTGTGTGTGTATCCGTGAAAATCTGCCTGGCTTCCTTGTGGAGTTGCAGTTTTTATTCACATCCCTTTCTTGTAGGGGTTACTGGAGTGAACCATACCAAAAGTCCAGCTTTTGGCAACCTGTTTCTGTCCCTGGCTGGCACATGATTCAGTCATTAGCTGCTGCTTTTTTAACCTCTTGCCTGTGTGCTCTTGCAAGCAGTGAGTTATCAAATGCTGTATTTAGTGTTCAGAGTAGACTCAGCCAATGCAGGTGATGTTTCTCTTCAAAGCCCCGTGGGCATGGCTCAGGCATTGCTCATCCTGTGCATCTGCAGGAACAAACCTTCCCATCCTTTCTCGTGCTTTTTACTGTTTTCCCTTTGAACCCAGTGCATGTTCTCTCTCTGTCCTTGCATGCAGCTGTGGAAGGAGCTGTGTGAATGTGGAGTGAGAGTTGCCTTGTGTGTAAACAGTAAATATGTGTTTTTTCCTCATATCTACTCATTTCACACATACACATAGAACTACCATTTTGCTATTCCACTTTCTATTTCATTTTTTCCCCAGATGCTGGCAATAATTGATTTGGGATTTTTCTCTCATTTGTTTCCTTCTTCAGACACAGTAATTTTTCCTTGTCCCAGGATCTATATTATTGATCTTGTGTGGTTTGCTTCACTCTGGCAAATGTTTCTATTCCTATTCCAATTGGATTGCCTTGGGCTGGCTGGCCAATTTGAGAACTGGCAAGTTCCTAAGTGCCTCCTGTTGTCTGTGTGATACAGTGAAAGGCAAGATTCAGCTGCAATGTTTCTGAAGGGGGATATTTGTTAGGGCTACTTGGTGTTCAGAGAATCTTGTACTAGTCTCTGACTTTCTATCCCTCAGGCAAATTAAACTGTTGACTCTTGTCAGTGTTCTGTAGCTCCCTCTGGCTGGGCTTGGTCTTGGGGACTATCGAAACTATACAACTTGCCTCGTGTCCTCAGACTAA
Organism: Monarcha castaneiventris obscurior; assembly: GCA_026261815.1. Taxonomy (NCBI): domain Eukaryota; kingdom Metazoa; phylum Chordata; class Aves; order Passeriformes; family Monarchidae; genus Monarcha; species Monarcha castaneiventris. The sequence goes on along the minus strand of JAMPIT010000856.1, from coordinate 14,152,074 downwards.
CAGCTTACCCAGAAGATCAGGAAATCTCCCTGATGTTAAACTATGTGAAAATATTACTAAATTCTTGCATAAGACCTGTTTGTGCAAGAAAAGATTTTTTTACACAAAACAGGTGTCCTTTTATGTTAATAAAAAGGCTACTGCCCTTGGTGACAGCTGTAGTGATGAGTGTGGTTGGTCCCTTCCTGAGTCAGCCAGCACTTGAGAGCAGCAATGGGAGGAAGCAGTGAGAGCAGCCCTGAGGTTTGGATGAGACACTGAGTGGCTGCTTCTTCAACTTCTGCTCCTAGGCTGCTGTTCTGGGGTTTGCACCCTGAACTCCCCCACCTTTTCAGTTTAACTTATGGGAATGCTGCCCTTACAGACTGGAAAAACTTTGTTTCCCCAGCCTGAAGGTGTGAGCTCTGCTAAGGGGCACCGAATCCAGTCAACATCATCCCTAAAAAGTTGCAGCCAGGGTCCATTGAACTTGTCTGTGTGTTTTTTTCAAGGAGAAGCATCAAGATCAAAGTCTGAGAAAACCATTTGATCTTCCAGCTGTAAACAACTCCTAAAAGAGAACACATGCTACATTTAATTACCCTCCATCAAGGTGCTTGCATCCAAACTCTGACAGCTCATGGAGTTTCTTTTCCCCTTGTTTGAAGCAAGGGGCAGCTACAGGGGATGGGCTGAGAAAAGGTGCATGTAGAAGGGAGAAGGGTTGAACAAGTTTCAGTCCCTGAGCCCATTCCATTTCCTGCTGGAGCTACTGGAATGCAGCTGGAACGTTGGTCTTGCTTTGGGAATGCATCCATGGGTGCTCGTTCTCCCATTCCTGAACTCACCAGCTGTTCTCAGAAACATCCTCTAGAAAGCTCTTGTCTGGGAGTCCTTATTCTCAGAAATCTTCTTTTATATGCATCCTCCAACCAGTAAAACTGCCAGATGGCTAAACCTGAGGCTAAACCTGAACAATTTTATAACTGATTATCAGAAAGACCTTACTTTGCTTCCCAAATACTTGAACAAGGTGAAGAGGTGACCTAATCCCAGCAGAACTGCAGGGTTTGTGGTGAAGATGGAGTCAGGCTGGTCTAGTGGAGCATTTGTGTGTTGAACTACCAGGACATCAATCCTGTCTCTAATTGAATTGTCTCCATTCTGAAGTTCATGTCTGCTTTTGCATTTTAGAGCACCACCCAGATGTCAAAATTCAGAAGGCGCCAGTGGATTTCCTGGTCATTTGTGTGAATTATTGAGTCATTACTGTAATGAGAAGCAATTACCTGTTACCTTGGAAGGTCGATTCATTGGATAGCTGATCAAACTGGACTATTTCCAATGGCTAGGAGCATTAGAAGAAAATAGGCAAGCAGGTAAAAATCCAAGAAAACAAGTGTCCTTATCTTTTTCATGAGGAGACCTGCTGGATTGTTCACAGGGTGTATATCAACCAAATTTACAAGATTTAAAATTTGACAAATTCTCCCTTGGTGTCTGATACCCCTGAGAAGTAATAAGTAGTTGGGCTAAATTACATCCCTGAAAACTGATTTTTCTTCTTCATTCCCCCCTTTCCCAAGCTTCTTAGGTATGATTTTGCTCCAAAACAATGATGCATAGCCATGAAATGGCTTTGCCCTTTATCACTCCAGCATAGGAGAAGATAAACTGAACAGACCTGTTTATTCATTTTGGAGGAAAAACAAAATGAAAAGGCTTCTGTGTATTGTGGTAATGTAATTCCTAATCAATGACAGTGGGTTTAACAGAGATTTATGGGTTTTTAATTTGTAAGATTAATGACTACATACATTGATTCTGTCAAAATGACAGTATCGTGGTCACGTACTTTGTGGAGCAGAGAGCGACCTCCTGCCAGACACATCCTTAAGGAAATGCAATTATCGCTGCCCGTTTCACAGTGCTGAACTTTTTTCTCTCGGTAAGTGACAACAGAAAGGGTTTTGGGCATAAATTAATCTTTCTAGATGAACTGTTAACCCTTCGTGCCTAGCAGCTAGTTTCATTAACTCAATGCCTGCATTTTCTGGGGTGTCCCTGGCAAATGCAATAAAGCAGTGCCAGAAGTACATCTGGAGGCTCTCTGGAGCACTGTGCTCCAGCAGCCGTGTGCAGGGTCAGATCTGCAGTGTGACTGTCTCACCTTGGGCTCCACTCCTGCAGCAGTCACTGCCAGGGCACTTGGCAGCAGGACTTCTCCAAATGTACACAAAGCACAGTGCTGAGCTCCACAGCCTGCTGTGGGCAGGTAGGGAGTGCAGGTGTGGGGGGATATCTGCTTGTGCTGTGGCTGTTCCCAGGACAGTGAAGCTGTCACGATGCCTGGTTAAGTGTCATTACACAATTATCTGGTGGCCTGTGTCCCCAGAGCTGAGTGAGGTGCCAGGTCTGGGACACGGTCCAGGCTGAGAGCTGCCATCAGTGTCACTGCTCTGCTGCAGTGTCACACCTCTGGCTGAGGTGTCCCATCCTTGCTTGCAGATGTCCCACCTCGTGCTGGGCCAGCACAGTCTCTCCCCTGTGCTTCAATGCTGTGCTTGTTCAGGACTTGCAATGTGGCTCCCCCCCACCATCCCCCCAGGGATTTCAAGGTGGTAGAAATGGCTAAAATGCATTAGCAGCCCTCTAGGGAAAGTACACCCTGTCCTGGTCCCCTGGACTTTCCAGCCCTGGCTCTGTTTCCACAGTTTGTAGCCTTCTGTCCATGTGTGACTTCTCTTAGTGTTTCATATTAGTCCTTCACGTGCATTCAGGGCAGAAAGTGTAGCATTTACATCAAGGAAAGGTTGGGTTTAGGAACTGTAAAATGGAGGTGTCTTGGTGAGGACAGTGTGATTTGAAAGGCTCATCCAGATGAGCTGCTCCTGAAATATCATTTATCCTGATCAGCCCGTGCTCAGCTGGGAGCTCACTGGACACAAGCAGCTCACATTTGTGAACCCCTGTGTGTCTGAGCTGTGTCCCAGACCTCACCAGTGAGCATCCTGTGGCCAGGGGGACTGTGCTAGGGCTGCCTGAGGAGATGGGGCTTTGCAGGTGCAGGAAATGGCTTTGCCAGGAGGCGAGGTAGGGGTGGAGGTACCCCCACCCATCAGGAGGCTGGGATGCACCAGCCTGAGAGCCCACAGCAACATTGATTTCTCCCCCTGCTTCCCCACAGTGTGAGAGCTGTGTCAGGGGCTGCCAAGCTCTCATGGCCCACTGGAGTTGTGTGCAGCTAGCAGAGCTGTTTGCTGCAGGAGGCTGCTGTGGCTGCAGGTAAGAGTGGGAGCTCTGGGTGTACAAACCTGCTCTGAAGGACAAGGTCAGAACACCTGCAAGAATGCAAAAGCTGGATTTTCCCTGCCTGATACCTACAGCCATAAACTATTGACTGACAAGAAAGGGGTCAGGTCTTCTCCTTGTGACCTACTGGTCATTACAGAAATGGATGGGGAGGGATCATGCTGTGGTCCCGGTGTGGCTGTGGGTTGGTGTGGCTCGTGAGCCCAGAAGGATGTCTGATGGCCTCCTGGAGACAGGTCAAAACTAGCCATTCACTGAGCTTTGCCTTTTAGAAAACTAAACAAAGAAAAGTACAGCAAAGTCTTTTAACTTGTCATGTGATAGTTTGTTTTACAAAAAATCGCTAGAAAATGTGTGCAATGTAGAATTTAAATGCTCAGTCTCTGGTGAGCATGAGGATGAGTTTTGTTGAATCAATACTTTCATCTCCTGGAACATTTAGATCTTTTAAACCTGGTTCCAAAACCATGTGGAGCTGCTTGAACTATATCTTCACTCAGCTCTCTTGCAGTTTATCCCCAGCTCTGATGAGAGCAGAGCCCTGCAATTTCTTGGTGTTCGTGAACCTGATCCTGGGTCTCTGCAGGTGAGAAGGGGCACAGGGGGAGCCCTGGTAAGGCAGCGTGCTCTGCATTTTGGCTTTCTCACCCTGCTATCAATCCAACACCTCCCAAAGTGGCCACGGCCAGGGCTGACTCACCACAGAGAAGAACATCCTCATACATCTCCCTGAGACTTCAGCAGAGCAGGGGAAAATGATGACAAAACTCAGCTGTTAAAAACCTCACAAAGATATTGATATTTCTCCTTGGTTGCTTTACAGGGTGTCAGAGGATAACTAGTGCAGAGAGGCCTGAGTGGAGGAAGGTTTGGATTTGTTTGATGTGCTTTAGCAGCTCTGGTAAATTGTCATCTCTGCATTGCCTTTACCTGCGGGACTGTGGCTGCACCCGTGCTCCGGGGAGCTGGCATGCAATGCTGCATGCAACGCTGCATGCAAGGCAGCAGCTGTGCAGCCTGGCAGCTCTGGGGGGGGGTCACCCAGCAAGTGTGAGGTTCTATTGAGTGCTGCTGCTGCTGTCTGTGATGGAACAGAGCTCGAGAATTAGCAGGACAATGTACTCCCCTCACGAAGCAATGTCCTGCACGGGAGCCCCCTCTGCTTTGGGATGGGGCAGGGGAGGCTGTGCCACAGGAGGGTCCCCCCGCTGCCAAAATGTTGCCTCTCAAAACCGATAGAACTTGGAAGCAGCACTTCCCTCCACAGTGGTGTTGTCTTGCTCACTCTGGCCCTGATTAAGACAGGACTGAGGGTCGTAGGGCAGGCCTTGAAGGAGAGGTCCTCCCGTGTGGTCTGCAGCACCCACAGCGCCTGCAGGGACCTCGTACAGCCCCTCTGGGAGGTGATCAGAGGAACCCTGGCCTTTCTGCTGCTTTCTACTGTGGCTGGACTCCAGGGGATTAAGGGCCTTTTCCAACCTAAATGATTCTGTGACTCTGTAGTGGCCTAATTCTTCTCTCGGTGCCCCCTGGATTCCTCCCTCCGGAGACCTGCTGATGCTCTGGATCCGGATTCCTTTTATTTACACTGCTCCCGTTAGAGGTGACAGCCACTACCCTCTGCCCCTGGATTCCCCTGTGCTGCTCGTCCGTTTGCCCCACTGTGACAATTCCGAGTAGTTTAATTAAACTGCAAATTTCCTCCCTCCCCTGCTCGCTCTCCCCGCCGAGTCACGGGTGCAGCGGCTCACGCTCCGTGCGGTGGCTCTGCATGCAAAGCAGCCTCTCCAGCCAGCCCGCAGATGTGCAGCCTTATCTTCCCCCCAGAAATCTTCCTCCCTGGCAGACACAAACACCCCGTGCTGTTCTCCTCCTCTTCCTCCTCCTCCTCCTCCTCGCTGCCCCCGGCCCGGGCTGCCGGCGCTGAATTGTCGGAGCCTCCCCGCACGCAGCTGCCGAGCTTCAGTGCTGTTGTTTGCTGGAGTTCACCCAAACGCACTCCTGGAAAAGGTCACACCAGTGCAAGAGTGGCTGAAATGAAAATTGGTTTGTTATGCATGTGGCTCTTCCTGCAGGCAGCTGATTGAGCAGCCAGCTGCGGCCAGATGTCTGCTGGAGCTCCGCCGGGATGCAGCCTCAGAAGATGGTTTGGATGCCGTGCAGTTGTGCCTGTTGGCTGGCTCAGCCACGCCGGGGGTGCTTTTTGTCGCAGTTGGGCACCTTACACCCCAGCAGGGCACACAGGGCTGCTCGGTGGCCTCGCCGCGGGTCTGTGGAGCTGTGCGGGGGGAGGATGCAGCTCTGGTCCGCTTGCAGCCGTGCTGGCACTGAGGGGGACTCATTTCAAATGCTTTCATCTGTCAGGATAGTTCTTGGTTCCCTTTACTTTGTGCTTTTCTAATCTGAGTCGGTTTTAATCTATAAAGCAGCCTTCAGCTAATTTTTCCCTACACAACCTCCATTAATAATGGTGATAAATAACAACAGATGCTGCTTTAAAGTGACTATCTGATCAGATTGGGAAGATGTAGACAACGTGATTCATTTGACATCTACAGTTTAAAATCAAAATAGCAGCATCTTCTGGTCTTGGTTTATGCACCCCTGGGCTCTGTATAGTGCTCTCAGGTTTAGGGATAAGGGGTTGCTTATAGCAGCACCTCCCCAAACTTCCCCTTTTTCCCCTCCACGTGGATTTGCCATGTAGCAAATTCGTGCAGTGCCCGGCTGGACAAAGGGACACGGTGTGGGGAAGCCCTGCAGCCCTGCCTGTCTGTGGGCAGGGAATGGGGTGTGAGGGGGTGACAGGAGGAGGGTGGGAGGGCAGGTGACCATTTCTGAGCTGGGCTGACAGCTCAGGGAGAGCAGAAGCTCCTGGAGGAGCTGGGGCATGTTGCAACCTCACGGTTCAACATCACAAACATGAAGTTCTTGCCCTAAACACAAGCAAAGTAATTATCCAGCATCATCTGACCTGGTTACGATGCACAGCAAGAGACAGGGGGTTAGGTTTTTTCTGTCTTAATTGGCCCCAGCAATAAAGCTTAAAAGAGGAGGTAACACAAATGATTGCTCTGCTCCTGTGTTACTGGGCACAGTTATCCCTTCCTTAAAACTGCCTGCAGTTCAATTAGGTTGCTTTTTCTGAAACTTGTAAGTAGATAAAAGAAAGAAAAAGGAGAAAAAACTCCACAGTATGTACTCTATTTTTCTTCATTAAAGGATATGGGGGAGAGGGGAGACCTATTAAAAAAAACAAACCACAGAAGAAATTCAGGGAAAGGGAGCTCTGCCAAAGACCTTTTGAGCAATGTTTGTTAAAATGCACAATTTGTTTGCCTGCAGCCCTGTGTGATTTTACCCCAACACCTGAGATGTGCACTAGTCATAGGCTGATGGATTTCCTCCTGAACACAACATCTCAGATTTGGACTTGTACTCACACTTTTATTGTAGAAATGTAGCAATGCCAAAGGTCTGTACCTACAGGACAGAAACCTGTGAGAGCTCAGTCCAGCAGAATCAGTTACATTTACAAAGATGACTGTGACAAACGACTGGGAAGGTGCTGCTGGGAGCCACTGCCCATCACCAGGCTCGTGGGGATATTTAATTCACAAGGCTGAATGTCTCCAATCCTGTTGCTGGAAAGTCTGGTTGTCCTGAGGCTGGGCTGCAAACTCTGTTACAAAATCCAGGAGGGAAAAGTCTTGACTGTTTGAATTGTTTGCCCTTTTCCCAGTGGGCAGGGGGGCTGGTGGAGGCAGGGCTCACTGCCCTCCTGTGTGTGATGTATGATTTGGGACCACGGCACGTCACCTCTGCTGCACTTTGGGCACTCTCAGTGGCTGAGGTGAGTTTCTCTCTGCTGGCTGGGAGGAGTGGCTGTGGGGAGCTGTCTACATGACAGTCATCCTCATGTCATGAGGGAATCCCTCCTGCCAGGCAGAGCTGCAGGGACAGCGAGGGGCCTGGGCACTCCTCCTGTGGATGGGCTGCCTCACTGCTGTGACACTGCAAGGGGGAAGAAATGATGTTTTAGAACACCAGAAGCTGATCCCTCCTTTGCTGCTTTTTCTTTGGGGGTGTGAAGGCCACAGTTCCTCTGCAGGGCTGTGCCCATCCCTGGGGGTCACTGCCCCATTTGGAGCCAGGTTCCAGCAGCAGAACCCACCCTGGGGTCTCTCCTTGCCATGGCAGAGACAGCATCACACTGTGCCTCTTCCAGTTCCACGTTGCTGCCTTTCCCACGGCCCCTTTCCCAGGCTAACCCTGCAGCACAAGGCTTTGCCTGGACACCACAGGTCCCTGCAAACCCCTCAGACCAGGGGCTGTCCCATTGTGCTGCTGTACAGCACGAGCCATGCTGAGCTGGGCACAGCTGAAGGCCTTCAGTACGTCCTGTTACAGCAAATTAATCTGTGAGACTGTAATAGTCAATATCATACTTTTGCCTGCAGATTGTCTTGTCCATTTAGTCTGCTAGAAGAAGGTGCAGAGTGGGAGAAATAGGTGGAGCAGCATTTCTAGCCTGTTGGTAGGGCAGGAAAACATGAGCTTTTAATATTTTTTGACACAATTTTGTAATTGTAATAAATATTTATGTGTATTCGGTTCACTGTAGGAAGCTAATAGTAAATTCATTTTTGATGCCTATTTATTACAAAAGGCTGGAGCCTTTCAAAACCCCCTTGGTGTGTCTGGCAGCTCCTGGGAATTAATTGTGTGCTGTCAGAAAGGCAGATCCTGCAAAGCCAGCCCCAGCCTGCTAAGAGTGGGATTATTATTTAATTGTTCAGGACTATATGAGGCTGCTTTTTAAAATTCTGCTCTTCCTGATGGGCTTAAAGAGGATTTTAAAGAACTGAAAGCTGAGGCAGAAGCTGGTGTGAGTTCAGTGGGGGTGTGCTGGAGCAGTCCCACCTGCAGCACCCACAGTGAGAGCTGCTGAGGGAATTGTGGCTTGCTGCAGGAATTGCTCTGAGTAGCTGCTGGCTCCCATGGTTCTCACACTGCCCCTCAGCATGAGATGGGATGAATGGACACCTCTGCTGTCCATGAGGGACCTGCCAGCCCCACAGAAGCACGGTCCCAATGTGTTCTGCCACCTGCCTCATCCCAAAATTCTGTCCATGAACCCAGCAGGCTCCATTTAAAACCAGCAGGGAGATCTGGGCTCCTAGCAAGGCTTTTGCTGAGCCTCCTTGCTTTGGTAGTGAGAATGTCTTCTAACTTCCAGGACAAGAGGAAAATTCATAACCACTTATTGCTGTTCCAGCTCAGTTTCATCAAGTTTTTCTGCACTGATTTTATCCCTTTATATACACGTGCATCTAGCACATGAAGTCATAAGATGCAATTAATACCGTGCTGTATCATTAGAAGTGTCTGTGATTACATTCTGGGATTTTTCTCAGCTGCCTTCTGTGGGTGACTCATTGTCATTCAAGCCCAGCTGGCACAACTGGGTTCTTGGCTGTTTCTGACTGCTGAGGTTTTATAGCAGATGTGTTGTTACAGGCAGCCAAGTAGAGAACCTTGTGTTTATTACTATTGAATTCATCCCATTTTTATCACTGCAATCTGCAAGGTCATCTGATTCTTACACAGAAATACCTGTCCTTCAGTCCTCTACCAGCAGTGTAATTCCTTTTTTAATAACCTGTACACTTCATCAGTACTTCTCACGCCAGAGCTGTTAATGAAAGCATCAGGACAGGCAGACCCCAGGCTCCTTCCTTAAGGAACAACTCCAATAAGCTCCATCAAGTCTGACATTGCCCCTTTCTGCAGTGGCCCTTTCCCCTCATTTGTCTCTTTGGAGCTGTATTTTAGAACCTGTTCCCAGGCCTTTCCCAGCAGGGAAGTCTGACAAGCACTGCCTGCATGGTGCTCTCAGTGTGCTTAACCCTACAGTGTGTGATCTCTAGGACACTGGACTTTCCTGGTCAGGTTCTTCTCTATTCTCTGCTTAGTTTTAGTATTTTTTGTCCTTCTCACGTCCTTTTGCTTCTCCAGAGAAATTAGGAACTTGATCCCAGATAGTTTTATGCTTGCCAGGGGTGTGAAATCTGCAGTAATTTTCATCTGAAGAAATGTTGGGCTTCTTCCACGTGCAGTCTTCTGAGGTTCTGAATCCCCTTTCTATCTCTTATTTGTAGCATATCATAAATATCTATAAATCAGAAGTATATCATAAGAATCCATAAATCAAACAATAGCTCCAAACACAGTAGTAAGTTATGCACCATAATTTATTATAATACAAACAAGTTTGTCAAACACAATATATTGTCTACTTATGAAAATATCAATATTCACAATTTAAATAGGTGATAGGTCCCATAATTTTATATACCAGCAACTCATCTAAAAAGTATTTTGTTCCTAGCTGTGGTCTTCAAGGATGTATACTTGTAAGTAATTGCAAAACTGTCCATTCACAGCTTATTTTTTCTAATTTTAGATATTTGAAATACAAATTAGAGTACAAAAGACCATCTCCACAACAAAGATGGTTTTGTCTCCAGGATACTTTTTCCCTAAATAATGATACTGTATGTGCTTGGTTAAGTTTTTACTATTGGAAAATTAGGAGGTACGAGTAATACAGCAAGACAATGGCTAGTTAGCAACAGTCATTGCAAGATGCTTCACACAACCAAAAATAAGGCAAGTATTATCAACAGCAGCTCCCCTATGGCAGACGAAAAAGTCAAGGGTTTATTATCCAAACTGGACTCTAAGAAGGCTTTGAATGTCTCCTAACAAGATACAGCTTGATCCAAAGCCCTCCTGAAATGATGGGGATTGGAAAAACCAACCACAAAACCCACAAGCAGCCTTCCCTTTGACCTCAAAGGGCTTTGGGAGCAAGCTTTTAAAGCCCTAAATCATCAGAAGAGAAATGACCAATCCACTGTACACGAAAATTGCACCTTGTCATTTCTAAAATGATATGGAAAACGATTGTGAGTTTTTTCCAAGTAAGTGACAAGAATTTAATGCGTTATTTTTCATAGGGGAAAAAAAATAGTCACACAGAAAGATTTTTGTTTTTAAATATGGTCATTTACAAAAATACATTATCAGGACAGAAAAAATCAGATGACACTGAGAGTTGGCAGGATCAACATTATGTTACAAAAATTAATAAGTCACAGCATGTGAATGGCAGCATATGCCATGCACTTAATTGAACTTCTTTTAATAAATAAAAGCTCTAAACATTCACTATTTTCTTTAAGGTTACTATTATATTAAATAGAATAGTGAACTTCTTGTATAAATAGGTATTTTTTCAATAGATACATTCTCAAAAATGAACCACTTATCTATATAGATATTGCACTTCAGACTCATTCACATTTAACTCAGACAAGCATTCCTCATAACAAATGTAGAATAAAAATAAGTTATAAATACAGTGTTTTTCCAAAATGAAACATACAGTACCTTTTCCATAAGGTAACTTTGGTTGCTATCAACTGACAAAGACCAGAGGGAGGTTTCCAAGAGAAGGGCAGGAAGGATGGCCACAAAACTGAATTTCTGTAAAACACTATAAAGGGAGAAACAATTTGAACCTTGTCATGACAAATACAGCAAGGCTGAGCATCCCTTTTACACTTGATTATTGCAAGGGTGAAGCTTTGAGACCACAAGGACAAACAGCCAACAGAGAAGCTCCTCATTTCTCTCTGGGGACATTTGAAGGGATGCCATCTCTGTGGTGGGTGAGGGTGGAAAGGGTCAGCTTTTGCTCTCAGCCCACATCCCCAGACGTGTCCCCTCCTTGCTCTGGCTTGTGTGGGGCCCTGGGCACCCATCTCTGCTCCTGAGAGAGCCTGGATCTCTCCTGAGAGCACCCCTCCATGCCTCTGCCTGCTTTTCATGGCCTGTGCCTTCTGCTGCCGTTCCCTGCTGGGCCAGGCTGATGCCTCAGGTTTTAACTTTTGTATTTTACAATTTCTGTACTGCTTAGAGTGTGACTCTGACGTTCCTTGTAGCCTGTAATTTCTGCTCTCTCATGCTGGGCAGACACAACAAAGCCTCTCCAGGCTTTGCCTTCAAGGACAGCCAGGCTGTTCTAGGCCCAAAATGTGTAAACCAAAGCCTCTAAGGGGGGAGCAAGCTGAGGGGAATTACATCATTGAACTGGGCTTTAATTGGAGAATTAACCGTGGTATGCAAATGAACCAAACCTATAAAGGTGTGAAGAACTCGTGACCTGGGGTCCATCTTGGGATCCATTTTTGGAGGCAGCCTCTGGCTCCCCCAGGGTGTGACTTGAAGGCCCTTCAAATAAACACCAACCTTTATTCCCTTACTCTTGTCTAGTCTCTGTTTCTAGGTGGCTGGAGAAGGCATCAGTTCTTTGGCACCCCAGATGGGACAACGAGGCTTCCGAAAATCCTCTGGGACTTGGGAAGGTCCAGCTCAGCTCCCCCCCACTGCTGGCACCCAGGGGGGGTTGGTTGCTGCAGCCCGGGAGGAGCTCGGGTTTGGTGGGGCTGGCCCCTGCAGGATGTGGGTACAAGGCATTGTGCAAACATGGCCTTCGTGGCAGAAGGGAGCCAAGCTCGTCCTCAGCAGGACTTCTGCCAATGTGGCACCTCTCAGGGGGTTTGCACCAAAGCTGAGCCATCCATGTGCTTCAAAGAGATGCTCTCAGCCTCCTGATCCCACCACAGTGGGACTGACAGGATCCCTCCTCAGAGCACCTCTCTGTGTTAGTTCCTGAAGCACCACGAGCTCCCTGCTGGCTCTGGAGATGGGCACAGGCACAAATGCAGCGTTAGCACCAAGCCACCACTGATGTGCAGCTCCTGAGGAGCTCCACTGACCGCGCTGGGCTGGTGCTCACCACACACCTTCACTGCCCTCATGCCAGTGGGGCTCCATGAAGTGCCCAGTGTAGAATAAAGAGGTTGTGGCACGTGGCTCCAAGAAGCCACACGCCAAGATCTGAAAGGGGAAGAAATGAAAAGAAATGCATTTTCAGCCTTCCTGCAAATCTCTTCTTTTCTACACTCAGCATTGATGGGATGCTGGTTTTTGAGTATGAAGGAAGAGAAGCTAACCTCCTTTAAATAAGTGAAATACTTAGATCAGCTTAAATTAAGGCTTTAATGTTTTTACTGCTGCTTGGTATTTAATGAATTTCTTTCACAGTTTGGTTTTTTTTTTAACAACTAAATGGCAAATCTGCAATAGGATGGCATCATCCCTCAGGAGAAAGTCTTAAGTTGAGGTTTTTATATGTTAATCCCTATAGGCCTGAACATGGGGGATAACGTAGAATCTGCATTGATTAAGAAGGAACCTAAGGATCTGCTCACTCTGCTCACAGGAGCAGCTTCAGTGAGAGCTCTGCATCAGGTAGGACTTGGTTTCACCCTTGAAAGGCCTTAGACACCATCACTGAAATAGCTGGGGAAAGATGCTACTTTTGTTCTTGGCTCTAGACACATCCTTCCCTCCCTCGAGCTCCCCTGTCTCAGTCACATTCTTAAATAACAACTTAAAACACGCAAATACTGGCAGCTTGCAGGATTGCTTTCCATGCCAAGGCTGCAACAGGTACTGTATCGGTCCTCGAGCCTTGCTCCAATGAGCCAAAACAGGTTTGTCACCATTTGTGTCTCACAGGCTGCCTCCTGCAAGGAGGTCTTGACAGCACAACTGCGTGTGCACTTCATGCCAGAATCGACACATAATTTTTGGCAAGTGCACGCTCCAGAAATGGCACCTTCCACAGTACACAAAAGCATCCATCTACTTTGTCGATTGCAAACTCATGGTCAAGTATGGTTTTGTTGTGTTTTAAAAGGTTGTAATTAAACACTGCTGTGGCTTCACCCCTCTGATGACTTTGGATTGCACTGGTGTTGGGATGCAAAACGTTTGAGTGTGACTGAACACTAAGACTTGAACTCTGAAGCATATTCAAAATGCTACGTAAGAGATGGAGGTGTTTGCCTTCTCACTTTTGCTCCTAAAATCAAGTGCTCCTGTTTCCTCCTGACAGTCTGATCTGCCCCTGGCCACCCAGGGAAATGAAATCAAACGACCTCTCTTCAAAACAGCCATTTCAGAAAATTACATCCTGAAGATGTAACCACTTGGAAAGAACTTGCACCCAGAAACTCCAACTATTGCCCTTTTCATGGTGATATTTTTATAGGCTTTCCATTCTTATCATACTGGTAAACAAGCATTTTGATGCAGTGAGAGTTGGCTGGGGAAATCCAAGGGCTGCTTGTTATGGAAAAGTTATGGTTTGTATAGAATTGCACGGGCTGCTTCTGACACTTAAAGAAGGCTTTCAAGGTGGCAGCTGCCATTGTGCGAAACCTTTTGCTAATAAAACAGTAGAGGAAGAAATTAATCGCAGTGTTCAGCAGTGCCAGCATATTGGCGATGTCCGACACAATGTGCACCACCCAGCTGTTGTTTATAGGCGACACGTAGAGGTGATACAGTATCATGATTATTCTTGGCGCCCACAGTATGGCAAAAATAGAAGTTATAGTAAACAAGATGGCTGTTGTTTTCCCCGTGGAGTACCCTCGCAGGCGGAAATTGCTCTTCCGCCGCAGCTTGTACACGATGATGGAGTTGAGGATGAAGAAGATGGAGCAGGGCACGAGGTACACGGTGAAGCAGTGCACCCAGATGAGCACGTGGTGCATGGACGTGCTGATGTAGTCTTCGCTCCAGATGTTGGGCCACCAGTAGTAGGGGATGCTGGTGAGGAAGCAGGTGATGTAGACGCTCAGGATGACCCTGCGGGTGCGGGCAGGGTAGGACACGGTGTGGTACTTGAGGGGGTGGCACACAGCGATGTACCTGTCGATGGTCAGCGGCACCGTGATCCAAATCGACGTGTGGATGGAAGAAAATTCCAACACCTCAATTATCTTGTCCAGTACCTGAGGCATCTGTTTGTTTAAGATGAAGTCTTCCATGAGGAAGTCAACGAAGACGATGAAGAAGAGAACCAGGATGTCGGCAGCAGCTAGAGCTAGAAGGTAATTGTAGGAGGACTTCTGCCTGCGAGCTACAAGCTGGGAGAGGATGATGACTGTCAAGATGTTTGCTGTGGAGAAAGAAACACAGAGTTAGGCTATTAAGATGTAACATTAGCTTTTCTGAGCACTTGCTTGGAGTTGTTCGAGCACTTGGCAACATGACCACCTTATTAAAATTCAAGCAACCAAAAGGAAAACACCCCAGCCGTGTCCCTCAGTGAAGCTGTGGCAGTGACAGGAGTGTGCAGCCCTGCTCTCAGCTCTGGAATCCACCCCTGAGCAGGGCATGTGGGGACTCCTGTCTGTGCACACACAGGGAGGGGTAGCAGGAGGAAAAAGCTCATGCACACACTTCTATTTCCCACCTTGCTTTTTTCACTTTTTCATGCAACAAGGGATAAATGAGAAGGGTAGTGAATATGAACAGCCCTTGCAGTACCTGAGAGATTTGCTGGAGCACTAAGGTGGAGCCAAATTTTAACTACTTTCTCTTGTTTACTAGAACTTACTGTGTAGTCTTGAATTGGAAAAAAAATGAAATCCTATTATTCCTACTATCAGTTTGGTTAGAATGAGACAGGCAAGGTTGTTCCCATCAGAAGCTGGTATCACTTGGCTGGAATACCTGAAGAAGTGCTTAAAAATCAGAGATCTGGTTACAGTACAAGTGAGTGCCAAATGATTGTACTTGATACTTTTCTAAGTGTTCTGTAAATCACCTCTTCTGTGCATTCAGTGCTTCAAACATTTCTGCCAGCTTTGATGGAGTTCCCAAAACAAATCAAAAATAATTGTAAAAATTCCTTTAAACCAGAAAAAAAGGAAGTTGCTGACATGAAGGTAATGATGGCCTAGGACACATGGCCTACAACTGAGAATGATTGTTTTTTAAAAACTGTTTTTCTTGGCACTGAAAAAACTTCCTCCTTCATGAATGCCTTCAAAGCCTGCTGTCTGGGAGCAGATTTCTGCCACCAGGGAAATGAACTGCACCAGAATGAATGATCTTGACTAACAGCCCTCACCTATTTTTGTGTTAACTGAATGTATTAATTTTGTATCTTGGAAAAAAAACTAAACCAAACATGACAATCAACTGACTCTTTCCCTATATTAAAAAAAAAAA
The DNA here is from genome assembly GCA_026261815.1 of Monarcha castaneiventris obscurior. Taxonomy (NCBI): domain Eukaryota; kingdom Metazoa; phylum Chordata; class Aves; order Passeriformes; family Monarchidae; genus Monarcha; species Monarcha castaneiventris. The sequence continues at coordinate 14,136,624 of JAMPIT010000856.1, read as the reverse complement.
AAAGAGAAAGAAAAAGAAGCACGATTTTTCCAATGGTCCTGTCTCAAATTGCCTTCAGGGGAATTTTCCCAATTCTGTCCTCCATTAATGTGAACGCAACTGCATTGATTTCAGCTCAGCACAGACGTGGGAGACAAGAGGTGATATCGCCAGAACTGCTGTGTCATTTTTCACTCACTTGCTTAGAAATGCCTGTGCTGTGCCTGCTGACGAGCCCTGGAGGTGCAGTGAGTGATGTACTGTCAAGGAAATCCTCGAGCTGCAGCGTTCATCAAGGCTCTGCAGCCACTGCTGGTTTTGGCCAGCCAGGCTGGCTGGCTCAGCTTCACAGATATTGGATGTGACCCATGGGCTGCATCTCCTCTTTAAATCCTCTGGATTCGACTCCTTCCAGTGGCAGCAGCTGGAGCCAGTGTGCAGCATGGGCGAGGTTTGAAGGCACTGGTCCCTGCTGGCAGCTCAGGCCCGACTGCCAGAGCAGCTGCTGCAGGATGCTGAAGCCATGCAGTGCTCAGGTACAGCAGCCCTGCTCCTCAGCTTTGCTGAAGCCATGCAGTGCTCAGGTACAGCAGCCCTGCTCCTCAGCTTTGCTGAAGCCATGCAGTGCTCAGGTACAGCAGCCCTGCTCCTCAGCTTTGCTGCAGGATGCTGAAGCCATGCAGTGCTCAGGTACAGCAGCCCTGCTCCTCAGCTTTGCTGAAACCATGCAGTGCTCAGGTACAGCAGCCCTGCTCCTCAGCTTTGCTGCAGGATGCTGAAGCCATGCAGTGCTCAGGTACAGCAGCCCTGCTCCTCAGCTTTGCTGCAGGATGCTGAAGCCATGCAGTGCTCAGGTACAGCAGCCCTGCTCCTCAGCTTTGCTGAAGCCATGCAGAGTTCAGGTACAGCAGCCCTGCTCCTCAGCTTTGTCTGCTGCAGGCTCCTGCTGTTGGCTTCCAGCCCCACTCTGCCTTGCTACAGGAGCAGATTTATGAGCAGCCCTTTGCAGCCTTTGCCCCTGCCCCTCTCAGGGCTCCCAGCCAGGGCAGTAGCAGCGTGTGCTGAAATGCAAGTTCTTTATCCAAGGCCAGCGAGCCTTGCTTGGTGAGCCAGATTGGAAAATTGATCTGACAAAGTAAATGGGAGCTCCACCTAATTTTTTCTGCAAGGGTCACTGTATCTTGTATTGGAAATGCTTTCCCTGGGATCACATGAGAGCTTTTTCCTTGCTGGATGATATGAAATGCAGTAACACCCTTCACTTTGTGAAAACAGCCACAAACCGGGCTGCAGCAGAAAGCTGCTGGTGTGAAAGTGTGACAGTGTCTCAGCACAGGGTCTGTGAGTATTTCTCCTGCTGCACACTGTATAGGGAAAGTGTAGCTGAGCCATGGATGCCTCAGTCCTTCAGCCATTTCCTAGCCAGTGTTAGGCTGGTCCTTGGTGTGTCCTCAAACAGTACCTAAAGCACAGTAAAATGGGAAAGGGGTGGGCACACCACTCTTGTGAGACCGTGTCCTTGTGCCAGTGTCTCAGCAACTCCTGAGTGCCTCCTCAGTGTCCTGCTCTCCTGTGGGCAAAAATTACCCCCTGTGGGCGAAAGGTGATAGAAGAGTATCTGTGACTGTATTTTAACCTTGTTGACACGAATTCTTGCACTAGCAGGGTAGTCTGTGATGAGAACCATGGCAGAGATGATGATGATGATGGAGATACAAAAATATCTGTCTCTGCTGTAATGTAGGTGGAGCTAGAGCTGCTGGATAGGTCAGCACCCCTGAATTGTCCTGGATGGTACACTGCCCATTCCTTGCAGTGTATTTTCTAGATCCTCAGTGGTTAAGATCATTTGAATTTGAAAGAGATTGATCACTGTGCTGGGAGATGATTAGGGGATGACAGATGGGAATTTATGCCAGCGTCGCTTGCTGCAGTGCAGTATTCTGAATTTATAAATATCTGTTTGAGAACCAGGGCTTGATTGGGGACTAGCTGTCTGAAGCCTTGAGGTGCTGCTGGCAGATGATTAGAAGCAACTGTACAAAATGGCAGCCTCAGTTCTTTCTCTCCAGGCATGAGGACATGAATTGAGATACAGCATCAGAAGGTCTCTGATACCCAAACACCTTTGGTCCAAGCTGCTCAAAACGTAGCCAGGCTTCATCACAGGACACTTACACCTCTCCTCTGACATCTCTTCTGACTTTATCAGCCTCTGAGTACAAACTGCAGCACCAAAATTCGTGCTGTTGGAGGTCCTTTGTGTCATCCTTTAGGAGTAACTGTGGTTCCCATGTGGATTTGGGTTTACTCCCCATGCCAAAGCCATGCTGCCATGGCTGCACAGCCTGGACAGTCTTCTGTGCCTCAAAGCAGTGCCTGTGACCTGAGGGCAGAGTTCTGCCCCAGCTTCTCATTTCATGGGTTACAGTCATCACTCAAATAGTGTCTAGCAGCGGCCTTTGCAGGGGATTTGAAATCTCCTTTCACTATTTTCACTGCACGTGAGCTTAAGCAGGAGTGATTGTATCTGCCTAAAGAAGAAATAGGCATCGTTCTGGGCTTTATTTGTGGTTTGTTTTTTTTTTAATTGAGAGCACTTTGCACGTACACAGCAGCCTGTGCAGTCAGATGGCCTTTACAACACAAGCAGTAGCTCCCTGCTCTGGTTCTGCAGTTGTTCAGCTCTATAAAACACCTAAATGAAGTAGCCACGAGTGTTGCTCGCTGAGCGTGATAAACATTAGGTCACGGAATATAATGGACACCTTTTACCCAACACAGTTGTTGCTAGGATCCCCACAAATTATTGTGCAACGTGTGAAACTTTTCTGCAGGCTTAGCAGGAGTCACCTGACTGGCACAGACAGATGGTTTACAAAGGGGAAATTTTAAGTTGCCTCAGAAAAAATGTTAGTAACACCTCCTTCTCAGATTTAGGAACTCTGAGAATGTAAGTACAATATGCTAAAAATAAGTGGTGAGGAAAAGGGATGTTCTGGCTTGATGGGCAGAGATGATTTCCTCTAAGCGAGGAGGCAATATTCAAATGTAAACAGGTACTGTTTACTGCTCACCAGTAGTTACCAGACTGGAGATGAGGATGGCACTCAGGCCTTAATTTAGTGTGGGAGCTCTCTGGAGAAGCTGGTGACAACAGGTGATTTCTGACAGAGGTGCTGCATAACAGAAGCTATTAACAACAACAAAAAAAAGCCAACCAAAAATGCTGTGGCAATGTAAATACATGTCTGTGACTGATGTTGGCTATAGCTGGTTATGTGATCTTTTCCAGTGACCTCTGGATGCTGTTTGCCCTTAAAGAAGATAGGGTAGGTCCACATTTTCCTCTTACAGCCAGCGTGGATCAAACTCAGCACTAGAGCAGATGGGGACAGACTGAACGGTGCTTCAGTTTGTTCCTTTCTTTTATTATCATATCCTGAGTTCCTTCCTTAAACTGTTGTGAAGCGTAAAGAGATACTTTATAGAATATAATTAGTGCAATACAAGTTTTGTCTTCCCGGGGAGTTCCTGCGAGGATTGATTTTTGAAAATAAATGGATTTATTTGTTGTTCAGTTGTCTGAGTGCTGTCAAACAGCACACAGCAAGGCACCCCCACGAGGGAAGAGCTGTCAGCCCCTTCTGCTGCATCATCTCCTAGGGAATGGAGCGGGATATATGCAAAAAAAAAATGAGCATCATAAAAGCTATGGCAGGCACGGATGCAGGATTGCTACTGGAAGAGGTTCCACATCCTTAGGAAGGCTCTCGTGTGGCTTGTGCTTAGCAATCCCATGTGCAGAGACAGGCTGTGCCAGTTCTGAGGGTGGGAGAGAACCTGGAGGTAGAGGATGCCCAAGCCCCTGCCCAGAACAACCCAAACTCCCCTGTAGGTGCAGGAGACCGGGTTAGTTCCTGCCAGGGAAAACTCAGCACAGCCTTGTGCTTACAAGTCACAAGTGAATGAGAGAGTCGGTGCCAGAGGCCAGATTCTGACAATGAAACCTGGCCTCTGGGGCCACTTTCCTCACTGACAGCATTTATTAGCTGAGATGGCTCTGGGGAAGGATGCAGGGGATGAGGCACTCTGCTCTGCAGCTGGTATGAGCCATCAGTGGGTCAGGGAGGCCAGAGAAGGATTTTAATCCAGCCAAAGCTCTTCCTCGCTGTTGGGGGGCACAGATGCAGTGATGGCACAGAGGTGCCAATGGCTGAGACTCCCTTTGAGCCTCGCCAGCCACGAGGCTGGAGGGCAGCAGCTTGTCTGGCAGAAAGGTGCATTTGCACTGTGCTGCTGTCGGCTTTCCTAGGCCACTGGAGTTTTTCTGGAGCAGTCTGTATAAAACAGGGCTATTTCTGCAGTAGAACAGCCCAGCAACACTGGGCCAGGATGTGGGGAGGTCTGGTTTGTGCTCACTGGGGCCACGTGTGTGTAAATGTGGCAGGGATCTGGTTCTCCTCTTCCCATCTTCTCCCTCCTTGTCCACCTTTCCTGAGGTGGGCCTACAGAGCAGGGAGTCTCTAGTGACTCTCAGTGGCTCCTGCCACTCCAAAGCCTTGCTTAGAGGCTCCCACACAAGGACAAGAATGTCTGAAATGCACATCTCAAAGTCTAGCCTTGCATCTTGCTACCAGAGCAGCACAGATTTCTGATGGAAACTGGTGCTGGGAACAGAAAAAGTGATCTGCAAATGCAGGAATCATAAAAGGAATTTGGTTATTCATGCAGCATATCTGGACAGACAGGGATTTTCAAGGCAGTTTGGGTGCCTCATTTGGCAGGTGTCTGTGGCTTCTAAATGCGGGCTGTCAGTGCAGTGTAAGAGGTCTCAAGCTGAGTAACTCGAGCTCCAGGGTGACAAAACCATTCTACCCTTTGGATACCAATGCCAAAGTACTGAGGCAGGTGCCAAAGGTGTTTCATGGGATGACTGGGATGGAGAGAGGATGTGACTTCAGAAGGGCACTGCTGTGAATTCTTTACTGAACATGAATAATTAAGAGGATTTTACCTTTGATTGTGGTTTTGCTAAAATAAACCAGTCTTTATGTCTTCCTAAAGCATTAGGTAATGCAATAGGAGCTCAAGCTTGCAAACCCCATGGCCAAGCTTTCTCAGAGACTATGCCAATTTTACACAATATGCAGGAAATTACAGACTTTGTGAAACCATTTCAGTTTGGCTTTATTCGCCCACGGAGAATATACTGCATCCCCACTAGATATATCACCGTGCTGTGTGCCAGTCAGGACACTGAAGAAAACACACTTGGAGTGAACAAATGTGTGAGAAATATCCTAATCTGATCTAAGTGAGTGACAGGTGATTTGTCTTGAGACCAAAAGCAACCTCTAGAGCACCTGCCCGTGCAGGCAATACTCCATATGATTGAAAAGATGGAGAGGTTTAATGACTGTGCATTGCAGGGACTCTCTCAGGTGGTGGAAGGGAACAATTCCAGTGAAAAAGATGTTCAGTGTTACAACAGGCAAGCTTCTCTCCTCTTCCATGGATAAAGGGGTAAAACTCCTTTTGGTCATCTTCTGTACTGCTAATTCTGGTCCTGCTTGGCTGCCTCCACTTCATTCTCTCGGCACAACCACACTGGGGTCCTGGGGGGCAACCCAATACCATCTTCTCCCAGGAGAGAAGCCTACCCCAAGAACAGCACCAGGGGCACTCCAGACATCGGGATTTAGGATCTGTAAGTGCATATCCATATTCTGCAAAATGAAAACTGATCTATGTGTAAGGTCTCCTGTGCTCAAGGAGTTAATTTTGGCTTTGTTTCCTTTACTGGTGTCTCAAAGCTGATGGGAAAAGAGATTATAGGCTGGAAAAGACCACCTGAAACAGAAGGTGGAGGCTTTTGTGGACAGGGATTGCTTTGCACTCGGTGTGTGAAAGCAGAGCACACACCCCATCAGGACATCCCTGTGTTGTTTGTTTGCCTACCCCGGGTTGTGCCGTGTGTGGATGGAGGCCTTCTGCTGCCTTGTTCCTGCTGATTCACCCCCATTTTATGGAAGGCAGCAGAAAGAGGATGAGGAGGAGAGAACTAAGTAAGGGGGTGGATGAAGAACAGCAGGATATTAGACTGCCTAGTGCTTCTGAATGTTTTGACTTCTTAACAACTGGGGGCTCTGCATTACCCACCTACCGTGAAAACTGGCTGTGCTCTCTCTTTTGTGTCGTTGTCATTTCAAGGAAAAATGTACTTTGGAGTTTTTCCTTTCCAATCCATTTTAGCAGCCTGCCATGCAAGGTTGTGCACTTCATAGTCTGCTGAGCCTCCCAAATATGGCACCTCATTATCATTACAGCCCCGACAGTGTTGTTTCCTACTGACGTGGCAGAAAGAAATCCAAAGTTAGCAATTGTACTCTGTCTAGTGGCATCCAGAAATGTACAATCAACCTCTCCACAACCCATGCATTAGCATGGATTCAGCCACATGCTGTCTTTCAGGCTGCAAGATTTTAGAGGCTGCAGGCTCCAGATGTACTGACCAAACTAAATCGCTCCCATCTGCACACCTTGCTGTCACCAGTTCTGTGCAGGAACAGAATGAATCTATTATTTTTCATAATGGTTCTTCTCTCCTTAAAGAACAACCATTCATTTTACAATAGGAAATGACTCATTTTAAGCATGTTAGCAGCAGTTTTGTTCCCCTCTGTCCAGTGCTGCTACTGTAAATGAGCTGTAGCGCCCTTCAGTTGCTCCAACGGCCAAGCTAAAGTTCTGGCAATCTATTTGTCCCCTTTTAAGTAGGATGCAATGTACTGGCCTTGCATCCAATTCAGATTTTAAGCAGACAATATATGGTCTTTGAGTGAAAAAGGTGGTTGAATCAGGTCTCAGGAGGGTTTGGTTCTTATTCACTAATGAGCAAAAGCAGAAGAGTGCTGTTTTTTCAAGGTCATAACTCTACATTTTAACAACTCTCCCACTCACATTTTCAGATCTTCCTTTAGCACTTCTATTTTTCAGGTATGCTGCTACGAGAAAAGCTATTTATTCAGGTGGTAGAAATGGTCTCTTTAATCAGAAGCCTGTGCTGTGATAGCAGAAGAATATCCTAGGCAGTAGATGGCAGGAATCCAAAATGAGCCAGACACTTGTACAGTGCTGTGTGCCCTGTGTGCCCCTCCCTCTGCCTGCTTTGGTATTTACTGCTACTACACACCACGTGGGTCACCAGCAAACACCACTGCCTGTCCCCCTCGCTGCTCGTGGCACTGGCTGGGTCACGGCTGTGGGCACAGGGATGGCAGCACTGGGCACAGGGATGGCAGCACTGTCTGGGGCACAGCTGTGGGCACAGGGATGGCAGCACTCCCAGGCCTCGTTCCCCCACACAGCCCCCAAGGCTGGGCTGCTGTGTGGTGATGCTCCCTTGGCCCGGGGGTGCTCAGCCCACCAACAGCACCTGCCTTGCCAGGACAGTGGCCCAGGCATGCACATGTCCCAGAGAGCCTCCCTAGCCCAAGCTTTACACAGGGAGAAGGCTCCAGAAGGGTCAGGTCTCCCTCCTCTCGGCTTGCCTGGGACCACAGCGCAGTTTGCACAGGCACAGTGCACCCCTGTGCCCATCCAACACCCTAGGAAGGCTCTGCCTCGCTGTGCAAGGACAGCCACTCTGTCACCTGCTAGGGCAAGGTCCATAACGTGTATCTCTCTCTTCACAGAGCGTCAAACCAGTTAGGCACCCCTGCTGAGCTGACACGGTCCTCCAGGCCAGGACTGCAGCTTCTCTCCCTCCTCACCGAGCCCTGTGAATGCACCCTGTGCTTGGCTGGGCTTTGGATGACCCAGGCTGTCCCCAACTCCACGTCACCTTGCTCGGCAGCAGGTCTGACATGAGCACTGCCTGCTCACACCTTCCAGCTGGGAGCATCCAAGCATGTCCAGGCTGCTTTCCCAAGCTTGTGAAGTCCTGAATCTACATTTAGATCACTGTGACCGGTTTAATGCAAAAGCCTAAAGCACAAATAAAAGAAACAGTTGTGTACCAGGCTCCTGAAGTTTGGAGTGGCACTCCCCTGGGGTACTGCTGTGAATCTGTTGCCTCCTGGAGATGCTGTAAAGGTGCTGTGCTTTGTGTCACTGGGATGCAACGATCCCTGAAGCCAAGGCACATCCCAGGTAGGCAACTGACTGGGGAGCAAAATGGAACCAGCAATCCCACTGGGATTGACTAAGAAAGCCAGATTTCACTCTGCCCCTCACACTGTCAGGAGGAGATGAGCCCTGGAAACCTGGATCAGGCCAGACCCTGTTGCAGGAAATGCTGATGCTCTGTCCTTTCAGCAGCAATATGCTCCATTCCTGATGGGAAAAGGGACTGAATGCAAAGCAACTCCATTGCTGCTGCTGCTTCTAATGAAGCAGGAGCCAAGGTCAGAGCCACGTTTCTGCAGCAAGCAGTACTGCTTCTGTGCCTGACCTTCTTGGTTGTGTTCAGTGGCCCCAGCACAGAAGGAGCTCTTTGGAGCAGCTGCTTTGTGCAGCTCTCACTGACAAAGGCACAGAGTGGTACCTGTTGCTCTTTGCTTTCTCACCTTTACCAGCCCCCTCTTGGACTGAATCAGAGCAATTTATTCCCTCCCCCACATCCAACACCACCCCCTCTCCAGCATTTTCTCACACTAGAGCAAGAAACACTTCCATTAAGACTTTTTGCAGCCCCTCTCTGGCCTCCCAGCTAACTGCAGGGGCTTCAGAGGTTCTCTCTGACAGACAAGGGCAGTGCAGGGTTAGCAGAGCAGGGGCTGCAGAACGGCTCCATAAATGTGAAACCTTCCCCTCTAAATGTGAAAGGACCCCACTTCCAGGGCCTCTGCCTCATGCTGCTCCCCACCCTTGCACTGGTATTTTCTCCTTGTTCCCTGATCCTGAGACACCCCACTCCTGCGAGCAGGACCCCGTACCTGTGGGACACCTTTGCCTGCCTGCACTCAAAACAAGTTTCAGAAACCTGTCTCTTCCTTACCAGCCTCTGCTTCAAAGGAAAAGCAGCAGCCTCCTGGCCCAGCTGCCCGAAGGCACAGTGACCCCTGGCAGAGCTGCAGCCAGCTTGGGGGCAGCTCCAGCCACGCAGGGTCAGTGTGCAGTGGGGGTTCTGTGGGCTCCTCTCTCTGTAGAGTCCAGCCTGGCCCTTCCCTCTGTGTGCTACAGCCAGAGCAGGGCTGAAGGGAGTTCGTTTTGCTCTCCCTCCTCTCTGCTTTCTACAGAGTTTCTGGTGTCTGGCTGGACAGAGGGAGAAGGAGCCACTGCAGAGAGCCGGGTCTGCTGAGGTGCCTGGGATACACAGGGGCAGCAGAGGGAGGATGATTCTGCTGCACACACAGCCAGGCCTGGCATCACTTGGCCTCAACGTGGAGTTGTTGAGTTAGTGAAATTTCCTTCAGACACTACAGCAGGAAAGGTAGAAACAGTTAACTGGCTTTTCTTCTCATCAGTCTTTCTCAAAGATTTGTAGCAAGGAGTTAACTCCTTCCATTTCAGCAGAACACTGCACTAGTGCTGTATTTGAGGACAGATCTTAGACAGGGTTTCTCTTAAAATTCTTGGCACCACACAGCTAATTAAGATCCCACATAGTTCAGGACTATTCTTCTAACAGCCAATAAAGCCTGCTACCTTTACACATTCCTAATGTCAAAAAACTGGAGAGCAGCTTCAAATTAAAACATGAAAAGCTGTTTTTTAACACTGCTCTCGCCCTGTCCCCCATCCTCAATGAAGCTTGGCTGTGTGAGCCTTCCCCTCAGCACCTCCAGCTTGTTCTCATCTCTGTGCAGCCTCATGGATTTCTCATGCACTCAGCACAGCGTGCATTCACTCAGCACACTGTACATGTGCAGTGAGCCCAGGTGTCAGTGCCAGTGCTCTGGACACAGCCACACCTGATGTAAGCCCACAGAACTCAGCAGTGCTGCACCACCACAGCTCTGTTACACACTGGCACTGGTGCCACTGCTCTCATCAGCTGATGTCTGGTCCCTTGGGAAATGCATGAGACCACTGCTAATTTGGACCGTGTCTGATTTTAACCATGTTCTTAGAATGACAGAGTTAGGTGTGTAATTACAGTGCAGTATCCTTAGGGAGCTGGTGTAAGTATGTGCAGAACATTCATTAAATGATTTTTCTTGTCTGTGCACGCAAGACTTTCCCCCGTTTCAGAGACTTAGCCACAGAGTGCTTCATGACAACTTCTTCACCTGATAATCCTGAGAGGGTCCTGCTCAGTTTCTAGGGGACTGATGTTGAAGTCAGAGCCTGTCATTACTATGGACACCTAAGCAGCCCCTAAGGAATTAATGAAGAGGAAAATTGCCTCCTATCCCTGCTGGCTGAGTCTCTTCAGGTCAGGGCTGAGACTCATCAGTGTTTTGGAGCACAGACACTTGCCTGTGCTCTGCATCCTCTCTGGGTAAATACAGGACTTAACTTTCCACTTCTCTGAACTATTAGCCAATCTTCAAATTTTAATTGTGAAAGAGGAAAGAGGAAAAAAACCCCAAACCAAACCAACACAAAGCACATCAATTCATACAGAGAGTGGTATTGCATGCATGCTGCTCAGAGGCAGGCTTCTCTTTATGTCTCATTAAAATTTTTTCTATGAAATAATTGCTTGAAGACAGAATTAAGGTGAACAAACATTTGGAAACTATAGACTATTACCTATCGTCGCTGCTTGCCATTCCACATGGCACACAAAATGAGTAGCTCTACATAGACACAACCAAACTCTTGCATCACACACACCCTTAAAACACCAATTCACCTCGAGTGCATCAGAAGGCTCTGACTTTTTCCCCGACTCATTCTACCTGTCCTTGGGATCACTCTAAGTCACTCTCAGGCTGGGGGTGTTAAGCCATGAGCAGCCCATGCTGTGTGCCCACCCGAGCTGTGCTGGGATGGCAGCGCTGCCCGCTGTGACTACAGCAGCTCCTGCCCATCCTGCGTGCCGAGGCACCTCACTGGCAGCCACAGGCAGCCCCTGCAGGAGGGAGCACTGCTCAGTCCCTGTCTCGGCTGAGACACTACTGCCCATGTGATGCTCGTGTGGCATCTGCACGTTTGGAGCTCTGTGCTGGCAGTGGTACCCCACAGGTGCTCACATCCAAGCCTGGGACATCTTTTCCTTCCTTACTTGGGCTGTCCCTAGCTTTTCTTGTTCCAAGCATCTCTATAATGTCTCTGTCCCCTTTCTAAGCAAGAAATTTTGCTCAGGGTTATGCACTCTGGTGCCTGCCTGGGACTTTCTTCCGAGCCCTGTACCAGCACTCAGGGTCTCAGTGTCAGCACTGCCATCGCCTTTGCAGCGCACTGACCTCAACACTGGACTTTGTACCTGCTGCCCTGCTCCACCAGCCGCAGGGACAGGCTCACGAGTATGCACGCTGTCTGCTAAGCTTCTGCCAGCGTGCTCCTTCCCCAGCCAAGTTCCGTAGTGGCGGCGTCTCGCTTCCTACAGCCAGCCCTGCCCCGCGGAGCGGGCTGCGGATTTGCACCCGAAAAACTCGGCAGCGACACTTGAGCTCACTGCCGGCCCCGGCAGCAGCCCGGGGGGACCCGGCCGCCTGGGAGCCGCTCTGGTACCCACATGGCCAAAACGACCACGGCAGAAACTTCACCACAGGCTGACTCTGAACGCCAAGTTCAAAGTCAAGAGTGCCCGAAGCCGGGTGGGAGGGCGAGGGCAGGCAGGGACAAACCCCGGCGAGGGAGGCAGCGCCGGGACGGCAGCGCACCGGGCGGGGAGATGCTGCCCGGGGGATGCTGCTGTCCCGGGGATGCTGCTGTACCGGGGATGCTGCTGTCCCGGGATATGCTGCTGTCCCGGGATATGCTGCTGTCCCGAGGGATGCTGCTGTCCCGGGGATGCTGCTTCCCGGGGGATGCTGCTGCCCCGGAGATGCTGCTTCCCGGGGGATGCTGCTGTCCCGGGATATGCTGCTGTCCCGGGATATACTGCTGTCCCGGGATATGCTGCTGTCCCGGGATATGCTGCTGTCCGGGGGATGCTGCTGCCCGGGATGTGCTGCTGCCCGGGATATGCTGCTGCCCGGGGGATGCTGCTTCCCGGGGGATGCTGCTGTCCGGGATATGCTGCTGTCCGACCCGCCCGCGCTCACCCCGCCGAACACGCGGAGCCAGCGCTCCCGGAGCATCCCGGGGACACCGCGGGCGCTGCCCCCGCCCCGCCCCGCCCCGCACAGCGAGCAGCAGCCGCTCCGGCGGGGCCCCGCAGCCTCGCCCGTCCCGCGGCACTCACCCGGCAGCCCGAGGCACAGCAGCAGGCTGTAGTAGACGACGGGCGCGTATCCCAAGCCGCAGCCATAGCGGTGGTGCGCCAGGAGCGAGCCGTTGTGGAGGTGGAGGTGGCTGTGCTCCATGGACCCGCCGTCCCCGCCGTCCCCGCCGCTCGGGCCGCCCCTCGCACGCTCGGCGGCGGCGGCGAGCGCGGCGCGGCCCCGCGGCGGCGGCGGCTGCACATGGAGCGGCCCCGGGCAGCCGGCGGGGCCGGGCCGGGCCGGGCGGGGCCGGGCGGGGCGGGACCGGAGCCGGCCCCTCCTCGGGCCGCCCCCGCCAGCCCCGCTGCGAGCCCGGGGAGCTCCGCCGGAGCCGGCGGCCCGGGGCGCAGCGGGAATGGGGGTTTTCCTCTGAAATCGGGAGGAGAAGAGCAGAGGCGAGGGATGTCCGCACGTGTGTGCCTGGCTGCAGCCCTGGGCTGGGCTGCACACCGGCTGGGGCTCCTCCGGCTGTGGGCGTTCGTGTCTGCGGCATCAGAAGGCAGAGCCGGGCTGGGAACAATGCTCTGTCCCCCCTCTGTCCCTGCGCTGTCCCCCTCTGTCCCCGCTCTGTCCCTGCGCTGTCCCCCTCTGTCCCTGCTCTGTCCCTGCTCTGTCCCCGCTCTGTCCCCGCTCTGTCCCCGCTCTGTCCCCCCTCTGTCCCCGCTCTGTCCCCGCTCTGTCCCTGCTCTGTCCCTGCGCTGTCCCCGCTCTGTCCCCGCTCTGTCCCTGCTCTGTCCCCGCTCTGTCCCCCCTCTGTCCCCCCTCTGTCCCCGCTCTGTCCCCCTCTGTCCCCGCTCTGTCCCTGCGCTGTCCCCGCTCTGTCCCCGCTCTGCCCGCAGCGCTGCAGGGACACTGCCCTTTGCCCCCGGAGCGGCTCCCACCGGACAGTGCTGAAGGGAAAGCAGAATCTCTAAAACCTTCCTCACCCGTTCCTTAAGGCTTGTGTACTTCGGTACATAGTCCCAGGTAGAACTAATAAAGGATTTGGGGTTAGGCTTGCTGCGATCGGGTGATGGAGCCCTGTCCTTTGTGCTACTCAGAGGGGTGGTCAGGTGCGAGCACATTGATGTGTCCAGGAGGTCATGGTTTAGTGATAAAATAGATGTTTGATGACTGTGCATGCCTACTGAGCAGAAAACAGGATGGTTTTTCACCCGAAGTGTGTAGGGTTGAGCCCCACAGACCAGCACGGTGTGTTGGAAGAACCCCCTGAGTTTCTGAGGCTGCCAGAACAAGCCAAGAGGGATGTAAATGTGCAATGTGTGTGAGGTTGGTCAAAGAGCTGTGTCTGCTGGGATAGACACAGGGTACAGTGGGTGGGCTGCAGAACTAAATGAAGATGTGATCCTTACTCTCTGAAAGCATCTGACTGCTTAGGGTGGATAATGGTGGAGCATCAGGTGGCTCTGTAAGGACTTCTGCACCTTTGGGTTTCCAGGGTCTTGTTTGAAAAGTAGTTTAGCTTCTGTTTGGAAACACAGCCAGGAGCAAGTAAGGCTCTGGTCTAGCAAGGGCTTGAGTAAGTTGCTTTGCTGGGAGAGTCAGTAAGATTATTCATGTGCTTAAATACTTAATGGAAGAGGCCTTTTTGAACTGTACTGAAACTGCTGTCCACCTTCCCAGGTTAAACATGCTGGAAAAAACATGTTTTTTCTCTGCTTTTTCAGTAGATGTCTTCATGAATGTAAGTTAGAGTCTGCTGGTACAGCTTTTATGTGGATGTGCTCCTTTTGAAAAGAATTTTTCTAAACCATTCATTCAAATAACCAGCAGAAGTGTATAAAGCAGTATGTGTGGGGGTGATCATAGAGTACAAAGTCCTGTGAATTCAGCTTTGTCTGGGTTTTTCCCCAGATATCTAACTTAGAGGGTGTTTTTTTGTTTGTTTGTTTTAAAGTTCTTCTCATGTTTCTGCAACAGACCTGAGGAGGAAAGAGATCTTTTATTGCCTCCCGAAAGAGAAGTGATTTTTCCTGGAGCCTTTTCTTGGGGGGAGTAAGCACAGCAGCAGGGCTGGGAGCGTGACTCAGTGTTTTGAAGCTAAGTGAAGCTCTTCAGCACCACAGAACACAAAAGAAGGGGATGGCAGTGGAGCAAGCCATGGTTAAAAAGTGCCACATCCAGTTTGCAGCACCATGAGTCTCTCAACTTTCCAGTTAACAACAGCGAGATCCCACAGGGAGCTGGAGGCTAAGGAAGAACCTCTGCCATCTATTTTCTGTTGTGCTGCTGCCACTTTTAAGTCTGGCCTAGTTTTGAACATCCTGAGCAGTAGGGCTTCCCTGGAGAGGGCTGTTTCTGTGATAGAAGCATATGTTTCCTCAGAGCTGGACTTGTCCCCAGGGCACAGTTCAGGTAGCTGCTCGTGTGCTGAGGAGAGCTGTTGGTAGTAAGAATCTTTTCCTATCTTCCCACCTGGAGCTCTCAGTGGAGCCTCACAGGAGGCTCTGCTGCACGTGACCTGTTCCTATTGGAAGAGGAGGAAAACTGGGGGATTTGTTCCCATTCACTTACAGCTCCCTCTCTCCTGCCCTGCAAATGGAGAGGCCGCGGAAAGTAAATCTGCTCCTCATACCTCAGTTAGCTTAATGAAAGCTTCCTGAGGAACTTTTCTGCCTCAATGCACCAGTATCTTCTAAGGCAGGATGAACTGGGTTTCCACATCTGATTTGCTTTTGCTTCACTGAAGTAAAATTAGTGAAATCCTTGGTAATATATCAGAATTAGGGGCCCAGAATAAAGGTGAAGATTGCTCTTGTGTTCTGTGTGTAAATGGTGTTTGGAGGGGCTTTTGTCCTTCAAATAACTTCAAACCAATTTTGGCCTAAATGAAATGAATTTGGTTTTTCTGCTCTATGAATTGTGCAGTAACAGAACCCCAGACAGAAATGTCAATAAAGCCAATTCAGAACTAACCACAATGCTTGCTTCTACTTATAGCTATTTATTTTTAAGCTTCTCTCTGTTTTCTAAAGGGATGACATTTATGTGTAACATCAGGGCCACGGTGAGGAGAGCACTGCTCTGCTGCTGAACTAACAGGCAGAGGCCTCTGGAGCCTTGAGGAGGACGGTTCCTGAAGCTCATCTCATAAACAGCCGTGTGGTTAGACAGTGAATGATGTTCACTCTTTTCCTAAGAGCAGTTTATTGTTTTCATGGCATGCTACACAACAATAACAGGTGGATGTACTTCACTTTAAAATTCCAGAGGCACTTGAACTTGGTTTGCTTTCTTTTTTCTTTCTTTTTTTTTTTTTTTTTTTTCCAGAGGAAATGAGCCTTCCTAGAAACTGCTAGGCAGTGATCCTGGGGGCAGGAAGATGGAGTGACAAGTTAGTCACACACTCCCCCATCCACTCGGGCATGGAACAAAGCACTGGTGACTCCCAGAGACAAGAGCCATTTACTGAGGGAGTCACGAAGAACCAAATGTTTTGTTGTTGCAGCACACTGGCCATTACTGTGAGTAACATGGCAGGCAGCAAAGGTGGAACTGGAAGGGTAATGCCTGGAGTGTGAAAAGGGATTGGGAGAGGCTGGGTGAGGGTAGAGAAGTGTCCCAAAGGAAGAGGTGTCATTTGGCCAAAAAGATGTGTGTTTACACTTATGAGAGGCCAGTGACTGTGGCAAGAGAACTGGTGTAGGGCCTGATCAAGCTGTCTTAGCTGTGTAGTGGTGCTGCAGGAATCAAACTCAGAGCTGCTCCAGAGAAAATGGTACCTGCAGGAATGACAGGTCTTAGATTATACCTTCTTAGATGCTTGTGTTTAATTTTGCTGCAATGAAACCCCTTTTCTTCAAAGCAATATTTTCATCTTTCCTTACTGTCAGGCTGCAGGATAATTGAGTCAAATTTTACTCCTTCTGAGTTAAAGAACTGTCTTTACCAACAGCATTCTGCAGGTCTCTCCAGACTTGGAAGGTGAGGGAGACCTTTCTATGTTCTCATAAAAGCCATTAAAGAAAAAAGGTGATTATGAAAGTTCTTTACTGGAGCCTCCTCAGTGCCTATGCATTGTCAGGCTCCAGTTTTACAAGAGAAGAGTGAGGATTTATTCATTTTTAAGGTCAGAAGTTTTTCTGGTTGCCAGGGAAGGCTGTGGGTGCATTATGGCTTCTCCAGCTCGTGCTGCAGGTCCATAGCCTGCACCCTCAGGTTCCACAGCCCTGCAGACTCCTCTTCATCTCTCCTTCCTTCGGCCTCGTATCTCCTTGGAGACCCCACGAAGGTTACAACAGGCCTCAAACACTGTCTGTAATGGAGCTTTGCCTATGTGAACCAACTGAAAACAAGTTTAAAGCTTTTAAACACCAATTATTTCCTTCTAGAATTAAATGTTTATTCCCTGAACTCCCTTTTAGGTTTCGACTGACAAATCTCATTGTAATTAATTTGAGCCCTATTGTGAGTACATTTTCCAAGGGAACAGAAAACAGATGTGATAAATGCCTGAACATGAGATTTAACCTAACATCTGTTGTTTTAAAGAAGAGTTACAAAACAAACCGTGTTTTGTTTGTGTTTAATTGGTAGATGATACACCTGATTTTCCATTGTACTCTTTTGAGGTTACATGGAAAACATCTGGCAGAAATGTGCACTGAAATAAACTCATCTGACCTGTCCAGTTTGCAGTGGTTATGACAAATTAGTGCTATTTTGGCAATAGTCAGCATATAGGTGGTGTTTCAGATAAAATGAGTCTGTTACACACAATAGAAATCAAACTCTTTCTGGAAGACAAGAAAGTGAAGAGGATCCATCAGGAGCTTCTGTGATGCTTAACTATGGGATTTATGGAGTAATTCATGTGTTTACCATAGGCATATGCTTAAATCTTTTGCTGAATTTAGACATAAATAAATTAGGATTAAAATGTAACTACTTGACAAATACTTCTGAGGATGGAGGCTCATCTATCCTCTCCCCAAGGTGAAAAGAAAGCACATGGGATTCATGTCACAGACTCACTGCATTTCCTCCACTGTGATTGTAAAAAGTTGGATAAGAAAGTACCCAAGGTTCGAGTTTGCTTGGGCTGGAAATTCCAAGTGGTTTAAGAAAAGGTGTGGCATGCACAGACCTGGCAGTGGAATGCTGACAAATGGAGGTGACACTTCCTTGCCCTGTTACTGAGCAGAAATCAACTCCATCCTCTGAATACCAAGAAGAAGGGTGAAAACAGTTTAGATTATCTCTTACTTTAAAACCATTGTACCAATTATTTTTTACTAATTATTAAAAAAAAGATACTATTACAACATGACAGTGCATTCCCATTTGCCGTGCTAAACTTCATCAGACCTCATTTCAGGATCGAGTCACGAAGTCAATTACTTTATTCTGTATTTTGGGGTTCCCTATGCAAACCATGTTTAGCTGGTGCAGTTAAATTCTCCCTGCACATCTCAGGACAAGCTACAAGATTTGGATTTGGGGCTCTCCTTTAAGAAAATACATCATAATCCCCAGATTTACTCGTTGGTGCCTTTGTGTGGCTGGAGGGAGGGCACATCAATGCTGCTGTTCATGGGGCTGGAGTGGCAACAGCGGGCACTGGCTGGTGCCAGGGTGCCCACAGAGAGTGTCTTGTGGGGAGGGATGGCTCTGGGCTGGCCGTGCCTGTCACAGGCATGCACAGCAGCACCACTGCAGCCCTGCAGCCCCTGCAGCCCTGCATCCCTGCATCCCCTGCATCCCTGCAGCCCTACATCCCCTGCAGCCCCTGCATCCCCTGCATCCCTGCATCCCCTGCATCCCTGCAGCCCATGCAGCCCTGCATCCCTGCATCCCTGCAGCCCCTGCAGCCCTGCATCCCTGCAGCCCCTGCATCCCCTGCAGCCCCTGCAGCCCTGCATCCCTGCAGCCCCTGCATCCCCTGCAGCCCCTGCAGCCCTGCATCCCTGCAGCCCCTGCAGCCCTGCAGCCCCTGCATCCCCTGCATCCTCTGCAGCCCCTGCAGCCCTTGCAGCCCCTGCAGCCCCTGCAGCCCCTGCAGCCCCTGCAGCCCTGCATCCCCCGGGTCCTGCAGCTGCCCCAGCACTGAGTGCCCCAGCAGCACCCACCAGGCTGGACATGAAGGGAGGTCCTGCAGCATCACCTTGGCTTTCTGTGGGGGAGGAACAGGAGGCATAAAGGAGTGAGGCTCCGTGGAAAAGGGGCTGATGCAGGCTCTGGTTTTGTGGCCAATTAAATGGATTGCAAGGCCCGTTGTTAACTTCTGCCCGTCCACCAAATGAGCAGCCAGCCTGAGCAGAATAAGATTGCTTTCTCATTTTACATGAAGCTTTCACATGCTATCCCCCCTATTAATTAAGTAGATTAAAGGTTCTGGCTTCCTTGCACTCTTCTTTTCTTGTCTGATACACTTTGAATTAGATGTAACCATCATAAAATGATCAGAAGAAAAGACTGATTTTTTTTCTCACTTTCTAGGTATTGTGGGTATTTTTAGGCACCACACTTAGCAGATACAGCAAAAATACCTCCCTGCAGGTGGATGCTTTAAGTGGTCATAAAAGCCACCATTAATTTGGTTTTATTTCCTTGATATAAAAAAAAAAAATCTTATTTTGAATTTTCAGCAAGAGTAATTTGTCTGTCAGTGGACACATATTCTCCTCCTTGAGGCCTGACTTGTTTGTTGCTGTTATTGTTCTAGGTAAAAAGAGTAACTGCTTGATCAAAAAGTAGTGCCATTAAAAATGTTAATGAGCTTTGTATCCAGTCTTAACCCTCGTGTAGTCCCACTGGCTGTGCCACGATTTCTCTTGATTTACTTTGGCATAAGTGAGGCATAAGCAGAATCCGTCTCGGGTTAGCCACAGCTTTACTGTAATCCATGAGGTCAATGAGAGCACAAAAGGAAGGAAGCTCTACATAATCAGAAATCAAATAATGCAATCCCCCCACAGCTCTGCTCAGTGCTTGCTGCTGATGTCAAACATTTATCCAAGCCTACGCTAGAGGTACCACCAGCAGCTGCCCAGGGGAAGAGCAACAAGACCAGTTGTGTGCCTGAGCCCTGAGCCTAGAAGTGGTTTTGATTAAATTCATGTCATTTTACAGGCAGGTGCAGCGCTCTGATATCTTTATGTTTATTCTGCAGTTCACCTGCCTCTGCCTTTGGCAGGAGGAAAAAATGTTGGAACACATCACTGAAGAAAGGAAGGGGGGAAAAAAAAAGGGAAGAAAACAAACTGAAAAAATGGAATTTGTCAGTGTGAGCAAGGAGAGGGATGTAACTGCAAACAACCTGATGTGGCTCAACTCAACCGAGACCACGGAGCAATTCTCTGTGCAGCAGCAGAGCCTGGCTTCTAGGTGGGGACTGCTTTCATTAACTTCAGTGAGATTGCTTCACTGACTGGGATGAGCAGGATCTGGGTTTTAGAAAGCTGCAGAGAATACCATTGCAGGGTTCTCAGATATTTTTCCCTGTTGAAGTTGGCTCAGCAGGCCTTGCAAAAATCCCTGTGGGTTTGAACAAAAAATTATTTGCAGTTTCCTAGAGGCCGACAACTGTTTCCCCTCTAATCAGATATTGCCCTGAAGGGAGTTTTGGTCTCCCTGTGGATCAGGAATTGGTAATCTAAAGTTACTTAAATGGGGCCAAATCCTGCTTGCTGGCATGTTTTAAAGAGGGTTAGTAGTTTATTTTACATCCAAGTCCACAAAGGCTCTGGATGATATACAGTGTGTGGTAAGATTACATGGTAAAAGTTTCTGTCCTTGATGATGTTAGTGCTTGGGCACACTTTTGACAAAGACATACAGCTGTGATTTTCCTACCTTGAACTTGAAAGAGAAGTCAGGATTTAATTTTATGTCAGCACCCGGAGGCTCTTTATTTCTTGCCTTTGCTCTTTATTGCTCCCACACTGCAAACACAGAAGTCTCCAATAACACAGCCTATGGAATCAGAAATGCAGGGTCATGCAGTGCTTGCTATTGGCCCCTGAAGTCCAACTTGGGCACTGCTATAAAAGCAGAGACTCCTCTGCCATTGACTCTTCTCCTCCACTGCTGTTGGCCTGGGAACACTAGAGCACTTACTGACCACAGAGCTTTGCTTCCAGACACAAACAGAACAGTGTTTTCCAAAGGGGCCACTGATCTTTGCCTGTGGAAGCTGTCAGTGGCCAGCAGCTCCAGTCTGAGGCCTCAAGTCCGTCGTTGTGCCTCCTCCTCATGGTTGATATGCAAGGGCTTTGTCAGATCGATGGCAAAATTAAATTCCAGACTCAGACTTGGCTTTAATATTTTTCAATAGATTTGGTTTTATGTGAGATGGGAAAGGCAAATCATTAGGAGGATTTCAACCCTTTCCTTTGTTTTTCCTTTGTAGCAGCCAGGGTCCTGGGCCAGCTGATGCAAGTGACCCCCCTGTTAATTTTGTTGAGTCCCTGTGCAGGCAGATGTTGATGGGGAACTGGGCTAGCAAAGAGCTGCCTGCAGCTGTGGGCTGGATGCTCTTCTTTCAGTCTTTGTGTGAGCCCACATATTTTTGAACTTCTCTTGCACGATATTGGTGGTAGATCTTAAAATACATCTTGGATCAGACAGCTGGGTGTTTCCCCATTTTCAGGGGTTTGTACTGTTCTGTGATGGTTGTACAATGACCAATTCAATAAGCACTTGTTTTGCAGTTTGAGGTAGCTAATGGATTTCAAAGCTATTTGCTATTGTAATTCTTTTGCCTAATTGTTTTGTGTCTGTAACTGTATGCCTCCACTTCCAGGACTGACTCTAATATTCCCATGTAGTGAGATTGATGCAGATTCTGTCCACAGAATGACACTCAGTTCAATAGCAATCAGGGATGCAAACCGAGGAGACAGAGCCTGCAAGGAGATTATTTTCATCTGCCACCCGAAATGCAATTTCTAACCTGCTTTTGGGAAAAATGACACCCCAGCCTGAGAAAGTGGGTAACCTATCATCTTATGAGGCAATCATTTAAAACTGTTGGGCAGCTGACTAATGAAGGAGACAAACAGGCTGTACATGAGTCAAATTTCTGAGCTGGTTTTACAAAGGTGGTTTTTGCACAGGCACGGGTTTGTAACCAAGGTGCTTTTTGAGATCCTTGGTTTGGTATGGCATGTGGGAAGGGACTTGTAGGTCAGCACCATGTCTAACATTAGGGTGGTATCTAGTTTCTGTAAATATTGATTTCTCTTTGAACAGGTTGGCTTTAACTTGTTTTTAATTAGTAATGGCAGATGTTCAGCTGGGAGAACATCTAGGGATCATTATTCTAATAATGCCCTATTAGCTTTTAAACCTTCCTCTTAATGTAAATCTGTAATTAGAGTGCTCTTTCTATCTGCTGCATCCTACTACCAATTCTATCTGCAAGCCAGTACAGTGGGATGCCAAAAAGCTGCAGGGATTGTAAATTGTGCCTCATGACTCTGTGTTTCGGGTAATTGCACACCGAGGACAAAGCAGCACAAAGCAGCAGAACTGCAGCAGCAGCAGCCCCCAGCTCCTCACAGTCCAGAGGAAGGATATTCCCTCGGGTGGGGGATGCTTTGGCAGCAAGGTGGAGGTGGAGCAGTGGCTGTGGGGTGTCCCACTGGCACCAACAGCACCCGTGGGCAGAGCAGCCCTTGGGAGGAGGATGATGATGTCCTGCAGGAGAGCCTGCCTGAGCGTGGTGGGAGTCTGAGGAGGCTTTCCCTCTGCTGGCAGCTTTGGGCTTTGTGTGGGTCTGGAGGAAGGTTCCTCCTGTGGGTCACTGATTCCTGCCTCACCCATGTGCAGTTCCCAGCCTGGCAGCACTGACTGGGCACCTCCTTGAGGAGATTTTGTGCCCACGCAGCTCCTCTGGTTCTCATCAAGACATTCCTGCATCAAACTGGCAGTGAATCACCAAACCATCAGCGAATCAGGCCAGGAGGTGTCTGTAAGTAAAAGTGTGTAGAATTTAGCTGCTTTGGTGGTTTTATCTATGCACCTTACAAACAAAACCCAGCACATTTCATTCACTGTCCTCTGGTGGCACATTCACTTTTACCCATATTGATCCTTCCTCACAGATCCATTGCCTCTGTGGATCCCAAAGGAGGAGTTAATGTCCTTTTCTGAACACGTTGCAAACCAGCTGTGCAAAGGCCTTCTGATGGCCTCCAGGGACTTGGGAGTGATCCACAGCCCCCTGCTCCCACCCCACTGACCATGAGAGGTGCACCTCAGTGCATTGCTCACAAAACTCCAGTTCCATTCACGTTTTCTAGTTCAACAGAAAATGCTAGTCCTTGCCATCAGACAGGAGGCATATGTGACCATGTCTATATATATTTCATATTTCCCTTGGTAATATAGTGTCATTAAACCTCCTCAGTGTTGAGGTTTTGTCTTGTGCCCACATTGAAATAAAATGACATTCTGAAAAGCTCACTCCAACTTTCCAGCCTCCTGCAGTCAAGCCTGGAGTGGTATAAATCTGCCATGCTCTATGTGAAAGATTTATTTCTAGTCCTGCAGTGATGTGATAATTTTGACTTATCTGCAGAAGTTTCCTGCCTTCCTCTCTCCTGTCCTGCTCACTGTATCTCTTCTCTTCCTGTGGGCACAGTGCTTAGCTGCCAGGTCAGTTTAAGATAAATAAATAATGGTCCAAGGTATCCATCAGACTCAGTTCTGGATCACTCTTGAAAGGTTGCTCCATACTCACGTGGCACTTGAAGTTACCAGAGCCTGCTGACCTGTTTCTCTTATTTATTCTACAGCCTTCACACTGGCAGAACCTGCCTTTAGTAATAAGATAATCTGCACAAATGGAGTCAACAGGCAGCAGATGTAGGACAAGAGCCAGATTTCATATCTTTCTTTGCATTTCTTTTACAAGATGAAGATACCTGATACTCTTGAAAGCCAGAAGACCTGCAGTGATAGCTAATAAACTGCTGTCCTGATACACATGCTGATAAACCCAGCTTATTTCCTTTAAATCCACACCCTGCTGCCTCCCAGGGAGCCATGCAGTCTGCCTTGAAGAGTGTCCTGCACGTTGCCTCGTGCTGGTTTAGGGAAGAAACTATTAGGATTCTTTTTCTAATTACGTCGTGTTTCCCAGTGTTTAACTTCATTCTTTCATTCAGGCTGTGCTTGAAGCATATCCTGCCTGATGTGACTAAGCTGTTGACTCACTTCTTTTATGGCTGTAATAAAACCAGATCTAATGACCAATGTCTGGATATCAACCACCGACAGCATTTGCAAAAAAAAAAAAAAAAAAAAATCCAGATTGTTCCTTCTCAGTATTGTGTGTCCTGGTATAACTTCCACATAATTTATTATATCAGGCAAGTGTGGCACTGTTGTAATCACAGTTTTGTTTTCTTCTTTTATAAAGATTATCTGCTTGGCTTTAGCATTATCCCAAACCCTCCAGTTCTGAGTTTTAAATAGTGCTTGCTTGGAATCTGTCCCTGTAACCATTAGTGCTGGCAATTGCACTCAGAGACCTAAAGT
Source organism: Monarcha castaneiventris obscurior (assembly GCA_026261815.1). Lineage (NCBI taxonomy): Eukaryota > Metazoa > Chordata > Aves > Passeriformes > Monarchidae > Monarcha > Monarcha castaneiventris. The sequence goes on along the minus strand of JAMPIT010000856.1, from coordinate 14,112,841 downwards.
AGACAATTAGCCTTGCACTGGGTCCCAGGGGTTTCATAACTCCATGAATTTGGAGCTCTCCTTGGGTTTGCCATGCATCTCGTGTAATTTGGTGGTCTCCCAGCCCCTGCTGCCATCTCAGGTGGGCTGTTACCTGTGATTCCAGTGTGTCTGTGCCACACAGGGGTGGGGAAGGGCAAGCATCTGATTTTGCTTGCAGGGTGACCCCAGCAAGTTTCTGCAGTGCAAGGAAGGCTGGGGTGAGCATCTGCAGGAGAACGTGGCCCTGCTCCTGTCTTTGCTGAGTATGGGGTGAGCATCAGGCATGAGAATATGGCATTTTCCTTGCCAGTGGCAAAATAGTGGATTATGTGATGTAGAACAGGGTGTGGATGGGAAGGAGAATCAGGGACCTGGAATGGATTCCCTTGAGCCTCCACCATCTGCTGTGCTGAGGAAAGCCCACAGTAATTCTACACAATCAGTCCAGACTCAGGGAAATGATAGGTTTTAGCCCTAAGACATCTGCAATTGCAAGTCTCCCAAATTGAGATTGTATCACAATATTTGATGCTGGAGTCATTCAATTACATAAGATTCTCAGTTTCATTTAAAAGAAAAAATAAGTTTCTGTGGTGCAGAGCAGCAAAGATTAACTTGCACAGATGAGCTGAGGGACCAGGCAAGGTGTACAGGCCAGAGGACTAAAGAATCTCACTTTTGTTGTTTAACATCTCGTGATTTTAGAAGCTATCTCACGATAGAGCCAATCTCATAATGGGAAGTTGCCTTCAGTGAATACAAAATTTTGTTTTTTAAAAAAAGTCCCAAACCTAATAGCAGCATTTTCAGCAGATCTGAAGCTTTCTGTGAATTCAGATGATATTCAGCAAATACTTTGGGAGGAAAACTGGAGACATTTGCTTTGGATAAGCTGAATCATTTTTCTTAAGCATTCTAGCTTTTGCTTTGACACAGCGTTTACATTCCAAAATTGAGTTGTTATTTAAAAAGTAAATTAAACAAAGAAAGTAAACAAAACAATAGGGGATGATTTAAAAAATTTGGAAGGTGCAGACATTTTGATTTAACAATTTCTACACCCATTATAAGTACAATGCTTATTCTGGAGATCAGGTTTGTTGGGGATGAATGCTGCAGGGAAAGCTGCCCTGGAAAAATAAACTGAGTCTGGGTTTTAAATGTGCTGTGCTGGTTTGTGCCCTTGGTACCAATGGAGAAAAACCCAGCACTCCTCAGAATGTGTTCTCTTTCCTAAAGACAGCAGAAGTTTTTTTGGCGTGTGTGCAAGAATTATGGACTTCCTTTCTTTTGCCTTTCTTGTCTTGCCACAAACTGAGGTCACCTGACTGTCTCACCTCCCTGGGTGTAATCAGCAGGACTTTAAAATACAATCTAAGCCTTGGTTCAAAAGAAGTTTTGAGGGTGTGTTTGATCACTTTGTGAAGCCCAGGGACACTGACCCAGAATTTGGCTTTTTTTCCGAGCGCTGCTCCTTGCTGCCTCTCAGGGCTTTCCCCTGGGCTCTGAGCCCCTGCAGGGGGCCTCTTCTTCTCTTTTTTTGCCACAATTTTATGAACTGGGAGCTGTTCAAAGTGGGGATGGTCAATTTGCTTTCTGTACACTGCCCACTATGAGCTGAGACTTCAGGCATCACAGGTGTCAGGCGGTGGCATCATTTGTTTTAACAAGATAACTGCTGCATTGCCAATGCCAGCACTGGTCCACGTTGCTTTGACAGCTGCTGCAGCCTCTCTGGAAACATCTGACCCTACAGGAAATGATCCATTTACTAAAGCTGGTTGGAGAAGGCCACCAAGCCTTTATCTGCATTATTTCATGTGAAGTTCAGCCTCTGAGATTCCTTAAATAAACAAAAAGCTGGAGAGGAAACAGCCTCTTGACAGTTTTGGGGAGGAAGTAGCATCCAGATCTCCTCTGATGAAAGCAAGCAACAGTTCCCAGGAGATGTCTGAGGATCTGATCCCAGATATGGAATTCTGCCTGAGAAACCCCACGATCTGGACTCAGGCAGCTCTCACAGGGTCCAGGATCCCCTGGAAAAAAATGGGGACCTTTCAGTGGAGCTGAGAAAGAAGTTTTTATGCCCAACTCTAGGAGCAAAACTGGCTTTTGATAAGTGGTTGAGTGGTTTTAAACAATGAAAAATTAAAACAATCATTCAATTAAATGTGAGCAGATGCCCTGAAGTGAACTGGTGTGGCCAGATTTACAGTCTTATTGATGATAAGGCATGGAAGTATTTGATCATTCTTATTTCATGGCTCTCTTGCTTAATATTATCCTTTTTTATAGATGAGGTGGTTTAGAAACCTGAGTTAAATTTTTGCAGCAGCAATATATTTTCTGAAAAAAAAAAAAAAAAAGCAAATCTCCAGGAAGAGCTTAGAGTTTACTGAGCCAGAGGGGGATGTCTTACTCAATTTTATTTAGAACAAAATTTTAAACGATATTTAGATATCTATAGACAAGACTAACAACTGGGATTTTCAGAATCGCTTAGGCCACGGTCCCTCTGAGTGCTTTTTGAATACAGGTCCTTATTTCACATGGAGACAAAAATCCCTATTAATAGAGCAGCCATGGCCTGCTTGCTCCCCTGAGGGCAGGAGCTGCTTTGCACCTGCAGGGGCCAGCGTTGTGTGAAAGCAGGATCTAAACCACTTTTAAAGAAAAAATGCCCCCTTTGTAAAAGTAAATATTTTATTTGTCCTATTCTTTTGTGAAAAGTAAAAGCTTCCCCTTTAGCAGATATCATCCCTAACTATCTTGAATGTCCGTCATTGAAATCCAAATATTTTTTCAAGGTCTGGGTTCCTTATTTTAGCTTATTTTACACTCTCATAAGTGCTCTGAGTTAAGGGAAAGTGGTGGGGAGAAGCCCCAGCCTGGGGATCCTTCATGTTCTTGCAATCAAAAAATGGAAAGTATTCCTGTACTCTGGATCCTAGCAGAAAAACACTTTGCTGCATAATCCCCAGATGTGGGGAACTGCCCTGTTTCATTCCCCTGTGAAGCCAGAACAACTTCAAATTCCTCATTTTTGTTCAGTTTCCCTCAGCTCTGCTGCAGACCCGTTTCCTTGCTCCCTCCAGGCCGGCTGACACCAGCAGAGCTGTGGTGTGGAGCAGGTCCTTTTCCCCGAGCCACCCCTGGAGCCCTGCAGCCTCGTGCTGTGGCTGTGGCTGAGCTCAGGGCATCCCCAGCAGCCTCTCTGGAGGGGCAGAGCTCCCTGTGCCCGGCTCTGCCCGTGCCAAGCTCAGCACCCAGAGCGCCCCAGGGACACTGGGGGACCCCAGGGCAGCAGAACAGCCTCTTCCCTGCCAGAGCTGGACACTGATGAGCTGACCTGCCCTAAAAACACTTTGTGTCGTCGCTGGGTTTGTCCCTTTGTTTGCCTCTGGTCTGCTGTGTCATTTTCAGGAGCTTTCCCCTGTCATTTCTGTGTGTTTTCACTGGTCCTGCTGAGTTCCTGACAAACCAGGCAGCAGCCTCACCCCACAGCAGATGAAGAAGGTGGTGCAAGTACTGAAAAGCAAGAAGAGTGCAAGTAATTACTTCCTTGGAAAGGTGAAATGTGGTTTACCTCATTACTGTAAACTAATTAAAGCTGGGCTCAGATCTTGTCCTTTGGGCTACACATTAGTACCTGGTGATAATATGACTAAGTACACACAAGTCAATGGGAAATAAAAGTCCCTGTTTGTATTAATCTGGCAGAATGAGCTTTGTGCCTTCCTTTGGGTTTCTGAGGCTGAGCTTTAACAACCTGTGTGACAATGATGCTCTAAAGCTTCTGTCTGACCTTTCAGAGAAGCACTTGCAGCATGGACTTGGGGAGGAAACACAGTTCTGGATGAGAAGTTAATTTGCTGGAGACAGAGCCTGTAAAAATACTGCCAGCTAAGGGCCTGCTCAGGCTTGACCTCTCTGAGCTACCTCACGCCCCAAAAATCTTCTTCCTCAGTTCAGGTTGTCCTCAAGAGGTTCACATTTTCCTTCACCATCAAGGTGAGATGATGGCTGTAGAGGTCCTGGTTGAGAGCTGGATGGATTTCCCAACCTCTTCTTTCTTTTCCCAAATCCAACACCACAAATAGTTTAGAGATACTTCAACGAGTTCCCTGCAGAAGTTGCACCTGGATTTTTGGGCAGCAATTACTCATTACACCTCCTCCTGTCTTGTGTCTTGATTTCAGTGGATTTTGCATTGAACTGGCCTCTAATTATGTCTGTCCATACTGCAGCATTTGTGGCTTTGCATCCCAAAGGGATTTTCTAACTGGGAATGCAATTGCTCATTATTCACCAGCAATAAACTAGAAATAACTGACCTGTCAGCAAGTGCAGGAAAACAAATGAGATGAAGAAGGCCCACAAAGCCAGAGAGCAGGCTGCATTTTTGAGAACTGCAGGCAGCATGAAACTCAGTTCTAGCTGAGCAAAAAGGGAGCGCCAGCAGCTCCTACATGTCCAGAAGTGTCATTTTAAAGGTGCTGCTGATATTGCTGACTTCTTAGCCATGCCTCTGCTTAGCAACTGCCCATTAAAATGCCAAAAAACCCTGTGTTAAGGAGAAACAGAGGTGGTGACTTCAAAGTGGGAGGCATCAGTGCCTCAGGCATCCATTTGAAAGTCCCACAAAAAGGGCCATATGTGAAACTCCAGTCCTCTAGGGCCAGCTGAACAAACCAGCAGCCACCTCTCACACCCAAACTGGATTCTTAGCAGATGGAAGAGGCAAATCCACCTTCTCATCAGGCTGTAAAACATCTGCAGGGTGAGTCCGTGGTAGCTGTGGTGGTGTCCTTGGTGTGGTGTCAGCTGGGACTCTGAAAACCTGATTTTAGTGAGGGCAGACCCTGAGCAGCTCCAATCCAGGCCAGGCCAGCAGAAAATGAGCCCAAATTGGTGGGTGGAAGGGGGCTGGCTGCTGCATGCTTTAGGAGGAGTTGCTTAGGCTTTGTGCCTCTCCTCTGCTGAGTTACAGGAGAACTGGAAATCCCTTGCTCTGTTCCCTAGATGTTCTCCCAAGAGATCTGCCCTGCACAGGCAATTACTTGGTTCCCATTTGTCAAGGAAACACAGAATAAAATCATAGACGACATGAAGAATGTCATGCTGAGTGTCTGTCTTTGGGGAGCTATAGGGCAGCAGCCTCAGCATCACTTGGGATCTCTGAAACACTCCTCTAAGGCAAAATGAAAAGGCCAACATGAAGTGTGGAGTCTGAAATTAACTGTTTTGGTTTGGTTTTGAACTCTTAAACAAATCCTTTGAAAACGTTGATCAGAATCTTTATTTTGACAGTTTCAGTATAAAACTGTTGAACAAATTCAAGTAGGAGTTTTTTTTATTTAGAGAATTCCTTTCAGAGATGCCTGAAGTGAAGGAATACCTATGATCTCTGCTAAATCATACACTGGGATGTTCTTAATAGGATCAGAAGATTATGTGTTATTTTCTCAAAGGCTTTTAACATGAAGGACTGTATATTGAAGAAGAAAAGTCTGTGGACCTTGTTCAATGAAGAAGCCACATCTGTAAAGTGGGAAGTGTGCCTTCCTCACAGCAAAGGTTAATTGTCAAAAAGGGTGGTAGTTAGGAATTACATCTTGGTAAATTGGAAACATCTGAAAGTACAGTGTGAGGAGGTGGAGTGGTAAAAAAACCTTCAAATGGCAGACAGGGAAGTTAAAGGTGAGGAGAAGGTGAGCAGCACAAAGTGCACACCAACACTTTTCTTTGATTAGAAATACGCCAGCTAAATGTAATTAAGAAACATCACTTGTCTGAGTCAGAGTCTGAAAAAGGTTATAAGAAGAAATCTTTTCAAAATGTTTATGGACCACAGGGGAATGTAAATCCCACTTGAGTTTTACAAGACCAGAGACACTGCTTTGGACTCATATTTTTGTGAATCTCTTTGTACATATTTAAATAGCGTCCCATCATTTTTTCCCCTTTTTTGGAATGGTAACGCAGATTTCTTTGCTCAGCAGAACAGATTTTAAAGAACCTTTCAGTGAATGAGAAGCTATAAAAGTCTGCTGGTTGCCACAAACTTTTTGGTTACTAAAAATGAATCCTCATGGGAAGACATTCTCTGCCTTAAACATGTGGGGATTTTGCAGAAATTTGGGTGAACCCAATTTTTTTAGTTCAGATTTGACCACGCTGAGGATCAGCTTGTGTCTGTAAGTGATGGCAGCGGTTCTGGAAAAAAGTTATCAATAAAAGACACATTACCAGAGAAGAGAACACTGTGGATGCTTGTGAGGAGTCAGAGGACAGCTTAAGTCCCAAACTGTTCCCATCTCTATGATGCATTGCATATAATTAAGAGGAATGATGAAGAGACTGAAGGCAGAGCCCTCTTGAGCAGAATGTAAGGTGAAATGGTCTCTGTGTACTTACTGAATCTAATAATTTACATCTCATTGAATCCAATCAAGTTAGCAGTTTATCACATTAAGATTGCATTAAGTTGGTTGTCTCCAGCGAGGCTGAATTATTGCTGGAGGGAATCCTACAGCTCTGTGCTCAGGGCCCCTCTATTCCCCAAGTGAAAGGTCCAGCTTTGCCTGGGATGTGCAGCAAGGAGAGGAAAAGCCTTTGCAGGGCCCATCCTGCCTGGCAAAGTCCCATGTGGTGGGACACAGCTGGGGCCAGCAAAAGGAGGCAGCTCCAACTCACATCCTGCTCACACCCAGTCACTGAGCTGTCCCTGGAAGCAGCAGGTTTGTTTTGAGTTTTCCTTCTCGCAGCTGAGGGCTGATCAAGTCCTTCAAATGTGGCTTTATGACAGAAGGCAGCAGTCAGCCAGGTGTGCAGCGGGGGACAGCAGCAGCAGGGGTATTATCCTGCTTTATCCTCACCCACTGAGACCACGGTGTGATGTGTTTCTTACTGGGATATTTTGAAATTCAGAACCTTGAGTTAATCAGGTGTGATCAGAAAGAAGGAACCAAAGAGTGCAGTTTGCAGTTGTTTCAGTGATAGAGAGCAAGAGTGAGGGACAGAGTTAATCTTGGTGCTGAGAAACAGAAGTTAGAAAATGAGATATTTTATGTAGCCCAGTTACAATATCCCAGATTGTACTAAAAATACCGAGTATTTTTGTAACTAACTCTTGCTTATGAGGCAAAACCAAATAACTGTGCTTCTTTTTTTTTAATCTATAAGTATGCAGCTTGTTAATTGGAATGAACTTGAAGAGAGCAGAGCTCTGTAGAGACAACTTGAATGCTGTGTAGATTTTTACAGAGAATTTTATCCCTGTGGTGGAATTCTGTTGGGCAGTGTTACAGTTCTGGGGGAAGATTACTATTATTCCTTCCAGAGGGTCCCAGGAACACTTCCCTGCCTGGAGACAGCCCCCATGGGGAAGGTGGGTGCAGCTGAGACTCAGCATCTCAGAGGTCTTCTGAGTTCCTGGGTTCTTTGTCTTGTGCAAGAATTGTTTCCCCTGCAGTCAGCAGGGTCCCCCTGATCTGCCTGGTCTGTTCCCTGCAGGGATGGCTGCTGCTGGCCCCAGAGCCTCCCAGGGGAGTGGGGCTGTGCCCTGCAGGGTGCTCAGGAGGTGCTTCAGAGCCCCTTCTCCCACCCCATGTCCTGATTTACTGAGGAAGAAGTGCAGGGAAGGGGAACGTGTTCCTGCTGGCCCAAAACCTGAACAGTCCAGCCAGAAGAGAGAAAAACAAAGCAAGAAAACAGTGGGAGAAAGTGAGTTACTGTGCACCGCTTACAGGTGTGAAGACAGATGTTTTCAAAGGAAGTGGGCTTTTAAATAGCATTTTCTTCTGGGTTGCAGCTGCTGGTTGCACAATGTCACGGAGCCTGTTGGTCTGATTCTCCATTCTCTCCCTGCTCTGCAGCTTTCCCACCGCTTTGCAGCCTGCTCACATCCTGCTGAAGAGTGTGCAGAGAAGGGGTTTCAATATTTTTTTTAACAGCTTGTGGGCAATTGATCTAAGATTACCAGTATCCTGCAAATTGGTTGTCATTATTTAAACATCAGATAGAGAATTTTTGCCCTAGAGCTTGGGCCAGATAAATATGGCTTTGTTGGAAATGGTTTTATAATAATAATTTGAACATGAGCTGAGGAGAGGGGAAGGCCTTCATCTCACTGCCCATATTTCATTACAGTTTACCCTGGTGCAGTAACATGGGAATTATCAGGAAAGGCAGCTCAATTTCTATCAAAGACTCCACATTATTTTTTGTGGGGTTTGCAGTAGCTGTAAACTGATTAGGTTTGTTTTGGAATAATTTGGAAAAAGCAGAATTCTACAGAGGTTAGATGACAATCCTGGTATTCCTAAATTACAATTCTGGGATTACTGGAAAGGCATTTGAATATGCACTGCACTTTCAGAAGGAATTGCAGGTTTTCAGTAATTTGCTATTTAATTTCTGCATCTATTGAGAGTCAGTGGAGTTGCCTTTCAATAGTGACCCAATGTTTGTGTCCACCTTTAGCCCAGGGGGAATAATTACTCAGGTGCTGTAGCTGAACTCACTTGCTAGAGCCCTCTGGACAACTGAGCTGCCCTTCAGGTCCTGCAGTCCCTAAATTAGCTGGGATTTTTTCCTCAGCTGACACCTTACCTGGAATCAAGTAACACTTTTGGTCCTTGCAAAGACCTTTCAGCTTTTCGGAAGGGTTCACACCTATTTTAATTCAGCCAGACGTGTGTGCAGAGCTGGGGCTGCAGGGACATGCACAGAGTGAAGCTTGGCTGCTTTGACAAAGGTGACTTTGAGCTACCACTGTGCTCCAGTAACTGTGAGATTGGTGGGCTCTGAAGGAAAACTGCAAGGGAAACCAGATTATATCTGGGCAGGATCTCTTTCCTTTGCCATCATTTACATGTTTCTGAGACAGGGGCACCATTAGCACTTCCAGCTGATTTTATGTAAAGTCTCATCGAGTCACTGTGCTAGTCCTGCTATTTTTAAGCCTGACTTTCACCGTCACAAAGGAGATTTAGTACACTAATGAGTGGAGTTGCTATGTTTAACATTTGGCCAATGGGCAGCTGAGCAGAAAAGACTTTGTCAGGTCATCCCACAGGTAAAAGTGTTCTTGGCTGGTTTTGCTCTTTCACTGGGTTTATACAACAATGAACACAATCAATTTAGAGACTATATTCCAAGTAATCTGTGTGTTATTCACAGTGAAATAACAAAATATTCAAAGGTGTTGTTTCAGTGATTTCTCCTGGTGAACAGTTTAAAATAGCTGTTGTGTTTCGACAACAGGGAAAATCCAATTTCCAAGGCTGGGAAACCACTTTATTTTTTAAAATTGGGCATGCTTATTAAACTCTTAAAAGTTAATGGAAACAACAAAAAGCCAATAAAGCCCACGGAAGAAATAACAAGGTTTCTCTCCTTATAAAAGTGCCTGTGCCTGGGATGACATTTGCTGTTCCTGCCTGCCGGGAGTGGCTGGGCCCTGGCACAGGGTGAGGAAGGCTGAGTCAGTGGCAGGACTCTCAGGTACCCATCAGGACAGAATTACCCTAAAAATCCTCTCAGGAGCCGTGAGCAGCTGCTCACCCTCAACGCCAGGAATTTGAAACGAGCTCGTGAAAGCAGCACCTTCCAGGAGAGCCCCTGAGCCTGCCCCAGATCCAGGCAGGGCTGAGCCTGGGCTTTCCAGGGGGAATTTCAGCAGTGATGGAGCTCCTTTGACGCTGCTCCCAGACGAATCTCTGCAGTTTTGGAGGGAGCAGAGTGGGGATGGTGTGTCCCCTGCCCAAGTGGTGTGGAGGAGCAGGAACTGGAACTGTATTTTATGCCAAGCAGGCTCTGTGATCCCCCCAAAGCACTGGCCTTGGGGAAAGGTTATCAAGCACAAACTCCCACTTACTTTCGAGCATGCAGAGGAGAGAACAGTTTGCTGGTTATTTACTCCATTCTGCTTGGGTTTGGGGTTTTCTTGCTAGCAGTCAGTGCCTGCCACAAGCTTGGCAAATGACCCAGAGAAGAAAACACATGGAGTGACTCCCTGGTAGTGATGGAAATGGCAGTGGGAAGGCTCAGACAAGTGGACCAGAGCCAGGTTATGTCATGGAAACAAGGGCAGCTGTAAAGCAGGGGAAAGGCTCTCTTACTTCTCTGCAGAGTAAACTAAATAACAAGGAGGAAGCCCATCTTCTCTTAGGCATATAAAGAAGACATCATCAACCCTTTAGGTCATGAGAAGCAAGGGAAGAGATGCATTTAATGGACCCTAGGTTAGAGCTGTAGAAGATGAATAGATTCTTTGGAAATAGCTGAGTTTGGTCAAAGCATCCTTCAACAAACAGCCCAGCTGTGAGCCTGTTTCTCTGTAGGGCTATTCTCAGTGCCAGGTGTCTGACCCTGGTGAGAGCAGTGGTTGCTGGGCTGCCAGTCAGAGATGCTGAGTGAGCCCCAGTTGTGAGGAGAATGTGTGGCTTTATTCCTTCCCAATTAACGTCACCATGTGTAAATCTGCTGTGGGACTCCAGTGATAAAGGAAACTGACGTGCTCCACTCCAGAGCAATAAATCTTTGGGCTCTGGCTGTGGGGATGCCAAATCCACTCGTCAGCTTGTTATTCTTGAGCCCATCAATTGTGTGGCAGTCGTTGCTGCCTCTGAACACCATTGTTTGTGCAGAGGCAAAGCTCTGCTCGGGCAGCTGAAAAAATCCTCGAAGTGAGAAGCTTGGGTTTTGCTTTTCTACACATTCTCAGTTTTCTTTAAAGGAGCCTGTCCCCATAATAATTGTAAGAGCCTATAACTCGATTTCCTGCCCCATTTTCAGTACTGACAATTTCAGATTTGGGTTTCTAACTCATGCTTGTGTATCTGTGTGCTCAGTGCATGCAAGTGTGGGGAAGTCTATGGATGACACCAGACAACTTCACAGCCTAAATGACTTTTCTTCTGGAATGGTTTTGCACCTGAATTCCTGGTTCTGGAGTGAATCCAGGCAGAACAGACTTGGGTCTCTCTGCTCTCTGTGTATTTCTGTAGGACACATTGTATGAAGGATCTGTTCATGGCTGGGGCTCCTGGGGGTGTCCAGGCTCAGGTAAGAACATTTTGAATTAACCCACTCACAGACAAGGTGTAGCTCTTGGTGCTGAAATCTCTCAGCCTGGGGTTCAAAGAGGTCCTCTGCTCTGAAGCTTTCTGACGCTAGAGAAGTTGAACATATTACCTTTCTTCAAATAAATCGCATTATTTTTCTCAAGACCTCAGTATCTTTTCCAGCTGGTGCCAGGTATAATCCAGCCCATCAGGCTGGCTGACTGAAGCATTTGCAAAAGCCATACAATTCCTGGTGATGGACCATTTGGGGCTTGTCCTCATCACAAGCTTTTTTAGCATTATTCTCAAAGTAGAAGCCTGCCACAAGTAATGTATGTAGTGTCTGGCATGGGCTAACTAATGGCCTGCTGGCAGGATGGCTATTTTGCTGCCTACAGTACTTTTCACTTGAATATTCTAGTGGGATGGGAACTGTGTAATGCTAACTGGGGTAATGATGGGCTACCTGCACAATTCTATATATATGTCCCAGAAAACAGCTCCCTTCGGTACTCATTTGTTCTTAAAGCAGCTTATATTACACAGGCAATAATAAAACCACAATTTAATATTAGGAAATATGGGTGAAATGCAAAAAAAACCCACCCCAAAACAAATGAATAATATTGTACATGAATCATATTGGCCTATTTTTTTCAGAACCACTTTTATTTCTTGAAGAGAAGGCTGTGAGAGTTGAAATTTCTTTTCCAAGCAATCCTTATAATTCTTTATGTCACACCATGACAGCAGTCCCACCATGGGATCCTGTCTTTATGGTGGCTGTGTTGTGGCATGAAAGATGATGTTCCAGCACAGGAGAGCTGTGACCATGTGTTACAGTACCTGGAGAGCTCAGGAAGTCACTTGGGTTTGGGGAAGCTTGTGAAAATCATGTGGAAGGGAAAAGAATCAGGGAAAATTATTTTAAGAGTGGATTTATTTTTTTTTTTCATTCCTTTACTGGCTATTTAGATTTTTTGAAAATAAGTTAATTGCTCAGAATTTCAACCAGCTCCAAGGCTGAGTGAGCAACTCCAGAATGTTCAGTGTAGTTTGTCCTTGCTGTTGGATCTGTGCTTTTTCTTCCCTCACTTCCTCATTATCTGTAGCAGTGAAAGCCCCCTGCAGATTCTCTCTTAAAACTTGACAAAATTTGAGCAGCTTCAGAAAAAGCGTTTTGTTGAAATCACCCATTGCTATTTCTACATGAGTATCATTAGGTTTCAGAAAAGATTTCTGTGTGCAAAAGGGAGAAGTGAAGTGTCTTTTGAGCAAGGGTGTATGGTTGTAACACAATCATGAGTTTTTGTGCCTGCATTATTATTCACACGCTTTAATTTTCTGTGTTGATGAGACAACAACCAAACCACTGAACAGCAAGTTGTTGGTGCTGGTTATGCTTTCCTCCTCCCTTCCATCAGGGAATAATGTTTCTTTTTCCATTGATATATCCAAAGTAAATGTGATTGAACAATTCATAAAATAGATTAGCACGTGGGATTGGATCTTCTTAAGCTCCTGATGCACAAGCAATGCAAGATCAGGCTCATAAACTTTGTGAAATTTTCTGCTACTTTCTGCCTGCATTTAGCCCACTTAACTGGAATCCACATTAAAAGCTGCATGCTTCAGAAGCCACCATCACTGTGCAATGTGTCAGAAGACTGGGGCTGTTAATGTTCTTGCTGTATTAAGATAAAATTGAACCAACACAGAAATTTCCAATTTTTGTTTAATTACCCGAGTCACTTTCTAATAAATTAGGAAGTTGTTTCACTTCTTGTAAACAAGCCTATTTGTATGAAGTTCCATTCAACTCAACTCTTGCTTGAATTTTTGGGTGTCACTTTATATCACTGTCAGGATGATGAAATTTAAATTGGTGATTAAAAACAACACCCTGAAGGATTTCATTTGCTTTTAAGAACCCTGAAAATGCAAGTGGTTCAATTCAGACCTGCCAGCTAAGACGAAGTCGTTTCAGTTTCTGGAAATGTGAGAGACACCACTAATGAGAATAATCCATCCCCACCCATGGAGGTGGGTTTAGCTCTTTGGAAATACCCTGGAAATGCTCTGTTTTTCAGCTACTTGGTGGACAGGAGAGGGACAGAAAGAGCAGACACTGTTTCAGACATGTTTTGTTTCCAGTCTTATTTTTGCTCCTTTTCAGTTGCTATTTTTTCTCCGCTATTATAATAATTCCATACTTAATAAGCACCTCGATAACCAAACACAGACAGAAACAGAGATAAATAAAATATTGATGTTATCTGGACATGCTGTGCTCCTGCAGCAATAAAGTAAACTATTTATACTGCTCTGAATAGCGGCGTAAATTATAGATCAGATAATTATACCATGTGATTGTGGGAAATAATAGGATGAAACCGAACCAAAACAAACCAGATGTGTAAGGAAGCAGCCTTTTGCTCTGCACTGGCTTTACAAGGATTAGCTGTGAGCCACAGGAAAAGGTTCAGGTTTTGTTAATGCCAACTATGCAAATAATACTTGTTGCCTGGGCTGCATCTAATGATAGCCAGTGATGAGAGCCTGTGCTTTGAATGCTGCACAGGATAACAGATTTGAAGAGGGATTTCGGTCCAGGAATTTTAATTCAACCTCTTCCAGATTTGTAGAAAATTTGAAAATGACATATTAGTTTTATGTTTGAGATGTAAAGATTTGACTAACAATTCTGCAGCAATTTTCTCTTTAACAGGGATATGATCTTCTAAAAGAATGAATTGTGTTTTGGCCATATTTTAATCAAAACTTTCTTGTATTTGGTTGAGCTATTGGCAGGTTTTAAATGAAGGCGAGCTTCAGAGCCTTGCCAAAGTAGCACATTACTGATTTTTCCTCCTTGTCCTTAAATGACCAGCTCTCCAAAACGCCTGAGAGAAAAGAGGTAGGGCATGCCAAGAAAATCTGGCAGAAAAAGGGGGAAGAAGGCACTCTCCATGGGTGAGGTGTTTTCAGTGGTAGTTCCTTGTCTCCCACACCAGAGCAGCCCCAGTAAGGAGCGATGCCGGTGTGTTCTGGCAGCTCCTGAGAACTGAACCCTTCTCCTCTCTTTGCTGGGTCCCAGCTGAGCTGTTCCAGAGGAAGGGGCAGCTCTCTGCTGCCCAGGTCCCAAACCATCCGAGCTCAGAGTGGTGGGATGGCTGTTCCCTGCACGTGGGAAGGATCCAGCACCTCTCAGCCTCTCTGATCCAACGCTTGCACTCATTCGTACTTTGTGCTTACAGCCAGAATTTGGCAGCTGGAAACACTGACCTTGTCTGCAAGATGCCGAGGGACAGAGAAGCCTGGAAGAATGAATCTCTTTGAAGTGGTAACCCAGACACTCATTAAACACCCTGGTTGGGCTTTCATCCCTCCCCTGGACCTCTGTCTGCAACTGCTCAACTGTTTGCATTTCTTCTAGACGTGCTATTTCATTATGATGCCTCCTGGATTAGATAGAAGAGCAATAATAAGTTTTATTGTTTAATCATTGATGAGGTTAGGCTAAATTAGACATGAATTCAGTTATGTAATTCTAAATATAGTATTTTGAGATGGAACTGGGAAGAGAACTTGTCCCAAGCTCAGGCAGAGGAGGCTGGAGCTGGGTCTGGCAGGCTGCAGGGGACACCTCTCCTCCTCCAGGGCTGCAGAGATGGGGAGGTCGTGGGCAGGGATGAGAAGAGCTCTGCACTGCTCCCACATCCCACAGTCCTCTGCCAGGGGAGGAGGGAGGAGCAGGAGGCTCTCACTGGTCCTTCCAGTGCTGCCTTCATCTTTTTCTCCATCCTCCCTGACAGCAGAAACAGAAATCTCTGGGGTTTTGTGCCCTCCTGGCTGTGTCCTTTCTGCAGCCTCAATGCAGAGGTGGCTGGTGCTGGGCTGGGGGTAGGACTATGATGACATTAAATCCCATGCCTGGGGCAGCAGGAAAGGAAGAGAGGATTTGGAAACACTCAGTTCCAAACCCTTCTGCAGCCTCTCTCAAAAATCCCACCCAGCCCTCCCAGCCCTCCTCTCCCAACAGCTCCCTAAACCTCCTGGTGTCTCCCCTACCTCTCTTGCCACTGTCACTTTTTGCCTTGCTCATCCCCATTGCCATGTCCTGACTTCTGCCCAAACAGGCTTTGAAAACCATGGATGTGCCAGAGAAACCCCTCACCCCACCTGCTCCCTGCCACTCCCTCCCTGGCACCAACACCAGGCTGAATTTCGTTGCTGAGATGCTTTGGAGGTGGCTCCCATCAGGATGTCCAACAGGTGAGTGCTGTGGTGATGAGAGACCGTAGGGAAAGGAGTTCCAAACAAAACCTGTGCTTTGGAGTAACTACAAGGGAGCATCAGTGCAGCTGCCTGTGTTTGGGTTGCAACTCACGAGAGCAAATCAGGAATGCCTGGTGGGGGGTGATACCCTGGTGTGGGAACCACTGAGTAACCTGGTGGCATTGTAAATGAACCAAAAAATCTGCATACATCAGCATAACAATGTAGGCATAGGTTTACATTAATTTATTAATTTGATTCATAAGAGCCTCCTGTATTCTGTTCCCCATTTTTATTGCCTCTTGTATATATTCATATGCTTCAGTTTGCTTTGCTATGAAAGAAAAATAATAAAAGATGATCCTGCAGGTATTATCATTGTTTCTAGCTCTCATATATCTTTGCAAAGGAGAGCTGGTTATTAGGGAGCCCAGCTGCACAGCAACGTTATCTGCAGCAATAAAAGATGCTGCTCCGACCAGTGTAGTAAATACACGGAGCAGTCACACCCCAGTTGTTCCCTGCATTAATGAGCCAACACAAAGCTGGGGATCTGCTCAGCCTAAAATCCAGCCTAGAAGATAGAAGGCCTTGCTGGTTTGCAGTTCTACTTCTGAAATAATTGAGGAATGTGCTGGGACGTTTTTCTCCGGAGCCTTTTATTCAGCAGTTTCACAGCCAAAATTAACTGCAGGGAGCTGATGCATCAGCTGGTGCAGCTCAGGACAGACAGGTCCTCTGAAGTCACTGAAATAATTCCTGTGTTAGAGTTGCCCACTTGTTTGTAGGAATTAATTCTTGATTAATTCTTTGGAGATCTAAGTGTAAGTTAAGGGTCTTCATGTACCATGGAAACACTCTGTAGCTGTAGGTTAGCACTGGTCTAACAAGAGAGATGTCATAGGTATGTTTATGTGTCTATATGTTGATTTATTTACCTTTTTTGTTGGATGGGTAGTGTTAGTTGGATGCTAAATATTATTTGAGGAGATCAAGAAGTGAATTGTGTCATGAAACCTTCATGAGCTTCACCTGAAAATATGGATCCATTCTTCTGAAACTAGCTAGGGATGGAGTCTAATTTCAATCAGAAAACCTATCTAGATGGAGAACCCCAGTGCACAATGAAGTGAACTGTGATGATTTGGTGGATTAAGGTAGCACCAGAGATCAAATTCAAGATCACTTTGTGCCATTCAACAAAGGTGTTATTTGGAGTTACCTGTATCTGTAGTTCCCAGGCACAGCTGCATGTACAGTGTTAAGGCATGGTGGGAATCATGCATAAAGGAGAACTGATATGTGTATATATATATATAAATATATAAATATTCCTTGGAGGGGTTTGCAGGGCTGTGACCCACGTCCTGGGCACAGGGCACTGGATGTGCTGTAGCAGGGAAGGAAGCCCTGCTCAGGGTCACAGCTCTATCAGAGTTATTCCTACTCCCATCACTAACAGTTCTGAAGACCTTTGCAAATTGCAATTTGCTTGTCCTTGCATCACCCCTGAAGTAAAATCATATCCATTTTACAAATGGGAAGCTGGAGCACAGAGAAACTAGATGGCTGTCTCTAGCCTCATCCTCAATCAATGTGTATCAAATTAGCCTAATGTTCATTCGAGGGCCCAGATTTGTCTGGAAGAAAGTGTGATCAGCACCACATAATGTCATTCACTTGTCATTATGGTCAAAACGACTGCACAGCATAAAGATATGCTCCTGCTGGTCCTGGGAGCCAAGT
Source organism: Monarcha castaneiventris obscurior (assembly GCA_026261815.1). Classification (NCBI taxonomy): domain Eukaryota; kingdom Metazoa; phylum Chordata; class Aves; order Passeriformes; family Monarchidae; genus Monarcha; species Monarcha castaneiventris. The sequence continues at coordinate 14,095,727 of JAMPIT010000856.1, read as the reverse complement.
CCCACAAGTTCCAGTCATGAAGTTTCACCCTGCAGGCAGTCAGGATCTACAAAGGGAGTCTGAATATGTGCTGAAGGAGTCCCTCTCTCCTGGGAAAAGCCCTAGTGAGGAGCAGAAGGGAGAAGCAACTTCACCATCAGCTTTCTCCTCGGGAGGAGCATTTTGTGCTTCTCAGGGATCTGTCTGATACATATGACAGGCACGAGGAGACTGTGCTGCTGGGATTGGAAAATCCTTTGACCCTGGGATTCCTGATCAAGGAGAAATGAAATAAATATTAATACTAAAATTACAAAATGTAATTACATTACAATAAAATTACAAGATGTACAAAATTTGGATGAACACCACGAACACTAACACAGAAATGAAATCCAATGAAGCAAAATATACCTTCAAAGAAACAAAAGACAGTGCATTCTAACAGTGTTGTTCTGATCTCTGATTGTAATTATTTCACCAAATCATGTTTAAAGAGCATGAAGAAACCCAAGACAGAATAGCTGAAGAATTTTCAAATGGAATAAGGAGTGCTGCAGATGTCTCTAGTAATTGCTGTTACATATTCAGCTTGAGTTTCTCTGCTTTGAGACATATGTACAGAGATCTGAAAGGGCTGCAACAACATCTGGATGATGTTTTGGTGGCATAATGGGCTGGTAAATAGCATTACTGAGAGTGAGGAATGTTGCTCTGCATATCCTTTTTCTGTTTCCACTCTAGTTTTCAGTGTTAAAATGAAGATGCCTGATTAATGATCCATCCAGGCACTTGTATCAGATTTGCAGTGGAGTTCTCAAGGGTAAAAGTCATTAATAACTAATATTTGTTCTATTAAGCTTCTTAAACTAAAGTCTGACTGACCTGGTAGAATCCTAAATCCTGAGCAAGAGAGCTGCTACTCTTCAAAGAGGTTTGGTAGCCTTGATGATAAATTGCTAAACCTAAGGGAGACTTTCAAAGCCAGAAAAACGTGAGGAGCAAAAAAATGAAAGCCTGCACTTTACACAAAGCTGTCTGCTACTGATGAGAGGATGACAAGATCAGCCATCAATACCCCAGTGTTTGGAAATAAAAGGTGGGGATTCTGCCAAGCACCTACCCTGACTTTTACAGCCATGGCTCTGGTTGTATAAACCAATTCTTTCCACTGCAGTCGTTGTGATGTGCCAGTCTAGAGATGGGAGCTGTGTCCTGTACTTCAGCAGCCTGTAAATGTCAGCTCTTAGCTGCAGAAATAGAAAAAATGGAGCCCTGTTGTGGTGCCCTGCATGAACGTCAGCCCTTAATCTACTTAATCAAGCAGAAATAATAGAAACTGGCTAATCCTGGCACCTCTGGTTTCCCTTTCTGGGGGAGAGTGTTGACTTTTTCAGCAATCCCCGTACTAATGAATTTTTAGTGAGATGAGGAAAGGGAGAAAAAGAAATTGACAGTGAGTTTGTTATTTGCATGCATTTTCCTATCATGTAACTTGAGGTAATCCCAGCTGTTCATATCAAGGTACATTCTTGTCTCCAAATACTTCAGTGCATCATTTTCTTAGCAATCTGCTGAGAAACTTTTCCTATGTTTCCAGGACTGACAGTGAAAGGGATGTGTTTTTAAATCAAACCAAAATTAGGTACAAGAAGAGTAGCATAGTATTTTTAGAAAGCAGTGAGTTAAATAAAGTCTTGAATAAAATACAGGAAACTCCACAAGCTCAAGTTAATTCCTGCTGTACGTATTTCCTTTTATTCATTATAGCACTGCAATACAAAGGCCAGTGTTCCTCTGTCTTAGGGATGAGTTAGACTTTGCCTCTGGTATAAGTTTTTCTTTACTATCTCAACTACTGAGAGCCAAACAAGGCAGATGAAATCCTCCAAATTCAGCTTTGAAGAAGAATTTTTTTGTCTAAATTATTATTTAGTCTCCTTGAAGATGCTGATGTGGAGGCAGAGGGAAGAACAGCTCTCAGGTATTGCAAAGAGGGGGTGTAGCCAGTGCAGAGAACACACCAGGATTTCCAGGACATGTCTGACCTGCAGAGGAGGCTGTGCCTGCACTATTCACAGGGACCTTTGGTTAAGAAAAAAACTACAAAACCCATCCCAACTGATGGTGCTGTGACTCACAGAGTGGGGGTGAGGAGCTTCCCAGGGAGAAGGAACAGGAACATCCCTACTTTTCTTTTGACCCAGGCAGCTCCACAAGAGATTTTCACACATTTTCAACACGTTGTTTGTCTCCTTTCCTACAGGTCCGATGGAAACGCTTCTGAACATGAGTGTGGAGGTTGCATGTCCTGGTTGGATGCAGGAGCAGGCACAGTCAGTGCAACTCGAGCTGCACGTCATGAGGGAGCCAGTCAGGCAGATTTTATGCAAACGCCTTCAGGGCTCTCATGACTCAGTCTCTGGTGCTTTTGCCATCTCCTCCCTCCTCTCATTTATTCCAAGCCCACTTCCAGTGCAGCTGAGCACATACCAGATACTGAGGCATGCAAACATTGGCTCTGTGTCAAGTCGTTTTTTGGCAAATTGGCTCCATAAGTCATGATTACGCATTGATAGTGTTGATGAGTGCAGTCCCAGAATATAGAGCCAGACAATCTGTTTTGAGTTAAAAGATTGCTGAGAGAGCTGACACTGTTACAGGCGAGCACTGGGACATTTCATTAAGAAGGGTTCAGTTCTGTTGAAGCTGTAAAGTTCTGATGTGGCTGCTCTGGAACTGGTAATGAAGAATGATTCTAGTTTCACTTTTAAGACTGCAGCACAGTTATGGAGAGAGAAACTTTTTTGGCATGTCCTCTGGCAGTATTTAAGAGCTGAGACTTTCTGGAAATGCAAATGGCTGAAGAGAAAGGTCAAGAATGGCTCGAATTTGGTAATGAATTGCTGTGCTTAGAGATGTCTTACAGTTTGTTGTTGATCATGGTACATTTCTGATCCAATTGTTGTATCAGTCTTTTGCAAAATGAAGCCTCCAGTTCTTTCAGGAAGCATTGATGTAGGTGAGCAAACCTGCATGATTCCAATACATATCATTCATGGTTCTTCCAGACATTAATCCTCCTTATAAACAAAAAACCCCCTGAAGATGGTACTGAAAGGGCAATGGATCAGGAAGCAGGATTTGCATATTTTTGTGAAGTATTTTGTGAGGCACAGGTGAGACTGCAAAAAGCCTGGAGTAACCCCCATCAGGCTGGGAAACTGGGTGAGCAGGAGGCTTTTGCTGCACTGAGCACAGCAGTCTTAAATCTTCATGTGGGAACTTTCAGTGAGGGATGATGTAAATAGATTGCACTAGGTATAAATGAGGTTTTAAGTATGTAAAATATACTACCTTTTTAAAATAATGTTTTCAAATATTTCATTCCTTGTAAAGGAAGGCTCTTAATTTGTATGTACCTAGCAGATACACATTGAAACTCAGTTAATTTTTGCAGGTTTTTTTTTCCCAGAGTGTCATTGGTATAGGATGATATCATTTGTATAAAGCATGCTTGGACTTAGTGTTTTCCCATTTCCAAGCTCTTAGCTTTGTTTTCAATAGCAGGGAAACTGCATCAAATGTATTTACAGCCCAAATAATATGAGTCTTAAAATTGTAAGGCTTCAGAAAGCGAAGAGGTAAGTGACATAATGTGTGATGAATGAATGAGTGCAGCTGGAATGGTTAAAGAGCTCCACAGCAAGAGGTTTTTATAGAGAGACACGGGACCCATGTGTGAGGTAAAGCATTTATTTTTGCTGGTGTTTAGAGGGCAAGACTGAGAGGAGAAAATAAATCATGAAATGGACTCTTACAGTCTGCTTCTCTGACCCTTACTGAAGGTCAAAGCACTGTGAATCTTGGCACTGGCAGAGGCTGGTGGTCCCTGCTGGAATGGCTTTTAAGGCTGGCAGAGGCTGGTGGTCCCTGCTGGAATGGCTTTTAAGGCTGGCAGAGGCTGGTGGTCCCTGCTGGAATGGTTTTGAAGGCTGGCAGAGCTGGTGCTGGCAGTGGCAGGAAGGGATGGAGTGAAGTGAGGGATGAAGGCTCCTTTCCAGAGGGGCCATGAGCTGTGTCCTGGCATTTGTGCCACACAGGACAGACACAGACTCAGAGGCTACAGGGACTTCTGCTGCAAACTTCAGGCTCAGACACTGGAGATCATAAATCTCCAGCTTTGGAGATTTGAAATAAACCAGCTTTGGTCAATTGTAAAACAACGATGAGCTGCCAAAGTGCCCAGTCTGGAAAGAGCTGCCATAATTCCCAACTGCCTCAATTGAAATATCCTTGGTGGGGGTGGGGAGTGTTTATACAATGGTATAAGGCATTGGCAAGTTTTCATTTAGAATAATCACAAATAGAGGAAAAACAGTAAAATAGCTCAAATTTAAAAGCATCGATGCTTTAAATAAACTAAGAAATGTCAAGTGTGTTAGGCTCTTCAAGGACAAGGTCCATTTACAGTCAGTGGGATTCTGTCCAAAAATCCACACTTTTCAATTATTACAGGACATTTCTCAGCTCCAGTGAATTAGGCTCTAATTAGAGGTCAAGCTTTTATAAAATAAATACACTTGGAAAATAAAAAAAAAGGCAACCTACAGTAAGTCATCTTGAAAGACAAACTTGGAGGGAAAAATAAATGTTGCCCTATGTGCAGAAAATATTACAACAATTTATCTTTTGTGTCATGATGAACCTCTAGGAAGGATGTAAAGTACGGAAAAATAATGGTGATGACGGATATTAAGTTTAGAATTGTAGCACTTCATTTATTAGACAGCAGAAATCAAAATCCTCTAAAATGTCTATTTTGTCTGGAGGCAAATGACTTAAAACAATCCATGTAATGGTTTATTGCACCAGTAAACATTTTGGGAAGCTCTGTATGGAGAATTTTATAAAGAAATTAGTTAAATTAAATTTTGTGTAAAGTGCACTTAATGACTCTTTAGAGAGCCTAAACACTGTTGGGTTCTAACAAACATGAAAAATAGATTTTTTTGATTTCTGCTCAACGCTCAGGGCCTCATTGTGCCCTTTCTAGCAAGGAAAAGCTGTGAGAGTGGGATGCCCTCCCAGGTAAAGAGAGCAGGCCCTAGAGCCCACTTTTCCTGGAATAAATTACAGGGAGTGGCCTGTACAGCACATCCCTGCATCTCTCTGTGTTAATAGCTCTGCATACTTTGGCACCAGGACCATTTCCAACCTCAAGTCAAGGACGTGTGGTAAACAAGGTTCCCTGCTCTCAGGTCGAGTCATCCACTGCAGCAGATGCAATGGATGTATCATTAAAAAGCCATTTTATTTCCACAACTGTAAAAGAAATCTATTTACATGCAATTATTCAACTACTTCCAAAAAAAAAAGATGCAGAGAAAGATGAAGCCAACCAAAACGATCGTAATGGTGTAATTGCCATTACCACAGGTCATGGAAGTGGCATCATGCACTGTGCTGAAGGTGAGAGCCATTAAACTCTGCTCAGAGTTATAATTGCAGCCTCCAAGTTTAAAACATTTGGGGTCTTGTTTTCTGCAGTGTAAATCAGTCTTGTCCCGTTGTAAATGGAGCTGGACCTGCTTACAAGGATCTGTCTCATCAGGTGCATCTGACACAATGGGCTGGAAATTGTCTTTTGCAAGCTCCACAGTCACTGCTGCCAAAAACTTTTCAACGTTGAGAGGCTGAAAGAAATGTGTGACAAAACAATTGTACTTTTTGGATAAGGCATCTCCTGAAAAAATCTGGTTTTCTCTGTCTGGTTGTCAAATGCTTCCTCCCACATAAGCAATTGAAAAGTCTCCTTTGAGCCACTTCTCATGAATAGCATAACTGCAGCAGAAATGTATGGTCTGAAAGCCCATCAGAAGTATTTAAACAATCCATTCTCAGGCCCGGGGGGAATCACTGCTGACCTTCTCTCACAGGGCAGTTCTGGCTGAATGTGAGGTTGTTGGTAAGACAGGCAGCACTTGGAGGATGAATTTTCATCTCATCTCTTCCTGCAAACACCCACCACACCTGAGCTCTCAGACCAGCTGTGGGGCTGACCCTTTTTTGGTCAGTCACGGGACATTCACAACAATTCAGAATCCAATTTCTTTATGTTCCTAGAAGAATTTCATATACAGGAAAATACTCATGTAATTCATACTGGTACCAAAAAATGCCTGAGAGGCAGTGCTACCCTGGTTTAGTGATCTGAGACAAGGAGACATTTAAAATTACCAGACTAAAATCTCCTGGAAGATGGGGTAAGGTCAGAGGAGTGGCCACCTCTGCTGCTCCGTGGGCAATCCTGCCCTTCTGTGGTCTCTAGCCTAATTCAGCCAGACATCACAAAGTCAGAATAATTGGAGAGGTGCAGGAGGACAACTTGATTAAGCAACAAACTTGCTAGAATTGCTGAAAACCAAAAAGGGGCAAACGAGATGGGAACAGTGGTAATATGGGTCCAGGAGTAACAAAGGTGTTGTTGAAGGACAATGTCTCATGCACCCTGGAGGGAAAAAGTAATTAAGGACATATCCCCCTAATGCTGGTCATCTAATTTAGCAGAAAGGCTCAGAGCTGGGTTATCCCATCACTAAACCACATTGGTGAACAGCTCAGGGTGAGAAGCCCCATTGGTGTGGGAGGTTTGGGCCAAGGGCTTAACAGACAGGTGGAAACCTTTGGAGGTGGCCTCAAAAAGGGTTATAAATTTGCCCAGCTGGTGTTTCTCTGGACCCCTGCAGTAGCTGTGCAGTCCCATGTTGGTTCAGCTGAGGCTGAGCCTGACCATGTGAGGATAAAAAGCACTGATAGGGCTCTTGGTGCTCTGGAAAAACAGCATGTCTGGAAAATAATATCTCTCAAAATATAACCTACTCTACTGTTCAAAATTTAGAACAGCAGGTAATGGATGTTTTACTTTACCTTTTAAACTTTAAGTAAAAAGTAAATTTAAACTATTTTTGTCATCTGATGTGCAGGACTTTTATGCATTAAAGGCTCTGTTTTTGTAACATTTATATAGCTGGAGAAGTCCTAATTTATCCCTATTGATTTTAACTTTCACTTACTTTTACACTGTGGGCAAGCTTCTTCAAAAATCAATATTTTTACATTTTGACAAATCTGCTGCAATTGCATGGTTTTCCTATCAATCCTTAACTTTTAAGTAGCAATAAAATATACAGGGGAAAAGAAAAGGAAAGCTAGTCAGCATAAAAGCTTCCCTATCTTCCTTAACATTGCTCACAGTAAGCCTCATTAAGCATATGTGGTATTTGCTCTCTGCTAAGTGATCAGGGTTTGAATTTAAGGTCTCACTCAAAATTCTGGCGTTGTGGGATATCTTATTTCTCAAATTGGGTAATTTAACAACACTAGGGAGAAACTTTCCAAGTGTATTAAACTTTAAAAGCATATCAGAAGTAAAGATAACCACAACATCCTCATTTTGTGGGCAGAGGGATAAAAGGTCTGTCAAGGTGATAGGAAGGCCGTGGGACAGATAAGGAGTTTTCTCCAAGTGGATGTGCAGCTTCTGCTTCAGGCACTGTTTGGTGGAGCACACCTGAGTGTAGAGAACCAACCTTGCTCCAGTGTAACTCCCTAAAACTGTGCTGCAGCACAGGGGCCTGGTTGCAGACAGGCTCTAAAAGCTCTGCTTCATTCTGCTTTGCTGAAAGCTGTGGGATTTTGCTGTTGACTTCAGCATCCAAAAAGACAGCTCCAAAATATTTTTATTCTTTTTTTTTTTTTTTTAAAAAAAGAAGGGGCTGCTTCCATTATTACTTCCCTTACTCAACATTAACTTTTGTGACCAGCACTTAGCAGGTCATCTTGGGTCCCACTGACGTTGGCAGGATTAAGCAGGGTCCTAATTTTAATAATGAGAAGCTGTCAGAAAAATAAATTCTGCTGCTGTTTATTCACAAATGTAAATTCCTTTTACAGTCATTGAGGACTCTGAAGGACACCTGTTGTTTAATTCCTTCCAGCAAATGCATTTATTATGATTATGTCACTTTCAGAGATGGGGCACCTCGCTGCCTTTTACAGGGAGATTAGGAGGAAGGATGATGGGCACCTCAAGTCCAGTTAAATCTGTTTAGAAGGCAAATATCTGAATGTGTTGCAGACTTTTCTTCTCAGGTAGAATTAATTGGAGGTTTTAGGGAGAAGTGGAGAACAGGAGCTGTTGTAACTCTCACTGGTTTCAGCTGGAAAATGGCCTTTAGCTCACAGCATTCCTTGGAGATGGGAGCCCATTCCTGCATTTCCAGGGTGAGGACAAGGCTAAGGAAAGCTTCTCTGTTGTCCCTTCAGGTGCTTTTGATTATTCCTGTTATAAGAAGCGCACAATTAGAGGCCTGGAGCCCTGCAAAATGAGGCTCTTAAATGCATATTGCTATTATGTAAGGATAGCAGTAACCCAGCCAGCCAGTTCTTGCTTCCTGCTCTTACCATTTCCTTTGGAAAAGTTTCTCCATCCGACAGAGAAAACAGGAAGAACACCTAGAGACTACTCTGCAACTCCTCAAGTGCCTGCAGTGCCAGTCACTCCGTGGATCTGTCCCCAGGAAATCAGGATTTTAGTCAGTAAGTGCACAGGATACAGTCCTGGAGCCCTTCTCCTGGTGCTCCTGGAGACAGTGCTGGCTCCAAAGTCACTGGGCCACTAAAAGACATGTATTGCTCTTTCAGCTTTTAGATGCTCCCAATGGTAGTTAAAGTGGTTTTTTTTAAGAAAGATCCAAATTTGTTTTGAGATTACAGGCCAATTGCTTGATTTCTGCTTGAAGGGTGCCCTAGCCCAGGTTTCAAAGCTGTAGTTTCAGAGGTTTTGCTTTGACTGGTAAGACTGGGGAGATCCCCAAGCCTGAGTGATGCATGAAAATCCTGTTTTATTGTTCATTGTCATTTGTCCTGATCAGCAGTGGCCTCTGTGAGCTGGGTCTCAGCTGCCTCTAGATTTAGGGGATAGAGTCCTATTGTCTGACAGCACAGTATTACCCTCCTGATAGTTACTGATATTAGCTATGTATAAATAATAACAGGATAGTGATTGCACTGCAGGGTATTTATATCTTATTGCTTGTGTCTAATCTCATTGCAATTTGCAGGATTTTCTGGACCCTCTCAAAAGCTGTGCACAGCCCTGCAGTTTCCCATTAAGCTGTGAAGTGCTGTACCTCTGACACTGTGTGTACCTGAAATGAAAAAACCAAAAATGCCTGAGGTATGAGCACCTGAGTGCTGAGCTCTGACATCAGGAGTTAAAATCTGGACATAGTTAGAGGGCACAGCCTCACTTTTGGGTTTATTTCCCACTCCAAGGACAGGATGCCCTTGTCACTTCTGCCCTTTTTGTTTTCAGATGCAAGCCTAAATCAAGCCAAAGAGATCTTGTTTTGCTGAAATGTTAAGCAACTTTTTAAAAATTTTTTTAATAAAAGGACTCAGCTCAGTAATTCCAACCATTTAATTGGAAAATACTCTGTACTGTTCTTGCTGGCCCCTCTGAACAAGGCAACATTATCACCAGCATGCAGAAAAGTCCCTGAAAGAAAGCACACAGAGTATCTTTAATAGAGGACAAATAAGGGGGTGGGGCTGAACTTGGGGGTGCTCTTGCAGCAATTCCATCCCTTCCTCTGGGAGTGCATGGCCTCCTCCTGCTTCCAGGGAAGCACCAAACTGCACTGTCAGTCTGAATACACACCTCTGAGATGAGAGCACTGACAGCATCAGCTGTTTGCTCTGCATTCAGGAATATCCTTCTCTGCAATGTTCCTTCTCTGTGGTGCTGAGGGCTGGGTCTGCACGTTCAAGTGATGCACAGAAGAAGAATACCTGGGGTGGAATCCAGGCTGGGAAGCACTTGGCACAGACTGAATCACAACAGAGTCATAAAAAGCTCTTTTCAGCAATGCTGGACAGTAAAGCCAGAAAGATACAATTAGTGGGATCCAAAATCCTCCAGTTTCTGCTCAGTGGTGGGAAACTTGCTGTGTGCTCTCTTTGGGTTTGCTTGCTGACTCCTTGCCCAGGAACAAAAGCTGTTTTCCTCTCAGTTTGGGCTGAAAGACTGCAGTGATTTGGGGAGGGGGAGGGGGAGGAGGGCTGGGATCTTCCTGGTGTCCCCTGGATGTGTAGTACATGGGCACCCCTTCTCCCCAGCTCTCACTGCCCCTACAGAGCTCCAGCCATGCTGAGACCACATCAGCTGACATCCTCAATGTGAGCATCACCACTGCTTTAAAAAACAGGGCAGTGCTGGAACACACACAATCCCACAGAAAACGACCTTCCTTTTTTGTTAAAATACTGATTATTGCTCTTAGGTTAACATCTGTCATGAAAATGGTTTTAATTCCAGAATGTAGAAAACACCTTGGAGGCTGGCAGCTTTGCTTTTTGTTATGAATGTCATATTACTACTACAGGCCCTTGGTGCTTTATCCCCACTGGGGTACGAGGCATCACTTTAAACAGGAAACACAGAGTCATTTTCTATGCATAGGGGAAGCTCTTTGTTCTCAGAGAAAAATGAATTATGCAGTTCAAACAGGTGACACATAGTAGATGTTGTTGCTTTGCATAACCTGAGATGTAACCCAGCTGTGCCCTTTGCTTTTGCAGATGTCAGCCCTACCATCTGCTGCTGAAAAAGAAATACATGCATTGCTGTGGCAACACTGAGCAGTTCCGTGGTCCCTTCTGCACTCTGCTCAGGCTGTGCATTTTTAAATAGCGTGACCTTTATTGATTCCTACAGAAATGAACTGTGCAAGATGGAAAACTCAAGAAGTATACTGTCAGAGCTCCCTTTTAGGACAAAGAATACAATTATATTACAGAAACGTTAAAACTAGAAGAGATGAAATCAGTTAATTTCCTCTGAGAATGTTTGAAAGAGCTTCAGAAAAATAGAATGGGTGACAAAGGGAACAGAGATCTGATCGGAGAGACAGTGGGATGGGAAAAATGCTTGCTCCATTGAAATCAGAGGTAGTTTTGGCATTGCCTTCAATGCAATGAGGATTTCATCAGCCCTGATGTTTAGCACACCACAGCTTTATAGTGCTTTTCCCAAAAAAGATACTACCCAAAGTCAAACACTCAAGAAAGAGCTCTGTACTGTGAAGACTTATCAGTGGTTTTGTTTTCTCTTCTTCAGCTGACCAAATTCGAGGTGGCTCTAGAAGGAGCATAAGTGGGGTGGTTTAGTGGATAACCAAATAGCCACAGCGTGCTGGAGAGCAAGGCAAGCAGTTTCAGTTCTCCAGTCTTGTGCTGTTCCTGGCTACCTCCAGTGTGAAATACCAAAAAACTATTCCAAGTACTCACTCAAACTTACCTGGAAAGTAGAACTGTTCTTCCTGGGTTTCAGATTTTTAATGGCTACGTTATTCTGGGATTAATGGCACCAAACTTTGTTTCTGCTCTGGCATAGCTTTTAGGTGCAAACCCCAGCTGAGTAAGAACCCACAGCCCTACTCTTACAGAGCAGCTTTCCTAACAAAAACGGCGTGGATGACAAATTTCAGTGGCACTGTGCTGCTTTGTGTCACTGCAAAACAGCACTTCTTCAAACAGCCACAAACAATGCCAAGTGGTCCAGACTCCCTGAAGAAATGCAAAAAAGGGAAGATTCTACTAAAAATAGGAGAGCAGGGACTCGTGCTATGAGATGGTCGGGCTGGACTGATGGGGGCTATCCTAGAGCAGGGGCTGGCTGCTGCCATTCCTCAGCACTGCCTGCAGCCTGCACATTCCCTATGGCTGACAGAGAATGGGACAAGCTCCTGCAGCTGCTTGGGTGAAGGCTGTTTGTGCAAGGTAAAACACTCAGAGTCGTGAGGGATATTTCTAAGACTGTTTCTGGGAGATGATTTACCATAATAATAGTTGGAGCTGCAGACTCCTCCAGAAAAGAACATTTGCTGTCTAACAGACAGCTGCTGATGTAAATGTTTGTGAAGAGTTTGTTAAGTATGTGACATTGCCTGTATGGTAATGCAGAAATTACACTGCTAGTCAAAGATATGTTATGATAGAAAAATCAGTGGATGAGGAATGGATGAGAATGGTGCCAAAGCAGGACCTCTGCTATGACAAATGTGGTGTCAGGCAAGAGCAGCATGAAGAAAATCTATTAACTACATATATTCACTGTTAGTGGCAGATCTTGAATTTGTCATTTTAAGATGCTATTAAAATTAATGCTGTCCTAAGAGGTACTCCTGGAACTATGTATAAAATTGCATAATTAGTTTAAAAAAAAAAGAATTCCAGTGAGATGCTGGATTCTGGGAGAGAGGAAGTGAGCAGACAAGTATGCCACCAGACACTCAGAAAATGGACTCTCCTTGGAGAGGAATGCTTTGTCTCTCATTTCCAAGAACTGCCTTGCAGCAGAATTGAAGTGGGAACAGAAGATCACAACTGCAAATCTTTCAGTTCTGAGAGGTATTCTTTTACTTATTAAAAGGGCATTTTACTGAATGGATTCATACCATAAACCAGTAGGTTTAATTACGTGAAATAAATTACCCTCTTATTGAAACTCTCTTCCATTTACAGATGCAAACCCTGAAATCACTGGTCACTAGTTCTCATGTCCATGATTTAATCTGACAGTGAAACAAAGGGAAGCCCTGATATTCACCTCTGGCAAAACAGATGCAAATGTTTTTCAGATCTTTCTCTTCTTCCTTTCCACTCCACTGGAGGACCCAAAAATGGATGAAAGGACCCAGCTGTGGGATCTGTAAAATAATCAGTACAGCTGAACATTTGGCTCTACTGTGGGCTTACAGCTGATGGGAGAGACCAGCACATTTCCAAAGGTGGGATGGAGTCAGAAATAAAGCAGAGGCAGGTGCATGAGCTGGAGGGAAGTGCTAGAAATGGCAGCAGACAAAGGCAGAGAGGTGTGGGAGCAAGAGGGAACTTCCCCAGCTCCAAGCTGTGGTAACCTGGCCTTTTTCAGGTGGGGTTGCTCCCTGAACCACACTGGTCAGGGGTGTTGAGTGTGCTAGAGGTGAGGAGGGACCCATCTGAGCATTTCCCCAGCCTAGGCTGACATTTTGTTGTCCCTGCCCCTGGGTTTATCCTCCCACCATCCGTGGGTGTCCAAACTGGCAGTGAGTGCCACAGCCAGGCCCTAGGTCCACTCCTCTCTGCTGTGGCAGCTCCCAAGCCAACAGGGGAAATCACAGCCTGGTGCTGGTTCTCTGTTCTTCTGATAATGACTTTGGGGATGCTCTGGGGTTAGGTTTGGCCCCCGTGCTGACACAGAGCTGTGGGGAGGGCTCCTGTACCCCAATTTCACAGCAGCTATTGACACACACGTTTCTGTCAGAATGATGTCCTAACATCCAGCATCAGTGTCTCATCCTACCTAAAACAAGAGGGACATGGATGTGGGGAGGAGGGATGGGATTGGCCTGCTAATCCTAATAAAAGGAAGCCCATTTAAGTGAGTAATTTTATAAACTACTGAGCACTCATGCTGAATAAGAAGTGAAGCCTACTGCTATTAGATGTGGCAATAACAAGCTGCTTTGATTATTAAAGCCACCAGGAGGGAATACCTAGAAACAGATGCTGCCAGTGAACCACACAGACTTTGAGCAGGAGATCCTCTCTACATGTGAGTGCAGGAAAGCATTTCCTTTTATAAAAAAAACCAAACACCACCAACAACAAAAAAACCCAAAGTCCCACCAGATTCAAAGCAAAACTATTTAAAAAAAAAAGGTACTATGCATGTTGCAACTATCTAAATGATCCTTTTCCTATGCCAGAAGGTACCCATTGCATGAGCTGTACACTCCATTGCACCATCCATTCTCTGGAATGCTTAAAATTGTGCAGCAAAGATACCAAAGGAGGGGAAGATGCACCAGGACGTGTGGAGGCAGCTCCCAGTGTCATACCCTGCCTCATGCAGACACCACCACAGCCTTCTCCCTGTGAGTACAGGGAGACACAGAGCAGGAGCCCCACATGAACAGCCACAATAAATATTAGAAACCATTTGAGAACCAATTTTAATAGTTAAAGTTTAATTTTGGTGATTTATATATTCATATTACCCAATTCTTGCTTAGGGGAGACAGCAGTTGTAACATTTACAAAGCTGCCACACTCCTCAGAATTTGCTTAGATAGTGGTTTTGAAGGCACGTGCTGCTAATCAATGAGTTAATGATTTCTTCCATGCTATAATCCATCATTTCATCACAGCACACAATTTAGCAATTTGCTTATGCTAATTACTACAACAGCCAGAGCAGTTCTGAGCACAGCTCCAGGCTATGGCTGGAGAAATGTTTGCTATGTTATTTACATTTCCTCCATTTACCTTGGGAAACACCCAGAATCCAAAATACACGAGGAAAATTTACTAAGGTATCAGAAATATTCATCTTGCCATTGCTGAGTTTCCCTCCAAGATGACTGGAAAGGAGGCTTGAGGAAAGCTGCTCGTCCCTCCTGAAATCACTGAATGCCCAAGTGCAGGCATGAGCAGGAACTGGAGGCAAAAGAGGCTCCTGCACTGCTGCTGGTGCCAGCAAATGTGTCCAGGGACCAGGGTTAATGCCAGGAGCCAGGCAGCCTGAGGGACAGTAGGCATAGCACTGGGTGGGCATCCCTTTTAGCCTTTATTTTCCATCTTGTGTTGTGTGAGGCTGCTTTGCCCTTGCTGAGGGCCAGGGGACCCTGCTCGTCCTCGTGGGGCTGTTCCCTGGGGGAGTTCCTCTCCCTCCTGTGGGTGCTGTAGGAATTCACCCATCTCTGGGGCACCAGAGGAGGATTCACTTTCTCCTGCACCACCAGTGCAGTCAGCAGTGGCTGCTCCAAGGGAGAAGGAGCCTTCAGGGTGTCCTGGTGTGGGATTTTAATCACAAAGGTGGGTGGTCCGGTGTGTCTGAGGGAGCTGCCAGGCAAGATGCTGAGACACTCTTCCCCCTCCCATCCTGGGAGAGCCCAGCAAACATCCAAGCCATCAGAGGAAGAGTCTGGTGTTCTCCTGGATGGAGCTCTGCATCCTGGGGACTGCAACAGCATCAGTAGCCCACGAGAGTGAGCACTGGGTGGGTGTTTGAGAGGGCAGCCATGGCTGGAGGGAGTTTGACCCTCCTGGCCTCTCTGGGAACCTGAAGGCAGTGTTGAAATTGCACACTGGACAATAGTTTTTAACCTTTGTCATAATTGCTCTCTTTAAAGCAGCACAGAAGACTTTCCTGACAAGGCCATTACTGTTGAAAGGACAAAGGGAAAGTAGTTACTCGGCTGTGTTCAGAACTGGGTTATCAAATTAGCTTCAGCCACTTTCAATTACAGAATCTTATGGTTTTGAAATGAGCTCTAAATGAGGGGCTATAATTCTTTGTCGACAGTGAGCAAAAAGAACATAATCATCATTATTTAACAGGGGCCTACAGCCTAGCTAGCTCCCAGATAAGTTCATCCAAGAGAAAAAAGGATTCAATTGGTATAAGCAAGCAAAAGATTATCAGCTGGCCAGGCTTCAGTGCATTTCTCCATCCTGCAGCTAAGGAAGTGACCTTGGGATTCATCCAGGAGGGATTTACACCCAGAGCCATTCTGAATTGCTAGCTAATTAAACATAAATACATAAGAAAAATTAGAGCAGTAGGGGTTGTCCCAGGCATGCATTATTCCACCTTTAGCTGGGCTTTGTTCTGCCAGGGCTTCCACTCTGCCTGAAGACTGTTGTTGTTATTACAATGGCATTGTTAAATCCCACCTGTCTGGTGGCTGCTGCTTTACAGTAACGAGGAGAGGGAAGAGCTGGGCTCATGCCAGCAGAAAGAAGGTTCATTTGTGAGATCAGGCAGCCTCCTGTAACGAGCCAGTGTCTGGCCTACTTCACTCATTCTCCCTGATGCCACGGAGAGGGAGCAGCCCTGTGCTGTGCCATCCTCACCAGCCACGGGCTGGGTGCCAGGGCCAGCCTGGCTGAGGCCACAGCACCACCAGCAGCAGGGGCCAAACCTCTGGGTGTGCAGGGGCTGTGGGGAGCTGGTCCCATCCCATCCCCATCCTCAATGTCCCCTGGAGGAACCTATTGCCAGGATGAAGGGAATGGCCATGCCCTGGCAGCGTCCCACACCCAGAGTGTGACTGGCACCTCTGAGGGCACCTTCCAAACCTGTGTTTCCTGTAACCCAGCCTCTGAAATCTGTGTCAACACATGGAGGATGTTGAGCTACAGCCTCTCTTTTCTTCAGTGCCCCCATCTGGAAACGAGGGGCCGTGGTTCTTCTCTGCATTGGAGCACAGCAGAGTTAAATGTGAGGGAGTGACTGCACAGTGCCCTGGATGGACACACCATGAGTTGGTCTGCATCCTCCCCTCCACTGCACACTCCTAAAGTAACTGGGAAGTCACCTGAGAGGTGTTGAAATTAAATTCTGATCTGCCCCATCTCACGTGAAGTTGAAGGTGTAATTGCCCCACCTAAACCTAGACCAGCACCTCTGCTTGAAGAGCTTACACCACCCCTAAGGTGCTGGAGAAAGAAGCATCACCAGATGTAAACGAGGTGGGGGTAAGGAAGCAAGTTTAGAGCCTTTTCTGTTACATTTTCAGGAAGATTTTACAGAACAGGTGGACAATCCAAAGGCCATTTTCCTTCTCCTGTTCACTGGTTTGCAAAGGTCAAATTTACAACCTCCTGGCTGTTGATAACTTTGGCCCAAATGTCTGCAGCAAAATTCTGTCTCTGCTGAAGTCAAGGGAGTTTTGCAATTTATTTCAACAGGCCATTGGTTCTTTAATTTTTATTCTGCGTTTCTGAATCAACATTGCCCCTAGGCTTGGGAATGTATTTAGATTTACACACAGTCATGAATACACACACAAATGAAAGTGACAGAGAAAGAAACCATTTCGAGTCCCACAGCTTTTATTAATTTTTTCAGCCCTTGTTCTGTACATTAATTTTCTTTTCAACAAGATTTCTATTCTATACCAGTTACAAAATGGATATCTGGGGAAAACTCATGCCATTTAACAATAGATTTGTTATTCCTGATGCTGTCAGGAATGCAGACATTGACTTTCCTGCTTTCCTTGACAGTTTTGTCAGGTTTATTCTTTTCATCATAAATGGAGTTTCACTGACAATGCCTAATAGCTGCTGGAATTGCTCTTAACTTTTCCTTGGGAAAAATCAAAATCTTATAACTGAAAATTGAATGATTGTGAACGGTGGGAATATGGAGGTCAGTCAGTTGTATGGTATAAGATTGCACCCTGAAAAGCTGCAGATTGTCTCCTTAAAGGAAGCATTGCTTTACAAAGGGCTGTAGCATTTGCTCTCAACTTGCTGATCAGAATGGCAAAGAGCTCTCATTTTAAAAAGTTAAAGCTGATAGAAAATTAATGTTCCGATTATCCCTGGAGTGAAAGCATTTCTTTTCTCACCAGAGATGTGGATATTGAGAAGAACAGCATGAAGTTTGGGCACACTGGGGTAGGATGCTGGGAGGAACATCAGAAAAGGAGTTTCATTTGGGTGCTGAATGAACAAGCAGCACTCAAGCTCACTCCTGGGGTTGTTGCCAGGCTCGTGTGCCTCTTCCATGACTTGGTTTAACTTCCATGAAACAGAGCTTGATCTTTCCCCTTCCTTTTATTTCTTTTTCTGTGTTGATACTTCACAGGAAACAGAGAATCTCGAGGGCTTGACTTTGTCTGGTCCACTTAGTCCTGCTATTAATTAAAGTGTTATTAATTATAGACAGTTCTGTTTACATCTGCCATTTCACAAAGTGCTGGTTGGCTTCTGGAGAACCATCAACACTGTTAGTGCAAGGAAGAGAGCTCCAATTTTTAACTCTGAACACACTGGAGATCATTAACAAGCAAAAGTCTTCTCTCAAGAAATCTGGGAAATTTTCTGCACTTTCTCTTTAGCTTTCACTGAAGAGAAATCCCCCTGCCTCCTGCGCAGAGTGCAGTTCATGTGCACCCATAGTCTGTAAGAGGAATTAGCACTTTAGTGTGCAAAACAGAGGCAGCTGGCATGGCTGAGCTGTGTTTACACACCTCATTCTCCCAAACCTTTGTTAAATGGTCTAATGAAACAAGGTGCTCTGAGGGAAAAGCCCATTTAACAGAATAACAAATCCCATTAGCTCAGTGGAGCTAGAAATCTACTGCATAATAAATTAACTCTGAATTCGTGGCTTTGAACATAAATTTCCAGGTCCAGGCTGATACATTTTTTAAGCTTGTACTCGACTTGGCTAAGAAGCTCTGCATTGGTTTTCCTCCCTTTCCATCATACATTTTGATGATATTTTTTCTCTCAGTGTCTATCAGAGCAGCAGTTTCATTGCTCCTGCTCCATGAAGAATAGCTGCTGTTACTCAGCTGTGGGAGCACTTGTGCATTTGTGCTCAAGAGTGAGACACAAGATGGAAGGCATCACCCAGACCTGTAAGGAAAGGACTGTCCCTGTCCCAAAGGCCTGGCAAGCCAAGGAGCTTTAATAATTAAAATCCAAATATGCACAGACCGGGGAGAGGAGAAATGCTGTCTCTGAGTGACACAGGCAGCTGCACACAGGCCAGTTTAGACTGGAAAATAGTATTTATTGGCTGGACATAACTTGGTGCCTTGCCCACAGTAATAAGGCAGGAGACAGGTTTTACTGATCTGGATTGAACTCAGCACAAATGTGGCTGTGCAGCTTCCAGGCCAGGTCTGCCCACTGCACTGTGGGAACCTCCTTGGGGTTCATCCAGCATTTCAGCTTAAGGCTCTGTCATGTTTTCTCCAGTGCAGAGCACATCAACTGTTGTCTTGGACTCTTGTCCCACTGGCGTGCTGCCAGAGAGAGCCCTGATAGTAAACACTGTGAAATCCTGGTAGAATTAATTTCAGCTACCTCCCTTTCAGTTACTGCTTCCCACTGATCACAGTGGCTTCATGGATTAAACAGTGAAGCCACCAAATCAAACTGCTTGAATAAAAGCTGAATTTCCATCTCGTGAAGCCAGAATGCATCCTGCAAAGCTCTTCACTGGCAAGATGGCTCAGCCAGGTTATATAATTGGCACCCTCACAAGCTTTTCATCTTTGTCTGAGTGGCACTCGAAAGGAGTGAAGTTCTCTCCTACCCTTGAAAATATCGATGAAACTCAAAGAGTGCTTGCTGATGAATGTCCCACTGATCACAAGAAGCCAAGGGCACACAAAACCTCACTGTCAACAAGAAAAGAGCTTCTAGAAAGACAATCTTTGTACTTTTTAAAGAAAAAAATTTTAAAAAATCAGCGATTCTCAGGAGCATTCCCACCAAGTTCATTTAGATCCTTCGGATCACTAATTCCTAACATAGGCGGTGTAAGAGCTACAGATCTGACCCAGAGGCTGTTTTTTCACTGCTTGTGTTCAGGAATAGCTGAAATGTGCTCTCTGCCTTTCTGTGGCAGGCTGGAGGCTTTGCCTGCCTTTCTGGGCAGGCCATGGTGGTGAATTGACCCCCTCCAAAAAACATTTCCAACCTCCCAAGGCACCAGCTGAACTTGGGCCTGTGAGCCTGCTCTGCCTGACCACGGGAGCACGTTCTGGGGCTTGAGTTCAAGCAGGCAGTAATTCTGTCCTTGTGGGCTGAATGCACACACACCTCTGAAAGGCAGCAAGGATACAGTGAGCTAAAATCTAACTTACAGGGGTGAGTCAGTTCTGGTGTAACTTCATGCCCCATGTCAGTAAAATTACACTTCAGCCAGGATCTGTGCATGCTGAGGACATCACTGAATTTATTACTGTGTCCTGTGGAGCAACTGAGACTTTCCTGGGAGGAGAACTTCCAAGGATAGAACACCATCATCGCCCCAGGCACATCAGCAACGTTACCTGGGTGGTGTAGAGAAATTTTTGTGAATATTGAGGGCCACCAAACCCTCTGCAGAGCACCAGTCCCTACAGAGCAGGTGTGCAGGTGGGGGAGACCTGCTTTAGAGAAAGTGTGTCCCCAGGCCTGTGCCTCAGCCCCTGCTACAGAACCCAGTATCACATCAGGGCACTTGCTCCCAAGTGGGAAGTAGAGAGGATTGGGACCCCAGAAACCTGTTTTCTGAGTTAAAAATTATCATTACATGAGGAGAATTTATCTTCTACCAGTGTTTTAGCTTTGGGTTGACTTTCGAGTGTCAGAGCTGTGCACAAGCAGCTGCTACACTGGAGTCACATAAACAGCTAAGATGAATTTGGGTAGATGCTCTGTGTTGCCATCCTTAGCAAGAGCTAGTTCATTGTACCAGACTCAGAGTCACAGCAGAGCTCTGAGGCTTGTGAAATTTAATGCTCCTAAAAATGACAGTGGCCATCTCCCATAAAGTTCACTGCACACTGGTGTCTAATGTCTCTGCACTTCTGTCACTTGGCAATTTCCACACTGCCATTTTAAATGGGAAGTATTAACAACTAGGATGCATTTTATTGCTTATTGAAGAGATGGAAGATTCATAGAGACTATTTCTTCTGGTGCATGAGAGGTTCACAGACTGCTTTGGCCATGGATGTTAAAATTGGAATTGAGCTCATCCATATTTCTGAATGTATAAAGCAAAGATAAGCTCTCGTGGTCTGTACTTCCAGCTTTACAGTAAGAGACTCAGCAGCTCTTCCTAAGTTTCATATGAGCATCACTTGATTATTTGAGATTTTTGAAACTATAAAAGCATTTAAGTAGGGGACATGCTTTAAGAGCTGCCAGCTCTCAGATATTTTTATAAATAGCAAACAGCATTTTTTCTGTTATGGCGAAGTTCAAATAGAGAAAAGCATCTTGCTTTCTTCTTTGTGCATTTTTGTGTAGTAGCTTCTCAAAGGGCAGCTCCTAAAATAAAACTGTTTACAAAAACCTCCTCAGATAAAAACATTTCACTTCTAAGATTGAGCATAAAATCTTCACATCTTGCACTTGAGCTCTGATGTGCCTTGCTCTCATATTTTGCCCAGAGGCTTGATTATTGTTCCATTACTAATACAAATGGAGGAGCTTTTGTTTCAATTCAAGCTCTTCAAAGAAACTCTCTTCAAGTCATCAAGGTCTGGCCACTGTACTCTTCTAATCTCTAGCTATAGCCTTCTTGCTTTTTCCACTTACTGTTTAAAATCTATTTTCTGCTCACCCTTTTATAACTTGAATATAATGGTATTTTTTTCTTTTCCTCCCTGTTCTCCTTGCTTTTCCATGCCCTTGTGAAGGTGCATTCTGCTTCGATTCTCTGTAATACAACTCAAACCCTGGCACATGCACAAGTGTGGCTGAAGAAAGAAGTGAGAGAGTAGTAGTTCCAAGAGGACAGACAGCATTATTTCTAACAGTGGCTGGAGTTACTGTTAGGAACTACAAACTAGAGTGTTTTGGAGGAGTCCAGTTCCTTGTCTGTCAATCAATGTAAACAATTGTTATTGTGGTTCATGTGCTTGTTCAGTGTTTCAGCACTGCAAATTCACTGTTCCACAATTTGTCCCAGTGCTCTCCTAAATAAAATTAAGAAATGTCTGATTCCCTGTGGTGGATGCAAATGAAGGAAGTGCTGCTTCTGACAGAAATTTCGTAACAGTAGCAAAAATGGCATAGTGACACATTTTAGTGAACTTAGACTTTCTCTTTGGCATTTCTGCACAGTTTTACTGTATCAAATATGTACAAATTGCAGTTCTCATGAGCAGTTGCGGGCGTTCAGAACTCTGTTCAGTATTTTCTTGTTTTCACTTAGAATCTGATTGAGATTGACTACATTGGTGTGTGTCTGAGTCTGCAGAAGTGAAAGTGTCATTTTCCTAATAGAGTTTTGTTCTGTGGCTGCATTGCTAATGGCCTGGTTACACTGCTTCCTAGGAATGGCCTAATTAAAGGTTTGACATTGAAAAAGTGATTAAAATTTGCATGGGGAGATATTGAATTAATTAATGTTTTTTTTTTCCTGATGAGTTGATAAGTAATAACACGAATTTGGGTAAATATTAGACCTCTGATCCAACGGACTTCCTGGACAGAAGCATCAAAGGGCAGCATTTACTTCTCACTGGTTTCTTTAGCACGTGTTTAAAGTTAACAAGACATTACAAAGGATATATCCAGGGCAGGGGGTGGAACCTTTGTGACAGTGTCTGGCAGGATGATGCCTATAACTCTGCATATGTATTTACTTTTGAATATACCTTTGAGATTTTGAAGAATGCTGCTTCATGAAATTTCCTGGGTGCATCACTCACCCAGGGTTAGGCTCTGGGTAGCCTGACTTGTACCAAGCAGTGCACACTTGGCACAGCAGCCCCACTGAAGCAATAGACTGTCAAACCCTTATCAATAACACTCCTGGAATGTGTCCTGTTGTTCAGTATATCAGTATATCAGTAAATCAGTAAATCAGTAAATCAGTGTATCAGTATTCCTCACGCCTGAGCTGAATTCACCAATATGTGTATATTTAAAACGCACTTATTTTTGCAATAAGCATGGAACAGGCCCTTCTATGGCCACAATGGCATAGCTCTTCCCAATGCAACTGTATGGGCTTAAGTGAAGTTATAGTAGTCCAAATTAGTCATTGATGTATGGAATAGACGCTGCACAAGTACTGGAGGGAACTTTCTTCCTGCTGTTCTATTGCTGGAGAACTGTTTCATCCACCTCCCCTAAGATGATATACAATGTTTTCAAAAGGATTCAGGCCTTCAGGCCACTTCACACTCATCTCTAACGCTTAAAATGCGACATGTAAATCAACTGTGGGCAATTACAAGCATTGCCAGGAGCTCTGCAGGCACAGGACTGAGCGTGTGGCAGGCAGCAGCAGCACTGAATGTCCAGGGAGCTCAGCAGTGCCAGTCCATCCTTCCCTGCCTTAAAGCCGTGTGTGTGCATGTGCAAAACTCTGAATTCCTTACCTCTGCTCGGGCAGGAAGGAAAGGCTCACTGGTCATCACCAGCTCGTGAGCAGAATAAAACAGGAATTGTCACAGGTTTCCTGTTAGCTGTTTCCATGTCTGCTCTTCCCAGGTGTGCCTGCAGTACCTGGTTGGGAGGAGGTGTGACAAGGATTTGTGCTTTAGCATAGCAGGCTGTGGCAGAGAAGGCTCCTGTTGCTGGCTCACAAGTATCTTCTGTTTTTCTGGGGAGACAAT
Organism: Monarcha castaneiventris obscurior; assembly: GCA_026261815.1. Taxonomy (NCBI): domain Eukaryota; kingdom Metazoa; phylum Chordata; class Aves; order Passeriformes; family Monarchidae; genus Monarcha; species Monarcha castaneiventris. The sequence goes on along the minus strand of JAMPIT010000856.1, from coordinate 14,072,556 downwards.
GCATTTTGAGGACTTGAATAGCAGACTTCTAGGAATGCAAAATTCAGGTGTTTGAGGACCCACTAGCCAAGTGAACAAAGCTGCCAAAGGAAGGGCAAGGGCTCTTCTTATTACAGAATCAGCGAGGGAAAGTCTGAGTGTACCATAATTCTGTTGACAATCCAAACTTCTGCTGAGTAATTCCCTATAGAAACAGAAAATCTTCTGCACAAAGATCTGACCCACTTCAAGCAGGGAAACTTTATATCAGGGACAAGTAACAAGTTGAGAATCACTCCGGAGGTAGGCTGTTTAAATCTTAGAAACCCAACAGGGGAAAAGCTCTCTTGAGTGAGCCAGGGAGACCTTCAGCAATTCCCTGCATTTCCTGCAGAAAGTGCATCTGTCCTGTCAGTGGCCATCTCAGTCTGACCTCTCTGTTGTCCAGTTTTATTCACAGTTGACTGAAATGTGCTGATCTGAACAAAAGAGCACAGATCTGCACTAATTTATTCCTGCACCTGTGGCCCCAGAGGTCTTTACTAGAGCAGGAGACAGCCAGAGCCAGGAGAATGTTGTGTGGGTCCTTGGGCACGGATTGTAGGGGGGGAAAAAAGCCACTAAGTGTATTTTTCACTGTAGCCATGCCTGCATTGTGGGGTTGGCTGTCCTGAGCTGCTCTCTGCATTCATGGTGCAAACAAATGGCCCCTGGCAGGGTCCTTCCTCCTGCAGCAGGACCTTGCATGCCCATGTCTCACTGAGCCCCTGCCTTTCTGCTGGGAAGCTGCTGTGCCATAGGTTTGTAAGCTGCCTTCTACCACTCCTGTCATGTGCTTTAAAGCAAAAAGAAATTGTGGTTTTGTAGTTCTTTTTCTTTTATTTTTCCTTTTTTTTTTTTTTTTTAAATTGTGGTGCTGGTGGTCTTTCTGTTTCAATGGACTGGCATCAGGATTTTTGATTTCTGCATGCAGAGTACATGGAGAAAAGGCATCTCTGAGCCTAATAATCCTTTTTTTTTTACAAGCCAGCGATAGAAAAGCAGTAAAAAATTTCCCTGTTAAATTGGATTATGAGCTCATTGACTGGAGCTGCTCTTCCTGGTCTGTCAGGATCCAAAGGCATGGCTTGGTCAATGACAGGGTTTTTAGGACTCCTACAATGCAAATGAACAATGCCACAAACCCTTTTTTCCCTGTACCCAAATGATGGTGGCAGTATATCTGCATAGGCAGGGTGCTAGAGTGAATTAATTCAACCCTTGGGGACAAAAATAAACAACTTTATTACACCCCAATGCAACTGAGCAGCAATATGCTCGTTTTTTTCAGAGGTTTATTAAACTTTGATAAAGCATAGTATAGAATAGCAGGAGGATGTGCTGTGGGTATGTAATTATTGGCCTCAAATGCTCTCTCTGGGCACAGCTGAGGACAAGAAAAAAAACCTGCTCAGGTGAAATACAGAGACAAAGGAAGCCTGTCCCAAAGACTTTCATAAACTGAATATTGTGGAAAGTGTGGAGCCTTCACAGGTCTTGGGGTAAGCAGTGGCTGCAACAACTGAGGAATGGCAAACAATCCTCTTAGCCTGGGAAGTGAATTTCAGTGGTGTGAGGCTTGCATTCTTCTTGCCTGTATTCAGCACCATCTCTGCCTGAAAACAATGCCAATGATCACAGCTCAGCATTCATGAGGGGCTGCTTGGCTTCGGTGCCTCTCGCCTGTCACAGCAGAGTTTCCCCCAGAGCTGCTCTACGTCCAGCCCTCAGTGAGATGCAAGTCTGGCACAGGCTCTGGGCTGGTGTTTGCTGGCTTAGCAGAGTCTCCCTGACGGTCACAGTAAATGAGGAGACGTGGGACTCCGGAAAGGCAACTCCTCTGGAATGAATAATGCTAAAATTGTAAATAATTCACAGCCTTCATGCAGCTCTCTGCACACCCCACACACACTATGTGCACATGAAACACACCATTCCAGCCATTTCAGACATCAGGGTGGGAGCCAGCCTTGTTCAGAGTTATTCTATCAGGCAAATGTTGTACAAATTTTGCACACAAAAATGGTGGGTTTCGTGATGCTGCTGGGAATCCATCACTGCTGGTCAGGGCCCCGTGTGCCAGGCACTAAAAGAGAAAACAGCCTTGCCTGGAAGAGTTTCCAATCAAACCATGGATGTCAAAGGGATGTACACAATGAGAAGAAGCACCATGGTAAGAGTTCCACTGCCCAGCAGCCCCCTCATTAGATATCTTATAGCTGTCCCAGGAGAAGTGGGGTCTGAAGAAGAGGAAAACCAAGATTTACACGTGCCAAGTCTCTCTTTGCATGGTTACTGTCAGGCAGAAATGCCTGTGCAGGAGTAGGAAGCTTCTTACTGAAGCATGGTGTCCTCTCTGTATATATACACACATGTGTGAGGAGGGGTTTTTGTAACATATATACATTTATATATTGCTGGCAGTAATTACACTGTGCAAAGGAAGAATCATAAATAATGAAGGGAGAATGAGCTTTAGGCAACCTAATTAAAAACCTTGCTCTCTTTATTAGTTAGCAAGGTAATCTAAGTCAACCTCTGGCTCTAAAGATTTTCACTGTACTGTGAACGAAATTAACCATCTGTTAAAGAGTATTTTCTTTAACTCTTCACCTTGGAAAGAGACTATTGGCCAAAAGTGGATTTTGGAAGAAAATTAATAGCTGCAGCTGGGATTGGGGTTTGGGGTTTATGGTAATGTGGTGGAACATTCTGTGTTAGAATGAAACACCCTGAACATTGCTTTCTGTGTGGGTACCTGCTGATCTGGAGTGCTTCACACTGAGTATGTGGCATCCAGGGCAAACACTTTTCATATTAACTTCCCCTTCTGAGTCCAGTGCTTCTGATAAAACCTTCTCTCAATTTTATCTTCTCTTAACTGATGAATTGTTTTTCTCTCAGTCTAAGACACTGTTAAGGTTTCGAACAGTTCATTTAAACTTGTGTTTGGATTGTCCCTGTCTGGGAAATGTGGAAAAATAAGAGAGCGGTAATTTTCCAGAAATATTAGTGCTTTGAAACATTCCACTGCTGATAGAAGTAGATCTTCAATAAAAGTTACTGCGTGCCAACACATGTGAACTAATTGGTACAGGGATTGCAATATCTGAGATCTCTGCTGAGGTGTTGCTGGTGACTTGGATTTAGTAAGGTCTGCCTAAGACAATTTTTTGGGTACAGTTTCTGTGATGAGAGGGTGTATAAGAAAATAAATCTCCTTTATGACTTAACTGACTACTTGTAAAAACAGGCATCACTCTTTAAAAAATCAGTAGGATTTTAGTCAAGTTTGCATCAGCTGTAAATCTGTTGCAGGGCGTTTTCTGTGTGTTCAAAGGGTTTACCATTATGATTTTTTTCCTTAATATTTTCATATTTTATGAAGTTTCCAGATTAATTTGGTGAGAGGAGGGGGAGATTTGGAAGAAAAGGAGAAAGATAATTAGCCTTTATGTAGCAATCAGGCATGCCAAGTTCTCTTGAATTATTAAACTTAATTAGTTTCATTTATTATTCCTGCAGTCTACAAATATCTGTATTAAATGCCAATCTAAAGTGTGGTGTGTTGGATCTGGTGGGAACATGGATTTGGTAATACACTGCAGTGCCACTAATCTTCTGAATAAACCCACGATTCTGCTGTGCTCTCATATTAGGAACAGTGAATGTGTTCTCATACAATGCTGGTGGAAAATAAGAGCGTCTTAAAATGCACTCAGCATTGTGTGACACATCAATAGTACAGAGGATGTTTCAATCTGTATTTCTGAAGTTATTCAGGCCTCGATTTCACAAAACCTTTTATGTGTGCAGAACATTATTCATTGCTGGCAACAACCTGTGCAAAACCTTGCCTTAGGTGGCACTTCTCCAGGCATGACCTGGCTCCTGAAAAGTGATGTTTTTCCTTGACTTATGGATATTCCCCTCTCAGGGTGTTGGTTAAGTCTTGGTGAATAACACAGCTGCTACCTCCTGTGGAGAAAATACTTCCTCTCATTTTTACTGTGCATGGATGATTCGGTCCCTGCCCCATGTTAAATGTGCTCCTGGAACAGAAAAAGGAGAAAACACTTTTAGCTGTGCTGGGCAAGGAACAGCCTGAACAGAGAGAAAACGACTGGCACAGAGATTTTCAGTTGGTGGGAGGGAGGATTTTTACCTCGGAGAAGATGATCTGGACAAGGGGGGGATGTCAGGTGGAGATGGAGATCAAACCCTGGCTGCAGAGCCCCCAGCCCTCCCATGCCAGGGGCTGCCAGCTGCAGATTCCTCACAGACAGAAGTCACAGACACCAGGTCTGAGGCAGCAGCAGCAGCTGGTCACTCTGCAAGTCCTCTGCAAGTCCAGGGCACCCTCCCTGCTAAGGACCCTCTGCTAGGGAAGCTTTCATTCAGGCAGAATGGAACAGGGGGTGGGAATCATTTGGTGTATGGTAGGAATAGATTCTTTGCACAGGTTTTTTATGTGGTTTTGTACATGCCAGCTTTAAAAGAGAAGATTTTTCAGAATAGTAGGTGCTTTTTGCCAGTTCTAACTTTCCAGATAATTATTTACAGAACGCCATAAACCACCTCCCAAGTCAGAGGAACAGCAAGTACAGGAGTGCTGGCTAGAAAGGCAGAACTGTATTGAAGCAGGCCCAGCTCAGTCACTTAAAAATTCATGGAAGCCTATAGTTATCTAATTTTGCAAAGAACAGAATCTCCTAGTTCAGCTGACGTTTCAGTACTTTATCTTCCTTTTGTGTCTCAGGTGAGATTTTTATAAAGTTCACCAAACAGTGACTTGATTCAGCTTCTTTCTGCTGACCAAATCCAAGATAAAATAATGTAAAAAAAAGTCTTGGATCCACTTTACATATCAATTGGTAGTCATGGTTGATTAAAAAAGGAAAGGTGATAAGAATTTCTCTAAACTGTGGGCCTGTATCAACTGATCATCCTGTTTACTGTTAACCTCTCTTTTTGGCAAGGTGGCACGCACTGTGTCTTCATTGTATTCCAGCTGCAAATTAATCTGTGGCAAAATAAATAATTAGTCTTTTATATTATTAAAGGCAGTGAAACAGCAAGAAAGCAATTTCCATTCTAATGACAGTTCTAGCTAGAAGAGAATAGTCAAAGTAATGGGAAAGGACATGAATTTTGCCATAATTTTGCTAGAAATTTGAACAGGGACGAGGGAGTGGGACATAGAAGGGGAAAGAATATAATGAAATTAATGGTGGAGTTTTGCCACTCTCTGTTTTTTCACCACATTTCATACCTGCAGCCCTGACTGAGTGGTGATTTACAGCCTTATCAGCTGGATTTTGAATTCATCTCACATTCCAGGGATTTCAGTATTCCCACACGACTGCACTGCATTAGTGCTGTAATAATGCTGCCCTGTGCTATTACCACCCTGCACTGTTTCAGTGATGTGATAGATTTTGGTTCAGACTGTAACTGGTCATCCTTTTTAATTATCCAGTAGGGATGGTCTATATTTCCCTACTGGTTTTGTTTTCTGATCCTGTTTTGAAATAGGCCCAAAGGTTATCAACAGAAGGCTTAGTAAGAGACTTTGCCTTTTAAAGACAACAGAGAGAATGAAAAGATGAATGGGCAATTGTAGCATCCTAAAGCAGTAAGAGCTGCATAATTTATTACTCTTTCTCTCACCTGAGACATTGGCTCCATGTTACAAACAAAGCCTGTCTGTCCAGGGCAGGATTTTGAAGACCAGGGCTTTGGGGATGTTTCCCAAGCTCTGCACAAAAACCCGAATCTGCCCTGCCAGTGTATCACAAGTAGACTCGACTGATATTGAATGAGTCTTAAATATTTATTGGCATTTTTAGGTCAGCAATAACCTGGTTAGAATAATGACACTGGAAGTTATCAATAACTTTGGTATTGGCAGCATGCAGGAGCAGAGTGAGCACAGTGTTTTAATCTGGAGCACCAGCCTGTCTGCAGCTCCTCTGTGCATGCAAAGTGAATTACCCTAAAAGATCCTATCTGTTCCTTCCTGCTCTCATGAACTAATGACCCTCTGAAATTAAAACTTCCATGTTTACACCTTTTGGATAACTCTGTTCTCTTTGGGAGCCTGGACTTTACAAAGAATGGTTCTTGCATGGACTTGTTGTGGGTCCCGTATATATAAAATAGATATTGCCATAAAGGTCTATTTAGGAATGAATCATGTGCATTAAAAACCTGTTTCCTTAAATGATCTAATTCATATTCATACATGGATTTGTGCTACCATTTTTATAAGGCGTAAGATGCTTTTCCTGTGAAAGTTAGGGAGGGGAAGATAAGAATATGTGCAACTGAGAGCTCTTGATATGAGTGGCCCATGTGGGAGGCTGTCCTTAATACACAGAATAAAGCACAAAGATGATCTTGCAAGGGATCTATTGATATGAACTGCAGAGAGGAGACGTGACAGGAAAATCTGAAGCAACAGCCAAAATTTCACAGTCAACACAGAAGGCTTCAAGGAAAGTGACTTCTGATGAATTCCAGAGCTAAATCAGTGAGAATTACATAAAAAACTTATCCCAAGGGTTTAATTGCATCTTGACAAGGAACAAAATCATGTTATAAAAGCAGCTGCATTTAATAGCAATTATCATACTTTTATCTCTCATGGTATGTGATGAAATATCCTGAGTCCTTCATCAAAACTGGGCATGATCCAGGTCAGGGCTAACAGGCAGCTCCTGCTTGCTCTGAAATAGTCCCAAACTCCTCAGTGCTGATGCTAGACTGATGCTAGGACTGGTGTGAAAAAGCTGCTTACAGCAGCTAGCTCTGAACATCTTTATGTTAAAGTTAGATCACAAATGCCCACTTCTGAATGCTTCTGAGTGCCTGTAATACAAATTGATTTAATTTAGGGTTTGATTTTTATTTATTTATTTCCCACTGGAAACTAGATCTGTGTACTCAGCAGATGCTCAGCTTCTGTCAGGAACTGAACTCTAATTAATTTTCTGTATGTATTCTCTGAGTGGTTTTCCAATGTGGATGAAGCTCTTGAATTTAAAAACACTTGCAAGATCAAAATATCTGAAAATGTGCTTTTGGAAAATCAGTTATTATATGAATCAGCACTAAGCTGAAAATAAAATTAGATTTTTCAAGAAAAAAAGGGTCTGCAGTCATTCGCCAGATTTATGTTCCTTCACAAATCTAGACAGAAAGTCAGACATTGGCAAACTGGGTAGAACACTACCTAAATCCAGTAAATAGTTAGATAGGCAGTAAAGACACATAAACTGCTGACAGAAAACTTGTTAATCTTCTGTTTCGACCTCAGATTAAAAAAAAAAAAAAAAGTTTCAATTCCTTCAAATCATTGGGCAAATTCATTGGAGAAAATTAATACGGGGAATATTAATACAGGAGAAAATTAATCCTGGAATAGCTCCCTGTAGCTGTGGGGCTGAGTTCTGCCAGGCAGCGTGGCTGAGTCCTGGCTGTCACTGCTCTGGGATCAGCTCAGTGCAAATCTCTGCAAAGAGCTTTGACCAAGTTGCCCTCATTAATTTGAAGTGCAAGCAGAAGCAGGAGGCTCTCCAAGCCCCCAGAGCACCCTGCAGCCAGAGTGCTCAGTGCCACATTAAGCACAGTTTTGGGGTCTCCTGTTGCTGTTTCCTTAACAGAGACCATTCAAAAGCAGGAGGTTTTATTCTGGATTGATCAGTGTGTCCTGGGTAGGTGAAATACAGACTTTATAAAATGTTTAGCCAAGGAAAATGTAACACTTGGCACCTCACCCTGACTGACACAGGAAGCCAGATAAAATGCAGGGTGAGTAGGAGCTTTTGCTATACCTGTGAATAAAAGCACAAATGTAGTGGGAATGAACTCAACCTGTGAAAGCAGACCCTCTCAAAAAGTCATCCAGGTGTCCAGAAAACAAAAAAATAAATCCAAGGGCTGCAGGGGTTTTTTCATACTTGATTTTCTGTCCTTTGCTGGGGAACAAACAACCAAAGGAGAGCAGGCCATGGGGAAAACAGACTGGCAAAGAGGGTGGTGAGTCCTCTTACTGTAGTCTGATAATGTTTTCCTGTCTTATTCGAGGTGATGAGCTTCTGTGAGAAATGAACAACTACCAGAGAAGATTTTTGGCAGGGGACAGAGAGGAGAGGCCTGGTGCAGAGCAGGGGCAGACACTGAATGCTACTGGGCACTGAATTCGGGAATCAGAGCAAGCACCATCTTTTTGTTGAAGTGCTAAACAGATCTCCAGCAGTTCTTATCTGACAAAGCACATTAACACACTGCTTGGTGTCAGATGATGCAAATGGAATGATAAATGGTGATTTCAGTCAGCTGACTGGCTGCTGGGAGAGAGTGGCTGTGCTGTTCTCCAGTGCTGTGCAGTGGTTTTCTGTGTCTCTATTATATAGGTCCCTATATAATTCCCTACCAGCAATTAATTTCTCCATTTTAAAAGCAGTTTGAAATAGCAAAAAAGGTGAAATATTCACATATTCTGAACCATATGTGATTTTTAAAATAAGTCAGGCAACAGCTTTTAAATCTACTGTATTAAGATTTGTATTTTGAAGAGATGCTGCTGTCAGCCATGGATTTGTTCTTTGTTTCAGCACTTCACAGCCACCAGATGAAGTCAGATTTCTGTGACTGGCACTTGTGAGGCCCCTAGAAATGTGCCTAACATGTAGCTATCTGCAGCTGGTGCTGTTTAGGATGGGAAGCAGGGGATGCCATTGGGAAAGTGGCAACAAAGAGGGAGCAAAATTCCCACCTAACTTCTGTATTCCAGCCTTCATTAAATATATTAGGTACCATTCCTGTGAAGGAATTTGCAAACAATGAGCAGGTAAGTTCCTTTGACTCACAAATCCAAAATTAAAATAACTGTGAACAACATTTGCAGTAGAGGTAAATATTAAATTAGATGCGGGGACATTACAACATCTGAGCTTCATTTAGACCTTCAAACTGACCTGTTGGCTTAGAAAAAGAAAAGCACGATTCTCATACTGAAGTAATTAAAGCAGGAAATGTTTAGTATTTCATTGGAAATATTCCTGTTTACTTGTGGAGAAAGGGATTTTCTCTAATGACCTCTTAGAGAAGAGCCTCTAACAATATTCCAGTAAACTTAGCTTATTCACAGCAGGCTAAGGAGTCAACGTGTTTGTGATACAATATTAGAGTCTGAGCTCACCCAGCAAAGAGAGGTTTGATCAGTCAGTTGGAAAGATGTTCCTAAAACACATCATTCAATACAATATAAGCAGGGATGGGGACAAGGAAGCCATTTACTATAATGACACTGACTGCCTTAAGAATTAAAATCAGAAGAGAGGGTTTAAAGCAGTGCAGATATGAACAGACTGCTGAAGAGCAGCTGTGATCTTGCACATCCCAATTTGTTGGTGTGGTCTGATCAGTAGCAGATATTGCAGCTGTGCAGTCGGTGCCTTTCTCCTCCAGGGAGTCTGGTGCTGGCTGATGACCTGCAGGATGGTAATTAGTATCTAGCTGTTATTAGCAAGGTTTGCATTAAATGCAGGGAAAAGAAATGTAGGTGTTCATTTAAAGGGGGAAAAAAAATGCTCAGCAGTTTTTAAACTGCCCCAAATTTCCCTGAAATCAGCAGACGTGTACCCCTTATCTTAAAAGGCTTAGCCTGAAACAAGAAAAAAATAATATCCTCTCCCTTTAGCCCCCTATTTCAGCTGCTCCCATGGGTGCCTGGAAAGAGCAGGAGGATGTTCCTGTGTTCAGAAAGCACAGAGGTGCTGGCACAGAGGATGTTTCCATGTCCAGAAAGCACAGAGGTGCTGGCACAGAGGATGTTCCTGTGTTCAGAAAGCACAGAGGTGCTGGCACAGAGGATGTTCCTGTGTTCAGAAAGCACAGAGGTGCTGGCACAGAGGATGGATGTTTCCATGTCCAGAAAGCACAGAGGTGCTGGTACAGAGGATGTTCCTGTGTTCAGAAAGCACCGAGGTGCTGGCACAGAGGATGTTCTGTGTTCAGAAAGCACCGAGGTGCTGGCACAGAGGATGTTTCCATGTCCAGAAAGCACAGAGGTGCTGGCACATGAGGAAGCTGTGCCACAGAGCCCTGCAGAGCTGGAGGTGAGCTGAGGTGAGCACAGCCTCCCCCGTGCCCTGGCAGGACCGTGGGATGTTTTATCCATTGACAAAGTCTTCACGTCACCACAGAGACCCGTGGCCTGTGCAGTTTTCCTGGAGCTGTTGTGGGTGTGATGCAAAGCTCGCTGTGAGCTTGGCAGTGTGGCAAAGCAGCTGTCACCTGCGAGAATCTGTCAGTCCTAACTACCAGAAGTATCTTTTGAAATTGCCTTTGTAATTGCCCTGTTGTTGCATTGAACAGATGTGCAGATTAGAGCTGCTGAAAAATCTCTTAAATAAGGTCAAAAAACGCACAACCAAAGAGATGGCTTTAAAACCACTGAGACAATCTTTAAAAACATGATAAAATTCGTTTTGAGCCTAATTCTTCACTGGTGTAGAGGCAGCATTCTGCTGATTGAATGGAGCTGGCCTGGTTTTCACTCATACAAATCCAGAGCTTGGTGCTTTAGTGCAGCCTTGCTCTGACCCTCTGAGCATCACCTCTGTGACTGTGCCTGCAGCAAGTGGTGCAAGAGCCGTGCTGCAGGGCCAGGGGCAGTGGCAGCCCAGGCTCTGTGTGCTCAGCATCAGGCTGAGAGCTGCTTATGTGAGGATTTGGGTATGATTTCCACTACCCTGAAAAGAGATCTTTTGTTTTTTAAGTAGGGAAGGAGATGGGTAGTGAAGCACTTCTAGCAGCGAGTCAGGTTGGTTGTTGGGATGATGTTCTGCCTCCACCGTGCAAGGAAAAGCTGTCTGGGGTTAGTGGCAATGGGAATGAGTCAGCCGTGTTGCATCACATCCCCCAGCTGCTCCGAGAGAGGGAAAACACGTGAGGAGGTTTTGTATATTGAGTTTCAGCATATGCTTGCAGCACTGCACAATTTATAGCATTCTCCTTCCTCCAAACATGCCCCCAAAGATATATATCTTCTACATGGGAAGATTACCACACAATGTTATAAGACCATGTATCTTTAAAGTGTCATGTCTGCAATATCTTGGGGTGTAAAATTGTCCTTTATTTTGGACCACCCTTTGCTGCTCAAAATAGACAAGTTAGCAGCTTGACAAAGAGAAGCTTTGGGGTTTTGGTTTTATGAACTCGCTGCCCAACACCTCACATGAAGCTGTTAATTTCTTTGGTCATAAAGCAAAGACTGAGGTGTAAAATGGCCTCTGGGCAGATGTTGTGTATAATGGAATCTTAGTTTATGGATTTATTCTTGGCTCATTTTTCAAGGCTTGAATCTGATTCCTCAGATGTGGAAAATGTTCCGTGCTCCTCTTAAGACCAGTGAAAGGTGACTTTCACATGGCAGAGGATGTGATTACTGTCTGCTTTCTGCTTGCCCCATTCACAGTTTTGTTATTTTGCAAACACATTCTTGTTTTCTGATTTCTGTTCCCCATTAATCTAGAGCATGAAAATCCATGATCTATTGTTTTTGATGCCTACTGTGCTCTGTAAACAGTGATGGGAGGCAGAGTACATGTGACCTTTCCAGGCTGCTAAGGAACTCTGTATGTTGCAGTATCCTGGAAACTTTAAAACGCTTCTGAATGTGAAGATCACAGCTCATTCACATCTCTAATGAGAGTGGGAGGTTTTCTGTCTTACTGTAATTGTTTTGGTCCTCTGCCTGCAAGCTGGGTTACAGCAGGTGGCTGAAACACAAGGAAGCAGCCTGAGAAAACAAGCAGCACTCAGTGGTTCTGGTAGGTCTGGCCCATCACAAAACCACTGGACCTGAGCTCCTTCAGGTCACACCACGCTGAATTTGTGTGTTCTTGGGCTTCCCTTAGTCTGAGTGGGCTGCAGGACTGCACATCCTTGGAGTCTCCAGCACGTTTCTGACCCCAGTGCCAGTCTGCTCTCTCCCCCATAGAGAAGTGGTTTCTAGGATGAATTCCTCGTAGCCTGGCTTTGGGGATGCTCCTTCTCCCAGCACTGATTTCCCAGTCCCACTGGGTTTACAGCTCACCTCTCAAGGAACAGGTGTGCAAATCATGCCAGGTTTGTAACACTGTGCATTTTATGCAATTTAAGACAGTTGTGCATTCAGCACGATGAGCAGAGGGCTTTGGAAAGGAAAAGGGTTAAAATGAAGGTGATTTGAGACCCATTGCTAGGGTCTGCTGAGGGCCTGGCTGAGGCATCAAACACTGCTTCTTCTTCTACTGACCAGGAGCCATTTGGGCACAGAAATGGGCTCTGCCCTGAGCTCAGAATCAGTTTCTCTTCTCTGCCCAGTCCTCCTCATCCCTGGAAGCCTTGCCTAAATGCAGTGTCCTATCAGTGTCCCAGACCCAGCAAAACCTCTGTGGGCAACTTTGGATCTGCAAAAGGAGTAGTGGCATGTCTATGGAAACATCTGAATTTCTGGTTGCCTGCCAGTGCATTTCTGCAAATGGCTGATATTCAGCTTCAGAGCACATAAAAAATTTAAAGAATCACTACATGCTAAGTTAAAAAAAATACAATGGAGTCCTGTGCACTCAGGGAAATTATTGAAGCAATAAAGAATAATGTGTTTGCAGATGAGGCTCCAGAACAAGCAGTGTAGAGCAAATCAATAATGTCATACTTCTTGCCAGATTCAAAATACTTGTGGAAATAGCTATGGAGTGAGAGGGGAAAAGGTTTGTTTCAATCAATCATTCTTGTATAATGCAATATCACAGACCAAACTAACTCACTTGCTAGGGACTTTAAGAGCTTGAAAAGCATTTAATCAAAAATGCTCAGGCATTGTTTATCCTGAAGACTCATTACAAAGGGAATATGTGGTGGATACAGGGCAGGCTGAACCAGCGAGGTTTGCATCAGGTCCTGGATGCTTTCCTTGCACATCCTCGTGCAGAAAGCTGGGAGCCTGGTTTTTGTTCAGAGCATCTCACTGCGTGTTCAGCCTGAGAACAGCAGTGAAACAGGGGCAGAAATTCCCAGCTGGGGCACAGGGGGTACCTCACTTGGTGCTGTAGCTGTGACTCCTTCTCTGCTCTCTGAGCTGCTACAGGTACTCAGGGCTGGGGACCCCTGTCTTGGGTAATTTACAGTTTATGCTTGGAGTGGGTGACAGCTGTAAGGAAATTAAATGCCCTGCTCAGGAAACTCGTAGTGGAACTGAGACTTAAAAACAGAACCTCTGAATCTGGGTCTCCTTTAGACACAGCACCAAGCTAATGCTGACTAACAAATTTTGGATTAGCATTTCTCCCTGGGCATTGGTGTGATTGAGAGCAGCTGAGGTTAATGGGTTTAGGGTCAGAAGAACATTACAAAGTGATAATTCAAGATACAATAAGCAGAGAAACACCAGGGCTGTGCCCATAGGATGGCCCAGGGAATGGTTCAGGAGAGACCTTGCAGATGCACAGGAGCAGCAGAAAATGCTCTGAACTTAGGGCTGGTTTGTTTAAATGACACCTATTTTGAACCTGTCCATGGAATGTCAATTCACCAGGTGGGAGGTAAAACTAGCTTTTGTAGTTTTCCTGCTCATTTAAATAAATTCTTCATTAAAAAAAAAAAGAGAAACGTATCCTTTGTCTTCCACTGTACCTAGTGATGTAACAGAAACGATGATTTCTGTAGTACACACACTCCCTAAAGCAACCTGTATTGATCTAGAGGATATGACAATTTCCCTCTTTTTTGATGTCAGTATTTTTTTGATGAAAAGGCAGCAATTCCAATTTCATCAAATTTTCGTGTTTTGAAATACATGTTAATCCTGATGTGGAGCAGTATGAACCCTTTTTTTTTTTTTTTTCTAATGTGAATGTGGAATTGCCATAATTTATATTTTCAGAATGAAGGTCCATTCTTCTGTTGGACACCCAGATGCATCTGCTCTCTCACCTGCCCTCCAATTCACACACAGATTCACCTACTTAGGACATTTTTCATCCCAGATATCCCTGACTTGGTCAGAACAGGAACTGAAATGATGCCTCCCCTCATCCTACAATACAGCCATCTCACTCTGTGTTTATTTTTTTTAAAAGAAAACTTCAGGCCAATTCATTGCCACAAAATATTTAATAAAGAGCACACTTCTACAAGATCCAATTAAACCAGAAATCTTTTGATAGTCAAACTATCTTGCTGTTCTCTTGAAGGTCATCTAAAGGCTTGAAGCACTCCGAGTTTTGGAATGAAAACTGTCATCTTTATTCATTTTGAGTAATAGTGGAAGGAACTGGAATTATAAATTGAGATTCAGTTCTTCCTCCTTCAGCTACTGAATCAAAAAAAAAGTTGTATGAAATGAGATCCATCTTCTGATTACTCAGAACAGGAATTTCAGCCTCTCATAAGGGGGGTCAAACAATGCCCAGAAAGTTTCCCCTCCTTTACTTAGGCCATTAGAGAATTAAATTGATTGCATCATTTTCAGCATCATTTCACAAGAGTCAATAGTCCATCTTCCAAATTGCATCAGTGCCTCGTACCATAATACCCATATGGAAAACAGAGCAGCTGCCCCTTCCAGATACACAAGGCATTTAAAATTCTCCCACAGAAAATTATTCAAACAAGACAGTAAAATGGCAGCAATTTACCATCTCTTTTCTCCTGCAAATAGATTGTTCTGCAAGAATAAAAATTATTTGCTGTTGTTCTTTTTAATTCTGCCTAAATTCAGCATTATGTAAAGTTTAGATGAAAGAGGGCAGAGATAGTAGCTGTGCTGCAATGGTCAGAGGCACTAACTGAATAAAGCAAAGTCAAGAAGTCAGCTTGGAGGCTGGGAGGAATCAATTCCGACCACGTGCCCTCTGTTGAGCTGTGTGCCCTCTTACCTGGAGGTTTATTTGGTGGTGGAAGGGGAGGGATGGCCAGCCTGGCTGCTGTGTGCCTTGGCAATGGAGCAGGAAAGGCAGGAGCAGCTGGGACATGGTTTCATGCTGCGGGAGGGTTTGTTTCCTCCCAAGCTCTGCTCTTTTTAAATCACTGCTTCACAAAGGCCAAGTGGTGTGTGGAGGGAACAAGCTGGAGTCTGGACCCCAGGGAATTCCAGGTTCTTGGCCCACAGGTCTGTCCTGCAGCCCTGGAAGTGTTGCTGCAGCACTTGGTGCAAATGGCTCAGAGTAGCCCCCTTCTGCTGAGGCTTTTCTGCTGCCTTACAGCTTGAGGGACTCCTGAGCTGGGAATTTTCCTTTCCAAGTAGATCTACAGGATTTCCCAAAGCAGTGCAAAAGAGAACATGTTCACGTCTGCTGGCTGAAGAGGAGATGATGCCTCTGGTGAGGCAAAACTGCTAGCAGTGTATTTATCTGCTGAGATGTGATTGACAGGATTTTTAAGAGAAATAGGAAGAAAATGCAAAAATTCACAGCTGTGGTTCTGCTTTCAGTATTTCTCCCATGTTAAGCTTCAGAGGTCTTGAAGAGTGAGTGGCAGAGCTTGCCTGTATCTGCTCTGTTTGTTTCCTTTTGCTTTTCTCTTGCCCCCCAAGACAAATGCTAGCATTTGGGTTTTTTTTCTGTAGCAAGACAGAATGTTATAGTTGCATGAAAGAGCTGAGCAACCACAGTTTATATCTCACTTTGATTTGCTGCTGTGGTATTACAGGAACACCTGGCACAGCATTACAGAAATCTATCCAGCATCACCCATCCTGCTCGGAAGCACAGCTTGGTGGGTGGCTGGCAGAGGGAGAAGCAGTTCTTCCTTTTTCATCCCTGATGAAGATGTGCTGAAGCACTGGGGACCATCTGTTAGTTCAGGTCTAAGCCATTCAGATCTCCAGCCCACCTTGGGCAGTGACTTGGGCAGGCACAGTTTGGGTGGGAAGAGCAAAGCTGCATCTGTGTGTTTTCTGTTTGCTGTGAGCAGCAGCCTGAATGCCTCTGGGCACTGCTGATGGTGCTAACACCATGAGCCTCCTGCTCCTGGGCTCTTGGTTCACATTTTAGAAGTTACCTGGACTGCATTCTGAGGTCTGACTGAGGACAGAGGCAGAAACAAATTGGAAAGTGTAAATGATGTGACATCCTGCAGAAAACTGCTGTGACCTCAACAAGGGTCTTCGTGGCTTTCCAGGTGAATTTATCTATTCCTCCAAAATAAACAGTGTGAGATTATCTGTCATGCTCAGCTTCCCTGAGAAGCAGGCAGAGAGATTATATCATGTATCACTGTCAGCTGCATCATGCCCCCAAGAAGGTGAAAGGTTTGCATCTTCTTGCTGATATTACCAGCCTTTACCTTAACATTAGAACTACCATTATTTCCTCAAAAATGTATTTGTGTTGACCAGCAGAGACATCTACCATCATTTGCAGACCTACATATTCAAATACCATTTCCTTCATTTTGTTACTTTACTCCAAATGGCACTTCCCTTTAATAGCATTCCCACTGTCTCTTTCAGGAATTTCAAGGTGTAGACCTCTTGCTCCAGGAGGTGCTCTCTGCAAATTGGCAGCTTTGCATCTCTGTAAATCTTCTGCCAACTTGCAGAATTCATGTGATTCTTCCTTTAGGCTTTTTTACATTGTAGTTCATCATTTAACAGTTTCTTTATATTTAAGAACACACGAAGACACACCCTTGCAGGGAGTTTGTCATCTTAACTCAGAAAAGAATTGCAGCCAAAGTTATTACTGATAAAGACTGTCAATAGATGCTCTTATTTCTGTTATATTCCTGTTATTCCTTGCTTGTAATGGGATTATTTCTCTGCTGTTGTCATGTATTGCTCTTTCTTCTCTTTCATCTTGGGCTCAGTTGTGGCAGGGAAATGCTGACTGTACAGCATTTGTACATGTGTACATGACACACATGGCAGGTACAGCCAGTGCTTGGGAATGTGGTAGCAAACACTTTGTTTCACAGTATGGGAATCATATTTTTATTAGTTATTCTGAAAAATAATGGATTTATGGATCTGCTACACAATTCAGTAACATAAGTTCATGCTGGAGGTGATAACCTGAGCACCAGTTTGAATTTCTGTGTGGCTTTCTCAGCTGCTCTTTAACATTTGCAGTGATGGAACAGCTCCCTGGGGCCAAATGCTGTTTGCACTCTTGTCCCTCACCCTAAAAGTCACAAGGGCTGCTCAGAACTCAGAGTAGAAACAGTGATGAAAAATGTGCTTGCTTTCCCAAAGCTGGAAAACTCTCTGTCCCCCTGTTGCCATGGTAACACCTCCATCCACATTCCTTCATCACTGCTCCCTATTACCTTCCTCTACCACTGTCTCGAAGCAATCATTGTCTTTTCCTATCCCTGTGCTGAAGCAAGGAGAAGAAATATGTAGAAAGTGAAGGAGCAGCCATAAGCACACAGGGACAGGTTTGTTCTGGATATAAAACCACCAAAGTGATTAGCCCTGGGGACAGGATAGTCAGAAAATGAAGAGCACTTTGTTGCTTTGAAGGTGCAGCTCTGATTCTCATCAAGTAATACATTGCATAACTTTTGTGTTGATGGTCTACAGGTCATTCTGGGGCACAGCTGCTCCTACTCCTGTCCCTGAAATTCGGGGTTGTTTAGGAAAGTGGTTGTCTGGGATTTCTCTGCCTGGGTTATGGTTGACCACCTGGGCAAGATAAAGGGTTTGTGACAGAAAGCAGCTTGGCTCAAGACTGTAGAAATTATTGTGGAGGGGGCTAAGCTGAAATGCCACTTCCCAGAGGCTCTATTCCTCAAAGTGATGCCCAATAATTCTGTTGAAATAGGCTCAACATTGTTGAAGCTTCAGTTTGTATCTGGTGACCTGCCTGGCAAACTCTTTGCAGGTACTGTTTATGCCACCCAAATCAGTGTGTGTGTGCTAGTTCTGAGAGAAATTAATTTTACAGGAGGTATGATCCTCTTCATACAGGTCTGTGCCTCTGCTCTTGGTGTAGCTGGCTGGAAGTGAAATGTTTTTGGCATGATCTAAGCCTACATGGTCCATGCAAATAAAGTGTGGGCTATGCCTTATTTTGATGCAAAGATTATCCCACATAATTGCAAAGTTCTGTACGGTTACCTGTCTTTAATTAGAAGCACTGAACATTATCTGTTGCAAAGTGGATAATTACAGTACTTCTAACTAAAACCCACTTGTTGGTGTCTTCTGGAATGAGAATGAGGGCTGTTCTCCCATTCCTGAGATGAACATTTTACCTCTCACCATTTGAGGCAAGGCTAGTGCCATCATGGGATGTCATAATCTCTCAGCTGTACTCAGTGTTTATCCTGACAATGCTGTGCTTGGGAAATAACCCAGCACAGCCTGGTGTAACACATCCACAGTGCATGCTGCACAGCTTTAATGGAAACTTCATGACCAGAAAAATTCCGGGGAACTGGTTTTATATCCTATTGACAATTTTCACTTTAAGTTTAGCTGAAATGTTCTCCACTGCCTGGCGCTTTTCTGGGGTTCAATAAAACTGCACTAAAACTGTTTCCCCGAAGTAGAGGCTTTCTAAATCAAGCCAAAATAGTTCCATAGTGGAATCCAGAGGCTCTTCTCAGCAGTGGTCAAGGGAGGCTTGCATTGGTAGCTGGTCTTGTATGTGTGAGGTGTCTGAGGTGCAGCAGGGCTGTATTTGGGACTGGATGCAGAAGTAGCCAGCAGCAAAGCTTCTCCCCTCTTGTAAAACCAGTTCTTTCTTTTCTCCTTCAGTTCTTCATACTTATATGTGTCTCCTCTCATGACCTTTACTTGTCCTGTCCTACCACCACTTCCAAGTTCCCTTCCTGTGGGAGTCCCATATTTAGTCAGTCTCTCACCAAACCCGTGGCATCTTTTCATTCCACAAATATTCCTCACCTTTCTTACTCTCTGCCCTTCCCTCTGTATCTGTTGTGACACGAGCAGAACACAGGAGGGAGGAAGGGATACAACACGATGAAGATAAGAGATTGTGTCGTTTGTTTTCTGCTTGAGTGTGGTGCAGTGCATGCAGAGAAGTGTGATCCACAGAAGGAATAAAGTGCACAGAGCATTTCGTGTTGTCCTCTGAAAGATTCCTGCTGAGAACCTGTAAGATTGAAAGGACAGCAGAAATTTTAATCAAATTCATTCTCTACTCTCTATAAGCAAATGGATAAGCTTTGAGAAATGCCGAGTTCCCTTGAATGACATCTTCATTGTGTTTTGCTCCAAAGCCTCATCCTACTCCTAATGTTATATTGAGTCTGCTAAATATAGATAATTTTTCTGATATTCAGACATGAAGAGAAGGTAATTAGTGGTGTTTGTGTACAAAAAAAGCTGATTTGTGCAGGGAAACACAAACTCTGCTTCCCTCATTTCCATGACAGGGAGCAAGTGTAAAGCTGTAACATACCCTTTTTCCCTCTTGCCTGCTCAGAGAGAGGGGAGAGCAACTTGTAAAGGTTTTATTTGTAATCAAAGCTCAATAACTCGCTGAGCTCTGAGTGTGGCAGAATGGCCATGTGTCCGTGTCCTTGAGGAGGGTGTGAATGCATTTGGGTGTGGTGTTAAAACTGCGGTGCTGATGGGCAGCTCCCAGCCCGGTGCTGAATGCAGATGGGTTTCAACGCTGTCAGTCACTTACTTGTTTGGAATCAAATTCTTACGGTTTTGACCTAGCTTTGGAAAATGCAGAGAGAGCAAAATCAGCTGTAACTTTGCTGCCTGCATTTGATTTTTCTCCACCTACAAAGAATTCGTTTGTACAGAACTGAACCTTGGTCACCTGTAACATTCTCCACTGGCATCAGTACGTGGCTGTCTTTGAAAATCAACCTTTCTGTAAGCACAAGTGCATCGTCCTCCAAGTACAACGGGGCTGAAGGAAGAAGGGAGAGGATACCAGAGCCAGGATGCTAAAAAAGTGTTAGAGGAGATAATGATAATGAAAACACAGTAAAGAAGAACTGGGCAGACCTTGGAAGCCATCCAAGACAGGAACCTCCATTCCTTGGAGGAATAAGCCAGTGGGATATTAAAAAGAGCAAAAATCTGGACCATGCATAATGGCTGGTTTGGTAGGATCAGGAAGCTGTTTGTGGATATCACCCTTGCTGTGAATTTGCTTTGTCAGGACCGAAGTTCAGTACAGATGGCTGAACCGTGTCCTCTCTGCAAACACCAGGGAGTCATTCTTTAAAATCTTTTAAATACAGCATGGTGTTTCTTCCTGGGGAGGGGGAGAAAATGATTCTCGGGCTGTTTGTGTTCCCTGTGTGGTGTTTTAGTGGTGATGCAGGCCCAGGGTGTGAGCAGTGAGGGTCCCTGTGCAGAAAATTCCCCAGGCAGGAGCTGCTGTGGAGTCCTTGGCAGGCCCTGGTGCAAAGGCTCTGTGTTTGCTCAGCAGGGAGAGGGGTGGGCAGCAACTTCGGCTCTGTCAATGTTTCACAGAAAGCAAACATTTCCGAGGTGATTTTGGGAACCTGCAGACTGAGGACACCCTGGGCAATGTGTGATCCTGCTGGGGCAGAGGCTGCCTCCTCCAAAACCAGGGGCAGGGCTGCCTTTGGCTTGGCCCTCCAGGCGTGTCCCCTCTCAAATGTGGTGAATCAGGAGTGAAACTGAGCGGTGAAATGCTGCTGGAAGCCCTCAGAGCTGGACACAAGCTTGAGTGAACGACTGGCAGCCCATGTGAGGCTCCTGGTGCCACAACAGTGGGCACAAACCCAGGGGGCAAAGGGGTTTAAAGCTTTTCCCACAATAAAGTTTTAAATGAGCACAGGCTCCTTCCCCCTGCCACAGCTGGCTGTGCCAAGCATGGTTTTCAAACATCTGAGCTGAGTAATTTCCAGTGGTCAGACTCCACTTGAGGTAACACGAGAGCACGTTTTTATAAACGTGTGGGTTGTTCCTTTTTGTTAATACACCTGCACTAAATCACTGTGGCCTTGGAGCAAACTCTCCTCTCTTCGCTATCAGGAATGTGAGAGAAAGGGAAGACAAGAGTGTCAAACCTCCAAACCAGTTTGACAATGCAATTCTCTGAGGGAAATGCCAAAATATTGGCTCCAGACCCCTCTCTCTGATTATCCCATCAGTCTTCAAGCATGTAGCACACCTCTATTTCTACCAACACTGAGTTTCTGACCTCCAAGCCAGACCTTTTTATTTATACCAATTATGCCACTGCCACACATCAGGGTTGTTTTTTTTTTTTTTAACAGTCAGTGCATTTGTTTTTATTTCTATTAATCTCTTTTAATGTATTGTTTTTATGCTAATGCCAGCTGAAAATAATTCCAGGGAAATTAAGCTGGGATTAATCTGTTGTAAAGAGGAAAAATAATTATTATAGTTCTCATTAGGATTGATTATTTTTTTTCCTGTTCATCTGAGCATCTATGAATCATTGTCAATTCTGAACAACATTTTTCTTTCCCAGGATTTAAGAAAAGAACTTATTGAGATGAATTTCTGTCTGCAAGGTGCTCAGAGCTTGTATTTAAGGCAGAATAGGCTGGCACTGAAAGGAAAAACAAGTAAGCATTTCTTGGGGATGGTTCAAGTTTATTCCTTTTTTGTATTAATCTTTGTGATGCTTCACCTTTTTTGGTCTTTTTTTTTTTGTCTTGTTTTGGGGTTTTTGTTTATTCATTTTTTTCTTTTTTTCTTTTTTCTTTTGTATTTTGTATTTTTTATTTTTTTTTATAAATGATCTTGATCTGTTTGCCATGGCATACCCACCTTTCTAAAGAAGAACAGTTTTATTAATAATAAAGCCATTGTTTAAGCAAAATTGACAATATTTTAAGAACCCTTGAGAACTGATCCCAGTAAAATGAGGAGTTAAATGGGATTCAGAAGAGAAGTCACACATAACGAGCCATAGATACTGAATTCTTTACTTTTATTTTTTTATTCAGCTCTGTGTTCACTTGAGGTGATTCATTCTTCCAGTGAGCTCCTTCCAGGAAGGATTCCCCACAATCCTCAGAATGTTTCTCTGTCTCTGTACTATTAAAGTTCTTTCTCTGTTATTACAGTTTCCTTTTGACTGAAATCCTCTTTGATTCCTCCTGAAGGATCCTTTCAAAAAAAGGAAATGCAAAAGGAAAATTGCTGATTACAGATGCTCACAAAGACATTTGCTCTGGTAATTCTTAAAAAAAAAAAAAAAAAAGAAAAATATTTTAAGATTAGTTGAAATGCAGATTTCCATCTTTTCAACCAAAGAACTTGTTAATGAGGTCAGAAATAGTGCAGCTGTTGCTAAAATGTGCTTTATTAACAAACCTTTTCATGGCACAGCTTACATGAAGCTTTGTGTGAAGATTTAATAAGAACCTAGGATACCACGTGTGCTGGTGGGCACAAGGCTGTGCTCCTTTGGCAATCTCAAAAGAAACTGCCCTGTTTATCTTGTTTGTGTGGTTGTGAATGCCCTGAGGTGAGGATGAAGAATTACTTCCACAGGAGAGTTCATATCAAGCACTGTACTGCAAATGGTCTAATACTGCAATCTTCTGGGAAAACCTGGTGGGTGTCAGGCAAGGGTGGAAAAAGTGAACAGATGAGAAAATATCAATTACTTACCCCTTTTGCTACACAGAGCATGTTTTTGAGTGGTATTTTCTAAGCTGACTTTTTTACTTGTTCTTTAATGTGAAATAAAGCACGAAGAAGAGACAACAGAACATACACAGCTCAAATTTTGCATGTAAAAGACTGTGTAGAACTCAACAGAGCTGCTTGAAACACAGCACTGAGGAACATGCAAGAGGCAGACATCAAGTGAAGGCTCTGGCTATTGGAAAGCAGAATTGTGCAATGCCTGGGAAAAGGTGGATGTCTGATCCTGCTCTGCAGCCTTCTGTGTCCCAGTCCTAGTTTAGTCATCGCTCTCCATCAGTAACTACACATTTAACCACTGACTGCAGGAGAAAATCCAACTCTCTGGTGGAAATAAGTCTGAAAACTCAAAACTGTTTCTCCACCCACAGACAGTTTTCCTACTGGCTGAAAAGAGTGTTCATAACTACTGCTACCCAGTGGTTCCACTCCATTTCTGGGCAGGAAGGGCCCAGGATCCTCATCCTGGATCTATACACTTTTAGTGTCTCCATTTACATGCCAGGATTTTTTCTGATGCTCGTAGTTCTCTGTGTGGAGATCCCATTGTCCACTTACCACGTGTCTTTTTGCAGTGAGGTGTCTGTGATTAAATAACAGGCAGATGTGGGGCAGCAAACACTTCTCTGCTCTGATTTACAGTGGAGAAGAAAGGGCTGAGGAACTGGGCAGCAACAACCACAAGCAGATTGCTCAGAGATGGGACATCACCTGCCCTCAGCTGTGTCCTTGTTTTACAATGAAGAGAAGCTGCACTGAAAGCAGCAGGAGGAGGTGGGCAACGGGGATTTGAAGCACTCCAGCATCACTGGGTCTGCACACTCAGCTGGGGCTTTGTTTTTTGCAGCTAAAATCGTGAGCAAGTGCTGCTCACACCTGTCCGGGCACAGGCTGCTTTCTGCCAGTGACTGAGCCGTACCACGAGCGGTGCGAGACACACACGGAGTTTGTGTGACAAAAACAAGGATGTGAGTGGGCTGTGAGGCTCTGACTGCAGCTGCTGTGGGGATGGAACCAGCTACAGACTGGTAAGAACCACCCCCAAGCAGGGGCCCAGGACTGTGGTTCAGGAATGTCCACAACCTGGGAACACACCTGGACTGCACAGCAGATCTGGCAGTGTCTGGATAAAATACCTACATTCTCTGCTGGTTCTGTCTTCATCTTGCCTTTTTCTTCTAAGAATTCAGAAAATGCCTCCAATGTATATTCCCCAGTATAGGCCACTTCCTGAAAAATATGTAAAGTTAAGTATGTAACTGTACACAACATTTTGGAAATAATGGCAAAATCGGGTGGAGGATTCTTTGGACTGACCAAACTCTAGACTTCTGTGCTCAGCTTGCAAAGCAAGGGCAGAGGCACAGCAGGTTCCAACATCTCCTGAAACTCGAGTGTAAAGAAAAAATAGATGTCTAAGAACGAAAGGATTTGTATAAAAAACATAACCATTATTTTATGGTACTGGTTTGGGATCCTGCCAACTACTGACATCAGTGGGGGTTTTTGTGCTTAACAATAAACATTGGCAAGATATTCTGAAGAGCAGAGTCTTTTAAGTGTCCAGCCATGCTATTCAAAGCTGTCTAAACCTTTTGATGGAAATTCAAATTCTGGAATAGTTTTGAAATACATTGTCCAGCTGTTGCACAGCTTGAAAGAACAGGATGAAGATGAGCAGTGACATTAATTTTCTCATACTTCACCTTAAGTTGGGGATTTACTGAGGATTTTCTTCTGAGGAAGTTTAATGAAAGAAGTAGTTTCAGTTTAGAGCTTTAAAATTTTCTGAGTGGGTCTAGGTGCCATATTTTATTTTAAACATTCCTCTCCAAAAAACCTTTGCTTTCTGGAAGTATAAAAGGGTTTTGCACAAGTTTTTTAGCAAAAAGTTGCAGGAGATCATGTACATGACATTGGGAACTGTCTGCTGTTGTCTGAGTGTGTTTAGGACTAGGGGGATGCCTATTCTCATTTGGGTTAGGCTCACTCTCCCTCAGACCAATAATTCTGTGTTACTTCACACTGGTTACTCTTACACCTGACCTGAGTTCAAAGGACTGTAAACAAAACAACTCCAGACTGGTGAGTTCACTAAAACTGTACACTTTTAGTATCCTAGAAGTTTGGTATTTCCATTCCATTTTAATAAAAATGTGGCAGATTTGAAACTACTTTTTTATGGTTTCTGTGTTTGTACGTTTAAGTTTCTTGAGAAAGATTACTTTATTTCTCCAGAGGCAATTAACATTCTCAGATGAGTCCTGATTTTTATCAGCTCTGATGATGGCTGGAACAGCAGTTTCTCAGAGCCTGAAGACCTGTAAAGGCAGAGAAGCAGCTGATTCCTGCACTGGTTACTGGGGATGTGTCAACACCTTTCACTGCAGTAATCAGTGCATAAGAGCATGTAAATGTTATTTTTCTCACTTAACCCATGGAAGCAGACAAGTCAAGTACAAGACAAAAACTCTGCATTTGAGGGAAATAGTGCAAAAACACGGTGCATAGAAAAGAACTTGAGATTTCAAATACTCTTTAATCCCAGAGCATTTTTAAGTATGAAACAATCTCTTAATACTTAATAAAAGGTTTTTACTGGTTTGGGGCTTTTTTGTTTGTTTATTTGGTTTTTTTGCAAAGTGACATTTATTACGAGCATTTAATGGGTTTCTGCTATTCTGTTTAAGACTAAATATTGTGTGAGCATGCAGGACTGCAGTTCAATTCATCAGAAGTTGTGCATGCACATCCGAGAGGAAAATCTCTCAAAGATTAAATGAGGACATGGGTAAATGCCTTAGAATTTAATTTAAGTTTAGTACTAAGCAGAAAAATGAAAAGCTTAGTAATGCCTTAATTATAGCGGTATCTTAATTTTTTTTTTTTTACTTCAGAGATATTTTTAATTAGATAATGTACATAGATGGAGAATGTAGCTATTTAATATTTTCCTTTGCCTCCACTTTCAGCAGCATTTTCTAATTATTGTGTAACATAGCTGATTCATTAGGTAGCATATTGCAAAAATCATTGGTCTTGACAACAAATATTTATTCCCAGTGGAGGCTGGGATGCCATAATGGAGTAAAATGGCTGGCTTAAATGTACAGAAGAAAGATTTTGGTTTGGGTTTTGTGAAAATGTAGAGGAAAATAACAAGAGCACTATTAACACTTTAGAGACAATTGTCATAGATGCTCTGGAAACAACTAGCACAAGTGGTTCTTTGACAGAACATTTCTTTGAAGTAAAAAGGCAGTGCAGTCATCAGGAGGTGTCTGTGAACTCACTCCAAGCTGAGACTCTTGCTAGAAGCCAACAGGCAGATTGGAGATGGTTAAACAACAGAATGTGAGGCCCTAAGGTCTTGCAGCCCAAGTCAGAAAATGCTACCTGAGCTCTCACCACAGCCTCCTACACAGGGTGAGTTAATAGAAGGCTTTCTCCTCTAATTCAGGTTCTTGACAGCAATGTCTGCTCAGAAGCTGGTGCTGAGCAGAAAAGGACCAATGCGGGAGTTAGGACTCCACACAAATGCTGGTTCTTATCTTCACCTCTGGGAAGTTTTGCCTCCAGCCCAAACAGATGAGAAACGGCTGCAGATGTTGTTTCAGGTTGTTTATTTCTCCTTCTCTCTGCCAGCTCTCAGCTCCGGCCGCACATCTGATGCAGCCGAGTCCGAGCGGGCACTGCCCAGCCCTGGGCTGTCCCGGCCTTTCTGTGCCCTTTCCATCATCCAGCCATTCTTCACAACGCATTTATTAGTTACTGTTCTGTACCAATTCATTTGCACCTGTTCTAGACACAGAATTTCTACCTCTTTTTCATTCTATAATCATTTTGTGCCACCACCACCAGAGAAGATGGAGGAGAAGGAGAAGAAGAAGAAGAAGAAGAAGAAGAAGAAGAAGAAGAAGAAGAAGAAGAAGAAGAAGAAGAAGAAGAAGAAGAAGAAGAAGAAGAACAGGGCAACACCCAAAATCCTCCATCTTAGACCCTTCATCCTCATATTAAAAATCCTAAAATCTACTTTTTACCTTGTAAAATACTAAACTACTACTCATTTTTAACTTCTCTTGTTTTGCAATACTTCGCACTGCGTTGGCAATTTTTCCCATGGACTAAGATCAAAGCCAGTGTCATTCTGGGCTTTTTGCCAGGGTCCAGGACCCCCGTGCCAGGGCTCCTGACCTCCCAGGGCAGCCAGAGGCGTGCCTTGGGTTCCAACAGACCAAATCTTGCTTAGCTGAAGGACTCCTTTCTCCCTGTGCTTAGCTGAAGGACTCCTCTCTCCCCTGCAAGCACAGCCCCCTGCCTCGGTGCTCAGCTGTGCCCCCACAATCTCCCCCACGAGCTCCTCACCAGGAAACCCGAGCCAGCAGGGAAGAGCCTGAAGAACGGGTAGCGACCCGGCCCCACGGACAGGACGTCGTTTGCTGTGACATCCATCTTGGCAATCATGATGTCCTCACGACCCTCATATTGCTCTCCCAGCTTCTCCCAGATCAGCAGGAGTTTTCTGCACTCGTGGGACCACGGGGCATCTGCAAATTTAAAATGAAATTAGAAGAACAGAGACGAGCAGAAGAGCACGGGGTGGTGCAACCACAGGGACCTATTTAACCCTTCAGGTTAACAGGATTTGGGGTTTCATTGGTGGTCACCCTCTGCTAGAAACCCTTTGCCCTTCATGAATTTCACATTTCCATGTAGTGATAACTCGTTATTCACTACCACATCTCTGATAGCAGTGCTGCTCTAGCTCTCTTTAGCCTCCTATGACTGTAACAAGCACACAGCACCTGCACAGCTCTGCTGGAGAGGTGTGCCAGATAACCAGTGCAACCCCACTAAGCCTTGCATCATTCCCGTGCTGAAACACTTGTCAGAAGTACAAAATACTTCCTGCATGCTAAAATTAACTGTGTTCATAAACCATGCTATGCTGACTCTAGAAAGAGGAGTTTGAGTTATGGTGCTGTTTTGGTTCTGAGCACTGCACTGATGCAGGGTACCAGAAAGGCAAACTGCTGAGGGCCCAGGATCCCCTTAAACTACTCACAACACAATCACAATCCTTCAGCAGGAGAACAATGCTCACACTTGGTTTACAGAATTAAAATTTCAGGAGCATTTTACTGTATACAGTACACTTCCAGAGGACTTGGTTCAATTCTTGCTCAGATCATTCAGTTTGTTCATGATACTGAAACGTAAAAATCACTCATGTGAGTGACACAGCTGCAGCCAGCAAGGAGGGTGGCAGGAATGTACTGTCCTTATGAATTTCTGGAACTCAGGGCAGTACAGCTAGTTGTGTGTATTCCTGTTAATGCTGCATGTTTGTTTTACTGAAGTCATTAAGTCTCAAACTAATCCCTGCTGCCTGGTACAAGGATAAGGCAGAGGTTTCTTCCTGGAAAGAGTCAGGTAAGGAGGCCACTTCCCTTGCAGACAGAGGAGGAAAAAAAGAGTTACAATTTCCTAAACCACAATTCCTATCTGGGATTTGATCCTGGAGCATTATTACCAGACAATCTCACTGAATTCTCCCTCTGCCCTTGGACGACAGCACACTTCCATCGTACACCATGAGGTTCCAGTGTTGTGCTGTCTTTCAACACAGAGATTTGATATGGCCTTGGCAAATATTTACTGAAGGGATCCAGTGCTACTCAGTGCAACACTAAGTCAGCAAAGGTATCACAGCGTTTCCATAGATATGACACAAATTTTTCTTCAATTCTTTCCACAAACAATAAAAATTCATTGAGCTCAGATTCTGTAAAGTACAAAGATTAATTTGGTATATAAGCATAAGCTTTCTTTTTTTTCTTCCAATTGACCAGCTTTTAAGCTTTTAAAGCAGTTTAAAATCTGAATTTAATCACAACACTTACAAAACATAACAAACACAGTCATGGTCTTATTGAAGATGACACTGTTGAAATTCTTCCCAACAAGCACTTTGACAGGCGTCTTGTCCCAGTCTTCTGGAATTTCTTCACTGGAGAGATGTTGCTGAGCAGAAACAGAAATATTGCTGTGAAAGTGCAGGGAGCATTGAGGAACTGCACTCCAGCTCAAGTAACGTGGGACTGATGGGACATTACCTAATGTGCTCTGTTACTGTCTGATAACTCTTTTATATCATTACACCCTGGTCAGCCATCCCATGGTTCCACCTTCCCTCCCTTCAGCAGGAGATGGGATCTCACACCCCTGGGCAGTTGGTACTCAGAATTACTTGTCCCTCTGCTGAATACAGACTCTGTAGCAGACTGGCTGAAAATGATCCTTTGGAAGGCATTTCTATTCCTCTCCTGAATTCTCATTGCCCAGCGCTCTGTAGTTGGGCTAGTGGAAAGTTTATGTGTTGTGGGCTCTCAGAAGTGATGTAAAACACAGCAGAAAGTGTGCATTGCTGCTTAAATCTATGCCTCCACCCCCAGTCATGGTCCTCACCTGGCTCCTACAATTTACAGAGCAGTAGCTGGGAATTTCTCTTCTCCAACACCCCAGCACAGCAGCAGAAAGGCACTCGTGCCCCATGGCAGCTGCCCTTGGTGGGGCTGTGCCACTAAAGCAGATCTTGGTAAGAAAGAGGCCACATCCCCACTGCTTCCATCCTTCTGTTCCCCTCTAGCCCTGAATACAGAGCCCTTGATCTACCTGCTCAAGTTTGTTAAATCCTGCCTGCTCTCAGGCTGACTGCTTCATCTTTTCTCCCTGTAAATCACCCCAAGGAGCACTGAATAGGCAAAATGTTTTAATGTATTTTTCACATGAGTGTGATGGTGCCTCATTATGGCAACAAATGCTGTATTTTCCATTGGGAATGATCCCTCTGGGAAACTCACTTCACTCAACTCACTTAAAACAAATACCAACTCTTAATCCCCTCTGAAACTGTCGATTTTCTATTTACTGGGTTTTTCCTGTAACTTTAAAATCTTTTGCAAACATTGTTTGCATCCCTCCCAACAAAGGGAGGGAAATATCTCCATTAGAGTATTGGAAAGATTGAGACATTGGGAGCTTTTAAACCACTGGAGTACAACAGCTGGCATCAGTTAAAATATTGGGCCATGAATGATCAATCCAATATTTACACTGGGGGACTGGATAACTTTGTGGTCCACCTCAGTTGTTAAATACAGAGGAATGTTGTATTTAACATTACAATACAGCCATGGATGGATGCATTAGGGTGACAGTAGATTAACAAACCAATGATCACAACAGGACAAATGTTCTAATTTAAAACAGTGTGCTTTGTCAATTTGTTGTGTTTTAGCTGGTGCAGTAGAGAGGTGTCCCATCAGCAATGGACATACCTTTGCTTTTGCACTTAGGTAGCTCTGGCAAAATGCTTTTAGGTTCTCCACAGTCACCTCATCTGCAGGCATTTTGTACTTGGCATCGCTGGTCAGATTTAGGATTCTCACAGCAGGAACATCGACGTCCCTGACGCGAAAATACTCAAAAATCCGTCCATTCCTTGCTTCGTCAGTATCCACCAAAACAAACAATATCTGGTGAGATGATAAAGAGAGAATCATGCATCTGGTTGAGCCTTCCAGCTTTGGTTTAGCCATCCTGGAGAAACGGACTGTGGAGCTTGGCAGTGAGGTAGGATCTAAACTTAAATTCAAGGAACTGTGTAGAACCGTTTTTGTTCTCAGACCAAAACCCAGCAGCTCTGTGGACTTTATTACACCTTGATCCCAGTTAATAACAAATGCTAAAACAGCCAAAAGTGCTGAAGATTTCCCCTCTGTCCTTCCACAGTGGTTTGCTGTCAAATCTTTTAGTAACACTTCTAATTTACCCCTCAAGGTGCTTGTTGCTCTTCTCCATAAATCTTAACGGGACAGAAGAGCTGAAACACCTGCAATCCATATGTATTTACCAGTAGGTGATATTTTATCACACGATGACTTACTGTTCTTCAGTGTCTCATGTACCTGGAGCAGGAGCAGCACCACAGAAAACTGAAATAACTCATGTGTATGACTGCCTATAACTGTCTCTATGCCTGCAAACACCTGGCTGCACAAGGCTGTGCACATACCTTGCAATATTCCTCAGGTTTTGTAGCTGGCTTCAGCCCCAGGTTCAGGCAATACCCTGGGATCCTCATGGTATTTCCTGGTAGTGCCAGAAATTGCCAGAACCTTGCTAAAACTCCCTTTGGTTGGAAATTGCCAGAACCTTGCTCCCAGAAAATCATATTTGTAAAATCAGAAACAGGGTAATTTGGAGCAGCTGGAATTAGTGCTCCTCTTTGTGGTCTTTGTGTTTTAAAGAATCACTTCTGAGTGAAGTTTATCTTTCAGCTTGTCCTTAACAAATTCAAATAATAGTTACTGAAACTGCTCCGAAATTGTTTGGTAGACATAGAAGAGGGACTGACAGCAGTGTACTTTTACCAATCATGTTGCTGAGTGATTTTCCACTGATCTTTTGGCATTCCTATTTGCAAATCTGGATTCAGTGTTACAAACCTTTCCTCTGAATTCTGCAGCAGCAGACTTGTAGTTTTCATAAATCTCACTGAATGTCTCCGAGTTCGTCGGGGTGAACAGCAGGATGTGATTTTCAACAGGGACATCAAAAATCTTCACAGATGTCTGGGAAACAAAAGACTCAACATCTGTTCCACTCTTTGTAGGCAGAACAGTGAATCAGAGGCTCAGAACATCAGTATCCCTAGGTTCTGCTATTGCAAATTTTACTTTTTAAGACTCAGTTCCCAGTCATTTCCATAACCATCGGGTTTTGCTTCATTGTTTTAAAGAAGATAAAGTAAGAAGAATCAGCAGCTGCTGAGTGGCTTTTTCAGTGCCAGGAAAAACCTCATAATTATTCATAGATTTTTACAGTCAGAAGGGGCTGTGATCTTCTAGTCTGATGTCCTGTACGACACACAGAGAAGAATGAGTGCTGAAAGTAAAAGGTGGTGCTACCCAGGGAGGCCCAGCGGGGTCCCACCCCCCTTAGCTGCTGCAGAAGCAGCCTAGGCTTTGGTGTTTGTGTGCTCAGAGCTCACTGTTCCACCAGCCACTCCTCATCTCCTCCAGGAAACAACATCTTGCCAGAGGGAAGCATCATTTGGCCCGGGCTAGACCAAGAGCTGCCTGTTGGCTTCTGCTGGTGTTTCTAGATGTGCTTAAGGGTGGCCTTGCCAAACTAGCAGAGAAAATTCTCAGTCCCTAAGGTGCAGAGTGGCTGCCTGGGTCTCCTTCTGTGTGGATTTCTGTCTTTCTCCTGTAGTTTTTGTTAATACAGAGAAATGCACATACCTCAATATTATATTCAGTGACCAAATCCAAGGTAAAGGTTTTGATTAGCCTCGTTAGCTCCAGTTTGTTCTGTCTACCATCTTCAAGCACTTCATTATGCACAGGTTTTCCCTGGACAAATAGTGAAGTTTGTGAGGTTAGAGGCCTTTTCAACTACAGGAGCAAAAGGACAGGCTTTAAAAGCGAGAGTTTTATGGCCCTCAGCAACTGAAGTTCCATAGCTTGTAAAATGAATGTCACAGCTAGGTTGCAGAACAAGACTGCAGCTAAAATTCAAGGTACAGCTGACAGTTTTAGTTTGTTCAGTAATCCTAACACACTGAAAGATCTTTCCCAACTCTACACATGCTATCTGTGAGATGTGCTCGCTCAGGAAATCATTGGTCTGACTATTTCCTAGTCTAAATATTGCTGCTACTCTGTGTAGTTTTGGGTTTGTTGTTGGCCACTTCTTCTGTGGTGGACTGGAAGAAGATTCCTGGCCAAAAGCAATGCACAAGAGAAGAGGTGAATGCCTGAAAATCTCACAGAACCTGGCAGCAAACACTGATTAGAATGCAGGTTGGAAAGTAAAGCTATTATATCCAGATCCTTAAGCATAAATTAGGAGCCTGGATGTAGGCAGGCAGATTGAAAATATCACATGTCTAAAGGTTGCTGGTTTTGCCTCCTACTTGTCTCTCTTGTCTGTAAATGCATTAATTTTTGTGTGTTAAGCTGTTTGAATCACCACTAGGAGATTATTTAACCTGAAAAATTCCCAAACTGCCTTTCCATAGCCCACAGCTGTCACAGCACCTTACCTGCTAGACTTCTGTACTCCTACCTTCTTAAACACAACCAGAGAGTTCCTTTGGATGCCATAGTTAGCATGGACGTCCTCACTGGCTGTCATCCCAAAAGGCATCTCTGGCACATCTCTTGCTGTCTCACAGAAAACTTCCACACTGCCATTGTGAAGTTCCTAGTCCCAGAAAGAGTATTTATTAAGACTGTGCTAAGATGTGTAGGAGTTAGAGCTCCAGGTGAAGCAGGCCCCTAAAGGCTTGTGAAGCAAAGAGCAGAGTGTGATTATGAAGTGGGTGTTGCTTGCCAGGATTACCTCTAAGGGGAGATCCTGGGAGTGCTGACACATCTGCTGTGCTCCCCTTTCCAGCTTGTGTTGGCTGGCCTGGGTCAGCAGGGATGCTGTGGGGTCCCTGCTGTCCTGCCTGCCCTCCCCTGGCACTCCCACCCTGTGCCAAGCCCTCTGCAGACAGCAGGGATGGTGCCAGCCCCTGCACAGCCAGCAGGAGGTGAGGGATTGCACAGGAGGGCTCTGCCCTCGAGAGGAGCTGGCTGACAACTCTGGGGCTTTGGGCTGAGTGCTCCTCCAGGCAGGGACCTTGACTCCTGCATCTGTCAGACAGTCCCTGTGCTGCCCACCCTCCAGCTAATAGCAAACAAGCAGGATGAAGGGCAACAGCACTTCCAGCTTTGATTTAATCAGACAATTATTTCACGCTAGATGAATAGTAATTTATATGCTGAGACCTTCCAACACATCCTGGCAGTCGTATTTGTGAGCAATCTGTGAGTAATAGAAGGCCAAATACGGTTCTTCATTTGCTTGGACACTGTTTTGTTGGCTTCCACCCATTAAATTTCTGACATGCCCTAGCTCATGCTCATCTATCGTCATTTCAGCCCCCGAGCAAAATCAGTGTCCAGTGAAACACAACTGCAGGCAGTATCTGCTCTCAGCGTGGCTCAGGGAACTCTCTGGCATCACTGGGGTAGAAAGAGCTTCTCAGTTTCTCCCAGCACCAGAGCACTGCCTTCCTCCCCAAAGGGCTGCAAGCAGATTGCTGCAAAGCAAAATTCTGGGCACTGAGCATTTTCACAGTTTGTCCTGTTAATGCTATGTGTGCTCACCAGCTCATTACTATGGGGCATTTTGGTACTGAATCCTGTTTTCCACATCCACAAAACCTGGACTGGGGACTGCAGCCAGCACTTTTGGGATATTATCAGTTCAGGTATAAGTCCAGACCCTGTGCTTTTAACTGGGAAGAGAGACACCAGAATAAAAGTCTGTTTCATTAGAGAAAATCCTTGATTGAATTTCCAGATATTAAAGATTTCAAGGACACATTGGAAAGGCAGGAAAAAGCTATTCCTATTTACTGGCTCTGACAGCACATTTCACTATTGCTCACTAGCATTCGGCCCAAATCCTAAGCACCTTATTCTGCTCTGGAAACTGGGAGAATTTGAGAAAGGACTACATGTGTTGGTTCATTTACAGTGCTAATATTTTATGACTTCCCATCCATGCAGATTTGGCTTTCCTCACACCAGCCAGACTTGGGATGGTTTAGCAGAAGCCCTCTCTCTGAGGTTGGAGGAGACACTGCTGTGACCAGCCAGGGCTGTGCAAGCACTGCTGAAGCATCAAGCTCTCAGGAGCTGTTCTCAGGTTCTCTGTGCCCAGCTACTGATTAAGGAAATGTGTGTAAGGTTTTGTTATATCTGCCTGGGCCACTTGTCTAGAAGTGTGAAAAAATAGATAGAGTCAGATAATGATTTTTTAAATGTAGAGAAAACAGGCTCTGCGTTTTTCTGGTCAATTCTAATTTGGATGTGTGGGATTTGGGGGTGACAGGAAGAAGTATATCCCAAATTTGGAACAGAAACCAGCCTTTTGAGCTTTCCATATAATTACCCTGAAGAAGCCAATCACTGCCAAATCATCAGCTTTGATGATGGCTTCAGCCTGATCAGTAGAGTTGATTAAAACAGTGCTAGGTCCTGTTCTTCTTTTCACCCATGTAACAAAGGTTGAGGCTTTCCTGACTCCTGTGGAAGGAAAAGAGAGTTAAAATGAAAGTCAAAAGGAGTGACAGGAATTTCTGTGCAGAGGCAGTGAAGGTGCAGAAGGTGCTGAATATAAACGGACTTGGACTCCTTAGGACTGAGGTCAAAGCTGGTTCAGAGGGGGCTTGAGGTATCCAAATTCAACCTCAGGTTCTAGTCACCATTTAAACTGCTGTGACTCTAGAAGACCAACAGTGGATCAGTACAGTGTTTTCTGAGACCTCCGCAAATGGTTTTAGGTGCAGTTAAATGATTAATCACATCTGGAGAATAGAGATGAGGAAATTCAGACAGGCAGAAAACCTGTCCTGCAAGATTTCATGTGTCCCAAAATCACAGTAAGCCATAAAGTGCTATCGACCTGAGGTTTAATCCAGAATGACTTCAAACCAATTGCAGATTTTATTGAACTGTTTGTTCAATTACATTAGGTGTCAAAATTGTTCCTTTGGTGCTGCAGGAGGGATCTGATAGGCACAGAGCCATGTTAAAATTCCTCTGTGGGGCTATAGCATCACATCAGTTTAGACATAAGGAACAAAGCTGAAGTGTAAAAGTTGTCATTTAGTTCTAGATTGTTCCATCTTTTGGTTTCCAGATTACTACTACCAGTTTTACTAGGATTATAGTCAGTGTTTTTATTTGGCAAATTCTCCTAAGCTTTCAGGAGTTTTAGAATATTGAGTCTCTTAAAATTATGGTCTTAAACTATCATATTTTCAGAGGAATTTGAGTTAACAAATTGAGGCTTAGGTGATTACAATCTTGGCCCTTTCATCTCTGTATGACAGACAGCCTCGTTGGATCAGAGCAAAGGTTAATTAAAACCATACATGAAAGAGAAAAAGTTAAGTGCTAGAGTCAAAATGTACAGTACAAGTGGATTATCAGAGATGCAAGTCCTGGCACTGTGCATTTTAGCAGCATGACAAGATCAAAATTGAGTCAGACCATTTCAGTGCCATCAGTTTTGCAGCAGACAGCACTGCAACTAGTTTAAAATACCATTTTTTAAAACTGAAGCTGGCAGACATCTGCTCTGGAGTGTACAGGCTGCAGAACAAAGCACAGAGCAGTATCTAGTGGCCACACAGTGCTTGACTTCTGCTGTCTAAATGCAGAATGGAGGTCTTGGCACTTATGTCAGTGCTATAGTCCCTAAACATATTTTCCATTTGATTAATCTTTCTACTGAGTTCCTTTAATCAGCCTGTGTACTGGCCACATTCTGACCATGCAGTCGTAAATTATGATTTACAAAGCCTAGAATTTGGCTTTTGTGTTACGTCCATTGCCAGGGCAACCATTCAGAAATTCCATCTTCCCTAAGGAGTTGAATTAATTTATTGATTTAAGCAACGTCTGCAATTTCTTTTGTGGCATGAAGTATGCACCAAGTCCTGTGTGAGAAGCCACTGGGTGGCCAGTGCACATTTCCAGCTGCCAGTGCTAAGTGGTTTAAAAGTCAAAGGTGCTACGTGAGGTTTTACTCAGTGTTGCACATAAGCATTTACCAGTGAACAAAATGTAATTGAAGCCATTATTGGTGGTGCATGTATTCCAAACCATTGGTGCTCTCTGCCTTGGACAAAGCCCAGGGCAGCAGGCATTTTCCTAATTCCTGCATCTTGCTGGGAAGCAGCAGCTCTCTGCTGGAGGGCAGCTTCGTGTGTGCTGTTGCAATACTCTCTACTCACTGGGTCACACCAGAAAATCCATCAGGTTTACCAGTTTAGGAGAGGTTTTCTTGTCAGTGCTGTAGATTTAATCAGAGACTGAAGGTAGGGGCTTTTGCTTTCAGGTATCAGCACCTCTAATAGAAGTTCAGCATGGCACATCGCGCTGTCGGTGGCATTTGTGCAGAGGCTGCTGTTTGCACAGGTCTAGGTGGTGGGAACTTGGTAAGAAATTCAATAGTGAGGAGGAGCAAGTTGCTAAAAATACTGAAGATCAGGTTTCAGCAGGAGCCACAGGGGGCTCAGCAGTTAAAGATATCTCAGCACTCGGTTGTGTACAGGCTCAGGAGGCAAACTTTGGGTTCCTTTTTTTGTTTGTTGTATTAAACCTGTGACTCACCTGTATGTGCTCAGAGTACACTAGCAGATGCTTGGCCATGTCATGTAATTTTTATCATCTCTGTAAAAGTTCATCATTTTATGAAAAAACCTTTCTTGTATATACTGTAAGTGAACAAAAATGTCTGGTAAGACCTGGGTTTCTGGGATTGCTCCAGTCTGTCGTTGTCTTTGCTTTGGAACTTTCTGTAAAGTACTTCAAATTACTCCTTGTTTTATTCTAAGCCGCATATGAGCTCCCTCTGATGGCTAAACCGCAAAATTATTTCCCTTAGTTTAGGAAGCATTACCTGTGAATTCCCAATTCATTGTTAGATGCAGTGTGGCTCCAGCTGACTTCTGTAGGCACGCTGCCCATGGGAATTGCAGTGGACCAGAAGTGTAATGGAGCAGTTTTGGGAGCCAGTTCTTGTTTGGCATAACTCATTAATGTTTATTAATAATTAGGAGTAAGTTGTCATGTTGGGGAGGTTCCGTACTCAGTGGAATAACACCAGTAATTAATTTGGCTGTGTGAACTTAATATAGAGAAGATATTTGGTTACACCCTTGGAAGATGAATTCAGATTCCAGTTCCTGTATTGGTACAGAGGCAATTGCACATTTAAAACCATGGGCAAAACCAGCTTTCCACCTTGTGTATTTTTTATTTGAGCATCTGTATTTTTCTTCTCAGCAGTGTAGTAGAATGGTACATCCTGTCATTATATATCATTATCTTATCAGTGCACGAGACAGTTTACCTTTGCAGTCTATGGGGTCTTCCCTGCTGCCATTCACAAAAAATTTCACAGTAGGAAAGGCTTGAATATTAAATTCTTTTCTCAAGTCGTGTTGGTGTGTCACATCCATTTTGCCAAACTGGATCCTCGGAGCTTCTTTTTTAAGCTGTCGTGCAGCCTCAGCAAATTCTTCAGACAAGTTCTGAGGTGATTGAGATAAAGTCACATCTGGAAAAGGCCAATCAAGAGCCAATGGGTTACATAAGGCACAGCGTGAAGCTTTCTAGTGGAGGTTGTTGTGTCAAGTGCTAGCTGGAGGGTTTGAATAAGGTCCTCTATGACTCAGAAATAAACGAGAGATTATATTTACTTCTTTATATTGATGCTGGTTTTTCACCCCTCCATACGTCCTTGACCCAGTCACGATGAACAACCAGCAACATTTCAATATTCTCCTGTTGGGAAAATAGGATGAGCAATTAAAAAGTGGCTTGGCTGACTATGCTGGGTGTGAGTTAAAGAGAGGGGAAGGATAGAGTTAATTATTGCTCACATTAGGACTCTTTGATAAGATCCCATTTTTGTAAGCACCTCACCTGTGTGTTTGGGGCTAGGAGAGGAACCACCCTAGGCTGGGCCCTGGAGGTGAAAGGTTACACTAGCATGAAAAAAGGACAAGAGAAGGAAACCAGGCACACAAGCTGCTCTGCATTCAAAGTCAAGTAAGAGATAAAGGCCTGGAGCTTTAGAGTTTTGCAACTTGGGTTGAAAAAACCCGAATTTTGATTGAAATTGAGATACCTTGTCTTGTTAAATTTCTTTTATAATACAGAACAAAACTTTTTTCTTTAGATTATGCACATATTTTTTTTTCTTCAATACACTTTGCAAATGGGAACAGATGAAAAACACGGAGTTAAATTTGGTTTCACAAAATTGTTTTTGTACTGTTGTGTGTATATGAGTGTTGAGTATACACGTGTTGAGATATAATATTGCACAAGCACAGCCACAAATGCACGAAAGCACAAATCTGACCAAACAACTGTCTTTTGATCTTTCACAAAATTACAGGTGCCCTTCTCTACAGCACACCTGGTGAAGACATTGCCCAGTGTGGTTATAACCAAAAAATAAATGGACATTTCTGTAAGAGTTCTAAAAAATGAAAGATAATCCATAATCCCAGTGCTGAGCTACATGCCTTGCATTATTCATCATTATGCTTGCTCTGATTCCCAGCCATCCATCATTTTCTTCCACCTTACTGTTACAGCAAGTGTGAAGATTAGCATCAAATAATGCTATTTTCTCAAAATATTAAAGTCACATACAAACCCATCTTGGAGAGGCTCACAGAAGCCCTGGACTGGAACAGCTGCTCCAGCTGCTAATTTGCCAAGGGGTTCCTGTTAGTACCACAAAACTGAAAGTGTCTGCTCAGGGGATACCCAGATACCATGTGATGAAGAGAAGGTGCTTCTCTAAATAAAGTAAATGAGCCTTAAGACAGCAGTGCAAATCGAAATTATGTTCTAACTGCCTGTAAAATTAGTGTTTCATCAAATAAATTCATTATGATTTTTCAAATAAACTTTACCCAAACTTTAATTTCCTATTTCCAATTTATTACAAGGTTCTTATGAACCTTTCCCTCAACAGGATTGTAATGTGTCATCTCCTAGCACCAAAAAAAGAGGGGGAAAAAAAGGAAAAAAAGAAAAAAAGGTGTCTCCAGTTGTACCTCAAGATGCTCTGGAGGCAACTGCAGCAAACCTGCAATGCTGACCTGTCAATGTAAGAAATTGCACGTCTACACTATAAAATTGCATGTCTACCCTGTGCTGCATCTAGGGACACTGTGCATTGTGCCTTTATGAACTATTTTTGCCTAAAAGGATTGCAAAGGTGGACTATTCAATAATACCTGGAGCACTCACTGTGCAGTTTGAGTGCTGATAGACAGTGACTGCAGCTGCAGGGCTGGCCCAGAGCAGTGGCAGGGCTGGCCCAGAGCAAGGGCTGGGCTTGCCAAGAGGAAAGGTCTATGGCTCTGTACAGAGAGCAGATGGAGTAAGGAGCAGGAAACCCCACAGCAAGTCAGGATCCAGCAGCTTTCAGCTATTTCCAAGTCAGTGTTTGACACCAGAGGCAATTTCAGTACAATGATTTTTCTCCTAATAACCTAAGGTTGCACAGCTGTTTTACCACAGCTGTGAAAGTGGAAGCTTAAATGGTTTTTGCACAGTGAAATGGGAAGGGGCAGAAGAAATGGTTGGTGAAGTCCAGACATAGAAGCTGAAGTTTCACAAATATAAAAGAAATATTAAGCTTAGACACTAGACATTTAGGTAGATTGTCTGGGTAGAAGAGGGCGTAGGATCCATTTTTCTCTGAAATATTTCAATTCCAAACAGATACTTTAAGAATCATCCCTAATCACTGAATGAGCTGGGTAGTCAGAGTTGCAGGTAACTAGGAATGTAAGTAGCATGCTTAGATAATGAGAGTTGCTAGAGTTAGTGGCTCCATGATGGAGCTGGGGGAAGTGCACGACTTCATTCTGTAAAAAGTAATCTGCAGTCAGAGACCAGGAGAACTTGAAGTACCATTAACCTGCTAACTGTGAGACACAAGTTCAGTGAGTGAACAGGCTTCTTCATCAGACAGATAAAAACTGTTTCCTTGACTACCCAGAAATCATGTGGAAACATCCATCATGCACCTTTCCCCTGCTTTCTTCAGTGATTAGACTCCTCTTCAGCTCTCCATCAATTCCTTTTCATTCCACTCACTCTCTGTTTGCCTCCCAGGTGCTTTATTTTTCAAGTTGTTTGAGTGTTGCAGGAAATCATCACTCCTTTTATTTGGAGCCTTTTCTTGAGTTTGGTTTCGTTTCCTCTGGTTTAGATTTTTATTGACACCCATCACTTCAGGCAGTGGGATGAGGAAGCAGCTGCTGGGGCTGATGTGGCATCACAGGCTCCAGACTCGAGGAGCATCAGCAGGGCACCAGAGCAGACATGGATAGGAGGCAAAGAGCTGGTGACAGGGTCCCCAGGGAAGGCAAGTGTGGGTGGGGGGACACACTGCAAAGCAGTCTGCTGTGCCACAGCTCCCTTCTGCTGCAAGAGGCCCTTCAGGGCCTGTCAGCTCAAGGACAGCGTCCTATAACATGGGAGAATGTTTCCATTATCCATAGTTTTAGCTGTGTTGTAAATACTAACAGGGAGAAATTAAGGGTTGGAAAATTAAAAGTGGGAAGAGAACCAGAAATCCTGTGTTTTGACTCTTATCTCTTCAGTACATCAACAACCTGAGTAAGCTGCTACTTCTTTTTCATGGTGCTGTTTACTGAGATAAAATACATTGAAATGTGGACAGATAAATGTTTTGTTGACGCATGAACATGTTTAATGACCCTAAAGTATTCTTGAAGTGGGTATTACTAGAATTATTTTTAATTAGAATTACTTATGAATTAGAATGACTTTAGCTAATTGCTGGTGGCCTCCAATCTCACTCTGCTGTCTACATTGATGGTTTAGGGATCCCTGCAGTCCTTGGGAATGTGTCTGTTCTCCTGCCAGGTACTGATTTCCTGGCTGCTCGTTTCTGACATGGCCACAAACCCATTTCAGCAGCCCCATTTCTCATCTTCTGTGCAGGCTGCCTTTGCAGTTGCACTACAGATATATAATCTCTGCAGAAGAGTCTGCAGATGAAGGATAGATTCATGTTTAACATGCCAGAGTGGAATGTTGATCTTGCTGCATTTACAAACTTTCTTGTGTGACCTTGAATTCTCTCATTCTTTTCTAGAGTGAGGTACAGGTAACCTCCTATGATGACCTCTCTACTTTTTAACTGAGGTTTGCAGTTCATTTGAGCTCTTCTGCTATGCCAACATCAGGGTTTATTCTAAGTTTGGATTATTCAAAGCATTCACTGAAAGAGGCAGGTGTAAGAGACACCTACATGAGGGACCCAGGCTAGTCAGTAATTCTGCAGCAGGTAACTGCAATTTTTTTTCCAATAATATCACCTTCAGCTTTTGTGCCTTAGAAAGGAGATGTTTGTCTTCAAGAGTAACCCTCATCTTGCCTATTAAGTGTCATTACCTCAGCACAGGCTGTCAGTCACAGGTTGCAGGAATGCTGTGGCTGACTCAGTGCCTCACTAGATGTACAAATGTTCTGCTGGAGAAGGCAAACATCACCTTTTCACAAATGAGAGCGTGCTTAGCACACAAAGCAGCAGCACAAGGTCTGCACCACTCGTGTGCTTGTCCTTAGGTTATCCCCATGTTTATCTAGGAACTGAAAACTTTCCAGTGGAAAGAACAGCAGCAGGCATTCTCACAAACCTGTGGAATCAAGCATCCACCGGGGCCTGTGTCTTTTCCTGAACACTCCTGATAACTTGGAGGAAATGGTGTTAGCCTGTGCTTTGAAAGCAGTGTTTTTAGTGTTTGTGTTCATGAGTGTACAAAGTTTATTCTCTCTGTGATAGGCATATTTTTTAGCGTGCTTGAGACCTTTTATGGTGCTTGTTTGCTTTTCTCTGCAGTGAGCATCAACACAGGGACCCACACTCAGGCAGTGTGTGGTGCAAACAGCGAAACTCTCCCATGCAGGCAGCACTGATCTGAGGTCTGCCTTCTGCTGCTCTGAATTCCCTGCTCTCAGAGGCATTTGTGCAGAATTTAGATCTGCTTAACATTAACTGGGAGGTGCCACAGCCTGCAGCAGGAAAGCACTGCTCTCTTCAAGTGAGTGCTAAGGTG
The DNA here is from genome assembly GCA_026261815.1 of Monarcha castaneiventris obscurior. NCBI lineage: Eukaryota > Metazoa > Chordata > Aves > Passeriformes > Monarchidae > Monarcha > Monarcha castaneiventris. Next base: position 14,030,152 of record JAMPIT010000856.1, on the reverse strand, counting down.
GGGAGCTCCTGGCATGTGCAGGGCACACAGCTCAGCTGGGCAGGGCTCACACATTGCTGGGAGATGCTTGCATCGTTTCCAGACATGTCTTGTGGCACAAAACAGCTGGGACGAGTGAGGCAGAGGATTTCTGGGCCAGTGCTTTGTTTTCCCACTGGGTACTTGCCCTGTGAACTTCTCCCAGCTGCAGAGGGATCCACACACTGCCTGGCTGAAAGTCAGCATGTATTTATAGCAACCATTCCTGGAGGAAGGCAGACCTGGGACACTGTGAGGGTGGAACTGACAGGTGCTAAAAGGACTTGGGGGTCGCTGGGCAGGAGGCATCAAAACAGACCTCACCTGACAAATACTGTGGGACTGGTAAGTAAATAATACTATGCAACAGGGAAAGCATTGGGGTTTTCTTATCATTGATAGGTGGCCTGAGGCACAGTCTTGAATGAAAGTTTGTAGCTCAAACATTTCTGGTGTTGGTACAGCACCAGAAGAAACCCCACCTTCTGGGAAGCCTGGGATTCCTTCCCACTCTCTATGTCTCTGGGATTGCTAATGAGTAAGGAGGAAAAAGATCTCAGGTCCTGCATTCACTCTGAATGTCAGAAGCTAATTCCTGGCAGCCCCACAGATTTCCTGAGTGAACTGGGCAAGATTGTTTTCTCTCACATTATCTTAGTTTCTTCAGTAGCTCCTTGTTAACACAGGCTGTTTATTTAGGTAGACTTTTAAAGAGTGGTATATAAAAGATTAGGGCTTTATGACTTTTGTGCACAGGTCCCACCTTTAGTCTCCTTGTGCTGTGGCAATGAAATTATTACAGCAAATGGATCAGCTCATTCAGCATTGTGGAGTCAGGTTTCCTGCACCCCAGGGCAGTGCCTCACTGCAGGGTAGTTTTTCACTGCCCCAGAGGCTGCTCAGTGGCAGGACTCCAAAGGGAAGTATAGAGACCCAGGTCAGTGATTTCCAGATCGTGTGTCTGTGCTGTGGAGCTCATCACTCTTGGGAGTGATTCCAGAACTCTTTCCAGGGACTGGAGATGCCTTTATGGCTTGTGGGGGAAAGGCAACCCAAGAGTTTTCAGTAAGCCCTTCAGATAGACACGGTGGCCTTTGATCCAAACCATCAAAATATGGTAAAAAGACAATCCCTGAAGCCCAAAGGCTCCCAGAGGAGAGACACCATCCAAAAAACCTCATACAAAGTGCTGATGAAAATGTGAGAAGGAGAAAAGCACTCTCTGGTTAATTTTTGTTTGGTTAGGGTTTTTTTAATATGTTTTACCCATCACTGCTGTGAAACACATACTTGCAAAATGAGGCAGTGGAAGCAAAGAATGCCAGCTCAGCACTGTCTTACGTCTTATGTAGCAGACTGGTGTTTAACCACCCCAAAAAAGAAAAAAATTACTGTAGTTACCATCAGAAATAGATATGTGGAGGAAACCAAAACAAACAAGGACTGCTGGGGGACAAAGCAATGGTAAAACAAGCACTCCTGAGCACCCCAACATCAGCCATTCTCTGCAGAGCCACCAGGGTAAGAGAGGGGGAATGGATACTCACAGAATTTCACCAGGAGGTATTTGGTTTCCTTCAATGCTCTGTCAAAGTTGCTCGTTTTCAGCAAGAGGACGTGGTTCTCCTTTTTTATTTTGGGGAGCTTGGCTTTCTTTAGCTTTGCTTCATTTGGGCTTATGCTGTCTGCTGCCAGGAAGCCGGTGAGAAACAGCGACAGAAGAAGGAAAAATGGATGTGTCCTCATCTTGTCCTGCCTTTATCCAGACACCGAGAAAGGAAGAGGCAAAGGAGCATTAAGCAGTAGGGTTTGCTGCTCAAATGTCTGCAGCTGTGTCAGCCAAACCAAGAGGCTGATAAGGTTGATAACAGTCTGCCACCAGCGAAGCCAAGTGCACCTTTCCATGGGAAGATTAAATTAGTTAAGTACTTCCCCACCTTTAGTAGTGTTTGTGGGGGGAAAAAAGTATCTGTGGGGAAGTTGGGTTTTGTGTTTCTGTAAATAAACACCCCAGGGAGAAGGTGAGAGAGCACAGGATGAAGCACTTGCCCACAGAAGCACCAGTGGATCCAGAGGGCACTTGTGCAATTAGACACCCATCTCTTGTCAGAGCTGCAGACAAAGCAGCAGGTGAGGTACCTGGGACAGTGTTTGAGGGCTGCTCCTCTGCCTAATGTTTGCTTGCCTCTTGCACTTAATGGAGCTGCTAACTGGGGATCTGACTGAGAGTGTGCTGAAGCCAGGGAAAAACTCTCATTTCTTTGCATAGGTAATTTTCATGTTTGTAACTCTTCGAGGTCATGTCTGTGAGGCTCCCCTCTCCACTTAAGTGCCAAGTTGTAGCTCAAATAGTTCATGGGTTAAACCAGAAGATTTCTCCATTGGTTTTCAGTGGCACCACAATTTTCTGTGCAATAAACCAAAAGGACTTTTAAATGTACCATGTCACCCTTAGGATAGCTGTCAACCATGCATGAGGCCTCCCTAGACAGTCTTTTCAGAACATTTGAAAAAAAGAACCTACAGAAATGTTGAGATTCTGGAATTCCTTCCATTTACTAAGGAATTACTATTTCTGTAAATATCTGCCAGTCTGTAGTTGTAGCAGAAACATTGTTGACCCTTAAACTGTGCTGCAATTTGTGAACTTTACCCCTGAAGCTGTAGCAGGTAGAGATCAGGAATTCCAGTGGTTGTTTCAGTGGCACAGAGGACGCAGCTGACTTGACAACAGGTGGGTCTGGATTAGTGGAACGAAGAAGAAATTCCTCCAATAATGAATTTTTCTTCTTCTTGAGGAGTAGCAAGTGCTGCTTTGCTCCTTGTGCCTTTAGCAGACTTTTTATCCAGGAGGGCACCACTAAAAAGGAGTGTTTGCAGTGGGGGTTGGTGTGGTAGCCTCCACTTTGTGTGGGTGAAGGATCTTGGGGGGCACATTGCTGCAGTTTAATCTGTTTTCATGCCTGCTGTGAGTGGGGCTGGGCTTCCAGCAAACCCTTTTCTATCTGTCCCAAAAGCTTTGAGTGGTAATGCACCTTGAGCTGTGTTCTATTGGTGCTTGTGCACGGTGCCTAATGAAATCAGCAGCTGTGTGTTCAGGCTGCCTGCAAGATAAGATCACACATAAATACAGATTCAGCAATCAGGTACCAAAGGAGAGAAAGAAGCAGAAAGATAAGAGTCTCCCATTTGACTTTGTGGTCTCTTTCTCCTCGTAACAGGCTGCTTTCCAAAGATGTCTTTCAAGCAACATACTAGTGAGGTTAAAAAGCATCTTTGAGAACTGCAGGTTAAAACCAACAGGGCCTGTTTGAGCTGAGCAGGCAATGTTTAAGATCAGAACACAGCCTGAGGCTTCCAGAACAAAGGTAGGATGACAGAACCATTTGCTGAGAGAGCTTTTTTTCCCCTGTCTGCCACTGAAACAAACTGCAGTCAACTTAAATCCCTCCTGGAAATCTCCTACCAGGAAACAGGCTCCATCATGGAAAGGGCTTCTAACCTCTATGTGCTGAAAGGAAACTGCAGAAAAAGGAGGATCATGCAACAGTCCATCCTGCCAGGACAGATTTTCACTGAGGAAAGGAGTGGGATTCAGTGGAACTGAGCTGGTGGAGAACAATGTTTTCTTTTAGACATAGAGCAGATAAAGTCACACTCTGTGCATTACTTCATCAGTGCTAACTAGTTCCTTTTGGGCTTTATGGTTTGAGAGCTATGGAAAATCTGCCCTCTGCAGAAGTCACAGTCCAGTCAGCAGGAAACACTGGATTTGGGATAAAGAATATTCTAGGGCCTTCTGCTTTGTTACCTCTCACAGCCTGTGAAATGTGTGCTCAAGAGCCCCTGAGATGTGCCTCACACCTGCACCTTCTGTGTCAGTTTCTCTGGTTTGCCTCACAAACACAGGGATTTCAGAGAAATGCCAGTTGCTGTTATTTATTGGCATTGAGCACTGGAAGCTCTCACTGCAGCAACCCTTGCAATACATGATGCAAAGGTGAAAGGATCCCTGTGAGACAGGTATGTGGTGCTGGCTGTTAAATAAGGACAACATCACGGCACAAAAAAGTTTAAAAGCAAAGCTGATTCCATTGGATTGGGGAAAAATTCCCTTAGATACATGGGTACATCCTTCAGGACTTCATTACACTCAAAACAAGTTTACCTGATGATTCAGCACCTGTGAAGGAAAATCCAGGGTTTTTTTACTTTCGGGGTTGGGCTTCAAATACCTGTGGTATTTTCCATTCTGTCTCTTTCACGTGTACCTTTATGTTGTGTAGGAAAGACTGGAAGTGTTGGCACTTTCTTTGCAAGTTTATTTTGCATGTATCTTTTCCCAAGTTGCACACTTCACCTGAAGTGCAAAGCGACTGGAAGTCTTTGGCATTTCACCTTTGCTCACTTACTGTTTATTTTGTGTTTATTCCATGCCCTCAAAGAAAAGAGAACTCATTAGAAAATAAATAAATAAATCAGAGATTCATCAGTTTTACTGGTGCATAAATTCAGTGTGACTCGCCATCTAGTGCAGGTTTAAGGCATAACATGATTAGAGACTCTTAAGGTGATAGTCTCCTAAAACTCTTCAAAACTAGTGGCATTTTATTTCTGTAAGCACACAAAGTAATATAAAACTTACAGGAATCAAGACATAGATATTGAGAAAAGGACTGGCAAGTGACATTTTAGAGAGGAGATGTGAGAATCATTCATCAGCTGACAAAGTAGAGGACAAATATTCTAATGAAGAAGCAGTGCTCAATCTCTTTACAAGAAAAGGAGGAGCATAAAATAATAGGGAAAACAAGGATGTGTGCAAACAACCTATTTATTCAAGCTGGTTTGCATTAATTCATCCAGCATCATACATGAGACAGCATCCAATAACTAACTGGTTTTAAATGTGTTTTCTTTCATTCCAGGTGACTGATCCCCTACGTGTGCACCCTGCTCTCTGATAAAACATCATTTATCATGAGAACATTTATTAAATCCTGGATTCCTCAGTGTTTGTGGATTCTCAGGTCACCTTGCAGATCATTCCATGGAAACAACAGGCTTCTTACATCTCAGATTGTTTCCTATTATGAATCTATAAACCAGTGTAAAAAGGAACTGCCAGAATATTTCAACTTTGCAAGTGATGTCTTAGATGAGTGGGCACGACTGGAAAAGGTAGCATTTGTCTTTTACTTTATAGACATTGTGTTGTTAACCCCAGCTGGCAACTAAGAACCACAGAGCCCCTGGATCCCACACACACACATCCAGGGGGATGGGGAGGAGAATCAGGAGAAAATAAAGGTAAAACTCAGGGGTTGAGGTAAAAACAGTTTAAGAATTGAAATAAAATAAAATACAATAATAAAAAATAATAATTATCACCACTGTAGTAATATCAGTAGCAATAGCAGTGATGAAAAGGGAGACAACAAAAAGAGAGAGCAACGAAGAAAGCCCAGAAAAGACAAATGATGTACAACACAATTGCCCAGTGCCCACTGATTGACACCCATCCTGTCCCCAAACAGAGACTGGCACCTCTCAAACAACTTCTTGCTGGGTTATAAACTGAGAAGGACTTTGTGTGGTGTGGAGTCTCCCTTTGGACAGTTCAGGTCAGCTCTCCTGAACCCTCCCAGGTTCTCATGCACCCCCTTGTTGGCAGAATGTGAGAAACTGGAAAGTCCTTGACTTAGTTGTTGCTAAGCAGTGCTTACTCTGTGCCAGTCAGAACCAGGACACCATGGAACAAATCTCAGATTATTCAGTTCTACTGATGGATACTGGATAGTATTAACACCATTTTATTTTGTTTGTCACAAAGATGGGTTTCACTCTTGGAGAGTAGTTGCCAAGGATGATTTGTATTGAAATGAAACCTTTTAAAGTTTGTCTTCTTATTTTAATATCTTCTGATGTGTTGCAGGAGGGAAGAAAACCAGCAAACCCAGCTTTCTGGTGGGTCAGTGATGAGGGAGAGGAGGTGAAGTGGAGCTTTGCAGAGCTGGGCTCTCTCTCCAGGAAGGCAGCCAATGTGCTCTCCGAGGCCTGTGCTCTGCAGAGAGGAGACAGAGCTGTAGCAGTTCTGCCTCGTGTTCCCGAGTGGTGGCTCCTGAACGTGGCCTGCATGCGAGCAGGTGAGCAGCTCACCCAGCCTGGGCTGCAGGGAGGGCAAACAGAGGCCACAGGCCATGGCTCAGATGAGTGGGAGGAAATGGCAGCCAGGAACGTTCTGGTGTGGCCTCCACAGCTGATCTTTTGCCTAAAGGGAGGATTGGCAGCACCCACACGGAGCCATAGAGCCACACAGGGCCCAGGCAAGCGGCGCCCTCAGGTGAAGCCAGCGAGGGTCCAAAGGCTGCAGCCCAAGGCCAGGCCTGACCACATGCATTGCACAGGAGCTGGATGTGTAGTGGAGTAATTTCTGTGATTACAGTCATTAATAATTCCATATATCTATTTTGCTCTGCTTTTAAACTGCCAAACATCCAGATGGATCCAATCAGCATCAACAGAGAGACACAATCAAGTATTTTTGGGAAATGCTGAGTTTTCTCAACTGCTTCTTGCTTTTTTCCAGGAATTGTCTTTATTCCAGGAACATCCCAATTAACAGCCAAAGACATCTCATATCGACTCCAGGCTTCAAAGGCCAAGTGCATCATTACCAGTGACACTCTGGCACCTGCACTGGAATCTGTCCTGCCCAGCAGCCAGTTCCTGAAAAGTAAACTCATTGTAGGCAGAGGGAGCAGGGATGGGTGGCTGAACTTCAAAGAGCTCCTGGCGTGAGTATCCAGCTCTTTCCCCATCATCCCTGTGAGGTGAAGGGAGCTGTACCAGTCAGGTGGCATTGCTGAGTTTTGAGGTTAATTTTCAAAATAGAAACGAGTTAACATTTCTCTGTCAACCTGCTGCACCGTGATTACACTGGCAGAGGTTTGTCCAACGCGGGTTTTGGGAGCTAAGTTCAGGTCCTTCACCTTCTCCTCACTTAGCAGCCTGCCAGCTTTCAGAAGCTCTCTGCTTCTACTGTGATCACAAGACAAACACACAGAGTTCTAAACAATTGTTAGGGTTTGTCTGCTAGAGCCCATTCTAATGGCTCTTGATTAAATGGGAAAACACCAATTGCCAGCTCTTGGTGCTCAGTTCTTTTTTCCCTTTATTTTCCTGGTGGCTCAGAGGATCTGAATTGTTCATCAGTCTCTTGAACATAAATGATACACTATTAGTAATAAGACCAATGCACTTGGCACAATAACCTCAGTTATTGATTTCAGGTTGGGGGTTGGTTTGTGTGAAGCAGACACTGATTTCTGCCTGCTGTTCCATAATCAGCACCTGGAGTGCCCTTGCTAAACAGTTGCAGACAAAGTCTGGAATATTCTGTAGGTGCTCATATTTTAAATGTTATGGCATAATCGTTACAAGGAAAATGTTGTCTCTGACTGTTCTTACCTGTGTTACCACTTAGTGAGATCATTCAGTGTGGGACAGCTTTCCTGCTGAACTCCTAAACAACAAAAATACTGATTCCCTGGTGGAAAACTGCATGTAGTGACCAGAATATACCATTTCTTCTGAAGGGCTGCATCTGCTGACCATGAATGTGCCAAGACAAGGAGTCAGGAGCCAATGCTGATCTATTTTACCAGTGGAACTACGGGCTACCCAAAAATGGTGGTGCAGTCCCACAGCAGTTACGGCATTGGATTTGCAACCACTGGCAGGTATCACCTTTCAGTTCCTCCCAGGGTCCTCATTAGGTGGTGTGATCACCATTGGATGGAGCAGGTGACCATAAAACTCCAGTAAATGCAGGCAATTCATGACTGCAGGATCTTGCATCCTCCTAAAGGATACCTTTCCCAAAGCATTCTGAGTTGGAAGCTGGTAATCAAGGGTCCAGAGAAGTAACTTGTTTAGTTTCCTAGAGAAATGAGCTGTGATAGATGATGTCTCAACTGCCCCAGGTGGGGAAAGGCTGCTCCAAATGATCTCTTTGGGTTCTGCTCTAGATCTGGATTCTGCAACTCGAGACAAAGATGTTTTGCACTGCTCGTGAGAAAAATAAATGCTCGAAATATTAAGCAAGAGGGAATGAAGGAAGAGAATGTTTAAGACTCTTCAAATCTCTCAAACTTTCTACAGAGCCCCACTGCTGACACCACATCGTCTAATGGGAGCCTCCTGGCCTTTCCTAGAATGCTGCTGTGACCTGAGTCTCTCACATTCTCTGTAGCATTTTTTTTCACCTCTGCTTTTTCATCAGGTATTGGTTGAACTTGACTCCTTCAGATATAATGTGGAATACCTCTGATACTGGCTGGGTGAAAGCAGCTTGGAGCAGTCTTTTTGCACCTTGGATCTGTGGATCCTGTGTCTTTGTACACAACATGCCACAGTTTAAACCTGAAGTTATTGCAGAGGTAAGCTTAATGTTTTATACTGTGATGTTTACTTCCATTTTACATAAATGAAGGAAACAAACTGGGCTCCAGTCCATGGGTGCCACTGCTCAGTAGCAGCAGGGATAGAACGTCCCACATCCCAAGGAATCATCCCTCCATTTGGTGCCCATTAAGCTCAAGGAACAAGTGTTTCCCCTCCTGATTAGCCCATGTGGCGTGGCTTGAGTGTAGGGGACAACTGGAGAAAGATGCAGCATATAAAGATCTTGGGATCACTGCTGGGTAGTCCAATATAGAGCCTAAAGCTCACTTCAGGTGTGGACTTCCAGCTGCTTTGGGGTCAGGCTGAGCATGGGCCAGTAATCAGAGTGTGGCATAAACCTGAATTAAAGCTCTGTTATCCTGAATTTTCAGGGGGTTGCCAGAGTGCTTATTCTCCCCTCATGCATTGCACAAAACCAGTCACCTGACGGATTCCCCTCAACACTGGCCTCTTTTGTTAATCACCTGCACATTCACAAGGTCAGACCCACCACTACACTTTCATTTTCAGCAAAATAACTTCCTGTTTTTCTAGACCCTCTCCAGATATCCCATCACCACCTTCTGCACAGCTCCCACTGCCTTCCGCATGCTGGTGCAGCGTGATGTGAGCAGGTACTGCAGGGAGGGCAGGCAGGGAGGCTGGGCTGGGATGCTGGGACAGCTCTGGACCTTTAGTTCCTTAGGTTCCTTAGTTCTCTCCTTCTGTTTAAGGCAATCTAATTAGCAAAATTTGCTCTCAGAAGAGAAGGCTGTGTTCTGAAACATGAGAATAACTACCACACCACAGGCCACTTGGGCTTCAGCACTGGGGCTTTGCACAGACAGCACAGAGGAAACAAGGGAGACATTTTCAAGTTGTTGCTTCCTCTGAACTTAGGGTTCACAGTTAAATTTAAATCAACTGGGCAGCATTGCATCAGGGAGCTACTGGTGCCCCATGGAGTTGTTCTCACATGCTTGAGAATGAAGGGAGCAGTTAGAGGAGCTTCACATCCTGAGTGTTATTTGGCAGCTGTTCTCCCCAGTTTGTTACTCTGTAAAATACCCAGCTTGTGAGAAGTGGTTTGTGGGGAGTTTTCACATCTTTGGTAAGGTGCTTATTCATGTCACATAGGTCTTTCACCCTGACTAAAGCCAGCCCAGGTTTAGCAGAGCTCAGCCTCTGTGTACCTATTCAGCCTTACCTTCAGTTCTAGGGGTACTTGGAAAGCCGAGGGGGATGTTCAGTGAAGGCCATTCACTGCTCATTTTAGGAGCTAAGAAAATTATTTTATTTGCTGTTCCTCTCAAGCTACAAGTTCCCGAGTCTGAAGCACTGTGTAACGGGAGGGGAAGCACTCAATCCTGAAGTGTTGGCGAAGTGGAAAGCCCAGACAGGGCTGGATATCCATGAAGGTTATGGCCAGACTGAAACAGTATGTTTGCAATAAATGTGATTACTGGTAGTAGAACCCTTCATCGTCTTTGCTTCAGAAGCAAAACTAAAAAAGAGTATTTTCTCTGGGTATCAATTTTTTCCTGTCTGAGGTTTTAATGAAAAATATTAAAGCAGCTCACATCCCAGACTCTGATGTTCTCAAAAACCGCGTTGCTTTGGCCCTGATTCAGCCCTTGTCACAACAAAGTCATGGAAAGGTGCCTAATGCAAACAATAAGAACATTTACAAGATGTTGCAACAGTTTTAATTTATTTTTTTAAAATCTATTCTGCAGGTGACAATCTGTGCCAACATGAAAGGAATGAAAATCAAACCCGGCTCTTTGGGAAAAGCTGTTCCCCCTTACGACGTGCAGGTACGTGGGTCTGGGGCAGCGGTGGGTAGAGGAGCCAGGCAGGGCTGTGTGCGGCCCCTCTGTGCCCTGCCCTGAGCTGGAGCAGATCAGCTGGGAGCTGATCAGAGCCCTGCTGCTGTGCCTGTCCTTGCTGCAGATCGTGGATGAGCACGGGGCTGTTGTGCCTGCAGGAGCAGAGGGCACCATCGCTGTCCGGGTGCGGCCCACGCGACCCTTCTGCCTGTTCTCTGAGTACCTGGTGAGCCCAGCCTGCTGTGCCTGTGCCTGTGCCTGCTGAGAGACCCGGCAGGGACCCAGGGCAAGGTCCTGCCACCAGCAGGATTTCCTGCAGGATCCTCACAAGGTCTCACTGGCTTACTTGAGGACTTTGACCCTCATCAGTGCATAGTTCCAGGAGCAGACTGACTGACAGGGTGTAGCTGCAAAATGCCACAGGAACCAGGGGCTGCCCTGTTCCAGATATGTACTGGGCAGTTGCCACGGGCTTCATGTCCAGAGCATCTCTCTTTTCCCTCTGTTCCATTCCTATCTTTGGCTAAACATTAATGAAGAAAGCCCACAAATTCTACTCTTACCCATCAGAAGCTGTGGGAGGCTTTCCAAGGCTTTCCAAGGTATTTTATTGCCCCGTACCCCTGTCAGAGGTACCCCCAGTGCAGCAGGCACTGGAGTCAGAGAAGCCTTTGTGCAGGTGCCTGTCCCACAGACCATGTGCACAGGATCAGCAGCACAAACACGAGCTGCAGCACCCAGCCCTCACACACAGATGATCATACAGCTCTGAGCTGCTGACAGGCTTCATCAAACACCACTGCTCAAATGGGGATGCTCTGCCCACTGAAAGCAGAACCAGCTTAGGAAAACACGCCAGAAAAAGACATTTTGGTTCAGCTCAAAGGTCCATCTTAAGCAACTGCTCACCTGCAGTGGTGCTGAGGTGCAGGGCATTGTTAGGAAAACAGGCAAACTTAAAGATACTCTCCCCTGTATTGGAACTGTCATATTCAACAGGCTTTGGGGAACCTACCTATGTTTTTAATTCTCTTCTGAACCCCCGTAATATTTGTATACTTGTAGCATTCTCATGCAACAACTTGCACAAAGTAACTTCTCACTATGTGATAGAAATCATCTTTAGGTTAAATACTATAACTTCTGTTTTTCACTAAGTCTTCTCTTATCAAAGTGTTTTTCCTGTGTAACCAAGAGGTTAAACTGGATATATAGGTCCTAAAGGTCAGACAGTGTTTCTCCTTCAGGTCACCTCGTTTGTGTTATGGTCCTGACAGTTAAGAGTAAAAACTTTCCTTAGACTGGAAGTTATTTTGGCAACCCCCTGCACTGGTAAATCATTTCCCTGAACAGAGTGGGTTCCACATTTTAGTCATTTGCTGTGGTGGATGGGCATTTTGATGGAGCACGGCCTTTTCTCTTAGAAATCTCTGCATAGAAGGGGCTTTTCTCCACATATCATATATTTCCACAACAAAGCTGCTAATGTGGCTCTGTTTATTTAGTTGAAAATACAAAACAGTATTGAACATATTCAGTTCTAGACTTTTCTATTGTGATTTTTAGCACCACTGCAAAGTAAATGTGTTACATTTCACTAAGAATCAGAACTTTTTTTGAAATGTTTGCTTGTTGCCAGGATAATCCAGAGAAAACTGCTGCCTCTGTGCGTGGAGATTTTTACATCACGGGGGACAGAGGCATCATGGATGAAGAGGGATACGTCTGGTTTGTGGGAAGGGCTGATGATATCATTAACTCTGCTGGGTAAGGCCTCTGCTTTTAGACTTGCCTCACAAAAGGCAGCCTGGGAAGGCCAAAGGGGCTGGGGCTGACCCTGCTCGTGCTCTGCCAGGTACCGCATTGGCCCCTTTGAGGTGGAGAGCGCCTTGATGCAGCACCCAGCGGTCTCAGACGTGGCTGTTGTCAGCAGCCCCGACCCACTTCGAGGGGAGGTAAAACAAAATAGAGAAAAGATGCAGAAAGAAATGTCCTTTATTCTAAGCATCAGTATCCCTGTATGTACTAGGCTTCCTTGGAATTCAGTATGTTGAATTCAGATTTTTGAAATTAAGTGCGCTAAAATTTTTTAAATCCAAATCTTGACAGGTCTCAGAGTATCAGAACTATTTCTTTGTTTGCAGGTTTTGATGTGGAAAAATAGTTTGGCTTTTCAGACTAATCATGACAGGTTTTTCTCTAAGCAAGGAAATACTGATTATTTCTTGTTTCATCCCTTAGTGCACTGTACCAATGATATCCAGAGTGTTTAATTTTTGTTTTATGTTTTCCAACTTTGCAACATTTCTTTGAGCAACTGGGATGAGATTTTCAGCTTTAGTAGGGCATAAAGTTAAGGGGAAAATAAAGATGGAAATACGGGGGGAAATCCTCTGCTCTGTAATCAGCAGAGCATTCTGTAATAAACAGCCAATGAAAAGGGGAATTCAGGAAAAATACCCAGTTTGGGCATTCTCAATTTTGACACTCCCTTTGCCCTACAAATGTATCCCTTTATCCCCACCTCTGGAAGTTAATGGAATCCTTTACTTTTGGTGCCACAGGTGGTCAAAGCCTTCATTGTTTTAGCTCCTGCTTTTGTATCACATGATCCAGAAAAATTAACTCACGAGCTCCAACAACATGTCAAGAAGGTGACTGCACCTTACAAGTACCCAAGGAAGGTAAGTACAGCCCAAAAGGACAGGTTCTCTAACTGCACCAGAAACTGAGCAGTTTTTGCCCTGCCTCAGCTCCTTCTCGCCTGCATTCTGGCAAACTCCAGGCACAGTTCAATGAAATAGAAATTGATGGCAGGGGCTGCTGCAGCTGTAGCCTTGGGTTGGCTGTGTGTGCTAGAAAGGAGCCAGGGGGAGGCAATGGCCGTGAAATTTTACTTTATGAGTGTCCAGACTTTGTTTCATGGAATCCTGGGGTTTTCACAGCAGCTCAAACAGGCAAAGCATTCCATTCCAACCAGTTCCTACCTTGAGCTCCCCTCTGACACTCAGCCAAAGCAAAAGGGAAATTCCTGCTGGCATCAGTGGGTTGGAATCCATCTCTTCACACTAAGAGAACACCAGTAACTCCCTGTCCTGAAAGCTGAAGCCCTCGGCCCCCAGAGATCGTGGTACTTCTCCCTGCAAGTCCCTACCTACAAGGTGTAGTAAGGAATTCCACCATGCCAGCCCTGGCCGTGCAGCTTCCCACCTGTTTATCCCCAGCCATGCTAAAAGTGTTTTCACAATCTTTTGTTGCACCTGGGAAATTAACCACAATTTGTTTGGCTACAGGGAGCATTTCTGCCTTTCAGGTGGAGTTTGTTCAGGATCTGCCAAAGACGCTCACTGGGAAAATCCAGAGAAAGGTTCTAAAGAACAAAGAGTGGGCAAGAGTATGACAAGGGCAAGAATGATCTGGAAAATGAGGAGAGAAAATTTCCATCGTGTATCAGCCATAACACATGACACAGAGCAGGTTTTCATGACCCAGAGCAGTATGAGAACATCAGGAAAAACAAACTATGGAAGAAAAAGGGGAAAACACTCTTGAGGATATGTGATATTGGAACCACTTTTGCTAGCGACCTACAAATTTTCAGAAGGAAGGAAGTGCAAGTAATTCAAATGGAATTTGTGGAATGGGAATGGGAGAGAAAAAGATTCAAGTGCATACAAAGGTCTAATTTTTTTAGTTTTTTAAATTTATATTAACAGCTTCCTTTAAAAAAATGGGTGAAACTACAAGACTTCAAAAATTACAAATAAATGAGAAATTAATAAAAAGATATGTTTGTGCTGAGGTGGGTATCAGCAATTAATTAACATCCAAATACTACCACTGTAACATTCTCACTCTTTCAGAGAGGAAGAAGAAAGACGTTTTTTAATGCTTCTCTTCATCTTGATGAATTTGTGATTCAAGTAAATGGTTAGACTGGAGGAAAAGTGCTTTAGATTAACTGCAAATTATGCACAATTACCAGTGGTGTAAATGATTACAAGAAGAAGTTTATGCCACAGAAAGGGTTCTGCTCCTTGCTCTGTTCTGTGCCACATTCTGTTCTCGTCACTCCAGAAGAAGTGAGCAATAAAGTCAGAAGGGTTTCACTCCAAAACATTTATGAAGGAGTGCCCGGGTTTCACATCTCCAGGGGACAGCTGAACTTTCCAGGGCCTCCCATGGGAAAGGTCCTGACAGGTGAGTGAAGGGAATGGAGAGAATCTCCCCCAAACACTCCTGGTCTCTCCTGTCCACAGCAGACAGGGCAGGAAAAAGTTATTTATCTGAATTCCTCGTGTTGATGATCACTGAGCAGAAGCAAATGGTATTAAATCAGGAATAATCATTTCTGATTCTCGCAGTCATTCCGAGGACTTCACCATTACTGGGTCTTTTCCTCTGTTTTCTGTCTTCATTTTCACCTCTACACTTGCAGGTGAGAAAGTGCTAAAAAATTGAAGGCTCTCACAGATAAACATGGCAGACATTTTTATAGAGCACTAGGGAATCCTTAACTTTAAATGTGTTTCATCTTGTCAGTCTTGAATATCATTTCTCATCTTGAAAACTCTTCCTAAATGTTCTGTCCCTCCTCTTTCCTCTTTCTGTCATAGGCTGTTGTGCAGATTTTGTCATTGTAGTGCTCTGAAAGCTACAGCTAAATCAGAGAATTAGAGCAAGCTAAGAAATGAGAAACATCTTCCTAAGTGATTAAGGATTATTTACAACTGGTCAGTGTTTCTCTGCCACCATGTCCAAGGAGTGTGGAGAACACCGTGAATTACTGTTGGTTTTGACAAAGTATCTGTTCTGGGGGGAAAATCTGCATCCAGATGGTTTTTGCTGGCAGATATCACTGAAAAGATTAGGTTGTGTTAAGCTCTGGGTATTTGAACTAATTTGCCGGATAGGCAGATTAAATATTACTGTATAAGGTTCTGCTAAGGAATAAGGCAATAGTTCCAATGTTAAATAAGTAACCTTTTCTTGAGGAATAAAATTGGACCAAAGCTGAGATCCGTGCATCAAAGATGTGAGGATAAACAGTTACGATTGAAGACATGGGACAAGGGGTAAAAGACTACAAAATGAACTTAAAAACCCAGGGCAAAGGGCAAAACTTTGCAGCTTCACTCAGGCCACAAAAATTTCCCAGGAAAAAGTGTTTGATTCAGAGTTTACCTGTAATTTTGTAACAGAGGAGGGCATTTGCAGCAAGCAAATGTAGAACCTCTATGTCTGGGAAGGTCGTGGAGCAGATCCTCCTAGATAATACGCTGAGGCATAGAAAAGACAAGGAGGTGTTCTGAGGCAAACAGTGTGTAAATCATATTTAGGGGCCAATGTGAGGGATTACTGAAGTGGAAGTTCTTGGGATGGATGGGGTGAATGGATATATAGTTTTTTGTTGGTTCTTGTTCTTGCTGTTGTTGCTGTTGCTGCAGGATTCATAGCAACAACTCTGCTAATTTTCTTAACCTCAAGATGACTGTGCTTATTCCTTCTGCATACTGTAATGTTAAATATTCATATCATAAAAATACCAGTAACGTGATATAAAAGGAGGATGTGTGCAAACAACCTATTTATTCAAGCTGGTTTGCATTCATTTATCCAGCACCATACATGAGACAGCATCCAATAACTGGATTGCTTTAAATGTGTTTTCTTTCATTCCAGGTGACTGATCCCCTAGGTGTGCACCCTGCTCTCTGATAAAACATCATTTATCATGAGAACATTTATTAAATCCTGGATTCCTAAGTGTTTGTGGATTCTCAGGTCACCTTGCAGATCATTCCATGGAAACAACAGGCTTCTTACATCTCAGATTGTTTCCTATTATGAATCTATAAACCAGTGTAAAAGGGAACTGCCAGAATATTTCAACTTTGCAAGTGATGTCTTAGATGAGTGGGCACGACTGGAAAAGGTAGTATTTGTCTTTTACTTTATAGACATTGTTGTTAACCCCAGCTGGCAACTAAGAACCACAGAGCCCCTGGATCCCACACACACACATCCAGGGGGATGGGGAGGAGAATCAGGAGAAAATAAAGGTAAAACCCATGGGTTGGGGAAAAAGCAGTTTAAGAATTGAAATATTATAATAATAATCATAATCATAGTAGTAGTAGTAGGGGGAGGAGGAGGAGGAGGAGGAGGAGGAGGAGGAAGAGGAGGAGGAGGAGGAGGAGCGGGAGCTCACTGCCCACTGATCGATGCCCAGCCCATCCCCAAACATCTCCCAACCAACTTCCCCCTAGGTTATAAACTGAGCAGGACTTTCTGTGGTCTGGAATATCCCTTTGGGCAGTTCAGGTCAGCTCTCCTGTTTAGGAAACTTCCCAGCTTCTTGTGCACCTCCTTGTTGGCAGAGTGTGGGAAGCTGGAAAGTCCTTGGCTTAGAGTAAGCACTGCTTAGCAACAACTAAAATATCATTGTGTTATCAACATTACACTCATCCTAAATCCATAAACCACAGCACTTTACCAGGACTTAGGAAGAAAATTGACTCTATCCCAGCCAAAACAAGGACACAGTGGAACAAATCTCAGATGATACAAATCAGTTTTCCTCCTGGGTACCGGACAGTATTAGCTGCAGAGTGGGAAGCACCATTTCATTTTGTTTATCAGAAATACAGGTGTCAATCCAAGAGACTTATTGCCAGGGATGATTTGCTCAGTCTGGAGTTATTTTGTATCGAAATGAAACCTTTTAAGGTTTGTTTTCTTATTTCAATATCTTCTGATGTGTTGCAGGAGGGAAGAAAACCAGCAAACCCAGCTTTCTGGTGGGTCAGTGATGAGGGAGAGGAGGTGAAGTGGAGCTTTGCAGAGCTGGGCTCTCTCTCCAGGAAGGCAGCCAATGTGCTCTCCGAGGCCTGTGCTCTGCAGAGAGGAGACAGAGCTGTAGCAGTTCTGCCTCGTGTTCCCGAGTGGTGGCTCCTGAACGTGGCCTGCATGCGAGCAGGTGAGCAGCTCACCCAGCCTGGGCTGCAGGGAGGGCAAACAGAGGCCACAGGCCATGGCTCAGATGAGTGGGAGGAAATGGCAGCCAGGAACGTTCTGGTGTGGCCTCCACAGCTGATCTTTTGCCTAAAGGGAGGATTGGCAGCACCCACACGGAGCCACAGAGCCACACAGGGCCCAGGCAAGCGGCGCCCTCAGGTGAAGCCAGCGAGGGTCCAAAGGCTGCAGCCCAAGGCCAGGCCTGACCACATGCATTGCACAGGAGCTGGATGTGTAGTGGAGTCATTTCTGTGATTACAGTCATTAATAATTGAATATATCTATTTTGCTCTGCTTTTAAACTGCCAAACATCCAGATGGATCCAATCAGCATCAACAGAGAGACACAATCAAGTGTTTTTGGGAAATGCTGAGTTTTCTCAACTGCTTCTTGCTTTTTTCCAGGAATTGTCTTTATTCCAGGAACATCCCAATTAACAGCCAAAGACATCTCATATCGACTCCAGGCTTCAAAGGCCAAGTGCATCATTACCAGTGACACTCTGGCACCTGCACTGGAATCTGTCCTGCCCAGCAGCCAGTTCCTGAAAAGTAAACTCATTGTGGGCAGAGGGAGCAGGGATGGGTGGCTGAACTTCAAAGAGCTCCTGGCGTGAGTATCCAGCTCTTTCCCCATCATCCCTGTGAGGTGAAGGGATCTGTACCAGTCAGGTGGCATTGCTGAGTTTTGAGGTTAATTTTCAATATAAAAATAAGAGTCAACCTGCTGCACTGTGATTACACTGCACTAAATACGGATTCATCCAACCCAGCTTTTGGGAGCTTAGTTCAGGTCCTTCTGCTTCTTCTTGCTCCTCAGACTTGTGATTCAGAGCATTCTTGTGGAAGGCAAAGTGTGTTCTCTAACTCTTCCCTGTGATATATAATGCAACTATTTCTTTAGTAAGATCATGTAATTTGGGGCAACTTTCCTGTTGAACTCCTAAACAACAAAAATACTGATTCCCTGGTTTAACACTTCATGTAGTGACCAGAATATACCATTTCTTCTGAAGGGCTGCATCTGCTGACCATGAATGTGTCAAGACGAGGAGTCAAGAGCCAATGCTAGTGTATTTTACCAGTGGAACTACAGGCTACCCAAAAATGGCGGTGCAGTCCCACAGCAGTTACGGGATTGGATTTGCAACCACTGGCAGGTATCACCTTGCAGCTCCTCCCAGGGTCCGCATTAGGTGGCGTGATCACCATTGAATGGAGCAGGTGACCATAAAACTCCAGTAAATGCAGGCAATTCTTGACTGCAGGAGTTGCAGTTTCCTCATCTTTCCCCTCTCATGATGAAGCCCTTGTTACTGGAAGCTTCTTGAAGGCCCAGTTGAGCTCATCGTGTGCAGAGTTGTGTCTCAGGCTGAAAGCAGAGGAACAATTAGGAAAGTGTCCCTACAGCCACACCAGAGGAAGTCAAGCTCTCTGATGTTGGGCCAACCTGCCCTGAGAACCAAAGCAACCTTGGGCCATGTCGTTACATCTTAAAAGTTACACTTTGGGTTAAATCTGTGGCTTGGTACTGATTTGCTTTCCCTGAAAGTTTTTTCATCTCTGCTTTTCCATCAGGTATTGGATGAACTTGACTCCTTCAGATATAATGTGGAATACCTCTGATACTGGCTGGGCAAAATCAGCCTGGGGCAGTGTTTTTGCACCTTGGATCTCTGGATCCTGTGTCTTTGTACACAACATGCCACAGTTCAAACCTGAAGTTATTGCAGAGGTGAGTAATCCCCATATCCCAAGCAATCCAAAGGTACCAGAATGCCTATTCCTCTTCCCAGCTATTTCTCAAAACCAGTCAGTTGGACAATTCTTCTCAACATTGGCCTCTTTTGTGAGGTGGAGACCCTGAATTTCCCAAGAATAATACTGGAAATGCTCTGGTGTAGTCCCTATGATCAATTAGGCTTGAGCCTGGGACACAGACACCTTGGAAAGCGCAAAGAAAATCAATTGGAACTACCACTCTCAGTTGTCCTTCACTTACATTTGTGACTTTTGTTGGACAGAAAGTTCTGTATTTTCTACAGGAGTTGGACTGACTGGTGCAGCATTTTTATGGTTTTCATCTTGCAGACATTCGAGCACGTAAATTGTGTTAATCACCTGTGCATTCACAAGGTCAGACCCACCAGTACACTTTCATTTTTAGCAAAATAACTTCCTATTTTTCTAGACCCTCTCCAGATATCCCATCACCACCTTCTGCACAGCTCCCACTGCCTTCCGCATGCTGGTGCAGCGTGATGTGAGCAGGTACTGCAGGGAGGGCAGGCAGGGAGGCTGGGCTGGGATGCTGGGACAGGTCTGGACCTTTAGTTCCTTAGGTTCCTTAGTTCTCTCCTTCTGTTAAAGGCAATCTAATTAGCAAAATTTGCTCTCAGAAAAGAAGGCTGTGTTCTGAAACATGAGAATAACTACCACACCACAGGCCACTTGGGCTTCAGCACTGGGGCTTTGCACAGACAGCACAGAGGAAACAAGGAAGACATTTTCAAGTTGTTGCTTCCTCTGAACTTAGGGTTCACAGTTAAATTTAAATCAACTGGGCAGCATTGCATCAGGGAGCTACTGGTGCCCCATGGAGTTGTTCTCACATGCTTGAGAATGAAGGGAGCAGTTAGAGGAGCTTCACATCCTGAGTGTTATTTGGCAGCTGTTCTCCCCAGTTTGTTACTCTGTAAAATACCCAGCTTGTGAGAAGTGGTTTGTGGGGAGTTTTCACATCTTTGGTAAGGTGCTTATTCATGTCACATAGGTCTTTCACCCTGACTAAAGCCAGCCCAGGTTTAGAAGAGCTCAGCCTCTGTGTACCTATTCAGCCTTACCTTCAGTTCTAGGGGTACTTGGAAAGCCGAGGGGGATGTTCAGTGAAGGCCATTCACTGCTCATTTTAGGAGTTAAGAAAATTATTTTATTTGCTGTTCCTCTCAAGCTACAAGTTCCCGAGTCTGAAGCACTGTGTAACGGGAGGGGAAGCACTCAATCCTGAAGTGTTGGCGAAGTGGAAAGCCCAGACAGGGCTGGATATCCATGAAGGTTATGGCCAGACTGAAACAGTACGTTTGCATTAATTCTTGCGGTATATCCACTCAAAGGTAACAATACCAGAGCCACAATGTCCTTGCTAAATCAATGGAAAAGGTGAGAATCACATGATTAAAAAAAAAAAAGACTTTGTATAATTATGATTAAATAGTTCCAGAATCAGCAACCTGCATATTTTAATGGTTTAGACCCCTGCAAAAACTATTCCGGAGGCACTTCAGATAAAATAATTTGTAGGAGATCCCTTTGTCATCCTTCCTTCAAAAGAAAACTAAAAAATAATTTGCTCCAGCTATCAATTTGTCCTATCCAAGGTTTTAATGGCAAATATTAAACGAGCTCACATCCCAGACTTCTCTGTAAGTGAACATTAACAAAACTATTAAGGATCAGATCTCAGGCCTTCTCTCATCTTGCTCTTGAAATGGTCCCAAATTAATTGTCCCATTATCAAAGTAAGACCTGTAATAATTTCACATCTGCTGTCTTGCAGAGTCAAGTGTTTGCAGGAGAACCCACTGGCTCAGACTCAGCAAAACCAACCTCACACAGGTCTGACCTGAAATGCCTCTCAACCCCTCTCTGATGCTCTCAAAAACCACAGTGCAGGTCCTGATTCAGCCCTTGTCACAACCAAGTCATGGAAAGGTGCCTAAAGCAAACAATAAGAACATTTACAAGATGTTGCAACCGTTTTAATTTTATTTTTAAATCTATTCTGCAGGTGACAATCTGTGCCAACATGAAAGGAATGAAAATCAAACCTGGCTCTTTGGGAAAAGCTGTTCCCCCTTACGACGTGCAGGTACGTGGGTCTGGGGCAGCGGTGGGTAGAGGAGCCAGGCAGGGCTGTGTGCGGCCCCTCTGTGCCCTGCCCTGAGCTGGAGCAGATCAGCTGGGAGCTGATCAGAGCCCTGCTGCTGTGCCTGTCCTTGCTGCAGATCGTGGATGAGCACGGGGCTGTTGTGCCTGCAGGAGCAGAGGGCACCATCGCTGTCCGGGTGCAGCCCACGCGACCCTTCTGCCTGTTCTCCGAGTACCTGGTGAGCCCAGCCTGCTGTGCCTGTGCCTGTGCCTGCTGAGACCCGGCAGGGACCCAGGGCAAGGTCCTGCCACCAGCAGGATTTCCTGCAGGATCCTCACAAGGTCTCACTGGGTTGCTTGAGGGCTCTGATCCTGGTCAGTGTGTGGTGGTGCTGAGGTGCAGGACACTCTTGAGGAAAGAGTAGAATCAGGCAAACCTGAAGAAATTCTCCCCTGCAACTGCACTATCATATTGAACAAGCTTTTAGGGACCTGTCCATGCTTTTAGTCCCCTTTTGAATCCCCATAATATTTGGATATTTGTAGCATCCTCAAACAACAACTTGTAAAATGTAATTGCTCACTATGTGATAAAAATCTTCTTCAGGTTCAATACAGCAACTTCAGGCTTTCGCTCTGTCTTCTGTCATCGAAGTGTTTTCCCTGTGTAACTAAGAGGTTACACTGGATGTAGAGGTCCTACAGGTCAAGGCAAATAAGGAAGTTTTTCCTGCAGGTCACCTCATTTGTGTTTTGGTCCTGACAGTTAAGGGTAAAGAGGTTTTTTTGATGGGAGGTTATTGTGGCAAACCCCTGCACTGGTAAATCATTTCCTGGGCAGAATGGGTTACACATTTGCTGTGGTGGACGGGCATTTGATAGAGCACCTTTTCTCTCTAGAACAGAAATTTCTACATACACTCTTTAGTGTGTGGTTCTCCTTTCCACCTGTCACATCCTTCAGCCAGCAAACTGCTAATTAACACAGCTCTAGGTTTTTTAGCTGAAAATATAAAACTCTATTGAACACGCTCATTTCAAGAACACCTTAAAATTAATTTTGATAATTTTTAGCACCACTGCAAAGTAAATGTGTTATGTTTCACTAAAAATCAGACACTTTTTTTGAAATGTTTGCTTGTTGCCAGGATAATCCAGAGAAAACTGCTGCCTCTGTGCGTGGAGATTTTTACATCACGGGGGACAGAGGCATCATGGATGAAGAGGGATACGTCTGGTTTGTGGGAAGGGCTGATGATATCATTAACTCTGCTGGGTAAGGCCTCTGCTTTTAGACTTGCCTCACAAAAGGCAGCCTGGGAAGGCCAAAGGGGCTGGGGCTGACCCTGCTCGTGCTCTGCCAGGTACCGCATTGGCCCCTTTGAGGTGGAGAGCGCCTTGATGCAGCACCCAGCGGTCTCAGACGTGGCTGTTGTCAGCAGCCCCGACCCACTTCGAGGGGAGGTAAAACAAAATAGAGAAAAGATGCAGAAAGAAATGTCCTTTATTCTAAGCATCAGTATCCCTGTATGTACTAGGCTTCCTTGGAATTCAGTATGTTGAATTCAGATTTTTGAAATTAAGTGCACTAAAATTTTTTAAATCCAAATCTTGACTGATCTTACAGTTTCAGAATTATTTCTTTGCAGGCTTTTATGTGGGGGAAAAGATTTGGTTTTTCAGACTAATCATGAAATATTTTTCTCTAAGCAAGGAAATACTGATTATTTCTCATTTAAAACTTAGCATATGGTGGCAATGGTATCCAGGGTGTTTAATTTTTGTTTTATATTTTCCAACTTTGCAACATTTCTTTGTGCAACCGGGATGAGATTTTAATCTTTCTTTGTTTTCTGTCCTAGAACTATTTGAAAGTTTAATAGTGTATAAAGTGAAGAAAAATAGTGGAAAATACCAAAACATTCCCTGTTGCAGAATGGGTTCTTCACAGCACAGCAGTCAGTAACAAACAGTCAATGAAAAGGGAAATTAAAGAAAAACATCCAATTTGGGCATTCTCAATTTTGACACTCCCTTTACACAACAAATGTATCCCTTTATCCCCACCTCTGGAAGTTAATGGAATCCCTTACTTTTGGTGCCACAGGTGGTCAAAGCCTTCATTGTTTTAGCTCCTGCTTTTGTATCACATGATCCAGAAAAATTAACTCACGAGCTCCAACAACATGTCAAGAAGGTGACTGCACCTTACAAGTACCCAAGGAAGGTAAGTACAGCCCAAAAGGACAGGTTCTCTAACTGCACCAGAAACTGAGCAGTTTTTGCCCTGCCTCAGCTCCTTCTCACCTGCATTCTGACAAACTCCAGGCACAGTTCAATGAAATAGAAATTGATGGCAGGGGCTGCTGCAGCTGTAGCCTTGGGTTGGCTGTGTGTGCTAGAAAGGACCCAGGGGGAGGCAGTGGCCGTGAAATTTTACTTTATGAGTGTCTTTGATGGAATCCTGGGTTTTCCAGCAGCTCAAATGGGAAAGGCATTCAGTGAATATTTCATCATCCCAGCCCTGGCTGTGCAGCTTCCCATCCTTTCACCCCCAGCCTTAATGAAAGCGTGTCTTTCCCTCAACTGGGAATTTAACCAGAATGTATTTTTGCCTTTCAGGTGGAGTTTGTTCAGGATCTGCCAAAGACGGCCACTGGGAAAATCCAGAGAAAGGTTCTAAGGAGCAAAGAGTGGGCAAGAGTATAAAAGAGCCAGAGTGATCTGGAAAATAAGGAGAGAAATATTCCCTCACCTGTACCCACCATAACACCTCAAACATGGCACATGTTTATGACCCAGAACTCTTGGAAACATTGGGAAAAACAAGCCATGGCAGAAAAAGGAGAAAACACTCAGATGGTCTGAGGATATGTGGTATTGGAACTGCTTTTGCCATCAATCTACAAATTTTCAGGAGGAAGTGCAAGTAATTCAAAGTGTGGAATGTGAGAAAGGACAGTCCCAAGTGCATACAAAGGTCTAATTTTTTTAACTGCAATTTGTATAAATGCTTTCCTTACCACAAAAAAAAAAAAAAAAAAGTAACTACAACTCTTAAATACATACAAATAAAAAATAAGTTAATAAAAATAATCTTTGTCCTGTGGTGGGTATCAGCAGTACATTGATATATTCTTTTCAAAAACTACCACTGTAACATTCTCAGATTCTTTCAGAGTGGAAGGAAAAAAGCATTTCTTTTTAATGCTTCTCTTCTTCTTGATGAATTTGTGATTCAAGTAAATGGTTAAAGTCGAGGCAAAAGAAGACCCAAAGTGCTTTAGGTTAACTGCAAATTATGCACAATTACCAGTGGTGTAAATGATTACAAGAAGAAGTTTATGCCACAGAAAGAGTTCTGCTCCTTGCTCTGTTCTGTGCCACATTCTGTTCTTGTCACTCCAGAAGAAGTGAGCAATAAAGTCAGAAGGGTTTCACTCCAAAACATTTATGAAGGAGTGCCCGGGTTTCACATCTCCAGGGGACAGCTGAACTTTCCAGGGCCTCCCATGGGAAAGGTCCTGACAGGTGAGTGAAGGGAATGGAGAGAATCTCCCCCAAAAACTCCTGGTCTCTCCTGTCCACAGCAGACAGGGCAGGAAAATGAGGAGAAATGTCTCCATCGAACTCGGGGCTACATGGTGAGGTGAAGGTTCTTGGGATGGATGTGGTGAATGGATGTATCAGCCAGCAACTGCTGAGGCTAAAGCAGTGAGATTGTTGATGGAAGGAGTTTGGAAAAGCCCAGGAAGAAAAAGGAATAGAGAATCAGGTACTGAATGTATGAAGCAGGAACATTCTTCTAATGCAAACAATAACATCTGATGTTGTGTTCTACTATGGAGGGCTGTGGGCAATTAATTAAAAAATTAAAAATATGAGAAAGCAGGATAGGGAACTTAACATTTAATTAGCATGTTAAAATCATCAGTCTGGCTCTGACTAGCCTAAGTGACTTTAATTAATAACTCATTAATTCCTACCTAGATTATGTTTGGATAATCTCAATATTTTTTGTTTGTTTGTTGTTTGTTTGTTGTTGCAGGATTCATAGCAACAATTCTGCCAATTTTCTTATCTAGTCTACAGCATCTACATACATAATCTTCTGCCATGAAGTTGTTGTTTAAATTACAGAGTCTAAAACCCTTGTGGGCTCTGAAGCCTCCTAATAGGACTTTCCATGGACATCCCAGGCTGCTCACCTCGGATGTACATTCCCAGTATGAGTCCATCAGACGGGGCAAGCAGGAAATACCAAAGTACTTTAACTTTGCAAGTGATGTACTGGACAAGTGGTCTGAGATTGAAAAGGTAGGTGATCTTCTGTTGTGCCAATGAAATACTTTAATTTTAAATTTCATTTGGAATAAGTTGGGGCTTTTTCTTTATAAAAAAAAATCAGTTGCCAAACCATATTTGCATTAGGAAATTATACAAAAGCTCATTCTTGCTTGCTTTATTTATTGTTATTCTGTAGGAGCATTAATGCACAGTGTAAGGCTTAAACTGAAATAGGATCCAGACTAAGGCTTGGGTCTGGAGACAATTAGGCTGGTAAAGATTTCAGATTCAGAGAAGAAGAATCTATTGGGAATACTCAAGCTTGAGGAACAGCAAATCTCGATCCTTTAAGGACAGGACAAAAATAATTGTTTATATGCCAGTTGTCAGATACTCAGACGTCCCATAATATACAGATGTCTGTGCATTATTATTTCATGGTCTTTCAGAAGACAATGTTTTGTGTTTGAATCCTTGTGTTTTTTAGGCAGGAAAGAGACCATCAAACCCTGCTTTCTGGTGGATAAATGGCAAAGGAGAAGAAGTGAAGTGGAGCTTTGAGGAGCTGGGGGTCCTGTCTCGGAAAGTGGCCAATGTGCTGACTAAAGACTGTGGCCTGCAGAAGGGGGACAGGCTTATCCTGATCCTACCACGAATTCCAGAATGGTGGCTGGCCAAGGTGGCTTGTATGAGAGCAGGTCAGTGAGGTAAAATGATCATTGCAAATTGGATGAGAGGATCAAGAATGGATATGGTTTATCAAGGAAAAATAGAGCAATAATCCAGTGAGTGGCCTGGCTGCCAGGCAGTCCTGAAGGATTTTCACCAGGGGCCATAGGAGATGCAGCTTGTGCAGCAGGCAAGGCAATTCCGGAAGGCAGGGAAGAGCCATGGAAGTCACCAGACAGGTCCATATTCCATTTCTGAGAGGAGAGCACAGGTATCTGCATTAATCTGATATTTGTTTGGCTGGGGACCACCAGGGCAAATCCATATCGGAGGTCAGTTTGGGAATAGTTAATTTAGGTCCTTAGAAAAAAATCAGATGTAGGAAAAATGCCAAGACTAACTAACTTCATCGCTCTTCCAGGAATTGTCTTAATTCCAGGAACATCCCAGTTATCAGCCAAAGACATACTGTACCGACTGCAGGCATCGAAGGCCACGTGCATCATTACCACTGACAAACTGGCCCCTGCAGTGGACTCGGTGGCATCCCAGTGCCAGCTCCTGAAAACCAAGCTGATGGTGTCCAAAGGCAGCAGGGAGGGCTGGCTGAACTTCACTGAGCTGTACCAGTGAGTGTGACTTAGTGCTGCTGCAGTCCCGAGGGCAAAGCAGACCTGTCCCCACGAGCGCTCATTTACATCAACATTTCCAACCCCTGAAGCCTTAATTGCATTCTGCTTTTTGCAGAAACCAATCTCCTGACCATTCCTGCATCAAAACCAGGATTGAAGACCCAATGATTATCTTCTTTACCAGTGGAACTACAGGCTCTCCAAAGATGACTCAACATTCCCAGGGTAGTCTTGGTTTCAGACCCCTTTTAAGTGAAAGGTATGAAAGACTTAAACCTGGTTGAACACAAGATAATTGAAGCTGCAGAGTAGAACTATTGTAAAAAACTACAGAATAAGAAATACCAGTGTACATCCTTCCCCATTTGAAATCAGAGTAAAAACCCAATCAAATTTCTAGGGATTAGGATCATCCCCAGTGTCTCAATCTTCCAGTTAATATCTCTTAGTCTCTTTCTGGGTATTTTTCATTATATTACCTTTTTTTTTCCTGTTCTATCAGGTACTGGTTGGATTTGACTTCCTCTGACATGATATGGAACACAGCAGACACAGGATGGATACTGACTTCGATAGCATCTTTTTTTGATCCCTGGGTTTTTGGATCATGCATCTTTATACATAACCTACCACAGACTGAATCAGCAGTCATCCTAAATGTAAGGGAAAAACTCATGGAGATGTATTCACCTGCAGAAAGGGTGCCAAAAACAGTTCTTGACAGCATCCACAGATTTCATGAGGGTTGTGTTTACAGCAGTGTTTGAGATGCTGCATTTGTTGTGTAAAGCCCCTACTCTCATTTTTAATTTTATCCAGAAGGGGACAAACATGCAATCCATTCATACATTTTGCTCATAGCTGGTGAGCATGTGAACGGAAACCATCCAAAAGCAGCACAAATTGCCTGCCATTCATTCTAGTGACTGTGGAAGCAATATCAGTTGATACCAATGTAGAAAACAAGGCATTTCTCTGCCCACCCTGGCCAAGATTAAAGTGAAAACTTGCCCATGATGTAGGCAGAGATGCCCTTATTCTGCCCATGCCCCGAGCTGTGGGGTCCTGCTGTCAGGTAGGTGTGTTAGCACGGGATTTATCTCATCAAATATTCAAATTTGTATGCAAATATACCATATCCAATATTGCACCAGCTGCAGGAGGGTTCCTCACCCGACAGAGGGGGTGGTGCTTTTACACAGGGGGCAAATGTATTCTCCTTTCTGTGTCACCTGTTTACTGCACATTCCCAAGGCAGTTTTCTGTCTGAGCTTCACATGTCCATCTTGTTTAACCCTCCAGACTCTCTGCAGATTCCCAGTTGATGCCCTGGTCGGTGCTCCAACGTTGTTCCGCATGCTGGTGCAGAATGATCTCTCCAAGTATGTCAAGAAATAATTTACTAATCTTTAATTTGCCCTAACTAAACTTCAGTCACCTCCCATATCTAACTGCTTGACCCAAAATAGGGCGATAATTTAGTTTAAAATATCCTTCATGAGAAGACCATCAAGCAAAATTTGAGTTTTGCTGAGTTTTTTGATCAAACTGAGAAACTTGATGTTTTCCCTCAGAAATTTGAGACTTTTGCTACTGAACTTGTGGGTATGAAACTGAGAGTCTGTTAAATACTTTGCCATAATTTTTGTTTACCACATTAATTGCCCACACTTCGGGAAGGACTTCATCCTAGAAAGTGCATGTCAGCATAACTGTGAGGGAATTATTTGTTGTGGCATTTGTACCTCACCCCCTGCTCCAGTTCTCACTGCCTGCCATTGCTCCTTCCTTCCCTCTTGAACTTTCTCACTTGGCCTCTTGCAGAGGGTCAGCAATCAGGGCCCTGGCTCAGCAGATCAGTACTTGGTTATTTATAATCCCAGCTGACTTCAGCAAAATTTTTATTTTTCACGTGTTTAACCCTGACTGCTGCTACTCACAGGTGGAGTGTTGAGCACAGACTGATACTCCTGCTGTATCAGGAGCAGAAGGATCAGGGATCCCCTGATTCCCCCACCTCATGGCACTAACTCAGTAAACAGCTCTCCCATGGCCTTTACCCTTGCCTGCTCCTGGTCTCACCCTATGGATTTAAGGATTGCCTTTCTTGTGTTTAACTCCCTGTGAAGGTACAAATTCATGAACCTGAAGTACTGCATGAGTGGAGGGGAACCGCTCAACCCAGAAGTCATGGAGCAGTGGAAGAGCCAGACAGGGCTGGACATCCATGAAGTTTATGGCCAGACAGAAACGGTACAGAAATGGGACAGAAATGGGACAGAAACAGTACAGAAATGGTACAGAAATGGGACAGAAACAGTACAGAAATGGTACATAAATGGTATAGAAACGGTACAGAAATGGTACAGAAATGGTACATAAATGGTACATAAACAGAACAGAAACGGTACATAAATGGTATAGAAATGGTACATAAATGGTACAGAAACAGTACAGAAATTGTACATAAAGGGTACATAAATGGTACAGAAGCTGTACAGAAATGGTACAGAAACGGGACAGAAACGGTATATAAATGGTATATAAATGGTATATAAAGGGTACAGAAATGGTACAGAAACGGGACAGAAACGGTATATAAATGGTATATAAATGGTATATAAAGGGTACAGAAATGGTACATAAATGGTACAGAAACGGTACAGAAACGGGACAAAAATGGTATATAAATAGTACATAAATAGTACATAAATAGTACATCTGTAGGCCCCACAGCCTGCTCAGGCTTTGGGATTCCTTTTTCTGCAAGGTTTGCTCAGTAGGAGCACAGCCTGTTTCCTCCTGCACATCCCTGGGAATGTTTCAGTAATGCCCTTCCCTGGCAATCTCCAAGAGCTGCCTCTCATGGCTCTCCTCACAGAACCCAGCAGAAACACAGGGCTTTGGGAGGGAATGTTCTGTAATACCTCCACAAAGGTCCTTAAGCTAATTCCAAGTGGCAGTCAAGAGGGCAGAGTTTGAATCTAAGGGAAGGAGACTGGCTAGCAGAGGACGTTAACTTTTCACAGATAATGGGACAGGATTCCTTCAGGAGTTTTATCATTTTGCTTGTCTGTGCTATCCAGCACTGACATATAGGATCCTATGAATCTTAATTCCTTTCTTTGGAATTAGTCTAGAAACCACATTTAATGAATTGAGTGTGAATGCAGCGATTTTCTATTGCAAAACTTTGGTTTGATTTTGATTTTTACAGGGAATAATCTGCTCTGTTTTTAAAGGAATGAAGATTAAACCTGGATCAATGGGGAAGGCAGCTCCCCTTTATGATGTTCAGGTTTGTTGACTGCTCTTTACATTCTGTCATGGGGGACTTTTTGTTTGATTGAATTTGTGTTTGGAGTTTGTTTTTCCATTGGACTAAAATAAGAGCTGTTTTTCATTCTAGATCATAGACAAAAATGCCAATATCCTGCCTCCAGGACAACAGGGGGAAATTGCTGTCAGAAGCAAACCTATACGGCCACTTGGTTTTTTCTCTGAATATTTAGTAAGAACTTTATTTTATTATTCACCACCACCACCAATCTCTCCAAAATCTCTCCAATTGCATAGTGGTCCAAAAGGCTGAACATTTTTTACCATTTTGTTATTTATTACCACAGTAATTAGTTTATTTGGATTGGTGGATGATAGAAAAGGAAAGAAAATAATTTAAGATCAAGTTAAATTTTTTCTCAGAGAAATTATTTTAAACCTATTTTATTGTATTTTATAGCAATATCAACATCCTTGATTGAAAAATTAAATTCCAGTGCATTTGATGTTATGGGTGTTACAGAACAATGTTCAGGTAATGCATGTTTAAAATCTAAACTACTGCTTGTAAACCACTTTAAGGATAACCCTAAGAAAACTGCAGAAAGTGAACGTGGGGATTTTTATGTCACTGGAGACAGAGGGACTATGGATGAAGATGGATATTTCCAGTTTATTGGCAGAGACGATGACATCATCATCTCTTCAGGGTCAGTCTGCACACACCCACTCTAAATCTGCCTTTGTATGGTCTTAAATGCTGTGTCCTGGTGAGCTTTTGACATCATAATCCTGTGACAGGAGTGTTTTGACCTCTTGACTTTGGAATACTTGCTGTTATTATCAGCTTTACACAGACCTGCAGTATGATGATCATCTTGGTGATGATCCTGCATCCATTTCCCCTGCAACCTCTCATGTGTTGCAGCAAAGAATGAAGAGTCCATCTGGCAAAGGAGGGATGTTTATCTAGTTTATTTTTGGTCTAAAATTGAAGGAATCTCTATTGTATTCAAAGAGCTTTTGAAACAATTTATTTTCAATGCGTTGAAATGAAAGATTTGAGTGATGTGATA
Source organism: Monarcha castaneiventris obscurior (assembly GCA_026261815.1). Taxonomy (NCBI): domain Eukaryota; kingdom Metazoa; phylum Chordata; class Aves; order Passeriformes; family Monarchidae; genus Monarcha; species Monarcha castaneiventris. Next base: position 13,999,033 of record JAMPIT010000856.1, on the reverse strand, counting down.
GCATAAGGTGGCACTGGGTGCTGCTGCAGACCCCAGCTCTTGGGGTGGGATGGAGCTCCAGCTTCAGAGCCCCGAGGAGAGAGGACAGATGGAGAAGGATCCACAGCCCCAGCTGTCCTGCCACAGGAGCACCATGAAATGCTCCTGCTTCTAACCCAGCCAGCTTTCCCATTTCACCTAAAGCTCCCACAGTGGGTTGTCAATTTGTTCTGGCTTGGTTTTTTCCTTCAACGTGACAATTAAAAAACATTTCGTACTGGTTTTTCCGGATAAAATATAAGAGGCAAATCTCATTTTTATTTTTCCTTGCCTAGGTATCGCATCGGGCCATTTGAAGTAGAGAGTGCCCTGATAGAGCACCCAGCTGTGGTGGAAACTGCTGTTGTCAGCAGCCCAGACCCCCTCAGAGGAGAGGTAACAATGCTGAACAGAGGGGGGAAAGCAATGCATTTGTCCAAATACATAATGATATAAAGAAATTTCTGCTTAACTGAATAATGTACAGCTCTAAGGCAATAATGCCATGTTAGAATCATGGAATTGTTTAGGCTGGGAAAGGCCCCTGAGATCATTGAGTCCAGCCATGAACTCAGCACTGTCAGGTCCCCAAATAAACCTGAGCACCACACCTACTTCCATCATGGATAATCCCAGTGGGGCTGAAGCAAAATCCCTTCCCAGTTTCATGCCTTTGCTCTTCTGAGTTTCTTCTCATCCCCTGGTCTTCTCTGTGGAGAACATTACTGTGATGTTTACTTTGCCCTTGTTCTTAAGTATTTGTCTATGCACTGAAATTGTCATTTATGACTCTTGGTGTAGCCAAAGCTGTGCTGTAACTGCATTAGACATGGGCTGCAGGCGTGGTGGAAGCACAGTCCTGTGCTGGGATAACAGGGCTTAGTGTCCTCAGTGGGAACTTCAGAGAGAAACAAAATGTCCCTTAGCTTCAGGGATGACTCCAGAGACACCTTTTATTGTCCCTTCCTCTTGACTGCTGCTGAGAAAAAAGGGCAAAGGCTCTTATTTGCAATGAGGGCATGAAAACCGTGCTTTAAACTTTCCCTTCTGCACATACACGTGCAGAAGCTGGGCACAATCCTTTCTTACCATGTGCTGATTTCTCTGTTCCTCATGACTGCTGTGGCCCTGGGCAGCATTGCTCACTGCTAACCTGCACATCAACCCTTAAAAACAGATGGTGTCAGATCACTTTTGTTGATTTTACCTTGCAGGTCGTGAAAGCATTTGTGGTTCTCTCCCCAACCTTTTCATCCACTGACCTGGAGAGCTTAACTCGTGACTTGCAGGACCATGTCAAGAAAACGACTGCTCCATATAAATACCCTAGAAAGGTAAATACTTCTGAGGAGAAACTTTAAAACAGGGCACCCTTCCATAAATCTCAGGAGAATTACCATTTGAATTTTCGTGATTCACTTGAAAGAGACAACAGTAAAGATTCATCTAGAGCACTGGCTCCAGAATAACATAAACAATAGCTTCCTAAATAAGATTAGTTTACATTGTTTGTCATGCATTTGCGTAAAGTACTTGTTAAAATTTCTCAAAATTTTCTAGGTTTTGTACATCCCTCCACACATCCCACTTAGACCTCCATGTCCTAAGTCAGACTCACAATCGTAATTCTGTTTTGTATTTAACCTTCAAACAAGCAGTTGCCAGTGCCTTTAGGGTAGCACATGACTGAACCTGAATAAGTTTTTGACTACTGATCATCACAACTAATAAACAGACACAAGCCCAAGAGGATACCCTTGCTGTTTCTTAGTAATCCCAGCACCACAGGAAAAGAGCTGCTGCAGTGCCTTAGTTCACTTGTGCAGAACTCACAGAACTAAGAACCACTGAGGACTTTGGGGCTGTAACATCCTTTTTTTCTTCTTTTTGTCACTCATCTCAGACCCCTGATACCATGCAGGCATTTGCCCTTCTGCTGGGAGTTACTGTATCCAGCCTGGGGAGCTGAGAGGCAGCTGTACAGATGTTTGGCCATCTAGGCAGCCAAAGAGAAGGTTTCACAAGGGGCACAATGTGCTGCTTTGGTGTGGCTTGGATTTGGGGCAGGCAGCTCTTACAGATGGGAGTCCCCTTCATTTTCCACTTATGCTGGGAGCGAGCCTTGGACAAACCAGCTCTGTTAGAACACACTGCATTGCTTCCTCTCTGTATTTCATCCAGGTGGAATTCGTCAAAGAGCTGCCAAAGACAGTCACTGGGAAGATCAAGAGGAATGAATTAAGAGACAAAGAGTGGGGACGGATATAGCATTGTTTGGAGTTTAACAGAACTTCTTTCATTCCATTAGCGCTATGTAAATTTCACTGCTATAACTGCCTTTGTTCTGATCTCTTTTTGTTAAATGCCTGAGCATCAAAAACTACAGGTAACATCAAGATGTGGTGTTTGTGCCTGCTTGCAGAGTTACCAATGTCAGTACTTGACTGAATTGTATTATTCTGGGAGAAAAATAAAATTTTCAATAGACAACTTCAAGAGCCTTTCCCTTTGAGACCTCCTCAGCACCCCTCTTAGAGCCCAGCTTCTCTTTGATGTTATTCTCAAGAGACAATAGGAAAGATAACCCCCTCATCTGAAAAGGTAGTCTTCATAAAACATATTTTGATTCACTGTTTCCTGAGGGTTTACCCTGACATCCAGAGCTTATGGAAAGGACATGGGGACTGGTATGGTCACTATATGGGTTCCAAAAATGCAACATTATGAAGAGGTTGCAAAAGAACATTTTTTCCTGGTTTTGGATAGTGACAGTAGAAGTCCTGGAAGTGCATTGTTACAGATGAGGGGTTAGCAGTTTTATTGGATAGATTCAAAATCCATGGTTTTGGTGGTAAGATGAGAACCACGTGTAGGTGCTCTTTCTTTTGAAAGCACCTTGTCTCTTCCAAGCACTAGCCAGGAGTGGAATTCTCAGTGCAAGGTTGGAAGTATTTGGCATGTTTTTAAACTGTGGGGTATGTTCTTATGCACAGTATAAGACTACTGACTTGCATGAGTAATATGAATTTATACCAAAAACTTCTCTGAAGTAGATATGAACATAAGATCCCATCTTTTGCTTTTAAAACCCCTCTGAGGTAAATGAAATGAGAATTGAGATTATGTTCAGGATGTGAGAAATAATCCTTTTGTAGATGATGCTGTCCATGCATCATGAGAAACAAAGTTGTAGAAATTCACAGCGTGTGCTTAATGTTGCACATATACATATACACAGTGTGTATAAATATATGCTTTGTGCATGCATTTGGCACATAAACTTGCTCTGCTTGCATTAGTAAGAAAGTTAATATTTAGTTTTACATCTTGAAATGCTTAATATGTTTCCAGAATGGGTTTGGAACTTGGTCCTGCAGATTTTCTGGATTGTGATTTTTGTGACTTTGCGTGTGTTACTTTCGCCAGTCCATTGAGCAGGAGCATTTTATAAGTGATCTACAACTTCATCTCCTCTCCCACAATACCAAAAGTTGGAATTAAGCTTTAATGAAAAACAGAGCAGCCTTTAGGTGACTTAGGGTTTAGTTATTCAAAAGCACTTCAGATTGCTGATATAAAACCAACAAGCCACACAAAGCCCCTCAGTTGCTCCCTTTGAAGTCGAGGCTAGGCTCAGTTTCAGTGGTGGGTGTTTGTCCTGCACTAGTGACTTGAGGAATTACTGAGTCAACCAACCGATATTCTCTGTTTCTCTAAAACAGAACTTGTTCTTTTTGTTGGGCACTGGGAGTGATGTGCTGCCTGCCAGCTAAATCCTAAAAAGAGCCCGCAGCTTTTAAATTTGCAGGCTTGCCACAGAAAAGGAGCACAGCTTGGAATGAAACTGCTAAGTGCTGTTATTCCTCTGTACAGAGAAGTTGGGGTTTGCTCAATAACTGTCAGAGATGATCTCTGGGAACATTCAAAGGGAGAAATAGAAATACAGAGTGGTGCTCTATGCTCTTTGCTGCTGAGCTCCTCACCAGAACATGCTCATCCTTTTGTGTATTTTGTGTATTCCAGCATCCTGTTCCCTGACACTCTTAAGAGGACAACCTTCTGAATAAGGGTGGAAGATACACATTGCTCTTCTGCTGCTTTGGAATAGTTCTAAAGCAGTATGTTCTCTATAACTTTAAATTGTACATGGGAGAAAAGGTTTTTGAAAATAGTGATAGAAGAGGGGAAAATGGACTGGCCCTAATATTTGTATCTGCAGTGCTGTCACTGAAAGCCCCAATACACATAACTCTGTGCCAAATATTTTGTGAGAGTGTTTTTTAATCATTGTTGGTGATCAGACTTCCAGCTCTGGCCAGTACTGGGTTGCACAGAGTTTCAGGATTAAATATAATCAAGGATTTCCTGGACTGAGGTGCCAGTTCAGACTGTGAGATATTTCCATAACAGCCAATCTGCTATGTGGTTATGGGCACAGCAGAGGTTTAGATCATCCCTGCTAGGTCACATCTCACATTTCTTGTTACCTCTCTGTAGCCCTTGCACTTCACACACTGCTGCTACAGCACTTGATTCAGAAGATAGAAGTAGTAGTTGAACTCTGTGACCAAGGCTGTATTTAACAGGAGCACAAAAACACCAGTGAACTGAAGAAAAAGCACTGGGTATTTATCTTGGATTTTCCTGGTCCTGCTGTAAATCCATTATGCACTATAAACACTTCCACTGGTAGCAGGAGTCTGCGAAAACAGCAAATGTGCTGTGTAGTAAAGCTGTTGATGACCTTTCAGGACAACTAATTGTTATTAACTAGCTAATAAACACAAGCCCCAGGCGAGGCTGTGCCAGGAGGGTTCTGCAGGTGGATCTCACCTCCCTTCAGCTCTAAAATGGATATTCCTTTGCTTTCCAGCTACAAAGCTCATTATTGTCTGACGTCAAAAACAGAGAGAAAACGCACAAAATGCTGTGTCTATTACATTTCTCTAAATGGATCTGAGCTTGCACTACTGAAACCAGGGGATAGTCCCATTAAGAGTGATCTCTAGTGGAAATTTCCTCAGGTTTAAACACTCCCCTACACTTGTATCTCATTAATTAATTAGACACCTCTAAGGGGGTAGGAGAGGAGGCAATTTAGTCTCTTTTTTATAGAGAAAAGGAATAATTAGGAAGAGCCAAACTGCTAATTATAAAATAGGTAGCCTTAGAATGTCTAGATTTGTTACATAAGACTACAAAGCAATACAGAAAAGTGGGCAGGAATAACTCTTTTATTGATAGCTGTGGCCTATTCACCCTCTAAAAGATGAAAAAAAATATTCTATACAAATTATTCCAATCCATATTCCTGAAATTTGCTGACAAAAAGGCTAATGTGAATGGCTTTTCACTATGAAAGGCTAAAAATGAAATGCAAAATGAACTTAATGTCTTTAGCAATCCTCTGGACAGATCACTGTGAATCTGCCTACCTGGCAGGGTAATTGCCACGACTTCCCTGCTGCCCACGTCCTGGGCTGCCTCAGCTGCCTGCTGAGCTGGCCAGGAGGTTTTGGGGCTCTGGAGCCGCCAGGCAGCACTGGCACGGCTGGCCTGGCCAGGCAGAGGTGTTTGCATGCCAAGCCACACCTTTTCAAACATCAGTCCTGGCAGAGCATTTTCGTCTGGTTTTGTACCTGCCACGCCACAGTCTGGTCCAAGAGCAATCTTCAATGTAAGAACACCATGCCCACAATGAACAGTTACTCATATTTCATGTTGTTTCCCAGGCAGGCCACAAAACTAAGCCTCTTAGGTTCACAGGATTAGCTGTTTTAAGATGGCATAACCACAGGGTGATTGTTATTTGAATAGGAATATAATACAGGAAGGATTTTGCAGCAGGATTCTTTTGGGGACAGGATATTGCCAGCTGCTTCCAATCCGTGGGAGTTACTGGTGTTACTTAAAGCTCTCCCCTACTGTATTTCACTACTGAAATGATAACTGAGCTGAATTACATGTAAATTAATATTTTAATCACACAGCTGTGACCCTCAAGAAGGGCAAGTCCGTACTGGAAAACACCAAGGCTGTGAGGTTGGCTTGCTCTTGAAAGAAATTATTTTCAAGCTTCTCAAGCCAATCTGTTTTAATCCAGCACCAACTGAAGAGTGAACCTCAGGGTTTCATACCAAGACATGGTCCATGTGTTTCAAGTCAGCATTAGGACAAATTAGGTACACCACATTCCACAGAGCATCCTCTCTGCAGCTGATGTTTGGGCACTGTAACATCCTTCCTCAGCACTGACTGCCTCAGCAATTATTTGGCTTTTCATGCAAGTGAGATCACAATAATGTCTTACAGTTTGTCCATGGAGGTTTGAATTCCAAACACTGAGGCACTGTGTGACCACACCACTGAGCCCAAAAGTGATGGCATGGTGGAGAAGCCAGGGAATTAATGTGTTAACCATGAATGTTCAGTAAGTGCAAATTGTGAAAAATCACAAGTAAACTGTTCAGTCCTGTAGGCACACAGGTCAGTGAGAGAGAAGGAAAGAAACAAAAAATCCCACTAACTCCCCTGAGTCTTTGTCCTTAGAAGATAAGCAGGCTGTCATCAATCAGGATCAGCCACCAACAAACATCCACAGTTGGCCTTTGTGTCTTGTCTCAGACTGTTCTTCCCTTTGTGTGACCTAGACATTGATGTTTTAATCCACACACACAAGTCTTCAAAAATTTAAAGAAAACACCACGGGAGGTAAGAAAGCAGAGTTTTAATAAATGGGTTGCAAGGGATACAGGACAAGGGAAGAAAAGTAATTTCATTTTCCAACTTCTAAAACAATTTTGAAAGAAGAAAGAAGAGGAAAATATAAATTATGAGAGATTTGAACACATCCTTTTCATTAAACCAAGACAAGTAACAAATTGTGTTCTTCAAGGTAGGTCTTTTCCCATTTTATGCCAGAAATGAAATACCAAAGCTAGAAAGTTGTACAGGAAGCATATTCAAAACCCTGCTGGAAAGCAAGTTATAGCTGCACTGGTTTTGGTTGGTTTTTAGAAGTCACAGGGACAGTCCACTGTAACAGCAAGACAACAGAAAGACTCACTAGCATTACTTTCAATCTGGAACAAAATTAATACCATAAAGCTAAAACTGTACCAAAAATTAAAATTTAATTCCCCTCATCTAGTATAGTATAATAGAGAGCTTCTTTCATAAGACGTTTCCAAGCAGTATTTAAATTCATATTTTGAGACTTAAGAAAAGAAACTAAAAACAAAAACACTTTATAAAAACTCCAAAGGATTGAGTCTTTGGAAAGAGCAGCAAAATGCTATTTTCAGGAAATTACTCAAAAGGATTCCATTCAGTGACTACAGCATTTACTGTAAACCAGTTAAGTGCTGCATCCACAGCTAATGTAAACATACATAGTTTTTGATAAAACCATCTGCAATGCCTGCACTGTGCTTCTACTGTTCTACAACAGTCCAATCTTTTACTCTAAATCATCTCATAATATTCAAGTATTTATTTATATCATAACAGTTCTTTCCATTCAAGACAGCATATCCTTGTGTATGTATAAATATATGTATAAAACCCTCCATCAAATTATCAGATTTACCTCTTTCTGTTGCTCACACACAAAAATGTTACCGAGTTCTGCAGCTGTCAGAACAGTTCCTTCCCAAAACCCTCTGCAACCAACTGTCTTTTCCAGCTCTCTCACTTCTGTCAGTAATTGCTCAGAGCTGTTTCTGTGCTGCCTTTTGGCTTCTGCAGCTTCCAGATAAAACAAAGGAGAGTCCATACATGTCAGGATGGCCACATCTACACAAACATGCACAGACTGCTGCTTTGAGTGCCAGGTACAGGAAATGCACAACAAAGCTGTAGGAGGACAGCAAGCTCCACCACAAAGGTGATGCACTCTTGAGCACCCTTACATCTGCTGTAATGTCAGTTCCACCTGCAACGAGCATTAAAATTCTTACACATGTGGATTTCAAAACCAGGATTTCAAAACAAAACCCCCTCTCCTCATTCCAACACCCTTTCAGAACACTAGGGCAACTTTTTTATATGTTCGGATTATGTTTACCTTTCCCTTATATCACATTTTCTACACTGTCAGTGCCTCATTCCCCTTGGGCTCAGATTCTATTTCACTTTGATTCTTGTTCTCTTCTTTTACTTCTTTAGAGCTCTTCTCCTCAGTTTCTGCTTTAACTACCTCTGAATTCTGTTCTTCTGTCAGACTTGACTTCTGTTGTGCATCTTCTTTGTTGCTCTTCACCACCTCCTGTAGATTGTATTTTCTGAACAGAACATAGTCCCTCACCACACTCAAGCAGCAGACGGTTTTTATTATTTCCACCACAACTGTGTATTGAGGATTATTAAGATCGACTTTGTTTTCTGGATTAAGGCTGCCCACAATTCCTGTAAAAGAAGATGCAGTTTAGAAGATGCTGGAAAAACTGTTGAAGAGCATAAGCATGTCTTACTGAATGGATAAAAACTAAGAGACAGAAAGCAAGACCCCCCTCAGTTATGGCCAATTACTTATTTTTGTAACTGCTGTAAATGGCAGAACAGAGCAGGACTTGCAGAATATACCACCAGTAGGACTAAAGTAACTGAAAAGTAATTTCAAAGCACATATAACTGACACTGAAAATGATACTCAACACTGTTCTCTCTTCTGCTTATAGTCTCTTAAGACATCAGCACCAACAAGGAATACTGATGTCAAGACTTTTTTTAAGTCCTAAGAGAAGCTTTTAAAATTCAACTACAGGTTTTAAGCAACAAATGTGTAAGTCTGACCCATGTTGTGCATGCAATATACCTGTGCACGTAAACTTGTTTTGTTTCATGTGATATCCATACATACCTGCCAATTCCTTAATTACTTCTTCCCTACTCATATGGCTGTTATTACGAGCTTTGTAAACAATCTGGAAAGTACCCTTGTTAGGGGCTTTAAACCAAGGCTCAAAAAACGTTTCTGTGTATTTTTTCATATCTTCCATAAAAGCCTTGCAAGTTCCAGAAATGGGCAGCATGCGCAGAATGACTCTTGTTTTCTTCTTTTTAGTGGTGTGCATATCCTTTAGTATATGGTGCACCAGGTTCTCAGGTTCTACAAGAAAAACAGTTGGGAATGAGCAACAAATGGAAGGCATTATCTCCCTTCTTCCCCTTCTAAATAATAAGCTGAGGAAATGCACACTTGGCTGCACTGCTGTCAGCCTCAAATCCCTTTATATAAAGCATTGTTTTACTATACCAAAAGTGGAGAATCAAAGATTATTCTGTTGAAGCAGTTACCACTACCTTTAGCTTTTTCACTAATGACAGAATTCAGTGGCACAGCCAAAGGGAAGGGTAACTGTTAGATATACACGTGTCACTCGAAGCCACACTCTGTGGCCTTTCAGTAACAGTGCTCAGAGCAGTTTGCATCACTCAGCATCAGCTGAAGCCCCACCTATGCCCTGGGTTCTGATGAAGACCACGTTGTTGGCACCGCTCTCCACCGACTGGAACCGCCGCAGCTTCTGCTCCGTCGAGGCACGGATCTGCCCAACCTCCTTCTTCAGGGCTGCCTCCACATCGTCCTCATCCTCCTCCCTGTCGCTGCCGGACAGCCGCTCCTCGTGATCTGAAAACTTGACACGGGAAGGGTTTGCTGGTGAGCACCGAGCAGCAGCGCCCGGCTCCCGGCCGGGGCAAGGGGTATGGGGCAAGGGGCACGGGGCAAGGGGCAGGGGGCTCAGGGGCACGGGGCAGAGGGGTCAGGGGCACGGGGCACGGGGCAGGGGGCTCAGGGGCACGGGGCACGGGGCACGGGGCAGGGGGCTCAGGGGCACGGGGCTCAGGGGCACGGCCGGGCCTTGGCTGCAGCCGGCAGCGGGGCCGCGCTGGGGATCGCCGGCACAGCCTGGGGCTGTCGTGGGCGTGGGGCTCACACACTGCTTACACACACACACACGGCTCCTTCCACACACACGGCTCCTTCCACACACACGGCTCCTTCCACACGCGGCTCCTTCCACACACGCACAGCTCCTTCCACACGCACACAGCTCCTTCCACCCACACGCGGTTTGTTCCACACACAAGCGGCTCCTTCCACACACACAGCGGGAGCCGAGGCCTCGGGGTGCCGCTGCCCATCCCCGCCGCACGCACCTGCTCGGGCCCGTAGAGCAGGTCCCCGTACTCGCCGAGCAGGCTGTAGGCCTCCCCCACGCACTTGCGCTCGTTCATGTTGCAGGTGATGAGGATGCCGCGCATGCCGGCCTCCAGCTGCCGCCCGCCGCCGCGGGGCCGCTTGGCCCGGCCGGCCGCCGCCGCGAAGTGCCCCTTGGGCCGCCGCTTGCGGGCTGCGGGCTCGGCCGCGGCCATGGGGCAGCTCCGGCAGCACCGCCAGCACCGCCGCGATGGCGTCAGCGCCGCGCCCGCCCCGCGCCCGCCCGTTCTCTCTGCCCGGCCGGCACAGCGCCGCGCCTGGAGCGGCGGCCGCGGGCACCGGGGCTGAACCGCGGGCACCGAGGTGAGGGAACCGAGGTGAGGGAACCGAGCCGTGGGCACCGAGCCGCGGGCATCGAGCCGCGGGCACCGGGGCTGAACCGCGGGCACTGAGCCGAGGGGACCGGGCCGTGGCACCGGGAGCTGAACAGCGGGCACCGAGCCGTGGGCACCGAGCTGAGGGCACCGAGCCGCCGGCATCGAGCCGTGGGCACCGGGGGCTGAACCGCGGGCACTGAGCCGTGGGTAGCGGGCCTGGGGACCAGGCTGTGGGGGACCGGGCTGTGGGCACTGAGCCGTGGGCACCGGGGGCTGAACCGCGGGCACCGAGCCGAGGGCACCGGGCCGTGGGGACCGAGCCGAGGGGACCGAGCCGCCGGGACCGGGCCGTGGGCACCGGGCCGTGGGCACCGAGCCTCCCGAGCGCGGGTTGCGGCCCCGGGGCGCAGAATTCAGTCTTACCTGATTTCCACTACTTGTCTGTCCAGGGGCTACACTAAGCTAAAGCAGACGCTGATACAAATGAAATAGGAAACTCAGGAAGGCAAGAGCACAACAGTAATGTGTATTAAATAAAGTATTTAATGAAATGTCAGCGTCTTACCTTTATTGTTACTTAAAGGATAAAAAACTCTGTAAGAGCTTCAAGAATCGCTTTTGACGTGATATCTTCTAGAGATTTTAAAATGTTCCAAAGTTTCAAAAATGTAAAAGTTGTAGGCATAACAAGCATATTTAGAGAAAAAAGTGCAAATAAAATCTGTGTCACTGAAATATTTAAGGATTGGACCAGTAAAGCATTTAAAATATAACAGAAATTTAAGATTTGTAGCAACAGCTGCTCATACTCTTAATTTTAGCACTAATAGTTTTATCTGTTCTCTCACACTTCATTAAGGAGTTACTTTATGATCTGCTCATATTTTTGTGTGTTTGAGCAACTTCCCTTTCTAGCTATGTTAACCAAGAAATGTCCTTTTTGTCCCACTCTGAGAACATATATCTGACATCATTTGACTGTCCCAATTACATTAATCGTGAAACTTAAGAGAGTTTAGAATTCAGACAAAAAATTGTATCCATTTTCAAGTTCTCATGGAGGGTCTAAGACACAAATACTTTTTTTTGGAAGAATTTTCTGTATTACTAGAAACAGTTCCGAGAGAGGTCAAAGCATCTGCACTCAAGGTGAGACCATTAGATTGCTCTTTCAGAAGTGCATATTCCCACTTGAAGTATCCACAGCTTTTCTTATTACCTCCTTGCTTGCCAACAGGACAACAGAAAAATGCTCTGCCATGATTTGGGCCACCATTTGACACACAGAGTTTTTTGGCTCTTCGACCGCACTTACACAGAGGGGGAGTTGGTTTCCCATTTCTCACAGCTCTTACAGACTGATTCAGATTGACTCTGCAGTTCAGAACAGCAGGATATACTTTGGGCAAATTCGAACTTCTCAAAGGTAAGGAGTGATCAAAAGAGGAAGTTTTCTCTTGATATATCTGAAAGGACTGCTTTTTTTCTGGTGGGCATGTTTTTGGACTAGTTGGCTTTCTTTTAGGAGCCTCCAAAGGAGTAGAGTAATTTCCAGTTAATGCTGATTGTGCTGAAACAGCATTTCCCTTTGCAGATGGTAACTTAAAAGCTGAAAATTTTGAAGTCTGCCTTTGCACTGTCCCTATATTATAGATTGTAGTATCAGGACTTTTGTAAACAACAGACTTCAGAGGTTCCGTGGGTGCTGCAGTTTCCTCCAAACTCTGATTATCTGAACTTGTCACAGCCAATTGTTTTGAAGTTTTTTCTTCAAACACTGTTAGACCATCTGTGTTCAAGTCATCCTTGAGCTGAACTGAGTCTGAATTTTGTTCATACTGAGATTCTGGTATCAAAGCAACATCTTCCCAGTCTGTCAGCAGAGACAAGCACTCAGAACTGGTGCTGACATCCCCACTGGAGAGAGTAACCGAGGGGATGGTGGTGGAGACCAGCACCAGCCCTGACCCCTGTCCTGGGACGCTGGCTCTGGCTGTTCCCAGAGGCTGCCCACTGCTCCATCCCTGCTGGATGCCTGTTGATGCAGGACTGGGACGTGGCTGTGCCAGACCAAAAGGAACAGGAAATCTGTCAGGAGATGATGCTGAAGAGCTTTGGGATTGAGCGTGGAATTCAGTCCTTGAGCTGGGTACAACATGGACATCTGCAGAGGGATCAGTGCAAGTGATCTGCTGTTCCCCAGCCTGTACATTAGAATTTACCTTGTTTCCAGCAATGCTGTTGTGTTTGTTCTCAGCCAGAGAGTTTGCTTCACAAGTTCCATCTCTAGATGTTTCAGGTCTGCTCTTTCTTCCCAGTGGAGTCTTGTCAGTGAAGTTTCCAGTCAGTGTTCTGGAAATTAAATTACAGTTCTGATGTGCCTGGGGAGTCCATAAACAAAAGCAGATTTTGGAAAGTGAATACCCAGACATTTTGGGAATAAATGCACAACATTAATAAGCGTATCAGCCTAAGGATGTTCTTTCCAAATCACAGTCGAGATGCTGGGTTTATTATTTGAATAGCTCACCTTTCATCTGTATTCCAGGCTACAAAGCAAGTAGGCTGGAAGATACGAAGCAGTGACTAACCTTATCCAAAGATTTAGTAACTTTCAGCACACATCCATCACAAATCAGCCTCCAAGCAAGACGAGCAGTATTCCGGGAATCATCCAACCCTTCGAAAATATGGTTATATTAATGTCTTCTTTTCAAACTGCTACTGGGGATAGTTCTTATTAGATGAAAAATGTCATCTAGGTAAGCCTTACATAAATGACAAGGAGTCACAGAACTGTGACACTTAGTCATCTAGTTCAAAAAAGGGAAGTGGAAGTAGAAAATTCCAAATAATTCCTTGTGCTGAAACATCTGAAGGACTATCCATAGAGCTGAATATCTATTCACAATTTTAAATATCCTTGCTCTGTTTTACTAATCCACTCCAAAAAAACAAATCATATTGTGCTGGAATTCTCTAACGTTAACATGCTGAGCTATCAGTTAAAATCAAGTTTCTTTATCTTCTGTCCACCTCTTTTCTTTTGCATCCCAGCAATTCATAAACTGATCTTGTGAACATGCACTCAGTAGCAGTAAAAGAGATTTCAGAAATGAAGTGTGAGGTTAGAAATAACAAACTGATCTTGGAAGCATTTTGCCTTTCTTGTTTTGATGGTTTGTTGGACAGAACATGGCATAACCTGAAGCAGTAGTTACTGTTCAGAGTAATGACTAGCTATTAACTAGCTGCTTTAGGTTAAGTTAGCTAACTAAAGCTAAATAGTAGTATTTAGCTTTATAAGATACATATATATTAATATATATTAAAATAGGATCATCATACTTACCAGAATGTTCCCGACCTTCAAAAGTTATCCCCAAATCCTGCAAAGCTCCATTCAGCCCTTTAGGCTTTCTGTTGTAGAAGGCCTAAGGAAAGAGATGCAGGTGCTTAACATAAACATTTCCAAACCTTTCCCTAGTGGAGCAAAGCCATTTCAGAAATATCCCCTTATGAATAATAAATCTCACAGGGCAATTAAGCAAGTTGGGTATCTACATTTTACAGTGAGGACAAGACCATAAGTGACTTATCCTGTAAGAACTCAGAATGGAAAGAACCATGAATCCCTTCTCTCAGTTTTAAGCAAATCCATTCTGTCTGAGCTGTGGAGTCATTTGTCTGCACTCTATGGCTTACCTTGATGAGTCTTAACAGACCAGCAGTGAAGAATGCAACCATAAATAATATCTTAAGATGTTTAAACTGTTGCACAATATGCAGTCAAAGGCATGGGCATGAATATATTTGGCATAGGTATGGATTTTTTTTGTAAGTGAAAAATGTGAGTATTACTACTTACTCCTGGTGTCTGATTTGATCACTAGAAAGGGAGAATAGTCACACTGTTTATCTTTAGAGACCTCATTCTGCTGCCTGTCTGTAAAGAACCTCTAAGTACTTCTAAACAGACTACGACAACGACTTCCTACACAGCAGTATAAAGCAGCAATAAGAGCACACAAAACAAAAGAAGTTAGGAAGCAAGGAGAGCAAAAACTGTCAGGAAAGGAAGAGCAGCTCAAAAATGGTAAAAGGATTTTCATTCTTTTATCAAATAACAATCTTTCCCTGGCATTAAGATTTCTATTCAAATCCACACAGTTCTAGGGTTGGTTATTAAGCAATAACACAAAAGAGTCCCAGGTTACTCTGGTCACTGGGACATACAGCATTGCCTTGTAAGCTCAGGTGCAGTCAGCCTTTGAGGTGAGTGTGGGCAGAAATGTTTCAGGCTGTCAGTTTCTCACCCTGTACGTTGCTTTGAGATCAATCCAGGAGTTCAGGATGTCGGGTTTGCGCAGCTGCTTCCTTTTACACTCGTAGTGCAAACACACGCCCAGGTCCCAGTCTGTGCAGAGAAAACCAGTCAGTCCACCACTACAGAACTGGCCTAAAATCCACATCATGTGGCCTATGTGTCCCTTTATGTGGCCTAAAATCTACATGAAGGGGCACTACACCAACACAGTCAGCATCCAGTGTGTGAAGTCGTCCATGGAAAACGCTGGGGGTGCTGCAACAGGACACCAGAAGAAGCAAACTCCTGTTGTTAGTAAATAACTTCAGACAGCTGAAGATCTCAAAGGCAATCACTAAATCATTTAGACACACTAAGAATGGTCACACCATTCCCTATGTAAAGGGGAAAAATATAACAATGTCAGATCCTGGAGTCAAAGGTGCAGCAAACACGTCAGGATTCCATGGATTTCGTATTTTCAGTCTTATCCCAATATTCCACATTTTTAATACCTAATAACAGGATTTTGGCTGCCTAGAAGTGAGGACACAATCTCACTAGTGCCACCTAATGTTATTATTGTGCAGAAAAAGTAAATGAAACTGTTACTTACCTGTCCAAGTAACAAAGGCACATGCTTTTGCATCTGAAGTAGAATTACTTTGACTGTCTGTACTGAATATAATTTTCTTCTCCTTTTGTATCTTTTGAATCCATTTCAAAAACTGTGATAAGCAAATGTTGAGAGGCACCCCTTCATCAACTTGATCCTTCATGGAGCAGAACAAGAAGCATGTATGTGTTAGAATGCACTGAAATTCATTTGAGGTTTATTTCTTTTTAGACCTTTAAGGGCCTCTTTAAATAAAACAGTAAACAGCAATTACACAATTGTACAACAATGTTAAACCACAATTACCTGTGTTATGCCAGTTAGTCCTGTACAGAATTCAGAGAGAATAGGATTCTCCTGGGGCTGGACATACATGTGGAATTCAGATTCAATCTCTCCTGTTGAGGTGTTTAACAGGATTGCTGGAAATTCAACTGCAACAAACACAGGAAGGAGAAGAAGAAACAAAACAAACAAACAAACCAGGACCAAAAGACAAAACCAGAAAGGTTAAAGCTGTCCATGGGAATTATTCCATTTTTATACGGGTCTCTGCCAACTCTGCGTATTCCATGATTCTATTATATATATATATGTATAAATACATATATGTATGTATAAATATATATATATTTATTTATATTTATTTATATTTATTTATATTTTTATATATATGTATGTATACATATATATGTATAAATATATATATACACGTGTATATATATATATAGGGTTTGAGCATGGTGCTGATAAAGCCAAGGTTGTGGGTTTGATTCGTGTTTGGTCCATTTACTTAAGAGCTGGACATGATGATCCTTGTTGGTCTTTTCCAGCTCAGAATATTCTGTGAGATACATACACACACACACACACACACACATATATATGTACACACATACACACACAGACACATACACACATTTATATTATCCATTTATCGATTGCTCCATTAGGCTGGAGCTGAACCGCCGGGAGTTAAGAGGAGCAGAACACAAGGAAGACCACGATGCGGGCACAGGGCCGGGCGCCGGCCCGTGCGGGGTGCACTCACTGATCTCGGCCCCGCGCCGCTCGGGCTCCGGCCAGCACGTGGCCTCCAAGTCCAGGACGATGAGGAAGGCGAAGCGCTGCCCCGCGTTCTCCCGCGCCCCGCTCCGCGCCCCGCCGCTGCTCCGCGCCAGCCCCAGCCGCCTGCGGGCACGGGCTGCGCTCAGGGGCCGCCACCGCCACCGCGGCCCCTCCGCGCCCGGACACCGCCGCATCCCGGCCCCGCACCGCACCCGCACCTCCCCCGCACCCGCATCCCGGCCCCGCACCGCCGCAACCCGGCCCCGCACCGCACCGCATCCGCATCCGCACCCGCACCCGCACCCGCACCCGCACCCGCACCCGCACCCGCACCCGCACCCGCATCCCGGCCCGGCCCGGCCCGGCCCGGCCCCGCACCGCACCTGGCCAGGCGCTTGGTGGCCATGGCCGCCCCCCGCCGCCTCAGCGAGCCGCCGCCATTTCAAAGCTCCCGCGGGCCCGCCCCCATCGCGCTCTCGGCGCTCGGCTGCTCCAGCCCCGGCCCCGGCACCGCCCGAGAGCCGCCGGCAGCGCGGGGCTGTGCCCGCCCTCAGGGGCCGCCGGACCCCGCCGGACCCCGCGGGCCATGGCCAAGGGACTGTGCCTCAACGGGCGCAGGCGGCTCGGGGAGGCGGCGGAGGGGCCGCGGGCGCGGAAGAGGCGGAAGGCGGACGGCGGCGGCCCAGGCCCGGAGGTGAGAGCCGAGCGCCCGGCGCTGTGAGGAGCGCGGTGCGGGCCGCGTGTCCCTCAGGGCCGCTGCTCGGAGGCCGCGTTGGGATGCTGTCCCACGTTGGGGTGCTGGGAGCTCCCCAAAGCCGAGCGCACGGGCAGTGCACTGCGAGGGCCGGCTGCAGGTAACATCACAGAATGCCCTGAGCTGCTCGGCAGCGATCACCGGGTCCAGCTCCTGGCCC
Organism: Monarcha castaneiventris obscurior; assembly: GCA_026261815.1. Classification (NCBI taxonomy): domain Eukaryota; kingdom Metazoa; phylum Chordata; class Aves; order Passeriformes; family Monarchidae; genus Monarcha; species Monarcha castaneiventris. Next base: position 13,981,572 of record JAMPIT010000856.1, on the reverse strand, counting down.
TGCACAGACGCCCCAGCAGTCCCACCATGGGCCTGAGAGCCTTGTCCAAGCGCTTGTCGAACCTTGACAGGTCTGGGGCCGTAACCACTGCTCTGGAGAAGCTGGTAATGGCTTGGGTTCTGCTCCAGGGAATGTAGAAAAGAGCTCATTTGGGGTGCTCAGCGTTACATTGAAGGAATTTTGTTTAAACAGTATTATCGTATAATCTTATTGTTCTGCAGTATAATCTTACCGTAAACAAAGCAGATCTTGAAAGGAGTGTTGTATGTGCTCAGCACATGCACCCCTGAAGGATGCAGAGCGGCCCCACGGTGACACCGCACCCCGGGTACACTGACAGTGCCCGTGGAACAGAAATTGGCATCAGTCCTGTTTGTACCCGGCCGGAGACAAATTCCTGTGGTTGGCAGTACCCTCTGTTTGGTGAATCAAAACCTCTGCTCTTTGTTTGGGTTTTTTTGCAAAGCTTTAATTAGGCCGTATTGAACACCACGGTGTCATTACTTGTCTCACTTAGCATGAGAGATGAGGCACTAGCAATTACACCAGCCTGTGCTGTTATTGCCAGATGATTCTTAACCGCTGGAACCACAAAGGTTGTCACCTCTCTTTAACTTCCTTACCCAATGACAAATGTCTTTAAGAGCACGACGGCTCCGTCCCTGATTTGGGCAGGCGTTGTCCAAATTACTGAGCACAAGGCTTGTTAGTGTGCAGGGGAAAACAACTTCCAGTGCTTGTTTATGCTGTGAGGTTTTACATCCTGTAGTGATGCGTGGCATTTTTCCCCCTGTATGCCTTGATGTCTTTTTATGACATATAAAAATAATAATATCTTTAAAATTTTTACAGGAGTTCTTTGGAACAGGCCATCGGGTCAGTGGAGGTCTCCAAAATGCTGCATTCACTTGCTAATTAGCCTTTAGAAGAATTGTGCATTTAGGCTTAAAGAACTGTTGTATTGAACTGTGTGGCACAGTCCCCGCCTCCTCTACTCGGTGCTTTCTTTCTGCAGCTTCCTTGGATTTTACTGAAGCATTTTTGCCTGCAGGGGTCAGCAAACCCTTCTGGCAGAGCAGATCCCACGCCGTAAATAGAGAAAACCTCACATGGACTGACTGCATGTAACACTTGTACAAATGTTTAAAGCTCTACAGCAGCAAGTGGGGGAAAGGGCTGAGAGAGCAGGACATTGTGTTTGCATATCAATGGTCTCCTTACTGCATACGTCTGCTTATGTTAATCTTTATTAAATAAGTCTTTGAAGTTAGAGTACCTGGGTTGACAGTAAATTTAATATTGAAGTGTGATCTGAAGGGAAACTTTTGCCCATAACGAGTGGAAGAGTTATTTTAAACAACAAGTTGGTTGTGTCCATAAAGTTTCTTTCTCCTTCATTTTCCATGAGCTGATGTGATTCCATGAAGCCTCTCGTTACCAGCATTTCCCTTTCCACAGGAAAAGTCGTGTCGTTTGTCAGCAGCTCTGCTCGGGGAGGGCTCCGAAATCAGCCAGGAGCAGCTGTATGAGCTGCTGAAATATGCAGCCCTGGGGAAAGGCCACAACGCAGCACAGCCCAGGTACCTCCACAGCCAGAACCAGCCTGCTCTCTCTCATGAGAGAACATTCCTGAAGGAGCATTGGCCATGCTGATGCCATGATGAATTTTGTCTTTTCTTTTATACCCCTGTTACACCTTTTTGCAACTTCTGTATTCTCGGTGCTTTTTTGCCTACATTCTTGGGCTTGTTTGTTAAGCTAAGAGACTAAACATTTCAGAGGCTTCGTAGTTCGGGTGCCAGGGTGCCCAGAGCCCAAGGTCCTCTCCAGAACACATTTTGTAAACTAAGATAGAACCATCCAGGGGAAGGTTCCTTGGGAGGGGGGGCTCATTTGAGCCTCTCATTGGGGAATATTTGATAGATATGCTAATTAGTAAGACCTGGAATGTAAGACCAGATCTAGGAGAGAAGGACTTTTGGGATGGTGATGGTGGGGTGCACAGAGGTGCATTCGACCTGTTCGTGGTGCACCTAAGGATCCTTACAATAAATACCAAGGTAAAACCCTTTTTCCCCTTCTAACTGTGGTCGCCTCTTGATTTTTAAGACCAGGAAAGGCATCAATGCTGGGTTCGGAATGCTCGCCGTGGAGTTGCCATAATGGCAGCCCAGATTGTGCAGATACAGTTGTTGTTAGACTTGGCCAGGAGGCTGAATTCCTCTTCTGGCAGAAATCCTGCCATTGCATAGTTGTGTTTCACACAGTTTTGGAAAACTAAATGAGTGCTGTGGAAGTGGAGAAGCTCCACACACTGAGAAACAAAATACCCTGTTAAAATATTAACACTAATATTAATGCATTTCGTGTTAGGTATAATTGAAACAGAGCGTTCTATAGAGTTTTAGAAAAAAGCCTTTTAATCACTTCTCCCTTTCTCTGGGCAAGTTCTCAGTACTGAAAGGGGAAGGCTGGGGAGGGTATATAACCTTAAATGGCAAAAACATGGTGAAATGAAATTAATCTTCAAATGAAACTCAAAGCAGAAAATACCCCACTTTAGATTTTAATAGTGAATAGAAAATTGTTTTGTGAAACTTACTTTGATGCATTAATTCACCAGTCTGCATCACTACAGTTGGCGTTACTGGTATATTCACATTCTGATGCATATAAATGAGATATACATATCTTGAAATGGTATACAGCAGAAATTTGCAATAACTCTTCTTTCTCTGTCTCCTGTATTCTGTTGCTTCCAGGAGTATGTGGCTGGCTGAGATAAGCTATAAAGCCTCTTCTTACTGAAGTAATTTGGCACTTTGCCACTTACTGACTTAAAAGCTGGGCTGGTTCCAACTTTTTTTTTTTAAGAGTGCTTGATAATTGTTTTGCTTTGATTTTTATGGGGGTTTTTTTTAATTATTGCACTTTTTTTAACTGCAGCTGGTGCCGTATCTATCACCAAAGACACCTGGCTGGGGTTGTGGTGGTTGTTCTACACGAAATGAGCCAACTCCACTTCTACAGATTCTATTTGCAGTTCAAACACCTCAGGAAAGTGTTCCAGCATGTAAGTCCCCAAACTGCATCAGCGTCTTCTAAACTTCTTCCAGTCCTGAAACCACATCCCAGGGATAATGGCTGCAGTGGAATCACTGCCTTTTCCAAGGATGTGGCCATCCCTGACTCTTACAGCAAGTGAGAGGATCTGTTTGCAGCAGTTGTCAGCTCAGAACAAAGGACAGGGCTTTGATATTAGGAGCAGGATTTCAAGACTTAGGTCTTTGAAGCCTTACCAGGTGAAATGTTTATTGATGCTTCAGTCCTCTGACTGTTATGTATCCTGCATCTACAGATGCCAATTAGATTATAAATATCTTGGAATAATTTCAATAATTTGGAATTTACTCTGAGTGAGGTGACTCTCAATAGAGTTATGCTAATCCCATTGGTTGAAAAATATCACTTTTGTTATTTGCACTTTATTTCAAGTTTCTCCCATTTGCCAAAAAGATTAGTAAAACAATTATTTTAATTTCCTGACTTACAAGCAACATTTTTGAAGGGAGATGGAAAGAAGGACTTGAATTCAAGCTTCTAGAGAGTTCTTCCTGAACTACAGCAAATGTAAATCACAGCTTAACTGGAAAGACTGGAACTGGCTTTAGTTTCTATCAAAGAAAGTCTTGAGATTTGCCTTCTTGATCATATCAGGCAAGGCAAATCTGTTCTGTAGTACAAAGAATCCTGTCTCATCCCTCATTGGAACAGGTTTGCTTTTGTTGGGTTTTTCTACTTGATAAAACACCAAATGTATTTCCACTATTTCTTTATCCATCCTCCTCTGAATTTGTCTGGTTTGGGGATCAATAAACCCCCCATTTGCTTGTTGTTTCTGCCTGTCTTTCAAAGTCACTAACACATGTCTTTTTTCAGAGATTCACATTAACACCTTCTGCTAACTTCCCAGTCAGCCTGTATGGAGAAGGAACAAACCTGAAACCTCAAAACACTCCACCAGGTATTTTGTTTGGCTTTGCATTGTCTCTTTCAAGACAGTGATCCACTGTGAACAGAAATTTATGACTTTGCATCCTCTGCAATCCCAGTGCTGCCATGGTAAATTTGTTTAGAAAGGAACACATACAATGGCTTCAGCCAAGAGACTTCTTACCCTGGCTGCTTCACTAATTCATGTTGGGCCAATTGTCAAAGTGAATGCAAAAAGAGAGAAATTTTTTGACATATTCAATCCCAAACTGCTGCTTTGCTATCCATTTTGTGATTATTTTACTCTAAGATGTATCTAATCAAAGAAACAGAGATAAATTTGATTTAAGCTAAGGAGACTGTGTGTCTTTTTCTCTGACCCTCTCTCTCCAGTCCGTTGTTCCAGGTAGTAATTTGGAATGGTGCAGCCTGTAAGTGTTCATCTGATGCAGAAACTGCATGCAGGTAGGGAGTGCTGAGCCTGACAGATGCTTCTGTATTTTACAGGCTTGACTTCCACCAGCAGTGAATGCAATACTAAAAGCTCAGACTTGCAACAGGATCCCATCATTCAGAGATATGGAGAAAAAAAACAAGGCCTTACAAGCTATACTCTAACTTTAGAAGAGCAGAAAAAAAATGACTATCCCATAGAAGGTCAGTTTTTGAGTGAGGGCTGTTTAGTTGTTTTGTTATATTGGGGGGTGTTTATAATTTGGATAGTTTAGTGATATGTTTTGTCATATAAGTGAGTTGTAGAAGAAGGGTCATTTTCTTATTCCTGGGTGTGTTTTCCCTCCAGGTTCCCCTGGATGCAAGGGCTACATCTCCACAGAGTGTGATCAGCAGAGGACAGACAGCAGCCCCCTCTTCGGTCTGGATTGTGAAATGGTAAAAATCAGTGTGTGTGGCCTTACAAAATAGAGTCAGGCACCCAGCTCTTACCAGCTGTTCCCAAGTGAGCCAAGCACTCTGTGTGGTTGTTAAACCACTTCTTATCTTAAGATATCACTTAATATCTGCTGCCAGTCCCTTATGCAATGGTACCACTGCTAATGCAGCCATGGGAAAAGGCCCTGGAAGTGGTTCTGGCAACGAGACAGTAAAAACCTTAGCAGAGAGCTCAGTTCTGTGTTGGCTGCCAGGGCAGCAGCTGGATCTGCCAGGCCTATCAGCAATGCTGCAGTAACCCATGAGGGTGCTGTGGAATCCCTCCTCAGCTCTCTCCAAGGTCTGGGAAGGGAAAAATACATCCCTGTCACACATCTTTCATTTAGCCATCACAGTTCCTCTGGCAGCTGCTGTGGTGAAGAGTCCTCCCTTAGCACAGTTTTAGCCTTGCAGAGATGCCTGTTTGGCATCAGCATTGAATAACTATTGATATGTTCTGGGCTCTGCCTTTAAACTGTACAGCTTCTCTGGGGCTGGTGCTGTCAGTGGCAGTTGTGCAGTGCAGGGCACAGACTGATTCTGTGAAATCAGCACTTCTTCACAATGGTTTTCTGTGTGCTGTGCTTGCCTGTGTGTTTGCTGTGCTTACAGTGCACATTTAACAACTAAAATGAAGCACAGTAGAGCATAAACAACCAGCTCTGAGTGGTAGATCTGTGAGTCAGGGAGCTCCTTAGCTGTGATGCTGCTGCAGATGAGCAGACTCAGTGTTAGCTCAGGTGTTGGAGTGGCAGCACCGTGCTGATCCAGCAACCTGCTCTGCTTCCCCCTGGCAGTGCCTGACAGCGAAAGGGAACGAAGTCACTCGCGTGTCTCTGGTGGATGCACAGGGCCAGTGCCTCCTGAACGAGCTGGTCAAGCCTGAGAGCACCGTGGTCAACTACCGCACCAGGTCACTTGCACAGTTCTCACCTCTTTGTCTTCCAGAGCTGCAGCCCTTCCACATCCAGCCTGTTACACAGCACCTCTCAGAAACCCCTTGCTTTGCACAGATGCCTGCTGCATTCCCCTCAGTGTTAACACAGTTCCTGCTGTGGGACTGAAGTGACCAACACTGTGTGTACAATCTGCTGCACAGTGCCCCTGGCAGAGCCATTGCCATTCTGCAGTGTCCCTGGGGAAGCTCTGTTACAAATTAGTGATACACAGTACAAGTTACTCTTCACTGCTGGCTATAAAATAAGATGGAGTCCATAGCTGAATTTGCTCAGATGTAAAAAAATGCACAGAGCTTGTACACATCTCTAGGGTGGGGCTCAGGACTGTAACAAAAGCAGGCAAAACTCAAGTCTTGTCTTCTTCAAAACTTCACCTGGCTTTATCCAGGAGCTGATGTGCCAGTCCCCTCAGGTTACTTGGAAGCATCTCCTTCCACCATCAGACTTGCAGGATTTCCTTACCTGTGCTATCTGATGTTACCAACTGCATCACTTAAAAATACCTGGGAGAAATGAACTTTTGAAACAAATATGGTAGCACCCTTAGCAGTATAATATAGCTGCAGCATATCCTCTGATGTTGGAAGAGAAAGCAGTAAATAGTAAATTCTGTGATTAGTTACACTGAGTCCATATTTTACAGGACCTGCTTGTAATATTCTCCAGCACACACTGTTCTAATGTGTTGCTTTTAACTCATGCAACTTTTGTTTTGAAGATTCTCAGGAATCACAAGGAAAATGCTTCTTCCAGTGAAGACAAGACTGTCAGACATCCAAACCAGGCTAAAAAAAATGCTTCCCCATGATGCAGTATTGGTGGGTCATTCTCTAAATTCTGATCTTCAGGCTTTAGAAGTGAGTATGTTTTTAAGAGTGTTTTTTCCCAACCCTGTGTTACTCATTTCACACCTGAAAACTCTTTAACATTTGCTCTTTTTATTAGTGGAGAGTTGTTAATTGCTTTTTATTATGAATAGCCCTATGTCTGTAAGGATTTAAAAAACAGAGTCTCCTTACAGCTATAAAATTTGCAAGGGGCTGTTCAGAACCCAAAAGAGAGAATTCTGTCCAGACATAGGTATTACTGCAAGTGAAGCTTTACCCCCCTGCTTCAGCCAGATGCTTCTGATAGCTCTGTCATGGGGAGAATTGAAATCCTTCCTGTGGATAGTTTAACCAATCTAATGCTTTAATCATAATTAATCTTCCTAACCCAATCTAGATCTTACCACTAGAGTGGGAAGTAGAAAGGAGAGTTGGACTTGTTTCATTATTCCTTTTGCTCTCTTATTGTGGATCAGGTAGCTGTCAGTGAGAAACTGGCAACTGAAATGAAAAGGCAGAGGCACAGAAAACTGTGGAGTTACTGTCCAATTCTGTATGTCTGCTGTTCTTAAACTAAACTGATGATTTTCTCCTCCAGATGATCCACCCCAGTGTTATTGATACTTCACTGCTTTTTGCCAGAAGTGAAGGTCGAAGATTTAAGCTGAAATTTCTGGCCAAAGCTGTTTTAGGGTAAGATTATTACTGTGCTGTCATGGCAAAGATTAGAAACTGTTATGGTGGGTCGTGGGGTCTTACTCTGCCCCTACTAGTATCAGAATTATTATTATTTTTTTACTAAGATTCAAAAGAAAGGAGCAGGTTGTACAAGTAAGACACAGAAAAGAGGAATTTCCTGGCTGCTTAAAACATCAGGCAGCATAATGAATGGGCTTGTGTTTGAGCAAGCAGGAATGCTGTGGCCCAACCAGATCTGAGTCCCTGCAAAACTACCCTTCCTGCAGGGCTCTAGAGGTGTACTGAACTGTAGAACAACAAAGGCACTCTGGCTCACACAAATGAGAGCTGCAGTTGGCCACAAAGAAAGGTTAATGCATGAAGGTCTGATTCACTGACTAAAATCATATTTCTCAGTGTATCAGCTGCCACTGGACAATGTCTCAGTGAGACACTTCTCCCCATGCTGACAGTGAATGGTAGTACTCTGCAGTGCCAAACTTCACTGAAATGGAGGTTGCCTTCCTCTCTGGGTGCAAATTGTGAGTTGGGCCATTGGTCAAGAAAGAAGTAAAATTTAAAAATAATCATGCATCAGAGTGGCAAGTATTAGCACTGCTTCTGTCAAACTCCATAAACCATTTTGCTCAACATTGCAAAAACATTTCTTGCAGTAACTTTTGGGAATATTTCACAAGAATGCTGCTGCAAAGAACTGAAATCCTTTTTGGAGAGGGGGAAGCTCTTTTGCCTGAAAAGAACCCAGTTTAGAAAAGACAGAATGTTGGTCAGTGTGGAAAAACAGATAACCTGCCTGTACACCTCATTTTGATGCCCTAGGAAGGAGATTCAGTGTGAGCAGAAGCTTGGGCATGATCCTACAGAAGATGCTAGAGCTGCACTGGAATTAGCTCAATTCTTCATTGAGCAAGGACCAACAAAGGTAGTTACATCTAATTAATATTTCTGTCCTAAAATACAGATCATAATGTTGTTGTGCTTATGAAAGAAAAACCCCACTCCTGCCCATCCTCCTATTGATTTAAAAGGGAAAATGGAGCTGGGATAGAGGCTCCAGTTTTGACAGCCTGTTGCTCTCAGCTTCTGTCCAGGTACCTGGATAACCTGGGCACCACCAGAGCTCAGTGCTCACAGACATCAGCCAGCATTGCTGCTGCTCCTCAAGGGGGGCACTGGGTAAAGGAGCACTGAGCAATGCCTTCCAGCCTGCAGGAATGCCTGTAATCCTTCTAGATGAAAGAAGAGAGAGACCTTGTGTGTTGTGGTAGTGATTCAGCTGGTTTTATGAGTCCCTTGTGTTGTTGAGTTCTGAGAGAAGTTTTTTGGAGATGATTGCCTGTTGATGCTGTGAGTGCTGCATGCTCGAAAATGACAACAGAAAATAATAAGGCAAGAAATTAATGCCCATGTTTCTTCACTGCTGGAGTGTGCCTGCGTGACTCACAGGGAAAGCACAGGCTTTTTGGTCAGCTGCAATTAGCTGATGAGATGAAAGCAAACTAATAATCTTCTTCCTTCCCCAAGGTAGCAGAACTAAACTTGGAGATGCTTCTGACAGCTGAAAAACTGGCTGAGGTCTCACAGAACAAAGCTGAGCTACAGCCACCAGGATGTGGGTTCCAGGAACAGCTGAAGGAGCCTCCACCATTATCCAAACCATGGTAATAAGATTCTCAAATATGCATGTTTTTCCTTCAGTTGAATCTTCAGTAAAATCAAGCCAGGGCCTTATGTTTTTCAGAAGCCATCAGGATCTTCAGAGAGACACAAATAATTGCAGCATAGTGCTGAAAAATTTTCAGCAGTTTCATCTTAAATCTTACAGAGTATTTCCTAGGCTTCTTTTGATGTTGTGGACAAGAATATTCTTTCAGATTTCTTTAATGAGCTGTAATTCTCTGACAAGAATTTCTTGATTCACAGTGTACTTCTCTCTGCCAGTTTTTTAGATTGTCTGAAGGTGACTGGCCAAGAGCCCCTCCTTTTGGGCAGACAGGGACTGGACTCTTCTGGCCTGTGTCAGAGAAACCCGAGCACTTCAAACAAACAGGTGAATGGACTTAGAGTGGGTTGGTCTGAGCATCAAAATAGTTCAAAGTTGTTCTTGTTCTGGGAGTGGGTAGATGAGTCCTATTTTAAAAAGCTGACTGAGAGTACTGTTAGCAACACTGCTAATACCAGGTTAGCTAAATCCATTTGAGCCTTTCGGAAATGAGCTTTGATCCTCTGCATCCTCTCGTGACTCACCAAGGAGGAATTTCTGCCTGAGGGCTTTCTTGGACAATAATGAAAATTAAAGTTGGGAGTTAAATTCAATAGCCTTGTTTCTGATCCTCTGCAGTACAATTGTCTTGTACCTCTTTAATGCTCTTGTCTCTCCAGATTCTTCAGAGAGCCTTGGAAGATGTTCCCCTGTCCAAATTCAGTATCATTGAGTTCAGTTTGGGTCCAGAGTCCATTGCATCTCACCTTCATGCTGGACTTCATGAAAAGGTATTATTTTTCATTTGAGAATAGTCTTCATGCTGAGCTTGTAGGGAGATTTATCAGGAGGCACCAAGTAGTTAGTTCCTTTGCTTTGTGAAGTGCCTTCTCTAATCTGTGTTCCAACAGGTGAGAAGCAAGCTGACTGACATGCTGACAATTTACGCAGGTCCTTTTGAAGAAAACTTTTGCCTGAAGTCTGTGAAGAAAGAATTTGGGAGGTGTGGACCAATCCAGTCCCTTACAGTGGTAACTGAAACATTCCAGGTGAGGAGCACTCAAAGGTTGCTGACAGGCCTGGAAGGTTGGAGTAATCTCTTGGAAGGAGATGGGTTAGAAACACACAAATACCAGTTATTCTGTTTGGAGGTTCTTTCTGGTAGTTCAGTCATCAGCTGCAATCATTCAGGGTACCTAAAAAGCTGCTCCACACAATGACAAGAACAAATGCAGCTCATGTGCTGCTCAGAGCACTCTGAGCACTGGAGAAGAGCTGAGGTGCTTTTTGTCCTTCTGAAGAGAACCAGTATGTTAAGGCCTTTAATAGCCAAAGGAGAAGAAAAAGGCTATTATTAATTGAAGAGTTAATTGAAGGGGGTTTTAAACAGAGTGTGTGGAGTGTTCCAGACATTACCCCCAAACTTTTTTATATTCTATTTTTAAAAGAAAGCACAACTTCGTTGAGGCCTGACTTTTAAAGAGGGAGGGCTCTTGTGTCTCACTGATAAATCTGAAGTACCTTATTGTTCTGTTTCAAGCCATATGTCTGTATCCAATACGAAGTGCTGGAAGCTGCCCAGCTTGCTGTGGAAAGCCTGGATGGAGCTGAGGTGGCAGGATCCTGCATTAAGGTAAACAAGGCAAGCAGCAAAAGCCCAAGTTGTGTTCAGCCCAGGCACAGCCTCCAGCAGGGCTCTGGAACATCCCAGCAGCTTGTCTGGGCAAATTCTGGCTGCTTGTGCTCTTACAGCCTCCCTGTTCCTGGACAGCTTAGGGCCCCTGGCAGAAAGGAACTGGCTGTATCCCTCTTTTTCTCCTTTCTGCCTGTCAGCAGAAGGGAATTAGCATTCTGACCTCCAGCTGCAGCTTTAAAAGGCAGAGCCAAGTAACAGGGCTGTACAGAGTATGACAGTTCAGTTTTACAGTGTTTCTGGATTACAAATATGATCTCTCTTTATCATGACTAACTAAGTTAGCCTTCATTAGTCATATATATTTCGAGTGAGGGAAAATAGCCTGTCCACTTTTGCTAATGGGAGAAAAATACTTTAAAATAGAAGCTCAGAACACAGGGCTGTGTGGGCTGATAAGCTCTTTATTCCTGCTGCATCCACCCCAGGTCCAGAGACCAGTCACTGCAGCAATGCTGGACTGCAATGTTCTGATTAAGGAATTAGAACTGGACATAGAAAATGAAGGTGTGATTTATGTGGCTGGTCTAAAGAAGTCATTAACAGAGACAGACTTGCAAGAAGAATTCAGCCAGTTGAAAGACCTGGAAACACTGTTCCTGCCAAAGGATCTTCAGAGTGGAAAGCACAGGAACTGCTGTTTCCTCAGTAAGTAGCTTCACAAACTGTGTATTTCCTTCAAATGAGCTCCTTCAGCAGCCCTTGGGACTTTGCACAGACCCAGCAAGAGCTACTGAAACTCAGGTATGCTCAAAGGGATGGTATTTAAAAGGCTGCAGTGGAAGCACATATTGTTTGGAGGAGCACTTTACAGCCAAATATTTAAGAGGAAAAAATACCTGCTTAAAAAAAACCCCAAACATTTATTTAGAAAAGTTCCAGGGTAGCTAATGGGCTCCAGTACTTCTGTGTGAGGGCTGGCTACTGTGCAGCTTCACACAGACCAGGAATCACCTCCAGAAGGTGAGAGCAGCTCGATGAGTGCTGCTGCAGCCAACTGGCATTGCAAGTCTGATGTTTATCTGCAGCAAGATGAGGATCTGCTTGCTGCAGTGATTTGTTTCTCATCTCCATCCTGCTCCACACCTTTAGCCTTGCCTAGCAGGTGCCAAGGAGGGCAGCAACAGCGTTGCCAAAGCATGTTCCCTTCTCTTTGCATTTCAGAATTCCAGAAATCCCAGAGTGCCATGGATGCCCTTGAAGCTATAAATGGATGGACCATGAATGGTAGTGAGCTAAGAAGTAGGAGTGCCCTTGCTCCAGGTCACCTCTGGAGATGGATTTGGCAAATGAATCACAGCAATGGGAAACAAGGGAAACACATCTTCTATGAGAAAATGGAGCAGCTGTCTGACTCTGTGAGTGTGAGGCTCTGCTGATGTTTGTTGCAGTTAGTGAGGAGGGACTGCCCTGGGAACCTGGAGTGGTAACTTGGAGCTGACTGAGGTGCAGAGCTGCTTGTGACAGAAGGGTCTCCTTGTGCTGGAGCAAAGGCTGCCAAGGATGTTCCCACAGAGCAGTTTGAGAGATATTAGCACATGAGGTAATGTGGTGTTTGCAGGGTATTGCATAGCCTTAAAACCAGCATAGCTGCACAGGGCAGTGGGTGCTGCTGCCCAGGAACTGCAGCCTGGCACTGGAGAGCTGACAGGGCACGGGTGGCACAGGAGTCACAGGGAGAGGTGAGTGGCTGTGTGGCTGCACAGCAAAGAGCTCTGGAGGTGCAGCTCTCATTTTTACCTGGAGGGAGCTGTCGTGCCATCTGAGCAGGGCACGGGGTTGTCCCTGCAGCTGGGCCACTGCACTGCCAAGTGCCAGGCAGAAGTGGCATCACTGCTGCCCTCAGCTGTGCCATCCCCCAGGGCAGCCTCCCCACACACTCAGAGGTGTAATTGCTGGTGAAAGAGGGACTGTAATGCTTCTGTTCTCTTATGCAGGAGCAGGATCTAAGGAAAAGGGTGAAGAAGTTAGACCACCATATCAAAAAGCTTTATAGAAGCCTGCAGAAAAACACCCTGTGCGTTGTTCTCTTTCCTGGTGTGAACAGGTAACTCTTGCTGCCTATTTTGCAGAGAACAAAGGAGCCAAATAATTTTATGTTAATCTGTTAAAAATTAAAGCCCTGCACAAGGAGAGAAAGGCTGAAGAAGCTGTTGTACTTAATCTGACTTTCAAACCTCAGCCCTGGGTTCTGCCCACAGAGCAGGCCTGAGCCAAGTTCATGTATCTGAGGGTCCACAGTGCTGATGAATTGTACAGATCTTACCATTGCACCCACCTGCCCCAATGGATGTTTCATCCCCATTGACAATGAGAGAAGTTTTATGTGGCCATGAGAGAATCAAGCAGAGTTTCCACACCAGACAGGTTTTTTGGGGGGTTTTGTTTGGTTTTTAAAACCACCTAATTACCGCAGCCAAGGCCTCACCTACCAGTTGTTGTGTTGTGGTACTCCAATGTATGTGCCTCAGCCACAGCTGGTCAAGGAGGTGGTTCATGCCCTTATGTGATGGACAAAAACGAGAAAACCCAAATATGTTCACTGAATCCTTCAGCTCTTTAGGAAGGAGCAAGTTGTGCATTTTGAGTTGGGCAGTGCTGGAATCAGGGATGCTTCCTGCATTTCAGCCCCTGGAGCCTGAACTGCCACGCTCTGCTTAATTATTAACCAGGAAAGTTCAGTCTTTCCTAAGCAAAGCCCTGGTTACTGAGGATGTACTCACTTCAGCAGCCTTCTGTGCTCTCACTGTCACTGTCAGCCTAATAAAGGTCACACCTGCCTTTGCTTTCCTTCAGTGCCCTTCAGCAGAAGGGGTATTGTTCCTTGTGGAGACACTCACATGCTCTGCATCCATTTCTACATTTCTGAGCAATCATTTGCCTCTTCTCTACACCCTGTATCACCTCAGGTACCCTGCACACTCACCTGTCACCCCACAGGAAGGTTTGAGGCTGTGGGTTGCAGTCCACACCAAGTGTCCTTTGCAGCAGCACTGGGCTCGGCGCATCCAAATTTAATTTTCGAGGGCCATTTCCAACTATTCTCTCTTAGCACAAGCTTCCAGCACCGAGGGGTAGGAATCCCACCAGCAGAACAGGTGGATTCAGGAATCTGCATCCACAGGGAGCCTGTGGAAGCCCACAGAGCCTGGCTCACACTCTCAGGCTGCTGAGTGGGTTAGATGGGAACTCCATCTCAGGCTGGGAAGGGGTTTCTTGCCAAGTGAGGTTCCTGTATTACTGTTTCCCAGAGGACCAACAGTTCAGAGGAGGCTTCTTGATTAAAAAGAATGCCAAGTAATTGTGGGCTGGAAAAAGAATTAGTTTTTCATTGTGCTGACCCTGGGGGTTGCAGGTCTCTCAGTACCAGCCCAGCAGGGTTATGTGCATGGAGGCTGAACTGAGCAAAACTAACACAGCTCTTGTTTGTGTTGCAGCACGCATGGATCACAATCTGGCCTTGGTCTGATGGGAATAAAAGATGAAGAAGGGAGGAGCACTTGTTAAACTGCCAAGTTTTTAAGCAAAGTCTTTTGTTAAGATATTTTTAATTACTTTAAATATTGGTGTCTTTGTAAAAAGATCTCTTAACCATAAGAACAATAGGCTTTGACTCTGTATCTTCTACAAAGTCTAAAAATAAAAGCCATTCAAAATATCTTACAGCACAAAACCTTTTCCATTAACCCTTCTTGCTGTGGGAAGGTCGAGCCAGGGAGGTGCTCAGGCAGCGTCGGGGCAAACCAGGGCCTGGGGATGGCCTGGAGGATGCCACTCCTTGCTGGGAGACCAAGCTCCCAGCTGGGGCATCTTCCCTGCAACATCCCAGGCCATAGAGCAGCCAGGTCAGTGCAGAACCTGCAGCAGCTGCTCAGCAGTTAACAGCCACCCCAGGAATTGTGTGGATTTCTGGAACCCTGCGCTGCCAACTCCTGAATTGGAGTCGCTGCCTCCTTTCTGGGAAAGTGCTGTACTTAGTCCATGGAAAGGAGGAATTGGTGATTCACGCTTCTTGGACAATCTCCACTTTCTCCTCCCTCCCTGACCACCCCCATGCTCCCCTCACACACACACAAAAAAAGAAAGTTTCAGTGTGGCTGTGGGAGGGGCAAGGGGTGTTTTAATGAAAGCCCATGGCTGTGTGCACTTAGCACAGCATGGCTTTCCACAGGGGGCTGGAAGCAGCATGAGGTGATTTGCAACCTGACAGCTCCAGACCTGTCCTTTGCAGCCATTTCCACCTAAAATAGAGGCTGCTTGACCAGCTCTTGTTAACACACAGAATTTCCAAGCACAAGGATGCTTAGAAGAGCTCTGGCACTCAGGGAAAAAAAAGAAAAATTGAAATGTTTGTCAAAAGGTTTGACCATGAGTTGAGGGATTTTTTCATGTGAATTGGAATAGGCCAAGATAAAGTTGAAATAGTTATAATTCCAGAAATTATTAAATACAGCTGATGGAATATTTATATCCTCCTACTTTCCAACCCCAAGTTCACTGTGCTGGGCTCTCTCCTTACATTGGGATTTGGAAGCTGGGAATTGCTGCATGGAGGAGCAGGCACAAATACAGGCAGGCAGGAGAAAGGCAAGTTCAGCACAAGCCCAGAAGCAGCAGTGAGAGGGCAGGAGATGCTCATGTCAATATCATTAATGACTACATTTAAAGCCACCTGAAAGTTAAATCTGTTACTCAGCAAGATGAATGCAGCCAATTTTTTTCTTTCAAAAAGGTACTTTAGCCACTCCAAGTGAGCCTGGCAGCCTTTGGCTGCAGCTATTGCAAACTGGCATAAGCACCAATATCAGTGCTGCTCCCAAATGTGACAGGGAGCCTCCAGCAGCACAGCCAGTCCCTGCTGCAGAGCCAGCCCCGCACAGACCAGGGCCCCAGGCAGCTCAGGGCAGGGGCTCAAAGGCACACTGAGCCCAGCACTCACCCCTCTCTAAGGATTTGCTCCTGTTCAGGCTGTTCACATTCAGCATCTCCTTGTTACAGACACCTGCACTGCAAAGTTGAAAAAAACCAGTTGGTTTTCCTTCCACACATTTAAAAATGATGTGGTCACCTCCCTGCAAGGACTAGGTAGGATTTAGTGAGCATCCAAGAGTCCTGCTTGAGAAACTCACATGACAAATAAAACTAGCAAGAGTCCTATTCATAGGCATGAAAAAATAAGTAATTTGTCCCTTTTTAATTGAAAAATGTAAAAAGGACTTCAGCTTTAAATAAGACATTTTGTACAAAGCTTGAGCACAAAAAAGTGAACACCAAAGTGTCGTTATGTAAACACCACAAATGTTACTCATTTGTTCAGTAACGCACAGAACAGCGTGCGAGTTCCCCTTCCAGTGGGGGAGATCTCTGTAGCTGTTCCCCTCCCCTCAGACCTTACTGGAATACAGGAAACCCAGAAGCTTTGGAACATTTACAAGCTACAGTAGTCAGGATACATTGTGACTAAAGGAATCTTTTTTTGTTTTTTTCTTTAAGGGATTGGTCATTTAAATATACAGAAGTACAATAATCTCACAGGTAAATGAATGGCAGCTTGGATTAGAAAAAGCACCAAAATATTTAATATACATCTGGCACAAATTTCACAAGAAGTCAGTAATGGACAAACCAATGCTTTGCTTATAAGAAAAGAAAAACCTCAGACTGTACTTAATGCTCTTCTTCCAAAAGGGACACAACAAAAACATTGCACTCAGGATTGCTATCAAGTAAAGACAACGTTCTTATCACACCCTACTTGCATTGTGCCTTAGATTGCACATTCCATAAGATGCTGTTTCCATTCTGTTCCAGACACCCATGGTGAGAAAATCTGATGTAAGAAAAGTAACTGTAAAACTACAAACCAATTCAGTAGGTTGGGATTCAGTAGATGCATTGTCCTGAAATTCTCCCAATTCTCCTCTAGATCAGGTTTCAAATTTGGCTGCATCCCCTTGAAAAAAAAATCCTACACGAAACAGAATTTACTCCAGCTGTTTTCAAGCATTACATTTACACAGCACTTCTGATACTGCTGTCCCAAAGAGGACCCACGGGGCTGCTCTGTGACACGCAACACATTCATCATTTCGCAGAGTGAGAAACTGGCTCATACGGGGTTATCTCCTGGGTAAGTGTGAGAAGGAAAACCCCCGGCACAAAGACGGGCAGATGTGACCCTGCCCAGCCTCGCTGTTCGCCGCGGAGCCGGGAGGCCCGGCAGGGAGCGGTGCTCGCAGGAGGCGCAGCGACAGCCACACAGAGCCGGGCTCCCGGGATTCCTCAGTTACACTGAGTCACTCCTCTGCGAGCAAACACTACCAAAATGCATTCCTTCCGTAGAGGGGGACTTGAGGCTCAACTGGGGCCTCAAGATCCACAAGAAAGAAACGAGGCTGCACCAACCAGCGCTCCCAGGCTGACCCCTCTCCACAGCCCATCAGTGCCCTGCGGTTGCTTCATTCCCTCAAGACCAGGCAGTGGAAACCCCAGCGGTGCTGGCTCAGGACAGAACCCTGCCAGTCCCATCCATGGCTCCCAGAACTTGAGTTACTCAACAACTAACAGCACGAGGCCCTCCAACCCTCCTGCCAGCCCAGCTCTTTTTTAAAGACTATTTCAAACTTACAGATAAGAAAGCAAATGTATTTTTAAATAACTTTGTTTAGCATGACTTAAAGTCACAACTTCAAAATACGGAGCACTATTCTGTGAAGTCCTCTAACACGTAACACACATGGGAGTAGCAGCCAGCCTTCAGCTCCACCGATACTCTGTGCAGGTTTGCCACCTCTGGTCACACAATCTCCACGCTCGTGGGCCCAGAGAAGAGCAAGAGTCAGCAGCTGTAACTGCATAAAATGGCAACATTCAAGTAAACAACGCTGCTTCAACAGTAGGCAACCTTTAGTCCAGATATAATTTACGGGGGGGGAAAAAGAAACACTTTACAGCACAAACAGTGGAGATGGATTTTTTTTCCTGTGTGTGAAATGACATGTCATCCAAAAAGGGCTTATCTGAAGAGTGCAATTATGCAAAGGTAGAAACTTATTAAAAAATAAACAAAAAACAGTATTACCTACAGAACCTGTTGGATTTTCAAAGACTGAGGATTGCAATAGTAGCAAGGAACCGCTGCAATGTCAGTGATTTAAGGCAAGCTGTTAGGACAAGAACGTACACGCTCCTTTCACCTATTATCTCACATGTCCCCCGTTCTCTGGAAATACGTGCCCGTCCTGATAGTGCAAGAGGTCACACCCCAAAACCAGCCCCACACTGGAAGAACCTTGCAGCAGCAGTTGCTACAGCATCGCTCTGCGGGGGATTTACTGTGACAGCAACTGTGTTGCAGTTTGCTTTGGGGGAGGAGAGGAAGGACACAGACAAAAAACACCCCCAATGCATTAATGAACACAGCTGAGCACCGAAGCCACTCCGGCATCTCCAGCTCCCTTGAGAACGCTCCAGCTTTGCTCAAGCACAAGGGTTTTATCCTGAGCAGGATTCTGACCTCAGAGAGAAAAAGGATGCGTGCAGCCCTTGCACTTTCGCAGCTCCCATCTTTGCTGGGTGTTACAAGCCCACTCCAACACGGAACAAAACACAGTATTTTCGATTAAAAGAAAAATACACTCATGGCACTGCATCAGGTGGGTTCCTAAAGCTTTTCAAGGGCAAATGAAAAGGCTGATGGCTCCCTCTTGGGGAGCAGCTGCTCCATCTTCAATTCACCGTCAGTCCAGGCAGCCTGACCAGGGCAGAGGATGTGTGGTGCCAGAAGCCCCCGAGCCACAGGCCACTGCTCTGCTCGCTCTATTGCACTCCAAAAGTAGCACCCGGGAGGACCAACTCTTGTTTGCAGCTTGACCCGGCCCCCTTCCAAAGGGTCCTTTGCATACAGGTTAAATGCAGGATGCCAAAAGCTATGGCAAATAGATAATACTTAACTTGGGTCAATTAAAAAAAATAGATTACTCATCCAGGCATAAAATCCTGGAACGAAAGGATGGTAGCCTTAAACTATTCAAGTCTAAGAACAAGAGGTAGAGATACCTACATACTTCATGGTGAAGGAGTTACAGCCTTCTTTCTGTCTTACAATCTCAATAATTTCACTTCAGTTCACACTATAAAATCAAAGGTTCAATCTTCAATAATCCAGAGAAAATGTTAACACTGGTGGGTTTGTTTGCACACAACAAAATTTAAGCAGACACTTTGCTTTAATACTTATTTGAAAAAATATGTTTTTCTCTATATTGAAGCACTACCCTGAAGAATTTTGAGTTTCAGGTTAAGCATCTTCCTTTTTAATATGAAAGGCTAAATTCACATGCACACACTTTGAGCAGAGTGGGCTCAAGGGAAGAACTGGGTGCCCAATTTACTGAGGACCTTCTAAAAAAGGATCACACTGCAGAACACAAGGCTGCAAGACCCAGAAACTCACAATGACTATTATTTACCAAAGAATGGGAATGATGTAACCTCAGCCAGCAAATGATATCACAACTGAGGTGGCTATTAACTACATGGTTTCTTTAACTTTGTTGGGCTTTTTTTGGATACAAGGCTTAGAACTGTAAGTACAATATTTATGTTGACAGTGTCATGAAAACTCTAAGGTCACTGGTCAGTGCATAGGTCTGGGAACCCCGGGTGCCAGGATAGTCCTGGATCCATAGGTTCTTCAGGCTCTGATGGACACACAGAGAGTGAAATAGAAGTCACCCATTAAAGCTGCTGCTGCCCCCAGCACTGTGACCACCCCCTGCCACCAACCCGAGCCACTCCCTGCTCAGCAGAGCAGCCTGAGCTCATTTCATGCTCTGACCTGTGCCTGGCTGAGAACTGCCGTGGTTCAGAGCTGATCCAGACCTGCCAGGCCAGCCCAGGGAAGTGGCTCTCACAGTCCCAAGTGCCTCAGCTGCTCCTGTGCCTCCTGCCACACCTTCAGTCCTTTTCCTGTGGTCCTTCCACTAGGATTGCACACTACTAAAAAGCTGTAATTCTCCATGTAGAATAGCACCAGCAGCAAGTAAACTCACAATTTGGTGTTCAGTTCCAACTCACTTCCTCGGTTATGTTTTATGGCCAGCTATCGGTGGGATCTTTCAAATCCTTACTTGAATCAATAGATAGTCTTTGACCTCAGAAATGCACCCACACAAGTAAAAATGAGCACAATTAAGCCTCCAGTTGATATGGAAGCCAAATTTTAAAGGTGTTGCAAACTATAATATGGTGTAGGTGGTCAGTGTTTTTTTACTAGGGACTAAAGTTTACAGGAATTGTATTTCTTTGCATATAAGAGAAGGCAGTAAAATGCCACAGATTGTGGATGTCAGACCAGTTTTCCAGTATATTAGTCTATATAGTTATCTATAGTTATTTATCCCAAGTTGCAGCAGATTCACTACATGCATAAAGTTTCCTAATGCACAGTCTAATTTTTTTAAAAAATGAAACAGTTGCAATGGTTTCAAGGATTTCATCAGAATCACTGCTCACTTACAGTCCTGTGCCCTACACAATGAGGAATTAAATTATATAAAAATGAAGAGTGAATGTATTTGGCCTGTTCCACAGATATTCACAGTTTAACCATTAAACAAGTGTATTTTCAGAGGCTCCAATATTATCAAAGACTTCTCAGAAACACACACAAAGCCCACTCCCTCACCCCAGCATTACAGAGTCCGGGTGAGCCTCGTTTGGGATCACAAAATCACCAGGCAATCCAAGAGAAGGTCTGATGGCCTCACCCACTGCCCGAGCTGCACCTTCAGCTCCTGCTTCAGGAGTTTAAAACTGACACAGGTCTGCTTTGCATTCTGTAAATGGTAATTAAAGGGCTGAAATTAGGCTAGAAATAAAGTGATACTTTGCTAGGGAGATCATTTGGTTATTTTTGCAAGCACCCTGCCCAGCGGGTGGAGTTGCTCCTGCCCGGCTGGAAGCAGCAGCACAGGAGCAGGGCTGTCCCCCACACTGAACACACACGTGGGACTCAGCCACTGGGAATGGTATGTCCTTTTCCCAACAGGAAACCAGCTTTTCCCTTCCTGTGTGTTCACCTCTGCCTCTAAAAGGAAGCTGTATTACGTCTGATACATTTAAATGGCTGAGCCTGATGTGCTACGGATGGATTTCCTCACTGCTGTCCACATTCTAACCACAGGATAAACACCTTCCTTAAAGAGCTCTGTCCCTCCTCCTCTGGAGCTGCTGCATGCTAGGGTGTAAATCACAAGCTGCCATGATCTGGTGTGCATGCATGCACTGGCTACCCATTTGAATAGTTACTCTTCACATTTTGGACATTTTAAATTTCCTTTAGGGAAAAAAAACCAAGGGATGAACAAAGCATTTAATAGCTGAATGAATGAAGAGTCTCAAACTTACGAATACAGTCTTCATTTACTATCAAATCAGTTTCCAGTTGGAACTTTTCCTAACAAAGCAGGCTCTGTTGGGGAATTTATTTTAGTCTTTTAAAAATAACAGCACCAGCAAAAAGTCTCACCATAAATTCAACGGTTCCAGCACGAGTGCTTTGGCCTGCTTTGCTCACCAAATCAGAATAAGGTTTTGGTGCCAAACACTTTTGTGCCACAGAAGGTTAGAGAAGCAAGGACAAAGCTTTGGGTGTATTTACCCAAAAAACAGCAACTTAAGGGCTCTCCTCCTGCATAGCGCCAGATTCAGCTGCATCTAAAACAACCACATTTGTTTTCCACAGCTTGTCTCCCAGCAAAAGTAGCATGGACCAAAACTCTCCTTGTATTAGATGAAAGAGATACTATCTGTGGCTTGTGGGTTTGCTTTTAAACAGTTTGCACTACCCACATTTTGTTAGTGATTTATGACCTCTGAGCCAAGCTACTGCAGGGCTGCACACCAGCAAAGGCAGTCCCAGAACTCAGGCAGATCCTGCTCCTCTCTCTGCTCACCCCCTGGGGCACAGCAGATGTGCAAAGCTGACATCCCAGACCTGGTGACAAGCTCACCACTTAACACCTGTTTCCCTTTAGCTTTAAAACCCTTATATCACAAAAGCCATTACATGCTATGGATGACTGTCCAGGCTTTTTTTGTTTTGGTTTTGTTTTTTTCAGCTGAAGTTGAACCTGAAATGCAGCTCTGAAAATAAAAGGTGTGTAACAGAAGTATATCAAATTCGTTAAGCCAGCACTTGGCTACAGAGAAAGCCTTGGCAATCAATCCTTTTACCAAAAGGTGTAAAAAAGTTGACATACTAAAATTAAAAAAGGTAGCATCAATAACCAAAAAAGTTTCAACCAGTGTTAATAAAACTCCCTTTAAGTCACAACAATTTCAACAGGCAAATAGTCCCAATACAGGCATTGTAAAATAATAAATTGACTCCTATCCAAATATTATCAAATCAGTCTAAAAATGACTCATCTACACTGTTGTCATTAAGAACACATTAAGAATTCATTTTGTCATCAGATGCCAATATTGTTGCTCCAGAAAGTGTGGAGTATTAACTGCAATTTAGCAATTAAACATATGCTTTAAAAAATTGGTTTGTCAATATTAATGCAAAAGATAGTTCCTTACATAGAAGTACTGTGCTTGCCAGACAAGTAAGGTAATACTTTAGGTATAAATCAAACAAGTTAAAGCAGAATTATACCACAGTTTTCCTTGAAGACTTAGGATTTGTGTGTTGCTTCTGTCAATGTTTAGCAAACTTAAGAAGCAGAACCTTTGGTTCTTTTAGTCAAGTAAAAATATTCTCATGTAACCACAAAAATACAACTTCCAGAGAAAATGGAAGTCCATCAACAAGCCCACTTTCAATAAAACTGAGGTAGTACTGCTCTTTTTATTACGTGAATGTGTAAAGAGATTTAGATACAAATCGTCATCTACCACTCAGTTGACTGACAGGTACAGTAATTTTATAAAACAATCCCAACATTTAGTTTGAAAGTCCAAAAAAAGGAATGATCTGGACTCATTCACTAGGGGTTAGCTCAAAATGGGAATTAGCCATATTACAAAAAGCTGTTGCTTATGTTGGTTTTTAGAGCCTTATTACCCAGGATTAATGCATTTATAGTTAACACTGCTGTTCATCTCGGTATAAAACCTTAAAATTATTACAGCCTAAAATTTCAACAATGTAAACAGCACTACACACAGTACAGACCTGCCCTGACAGATGTAGTATGAAAAACTTAATCTGGCACTGTATAATTTAGCAATGTTAATTTAACCTAACTAAAAAGATCTACATTGTGCAAGAAGTATCAGACTTATTTATACTAATCTGAAGTCTTAAAAAAAAAAAATAAACAACCCCAAAAATGCTTAACTTGTAGCCAGGGTCAAATATTTCAGGGCAAGAGTAAAAGGAATAACCAAAATTAAGAAAGTGCCTAAAACATGATACAGCATTTTAGAGCCCTTTCAAAGACAAGGCAGAAAAAGGTGTAAAGTAGAAAAATCTGGAGCCTTGGTAATATCCAGAAACATCCAGAGTTTACATTTTGTGAAGGGCAACAAGTCGCTTCTGTCACTGCTGTTCGTCCGCACACAGGCCCTCTGTGTCCGAGGACAGAACACATTTGGTTTCCTCTTCCTTTTTCCTTCGCTCCATTTCCCACTCCACAAAGGTATCAAAGAGACTCGGCCAGGCCTCGTCCTCGCTGTAGTTGCTAAGGTCCGGTCCAATCACCTGAGTAAAATTTAGAAACATGTTCCACGTGTCCCGGGAGATTCCCTTGATTCCTGAGGGGTTCTTGATTAGGAAGTGTAACCACTGGTCCAAAATAGGGGGCTTGTTTTGGGTGAAGACTAATTTCCAAAGAGCAATGGCTATTTCCCGATGTAGCGACCTCTGTCCTTCTTCAGAGTCCAGGCCAAACTGGAAGGTGAAACGATAGAGATCCTTGAATTTATCTTCCTGCTTGGCTTCGTTTAGGAGGCTGGGGAACCTTGCACAAATGCCATCAATGCTGTCTGCATTTATTGCTTTGCAGCCTTCAAAAAACTCCTTCCTGTTAAGCAAGAGAAGAGAAATTAAAGTGAGCCCTTCCCACCAACCTCGTGTGCCAAACATGTCCCGTCTCGGATCAGCTGCATCAAAGCAAAGAGGATCATCTGGACAGGACAAGGTGTACCCTCGGCCCCAGTGGCACAAAGGTTTTGGCAACGGGAGCTACTGGAAAGAGAGACAGTTCCAAGGCATTCCTTAAAGCCTGGGGAACCACACACAACCCCCAGGTCTGCTGGGGCACTGTCAGCCTTTGAAAGATTCTGCTCTCGGGCTCTTCTGGACATTTCCACATCCCACAACGCCTTTCACATTACAAAGTGAATCTAATTTACCACAGAAGAAATTACAAATGTTTGAAATGTTACCCCAACTTGATTCAATGCTGCCCATGGCTAAATGCCCATGATCTGGGTGAGCTGTTTGCAAGGGACAGAGCAGTTCACTTCTGCTTTTCCTGTGGTTTTTAGTTGCTCTTCCAGCCTGCAAAACCAAAAGGGAGCCACTGGTGTCGGTGAGCAAGGCACCTGCTGAGAGCATGGAAGGGAGCAGGGCATGGCAGGGGCTACAGCACAAAGTATCAACACTGCTGGAGGCACCAGTCCTGTACCAAGTGGGTACCCCTCCAGCTCCAGTTTCTCTCATGCTCCTGAGCAAGTGTTAGAGCCAGCCAGGGGAGCCAGCAGGCTGACACAGGAGGGAAGATGAGATGGAGCAGCACTCAGGAGAACAGACCACACTGTTTTCCTTGATGGAAGAAGTCCATCAGCACCTGTACCACAGAGCATGCCCTTCAACAAATCTAACCTCTCACCACTAGATTTGTCCTCCCCCAGGAAATTCAAATCATGTTTATAATATTCATGGTAGCTGTGCAGAATCACAGACACTACTTACAATTCCTTTACCATCTTAGCAAATACCTGCATCACCAGCCTCCAGTAAATCCACATTTGCATTCCAGAGTAACTCATCCTTTTGACACACACCCACAGCCACAAAGACTCTGAAGATGCTGTTCAGTGCACAGCAGAGGCTTGGGTCAAGGCTCTGAACACCAAAGTAATTTTGAAAGTTATAAGCTCAGTAAAAATAGGCAGCATTACTCAAACCAATCTAGGTAGAGCAAAAAACAAAAAGTTCCTTCTCTCCCTGCAAGTCCTTGTAGGCTGTCTTTACTTGCTCTTACCTGGACACTGCTAATCAAGCTGGGGGAGGCTGCTGCAGTCTGGGTTTGCCTGTGGGCTTTGTGGGGTGAGTTTTAGCCCATCCACTGTTTCCTGTAGCATCACACATGCTGTCAGCCTGCTGACTGAGCCCCTTGTCCAGCAGGGCAGACAGCACTTTGAACAGCAATCATTTGTCAGCCAGTATGAAACAGCTACCAGTGTCAAAACCCTCACATTTCCTTCCCTCTCTATGCTTTAACAGGATTACTCTTGGAAAAAGACATTAAGTGTAACACTGGCTGCACAGGAACAATTCTGTCGTTCTTTCACAGACTGCTAACAGAGTCAGTAGCAATTACTAAAGAATCTCACATTACTTTAAAGGAAAAATTAATTTCAGTGTCCAATCTCATCACCAAGATAATGCTGGATACAGTAAATTGCTTTTGGTAAATCAAGAATAAATTAATGTCTACAGAATCTCACTACACTGTTCATCACTAGCAGCATAATGGCCAAAACCACATCTTCTGAAATCCAGTGTGAGGGGAGAGGGGAAAGAAGACAATACAAAGCTTACCTTCTGCAGTGGTAGGAATTAATTTGATCAAAATACAAGTGTTAGAAGAAATAAGTAAGTGAAGCTAATGAGGCTGTCTCTCCAAGGTACTGCTGACAGGATACACTTTAACATATGAAAATAATTACAAGTTCTACAAGAACTAACCTTGTAAATTTGCACATGGTAGCAGCCTGGAATTTCCAAGCCAAAACTAGTACTTTAAATTCAGTGGGATCAACACAGAGGTCATTGCAAAATCGTTCCATTCCTTCTTCCAGTATGGCATCTTCCCGCTCGTCCTTATACCTCCTGAATAACTCCCCAATCCTTTGAAGAGAAGATTCCTCTGCACTGCAAACAGAGTCTTTCTTTGTATCTCCAGAAAACGTCGGAGGCTGACTGGACTCTACAGCAGCGTCTGTTTTCTTTGTCCCATTCACAAGAATGTCTCCTGAAGCCTTCCCACAAGCTGAGCCATGGTCGTCTTTGTGGACTGCACTCCTCTTGCTGTGGGACTTGCTGCCAGATTCTCTTTCCCCATTTTTGCTGCCAAGGGTAGAAGAAGGATTCTTGCACTTGGTGACACACTGGCCCATGATGTTGCAAGCCCAGCTCCTAGCGTGGTCCCCCTGCCCTTGGACACCCTCGCAGCTGCTCTTCAACACATCTCACCATGCCATTAGCAGCACTCAGCTAACCTGAAAAACAGTTCCAGAGTCAAACTGCTGTCTCTCTACAAAGAATATTTGAAGTATTAAATGTGGGATAACATCTGCCATTAAGCAACCGACTTCAGGATATTTAAGCTTTGTGTACTGCAAAGGAGCAGTGTACACAAGGCTGGCATATGCCATAAATTTTAGGCAATTTCAGGCTGTTTTTACCTAGAAAGCAATGCAGCTCACTCAGTGGCTGCACTATACTAACGGGTCCTAATAAAGGAAATTCCTAAAATTCTTACTGCAGCATAGGTTACAAAGAGGTTGATTCATGTACAGGCTTCATCACGACAGACTCGTCTAACCCAGAAATATTTTAAAGGAAATGGTTTTTAAAAGTATACCCACATTTTATATCTAGAATATAAAACACTGAAACAAAGCAGGGAAGGAAGGATGGGGACAGTGATGGGACAACCTGGCAGAGACCTAAGCACTGGATCTAGACTGTACCTTCAGGAAATCAGCAAAAGGGGCTTCTCAAGGAGGGGGGGAGGAGGGGGCTGGCTGTTGGCTGTTTTTTGGGAGGAGGAGAGAAAGTGGAAGTTGTGTGTTTGTTTAAAAACAGTTTGGAATCTATGTTTTTGTACTTAAAACATACAGAGAATGTATTTGTAGAAAGGAGGCAACACTTCTTAAGCAAGAGGGTGTTCAGGAATTGTTCATTGTTCCAAGTGGGCTCCTCCCTTCAGGTAGGGAGACAGACAGGGGAGGGGGCCTTCTTAATGAAACTTCTTCAGACAGACACACATGCAGATAAGAAGTAGTAATTCCAGTTCAGAGGGGTTTTTTAAAATAAAAATTAAAATGCCAAAATGATTTCATCATACTCTCTTTTTATAAATCACAAAGCCCTGCATATTTGGGAAAGATATTTTACCCACAGAAAAGGGTTCTCCAGTTTTCCCTGTTAAAACCAAGCTAACACTCTGACACTGCCCTATCAGCGAGCAGCCACACCATGGACAGTCCATTTCTCAGAAATGTCAGCTCCAAGAAAGCAATTGCTTATCATATTCCTCCTTTACCCACTTATTTGCATTTCACCTCTGCTGTCAGTTAGGCAAAAGCTTCAAACATAAAAATTGGGTTTGCCTTGGCTTTGTGTACAGCTTCCATTTTAGAATTAAAACAAGAAAGAAGAGAGACAAAAATTCAAAAATTAAGAAATACAATAGCTGCCATGTCAGTTTTACTGCATTCTTTCTTGGGCAAAGCTTTACTGAGACTGAACCCCTCTTTTAAGCTGTAAACCAACAGCAGCAGCAAGTACAGATGAATTCTCAGATATTAGGATTACAAAAATAAATCTTCTCTCAGCCATTATACCTGTTTTGACAAAACAGCACCTGTGCAGCTTCAGGAGCAAAAAAATTTTGCCAGTGGAACTACAACAGCCAAGATACTGGATTTGACTACCTGGCTTCCCTTTCCCTCCCCAGTCCCTTTTCTTAAGCACATAACCCCACACACAAAACTAACAAATACCTATTTTTAAGCAGCCAAAGTAACAAACATATTATATATTCTTTCATCACAATGCTTTAAAGATGAACTTTGCAGCATCATTTTTATAGGCAGGCAAAGTTTGATTTAATGTGTTCCAGAAATTCATAATTATTTTAAAGGATTCATAAAAATATGCATGTCAATATAAACAATCCATAAGACAATTTCACTGGTCCTTAGTACTTCACAGCTCTGTGAATTGCAAAGCCCAGCCTGGCACTGATTTCTGTGCTGCCAGGTGCCTGAGCTACATCGTCCTCTTCAGTCTACACCAGTCATTATTTCATTACACTAAAACAAACAGGATATTAGTAGGCAGTGCAAAAACTGCTTAGTGATTAACTCCCACATACCAGCTTTTCCCCCCCTCCCCATCTTTAAATTCATCAGAACTCAAATACTCAATCTGCACTAATTCTTGTTCTTCCATCAGTTTCTCAGAGGCAGCTAGCACCACACTGGACAGATTTTTCTTTAGAGAAAAACATGCAGGTAAAAGAACAGAATAAACAATCCTGAGTACAGACCAGTATTAGAGTTTAAAGCAGGGTTTAGGTAGTATAGGAAACTTTCTGCTCAAAGATGTAACAGCAGTTATTAGGTATTGGTGATTTGGAACAGCTTTTCCCTGTGGGAAGGTTAAGGAACAGCTGCCTATTAGTGAACAGTACTTTCCTCTAAAGTAGTCAAATCACACACATCATAATTGACAGATAAATCCAATTCACTTGAGGAATCCCAATTTAAAGATTTTTTTTTTAAAAAAAGGCAGTTTGCAAGACTGAGTCCATAATTTTCCTAATACAAGTGACTCATGCTGTCATGCTTCCTAAGCAACAGCTTGTATTAATGATGACAACAATCTCATGTTCAGGTTTACAAAGTGACATCACCAATGTGATGAAACTGATGGGTTTTGCTGTCACAAAAAGAGCATTATGATACATAGAGGAAAGAAGTGTCCCACAAGCAGTTTCCAAAAACAAGCAAGCCTGGCAGCATTAGCCCCTAGAGTGCAAGTTAACCACCTCCCTCACATGGTACCCCTCTAACAAACACACTTCCTGTACTCCTACTTGCCTTACAAAGAGCTGACTGCTGCTCCTGAACAGCCACTGCCTGGGCACTGCTAGCACTGCTCTTCCCTGCAGTAACAGAGTTCTTCCCTCCTCCTCCCTGCTGAGGAGGTTTTCAGAGCACAGTCCTACTCCTTATGAACAAACACTAGAAGATACTGATGTACAGTTGCTGAAATTCCTCACTTTTCTTCTACATGAAACTTGATGCCATGTGCCAGATACTTAGAAGCATTCTACCCCAAAAATAGCAAAACCAGCTCGGGGAAAAAAAAAATCCAGACTGCATCCGCTGGCAGCTTGTGCACGTATCTGGTTTTGTAAGAGAAAAGTCTTCTGGCACTCCATCAGTTACTCTTTTGTAAATTGCCTTCGCTGAGCTGGATCCACTTCTCTAACTAGTCACCTCCGCTTCCTACATGACTCAGGTTTCAAGGCATGAAAGGAACAAGAGCCTCGGAAGGAGATAGAAACAAGTGGGAGCAGCCGGCCCTTTTGTTGAGGAAGGCTGGAGAGAGGATCTGATTGCAGCATCAGGAGCTGCAGGGAAGCCAATGCTCAGGGAGTGGGAGAGAGCACCTCAGGAAGGGAACAGAGCCGTGCACTTGGCTGCAGAGCACAGCGAGTGTCCCGCTGTGGGAGCTTCGGGATCTGCAGGAAGAGCTCTCCCAGCTGGATCACAAACTGTGAGTATAAAGTTCTCGTGTACCCCAAGGTTACACTGGGCTGGTGGCAAAGCACCAATTCCCAAAAGCATCAGTGCCCAAGAGTAAAATTACTAAGAGGCTTGTACAGCATAAAAGCAAGACATAAAAGGCAGCTGTGACCACTACTTTTGCCCTTCTACTAAAAAGGATCAAAATTCAGGGCTAAGGTTGGAATGTGCTCAGTACTTCAGGATGCAGTGCTCCCAAAGAAGTCTATTACTCAGAAAAGTATTGAGCAATGATCTCCAGTACATATGAATCACCAAGATGCCCATGAGGCCGTCTTCCACATCACAGGAACTGCAAAGCAGAGATCCACAATGACGTTCTCTGCACCTTTCTAGAAAGGAGTCAGCAGCTGGGAACACAGGAAGATGAGTGCTGGTGAATACAGCCAGCTAAAGGAAAGTCACCCTCTAAGAACAAAGGATGTGCAGAGCCATATGGCCCCACACATTAAATGAAAACCTAGAGAAGATTACAAAGGCCTTAGCTAACGCTTGGTGGGGCTTTTTGATTTGGTGAGGGGTTTGTGTGGGATTTTTTTCTAAGTGCTGTAAGGAATTTGCAGTATTTTTGCTCTATTTTCAAGTGACCAGATCACACATAACTCAAATTTGAAGGGAGCAAAACAAAGTGACTCAGTAATAACTCTCAATCATACAAGCACACCGTGGCACAATTG
This sequence comes from Monarcha castaneiventris obscurior, assembly GCA_026261815.1. Classification (NCBI taxonomy): domain Eukaryota; kingdom Metazoa; phylum Chordata; class Aves; order Passeriformes; family Monarchidae; genus Monarcha; species Monarcha castaneiventris. Next base: position 13,951,309 of record JAMPIT010000856.1, on the reverse strand, counting down.
AAAACAGCAGCAATGAAGTGGGGGGGGAGCTGGCAGGAAGAGAGAAGATGCAAAGGAGGTATTTAAGTAACCCTGTATTTTTCTTTAATGACTGATGTTATTGTAGCAATAGAAATTATTGGATATGTCCAGAGAATAACAAGCAAAACAAGCATTATGCTGTTTATTAAGGTGTTGCATCAGAAGGTATTTATAATGAGTTTCAAAACACAAAAAGTGTCAAGAGAATAGAGGAAAAAACTTTCCATACGTTCAAGAAGATCTCAAAGACAAATTTAGGAAATTTCATAACAAAAGGGGAGACAGCTCAGCCAACCACTAAATCCCTTTCCAAGTAGCATTTCACTAGCTAAGGCAAAGACAACATTGCTAGAGCTTAACTAAGCCTCAACCCAGCCTCAGCTTTTCACAAACACTTGAGCATAGTCTGTAAGAATTTTACAGAATTCCACTATGCATTATCTACCTTTTAATGGACAGGGATACATGACTTTGGGAACAGTATCATGGATGCTCTGTTTCCAGCTCTGAACAGATACACAGAGCTTTCCACTGGGGAGGCAGGAGGGGATCACTGCCACTGCTCAAGCAGAAGCAATTGCTGCTCTAACAGTTGTGCTGGACAAGTGACCTTGTAAGCAAACATCTAATACTTACATAGTTTCAGCTACACAGGGAATCATTCCACTAGCTGCACAGCTTCCTTCAGGCTCCCTGGGTTCCACATAGAATGCTGGAAGACAAAAGACCACACAAATCTTTACATTTAGGAGAGACTACGAAAACCACGAAATGCACCAAATCATTGAGAACCAACTGTGTGTTTAATAAAACCATTCAGAGCCAAACTCCACTTGTTCCAAGAGTCATTTTATAAAATACTACTTCACTTTTTTGACTTATAAAATAGCATTAACACCATTAACTCTGCATTGTCATATAAACCATAGAACAGGTACTGAAAACAACAGAAATTCAAATGTTTCTGAGGAGTAAACAGACGCTTCCGGATACTTTTATGGCTTTCAGCATGGGAGACTTAATTCCTCATTTCATGCACTCAAAGCAAAGCAGAGGACATGCTATCACTGTCACTGCACGTTAGCTGAGCACTGTTTAATCTGTGAATGCCAGACAGCTGCTACCTAGCAAAGCATAATTTGGGTCTGGAGAGTAATTCTCTTTTTTCATTCTCTAGCACATTCTTTTCCATGTTTGTTTTCCCATGTTCAGTCGAGCTGGCTCAACTTCACTTCTCTTAAATTCGCAGCTCTGCTGTATAACGAGGAACCTCTGAAGAGAAGATGACAGACAGAGGTATGTCTGGTTTGTGCAGCAAGAGCTGCAACTGCAGCCCCTAGTCAACACCTCTGCATCTGATCTAGAAGAAAAACACAACAAACAAGAAATCTCTGGCAAAGCTCCCCTGCTCTGCCATACTAACAGAAACACTAAAACATCTTGTTTTTACAGCTCTTAGTACATCTAGGGAGCAGACAGGTGATCAAAAGCTGCCTTGCTGCATACTTACCTCTACATAAGATTTACTTCTCAGGAAACAAGTAGGAACATTAGCTTGTTCAGAGCTTTCTGCAGCAGAAAGAGGGGGCTCAATGCAGAAAGGCAACCATGAAACAAGGTCTTGTCATACATGCCAATCTCCACGTGAGTTTTCCCCAAACCTGAATCCTATATGTGGATTAGGAAAATCTGACTGACACATAAAACCTAGTTTAGACCAAAGATGTTGATAGAGCTTTAAAAGTCCAAACATTTCAAAATGCCTGGAAACTCTGGAGTGGTACTTTCACTCATATACACACACAGAGCAAAAACGTATCTCCACTGAACCATTTTTAGGCATTTTCTGTTGAGATGGAGAGCAGAAAGTCTACTCCACACTGGGTTTACACACTCTGCTCCCAAATCTCATCTTCCACACAACCAGCCACCCTTTTTCCATCCTCCATGGCTTCACAGCTCTTTAGCAGACACTCCTGCACAGCCACCAGCCAGCTTAATGTTCAGGGGAGCAGAGGAGTGTCTGCCTCTCTCACAGTGTAAGTACTAGCTTGAACTTCTTCCTATTTGACCACAGCATCCCATGAATTTCAAGAATTTAAGAAAATGTAACATCTGGCACATCTATGTTAATTTCTTTTGGCCTCCTGCATCTAAATAATTCCTTTTATAAACCACCAGGGAGGAAAGAAGAAAAGGGAGGGACACGGGGTGCTGTGCAGCCTCATTCCCCAGGAGCCTAAACTGAGAAGCAACATCTTACAGTTCACATTTTGAAAAACCATTGTCATGGCAACTTTTTGCAATAAACTACTTTTCAAACATATTTGTATTTCTTTGGAAGACGTCTATGATCCTACAATCCACCAAATCTACATTTCCAGTTGACTTACTGCACGTACTGGAAGCAAATACTTATTTCAAGTTCAAAAGAAGCTGAATCTGATGGAGATCAGCCCTACCCAGGAAAAGCCACACTTTTTCAGGTTGTTTGAAGTAATTTCCACGTTGGCTGACCAACACACAGATGCACACTGAGTGGAACCAGAAATTTTAATATCTGTTAGAACCACCAGCTACAATTCTTCCCCTTTCTTTAAACTTCTAGTCTTCTAGGTTGCCCATTTAACCTTTTTAAATTTTTTAATGTAGTAGCACGTGTAAACTTTGAAAACACAATCATAGGACATGGAATAAAAAGTTAGTATGAGTTAGTAGTTAAAAGATCAAGCTCTTCAAGGCTGTATTTAAAGGCTGTCATAGCACAGCAATGCACTGTGGCTGACTGACTTCATCCTAAATCATGTACAGTGACTGCAGTGGGGGTGGAAAGAAGCATCAGCACGTTGGTGGCACAGGTTTCGGTTCAGTCCTTGGGCCAGAGTCGCAGGGTGTAGCCGAATTTCAGCAACTGTGCATCAGTATCCTGTGGTCACCAACATCCCTCCCCCTGTGCTGCTGGGGAGCAGCAGCACCACGGCACAGGAACTCAGACACAGCCTGCACTGCTCGTTAGCAACCCCTCAGCAACCCACAGGGAAATGAGTAAGTAAACAGTGTGGACCCTCGGGATTATGGAGGCCTTTGTTTTGCTCACCTGCCTCTTTTTGCACCTGTGTCTAAGCCCCTTTGCTCTCCTGAGCATGGGGTATGAGGATCAGTGCAGGCCCTCCACACCCTCAGCAGCCTTCCCAGAGGTAAGAGCAGGCAGCTTTGTCACCGAAGGTAACTTTCCTTTCTCCCCTGTGGGGAATCAGTGAAGAATCAGTGGTATTTCTTCCCTCTTCAGCAGGCAGAAATTGAAAGGATCAGCACTACGTGTGGAAACCTTCACTGTGCAGCTCAGTTCTACACTACAATACCAAAGCACTTGGTGCACAAGTGTTACAGCATAAAACAAACTTCAGTCAAAGCCAGCACGTTATGGAAACTGCTTATTTCAAGCCTTAAGGTGCAATGAAACTCTCAGCAGAAGCATTGTGAGTGCAGACAATGGCATATTATGGGCTCTCAGGAGCCCAGAACACACCTCACCACATACTCAGCCAAGCACTGTGCTAGTACCAGTCTGTCACACTGATCTGCTCCGCACCACTGCTGCACAAATACGTTTATGCAAAGTTACTCAAGAGGAAGTCTAAAAGCAGGAAAGTCCTGCTGCAATTAGTTAAAATGAATTATTAGTTTGTGAGGCTTCCTGCAGTTGAAGAACCTTTCAATGAATTACAGACAGGTAATGGTTTTGGGCGAAGATACTTTACCAATCTGCTCCAAACAAGGATAACAAACTATTTCTGATTAACCTCAGCTTGAGCTTTGGAAACAAAACAGCTTTAGAAATGTGATCAAACTAGGTAAAATTTGTCTCTAAGACATGCCTGCATAGAGTAGAAGCTAGTTAAGTAGACACCTGAAAAGGCACCATGCTGAGTTCTGGCTGCCACTTGGCAGAAGGCTACCAGCAGACTATTAGAAAGCAAAGCCAGAATAGGTATGTTGGAAGCCTGAATACTTTCTCAAATGAGAATTGGACTTCTCTGAGAAAGGCCATACTGGAAAGGCTTTACTACTTTGGAAGGGAAGGCCAGGTACAAAAATACTCCAAAAAAATCAGAAACAACTTCACCACATTTACAGCCCATAATGCTGGGGCCAGGTCTCAGGGCCAAGAATCAGAGCTATCACCAAATCCCTTCCTACAGCAACCCCCCAGACACCAGCATGCAGGAAAAAGTCTCTTAACAAACAACTGAGCCTTAACCTGGTGTGCTGTCATTCCAAGTCCAGAGCTTGCTCCCCAAGGGAGATTTTTCCATTCAAGACCAGGCAGAAGAAACCCGCTCCCTGCACTCTTGAGGAGCACCTGACTGTGTGCACTCACAGAGCACAACACCACATTTCATGTTCTAAGTCCCACAAGTAGCCTTAAGAAAAAGTGGAACAGATGTTTCAGATCTGTAGTTCACTGTGTGCAGCTAATTGTGTAAGGCTGGCTTAAGGAAAAATGAATAATAATGTGAAAAATGATAGGCAGAGAAAGGCTAAAGCACCTTACTACTTTTTCTTATGGAAGACACATTCCTCAAGCAGCTTTTTCAGCAGACACACATGCATCATCCTTGAATCCCTCCCTTCCCTTTACGTTCTCTAACCACACAATACCCTACTGATTACTTCTCATTGTTTTTCCATTTGGCCCCATTAAAAAGTTCTCAATTGTTTCCTATTATGTGCTTCATCTTACTTTATTAGGTGGGTGGAATGATTTGTTAGGATTATTGTATTTTCAAAGAACAAACCCAAGTCCAGTTAGCTAAACAGAATATAATTTTAGAAGGGTGCCTTCAGGTGCTTTTGTAATGTAAATAAATTAATGAACTAATTCATGCAGCAGCAGTACTTGTTTTGAGAAGTCTATTTAAGCTATGAGCAAGACAATGGGCAGAGGGGAAATCAAGACAGCCAAACAACAAGGCTGTTCAAGATCATGCCATCAGTTTGCAGTAAAGCTGAAACCACAACCCAAACCAGACTCCATCCAATTCCCTACATCGTACATACTCATTTATTCTCATTTATTTCACTGCACATAACTCAACCACCTTCAAAAAGCAAAGGTTCAGTCACTGAGGAATTAAATCTCCATCCATTTAAAAACTACCAATATTCCCCTTCTCCCTCAAGATCCTTGTCAAAGGCCATACAAGGTCCAGCATGTACAAAAAAGCAAATAATCTTCTAATGAGAGTTTGTGTGGTTTTTCCCCTTTCATGTGCACAGGGTTGTAAAAGAATAATCCTTCAGTATTTTTCCAGGGTGCACTGTAACTTTTGCACAGCATGACAGACCTTTAACACCTCGGTATGTATTATGAATAATTAAAGCAGCTCATGCCAGGGGAAGAGCTACTCTGTGCTGACACAACCAGTTCACATCTCTACAGCTAAACTGCAGATTATGGGACCAAAAGAAACCACAGCCCCTGGGTATTTGACAGAGATGCATCCCACTGAAAGCATCTGAAAGTAGCTGTGCTACAAATATTTACCTTACTCTGGCTCAAATCATTCTGCAAATTAACCTGTGGAAAATTGCAACTCTCTGCAGCCAAACCAGAATAACTTTGAAAAACCACCTCGGTCTACAATCTACTCGGCAATGGAAAGAAAAACATTTACTTTTAAACTGAGCTGATTTGCTTTTACACTGAGTTCAGCTATCAGACTTCACCTTGAAGTGTCTGAGGTGCCTTCACCAATTATATTCAGCTGAATATAATTCAGGTAGATATCAAGTGACTCCTGTAATAATAAGATATGCTTTAAACTAATTGTAGTAAATGAATAACTTATTTCTTACTGCTCTCAACAATGAAGAAAAGACAGCAGTCACACAAAATAAAGGAAGCCCTTCCAACAGCTCTGGCTAACTGCTTTCCAGCAGAAAGCAGCTGTGACCCACACAGCCCCTAACACTGAAGGGACAAGTCTAAAGACAAGAGCCAGACCACCTCATAAGATCCCTGCTGGCAGCAGATGCTCATAAGGAGTTTACAGAAGGCCCGCTGGCCATCTCAGTGAGTGTAACACAGTTTACAGGCTGCCAGCCAAAAGAATCGCTCATTGCATGCAGTTGTGTAGGAACTTCAGTACCAGCTGACCACATAAATACTGGAATCATATCTAAGTTATGTACAACAAATTGTTCTAAGTGAAAGCACTGACATATGAAAGTGCTTTAAGAGCATATGCTTGGATTTTTAAAATGACTGCAGTTTCTAAAGCAGAAAATACACACAGCCACCTGTTGAAGCCCTAATTCTCTCTCCTGATTTGAGTCCCAACTTCCCTGTTGCAGTTAACAGCACCACCTTTTCCCAGTGTACAAAGGATGCTGCAGTATTTTGATGCTAACTGTATCAGCAGCTTCAAAGGAGCTCCTGTAAGTATTTGAACTTGGTCATCAGTTGTATCAGACTCTCAGCTCTCCTTTAGAAATCTGGTGGCATTCAACCAATGCACACTTTTTTCTTTTCACATATTTTTGATTTCTCTCGACATCCTGTGCCTCACAAGAGAACAGGTGTGTACGTATCTATGCTGTGCTTCATGAGACATAATCACTAACTCCATGCACAGGTAACTGCTGGAAGCTGGAATACATCAGACCTTTGGCATTCCAGGCCATCCATTTATATGCTGATCCAGAATACTTGAGACTTTCTGTACAGACTTGTAGGCAATGAAAATATTGAACAGTCAGCATATGACCAAAACCAAGAGTGAGGACATTTGTGTTTGTGAGTCTATCACTGAGCTACACATGCCTCCCATAATCATAGGCACTAAGATGATTTTCTCCCTGACTTTCCATTTTAAAACAAAAGGATAAGACTGACTGCATTACAAGTTTCAAAGTTGCAGGAGGAAAAGCATTACAAACAAAAAAACCCCTCAAAGTAAGAACTAAAAACTGTGACTTTCTACTACTACATGGATGCAAAAATAAGACTAGTATATTTCAGGAGCACATAATCCTTTTGGTTCAAAAAAACCCACTTATGTTCACTAAATAGGAAAAGTGAGACAACAAACAACTACGACTGTCATTCTGTCTCTGGCAGTCTGACTTTGTGGGAATAACAAACTGTGACAGGAGGTCAGGAACAGCATTCTCACATTTTGCAAAGTAAGTTTTGTCTTTCACAAAACAGATGCTGTAGACAGAACAGCATTTATAACCATTCTTTCTGAGACACCAGAAGATTATACTAGCTTATTCTCTTTACTGGACTCCTGTCTCACCATCTATGCTTTTGTTGGTTTCTCTACAGTATTCCTACTTCTGTGAAAGAGTTCTTTAATACTTACATCTAAGCAGTCCCCTAACTGTCATTCTTCTAGCAGCAAAACACTGCAATTAAATAACCTTTAACTAAAATCCAGATTTTCTGCCTCCTTTAAGATGCAGATCATTGGACCAGAGAGCTGCCCCCCAAGACACATGGACAAAATAAAGACCTAAATGGGTCAGTTCTCAGATTATCTTTTAGGCGAGAGGCTTTGATTCTCTACTTGCTCTGTTATGGTCAGCACTGAGATCGGAATGTAAAAACATCATCACACTATCACATCAAAGCCACACGTGACAAGGAGAACCTCCTCATCTCACCACAAAGAACACTGGCACTTGTGCAGGGGCAATCAGAGCTCCCCTTAGCTTTGCCAACCCCCACCTCCCTGGGGCTCTCCAATTTGCTCACCCCCCATCCGCCACCAAGAGCCGAGCGGGTCCACAAACGCTCCTCAGGGAAGGGGGAAGCCACGGTGCCAGTGAGCAATGGGAGCAGGTCTGCAAGTCCTGGCTTTCCTCATCACTGCCTGGGAAGGTTTCAACCCAGATCTGCAATTACCTGACTCAAGCGAGAGGCAAAAGAAAGGAGGGGAGGAGAAAAGAGAGATCACTGCCTGTTTCAAAAGACACACTCGAGATGACTTACTGTACAGAAGACACTGAGAAAATCTGCACAGTTTACTTGTGTCACATGTTTACAGGGGGTAAATTGCAGTTGGCACTGTACCAGAAGGCAACATTTGCCTTGAACATTTGCCATGAAATTACCATTGTTTCACGTCAAGTTACTCTGTTATTACTGCTGGGTAACTTAAGAGTCAAGTACACAATTAATCCCTGTCACCAGTGAAGATAGTCTGCAAAACATTACAGCCATTAATCTAGTATTTTTAAAAAGGAGGAAGGGGTAAGAGACAACTTACTAGACTTCCAGTAACCAGAAGACAAAGCCTATTAGTCAGAGGCAAATAGGGGAAAGGAAGCCAGCGAGATAAGATGCAGACCCCTAGGGAGAAGCAGCCAAAGAGAAGGAGCCCAGCCAGGGAATTCTGATGAAGCTGTTAGGGGGGTTCCCCCTTATCTTCCTGTGACTACCAAGTCCCTCGAGTGTTTACAGATTGTTCTTTCAGTCTTCCAAGAATTCTGGCTTCCAATATTCAGCTCTTTCTGTATTTTTAGGTATGAGGATAAAAGAAAGGACTGATTTTCTAACATCCCATGCTTCTATTTTTATAGTCTCTTCTTACTCAGAGCAGAGTTTTCCTGTTACATTCACATACAGACCCATGTGCCTAATGGAACAATAACGTTGTTTCTGCAATTTGCAAGTTCTTACAAACTGCCAAAACCCCATCATGATGTATTTTATAGTGCTCCAAGGCTCTAAATTAAATTTACCAACATTTCCCTGGCACCAATAAAGAAAATCAAACGCTTCAGTGTGGGACAGATCTGAGCAGTGCTGGGGCACTCTCACTCCTTCCGACCTGCAGCCGTGCATCTCTGTGTCCAAACCCTCTGTGCCTTCCTTTCTGCCACCAGGAAATGCAAGTGTAGAGGAGCTGTGTCTGTCCCTCTTCTTCCATCCCTTCCCATCTGCTTTATATCCCACTACCCCTTACACATCACACAGGACTTCTTCCTGTTCCTTAAGCCGAACCAAAGCAAGCAGCAGAACCAAACCTCTTCCTTATCCACTCCCAAATTTGTCAGAACACATCCTAGAAGTCTGTCAAACTGTCTGGCAGCCCTTCTTGCTCAATATATACTTCTTCAATTAATTTCAATGAGGGTCTTCCAAAAGAGCTGTTCTTAGTTTTCTCTCAAAGCCATTCCTTCATCTGATCATCTTTATTCAATACAATTCATGCTAAATGGAAGCAAGATGTAATTATTAATGAATTTCCAAGATCAACAAATTATAAGAATTTTCTATGAACACACCACCACTCCAAAATAAAGCAAGAATCTGGGCAGAAAAGGCACCTTACACAGCCCTGAAGATCATGATTACAGCTCATATTGTAGGCTATCAGCCTCACAAAGAAAGCAGCCAAGTAGTACCAAAGCTGTAAGTTCCCCTGTTATTAGTTTTGTTACTTTTTTTTAAAGAATTACAGTCATTCATGCCTACATACAATTTGCTATTAGGAACATTAGGAAATAATCAGAGTTTTATATATCATTACAAAAGCCAGTATTTGCAATAAGTTTGTAAAGCCGGTTGCACTTTGCAAATCTGAACTAATTCAACAGAGATCACAAGCTCTCCTTTTTCTGCTGATGTGCAGAAAACCTTTGCTTTAGACTGTGAGTTGCCTCTCATGTAAATGTGAATGTTTTCCACAGACCACCACTACATACCTGTGTGGGGAAGGCTTTGAGGACAGACGACAGAATTGACAAGAACATGAGGTCAGATCTCTTTACTTTCACATGCAATCTTAACTAAGGGACTGTGTTTCCTCCTCCGAGGATTATCTTTCACCAGGGAAACATGCAGCAGTGTTCAGACGCACACAAGGACTCAGACACTCTCTCTTCCCATTGCTGTAGCCCAAATAAAACACTAATACTGCAACTACGCATAAACTGTTTAACAAAGAGGTTTTTAAACATGTAAGAATGTGTTTAGATGATGTTTTTTTAGTCAACTGTTCTCTCAAAAAAAGACAGACCATGCCAGTGAGGCCTGTAATTTTCAAAAAGGTAGGGCAGTCCTGTGCTTTTTGGTTGTACAGCAACACCCCCTTTTCTTTTCACAGAACTTAACTCATTACCCCTTTAAATTATGTGACAGACACTGCCATTCAAAAAAAGTTTCCAGCTGTGGATCAATGCTGTATTCTGACACTTGGCATCAGCCTGTTCAGTTATCAGCGTAACATTTTGAAGGGCAGCATATCAGCAGTGTTAACTATTTAAAAGATAATCAATGATTCTTTCCAACAACCACAGCACTGATAGGGTAGGCATATTCTTCCAACCAATATTTGCTCAAAACACTGATTATGCAAGTTATAATTTGTTATGAGTAGCTTATTAGTACCATCACAGCCCCAGAGAGTGATTAACGCAGATTGCAGCTTGCACAGGAAGGGTAAACACGTTCAAGGGAGGGAGGAAGAGCCGAAGCAGGAAAAAAAAGTGGCTGTGCGAAGAGGGTATGGTCAGATAGAGAGAACTACCTTGAAAATAAATCGCTTTGCAGTTTATTTCTCTTTTTCCTGAAAACACTAGGAACATTCACGGTCTAGCGGGATACGTGAGAAGGCAGGGCACGGAGCGCACCCGAACAAAGCAGCGGCTCTCCCCGGCCCTGGGGGGCTGCGGGGCCGCCCGCACTGACCATCGCAAGGCACGTTTTAGGACCCTGCAGACGGAACGGCAAAAATCAGGAGAGCCAAACCCCGGGGCGAGGCAGCACCGCCGCTCGGGGCACAGGGACGAGCGTGGGGTGGGCTCGGCCCGGAGGCACCGAGAGCCCCCGGAGCGCGGGGCCGGACCCCGCCGGCACCACCCGGAGCAGCGCCCGGCCGGGACCGCCCCGCCCGCGGCACCGGGGCAGCGCCTGCCCTGCCGCTCCCGCCGGGCTGTCCCGCCGCTGCAGGGCTGCGGTGAGGAGGGCCCTGACGTGAGGGGGCGGCGGCGACGGCGCGGGGCCCCCCCGAGCCCAACCGGCCCTGGCGGGGCTGAGGGGCGGCGCGGCGGCCGCAGACGAACCCCGGTCGCACGGGCCGTGCCGAGCCGCGCCGAGCCCCGCGCTGCCCCCCGCCGCTCCCGCCGCCGCTCCCCCGCAGCCCGGGCGGACGGGAAGAGCTTCGGTCCAATTCACTCACCTCCGCGGCGCCGAGCGGCTCTGCCTCCGCCGCATCACTTCCGGGCGAGCGCTCAGCTGGCGGACGCGCCGTGACGCGCCGGGCCGCGGGGCGGGGCGGGGCGCGCGACGCCGCACGCACCGTGAGGGCAGCGGAGGCGGCGGCTCGCGCCTCCCGCGCCCACCGGAGCGGCGGCAGCCGGCGGGGCGGGGCGGGGCCCGACCGCACCAAGGTAAAGCGGGCAAGGGGGAGGGAAGGCGGGCGTGCGCGCGGGGAGGGCGGAGGGAGGGGAGAGGCCGGCGGCGCTCGCGGTGGGCCGACCCCCCTTCTGCTTCGCTCGGTTGGCTCCGCCCGGCTGCGGGGGCAGGGCCGCCCCGGCCGCCAGGGGGCGCAAGGCGCCTGTTGTGGCAGTGCCCTCTGGTGGCCGCGCGGCTCCGGCCGCGGAGGGGCGGCAGCGCCATCTTGGCAGTGGGGGCGGCTGTGGGGGCACCCGGGATGGGCAGCGCTCAGTGCCCCACAGCCCTCAGTGCCCACAGCGCTTATTGACCCACAGCGCTTATTGACCTACAGCTCTCAGTGCCCACAGTGCTTAGTGACCCACAGCCCTCAGTGACCCACAGCCCTCAGTGCCCACAGCCCTCAGTGCCCACAGTGCTCAGTGCCCACAGTGTTTATTGACCCACAGCGCTCAGTGCCCACATGCTCAGTGCCCACAGCGCTCAGTGCCCACATGCTCAATGCCCAGAGCTCTCAGTGCCCACAGCCCTCAGTGCCCACAGCGCTCCGTGCTCACAGGAGGACATGGCAGCATCTTAAGCTCTGCCAAGGGAGGTTTAGATTGGACATTAGGAAGAACCTCACAGAAGAGGGGATTAGACGTGGGAATGGGCTGCCCAGTTTGTTGGTGGAGTCACCATCCCTGGAGGTGTTTAAGGAAGGACTGGACATGGCACTCAGTGCCATGGTCTGGTGGACAAGGCGGTGTTTGGTCACACACTGGGCCCTGTGGGCTCAGAGGTCTTTCCCAACTCACCTGGATCTGTGTTCCATAGCCCTTCATGCCCACAGCCCTGCTATGGTTCTCAAATAGCAACTGAAAATCATGTCTATCAATGAGTTTCATTGAGTGACCCTCAGAATGAAGTTAGAAAAGGGTCAGGGAAGTCAGGGAGGATTTTGTCTCTGCTAGCATTAATATTTATACCTGTTCTTAAGCTTGGGAGCATTTCCAATGCTGGGAAATATTTCTATTCGTGCATTCAGTTGCATTTGGCTGGAAGCCAAGGTATGAATAAGGTGCATAAATCTATACTGGAGCTTGTGTCCATGTTGTTATATTTCTGTATGCTTCTATATTATATAAGCAAGGCCATCCAAGGATAGCTGAGAATTCGTTTTCTCTGCTAAATTTCTTGCACTGCATTAAAATCTTTCTCTGCTTGTAAGTAATAGAGAACTAAACACACAGGAGGAGAAAATGGTATGAAAGCATGAAAAACAGAGCTGTTGACAAGATTAGAGACTAGTTCATATTGCTTTAGATTTTACCTGGACACTGTGTGCTTTTTATGAGAAAACTAAGAAATAAGTAAAGCCCTTTTTTTTTTCCCTTCCCCCTTCCCACAGTCTAAGTCAGCATTTCTGTTCTTCCTGAGGCTCCTGTAGCACAGGAGCCACTCCCAGAGCAAGAGTCTGTATGTCCTACTAAAATCAGATAATGCCTCAACCACCTCAGACCAAGAGAATGAAAACTCAGTGATCAAAAGGAACTACTTAAGGGTTTCCACTTTCATTTATTCAAGTGAAAAGAATGTTGTAGAATCCTAATTTTGTGCAAATTGGCTTATTTGAACTGACGTAGGAAACAGTGATAATATCCATGTGCTTACTTTTACTATTTAATTATATTCTCTTTGCATGCAGTTTGCTTTTTCTGATCAAAAGACTGGTCCAGATGCAAGAGCAAGCTTAAAAGAGATCCAAGTTCAGTCAGAAATGTGAGGCACAGATGCAACAGCAGAGTTCCCATCCCAGTTGATGAACAATGTGAGTGCAGTGACTTAGGGAGTCTGGTTCAGAGGTGTAGATTGGGGTTTCAGATCACTTCAGTTTGCCAGCAGAAAGACACTGGCATAACAAAATCCTAAAAACCCTGTGAAAGTCACTCTGCTTTCAGATACTATTACTGAATATCTTGATTCAGTAACTTCATTCTTTTTCACCAAATCTGCATATATTTATGATTGCAGATTGTAGATGGAAACAGTGAGAAATAAATCCTTGAGTCAAATTGATGGGAATGTCTGGAAGTTTACAGGCTTGTGTCGCTGGCGGAAATGAGGATGTAACACCATCATGGAAGAACATTATCTTTCATTCTAGTCATTTTTCACCATGTGGAGATGGAATACTTTAGCTGTGATTGATGCTTTGCTATGATTTGGTTTTGTCTGAATCTTAAAAAAATGTTATGAATGTTCAATCAAGAATGAAAATCAAATGAAGTTTTCACTTTGCCAGGTACATACTGCAGCCACGTGTGGTCAGCGTTTGCAGGGTGCTGTCACAGGCCCCTGAGTCACTGATTTGAGTAAAAGAAGACAAAATTACTTTTGTAGAAAATAGATTCTGAAACTCAATATTGCTGGAAGGCATATGACCTACCCAGCTATCACAGGAATCTGTGGCCCCTTCTCTGCCCCCCGTGCCACAGGAACTCATTGTCTCAGTTGTTGTCCCTCAAGGAAATGACAGCTCAAATCCACTGCTGCCTTAGGAACCGCAGACTCATTTTGGCAGACTTGCATGAAAGATGAATATGGATTACTGACCTCTCGTTGCTGTGGAGAGCTCTGAAAGGAATGATTGATTATCTGCTGCATTAGCAGCAGGAGAGAGACTGCAGGTCACTTTTTAGCTAAGTGGCATCATTTAGCTCTTTAAAAACCCGCAGATAGGTGAACTTCTCTGCATCTATTTAAATAAACATTAGCCAAAGAGTGCATTTGAAAATAACAGCTATGGATTGGGATGCAGGCTGGATTGTCTTATGGGCACACAGGGTGGAACACGGTGGTGCTCCCTACCACAGTGTTGATATGCCAAGATCTTGAACGACATCATTTACTTCCATAGCAGAGATGTGACCACAGCTTAATTTGGAAGGCAGTCAGCCCAGCAGTTTGTCACTGTGTCTTTAGACGCCTTGCCAGTAGCAAACCAGCTGTCAAATAGAAGTTGTGTTGCTCCTAAATAAAACATTTTACATCTGAGAAGTTCAAAGCTGCCTTTTCAAATTATTTCATGCAGGGTTTTGTTCCCCACCTCCCCTGAGCAAACCCAGTTTCAGTACCAGCACTAGGTGTGTGTTACTAAGGCGTGCCCCAGTTATCTGGGATCTGAAAGAAGAGATCAGTTGTTTTAAAATATCCTTTTTTCCCCATGGGTTCTTCCTTTCACCCTTTATTTTCTAAAATCCTCAATGTACTCACTGCTGGCAAATTTTTATGCTTAAAGTGAGCTAATGATTGGCTTGAGGAGAAAGGATGAAATAAAATAGACTTACAGCTTCAGCAAAGGAGCTGGGCAGAGGAGAATGCTGGACACGCATTCCCAGCCAAGCATCCCTCGCTGGGAAGCACCTGTGATTTAGCTGCTCCTGGATCTGCAGTTGGTCCTGGTGCAGCCTGACTTGGCTGAGCTGTGCTTTGACACTGCACTGTTGGGGTCACTGTATAATGAAGTTGGCAGATTCCTTTTCTTATTTTTTATATTAACTTTAAATTCTAGACAAGCCTACAAATAGCAAAATAAGACTGCTGTTTCATTGAATATTCAGATTATTGAACTTTTGGGTCAACCATCTAAAAATCCAAAGGAGCGTTTATTTGTTTCCTGAAAGAAAAACTTACTGTGTTTTATCGTCTAAGGGACTATTTGTTTTAACTAACAGTGAAAAAGTTTGCATCTGAAGTAAGTCATTAACTGCTCAGATCTCCTTCGGAGACAATGGGATGTTTCAGGGGCTTGCTGTGCGTGCTGGCAGGAGGGGTTTGCCTGGAGACCAAGGGAGCGTTACCAGCTCTGCCCCAGCCTCCAGCAGCGCTTGTTTGGGAGGCAACGCTTGGCTTCCCTCCAAAGCCCGGCTTCCAAGTGGGCTCCAAACTGCGACTCCCGCTTTTCCCCACACCTACCTTTGACCTCTCCCGGTTTGCTTTGTGGCCGTAAACACCCGAAATTTGCTCGGCTAATACAATAGCCCTGTACTTTTTGACAGAAACGCCTGTGGTTAACCTCTGTGGGCTGCATTCTGCACTAAAATGAAGGGTGGTAGAAGTTAAACAATGGGTGTGACTACCACAAGATGGGTGTTAGTGGGAAAGTGGTGTAACATCCACTTAGCATTCCAGAGATGTGAAATATAATTATGATTTAAATGCCAAAGATGTAAGTTGCAAGATGAGTAACTACAAGGACATGAAAGCCTCCCTTATCTTCCTTTCTATCCCACTCAGAACCATTTTGCACACCCACAAAACTAATACAAGTAGTGTCACTTGATGAAATTACACCTGATACATGACTTGTACCATCACTTACATTTCTGTCAGTGTGGGCTCTGTTTATACCAAAGGAAAAATTCCAATCTCATTTACAACATTTTAAGTTGGAAGTAATTTTGCTCTCAGTGGAATTACTCCCTATTTATACTCCCACTCAGATCAGAATCTGACCCAGGCTTTGAATTCTCTCTTATTTGCTCTCATCCTTTCCTGTCATTGACAGAGGTCCTCGATCTGTAAAAGGCTCCTTCATTTGTGTATCTTTGAAGAAATGGCTTATGAGCAGGTCTGTAATGTTAAGAACTGTTGACTAAATGAGCCCTGGGAGCAGCTGGTTGCTGAGTATACATGAATAGCTGCTTAATGTCTTTTACATCATCCAGCATACGTGGGAAGGAGAGCAAAAATGCAGAAGTGCAGCCCATGCCTAGATGGGGGGCTACACAGTTCTGTAGCAATTCCAGCATGGAGAAGTTAAAGAACAAAAGAGTAAGTTGTAGGTTGAGGAGTGGAACCAACTAGTGGGGAAAATAATTGTTGGTTCTAAACTTTTCAATAAAATCTTTATGAACAGATTCTTGGTATGTTTAAAATCCAAGGGCAGCAGGTGTAGTCAGCTCTGAACAGAGGGCATGTGCTGTCCCAGGTTGTTACCTTAGAAATTGTCTGATGCATAAATCGGAATTGAAATCTGTATTTTAAACATTTTTACCCCGGCATTGTTCCTTTTCTTTTCTTTATAGATTACATTAAAGCCGAAGCTGTTACCAGCTTCTCAGAGGTGACACCTTCAGATAAAAACAGAGGGGTGAGGCCAGGATTTAGGACTCATCTTGGTGCTAGGTTAACGCTTGTTACTGAACTGTTTCTTTTCTGTACAAAATATGCACTTAGCAAGGGGAAGCAGTGATTTTTCAGATACATGTTCGTCTGTGCCTTCGTGATTTCATTGCCTGAAATGGACCTCTAGAGTGGATCAAGCAAAGCACTTACTCCAAAGTGTTTGATGAGCTGGGACTACCTCATTATATTATTGTGGAATTTATTTCCTAGAAATACCATAAACATTTACTAGAAGTACTTTCTGCTGTGTAGGAAGAATAATTTCCTATCTGGGGGAAAAATATATGATTGGTTAAACATGTTAAAATACAAACAGCAAAACAAAAATGTTCTCTCTTAAGAATCAGAGAAAAACAGAGTTCTTGAAACCACGAAAGGTCTTTAGATCACAGCAACAGTTAAGACAAGGCTAGGAATTAATAGTTCCGGATTTTTTATGAAAAAGAACCATGAGCCAAATCTTGTGTTTAGGTCAGTATCTGTAATTCCAGCTTTGGTGAGGGAAGGAGAGTGTGTCTGGAGCCACAGGAGGCCTGTTCTGGTCAGCCACTGTGCTGGAGGCAGCAGCTCGAGAACAGCACAGCCTGGGAAGCCTTTGGCTCAAGCCCCTCTTCTACAAGCCAGAATGCCAGGAATTGCCACAGACTGCAGGGATTTGAGCCATAGCACACTGCCAGACTTCCCACGGCAGTTTGGGTGCTGCATTAGGAAGCAGCTTTTCCTCATGGCCAAGGGAGTGCTCCCTCCAGAGGGAAGGTCTGAATTCTGAATTCTGTCTGAATTACTCTGCTCCAAACTGTCCATTCCCAGCACACAGGTCTGATTTCAGGGTAGATTCACCCACAGTAATTAGAGCTCCAGGTTGGCAAATGGATCCTGATAGTCAGATAATGTCCCGTTCCTGACACTTGTTCCTCATTGCATCCATGTTCTTACTTGGCAGGGCTGCTGCACCTTCCTCTGGGACAGTGAGGAACCTTTGACAGCTGCAGTGCCCCTTAAGTAGGAGTCATTGCTTCTGTTAAATTAATTCATGGCAGAAATGTTGTTATCCAGAAGTGGATTTGTCTCAGGGATATTTGTGGTCTGTCATGAAATAGTGTAAACACTTATATGATAAAATACTCATCTACATAAAACAAGAATGAATTTCATTCTTTCTTCTGACAAATAGTCTTATCACACCTGGAGGCTGATTCAGTGGGCTCAGCAGGTACACAGCTCTCTGAAAATAAAGACATTCAGAACTTTCCTAAATCCACAGTTAGTCTGCCTCTCCTGAGTGCTCAGATAAAATAGCTTTCATCACCTTTTCATCACATCAAACTCCAGCTGAATCATTACTGCCTACTGTCACGGTATCACAAATAAGCTTCTCAGCCCCTGAAGCCTATACAAGTTTTCAGCAGTGTTGTGGTGGTTTTATCATGTATTTCATTCACAGATTTGCAGCGATAGGTCAGCATTGGTACAACAATGTCTCAGGAAGGGGGATGTGTAGAGTTTCGGTGACTTGCCCAATGTCTGTTGCAAAACATCAGTGAAACAGAACCCAGGCATTCTTGTAGCAGGCTTGATTCAGCAAAGCACTAAACCAAGTGCTTAACTTTGAGCAAGAGCTCAAGCTGTTTGAATGGAGACAGATTTAAGTATCTGTATAAATACTTTGCTGGACTGAGTCTTCAGCTTTCAACAGCTCATTATTGTTTACAGCTATTTCAGGGTTTTTTCATATAGCTCAGCATATCTTTGGATGGCAGAAATATTTTTAAACTAATTTAATGGTGTGCAGAAATGCCCTGCTTGCTGGCCTTTTGGCAACACAAATGTTCATGCATATGCTGGGGGCATTGTCTTTTTTTAGATGACACCAGCAACTCGACGAGAAGTTCTCAGCCTTTATCGGAAGGTTTTGCAAATAGCCAGAACCTGGCAGTCAGCATCAGGACAGGTAGAGGAAACCATGAGAGAGAAGGAGTACATTAGAAATGAAGCCAGAACGTTATTCCGAAAAAACAAAAATGTGAGTGTCCTCGTGGTTTTGAATTTCCGAATGACTCTTCTCTTGCTCTTTGCACTCTGTGGTTGGATGTTGAGATAGGAGTATAAGGGTTGAGTTCTCAAAATTTCATTCACCCTAAATGCTGAGGTATTTGGGTTACAGTTTAAATTTCGTCCCTGAGAAAACTCAAACCATTTCAGCTCTTCATTAACTACTGTAGAAGTTTAAAAGGTCTTTTTTTCAGTAAAAAAGTGCCAAGAAAAAATTAAATTCCAAAGATACTGCCTGTGTAATTGAAGCAGCTTTTGATCTTTACAAAGTTAGCTGAGTGTATCATTACCCATGCAATGGCAAACAGAGCTCAGCAGCTTCTTTTTTTCTTTTCAAAGCAGCAATTATTGGCACTTCTTTTAAAAGAAGCACTTCAATTTTTTTCTTAAGGAAGAAATTTCAAACCCTGGTAATCAAAGGCCCTTCTTGTAATTCAAGATCACAACACTTATTTATATCCCATATTGGTCTGGGACTAAGTTGAAGTAATGCAAAATCAAAAAAATGAATTTAAGTCATAATTCACACCACATTTCTGACTTCAGAGGGAGTTTCTGGATAGGATGATAACAGAATGTACACCAAGCAGTGTCTTTCCTTTCTCCTCTAGTGACCTTGCAGAGTGACAAATGAGTGAGTGTGGTTTTTTCATAGATGTAGTAGTAGTTTGCATGTGTATTGTCTTTTTACAGAGAAAATACCATGTTTGGGTAAAAAACTCCTTCTTTAGCCTCAGTCCTGACAGCCTCTGGGCCTTAACATTCAGTGCCATCAAGCCCAGAACTGTTGAGTCGAGGAAAATACCAATGTTACCTTTTATGGATGTGAAAAATAGAATCATTGTATCCTTGGCATTGCCAAAAGAAGCTAAGGAAAGCCACGTGCTGTGCATCATTTACACTTGAACTTCCAATTGCTAATTACTGTGTTTGTATAAAACACTTGTTTGTATGATCACAGGTAACAGATCCAAAGCTGATTAAGCAGTGCATAGAAGAATGTGAGGCAAGGATAGAAATTGGACTTCACTATAACATCCCCTACCCAAGACCTGTGAGTATGAATCACAAAGTCTTCACTGATACCCACTGAGCTTTCCCTGTACAACAAAACCATCAGTTTACATCACTCTCACTGCACTGCATTTTTAGATGAGTTGGCATTTAAATGTGTGCTAAAGCAGAGCCAAATGTACATTGAGATGTTCTCTATCTTTCACTGTAAATTGGAGGATTTCTTCTCAAAATAAGGAGTCAAAGCCTAAATGGAGTTTCATGAGCCAAATTCCCAAGGCCTCTGAATATTTAGCCAGTCTTCTCTGACCAATGAATATAGAAAAAAAGGTAATGGAATCAAGTAACAGAAGAGAATGAGAGAATAAAAATACCTAATTACATCTTCCATAGGTACAGTAACTTTTTTAGCCTACACTACTGTTAACTGTTCTCCTGGTCATAAATCAGGCCTTATGAAACACCTGTCTGTGTTGCTGCTTCTTTTTCCTTCTTCCTACAGAAGAACATGTCCACGATTACTGAAATGCTGGAAGTTGCAGCAAAGTCTTCTAGTGCACCATGCAATGCAGTTTCCTCACTGCCCAGTGACTTCTGTCTGTAGTACTTTATGCTGCCTCCCATAGAGACATCCTCTTTACTCCTGTTGATGAGTTTATATTTTCACATCTATAGTTCCCTTAGCAAGGTAGTCATGGTCAAAACTAAATTGTATCTTTATCAGATGCTTGCCTAGAATATGGTCGCTGTTACCATCTGTTTCAGTACACAGAATTAACAATGCACAGCTGGCAAGCAATGCTCCTAGGAATGGGCCTAAAATGTGTGCTCTACAGTGGTTTCAAAATCCCAAAGGATCTGCTCTCTCAGACAAACTGGATGATTACTATTTTTCAGATTCTAGAAATCTCTAGAGCTGCTTTAGTCAGTGCTTTTACTACTATTTGCACCTAAACACCCATCTTACAGGATGACAGCCTCAGCAGCAGTAACACCTGACTGCTACCACCTACATTTTTCAGTCATTTAGGGGGGTTACAGCTGCATGATTCCTACTAACAGTCTTACGAAATATAAAGACTTTGTCAATCAAAGGAAGAGTCTGTCACCTATTGCTCCTTCTGCTTATGGAGTCAATGACACTGATTGTGCATTTTAATGTGCCACATATATAATCATGACAGTAGGAAGGCAGGCTTTCAATACATACAGTTTGGGGTTATTTTGTGACTTGTTAAGTAGGTATGAATAAATCACACTGATTCAAGACATCTACTCAAGAATTTTTAGGGTTTCTAGTTTTTACTCTTCTGGAACATTGTCAGCAATCCTATTTCATCAAGTATCATTGCAGTCTGATATCAAACTGCAAAACAAAGTTACTAAGGCCTAGCATATATAGGATTTTATTAAGGCGTAAAATGTATAGGATTGTAATAAAAACAACAATTAGGGCCTGAAAGTTACACCACTAATCACTCCTCAGAGAGTGCTCCTCCTAGAAATCTAATAGCCTGGCTTGAGACAATAGAGTTACACTCTCCAAAGTGTGAAGAAATGATTTAAAACTCAGTGAAACTTAAGTTTGTATACATGCTGCCTTTTTCTTCCCAATATGCACCTAACTGGTGGGATTTTCTTTTCCAGATCCATCTGCCTCCTATGGGCCTTGCCCATAAACAAGGCCGTACATTGCGACACCAGGAGAAGTTAAGGAAGATTTCTAAGCCAATATACCTGAAATCCCATGATGAAATTTCATAACCCACCATTGAAATTGTGATGTGTAATCACGTCCTTTCAGCTGTGAACTGCAATCCAGGTGATTTGTGTGCACGACTGTGAATGGTGTGGTCACTTGCTCACACATTTCCTGAGGCCAAAAAGCCAACTGATCCATTGTGTATGATGGATAAGGTTGCTCTAGTATTTATTACATTTCAACCACTGACTTGTCAATAAAAGTAACACTTTTTAAGGAGTGAGGTGTGATACAAAGATTACTTCGACATCAGGACAAACTGCAGCAGGATTTCAAACTCTGTTCATCTGTAGCAGGGTTCTCTGGTGGTTTGAGGATTCTGTGGGCTCAGTTGGGACTCAAGGCAGTCTGGGAGAGTCAAGCAGACAGAGTTCCTCCAGAGCTGCTGAATGCCAGTGGGAATACAGTCACTGCACCATGCAGTGCTCTCCTTCCTCTCTGGTCCCTGCTCTGCCTGCTGTCCCTGGAGGAGAGTTCCAGTGTCATGGTACCCTTATGGGGAAGTTTTGTTCCTGAATGGACAGTAGCAAAGAGAGAGCAGAAGTGCCACTACTCCTTCTCCTTTTTGCAAACTGCAGAGGGGTGGCCTAGAGCCTCTATGTCAGCTTTTTTCCCCTTCCTTTGGAGAGGGTGTGGATGTGAAATGCAAAGTTTGGAATGCCATTGCACAACTGAGTAAAACATTCCAGTGTTGGCTTCCTCAGGTTCCCATGTATGGACTGGCTGGAAACTCTCCCTTCAGGGTATCACTGCAAGAAGAAGCTTAGGATGCTTTGGTGTCCTCACTGTGTTTTCACATGGTCAGCTTTTCAGCATAATCAGCACACTGGCTTTCTCAACAATTATTTTAATTTTAGTAATAGGTTTCAACTCTTACGTTATGGACAGAACCCCAACTTTAGTAAAAGAAAGTATCTACAAGTCTCCTAAGTTTGAGGGGTATTTCTGTTTCACAGGTGCCTCATGAATGGAAGTAAAATGAAATTAATTTTCCTTTCATGGGCTACCAGTTGTTTTGGCTCCCTTTCAGTCCTCTGACTTTTCCAGGCTGTTGACACGTTCTCTCCAGGGAAGTTAGGGGAGCCCTCTGTCCTTCAGGCTGGAAGTACCAGTGAGACCAAGCTTGGACAAGAGCCACACTGTACTGGACACTACCTAAGCACAGTCCACAGCACTTTAAGGACAACCTATTCCAGCCTGACATTGAAAGTGGCAAAAAAAAGCAAATTTGAAACAGGCATTTGTGTATTATTTCCTTTTAAAGTGGGAGAAATCAGTGAAATCTCATTTCTGAGCTCACCAATTCATTTGAAACTCTCCAAGCTCTAATAAACAATGACAAAGAAATATTCCTGTCTACCTGAAAAGTAAGTTAGAACTGTTCCTGTGCAGAACAGACTGACAGTCCCTCCCCCAGGAATGCACTTATAAGAAAGAGTGAAAAAAGTACAAGCAGATGAGAAAGTACAAGAAAACAATAAGAAGAGTGAATCAGCATGACAGGTACTGGCTGGCCCAGTTTCTCACTACCATTTATGGCTCCAGTCCACAAAGGTCTCCATTCCCATATAATTATTTCCTGGGAATGCCTCATGTGGGAAGTAACCAGTAAAATGCCATTGTTCTGTCAGTGGGAGCTTTGCAAATTTACTGCTGCCAGGAAGACACAAAACAAAACTCCTTTAGCCTAAGAAAAGGGGGGTTGCATAAAAAACAGAAGAAAATATTAACATGATTGCACACACTGCTTAATTCTCTATCCTAACTCTGATACACCAGAGTAAGGATGTGTCAGCTGAGCCCAACCAAAACGTGCAGAGCCAAGGGGTTTGAATGGAAGCTTAAGCTCACTCTTTGTCATTAAAATAGCATCTGAGTCCTTTGAATTGCTGAAGTTCATGTGACTAATGAAGGTACTGATGCTCTGACGCATCAGGTGAATAAACAGCCATGGAAATGAGCAGTCTAAATTTACTGGCTGTGTTACAGTCACAACTCTTTCCTAAGCACATACTTTAAGATGTAGATTATTTCAAAAGAACAGCCCTAAAATTACAGAAGATTTACCTCAAACTGAAGTGACAACAGGAGTTTCAGTTTACATCTGAAGGAAAATACAAAGAAGCAATTT
Source organism: Monarcha castaneiventris obscurior (assembly GCA_026261815.1). Taxonomy (NCBI): domain Eukaryota; kingdom Metazoa; phylum Chordata; class Aves; order Passeriformes; family Monarchidae; genus Monarcha; species Monarcha castaneiventris. The sequence goes on along the minus strand of JAMPIT010000856.1, from coordinate 13,927,753 downwards.
TAAAAAGGTTCAGGTACCCTCAAGTAACTCAAATGAGTATCCAGTCACTTAACTGAGAAACTAGCAAGTAACAGCATCAAATGATTTGAGATGCCTTAAAATGCTACACAGCCTAGTAATTCTTCAAAGTAATTGTTGGGAAAATTAATAACTGGTGCTTCATTCTCTTTACTCTTCATCACCAGAAGGCAAAGACTGAAATTTGTTAAAACTTCAGGCTGTTCAGCTAAAGAAAGGATTAGATCAGCTCTTTTTTCAAGTCTGGAGAGCAAAACCTTTTTTTCATAGCTTAAGTTAAAGTCGCTATGGAAAGGAGAATCTGCCTTAACTAGAATTCTTCATTTTTGGAGGTCACACTGGCACACTACCATTTTGAGGGAGTGTAATAAAAAAGAAATTCATCTGCAACTCAGTCCAGCAGGTAGGCAGACATCTCAACTGGTACTTTTGTATTAGATGCCAAGGCCCATATAACTCCTGTCAAGAAATATCCCAATGATTGCACAATATGTCATTCCTACCCATTAATTTTACTTGCAAAAACAGGTTGTCCTAAAATGCCTCTGCATTCTGCAGAATTTGTAATGCACTGGATTCAACCAGTGTACACTCTGTCCTGTACTTGCTGAACCTTCTCTTACTCCCCTTCCAGTAAATACTGTCATTTTCCAATTTATCACCCTAGTCAGGAGATGCTTTAGAATAATTTAGAAGAAAATGATGACATTAACTTTATATTCTTCAGAAATAAAAGTGCTGAGTCAGTTGCTTGAACTCTCCTGCAAGCTAACTGGTAGGCAAGGCACTAATAATTTGTTGACACAGTATCTGGCCTTGAATACCTAAATAACACCTCCTTTCTGCAAGTTCTGTCCCTAAATCCATCATTACTAAAGTTGTAATTTATGAAGCTATGCACTTATGACTAACATTAGCAAGCACACAGCCTTTTAAGAACATGGACGTGGCACCTGCTTACTGAATGTAGCCCTCAACGTTGGCTGGGGGTGAGGAAATGCCCATTTTGCTGCAGCAGCACCCCAATCAATTCCCAGGGCAGCATCACAGCACTCAAACAGGTTAAGATAGATTAGGTTATCTGATCCATCTTCCTACTAACACAAGGTGCTTCTTGTGATACCTTTTAAATGTGGAGAAAACAAGGCAAGCTGGACCTCACTGTCCTGGGCCCTACTGTGTATCCATCAGAAATTAGGTACCAGTAACATCCATCTTTTATCCACAGGTCACTTAATTGATCATACCTATACATTCATTTTGAAGAATGCTAATTAAAACAGAGACCTGCAACTTTCACTAATAACCCTAATCCTATTAGGCAAAATATTCTAGTTATAATTAGAAGAATTTGGGGTCTTTGTCTTCTGCTTTTTCACTGTATAATTTTCCCTTTAACAGCCCAACAGTGTTAAAATCCACAGAGCTAGTACTTTCTGGAATGAATTTTTGTACAGTTAAGAGGAAGGTTTCAGTCTCCTAAGAAAATGTACAAACCCTATCTGTCTTACAGCACCCCTAGCTGGAAATCTGTCTCTGTTAAAGAAAAAGTACCTCTTGCTCCATAATGCCTTTTTTTCCATCTGCCTTGAGTTATTAGCAAGGCTGTAAATCTACAATTTGCAGTAATTACAGGTGGGTTTTGTGGCTTATTTAATGAGTGCTTCTAATTAAGAAATGAAAATTCTAAACCTGTAAATCCGAGGATTCTAATACTACTATTACAAGGTACTTAGTTTGTCCAAAAATTTTTCACATTTCTATCATATCCAGCTAGCAGCTGAGTTGCCTTTTTCTTTCTTTAAAATGCATCTGAGCCAAGAAAGGTTGTGAATTCTAATGTTTAGCCAGTTTGTCATTCTCCAGGAAGGTCTAGACAATGCTCAGGAATAAGGTTGGGAAGCTCATTTTAAAGAACCACAGAAAAATCTCTCTAAGACACATATCCCTTGACAGTAAATTCCATTACTTTTTCTGTACTAGGGAGGGCAGGTAGGAAATTGTGTACTGCAGTAATCATCAGCTAAAGCAACTCAGCCATGCCTGATCCCTGGTAAAGGGAATGCACAAACCCTCTTTCACAGACTCCTCTCTTACCTGTATATTTCTTATCATGACTACAAAAGTTTAAAATACATCTTTGTGTACATTCCAAGAGATGCCTTCATATCAAGTCTAAACATCAACACACAGGAAGCACTCAGAAAATCAACACAGTAACAAGGATACTGCACACATGTCGTAGCAAAGTCACTGTATATTCACAGGAACCACAACTGTGTCATTTCATAAACTGTCAATTACTGTTCACAAAAAGGTGTTAACAAGCAACCCACAGGGCAAATTATTACACAGATTTCCAACAGTTTAAAAGTAATTGATCTCCATAAAACATCATTTAGGTAGTGAATCTGACTTTTTAAAATGGTTTAATTTAGAGGACTGTTTGTAAGACTAACATTATCTGTAAGAGGATTGACAAACCTTCATTTTAGTGCTTTAAGTGTTGTTGGCCCAGCCTCCCTTTCAGCAGGTGAGGTGTCAGCAGTGCCTTGATGCAGAAGCTGCATCTCAACAGAAGGATCCTTCTGAGAGCAGGGCCTGAGCTGGCCAGTGCACAGGGAAGGATTCCACAGCCAGGCCCTGCCCCTTTGCCTGCACACACAGCTTCCATACAGGGAGGCTCATGACTGGTTTGTTATCTCTGATGCCACAGTGACCTAATTAGTGATCTGAATTGTTGATGCAATTACAACAACAATTAGATGCAGACATTCAAAAATATAGTAATCACCACAATGCTTTTTAAATGTATAGTAAATTTCTCTTAATTATATGAAAAGTACAAAGTATCTCTCTTATGAAGTCTAAGAAAATAATTTTTTCAAGGACCAATTCTAATTAATTTGTTTATAGATCTACTGAAACATAATTCTCTTCTTAAAAACTGTTGTCTGTTTGGATGAGTGTGCTCTAACATTCATCAACAAGTTTTATTTTTATTTAGGTGCCAAATATCATTTAGTCTAATTTCTTAAGAGTCATTTCTTCCTCTCAGTAATTTGAAGCACATCCCTATCCCTTTTATTAAAACAAACATCCATTAGGTGTGCTGGCCTGACATCTTGGCCCTGCTCACCACATACCAGTGATGCACCAAATGCCTGTGTGCTGGGCTGTCAGTGAGGTACCAGGTGTGGTACAGGAAGCTGCTGTTTCCCTGTGCACCTTCCTGCAGAGCAGCACTGCACAACACACCCCCAACACCTCTGCCTTACCTTGCAGTACCCTTCTGAACAGTTACTGTTTTATGAATCTCTGTGTAAAGCAAACCAGTGGTTAATAAAACCATAATGAGCACTGTTCTCACCTAAGCACAACACAACAGACAAATTCCTATGACAAGAACCGTGTCCTTCAAGGAGTTGTAGCAGCATCCCTTAATGCTTGTAGCAGCATACTGGGAATTGCCAAATGATGGCTGAATCTCTGACTTTTTGAGGCCTCCAGCAAGTCATTAAAATGCTGCAATTTGGGCAATGAAAAAAATACAAGACCCCAAATTAGTGGATGTCTGTGTAGTGCATGTTTTTTTAAATGTTTGCCTTGATCTTTGTGCTTCTCTTGTGCTGTGTACACAGCAAGTCTAATGATGCATCTTTAGTACCTTCTTGGCATGCTGTGGGGATTAGTTAATGACTGCACAGCTCTTTGAAGATGTTCTGGCTATTTTATTTTTAATTAATGTTTGCAAGCTACTTTGAGCTTCTCTGATGAAAGAGCTTAAACAAGTACGAAATTTCAGGCAGTTTTTAGTCCAACAAGCAAGAGAGCAAGATGAGGAAGTGTGCTGGGTTTGGTTGGGGTAGAGTCAATTTTCCTCACAGGGGCTGGTATGGGGCTGTGTTTTGGATTGTGCTGAACACGGGGTTGATAATACAGAGATGTTTTTGTTATTTCTGAGCAGGGATTGCACAGAGCCAAGGCCTTTTCTGCTTTTCATACTGCCAGGCTGGGGAGGAAGCTGGGGGTGTCTGGGAGGTTGGGAGGAGACACAGCCAGGAGAGGTGACCCCAAATGAGCAAAGGGACATTGCAGACCATGGGACATCATGATCAGTATGTGAAGTGGGGAAAGGAGGAGGAAGAGGGGGACATTTGGAGTGATGGCATTTGTCTTCCCAAGTCACCATTACATGTGATGTGCCCCTGGTCTCCTGGGAATGGCTGAACACCTGCCTGCCTGTGGGAAGCAGGGAATTAATTGTTTTGCTCTGTTTGTGTGCATGGCTTTTGCTTTCCCTATTAAACTGTCTTTATCTCACCCCATGAGATAGTGGAGGGGTGAGTGAGTGGCTGTGTGGGGCTGGGCTGCTGGCAGGAAATGAAGTGAGACTGTGGGAGAAAGAAAACAGCTCTGTGTATCAGGTACCTGGAACAGGTAGGTAAATAATATTGAAAAAAGAAAAGTTATAAAATTACAGCACAAGCATGCTGTTCTGAGAAATGGCAGGCTCCCAATGCATGTGCTGTCCAGACATCTTCCATGGAAATTCTCAGACACATCATCCAGGAATGACTACAGTTTTATAATACAGCTTTGGTAGTTCATTCTGCCTGGGACACACAAGTGGTAGGCAAATCCACAATCTTTTTACAACAGTTGTGAAGTGGGTTCCCATTAAAATCAGCACCAAAACTCTTTAGACCCAATTTCATTAAAAAAAAACAACGCCCATGCAGCCATTGAGGAGTAAAGCAGATCTTTACAATATCAATATTGCACCCTCTCAGTCGTCCAGCTGGCACAGAGCTGCCACACCTCGATTTATCCAGTGCTTCTGGGGCTTGTCTGAAGGGAGTTCAATGGACAGAACATAGTTGGTTGAGTGCCCAGTGGTGGATAAGACACCTCTTCTTTCACTTGTCTTGTATACAGGGCATGAATAGATGTTCAGATGAAGAAACTTGGAACTTTCTCCAGGTTTCAGCCAAATTATGGGCAAAGGATCATAAAGGATTTTTGGCAATGATTCTCCAATTACCCAGGATTCTCTATCCCATCGTGCACCTTCCAAAAAAAGGCCTCTCACATAAGCCCCATCTTCTGGCACTTTCTCCATTGTGTGCTCCTGTTTCATCACCTAGAATGATTAAACCAGTGCTTGATTTTATTTTTATCTGGAGTATACTAAATCCTGTAAGTGACAGTCTGAAATTGCTCCTTTAAATAAAATACCTTTTCATCTGAAAACTATTTCTTGCTGCCCCAGGACATGTTTCAAGCTGTTCAAGAAAAGCAATATTCTTTTGCATTTTTCTTACCTCAAATTCAAATCCAATGTGGTCGATTGGGATGGTGTATTTTCTGGCAAAGTTTTGTAAAACACCAGTCAAGAAAGACTGAGTGAAGAAGAATCCTGAGAGCCAAAAGACTGTGGGTGGCCCTTTGTCAACCCAATCCTGAATAGGGAGAGAGAAAACAACTGTAAAAAAACCCCAACATATTTGTGGCTTCACTGTGCCAATTCACCAGAAAAGGGATGTCTTTTCAGATACACTCAAACAGCACAATGAGATCTAAGCCTTGATGGGACCCTCTGCATCCTTCCATCAATTCTCTGTTTTTCTGAGACAACAAATCACTGAAGTCAGTTCTTTAGGATGACAACCAAAAGAATCACTCATTCTGAAACAACCAGGACTTAGTGCTACTGAGAAAAATTTCAGGAAGTAGCATGAGTGTGTTTTAAGTCTAGATAGCGGCCCCCAAAAATAAGAAAAGTGATTGAATTTGGACACTTCACTCAAAATAAGCTCCACCAATCTCCTAACATGCAAAAAGGCCAAATTATTTTACATTCTTTCCTGATCAATGTCTTCACTGATCACTGTGAGGACACTGAGCTGGGTGTGAGAACACTTTTAGAACAGGCGCTATGAAATACAATACACCTGTCGAGCAAGGGAGTCATTAAGACACCAATTCAATCTAAAATGAATCTTCTAGAAATATAAAGATGGAAACTACCAAAAGCAGCACTGGATTAGCACGAGGGGATCATACTCCCAGCTCACCCTGCTGAGCAATTGCCCAGCTAACTGCAGTGCTGCTGATGCAGAGTGTATTTGGCCAGGAGTGTGTGTGAGCAGCTCACAGACTGGAGCCACCCAGGGACTGCTGAGAAGGACAGCACTGCCACACACTCTCCCCATCCAGCTTTCAGCTACAACTCCCCAGACCCCTCAGGCTCAGTTTAGCAGACCTGGAAGAACTCCAAACGACAGAGGAGATCGGACACGTAACTTCCCAGAGGCTTCAGCGATGGATAGGATTTGGAAGCCCACATTGATGGCACTTTTCCCATTAGCATGCTGTTGAAAACATCTTCAAGCTCAGAAGACATCAACACTTGGCCTTTAATGGCTTTGCCTATATTAATGAGGCTGCTCTGAACAACTTCAGTAAGCCTTCAGAGAAAACAAAGAAATTATTTACTTCTTACTACCTGGCTAAATACCCCTCAGTCCCACTTGAATGAAGGGTTGATAAAGGTGGTAAATGTCCTGTCAGAAATTCCTTATCTCACCTGTGGTTATCAAAACTCTTACTTAACTTTAGAAAAGCAAACAAATTAAAAACAGACACAAATAAAAGAGTGAAAACTGTCACTCTAGACAAGGGAAATCAAGTGATGAGAGCTTTAAAGCTTGTAGCACTCATTGTCACAGTGTGCTGTGAATACTGGGGCCTGGGTATCACTTACAAAGGCTAAAGTAGGCTGCTCTACCTCAACACAACAAACTCAAACCTGATTCAAGTTCATACTCCAAGAATACTATTGCTATATTCAGGTACTCAGCTGCAGCTTTCAAGTATTTTTAAAAGATTCATCCAAAGCAGAATCTAACCTGTTAAGAGAAATGTATTGTAAAAGGCTTGTTTAAGGCTTGTGAGCAGCTGGCACCGATGAACACAAGCACATTTCAGTTTAAGAAGTGCTACACAAAAGACTGAGCCATACCTGTTAAATCGAATTAGTTCTTGCCTAAGAACTGTGTTCATGGACTCTTCATAAAGTACTGGGTATGCCTTCATCACTTCTTCCATATCAAAGCTACTTGGTAGTTTGGATAGGATGTCCTGTGCCAGATCTTCAACAACTTCCTGAAGTCACAAGTTTGCAGTGAATAACAAATATTCCTCCCCCCCACCCCCCATTTTTATTGAATAAATTCCACAAAAACAGTATAGATTTTATATTTTTTCTGTATAATCACATAGGTATTTTAGTCAATTTTCCTGAAGATATAGTGCTTGTATGCTCTTACTCACTTTGGGCATCATCCATGTGCTTGCTTACTCCTTCCTTCTCAATAATTTTAAATTTGTTAAATAATAAATTTTAATTTACAACAAAGTTATAGGCAATTTCTAAGGAAATAGGCAGGAGAGCAGACAAGCATAATCCTATTACTACCACAATGAAGGAAAAGACAAAGCATGCAGCATGAGCAAAATAATGGGAAGACACCATGAATACCCCAGCCCCAAGAGAAGCTCTACTTGCAGCATATTAGACATCAGAGAATGCCTAATGCAGACAACCCTGCAGGAAATGAGGCTCCATCTATTCCACTTTTCAAGAATCCACTTGTATATAAAATACAGGATGTCAAATCTGAGAGGCTTGAAAGGTTATTTATCTGTATCTCAAAGAGGCATCGATTTGGCCTGAGTAACCTCAGCTCAGGACACGTGGTATTAATCTGTTTGAATGCAAAGTCATGGAGGTATCTTCCATCTCTAAAGGTGCTATGCCAGACTCCAAAGAGTCTGCTTCTCTACAAGGACATTCACATCTGCTCCCAGTGCTACAGCCAGGAGATGAGAGGTGTTGGGTTACCCTGAGGCCTAGGACGTGACAGGAAAGGGCACCTTTCCAGAGGGCAAGGTGATCCTTCCTCCCCAGTTACCTGAGGGGACTTGCCAGCTCCCCCTGCTTCTCTAGGCAAAGTCAGAAGCACTGCATGGAACAGCTGGTTGGTCTCCTGGTTATCCTTGGTGATGTCTGCATTTTCATGAAGTCCAAACACTTCAGGGTGTGTTGTAATTGGCAAACTTCGTATGTATTCAACATAAGACTGTAAAACAAACATTCAGATACCAGACATTGTGCAATGTGATATTCAGAAATGATCAGTAAACCCAACTGGGACAGAACCTTCCCATTTACAATTAAAGATGGTAGTTTCCAGTTAAACACATCCAGGAATTGACTGACTCTCCACAGAGATAAATATAAAAGTTCTGAGTGACTCAAAAACTCATGGGGGAGTTGTTATTGCCACCCTCATGTAAGTGGCAAGAGAAAGGAATGTACATTAGAAATATCCAAGGAGTGCTGGTAGGAGTCACAGAAGGATGCTGGATGTGTCATCCCTACAACTGTGGGCTACACAAATAGGTGGGATTTGAGCACATTCATTATCTCTATGCAGCTGCTAGAAGGGAAAAGGAGGATGGAAACTGAGTATACACCTGCCATTCCACCTCTTCCTCCTGACTGCTGCTTTCAGGGTCAGACTGGTTGCAAGAAAAGTGCAGAAGTACCACGTAAATTCCTGAAGCCTGACTCCTCTTGGCTTTCTAGAACTGTGTAGGAAACCTGCACAGGCTCTTTGCACCAGCAAATGCCAGAGTATTGGATGATCTCTACATCCCCCTTGGGGTATGGTAGATACTAAGTACCAGATTCCTATTTCATACATAAGATACATTCTGGCATGGCTTTATGGCCTTATGGGGTTTATTTTCTATTTGTTGTGTTCAGCATTATCCAAGCACAGTGTAGGTAAGCTGTTCCCCAATAACTCAGAGAGAATTTACACTTCTCACCTCATATGGGCCATGTGGGGGTATGTAGTAGTCACCTGCAGCTGACAGCATGTACTTCTCCTGCTCTATATCCTTGTTGTAGACTATGGAAAGCAGGGACAGGAGAAGACGCCTGTCTTTATCATCTGTCACTCTGCCTCCATAGTTACACTCCCCTGGAAAACGACAAAGAAAACCAGGACAAAAAACCTGAAAGTTAATGAACAAATAAAAATTGGTTTGCAATAATGTGAAACTCTAGTAAGCTGAAGCTCCAAAGCCCTAGCTCTTCCAAAGTTTTTAGGTCTTATACTTGAATTGATTCAATGGAAATTAGACACTTGGACATCTATGGGCCAAATTTATGTGTCTTGATGATGAAAGGTTTAAGGAACACTATGAGTTGGTCTGAGAAACTGCTACTCATGTCCCAAAATTCTTTTTCATACAGCTAATCATAGTATTAACAGAAATCAAGAATGACAAGGCTGACAAAGGAGGTGCCAAAAAGCAGTTTATCTCCCTGGAGAAAGAACACAGAATAGCCACAGCAGCTGAGTTATTTACACACATCAACACCTCCTGCTCTAAACCCCTGAGTATGACCACATCCTCTGGTGAAGCACCAAAGCTCCCTGTGTCAGGCTCATGTTGATCAGTGAAGGTGAAACAGGGGCCATTGATGATTTTATTTGATGTGTATGAAACAAAGACCTGGAGGTTTGCTGGACCATTAGTAATTGTGGCCATATGCAAGTCAAAACAACAGCGACTTCTGAGGCTTTGGGATCCAACTCCAATTCCAGTCCAACTCCAACATCCAGGGACAACCACATTGCATGTGGAAGGCCAGTAAAACCAAGCTGTGTGGAATCCACTCAGTTTGTTGAGAACCCACCAGTTTATTATCAATGGATCAGCTGAAAGTGCCCAGCAAAGTCAGCAAACTTGTGAGAGGATGTAATGCCTGTACCTGTTAGATAGGTCAGAGCTTCAAATGGGATCTCTTCATATTCATTCAGAAACATCTGGATCTGTTGCATGCTGATTCTGAGGTCAGACTCGTTGAATTCGTATGGAATATTCCAACCTGCTCAGTTCAGAAAAGACACAAAAGGGCAGTGGTGCACTGCTCTGACAGCTGGGCTCAGGAGATGATGGTGTTGGTACTACACTGCTCCTACAGAGCTGAAGATACAACTGCCAGATAGTCTAGAAACAGCCTGGAATATACCAGACTGTTTACTAAGCGCAGGCATTTTGGCATCACAATATCCTGAAAATTATATTTTACCTGCTTGGTACTTTAAGCTCATCTGTTGCTATCTGGACACAATGAGAACAGGAGTTTTAATTCACTGATTGATTTCAATTTTTAATCTGCCCATCTATTAATACTGTTTGCAGATGGCATTCAGAGTAACAGTACAATAAAACAAGCAAGCAAACAAACAGGAACATAATCCTGATAAAAGAGTCCTTCAGAAAACCTATATCCCTAATGCAAACCAAAAATAGGGCCATTGAAGCAACTATCCTTCTTCACCAGATAGCTGGTCACATCAGCAGTAGATGTTGCTTTAGAAAATGGCCTCTAGAAAATTCAGTTTTTCCTCTAAAGCAGATTGCACTCTTGTAATACTGTTAACAGTCCTGCCTTTTTACAGAGAGACTCCAGCAATGCATTTCAAAACCATAAATCTTTTTTTTGAAACAAAGTGCAAAATAATCTAAAACTTACCCAGTGGGCCGAAGTTTCTCCTTTCCTGCACAACAGCATGAAAAAAGCAAAGGCCAAAAAGCAGTTTTTGCCACATTTTTGGCTTTTGGCAGCTTTTAAAGAACACGGGGTCAGAGATGGGATCATTCAGGTATGAACGAAGGAGGTTCACTCTAACACCTTTTGGAGGCTCATTTGTCATTTTGATGCCATTCTGGAGGATACTAACAGGAAACTTGTCTGATGGATAACTAGTTAACCACAACCTAAAAAGAAGTTTGAAAAGCACATTATTAAAAAATCATATGATAGTAATAGTAGTAGTAGTAATAATAATAAAATCAATATTATAATCCTGCATCTTGATCTATAGAAGACTAAGCTTTACTACTTGCTTGACTATAAAGATAACATCTAAACTTGTTCTAAAATGCAGACATAAAGTAGATTATATTGGACAGGTAGAAAAGATGAACTCTTAATTATGGATCTTTATTTTATCACTGCGCATAAATGATATGATTGTCATGCTTGGGCATTCTTACAAAAGTAGTTTAATTTCTTGTTAGTAGTGTCTTCAGCAAACAGGACATACTGACATTAAAAAGTGCAAAATACTAAAACTCCTACCTGAACTTATCATTGGTATTCTCGGGCACTATAACTTCCTCACAGATTTTTTCCAAGGCTGGCATCCAGCTGGTTGCAAGATGGCAGTTCTGTAACACTACCCAGGTTCCATCAGTAATAGCCTTGTAAATCATTTTTTCTGCTATTGGGCCCTGGCCCTGGCCAAGCGAAACCGTTTGAATGTTTGAGCTTCCCATGCTAACATCATCAGCAAATTTCAGCAAACCTGTGACAGCAAGTTTTATACATGCAAACAAAGACAAACTCTATTAGAAAGTAGAATATGTTATATTCATCATTTTTACAATGTCATTAAAGGGAGAAAAGTCAACAAATATTAACAAATATTAAAATTAAAAATTAAAAAAAAAAACAAACAAAACCACCTCAACAACCCAGAAGTAGTACCATATGCTGTATCAGTCACTGTGTCTCTGAGGCATATACTAAAATTTAGGGGTATAAAGTGTTAATAAAAAAAAGCCCAACCCCAAAACTAGCCAGGTTAAATGGCTGTCCTCTCCTTTGGCCCCAGGTGTTCAGTTCCAGTCTGCACAACAGCCCTCAACTCTCTCTGTTGCACAGGTACAATTGTTTATGGGGGTTGAGCTGCAAATTGGATCTTTAGATCTGGCTAAAAATAGACCTCCAGCTTTGCTATCAAAATCAGTACTTTCTGGAAATACATCCTTATGGTATGGCTCCATATCACAATTCTTTTGGCAGAAAACCAGATTTAAAAATAATCTGGGTGGTTACGTTTTAAAGGACATTTAACAAATGTGTTTTTAAGTGTGGCCTGTACACCATTTAATTAGTAACTGAGAGGGAGGAAACTTCCTGGAGGAGGGGTTGCAATAAAGACTGGGGCAAACCTCCAACACCCACGGAAAGAATTGTAATGCAAGTATAAATTATAAACTGGTCTGGATGCTACAATCTGTTAGATCCCCAAATTGCTGCTCAGAGACCGAGACATTCCACCACCACTACTTTCACTCCACCCTCTAACAATTTTACTATCATTGTTTATATATGGGCAGATGCCAATGTTTGATATTCCCTCATTGCTGTATTGTACTTTAGAGACACTTCAAAGATCATATGAGGGGGCCTACATTATTAACTATAGTCTGACTATTAGTTTAGTCAGACTCAGTGACATTTCACCAGATAAAAAAAGATTTTTTTAATACCAATCTCACCTGCCATAGGATCAGCACCCGGTGATAATATAAAAATCAAAGGGGCACAACAATTTGAATCACTGTAGCTTCTTCCAAGATCAAATGTGGGTGGTTCAATAAATGTTCTTCCCATGTTTTCCACAATGAAGATCTGCACTGCAGGGATGATTTTGTCAGGTCGCAAACACCTGAGGATAACCATGCGATCCAACCCCGTCAGTGAGCCCCAGGCGTCGGGGAAGGCTTCCTCATGGGGTCTGACAGAGTCATAGATTGGCTTCCACTTGGAAGAATTGTCTCTCACGTGTTCCATTAATCCCTGGAGGTTTGTCAGGCACGATGCACGCACGAGCTCAGCCCAGGATTTGTTGGACAGCCAGTCTGGAGCTGGGTTGGGGTGAGGATTATCGAGAGCAACACCTCCTGTCAGTAGGAAACGCCAAACTGCATCATCTATCAGGTCTTTTCCCTTCATGATGCCCACTGTCAGAAGGAAGGAGAACAACAGCTTGTCCTTCTCAAACAGCGAACGACAGACATTATTGTAGATGCTTACTGTGAAATGGTCAGTTATATTTTTAATTCTCTCCTGGAGACGTCCACTCTTCCTGCTTTTAGCAATAGATTGAACATACAAGTTAATGAACCAAATCAATGAATACTGGTACATAGGTTCAATGTTTGCCAGGTCAGAGATGCAGAAGAAGACAACAGCTGAATGAACAGCAACTGGCTTATACCCCATTCGAGTAGAATCTATTTCCTTCTCAGTTATAGAGGCAATTTGTTGCTTTTCAGAGATTTCTGCCGATAACTCTTTGGACGAAGACAAAATATTAATTGCTGTTTCATCCTCTAAGATGTTTCCTTCTGAATGGGAAAGGACCTCCAGGATTTTATCTTCTATTTCTTTTAGTTGTTTCTTATTGGCTGCACTTTCTATAATGAGTTGGTTTTTCTTTTCTTCTAGCTCAGGCTTTTCCTTTGCAGCTACAATTCCAAGAAGCTGGTCCTGAAGACCCAAAGGTGTAATCATGAAATTGAGCAGACAAACTTTCACGGCCACTTCAGGATAATAATGAGGATTTCTTAAGTGGGTTGTCATGTAAAACCTGAAGTCTCTTGAATATTCAATTATATTCTCCCCTAATTTCATGTATTCTACTCCTTGTTGTTTGAATGTTTGCTTTAATAAAATGGGTTCTAAGAAAGCATCTAATTCTTCACCAATATTTTCTAGCAAGACAGGTGTTCCAAGCTGAAGAGCAGTTTCTAATGTCCTCACATAATGTGTGTCAGATAATTTGATAACTGACAGCTTGTTAGTTTTCTCCATATTTTTTATCCACTTGTTAGCTTGCCTTTGAGGATCTATCATTAAAGCCCATCTTCTTGAGTTAGAAACAATGACACCATTGTCAATGGAAAAAGAATCAACTGGCAATCCAGCAATCTGCCACGCACGGATTTTGACTGGATCCCCTAATGTATTACTTAAGCTAAAATCACTGGAGCACGGTATGTTCTTTTCAATGCACAGATCCTGCCACTGCTTTTGACATTTTAGGCGATAATCAACAGTAAAGGCTCCCAAATAAGCCACAGTTCCTGATGACAACAACACATCCCCTACTAGGTCTATGTACTGAATTCCTAACAACCGGGCAGCTTCTGTCCACCTCTCCTTCTCTCCACCCAGACCACTGATCAGCTGCTCAGCTCTCACAAGCTTTTGTGAGCAACGTTCAATGTTATTTTCTAACTCTCTCTTCCGGTTATTCATTTCGTCAAACTCATCTTGCAAGGCTTGAAGGCGATCAACGACCTCCTTAAGTTCTGCTTGTTTCACTTGCAGCTTCTGCATTTGAACATCCAGTACTCCCTCAGCCTCTTGCAAACGCTCACGCTTCGGGGCAACCACTTTCTGAACACGGTCATACACCTCCATGGCTCGCACCCACTTGCAAAGGCCCTCACAGGCAGATGAGACATTTTTTACGACCTCTGGCTGAAAATCTGGGTGATTCATAAACTTCTCTCTAATTTTCTTCATGATAGCAGGAGGAATTTTGTCTTTATCATATGACTTTAATCTGTCAAGGAACTTAATATCTGAAAGAAGTTTTTTCGCTGGCCCCCAGAAGTCTTCAATCATTTTACCTATATTGCAAATAAGACTAAGATCAGGCTTAATACATGCATGTTCAAACTGAAAAAAATACTTTGAAATGTAGTATGAAGAATTAACATCAATGATACTGCAATGGAATTTTACTATACAAAGACTATTAAATAGTTTGGGAAAATCATTACCTAAAGGAATTCAGACCTTCAGCATCACTAACCAGTGTCATATTTATTAACTGCATATTGATTCTAAATCAGCCAAGCACATTAAGGGAAACAAATTACTATCCAGTCTTTCTTAGCATCATCTATTAGATAAATCAGTAACTGTGGAAGTATTCCTTCTCAATCTAGATAAGACCATTTTGGATGAAAGGCATTTATGTCATCCTCATTTTTAATTATGAAGGGTTGAACTGTAGAGGCATGAGGTAGAAGAAAAGTGAAAGAAAAAGGTCTCTTTCCCACCTAGCAAGTCCTGTGCAACCCCACATTAAGAACATTAAACCACACAGAAAAAGCTTGTTAGAATAATTATGGCAGGTATAACTAGAATTCCCTCTCCCAGCATAAGTGATAGTTTGGAAGCAGGGATGACAGGGGGAAACACTGGCAGATGGTGCACAGCACACCTCCAGCACCCAGGGTTCCTCAAGGCAATGCAAATCTCAAGGCTGGGTCAAAGCAAGTTGAAGAGATGACTTTGTGTGGGTGACTGGGATCATATTTACAAAGCTTGTACAACAGTGTCAGGCAAGGGCAGAGGGTCAGCATGGCAAAAGCAGCTCTCCACTGCTCAGTGTTCTTGTCACTGCCAGCAAAATGCACCTCCAATGCATGTGGCTGTGTTCATGCCAGAAGCAGCTCACCAGCACCCCCAGCAGCACCCACACAGTCCTGGGGCAGGGATAACAAAAGCTGTGTCATTACCGCTGCCATTGGGGTCGGGTTTCCTCTCTGGTTTAATTGCCCTCATGATACAGATACTCTCCATGACGAGCTTGACAGGGCCAGGGGGATTCTGCATGGATTTCACAAGTGTGATGTCTGAAGGATTCAGGGTGTTAAGAGCTGCCTCTGCTGCCTCCAAAGCTGGCAGAGCCTCGGCAAGATCTGCTTCACATTCGTCCTGTTGAGACATTGGGCAGAAAGCTGTAAAGCTTCATACAATACCAGGTCTGCAGCCTGATCACCCCCCACTACAGCACAGCCTCGGAGAACCTTCTGCCTTGTTAAATACCCATTAAACAGACTCTTCACAACGTTGTGTTTCTTGGAGAGAAAACTACCTTCACCATTTGACAGCACAGTTTAAAGAGAGAAGGTTTGTAGAGAAATTAGTAACGTCCATAAACTGAACTGATAGTTAAAAACATCAGACAAGCTTTCAAGATCAAAGTCTCTCTGGTTTGACAATGAGAATTAAAATAAAGGCTAGATACAGTTGTTCTTAGTTAAATCTTACAGTGCTGATCAGGGGAAAAATGGACACTGTGTAGCTTAAAATCTTTATCAGATACTCTGATCTCAGTAATTATCCATATTATATATCACTGATATTTCCAGCTAGTTACAAAAAAAAAATTGAGGAATCTTGAGGCTTCCCACAGGAAATTCTGTGTTACAGATGTCTGGCTATGGCATTACCTCTGAAGTTATGCCTAACAGGACTACATGCAGCATATGCCAAATTACCTCAGCTAACTCTAAATTAACTGTCTTTGGGCGTGGAAACAGTACAAACTCGTTATTCAATCTGTTGAAAACGAGAATATATTAGTAGAGAAATAAGAGCTATACAGCTTTTGGAACGTGAACGAGAAAGGGAAGCTGTGCAGGACTGTGAGATGCAGCCATACTCCAAACAGCCCAAATTTACCGTGTTTCTATTAGGAACGTGTCGTTCATCATCTCCTGCAATTCTGTTACTTGAAGAGCTTGGCTCACCCCATTAACACATCATCACATCATCACAGCTCCCATTTACTCGGAACCCATCGTGCTCCAGGCTCAAGCCCTTGGGCAATACCTTAATAGCTTGGGCAACAGCAGCTGCATCATTGGCTTCCTTTTCATCCGCTGACACTATTGCCTTTTTTGCATCTACTTCAACTGTTTCCTTTTCAATCTTGACCATCATTTTTTCTGTTTCTGCAGACGTTTTAATCAGTTCAGGCTGAAGGTCAGTCAGTTCTTTCTGCATGTAGGCAACCTGATGAATACAACAGGAAACCAAGAAAAAGTCTGTGCAAACATTGTATCTGTCTCATATCTCGATGTCTTAGGAAGAAAGATTGGAAGACCCTATATTAATACAATCTAAAAAAGGACATTTGATCTAAAGAATTAATAATACTCTATTTTATTTTTACTAAGAGTTGTTTCATTTAAATGATTCGATTTTAAGGGTATTTTTATCACTGTCTGTGCAATCCACTTGCTTCTTAAAGATTTATTAATGCCAGTAATGAGAAATATATTGTTTAATTCTATTTTTTCCTCACAGTCACTTTCACATAATGAAAGCCCAAATAATCCTTCATTGCACAGCTGGAAAACAAAATCCAAAAAAAACCTGGAATGGAACACAGAATTAGTGATAGCAACACTATCTTCTTCTTCAGCCAGCAAGTATCTGGAAGCCCCTTGAGTCTGTACCTTGGAAAGATGAATCCCTGGATCATATGGGTTGAAAAAGGTATTATTTATCTGGAATAGATAAATCTGATCAATCTCCTACTGGGAATCTACTCAGGAATTAATGCTTAATATTCTCTTACAACGTTTTTCAATTTCTCCTTTATTTTGGAAGGGGTAATAGCTCCTGGAACTCTGAAGCATGGATTCTCCATATAAGGTTTTGAGAAAATAATGAAAATTAAAAGGTTTATTCCTTCAACATTTAATAAGTACCTTCATTTTAATTTTGTTTTCTATTAAGAGCTATAATCCAAATGTAGAGATTACAATTTCTTCAATTTACTAAGCAGTAATCTAACTTTTCCTGCTGGCTTTCTATAGAAAACTATCAAGAGCATCATGAATATAGTGAAGAACAAATCAGTAAGTTTTATTTTTGTAAGTTTCAACCCTACAGACCCCCTACTGAAGTATGCATATGGCACATATCCAGCATTTCCATCTGAAACTCACTTGTGACGATGCAAATTCAAGCTTTTCAAGTCCCACAAGATAACGAGTCCTCATCATGTCAACTTCTTCCCTTTTTCTGTTCAGCAGAGTCTTGAAGGTGAGGATCAGCTCCACGTAGGAGGTTGGTGTCACGTAGTTGTGTCTGCGCAGCGTAGCGTAGTAGCCAGCAGAGAGTTCCCTCACACTTTCTTGGAAATACTTGCACACTGACACAACCCTAGGGGAAAAATTTCCACATTACTTCGAAATACAGTCTGTCTTTATGTCAACTATCAAAAAATTACACTGAGCTTATGAAGTCATATTAGTGTTAGGGAAGGCGGAAATGTATTTTCCCCATTATTAGAAATATTTTGGACTCCTTTTGAAGAGTGGCCTGATTTTCAGAAATATCAGATACATGTGTCTGGGTATCTTTGACTTGCCCCAGAATCCCAGAGCTGGCTTAGCTTTGTCCATTTATAAGGACAGTCTCCTGATCAAATACACTGGGGGCACGAGGGGCAGGGGAGCAAATTTTGCTTCATATGTTTCTTAAGAGATAGACTCATACTCTTTTCTAATGTCATCTTTGAGCTCAATATCCTCTAAAAACTTGTTAGCAACCATTTCCAAAGCATCTGTAGGCCACGTTTGGAACCAGTCAATGGTGCAGCAGTTTATCAGTGAAGGGAACATCCGTAATCGATTCCGAAAGGCATCTCCAATAGGACTCATGGCTACAAAAATAAAAACATGATTGTTACCTCAGTTTCTTTGCAGTCAGGAAACAGAAAAAAAAAAAAAAACCTAAATAAAAGTATTCTAAGAAACAACAGATTGTATACAGACCTAAGACAATATGCAAATTTTTCTTCACCCTTTCAATGAAGAAACTGTACATAGCAAGGGGCGTGGCTTCAATTCTCCTGTTCTCCACCCTTGCTGCACTTTGCATTTTCTCAACAATTTCAGCCTTCTCATCTGCTGCAAAGATATTAGGCACATCCCCAGTATTTAAAAGCATGTTGATGTCTTCTACAAATGATTCATCCTTGATTTGATTATCGCAGAACAAAAAGGACACGTTGTTGTTACCAACACCTGCTTTCAGCATGACTTGTTTAATATCATCTTTCCACTCAGTGATGCCATAGGACTTGGTAATTTCGATCTGGAAGAGCTCAAAGTTATTCATGAAGGTGGCGAGCTTGGTTGCGCATTGCCGGCCGCTCCCACCAACGCCCACCAACAAGAGGTGTCCATTGTCCTGCTTCAGCACCCTGCAGATCCTGGAGATGTGCTCAATAGCAAACTGGAACATGACCAGGGACATGGGTGCCTTGCTGATGTTGTTGTATTCCTCTAGGTAGAACTCCATCACGCTTGTCAGCTGCTTTAAGTCTGTGATTTCATCATAGATTTTGACAGAACTGCTGGGCTTTATATAGTCTCCAAAGAACAGGGCGCGAATGTTATCATCAGTGACTTTTCCAGTAGGTGAGAGATGCCCCAGTACCTAGGAAAAATACCTCAACAGGTAATTCTAACTATTAGGGAATTATTTTCCTTAAAGTCATAGTTCTGTAGGTTGCAATGCAGGTTTCTACATATGCATACCTCACAGAGAGATACTGCCATCAAATACAGAACAAGTTCTCAAAAGGCTTCTCAGAAAGGTACCCACCACACCCATTGGAGCATCCAAATAATCTTTTATCTTAAGTAAAAACACAGGTAAATTCTGTGCAAGACATTTTTTCCATTCCAGTTGGTCCTCAGAAGTTATGAAACATTCTAATATGAAGTATCTTGAATAAAAATATGTTTAATACTCAGTGCTGAATAGAAGATTGTCCATACTTTTTAAATTCACTGATCAAAATATTGCAAAATGTCTCCAGTACTGATTTAATCTCAATGTTTAAGTATTTCTGAAAATGCATCAGTATCATCTTGGTCCCAGCACATTACCCAAAAATACCTTATTAATGTTCTGCTTGAAGCTATTTAATGTTGTCTCTTGTACCATCTGAAAGAAAACATTCTTGTCATCCTCATCAACCAAGCGATCATAGAAAACTCTGTAAACCTCGTGAATCCAAAGTCTGATCAGTTTATCTCCATCCTGAAAACATAAATACAAAAAAAAAATGGATAAATATAGCTTAGACAGGATTTGTTCAAAAAGAAAAGGTTAGAAATGTCCATCTGGACCCTGCTATACCTTGTACTAAACTCAGTGGGAATCTTTCAATCCCAAGCCATTCAGCACATGGCCCAGCATCTGCCAACTTAACTGGATTCCTCACCTAGTTACCATCTAGTCCTTCCTGCCAACACAAACTGGGACTCTCATGTCAAACCATTTTTCTCTGCTGTATGAAATCTCTCCATCCTTCCAAGGTCTGGCTCATGGGCTGTAACCCAAGGCCTGTTCAAAACTCCCCCTGGCTAAGGTTACCCTTGAATAGCTTGTAGCTCTTTTGGTCTGTTTCTGTTCTGTTCTTTCCTCCAGCAGAGATAAAACCTTTAATATTTTTTTCATCTGACATTTTACTGGAAATGGATGAAAAAAGTAGAAGGGTGACTATCATCTACATCTCTCAGTATTGATTTGTACTTTGTGACAAGAGGCAAACCCAGGGTGAAATTATTCAGTCCTGTTCATGACTAAGTTTGCCATTTGTAAAAAGAGAAACTGAGTCTTTTCCCAAGTTTGTTTCCTTTGTGTATTTAGTTTGCAAGTTCAACAGAGGAGACTGTCTGCCCTGATGTACAGACTTAAACAGGAGGATCTTGGACCTGTGGGCCCAACTGTATCACAGGTAAAGAATATTAACAAAGTGACAGCTCTCTCCTTCAGAGACAGAAAATACAAACCAAGGTATTCAGGGACTGTTCTGATTTCAAACCCTGTAAATCTCTTGAAATCATAGTTCATGTATTTTGAGATATTTACTTACTGATATTATAAAAATAATTTACTTTTTCCACTGCTCTCTCCTACATCAACATAATTAAACTACAACTTACTTGCAAATGAGTGTGTGGACAGAGCAGAACTCCTTTAATAACCCTGGAAAAATCCCGTAGATTAAAGACATAGTGGGATTTTGAAGGAGTTGGGAGAAAATTATCAACTGCCAATTTATAAATCACCGATGTCGCTTGGACCATCATCTTACCCAGCCTTAAGAAAGAAAAGAAATACAATTTTAATTTCTGCAGATAAATCACAGGGGAAGGACAACAAAGGTGCTACAGGAAATAGATCCCATTACCTCAGAAACGAAGCATCAAAGCCTTTGCTGAAGTGCCAGTCAGTAACTGCAGTGAAAATCTTGGTTAAAATGTCATCATTGAAAGAACAGATAGAGACAATATTCAAGTGCCGTGTGAAGCGTCCTGTAAAACACAGATGGATGCAGAGAGATTTAAATGTTCAAATATTTTTCCACCTTCATGCTAGCATCTTCTAGGACTGACTGTCACTAAAACAACTTTTGAATCTGGCACCAGCTTCATGATTTTGTTTCTGGCAAATTTTTGCCCTAGCAGTAATGCAAAAGAAATATAAACTAGTTTATATTTTTTTTCAGTGTTTTACTTAAAATTACTGTTTTGAGTATGTAAACCATGCATCTCCATTACAAGGCCACTATTACCCAATTTTAAATTTCAGCTCACCTCAGCCTTCTTGATTATGATATGACACAGTAAAACTTTACAAAGTCAAGGATCTTGTTACTGGCTTTCACCTAAAAAGAATCAGTCTGTACCACAGTAAATTTTAGAAATTCAGCTATATCAGAATAGTTATTTTCATAAAGCCTCCTCAGAGCACATACAGTTCTGTACCACAGTGTTTATATGAAGCAAAATAGCATGAAGTGCCTTATAACAATGCAGCTGTATATAGCCTAAAATAATGTAGCTGCAGCTACATTAGGGCTTTTATTTATGTAATTTTTTTGTTAGAAAATATAAACTCCCTTATGGTGCTGTGACAGGAATCATGGACTTGCAGGTAACATGTTTGTAAATAAATGCAGGCAGCCTACCTTAGCAGCAGCAGATACAACTTCAGAAGAGACTTGCCAGAGACATGGTAAGAAGATATGTTCCCTCCCTTTTCCAAAGAATAGAAAATGGAAATAATCTCCATCGCTAATTTTAGAATAACTTTCGTCATTCACAGCTTAATCAACATAAAAACATTCTTTCTAAGGTTGATTAAACTCCCCCTGGAAAAGGTAGAGATTTGAACTTGAACCTAACAGACCTGTACTTGGAATGACCCACACAGTGAATGCACCTGCAGATCCACCAGTCACAGATAAATGTAGAATTTGCCATCAGATACCTGAACCCATCTCATAAGTTCAGTCAGCTGGAGAAGCACTTGCCACAGTACTGCATTTCCTACCTGTGATGTCATTCCTGCCTCCCCCGGGGGGACCCATGGCTGAGACAAGCAGCACATCTATGATGCTGATGTGGGATGCATCTTTCCTGTCGTACCAGTGCCCATGATCAATCCACTGCCTGAGCAGCTCAATGGCTGGCTGGGCTCCATACACTTCCTTTTCAGGCATGTTTAGGTCATCTATGGAGAGCACAGACATTGAATAAAAAACCTCAGTGTTTAGGAGTTTAGTTTTCTTCTAGGAAGGAAAAATAACTGAGCTAGAGGTAGAAAAAGGCTGTGTGGTTTTATTTCTGCTTCCCATTGAACTAACCAAAATCAAATACAATTATAACTCGCAGGGATAATTAGGGGTGATGGTTTAACTTAGTGTGGTTGGTGATTTTGTTTAATTTCATGTCATGTCCCATTGCAACTCTAAGAACTATTCTGAAGACAACCACCACTTAAACCTCTCAGCAAGGGCAGTGCTAATTCTTTGATGGTTCTTGTGTGTCCCTTCCAGTTCAGGAGATTCTAGGATTCTATGATTCTCTGGATGCCTGAAAAAAGCCAAAAAGCACTGAGGAAATCCAAATTTACTAGTCTCAGTGAATCACTTCCTTTGCCTAAAGCCGGAATGAAAATGATTTTTTAAAAATGAAAAATATGTCTTACCCACAAAAATTATAGCTTCTTTCCCTGCAGGAGGTCCAAATAATCCTTTTCTTCTTCTGTCCAGCTTGGACATAATAATATCCTGGGTTTGGTTAGCAGAGGTTCTTGCAGAGAAGTTGATGAAACTCGGGATGTATTTTTCCTTTGGAAGTTTTAGTAGAAAATTGTTTGTTATAGCTGTTTTTCCAGTGCCAGTGGGACCCACAAAAAGCAAAGGGACACTATGCTCCACATATGTTTTAAGAAAAAACATTTGTCTGGCAGTTTCCATTGTTGGAATGATCAGCTCAGATACCTGCAGGAAAGTAAAATAAAACATGAAAATCAAACATCTAATACCTTAATCAACATGAATTTGCAAGCAACTACAGGAACCCTGCAGCACAAATGCATTTTTATAAAATGCTCTTGTCTGAAAACCTAAGCTATAACAAGGTTCTAGTAGATACTATGAACTAGGAACTAAGAACTTCTTGTTCAGGGCTTGTACAGTCAGCAGCACAACCAGTATTATCTATATTGTGGTTCACAGACATTATATAAAGCCTGCATGGAGAACTACAAAGTATGGCCTAGTTCTGTTCCCCTGCTGTGCAAAGGGAAAGGAACACTGGTTTGGAAATTTTTTTCTCTTCCTCATTTTTTACTCATAATTTGCAGCTGTGGATTTGATATTGAGAAAAGATTTTCGGCAGCAGAATGAAATGTAATCTTGCATCTCTCATGTACTTAATAGACAAGGTAATTGCAACTACAATGGAATGAAAAGTTGAACAAGCTTAAGTTATCTTGAAGTTTCATCTGCAGATCTCTGCTGTGCTTCACTTCCATTCAGTTCACAGCTGGCATCAAAATCTGACTGCCCCTATTTGGAAATGAAGGGGATCCAGGACTCTCAGTACTGCTCCCCATATCCCAAAGTAGTTGTAAGTCTCTGCTTTCTCTAAGTAACTCATACCATAATATCATAAGATTAACCACTGAAAACAGAAATGAAGGAATGGAAATTCAGGCTTTGGCTTTTTCCCACCATGGTGTCCCCAGTATCAGATGCTGTTAGAGAACAAAGCAGAACCCAAATTTTAGCCACCAGGCAACCCCAGGGCGCCATGTGCACCTGCAGTGCTGGACTTCTAGAACTGAGACAAAAGCATGAAAAGGAGCTTACAGAGACTAATGAAATGTTGCAAAGCAGTCATTAAACAGCCTAGTATAGTTATTTATACTTCTAAATCATTTAGTCAAATACTTATTTTCTACAATAAAGATACCAATGTGCACCTTAGCCCCTGGGGCAATAACTTGCTCTTCCTTTGTGATGTAATCTGTCCACATGAGCCACTGCCCATGGCCACGCTTGTGAAAATAGAAGTCATAAACACTGCCTGTTAATTGAAAAACACAACATGGGAAAACCCACTGATTAAATTATAAAAATAAACGTCATTAATTTTAGCATGAGATGTCCAACACTGTGAGATAATGGAAGCTTTCTAGTACCTAAGATAAATCCCCATCCCCCCATCCCACCCCCCCACTGCCATTATCATCACCAAATTATTTTAGGTCAGATTCAGCCACATTGTTTGAGTTCAACAGAAGGCATATGCTACTCCTGGTTAAAAGAGCCAGGAAAGGGCACCCAACTGTGCAGCCCAAGGCTTGGCAGATGGTGGCTCTGCTGCAGACTTAACATCTGCCAGGCACACTAAGTGCCAAGCTTTCTTACTGCTCTATAAAAGGCCAAGCAAGCACAGTTATGAAGAAGCACCTTTTTCTGGGAAGATATTGTTTTTGTTAAGCTTCACAGTTTTAGGGCGAGGGTGTTCCTCGTTCATTCCATTGAGCAAGTTGCGGTAAAACGAATCAAATTTCCTCCTGCTGTCTGCATCGATGATCCCTCCAATTGTCCACACCAAAGCAAAAAGGAAAAGGGCCTGCAGCCATGAGGTGATTTGCTGATCAGACAAGCTTTCACTGTCCTCTTCACCAGATTCCTTTATTTCATCTAAAACACATATATTGAATTTTAGTTAAATGCCAGGAACAACCATAAACCCCAATCCAAAATGCATTTTTGCAGAAGTATCCTGAGACAAATGTAAAGCACTGTCTTCAGTGGAAAGAAGCTAATCTACAAAAGAAGGATCTTGTCTGTGTAAAATACTGTTTACAAATAAAAATGAAATTAGAAGAAAAATATTTACAAAGAGTCCTAACTCTTTTCTTCAGATGGTAGCAAACAGCCAGCAAACCATAGAAAATACTCACAAGATCATATTCAGTTTTGTAATGACACCAGTTTCCAAATGTGAAAGCTCTGTATGCTGGTCAAAGAACTATTAGTAATACTGATCAGTGAGATCACTGAGTGTGTTGTATGAACTCAACAGTAAGGAATTCCTGTGGTATTTTTTTGCATCTTACAACCTGCATTTTGTCCTGGGACATGGCAGGAAAGAAAAAGAAAAATTGAAATAAAAAGAAGGTGGCATAGGGTACTTACCAAGGAGAGAAGAATAGAGTTTCATCAAGCTGTAACTCAGGTGAATAGAGGATGTTTTTACAATGAATTTGCAACGATGGTGAATGAAATCTAAACAGGGCTCAACTAGCCACATAAACAAGTCATTGACCTAGCAGGAGAAAAGGAAAAGGCTGTGTGACAATGCAGGACTTGCCACATTCCCCACTGTCCCTCAATTCACCCTCAGTCAGACATAAGGCATCAGAAATTGTCCAGGTTGGCAGAGAGAAGATCAGGAAAGGGCCTGAAATGTTCACTAAGTCACACCATCATTATCTGATGGTGAAAACAAGTTGTTTTTACCACAGAGAAGTTTTCAGGGGGAGTTCTGTTACCCAGTTACTAATCCAGACAGAAGAGAAGCTCAGCTTAGAGAGACCCTTGTCTTGCCTCGGCAGCAACAAAATTATTCCACCAGGAACAAAGGTAAAGGCTTCATCCTCCCTTAAAAAGAGGCTCCCTGCTGAGGACTCAGCACAGATGCTGTGCCACAGCAGAAATTCCAGAATGCTGGGGCAGACTGGTGCCTGCAGGAGCACCACAGCAGGCAGGTTAATACTGACCATGGCTGGTGGAATCTGCTCCACGAACTCAAACTGGAAAACAGGACAGGAATCATGACCTACCCTTTTCCCAGGCACTAGTACTCAAGAAGATGCACTAAAGGGTCAGGCTATCTATTGGTTAAGGAATAATTACTTTACTCTGATAAACTAAGAAAACTATAAATAAAGCGCTCTCCTAGTCTTGATACTTCTTGGGGATTTGATTTTAATTTCCTGCAAAAAGTGAAAGGGGGTCTTCTCAAATCACATAAGTTTTCTACAGCTACAATCCTAGTATTATTCCAATTATTTTACTAGATTTTAATGCCCAATAATAGGGATTTTAAATTTTAATTAAAAGCTGATTCTCACCAACACCCACTTTTATTTGCATCTACTGAAGACAGTACAATACACAGCACAAAGAGCTCTCATTCATGCAAGCAATGAGGTGAAAAAGGCTTTCAAGACTAAGCTGTCAGTGGTAATAATAAAAAGTTTTGATTCTGCCTGCCTGCCTGTTCAAGTGGGCAAACTGTGAATATCACCTTATAGTTAATCTAAATTAGACCTATGTGAAAAATGAAGTCTCTCACCAGTGCCCGATGTTCTTCCTGCAGGTTTGGAGGCAGAGTTTTCATGTAGGAATCCTTCAGTGGCTTCCAACCCAGCTGCTGTGGGTCCATGTAGATCATACCACACCTGGGAAGAGCAAACACCTGTGGTAGAGGAATACATGTGCACGGTGGGACAGTTCAAACTTGAACACTCTCACATTACCTGCTGACAGTTGCTGGAGATGCCTCCTCTAAGTCTGCTGGCTCAAAGATTAAACTCATTTTTGAGTTCATCTGAATTATTTCACCACTCATTAAGCATAACTGGAAGAAAAGCATCACATAAACATGGTCTAGTCATGTCAGTACTGATAGTGCAGTCAAGCAATGCCACAAAATCACTGAAAATTCCACTTAGTGTCACTCCTCATTCATTCATTTGTATCCTTAAAATACATGATATTTTATGACCTTATCTCAACTTTTCCATGTTTCACTGTAAGGCTTGCAGAGAAACAGAGAACAATGCTCTATCTTTAAATAACTCTGCAAGAAAAAGCAGTTATGACCTGCATATTTTTTTAAATCTATTTATTCACTTGGTAATTTAAGCAAGTTCAGTTTTCAGTCACAGAACTGAGTTCATGCATTTCAGTTTCCTAAAAAGGTCAATAAAAAAGCCTCAGTGATAAACCTCATTTCAATAAAGAAGGAGCAAGACAAGGCTTCTAGAGAGAAGGAACGGGTTAATATTATCTAATAACATCTAAACCCACTCATACAATTGGGGAAATAAAGCAGTGCTTTTAAGCACATCAGCCTTTCCTGAGTTTCACACATCCTTTGACTAACATAGAAACAATATTGCTACTACTAAAATCAAGTCTGTTTATTCAAGGATGAGGTTACAGGCAAAAAATTAGGCTACCTTTTTATTATCATCCAGCACAGTGTTCATGTTCTCTATCCAAACTGCATCCACTGGGCCATCAAAAATAATCCACTTGCGATCATCTGTGGTAGAAGATGCTTGTTCCCTGAAGGCCTTTGCAAGAATTCCATCTGACCACTCATGACTTACAGGATCAAAACTGCCATACAACTGCCCCATAGTAATGGCTTTGGGATTAATAACTTTGTATTCAACAGCAAATTCATCCATGGCATTTGCTGTGTAAAAAGGCAAACACATGAGCTTGAGAATTTGATAGGTTAGTTTCATTCAATAGCTGCAGTACAGAACAAGATGATTCCTGAGGATCCTACTCTAGCTGCTCAAAGCAAGAAACCCCAGACACCTGGCATCTAGGTAGCAGTAAATAAGAAATTCCTTTACTTGTACAAGGGAAGCAAGAAGTCTGCTGTAAAAAAACACATGAAAAAAAGAAAAAGCAGAGCAGCATAGATTTCCTATACTTATGGGAGATACTTACAATATCCTGTCAGAGCTAATTTTTTCAAGAGTATTATGCCAAATAAAATGCCTAGCAAAATTCAGAAAAGCATAAACACATTAGTATGGCTTACTGTTCCAGCAGACGTAGACAAAAATACTGTCAGACAAATATACCAGACAAAAATAGGTCAATTAATAGAAATTTTGCAGTCAAGGAGGGAGAATATAGGACAATTAACAACCTCGGCATATCTCAGCAAAGGAAAAATAACAGTCATAGAATTGACTTCATTTAATGAGAAGTTTGTGGCTGGACAATGTTACCTGCACACAAATCAGCCAGGGCTCCAGCCAGCACTTTATATGAACTGGTCTTCCCACTCATAGGATCTCCAACAATCATGAAACCGTGGCGCACCAGCATCATTTCATACACCTGCCAGTGACAGGAGAGCCACTCCTTACCATGGCACAAAAACAAGTGTTATGTGTGAAAATAGAAGTCTCTCCCTGCTTTCAGATGTGACACAACCAAATCTCTGCACTCTGCTGGCTGACCAAAGCCTTCATCCAAACCAGAGGGCAGTCATGCTTTTATGGCAATTCTGATACAATTTAAGAAGTCACTTTCCCCAGGCATCCTCCCTTTCTCCTTGCTAAATGTCATCTCTCAGCTGCAACAGCAGCACTGTACAGGGTGTGAGGGCACTAACCAGACACTGCAGATCACAGCCCTGAACTGAAAGGGCCTGAGCTGAAATCAGTGGTTACCAGAGAAGCTACAGCTCTGAGGATCTGGCACATGGCCGGTCCCACAGAGGCTGTCTTTGCACTGCAGGAGTGGTAACTCCTTCAGTCACCCCACAAGATGTTGTCAAAGCTCAAGTCAAAGCAAAAATACCAACAGACCTATAATAACCCCTAAGATTTTTTTAATCAGCTTAAGGCTGATATTCCCTGTTTTAGCTCCTTCACAGACTGTCTGAATTACAGAATCACTATGAACAAAGCAGGCTTTTATTCCATTATTTTTACTCAGTAAAAATACTCCATTTGTAATACTCCATTAATTGGTAAGGAAACTATTAGCTATTCATTCATGACACAGACAGTGAAGGAAGAATGTTTCTGCTCTCATGCTTTTCATACCCAGAAGTATGTGAAAACAAACCTGAATAATTTTTCCAATGAACCATGGCACTGGCTGAAGATTCAATTTTTCAATATTTTCAGTTAGTGCCTTGCAAAATAGGTCATAGTCTGGTGTAGGAAGAACCACTCCAGGAAACAGGTCAGATATGATACCCTGTTAAGGAAAGACAGAATAGAACACCATTTAAACACAGGTTACAAAAAGAGAAAATTCCCAAGTAAAACAATATTCATACAGATAACCGAAGCTTAAAACCAAATGTCCTCGGCTGGACAAAACTAACTTCTAGGCAAACTGTAGCCATGGAAGTATTCTGTATCCATGAAACTGAAACCTGTGCCTGCAGTTTTCATGAGCATACTGCTATTCCAAAAAGAAGCTTAACCTCTGCAAATTTGCCCCCATCAGGATTACACAAAGGGATGTGAAAGCAGTTGAAAGAATTTTAGTGATTAAATAGAAGGGTACGTGCTCCAAAATTTCAGAGCAGTGACTGTGGCTGTGGTTGTACCCTAGATCTTTACTTTCTATTAAAGCAGCATGCAAACAGAAACTTCATCATTTTTATTCTGAACTCAAATTTCTAATTGACCTTAACTTAATTATCCACATCTCTTTTGGAGCACAAAGCCAGAATACAAACTTCAAAGAATGATTTCCATGAATGAAACAGCACAAGATTATTTTTAACAGGATACCTTCTACAACATTTTCTAGAATAACTTTAAAGGCACCATTGAAAGTTTGCTTTTCAAAATAATCCTAACAGAACCAAACAGTCCCTCCAGATCAGTGGACTGAAATAACTCTACACTAATATGGCATCATCTAGATCAAACTATTCTAAATTAAGACAATGACCTGTTTCTGCAGGTTCTTATAATGGATCTCATAATCATAAAACCTAAAACACAGTGGCCTGATACCTTACCTGAAACAATGGCACATCCTGGGACAAGAACTTGGCTAAATTAACATCCAGCAAAGCCCGAAGTAACAGCACACTTTCATTTTCAGTTGGGTACTTCAGTTTTAGGTTCCCTGCTGCTGTCAGGACGGATTTAACCGCACGCATTCCGTAATCGTAGTGGTGCTGAGATGACAACTGCTCTGAGCACAAACGGTAAGTGGCAACAATTTTCTGGGCAAGACTGTGGGTAATAAAATATAACATGTGGAGTGAAAATAGCTCACCATGCAAGGAAAATAATTTACCTACCTATATACACAAAGTAGCTGCAGTGAGTCTAAGACACAGCAGCTGACAAGATGGCCCGAAACACCTGGGAAGCAAGACTACAGATTATGCCATGCTAGAGAATGTGTGCATCATTTAGGAATTCTGTCTGATATTTTGATACATTTTCCAAATGATCCTGTGTAGAAGTGCACATCTGGCAGCGTGAGGTGGTAAATGAGAATTGACAAGGAAGCAGAAGATTAAGAAGTACTTTCTGGAGGAAAAAAAGCATGGACGGCCTTCCATATATGCCTCAAACACATGTATATGTCTTACAGAGGAATGAGGTATATCAGACTCAAATAAGGTAGAAAATTCAGCATGTCTTACCTCTTAGAGTCCAGAAATCCCATTGAATAAAGTGAAATTTCCCCAATCAAGGCATAATCTGGGACCATCATGGCAACTGTTCGGAACAGTGCCTATAAGGAAAAAAGAAAGATGCCAACTTTTGACTATGGAATATTGTAATAAATTGTGCCTGTTTTGTAAGAATAGCATCTCTCCATGAATTCATGAATGCATAGAATTCATGAATCATCTGAAATCTATGAGATTTCTTTAGAAATCTGTTCTATTCTATTCTGATCTTATCAAGAGGTTCAAGAGGTCTGTCTAAGCACTGCAGTACCAAATGCTTAGAAAGAGTCAATTCTAAATAACTATGAATAAAGGGAGGTGACATTCATCTCACTTTCATGACAGACAAACTAGCACATGGTGAGGTTAATGCCTCATGCAAAGAATTGTGGCAATGCTAGGAAGAGAACCAAGACCAATCAGTCTCTCCATAGTGTCTCAGCAACTCAACAGAGTTATAATAAATTTAAACTGGGATTGGGATCACCAAG
This sequence comes from Monarcha castaneiventris obscurior, assembly GCA_026261815.1. Taxonomy (NCBI): domain Eukaryota; kingdom Metazoa; phylum Chordata; class Aves; order Passeriformes; family Monarchidae; genus Monarcha; species Monarcha castaneiventris. Next base: position 13,896,707 of record JAMPIT010000856.1, on the reverse strand, counting down.
CCATTGTAAACCCAGAGAATTTCTACTTAGGGAGAGCACAGTTAAAGCTGTAAACTGGTATGAATATGATTAGACTGAGACCTTTCATCTGTGCATTTCGTACGACCCTAACTGTTTACTAAAGCTTGGTGAAAAGCACAGCAGGATACACTTGAACAGGTTATCAGTTGTGCTGGTTTTGGCTGTGGTAATTTGTTCCACAGCGGCTGGCCTGAGGCTGTGTTTTGGATTTGTGCTGGAAACAGTGTTGATAATTCAGGGGTGTTTTTGGTATTGCTGAGCAGAGCTCACACAGAGTCAAGGCCTTTCCTGCTCCTCACCCCACACAGCAGCCAGGAGGATGGGAATGCACAAGGAGTTGGGAGGGGATTCAGCCAGGACAGCTGAGCCAAAGGCTGCTCCAGAGCAGATGGGTCACGCTCAGCAGAAGAGGCAACGGAGGGGATGTTCAGAGTGATGGTGTTTTTTTTCCTTAAGCAACCATTACACAGCAGTTTATCATTCGATTGCTGACTTTTCTTATCACTACAGACTAGAAGTTGCAAATTCAGTTTAATTTCTACAAGAAAGGAGGATTTCAGACTTACCTTCAGATTATCAGGCAACTCTGCCCGTCCAGCATAGCCAGGATTCATGGTAATAAACACAGCACATGTGGGATTAAGAGAGATCTCTGTCCCTTCAAAGATGAATTTTTTGAGTTTGCGAATGATGGCCTGCTGGATGCTAAGTATTTGTTGGGCAACTACAGATAACACTTCAACCTAATACAGACAGAACAGATTGGAAAGCATAAGACACTTGGAGATAATTTTAAATGGTTTTGTTTACATATTTTGATGGCTGTATTTGCATTCCTCCAGGGAAAATCACCCCGAGCCTATGTATTAGCTGTCTATTGAAGGGATCCTCTGAAAGTCAGAGCCACTATTCCCTACTCAGCTAAGAGACTGATCAACAGAGGCTTCTAAAAGCCTCCACAGGGAAATACCATGTACCTGAATGTAGAGATCTAAGTTAGTTGGACAGGAACTCCCTCTGGAGGCCTCCAAAAGCACTTTCCCTTCAACTCAGATACATAAAGAGTTTAAGCTCTTTGGAAAAACTGACTCACTTAATGCCCAAAATTGAGGGAAAGTAATAGATAAGGCTGCCCAGTGCCAATCCTGAGTGTTTTAAAGTAGCAAGGTAACAGAATACTGGAGAAGGAATGCTAACGCTTGAATTCACTAGAAAACAAAATACAGCAGAAAAATTGAAAAATTAAGGAGTTTAAGATACTAATATATACAAAATAGAATTTCATTACATTTCCAGGTTTACTAGCATGTACTTAAATTGAATTCCATCAAAGTAACAATAAAGTCATTAGTGACCAAATTTAAACCAGAAAGACCAGAGCAGGATCAAGGGGGGAATTAATTGTGTCTGTTTACACAGCTTGATAACCAGGTCACTCAGCTAGTGACACTCAGCTCTAGTCATTACAGGAATCCCTCCACTGGGATTTGTCTGTCTTGTGCTGCATATAGGCAAATGCACCTCCACAGCTGTAGCTTGATTTCTCAAAGAGAAGACAAGAACAGTTCTTTCCCAAACTGACCCAGAACACAACATTTCTGCAACACAGCACAGGTAAGGATGTGCTTCTAGAGCAGGCAGCTGAGTGCCTATTTCTGTGTCACTAATTATCAAAACAAAGAGGCCTCACCACAAGTAAAAGCAGAAGATTGGCAATAATGCTGTCATGTCTAAATCTAAAACTTCTTGTGCCTTAAATTAAAGCTTTCTCATTTTATTTGTCTGAGTTAAAACATTACCTCAATTCTATTGAACTCATCAAAGCAGGCCCATGCCCCAGCTTGTGCCAGCCCCTTGAAGAACTTGCCCATTGCCTTGTAATCGAGGCCATCAGAGCAATTAAAGACAACACACTACAACAAAAACACAGAGAACATTCCTCAGTATTAACACAAAGTCCACCATAAAATTCTTAGCATCTAAAATGGGAAGGGATTACTGTTGCTAATTTTGGATTAGAAAACCAGGGTGCCATATAGACACAGTCCTAAATGTGTGTGCTTCTTACCAACTGTTCCTGTGAATAAAGAACAGAATCACAGGATTATTAGGCTGGAAAAGACCTTAATATGTTTGAGTCCAACATAAAGGAATAGCTACTACAAGCAGCACTTGCTTAAGAATGGCATTTTAAGAAATATCTACTATATATCCAAACATAAACAGTGGAAAGTAGAAAAAAGGGAGTTTTGGTACCTGCTTAGCTATTGCTTTTGCTAGATCTTTTGTTGTTTCTGTTTTGCCAGTTCCAGCAGGCCCTTCTGGAGCACCACCAAGATTTAATTTCAAGGCACCCATTAATGTCCTACATTATCAAGAACACAGGCATTAGAAATAGCAATCTTTAATGTCAGATTGTTTCTGAATGGATTGATAAGTATTTTCCTACACAGGCTCCCCTGGAAACAATTTACTTGTTTCTCTACTGACTTTGCAGCTTGCCCTAAAAACCCAGTATTGTCTCATAAGTGATTCCTAATTGTGGAAGCTCACATTCAGCCACTTGGCCTAAAAGGAATGTCAAGGTTTTTATTACATGCATGCACCTTGTATATCCTCAATTACACAAGCAAATGAACAGTGCCACGAGCAAAATGGTAGAGTCTGCAAAAGCATGTTTCCCTCAAGTGGCACTTGAAATGGCAAGAGCTTGAAGCTGGCTTTATAAATTCAGCCAATCTTTAGAACTGGATGAGAAAGCATAAAGGTTGTTACAAAAACCTGGGAATCATATTGCTTTTCAAGTGAATGTCTTACTAAAATGAGATCCCTGTTAACACTGGAGTGATTGGATTATTTTACAAAACCCTCATTCAAAGGTTTTGACTCATGTCCTCAGGGCTCACCAGAAGTGAAATACCACATGCCTTTGAATATTTAAACCTTGAGGACTGAAGCATTTCCATTACAACCTCTTGCAAGCCAGTGGAGGAATAGGAAGCTAACTGCATTCAAACATCTGTGAAGGGCTCTATAATTACCTCATTTATCTTACAGGCAGGCATACCCAAACTGTGTGTCTTATTTCAGATTAATTAATTGACCAGTGCTACTGTAGAATTTGCAGGTCCAATACCATGTGCTGCCACCTCTTTTCAGAAGCACCTTTTTGGACACAATAGACTCTATTACTCTACTGGTGTAGAAGCCTATACATTGTAAATATTTTACCATATTTGGGAAAAGATATATAAGATTTGCCTCTAAATTCTACAGAAGAATGCTAGCTGCTGAGGTTCCTGCTATTATTAACTAGAACAAATGAAAGTAAACACAGATCAATCCAAAAAAATGAAAACATTATTCACAGACAGTATGGCTTTACCTATAACATCGGTCTGTCAGTGGGGTTATAACCAGACGTTGAGAATTGCCCAGATACTCATAACCATATTTCATTTCCGTTGTGATCATTCTCACTATCACATCATTCTCTTCCCAGTAGTATCTCAGCTGAGAAATCCACTGGAAGTCATTCAGATCTATGATTTTGTCTTCAACCAATTTTGAGACCACATCACGAGCTGCAGAGTAAGACACATTGTTTGAAAAATCTAAACACTTCTACTGTGTTAGTTTATTTAAAACAACTTATAAGTAAAGTAACATTTAGTTAGAGCTATGTAAGAGTAATTCAACGTTTAGAGGCTGGGTTTCACATTAGAGAGGAATTTGCACTTATTTTGAATAGGCAAACAGATTAATTTTAAATAGATTCCAGTGTCTGTTCTAAGTAGATGGAAGTCCTTGTGCAGGTCTGAGCAATCCCCATTTGCCCAAAGAACTGAGCAACAGCTCTGTAAAGGCTGATGGAGAGAAAGCATTTTAGGAGCCTCTCTCCAAGAGTCCACCCAGCTACTGACAGCAGCAGTGCCCCAGGTGTGACAAGGGCAGCAGCAGCTGCTCCTTACCGTGCACATCGATGACAATGAGAGCCCCAAGGGTCAGCCGGGCCCCACTGGACAGCTTTCCTCTCACTAGCTCAACTATGTCCCTGATCTGCAGATTGCTCTTCTCCAAGAAATCCTGTCACAGAAACAAACACAGGCATTAATGGGATGCTGGAGCCAGCAGTTCCTAAGCTCCTGTGGGTGCAATCATTGGAGACAGCCCCTCCAACAAAACGTATTAATGGAAGTCTGGGCACTACACAAACATTTAAAATTCTCTTTTGTATACTGGCATTTTATTTTCCTAGGAACACTTCAAAAATATTTATGGCCTGAAAGTAGTATAAGCAGAAGGCTCCCACCAGGGGAGGTTTAGGTTGGACATCAGGAAGAATTTCTGCACAAAAAGAGTGATTAGACATTGGAATGGGCTGCCCAGGGAGGTGGTGGAGTCACTGTCCCTGGAGGTGTTTAAGGAGACTGGACATGTCCCTCAGTGCCAGGGTCTTGTTGACAAGGAGCTGTTGGGTCATGGGCTGGACTTGATGGGCTCAGAGGTCTTTTCCAACCTCATTGATTCTGTGATTCTCTGAAATAACTTCACCATTCTGTAAAGAGAGATTTCTGCCTGCATGTTTCTCTGAGGCTTCCCATGTAAAGACAGGAATTAGAAATAAAACACATAGTGTTTAACAATGGTCTGTCACTTGTTTGCTACTTCAGCTTACACCAGTACCCCTTGTAAATGAAGTAATACAATTTCCTTCAGTAGGATTTCTCCTGATACACACCAAAGTAAATGGGAACAAACCTCTGCTAAGACCCAATACAAAAGAAAAAACAAAATAAAGCATACTGCATGAGTAAATTGCAATGTGCTGTTGATTGAGGACCTCCTTTGCTAAAAGGAACTTTTTATTAATCAGAGTTCAGTGCTTAGAAATAGAAAGTAAAAAAATCTTACTTGTAAAGCTCTTGTCCTTATAGCCTCAGACACTTCTTCTGTCCAGTAAATGGATGAAACACAAATAACTGCCTGTCCAGGCCACTGAAGTACCCACTCTTTTCGAGGAACCTTAAGCCAAAAGATCGTTCCAGACACAAGTCATATAAACACATTAGATTATGGCACTGATAACAATTACTTTCCCCAAATGTCTTTTGTCTCATGCTGCAAATAAATGAGAATCAGCACATAAAGCTTTAATACTTTTTCTTTATGAAACTTCAGAGTTAAAACTTCAGACTGGTACTACTGAACAAGAAGAGCTGGATTCCACTTAGCTTCAAACATGTTTCCCTGGTAAGAATTTGAACAACCTATTCATGTATATTTGCTTGTGAAATCTAACTTATAGGTCAGGAATAATTACCTGGCTATATCCTTTTATGCCATCTTGAAGAACTTGTCTTACACTGGCCAACATCATTTCTTCTACTTGCAGAAGCCATTTTTCTACCATGCCCTTCAAGAAAGAAAAGCAGTTAAGAGTCAATTCACATTTCCTGATTATATTCTTCTTCAACGACAAATTATTTGAAATATGTTAGGCTTAAATATGCTTTCTTTGGATTTGGGTGTTGTAAATAAAAGGAATAATTTCCCAGAATCTGACAGGTAATACTGTGGTTCACACTGTCTGAAGGCAGGTATATTAAGCTAACTCTAAAGACAACCCAGCTAAAATAACAGCTGGGTATGTTTCATATAAGTATAAAGAAAAAACACAGCTTGTGTGGTCAGGTACTGCTGCTCATTTTAACCCAGGGCATGCTTTGTTCCTGCAGGATTAAGGGAAAAGTGTATCTGTAACTCACAACATGCCCCACCTTCAGGGGAATTTACTGCAAAGTTGGTATGTCTCATTCCTTTTTGTAGGAAATGCTTTTTATTCTAGAATACCAGTCTTGCTTCCTAAACACCTTTCATGATGTGATTCTAACTGGTTTAAACCTAATTCCTTCAAAAACATGTACTTTATGCAATGTATTACGTATTAATATAATTTCATATAGTAAAAATATTTTACAAAATTACATTTGCTTTCACTGGATAGATTTTATCTATGAAAGGAACAATTTCTTTCTCGGAACTGATCATGCCTATGATCTCCAGATCTTCTGTGAACTCCAGTTTAGCAATTCCTTCAAAACACTTCTTTAAATGTGGTTGTACTCGAAGTGGATCCTTTGTTTCAGACAGTATTTCAAGCAGCTCATCGTTAGACAGGAAAAAGAATCTGCCAGAAAAATACAATTACTTTCCAATCACAAAAATTGCCATTAATAATCGATTCATGCAATTGGTTTTATTGTTGCTTAAGACACTAAAGTATCAGAGAGGAAATTATAATCTCAAATCCTTAAGCAATTTTTAACATTATAAAACTCATCACATCTGTTTTTTCAGAATTTCAATGTGACCATCTTTTTATGCAAAGGAAGAATAAGGCTTCTCAAACTCAGGCAGGAAAGACCAGATGGCTCCAGCCAGCCATTAAGTGCCCTGTACAAACCCTGAATCCTGCTCCTCGTGATCATGTACAACTCCCACGGATCACACACCTCTAAAGAGGGTAGGGCAGGCACATAATTGCATATCAGCCAGGGGAAGGTAGCAAGCTCCTTCAAAAATACCTTGGGAGTAATAATGCCTTTCTAATCAAAGTTTACATTGTGATAGACAGATTGTGCCTCCCCATCCCAGCCTGTTCCCAGCATTTCGTAACTGAGGAAAATTAGTTATGTCTGGAGATGAGAACAGCTTCTCATTTTTTGCTCTATGTGACTGTGTCCCACATATGTTTATAAAACGAGACTTTTCAGTTCAGTAGAAATGGTTTGAAAGAGCTTATGGCTTCTTCTTTCTAACTTAGGCCTGTTTAATTAATTTACCTTGGGAAAAATAATCTTTTCGACTCCAAGTAAGTATTCAGCCCCTTCTGAATGTCCTCTAAGAGCATATTTGCTTCCTGAAGTCTGTCTAACATCTTGGGTTGTTCAGTTGCTACAAGTACCTTTGTGTCTTTCACCTTTGTAAAAACAAACACATAGCAGAAACCACTAAAAATTGCAGTAAGTTTTCCATTAAAATTGTTAGCATCAGTCACGTGTATTGCAGGAGGCTAAAAAGCTGTATTTCTCCTCTGTAGTCTTCTTTCATGTTATTAAATATGTTTGCATGATTTGATAGTTTTGCTTTTCAGACTGTCAGTTTTACCAACTTGAACTTTATAGACATTGATGAAGGAAACACCAGGAAATTAGATCTTTGGCACTTCTTTCTGTGTCTTGAGCTTGCTACGTTTTCTTCCACTGACAAGTTTTATCAGAGACACAGTAAGTGACAATTATTCTCTGTTCTCACTGTCTAGGTTGCATTTTTTCTTTCTGATAGCACTCTTCTTCAGAGGATTCTATTTCAGTGCAGACCATCACTCAGAGTCTGAGCTGTTGGACAGGTCTAAACCTCTATTTAGTTACACTGATTGTTTCAACACCTTTATCACACAACCACACACTCCCAGCGTTTTTGACAAACATCTCAGCTCACACCACCACTGTCTGGCCTCTTGCTCAACTTCTGATTTGCAGGGAATTGAACAGGTTACCAAATTGCACTTCCTATCCCCATTATCTTAACCTGACACACTGCCACGACAGTCCATAGTCACTAAAGTTTTGAATAACCATGCCATCACATATTAGAAAACAATCACATGAAACAAACAATCCACTTAGTTGCTCCAAAGTGTGTACAGCTTGTAAGTCTAACGCAAACTCTCATTGTATCCAGACAAGGTTTTGTACAGACTGGCAGTGAAGTCATAAGCAGATCCTGAAAGCACAAATCATTCATCTTTCTACCTAATTCTGACCATTTAGCCATAAAAAAGCTACAAAATTTAGAATTCATGTTCCTTGTCCCTTCAAGACCCAGCCTTTACAGAAATATCAATGCAATAAGGATGTAATCTACCACTTTTACTGCAAGACCACAATTTGTTGGACTTTAATGAAAGTTTTTCCACTCCATGGATACAAATATCCAACTGCAGAAGAGAACAGTATATGCACATGACATTAATAATCATGTTACCAGATGTGCATAGAAATACACAGTTTATGAAATGCTAGCACTTACCACTTCTGTCATGATGTTTTTCCAGTAGGAATCCACAATCTTAAACTTTCTGCCCTCTTCAGGCATTTGAGCTATAATGTCTTCTGAACTAAAAATTGGTTCCAAATACAGCCATGTTGCCTGACATTTTAACCAGCTATCTATAATATCTTGCATTAAACACAGCTTATCTTTCCAAGCCTGCAATGAAAACATTTAGTAGTTAAGCAAAATTAGTAGTTAAACAAAATTACAAGACTAAATCAAGAAATATGAATATGTGTTCTTAGTTAACAACTCTATAATGTCTAATCATGTCAAAATACCTTAAAGCACTTGGGAAAAACATATTATGAGACATGCAAGCTCAATCAGACTGGCTTTTCCTTACCACACATTCAGCTTCTATTGGTTTGATGAAGGGAGAGCCACATACTGTCTGAGTCTTAACAATGTGATCATCCAGCAAAAGCTGGATGTCATCCACTGCCGACAGGATGTTGGTGTCCTGTAAATACATCACATTTTGGTAAGTCAAATGGCAGTCACTTTATTCCACCACTCATTCAGCTTCCTGTTTCCCCCTTCTCTATGAGGGTTGAAGCAGCAAGGAATGGAGAAAGTGCAAATGTGTGAAGATATCAAATGTTATCTCCTCTGCACACCTCTGTCTCAAAGGTCCACAGACAGATTGTTTTGTGAATAGGAAGCTGGTGCCTTCTGACTCAATCTATGATTCTTGTTTCTTCTGGGCAAGTTAAAACTTTACTACTGTCCAGCTTTCCATACAATACTGGAGAAGTCCTCAGGCCTACAGATTTGTTAGGATGAGTATGTGAGATCACAAGCTGTCCAGATACTAAAGTCCAAATAAAAGGTATATAATAACAGAGACATCTGCCCAGCTCTGGGCTAAGATACAACTTTCCATCTTGCCCCAGTAATCACCAGCAATGTCCCTCTAGTATTTCTCAACTGGTATTCAGAATCAAAGTAATTATTTTCAGATATATATATTTTGATTTGGTGTTTACTTACAGTATCCCTGTACTTCACCAAACCGAACTGCACATCGACCCACTCCGATTTCATTTTCTCTATTGATTTCTCTAAGGAATATTCCTTACTTGCAGCTGCTCCAACAGGTTCTAGTCTAAATTGAAATGAAACATACCTTTGAAATGTTTTTGTAACAAAGCTGAAGACCACAAAAAAAGCAGCTGTAGGTGGAGTTGCATATCAGACTACCTTTCATAGTAATTTGTTAATAATATCATAGTCTCTTTCTTCAAGGAATATTTTTCCACTTTCAGCCTCACCAAGTTAGAGATATTGATATTAATTGGAAGACAAATACAGACAAAATTCTGAATGAGCAAATTAAGTTGTTTAGGAATACAAATGGATTTTTATGCCTCTGTGCTACAAGAACAACTGACAGTTCACAGCTTGATAAAATACAGCTGATTTTACAGCACGTTCTAACAGCACACAAAACCCCAAAAGAACTAATATTTGGTATCTGACCTATTAAATTCAGTGTCTAGAAAATGAGACTAGATTAAGCTTCTTACTGTTCAATAAATTTTGAGAGTCCACAGTCCAACATGTTTTTAAGGTTAGTATTTGCATCTGGTTTGATCTCGCATCCCACAATTTGACTAATCTGAAAATAAAGTAAGAAAGAAATCTGTTATCGAGATGCATTTTTGTGAAACGCTTTCCAACAGCAAGCAACAATTCTAACAAAGTATTAGTGCAACACCCTAATTTGCTTTTCTGCCAGAAGTTATTAATTTAAAGAAGCTTCTTCCTGTGGTGTTACAAATTTCAGAACTGGATCTATCACGTCACAGGATAAAAGACATTGGACTGTCAGTTTCTGTGGCAGAATATTTCCACAGTTAAAGCAGAGTTTGAAGTACCTGCTCCCAGTGTCTCTCCTTCATTCCACGATTGCAGACAATTGACAGGACAGGAAGATGCTGTTTAAATTTATCAAGCTTGTATTTCATGGATTCTGCCATGCGCCTGGGCACAGGCACATCTGGGAAGCTCTTACTGAGCTTGTACATGGTCCTCCACATATTTCCAACTTCTTCACTGATTTCATCAGCATTCAGTTGCTGAAGAGGTCCTGAATACAACAGCACAAAAAAGCATAGCAGGCACATCAGCACAAAGGAGATTCCCAGGGTGGTTTAATTACAGCTATTTTTAATCATTGTCCTCTAATTGAAAATCAATTGTGTTACAAAAAATTATCTTAATGCAAAATCCAAGTCAGTAACTCTATTTCACACTGCTTAACAGCATTTATTTCTTAAAAATTATTTTCTCACGACTGATCAACCCTTTCAGCTTCTACTTAACTGACTGTAAATAACATCAAACATTTCATCAAATGAACACCAATGCCTCACCATTCATCCATTCCTCAGATTTGGTATGGAAACTATATGCTGTTACCCAAAGCTGCTCAAAGGGTTCTTTGGTTGCAATTATAGATTGCAATAGAGGAAATTGAGTCTTCTCCCTCTCAAGCAAATCTTCCTCAAAATTAATAGCCTTTAGAGGAAAAAAGAAGTATATTATTTCCATCAAAAATACCTATTGTTGTTTGAACTTTTAAACAGATAATATTGGACACAATTATTTTACACGTCTGAAGGCCAGACATCTGTAGATATAGGCCTATGGATTTTAGGTACATAAGGTAATGGTCTTCCCCTGGTTAGTTCATGGAATCATAGAGCTCTTTTCCAACCTAAACAATTCTAAGATCATCGAGTCCAACTGTTAACCCAGTATTTGTGGGTATCTTTTCCTCCTCAAACAATTTTAAAAATCCAAATCCATTTTAGAATAACATAATGTACCATGGCATTCAGTAAAATAAAGGCTCACGAGTTTCCAATCCACTGTGAAATCTGAATGTAAGCTCCTCAGTTACAGAGGCTTGCTGGAATATTTTCAAACTTGTGATTAGGTTTTTTTCTTTTACAGAATTATCTCGGAGCTCCCACCAAAATGTGTTAATTGCTGTGCTTATTCACAGTAAGGCATTGTCTTTGTCCAAAAGATTTTACAGTAAAAACCAATGTGCAAAGATTTAGATTTAAAAAAAAAGTATTGTCTTCTTCATTTTACAGGTAGGGAGGTGAAGCACAGAGAAATGCTGTCTGAAATGCAGACACTGAATTCAGATTGAGTCCTGAGTTTGTGCTTTTACAATGCCAACAGGCCTTTCATAAAACCTGTAATAATTCAATGTGAGCTGCAGGCAGAAAAAATATTAAAGATTCATCTTCCAAGATAATATTTAAATTCATGTATTCACTGAGCTAATTGCCATGTCATTTAAATTGTGTGGATACACCTCTCATTGTGATCATGTATTAAGAAGCTTAGGCTTAATTACTTGTTCTTGTTCTACCTATAGCATCATATCAGTGCTATTAACTCACACTAATTAAATATACCAGATGCCTTTAAATCCGATTAATAGTATTGATGTGTAGGAATGCCAATTTATCTAAATTCTAAACTCATTTAATTGGTTCCATTTTTTCTTTTGAGTGGGACTTAATTAAAATCTTGACCCCTAAGGCTTCATATATGGAGAAATCTTATTGTCTCACTGTGACTTAGAAGATTGATTAAGCCTCACAATGCCTGTGAGATCTCTCAAAGACAACCCTTCTCATTTCCCAGCAGAGTCACAGCTAAGACAAATTGTTCAACTTAGAATGATACAGTAAATTGGATGGAGAGCCCTGAACAGAATCTAGGGATCTTGGGTCTTCAGTTTGTTTCCTAGCATTTGAAATTCCTGTTGTGTTAAAATGTATATTTAATGCCTATCAGCATTAAAGGGAAATGATACAAACAGTTGAAAAACATTTGGGTTTAATTAGAAAACGAGCAGAGGGACTGAAAACAGAGCTCCAGTGCACACACCACGATTCAGGGAAAATGCCAGCTCCTAGCATTCTGCCTCTGCCAACTCTGCCAGAAGAATTGTTTCCTGCAGACAGCATCTTGCTACTACTGACTGCTTGGAAACAATGAAATTCAGTATTTCAATTTTAAAAACTCCCTAAAATTTTTTTCGCAAAAAATTTGCTCTTCAACTCAGTAGTTGGGACAAATCAGCATACAGGGACAAGAAGGTATTTGCCACATCCTTCTGCACCTGGAAATTTTAAAGCCATCTTAACAATATACAGTCAGAACCCTGAAAAAAAAATCAGGTGCAGGAACCAAACTTTTGGTCATCCAGCACATTGTAACCCACTCCACACGTGATTGATAAATACTAACCTCAAATTCTGCTAGTGCATTATCTATATTCTTATTTAACTCTTCAAATTTCCCAGCATTCTTCCTCAATTCTTCTGCAGTCACGATATCCCCACGCCTTTTGAAGCTTTCCAGTTCTTTATTATAAAGTTCAAGAGTTTTCTTAAACTGAGAACACCTGAGGTAAAGATAGCTAAGGTAATATGATGTTGTGTTTCATTCCTTTTCAGGTTTTAATTATTTAATTAATTACAACAGGCACAGTCACATGAAATCTGATCTCAATACTAGTGTAAACACAGATGCCAGTGGAAGCTCACTAATCAGTTAAATCAATACTATGCAGTTCATGGGATTGGAATTCAAGGTTCATTTTCAAACCTCACAAGTGATTTAGTTTACTTTACTTATATTTGTTACCTTTACTACCTGAAGAAAATAAAGGAAGAGTGAAAACAATGTAACAAAACTATGTGTAATGCTGTACTAACCAGTGTAACAACATAAAATTATGAATATTCTGGACTAATCCTCCATTCCTCCTTTCAGACCTATTTAAGTATAGGGATACTCCAATCCACCCTCATCAACAGTATTTTTCAGAAATCTCCATAATACTGTAAACTAGGTTTATTCCTTACTTTCTCAGCTTCCTTCTAAGTTTTCCTTCTTTGGCATTGTCTCCCTTCTACTGATAGTGAGATTTTTCTTTTCTTTAAAAATACCCAGTGGAAAAAAATTATTTAACACCATACCTTTCAATCAATGCCCTCTCTACCTGAATCCTCCTCTCAGTCAACATATTTTTACTGCTTTCAAATATTTTTGTAATCTCATCAGGCCAATGGAAAACTGTGCTATTCAGGTTTATGTCATCATCTAAAATAAAAAATATATAGCCATCTTTAAGAAAATACCTTTTAACCAATGATTTGATAGAATGGTTATTATATAAGAGAATGGCTACCAACAAGCAAAATAGTTCAACTATGTTTAGGAAGAAGCAAAGGAGCTGGTGGCTGAATTATCTTCACTGCAAAGAAACTCTTCCCTAAAACAAGTCTGATTGATAGCAAAACTGTAAAATCAAGTTAAGAATGTGAACTTCTCTAAATAAGATGTTAGTAGGCAGAGACAGTTAGTAAGAACTGTAGAAGAGGCAACATTTAGGCATGCAGAGCCCATTATCTATATATAAATATTCTCATATGGAAATTTTATATTCTGTAGTTAGACATACGAGAGAGATCAGCATAGTCCATGAGCATTTGCAGTCTGTTTGCTGCTTTGATGAGCTCCTTATCCAGTTTAACAACAGTAACTTCACTGGATTTCTTTAAGAATGCCTCATATTCCACTAGCTGTTCGGTGTTCTGAGGCACCTCACTCATTCTCTTTGCAATGAAGTTATACTCGTCACAAATTCTACAACAAAAAGAGAATAGACACATCACTGGGATTGTAAGTGAAGATACATGCAAGATCTGGTAAATTGATTTTGTCTTTGAAACAAAAATATTAAATTTCTTCATAAATTGAATTATTTTTTTCTTTTCTCTGAGTTCTAGCCAAAGCTCCCTGTTCAGCCAGGCTGTCTGGTCAGCACTAGAAAACCCAGCAGATGAATAAAGGTATCTCATCCACAGATATACAGCATCAATTCAGGCAGACAGCAATAACCATCCATGCAAACAACAGGTACCTTTGGTTTGACTCTCTATTTTCTGTCACTTCAAATTCAATCAATGTGTCTTTGAGATTTTGGGTCCGATTGCAGAGATCCTCATTCAGTTGTAGAGCATCCAGACAGAACATGGCCAGAGGAACAGTGACATCCATAGAAGCAATCTCTTTTTTCAGTTCTGTGAAGCTGTCAATCTTCTAAAAACAGAAAACAATATATCTGTTATTTTTTCTAAAAGTCTATAGCTGAAAAATCTGACACAACTAATAGTTGCCATCCAGCAAATTGGATCATTTATTCCAGACAGAAGAAGGAAGACTAATTTTTATCTTTCCAGAGCTCTGCTTCTATCCACAGATTCCAGGGCTGAAAGCTTTGCATAGTAATTTGCCATAGGAGGAAAGACCCCACACTGCCTAAGGAAGCATTTAGCCATATGCTAACTCAGGGATGCAAAGAGAAGAGTAGACAAGGCTGACTGAGGACAAGACATTGAAAAGACAAGCAAGCTGCAGACTGGCCAAATACTCTGGGAAGCCTTTCTGCTGAGAAAGTACAACAGAACTCATGCAAGAAGGTCATAAAGAAACCTCCTCCTACATTTGCACAGCAGCCCCTCAGTAAGGGGCTATGTAAATTGAGCACTCCCTAGTATTCCCTCAGTAAGGGTAAAGTGATTTGTTCTTTAGGCAATAAATTAGGAAGTCATGGTGATGTGTTAGGTGCTGTATGAACACGCTGCACTTGTCAGTAACACATTACCTCAGTTAAAGCGTCTAAAGAAGGACTTTTAGCCAAGAAATTTGTGACATCTTGCCGTGAATTGTTGTTCAAAAGATTGCTGTACTTCCTGTACACATTCAAATACCTTAAACACAGAAGACCACAAAAACAAATGTAAGTTTCCAATGCAAAGTTTCTCTATAGAAAGAAACAAACACACCCAAACTGTTTCTTTAGTCAAGTGGACAGTGTCAGGAAACTGAGGGCTTGGAAGGGTAATGGTGTTACCAGCCAAAACTTACTTCTTTGGACCAAGTATGTTGCTTTCAAAGATCTTCTCAAGTTTGTTTATATACTCTGCAAACAATGATTCGTGTGGTTTGACTGTATTAAGAGTGAGGTCACGTCTTTGTAATTTCGGAAATAGAAGTTTTTCTACCTAAAGGAAATCATTGCAAATACTGTAATAAGACACAGAATAGCAAAAATAAGGTATTCTATTACCCATTCACCCACCACGTAAAAAAGACCGTAACTTTGTAAAAACAGCACAGTGTGAAAAGGCTCTGATCCATAATTAACACTTGGTTACTCACAGAGTTTGCTTGTGAAAACAATATAAAAATCACACCTTCAGTATAACTTGAATCTGAAAAATATCTTCTATAATCAAGTTTACACAGTTCATGATTTATAATCCTCATCTTCTACTTGTCAGTCTTCAGCCTCATTCATAACTTTTTATATTATGGATAGTTTTTATTAATATTGTATTTTGTATGCAGCTGTAACTATCCAGTACCTTTGGGAGTTCCTCAGCACTCTTCAGGATCTCGTGGAAGCAATGACTGATTAAATCCCAACATGCTCCCAAAGGTGGCTCAAAGACAATATCAGGTTCTTCCACACGGAGTTTGACTGTGAGTACCTGAGACAGGAAGAACTGCACTCCTCGATATGGCTCTTTAAAATCATTTCCATCCTTAGGGGAAAGAAAGAAAAGTTTACAGAACAAAGAAGTGAGCTATAAGAATATTAATTTCCAAACTGTTCAAACTCCCCAAATATCCTTACCACACAACACCAGTGGGATCATCTCCCCTGAGTTTTATACAAAACCTGATGTTCCAAACAAGATCTTATGGTGCTGACTCCTAAATGAATCTATAAAAGCTGGAGTTAAGAATCTGGATTTAAGCCTAATTGCCTTGATTTTTCTCTTAACAGAAGTAAAGCACTAATTATCATACTGAACAAAATTTCTAAAAAAAGTAATCTGCAATATCTGTCAGAAATAAAATCTAGAATCTAGTTTTAATTGCCTTGTATGGTCAGTAAGAACTGCACCACCCCCAAATTGCCTTTACAATAATGGACTCCTAATGCACAACTAGAGTCACAATGTAGATGTTATAATAATTAAAAAAAAAACCAAAAACAACAAAACAAAACAAATAAAAGAGCACACCCAAACCAATCCACAAGACAAAACTAAAAATAAATTTTAAAACCCAACCATCAGCAACACAATCATCATCCAGATGCAAGGCTAAGTGGCAAGGCTTAGTGCAAGGTCTGACAGTACATTGCATCAAGTGTGATCCTCTGCAATGCAGTATTTAACCTGCCACAATTATTCATTTTGTCTTATCAAGGCAGATCCTGGGTGATCCTATAGTTAAAAAAATCATTTCACCAAAGAAGCAACTTTATGGTAGCCAAAACAGTGGTAAAAACTCCCAGGGTGTAATGCTTATCATTATAATCCTATGCATTACTTAAAATAATACAGGGCACTCATTGGGTATAGACAGGGACACCACACACACAGATCACCTCTGCAAGGATTACACACGTGACTGTGCACACTTTTGACTCCAAAGGGGATTATCTATGTGCTTTCAGAGAAATACTGTAACTGTCTTGCCTCATTAAGACCAAGAAAAATTAAACTAAAAATAAAATAAATGCACACTCACTCAAGACCGAGTTGAAAATTGTTAGTTGCAACCCTAGACTTGCCAAGTGATCATTCAAGTAAGCAATTCTTGACAGTGCAAAAAATCCACTGCATATACACAAGTTTTTGAAGGATACAGCCATTTTTTACGGAGGCAAGAGCCATCTGGGACATTTTAGCCTTCAAAGAGCACTAGATTTTATGGCTGTACAAATTATCTCCAAGTAAGACAGAAAACTGTAGATATACTTCACAGCACATACCTTGTGGATCATAAAAAATGCAAGAAGATCTTCTAAGGAGTTAATAACCATCTCACGCAATTGTAAGGACATTAGACTTGCCACAGAACTGAAATAGCTTTCAACTTTCTCAGAGGAATCAGAGTCCTTTTCAGGAGCAAAATGAAGCCACTTATTACCCTGATCAATGAAAACTGATGCACAAGATGGGATCCACCTACAATGAGATAATATGGAGACAAAGTTTTTAAAGGCTTGTTAGTCTTACTTTGCTCCTTGCAATGAAACCTAAGCTCAGAAATTACCCAAAGAATGAATAAAATCCAAAGGGTTAGAAGAGAATTGATAACTAGGTATCAAAGAAAACTGTACGTTCCAGGACTTAGAGGAAACCTGAGTTTTAAATCTAAGGATACTTGTTATAATGGACAACTGTGATTAGTTTAAATTAATAGTAATAGACAAAATAATAGTCAATTACATTGTTTTATTGACTATGAAACAATATTCAATTATTAGCATTAAACAAGAAACAAGTTTGGAAGATATCTCAGGTAGCAGAATGCAAACACCTTCTACCCTATGCCTCATGTCATCTCTTTATTAAATTGACTGATTTCCATAATAAAAAAAAAAGTTCCATCACCATTTTTACAGATACAGACTCCACTCCTCTCATGGTTAGAAACCTTTGGACTTCCTGTCTACGTTTATCCATAGTTTATCACCATTTGTTCTTGTACAAGCACTCTTGCAGTTCCAAAGGCTCTGACAGTATCCAGATGTTTATTCCTCTCAGGGCTATTGACCCCTTTGTTTTGGCAGCCTTGTGGTTGGGACTAGTGTCATCCCAGCTTAAAGTCTGTTTTTAAAAGGCTCCTTCACATAAATCAGACCCTAAAATACTCCATTTATCTGCAGCTACCACAGCTGGCACTGACTTGTTCTGAAGGACATCTCGAGCTTCCACACAGTGCCTCTGAACGATGCCCTCAAACTCGGCAGGCAGCAGGGGCAGGTCCCCACAAAGCACCTCTGCAGTGCGAACAAACCGCAGGTGGCTGTACCTAGGGCAGTGAAACAGAGGAGAGCTTCATGGAATACTCTTTAAAAAAAAAAAAATCCATGAAATACAGTCAGGAAGGCCTCAAATGTCTCATAAACACTAAAAATGTAATACAATTTATAAATATCACTCCATTGCTAAGCTGTCCAATAAGTGTGTTTCTGATTGGGTTTCTGCTGTCAACAAACATAAAGGGTTTCACAAATTTTATTTGTACTTGCTGTATTTAAAAGTCTTTAATTTTTTGCTAAAATTGTCTTGTCCTTTTCCAAGATTCATTAGTGTATTCAGTCATTAAAGAACATACAGAATGACACCTGCTGCTTCTATTCCATATTAATAAGTAGCTATCCTGACTATGGGGAAAAAAAAGAAATTTCAGCAGCATGGCATATATCACAGTCTGTAACATAACAAGCCTAAATTCCTGAAAATGTTTCTTAAAAGCAAAACCAGCTCTTAGAATTACTAATTACCATATTTAACTTCCTAAGATTACACATCTCAATTTTCCAGTGTCCCCAGGGCAAATTTCAACTACAGACATTTGAGAGATATTCAGTTTTAAGAGTTAATTTTGTTCATATCTACAACCAGGATGAGAATTCCAAATCACCATTTACTAGAGCATTGAATCTTAATTTAGGCATAGCATCTTTTAACAAAGGGCATGATCTTTTCACAGCATGAATTTATCCATTCTTCACCATGGATGTGCAACACATGTTCATTCAGAGACTGCAGGAAACAATAATTTTATGCTGAAATTCTTAGAATCTCAGAAAAAAATTAGAATTATTTAGAAAACGGACATATTCTGCCACTCTCTTTCTAGTGGCTTCCCGAGGATCTCTGTAGCATACGTTGAGAAGTCAGCAGATGCACTCTCTAACCAAATCATTACATAAAAACATGCTAAATTTCATTAAGGTCCTATGAACAAGCCATCTTACTGAGAAAGCCAGAGCTCTTGCAAAGTGGGCATCAATGAATTCACTACGAACAGATTGCTTTCATTCCAACTTTTTGTTTCTTTATAGGAGCTGTGCCATGGGACTGGTGCACAGACAATTCTCCGGGGAAAAGGGCGTGGGGTACTTCGAATGGAGAGTCTCTTCCTCTCAGCTGGATCCAGCAAGACATAATCAACTAGAACAAATCACATGTATCATGGTGAGACTGCATGTATAGCCAAAACCTACATTCAAAACCTCTATATCTTCATAGTTCAGGAAGCTGTAGAAGCCTGCACATTTAAAACTAACATAGTCATAGAGTTACTTGTATGTTTTCAGCATAAAATACAGCACAATAACCAAATTACTAATTTGACTCTAAAATTATTTCAGGGGGAAAAAAAAAAAAAAAGAGAATTGGTCCTGATTCTAAAAATGGGAGGCAGGAGAAACAATTTCTCATTCCAGCTCTCCCCTGATGGGATGTAAGGTTTCAGAAGCAGATGTTTGTTGAAATTGGAATGACATAGCATGATCACAGGTTATTTTCTCTCAGAGATCTACTGTAGTTCTACTGACCCCAAAGGAATTCTCCATAGATGCTAAGAATAGAATGGAGATTTGCTTTCAAAGTGCAGTAAATGTCTACATACACTTGGAACTGCTCAGAGATCGAGAGTCTTACCAATGGCTTTCATGAGGCCGATTCGATAGTCTGCCTTAATCTCTTCTTTTAAACATGCAAGGAATTTCTCCTGCTCTGGGCCAGGAAGAACGTGAGCTGGAATATGTTTTAAAATTTTATTCACCACTTCCTTATCCTGAGGTGCCAGCATGTCTTCCCTCACTCCATTGTAGATGTAGTGACAGTACCGCTAAAAAATGTTCAAAAGATTTCAGTTATAGCATGAATTTTCTGACAGATAATTACTACAAAGTATTTTTAGCTTTTCTATCACTTGAGCCTTGTCTGTAATTGAAAGGTGTTTGAATATAATGGATTTTGGCTATGTCTGTTCCCTCTAAAGCACTGACATCTTTACAATACTTCCATCTGTGTTGATGTAAGCATATAGATGACTAGAACTCAGCACAGCCTATTAAATTACTGAATGAAAAAGTACTAGAGAACAACATCAGAGGTTAAGAATTGGGAAGATACTTAACTTGCAAACCAGAGTAGGTACAAACAAATGAGAAAGGAGTTGACAATATTTAACAGCACTTTGCTATATTGAATATATACATCTAATCCTCATGTACTGCCTGCTTTTCTCAGCTACTTTTTAGTAAACAGTTTCCAGATATATTGCAGATGATTACCACTGCTACTTCCACCTTAAAAAGAAATTATAAATACCTCTATATCATCACTTGAAGGTAGCTTTTCTCGCTTACTTATCTCCTTCTCATGTAAATCCATGAGAGCAAATTGTTCTTCTGGGGTCAGTGGCTCATTGTCTGTGTAATTTATGACATGCAGTTCTGGTGTATGAGCAGGTACACTCAGTGAAATGGGTTTCAAACTCTTTAACAAAGTACTTTTGAAAAAAAGGAATACAAGTTTAGTGAATAAAGAAGCAGCAATGTTTAAGGACAGATGACAAGGATTATATAAAACACTTGTGCTACACTGAGGACAAGTATGAGCTATAGAAGTATTTCAATTACTCAATAAAAAACTCTCATTAAAATTGTATAATACAATATACTACTTTAACATAAAGGATGCAACCATGCAAACCTTACAACTGCCTAGCATCACTCAGACAAGCAGTATTTTATGAGCAGTTCTACCAGAGTCAAAGCTACTAGCCCAGTCATTTAGGTTGCCCCAGATCTCCATGTATTTTCACGTGATTATCTCACCAAAATCTTGTGACACCAAAACCAGCCTTGATGCACATACATTTTTTGTAGGGATTTAACATCTCATGCTTGGATGCTTAACACAGCATTCAAGTAAAAAGAAATATAAAATCACAACTCAAACTAGACTGACTGTAATAATCTGTATCTTTATAACATTTCAGTGCATTACCTGTCAGAACTCCATCGCCGCTTTCTCCTAGCAGCTTTAAATACCAGTTAAGAAAATTCACATACAGAAATATTGTTCAATAAGATATTATTTCATATGGGTGAAAAACAGAGCTAAGATAATTAATCAGATAATGAAATAAGGAAAAAAGATACAATGTCACAGAGAAGCACTGCACATGATTATTTGGAGGGATGAACCTAACTAGTTAATCTGAAACTGGCCTTTCATTTATTGAAGTTATGCATGCATGGGCAAATTTGTCTGTACTGACTCTGAGGTGACAAGCTTAAAAGTGCTTATTAGGGATAAGTGATTTCTTGCAGGGATGACACTTTAGCAGATAAAGAATTAGAGATAAAAATGCATAGAACAAGCAAGCCTAAACTTACAAACACATTCAGATATGGATACACGGTGAAGCCTTTGATAACTCTATCATTGAAAAGGACTTGTATTTTTGCATATTTTTCAATTTTAAATCCTGTGCAGTAAGAGTGTAGTTATTAGCTATGGAGTCACTTGGGTTTCGATAGTGTTTCTGTTCTTTGAATGGAGCTGCTAAAGTCCATGATGACTCTTGCATCAAAGGAGGATAACAGCTTTTCTGACGGAAAAGCTGAAATTGGAAAAACAAAAGCAAAAGTTTTACATGGCACAGTAATTTAAAAAGACTTCTTAGGGCTAGAACAGGATTAAAAATCAACTAGTATAAAAAGAAAATACATAGGTCTGACATACATTTGACCACCAACCTATTTTTAGATCACAATGCTTTGCACATTTATAAGGATAATTTTACACAACACTTCAGTAACCCTCAGGCATTTTTTTTGCATAATCAAGGTATTTTTTATAAATAACAGAAGACGGTACATTATCGTGTTCTTTCTGCTCCCCCGCATCTCTATCTTGCTTCTTTTCTTCTCCTTATATTTGCTTAGATTTAGAAAATTCCTATTCTTCAGGCCTTCGTTAATGACCTGTCTACTTTTAACACTCAGTCCTTGTAATAGTTGAACAACAGCACAAGTTAACAAATTCAGCTCTTGTCTTTCTCTCACATCAGTAAGGACTGGTAATAGATTTATTCTGTCCATTCATTCCATGTTTTCTCAGGTGATTTGGTATCTACTAATGGACTTTTCATCAGCCCTGATGTCTAAACTTAGAGATAGCTCACAGGCACCTGAGATGCAGGTCTCAAAACACTCTCAGAGATAAAAGTACATGAGATGCAATCATGAATGTGCTTGGAATCATTGAATGATGAAGGTTGGAAAAGATCTCCAAGGCCATCAAATCCAACCTTTGAGCCAGTACCACCATGCCCACTAAACCACACTGCAAAGGATGGGAATTTGCCAGCACATGGAATGTGTGCACACCCTGACAGCACATACCTCATACAAGCCTGAAGGTGCATCTGAAGCTGAAGCAGGCGCAGGTGTGCAGAGGGATGAAAATTTCGGTGACTGTTTTGGACGACTCATATTGCACATGGAATTGGTTTGTGACTAGAGAGAAATGAAAAACAACTTCAAAGCTACTTATGAAATACTCTGTTTCGAAAAAGATTCATGAAGAAGGAAGAGTCCTTCAGTTTTCATCACAAGTTGAAAATTACATATTGCAACTTTTCAAATTTTAAGGAAACAGCTGTTCTCTGGGGTGGGCTCCTCAGCAAAACATGGTTTTTGCAGTCATTTGATAAAACTCCTAAACACCAGTGAATGGCCCTCCAGGACTCCATACAAAGTTCTGTCAGGATATTTTCTCAGAATTATTTAGCCTCACAGTGTTTTAAGATGCTTTTGAATGACAACTTTCCTTAGTATAGGCCAAAACCTCACCCACAGTCTGCTCTGAGTTTCCTAAATCAAATTTGTTTAGGAGATTCACAAGGAACAAATTCCTGAATACATAGTGACACCATGAGAAAAAGGAGGTGGAAGTATCTGAACACAAGTGAGTTAAATCACCATGAAAGAGGAAGTTATTAGCCAATACAATTACGTTTGAATAAGATATAATCTTTTTTTTTTTCCGTAATTTTAGCACATGGTTATTGCTTTCTGATGTATCACTGAAAAAAACAAGGCAGCTAGGAACTTGGTTTTCTAGCTGACAAAATTGTGCCTTCCTCAATATCAAAGTAGAGCCCATTTAGAAATAAAATTTGAGGAAGGACTGATTTGATTTACCGCCTTAGTATTCCCCAGCATGCCTGCACACACACAGAGAAATAAAGACATTATCCCTGCCAGATATAACTCATTAAAGAGAGTATGAATTCCTCTTGATTAATGACTAAGGGATTGGGCCTTAGGGTACTTTAAAAATGAATAAATGATACAGTTTATTAGGACATCCATTCATTCATTCTTAAAGGTACAAGAGTCATTAAAAAAGCCATTGCTCATCCTGAAACAACTCCTGTCTTATATGCCAACTAACCTTTCAAACACCTAAATATTTGAACAAAGAAATCCTTAATAAGAAGTACATCACAAAGGATTAAGTCCAAAGAATATTCAACAAGAACATGTGTCTTTTAATAAGAGTTCTTCCAATGTCAAACCACTAACCACCAGCAATGGCCAATTTCATCTGAAGTTTTGACAAAGTTATTGATCTTTCACAGTCACTGCAGGAGTAACTTAGCCTCAGGAGACTTGGGCCCTGTGTTGGCTTTACTTTGCTTTGCTTTGCTTCTTTTGTTTGCTTAGAATTCTTTAGGCCTCCCCCTCTGTGTGAACATCCTTGTTACATGCACTGAAAAAGAATGAGAGACTCATTTCAGGTACTACACAAAGTGCAATCAGCTTCTATCCCAGCTGCCAGGAAGAAGGAAAGTCCCAGCTCTCCCATTCCCTGTTTATAACAGTAAGCTTTCTCTCCCACCAAATCTCCGTGATCTTTTTTCTTCATTCCTCCCAAGCTCACTTTTCACCTTAATCTTTCTAACTCCCCCCAGATGTCCTTCAAGCAAGACTTTCTTCCATCCTGCTCTTTCTACTTTCTCCGAAACCAGTTTCCTCCCCGCTGCCTGTTCTCTTCTAATGTTCTCCTCCTTGCCAAGGAGAATAAGCCCATGTCAAAAGGAATGGGAAAAGAGAAAGAGAGAGATGTCCAGCATGCCTCACACATCCACAGGATGCACAGGTGAGCAGGGTAAGGGCAGGTACTACCTGCAGGAGCTCTTGGTACCAGTCCCTCTGCCTGTCGCAGTTTGGTGAACTTCTCTGACACTCTGCCTTTCAGTCCTCAGCTTGGTTGCCCCAGTTACAGCATAGCTGGTGCCTGGAGACAGAATTCCCTCCTCCCTCTCCTCCCCCAGCAGAGAGGAAACAGCCCCTTTCACTGTTGTGCCAAGCTGTGATCAAGGAGATTCAGCTGTGGAACCAATGAGGAATTGTACAGGCTCCTTTTACCTCTGAAAGTTATGAAAAATGTAGTCCTGAGATCCCTGAGATATCCTAACTTTTGCATGAAAGCGCTACACAGAGCTCCCAGAGCAGTAAAGGCTCTATAAAACCAACTTTTCTTAAGAAGATTTGGGAAAAAAATATCCAAGATTCAAAATCTTGAATCCAAACACCTCCACCACTTTTCTACCATTCAGAATCAAACTCCCTGAAGAGCTGAACACAGCAGGTGAGATACTCCCAATTCCTCTAAGCCTGCGTGCATTTACCTCCCACTCACAGTCATCACTACGTCCTGAAAGAGTCTTCCATCACATTCCTCCACAAATGGGAATTCCAACCATCCAACATGAAATCTAGCACAGTCTTTTAATAGCTACCCACAAGAGGGGCCTTGGACATGTTCTGCCAACATGGCAAGAGTTCCATTTTAAACCCTTCCCCATCATCTTTGCTATTTTTCATCCAGTTTTCTGTGAGCAGTGAGAATGGCTGATATCCCTGAGTTAACAGCAGAGTTTTCCTTATATCTTGCCCTTATACCATCTACAAGTGGAACACTGTTGTTGGCCACTGCTCTTTAAACACAGGCCAGCAGTGCAGGCTACAGAACCAGCACTGCTGGTGCTGGTAATTGCTTGGCTAATGTGTGCTGTAACTCTCCAAATATTTCAGTGCTGGTTTGCAACATGAGTATTTTCCTGCTAATTGGAGCTGACACTGGCATGAAGACAAGCTCAATTAAGCAGCAGTTAAGAGTAACTACTGTTCCTCTGTGCACATCAACTCAGATGCTCATATATGCATGCCCTTCGAAGCTGAATAAATTATTTGTGCTGCTTGAAAAACATTAAAACCAGTTACTTGGTATAGTGGAAGATTATAGATTAATTTTTAGCAGAAGAGCTAATTATGCATAGCAAGAAAATAATTTACTAAGAACTACAAGACTATCTTCAAAACCACAGCTATGGCATGCTTGAAAACAGCCAGAAATTTAAAATCTCCAGTATACTTTAAACTCGGTGACTCCATTAAACTTTATAGTTTATAGCCATTACCGCTGGATTATGTCACACTGTAATTCTGCCATTTGGTTTTCCTTATGCCTACTTTTTCAAAAAGGATACAAACACAACAAATTCAAATTTATTATGATACACCCTAGTGTACCAGGAAGATCAATACGCTATGCACTTTAATAATATGAGAGATTAGGCACTTCAAGAGTTCAAGCAAAATACATTTTCGCTGACCATCCTCTTCTTGCAGGTATCTTGTGCTGGGCTTTTAGACCCCACCATCCAAATATGCGTTTAATATGAAAATCTTACTCGCTCTGTCTACACAAATCCTTGTATCTGCAGAGATCATTGAAATAAGCACTTCAAAGACACAGAGCTCCAACAGTCTGGTATGTTAAACCCTCCATACTTCATAAAACCTCTTTTTGTATTAATTTACAAATAAAACACGCTATTTATTTTGTTGCCTTTAAAAAAAATTAACCATGAAGCCGTTAACATTCAGTTTTGTAATACTCTCATAGGTGGCACCACCTAAATGATTAAAGCGGCCGTGAGAAACATGAGTATTTAACTCATTTCTGATTGCAATTTACAGCATGAAAAACTCCGTGTAGCAGAAGCCGGGAATTCACTGCAGCCTCACGGTTGCATGTTAACACCATCACGATGGATCTGGAGAGCAGCCAGGCCAAACCATCGTGCGACAACACCGAGCATCACTGCTGAGAACAGCCCCAGACGGATGCTGCGACACTGCAGGACGCATTGCTTTTGCTGAAAACCCAGCTAAACTCTCAAAGGAATTCCTCCTCACACGGCACATCTCCCCGAACAGGTTTGCCACGTGGGCACCAAAAACACCTGGAGGCAGCAGGACGAGGTGGGAACGTGTGGGAACAGGAGCCCGTGGCGGGGGAAGGCGGCCGTGCCAGCTGAGGCGTTCCGCAGCCGCCGCTCCGCCGCCCCTCACGGCGTGACCGAGCCCTCACGGCGTGACCGAGCCCTCCCGGCCCCCTGCCAGCCGCCTCCGCTGCCTCCCAGCCCGGGGATGGTGGCGTTACAGACACCCACGGAGCGATCGCTGGCACCGGAGCCGTGCGGCGCGGCACCGAGCGCCTCTCGGGGCCGAGCGAGCCTCCGCACGCCTCCACAGCGGCACGGCCGCCGCAGATAGATACCCTCATCTTCCGTCCTCCATTCCAAAAAAAAATCCTCCCAGCTGCGCGTCCTAAAGCAACACAAAGCTCTAGGACTCTCATGAGAGTGCTCGGACCGAGCGGCTGAGGTAGGGCCGGGGTGAAGGGCAGGGCAGCAAGGGGGACGCGAAAGGAAACCAGAGCGGCACGGCGACCGCAGATACCCTCATCTTCCGTCCTCCATTCCAAAAAAAAGCTCCAGGCTGCGCGTCCTAAAGCAACACAAAGCTCTAGGACACTCATGAGAGTGCTCGGACCGAGCGGCTGAGGTAGGGCCGGGGAGAAGGGCAGGATATCGAGGGGGATGCGAAAGGAAACCAGAGCGGCACCAGCCACCGCCGGCCTTTGGCAGCCATCCCCTCACGCTGCCCGCCCACGGCCGCAACAGGCGGGCCCTGCCCGGCCCCCGCGGGGAGGAGACAGCGGCGGCAGGGCGGCAGCGCTCCCGCAGCCCGGCAGGCCTGGGTAGCCGGGGCCGAGCGGGGCCGCGGCCCGGGGGGCGGCAGCCGCAGGTGAGCGGGACGTTCCCGGGGCCGCCCCGCTCCGCCAGCCCGGGCTCGGGCACCGCCCGGCTCCGCGCGAGGGCCGCGGCCCGGCAGCTCCGCGGGAGCGGGGCCGTGTCCCCCCTTACCTCCGGGGGACACACGCCGGGGAGCCGCTGTCCGCCCGGGGCGCTGGTCAGTGAGGGTGGGTGCAGCGGTGATTAGAGCGGGGTGGTTGCGGTGCCCCGGCCGCGGCTCGGGGTGCCCGGTGCAGGCCGCGGGCGCTGGCGGAGGTAACGCCCGGGCTCGGGCGCGCCCCGCGGGCAGCTCCTGCCCGGCAGTGCCCGCAGCCAGGGCTCGGCCGCCGCGTGTGACGGTGGCGAGTGCCCAGGAGGGCCCGCGTGGGTGCCCGGGGGCACAGCAGGGACACGGGCATCCTCGGAGCTGCCAACAGGAAAATCCATCCTCCGGCCTGCCCCTCGCAAGGGTCCCCCGGCAACAACAGCTGGAAATTTTCAGGGAGGATGCTGATGTCTATTTTCGGGCATCTGAGCTGAGGTTTCCTTTAAACTGCCACGATTAAATATGTTAGAGCATCTGGAAGCATTTTGCTTTTATATGCAGAGTGTTGAAGCTGTATGGGGTATGCTCTCAATGCTGAGCACAAGGATACTCACAGAAGTAAGTCTCATTAGTGTGTTACCGGTTTCCAGCACCCATAGCAACAAAATGTCTATGCAGGTGGTTAGAAATGATGTTTTTGCTGGTAAGTGAATAGCCTGGTGGGTAAGCACGGGGTTAATGTTATAAAGGAAGAAGGTGAGAGTCACCTGTACCTTGCTACTTGGCCTTGGGAGTTTCAGAAGAGCTTGCAGGGACAAGCCCTCTACGTTAGATGTGCTTTTGTGAAAGTGGTGTTTTAGACTGTGTATCACTTCATCTGAAACCTGCATTCTCTCTTTATACAAAAGAAACATTTAATTTTCAGAAAGCATCTGTGTGAGCCTGTTACTAACTGTACTTTAATTTTAAGGGAAATTGGATGGCTGAGTGAGAGCTGGCTGTTCAGAAGAGATCGTGGCTGAGTATTAATAACATGTCTAAAGAAATGCAGGAACTACAGAAGCAGTGGCACTCTGTGATACAGACCATCCACAGCAACGCAAATGTGGGTCTGGATTGTAATTTTATATATTTATAATGCTACTCCTTTCATAACTGGCAGGATATCATACCCTGATTTATTTAAATGCACTCCCTATTTTTCAAGTGAACACTGTGAGGCCTATGGGAAGGCCTGTCCTCCCACACCTAAAGTCAAGAAAAAGGGAAGCCTAGTTCTGCATTTTTGTGTTTTACTGGCATAACTCTTTTAGATGATAGAGTGGCGTTTTAGTGAAATGGTTGTACTGCTGTAAAAAGAACTAAAACTATGATACATTTCCTTATCGATAAAATACTAAAACTAGGATACATGTTTCCTTAAGGGAAGGGAAACTACTGCAGTAAAATTCCAGTGTATGGCTATGACTGCCTCTGTAAAAAGATTTTTTTTTTTTACTAGTAACATTATTAAATTCTGAACTCTCTGATACAGATATGCCTGCACCGTACTTAGGTTCAACAAATGAGCGGGTTGCAGATATTACTAAGCCATGGATAAAACAAAAGTTGATAATTTTTAAATGTTGCAGATTTTTTAAATTAACAAATAGAGTTCTCTAGTTCAAAACAATGGTTGCAGAGACCCCAGTGAAAGCTGCAGCTAGACTGACTTATTTTTTTACTTGTTTTCAGAATGGTTGGTTTTTTGTGGGTTTGTTGTTTTTTATAATTTGTGAAAGAATAGAACTGGGAAGTCCAAGAGAAACATATCTGTTGTTGGTAGAATTGTATTTTCTCTGAAGTTACCTAAATTTGCAGCAAGTCCTCATGCTTTTGAAACAGAGGCAACAGCTGCTCCCTATTCCAGCTGCAGACTGACAGAAGATCTCTCCTACCTGTAGTTCACTGCAGTGATCTGTGAAAGGTGTCTGTGACAAGAGAGGAAAAAAATCTGAAATGTTTTTCTTCCATCTGCAGGTTGTTGCCTTTATGAATTCTCGTGTTGGCCAATATTTGGATGACCATCCTTTTGTTGCCTTATCACTCCTGATGTTTATTGCAGTGTCAGCTATTCCCGTTGCATTTTTCCTGGTTTTTGTTGTGACAACAGCTATAATGGCCTGTATTGGTGTGATAGTCATGGAAGGTACTGTATGCATTCATGTGTGTGCTTACCTATTCCCTTTTAAGGCATATTATCTTTTCCTTTTTTCTTCTTCCCTCTGCAAGTCTGAGTCTAAGCAATTGAGGATTTCTGTGTGTAGTCCTCAGGTCTCAGCAGCAGTAAAACTCTTAATACAAGAATAGTAATCTGATTAAGTGTAGTCTATACAGGGGCAATCCTGTTTTCCTTTCTAATCTCAGCCACCAGGATATACCTAAACCAGTTATCTTGAGCATGCATGGCTTTCATGGACATTAGCCAGATGATTGAGGAAGATTGTTTTCCCAAATGGTTTGAAACTGGGGTTATGGTGGAATGTCAGCTCTTCTAATTTGTGCATAGACTTGTTTAAATAACAAGCTCTTGTTGTTTTATTAGGTGTTGTCATAGCCATAGGTGGCATAGCCCTTCTCTGTGTGCTGTGTGGCCTGGGAGCTCTGTCCCTGGGAGTTTCTGGAGTGCTGAGTGTTTCTTACGTTGCACTTTCAACTCTGGTCAACTACTGGTGTGCATCGAGGTGAGTATGGATGTCTTGATCCATGCTTGGATTTCAAACTCTGCAACTGTTTTATTGCATTGGTTGCTTTATTTTTTTCTAAATAAGCTGCTGTTGCTCAGTTTAACAATGATTCTTGAATGCTTTGAATCTTGGGCTACCTTCATGGCTTAATATACAGCATACAGAGATCTGGTCATCAACAGGTATTCTAATGAGTGTTAATACATGCCCTTTTTCCTAGCTGGGAAGGAGGAAATATGAATGGTCTTTAAATGTGAATATGCTAACACAACATGACCTCAGGCAGTAAAATACAACTTTGTCTCACTCCAGCGTTGCTTTAAATGTCATTAAAACCCACTGCCAAGTTGAACTTTGTATAGGGGATGAACTTTTTACAGTTTTTTCTGCATGATGACCCAGCTATCTCTGCTTACCTGCATTTGTAGAGTAAGGGACCAAAATCAGCTCTAGATTTGGGATAGGCAGAGGAGTACATAAAAGGGACAGTGTGGTCAAAATGGAAATAGCAGGTTTTATAGGATACTGTACAGGTGCAGCTTGCCAGTTGTGCCTCCCAGGGTTTTGGGCTTGGGGGCCTATTTCAGTCACCATTGCCTCAGCCAGGAGGCTGTGCTGGAGTGCCACCTGTGGCCCCCTGAAACACCTGCCAGGGAAGGAACCACACTAATCACTGAGACATAGGGAAGAGCAAGAAGAAAAATCATAGCTGTTCCCTTCTAGGCTTTCTCAGTTTGCTTCCTCAGCACAGCTGTGTGCACAGCTCTCCAGGACACACAAAGCTGACTGAGATGGCAGCAGGGGGACAGAAGCATGGTGCAAGGCCCAGTGTGCTCACACTGGTTCCAGGGCCTGCTGCCAGGCCCACAGCATTGCCCACCAGCTCCAGAAGACTTCAGTTTTCCATAGCATCTCCAAATACACAACCCAACCTCCACACCAGCCCTATTGACCTATAGCTTTGATGTAAAACAGGTAACACCATCTAGTTTTGTGTTCCTCTGTCTTTTGGGACAAGCAGATATAAACCTGTCTGGGACATCTCACATTGCTCAGCTTTTTTGAGCAAAAGGTTAAAGGACAATAATCTTAAGGAAGAACAGCCTATAAAACTATTCTTTTTCTCATGTGTACAGGGATCAGATAAGGAAGCAAGATGTTAATGGAAGTTTGCCACAGAAGAAGCCTGGCTTGGATCTTTCTGCTAACAATACAAAGAGTGAATAAGTGGGTTTCTCCCACTTCATAGGCACTTAGCTGTACAGTTCCAGCCTTTGCTGTGTAATTGTTTACTCATTGAACGTTCAACCATTGTATGCTCCTAGAAACTGAGAAAAATCAATGTACACCTTACATTGGCACTGTAAAAGGGATATTAAGAATAACCAATAAGCAGCAGTGCATTGCAATAGTAAATGTTCCACAGGGTTTGGTAAAGGAATGTAATAATAATTGGTACTGTTAAGTTGGTAGCAAGGAGGTGGACAGAAAGGGGAGGGAGGTATTTGACTTCTCAGATACTGGAGTTCTGAATATACTCTCCTTAGTACATTATGATACAGAGGAGTCAAGCTTCAAAATACCAGAAACATGTTTTGAATGTGGAAAAATATTTTTAAGCCTTAACAACCTTTGTTAAAAGAGTATAAGTACACCCTGCCCCTGCTTTCTATTTATTATACAGGGAAAAGTGGGTTTGGCATATGTTAAGTCATGGTCTAAGCTTTTATCTACCTTTAGATGTTATGTTATTCCAAAGGGATATTTTCCTTACCCTAATTGTCTCATCATATCAAGGGTATGCTTAGGTCTTGCATTTTTTCCTATTTGTTTAGGTATTTAAATTGCCTGGTTTGCTTCTCAGTTGTAACTTCATGTATGTTATTTAAACTTTATTCATTTTTGCAAGTGCTATTCTATTTTTAAGCATTAAGAAGGTATCTATGTTAGTTTAATAAAGTGCTGTTTGTTTAACCAGATTGTCTTACGAGTCTGTTTTATTCTACAGTAAAAACAACTTTCTCCACATCTCATTTTAGGAAGGCTACGTTTGGAGCTGAGTTTTTCTCCTTGATTAAAGTATTTTATATGGCCAACATTGCTGAGCCAAAAACTGCAGATTGCTCCCCTTCTCGTGCCTGTAAAGGAAATGCAGATGTCTAAGGTCTAAATTAGTTTTACGAGCCTGCTGCTTGACTAAAACACGGACACAAAGCCTACCTGAGCTGTGATGTGCTCCACACAGGAGTGGTGGTAATAGTTTCAGCCCTTAGGCTAAGCTGGCCCCACACTTGAACTGTAGAGTGAAATAATCCCCAGAAGATTTCCAGGAGCCCTTTATTTTAATGGCACATTAATTCAGCAAACATTACAGAGCCACATCACCAGCCATCCCTCAGGCAAGGCTGCCTGCAAGAGCTTTCCAGGAGGCACCTCCAAAGACAGCAATAAAGCCCTTAGACCTGCCTAAAGTAACAGCACTCAAAACCTTTATAGCACAGCTTATACATGGATACACAGCTGAATCCTTCTTCCTGAATTTCCTTTATGCCCTCATCTTCTGCTGAAGGGAAGAGGCATTACTTAATATCAGCAGACACTAAAATAAGTTAATTCAGTCCCACTCAGAGTCTGACCCCACATGAACCATTTCCTTCTGCATTTTAAATTTATTTTTCATTATGCAGTTCATTCTGTCATCTGCACTTACCAGGAGCTTAAAGCTGTGAATTCTCAGTGACCTGCAGGTAAACTTGGAGCAGTTTCACTCCTGCTGCCCTGACCTTTGCATGCTTCTCAGCCTGTCATTTCAAGGCTTCTCACTGTGTCCTTTCACCAAGAGCTGCTTTTTGTGCTGTGCCATCACCGCAGTGTGGTTTTCAATAGGGAGATGCTAAAGAAAAAACTAGGTCAACATAGAGTAGGTGTTTTTACTGGAGACAGCGAAGCCATCCCTTAAAAGGAGGGCATGGGTTATTTTCTTCTTTAAATTATTAAACACTGCAGTAGAGCTAAGAAGTTCTTAGCAAGCCAGGCTGGGGTGATGCTGCCCAGTCCCCTTTCTCTCAGTTGCCCTCAGCTTCTTGCAGAATAGCACCAACCCTACAAGAAACTGGCAGGACACTCCCACCCCAGAGGCACTATTCCCAACCAGCTCCTCAGCTCTCACAGATCTGGTTCACTGCCCTTTACTTCAGGCATAAACATGCTTTAATAAGCAACCACTCTCATGGCCCTACATCCCAGGGGACCCCACACATTCCATGTCTAAGGGGAGTTGGAGCAACCAGTTGTGGTACAGTTCCTGAAGCAGCTCTTGAGCTCAGGCTGCAGAGTCAATGCTGCCTCCACTTGCAGCAGGTTCCCTAATTCCTCTGGCTCCTCTTGCAGCACCATCATCCCCACCTCACCCTGTCCTGTGCCAGAAGAGGGGGACATCTGCCTGAAGGAAGGAAAAGAATCTTTTTTTACTTCTAAGATGAGCTTAAACTTTCCAGACAACACACTTTAACCGGGGACAGAGGGGCAGCAGCACACATAGAGGAAGGGGGAAGGAATGCATGTGGGTGGGCTCTAAGGTAAATTATTTACAAAATAGGGAACAAAATCTTGTGTTTTCCTTGATCTGAATTAATTACATGAGCCTTCATTCAAACTGCCCCTGCAATGTCCCCAAAGAGCACAACTGAGCCACCCTGAGAGAACCAGAGTTAACCCTCCTAGAGACAGATCTCCTCTCCTAGGCCACATCTGAAGTCTTTCCCTAGGCAGACAATATCAGCCAGGGGCAGGAACTAGGCAAGAACAACCTTCTCTTTGACCTAGATGGCTGTCACCATGTGCAACCTCTTTGTCTCACCTCCTCAGGCAGTAAAAATAGTACAGAATACAGAAGTCAAAGAGCAAAACTAAAGCTTGCACTGCTTCCATTACTGAAGGTACCTGAGTTATTTTAAATACCTTCCCTAGTGCAAGTCTGCAGATTCATGTATGTAAGATACGTGAGAAATATTTTAGCTTATTGGGATGTTGACCAGCATGTTTACATTCACGCAACTGTCTCTATAACATTGTTTAGTAAACTCCAGCCATCCTAGAGCAAAAGTTCCGACTCCATCAATGAGAAACAGGGAAACATCCTTACCTGAATATGCACGGAGATTTTTTTTCCCCACACCTCAGAACAAGAATCAGCCTTGTTTGGGTCAGAAGAGCTAAAGAGCCCATGCAATTAAGTACAACACTGTCAAGTACATAAACCCTCTTCTTCAAGCACCACTTACCTGGCTTCTGCAGAAATACTTCATATTTCAGCCAAGTGCTAAGTCAACAAGACTTAAGTATAGCAGCTTGTTTGCTGGACAATAGCTTAAGTAATCAATTCAACCCTAACTTCCATCAGGCTGATGACAGTAACTGACTTGCAATTAAGTGGCTCCAATGTAAGATTCATAATTTCATTGTGTTTATATTATTATAACTTTTATTAAACACTAACCCTAAAGTCTAATGATCACAGTCTCTACCCCATGCTCTTTGCATGAAATACACATTAATACTTAGAAAATGCAGCCTGAAATCTGTTGCATTAAGAACAGCTCATTAATAATGCCTAAGTGAAGTAGGGGCTGTGGCAGAGAAGCCCAGAACCTGTGCTATTTATGCACAGCACATTTGACAGGTGGCAGGGTCTGGCCACTGACTTGATCTGAAACCCTGCATTCTCAGAGACCACAGAGCTGGACTTGTGAGGATCACTCTCCCTGCTCACACAAAGCTGCCAGACAATATTTAACCTGAGGCTGTTACACTCCTGCTGCAACAAAGCACTTTCACTCTGTCACATGCATTTATATTTTATGCCTCATTTCCTTGACTATGCAAAGCAAGGTGTACAAAATACAAAATAAGAACTGCATGACAAACTGCCTCACCTCAGGTGGGCAGTGTTACATCTGCAGACAGTGCAGACAAGACAGTTTTAGCTGTACTCACACCTTTTTTTTCTCCCCCAAATTGAGACCTCAAATTTCATACTCCTGGTGCCCCTGTTAAGTGGCCAATGGAACTTCCAGCCAGCAGAAGATCAGCCCTGGCAGCAGGAAGAGTTTATTACAGTTTGGTTTTTCTGATGTCCTTCTACACTATTGTATGCAGAAAAGTGAGGCTTCAATCTGTATCTCCTTCAAAGACTTTTTATAATGATCTGATTCCCATAATAAGGGCAAAGGAGTTTTTTACAGTAATGTTTGAACATGAGTGCTGGGTGTTGCTAAACAATTTCAGTAAAGCCAGGTTTTAATTTCCAGGTACAGTGCAGGGCTCATGTTTACAAGAGCAGCAGCAGGAGCTACTCATACTGCAGATACTGGCACAACATGTTTAAAAATCCAATTGAATGGAATCACAATTGTGAATAATGATAAGCAATTCAAGAAAGGAAATTGGCTGCAAAGTTCAGCAGGAATTTAACACAGCAGTGGTCTGTTTCAGAACAAAGGCACTCAGGAAATTAAGTATTATAGTCATTGTTAGACAAATCTCAAATAAGGAGATATTCCAAGGATGAGCAGCATTGATTTGCTTAACTAGATACAGGAGAGGGAATACACAACAGACATAATTCACCAAGTGACTGCTCCAAGTTTATTTGGAAATACACACTAACCAATCACATTTACCATGTACGCTCTTCTCTTTAGGCATTTAAGAAAAGCCAAAAGCAGCAGCATTGTGGCCAGAGAGAGAACACCAACAGCAGTCATTGCAATGCCAGCCCACACCTCCTTGCTCAGGAGAGTGCTCCCTGCAAAGCAAGGGGAAAAGCAGTTTGTTTGTGGGGACAGATCTTCACTAAGCCCAAGCAACACCCCTCAGCACCAGGCTGGCTCAG
This sequence comes from Monarcha castaneiventris obscurior, assembly GCA_026261815.1. Taxonomy (NCBI): domain Eukaryota; kingdom Metazoa; phylum Chordata; class Aves; order Passeriformes; family Monarchidae; genus Monarcha; species Monarcha castaneiventris. Next base: position 13,860,823 of record JAMPIT010000856.1, on the reverse strand, counting down.
TACCTCGGGCTGCAGCCCACTCTTCTGGCACCAGGAGAACAGGGCCCCTCAGGCTCACCACAGCAGAGTTCACAGCTGCCATCCCACTTTCTACAACAGAAACACAGCACAGTTGAACCCCACAGTGCAGTGGGGTACCTTGGATCAGTGTAACCTAAAATCCACTCAGACATTACCTCGCCTGCTCCTCGATGGCCTCGGGCATCTCTGTATGCACAATGGGGAGTCGGGGTGAAAACGGTGACAGATCAGAACACTGCAGTGGAAATACACCTGGGACAGAGAATGAGAGGAATGAGAGGGCTGTTCATTTTGAAACAATAACTGCTCCTCCTGCTGCTGCTCCAAGTAGGGGAATAATGTCACCTACCAGGCCAGGAAGGGCTTTGTCACCATTGACAAAGGCAAAAGTCTTCACTTCCAGCCTTTGGCGATAGTTAGCATAGCTGACACCACGTCCCACAGGGTGAAACACGGTCCTGTAGCTGTCTAGGTCATACTCACACCTGCCAGGGAATAAGAACCAAGTCAGAACATCAGGGTAGAGAAGCTTTGGGTTGTTGGTGTTGACTTCTTTAAGCAGCAGAATAAAGTTCAAGGTTGAGGTGCTACCCACTTCTTCCTACAAATTCCAGCATCCCAGGGCACTACTTGGAAGGCCCTTGTACTTAAGGCTCTCTTACTAAAGAGGGAGCAGAGAAGAATTAGGGAATCCTCCCACCTGCTGCAAAAGGTGCTTCCATTTGTATGGCAGGGCACTCACCCATCCACAACAATATTCCACTGGGGAAGTGATCTTGGCTCCTGTGAGGCCGTTGCCCAGCAGTCATCCAGCACCAAGTGCAGGTTGGGGTCATTGCGGTTCAGGACCTGGACTTCCAGGAAGATGGGCTGCCGCAGGTACCTCACTATGGGATACTGATCCTCACGGTATGGCTGCCTGTACGAGTCCTCTGCAAGAGCCAGAGCCCTGTTAGACAACTCGGGGTGCAAAGAGGGTCTCAAGCTCTTCAACAGCAGCTGGTCAAACAACTGCTGTCTGTCCTAGGGCTGCACATTTGAGGCATCTGTTTGAAGCAGCGTGGATGGGCAGGAGGGAAGAACACCAGGACAGTAGAAATCCATGTACCAGAACAGTTCATTCATACACCCTCCCCTCCACAAGCTCCAGATGCTTCCCAGCCACTGAGCCCAGAGGCAGCTTTACCTGGGTAGCTTAGAAGAACTAAGGAGAGGGAGCCTTGGCTCACTGAAGAAGGCGGGGGAGAAAGGTTGTCTACTTTTATAGTGAGGGAGGCATCACCATTGCTGAAGGAGCACACGACTGTTAACCTGTAACGAGGAAGGAGCAGGTAAGCCATATACTGATGTGTGGGCAATACAGCACTGGAGAGCCTAAAGAGGCTTCCAGACACACCTGAGTTCGCTGTTCCTTGAGATCCTGCCCAGGGGAAGGTCTGTCCATAGTGCCCTCACCTCATTCTCATAATGAATCTGCTCCCCATCAAACTGTGGGTAAATAACAGCATTAATGAGGGCATTCCCAATGCCTGAATCCCACCCCACCGACCCTGGCCACACACATACCCAGTGCCTTGTCCCACACCCATTCAGTGGGACGTGAAACCGAACCCTGTCGTTCAAAGGTGACTTGTAGGCTGGCCGGCACACAGGATCCCTGAGCCTGAGGGTATCCAAATCCAGCACTGGGGTGGTACTCTCAGCAAGGATTTCAAAGTCCATGTACCCGTCCTGGGTGCATACAGCAGCTGTAACAGATGTTCACATAAATTGTCATGTGAGTCAGGAGCTCACCAGGAGCTGTTGGTGAGATTAACTAATCCAACACAAAGCATAAAAACGAGCTGTGCCGAGGGGCTGCAGGAGTCAGTCACTCACCTATTGGTGTGTGCTGCTCACAGGGGCACTCAGGGTGCATCACCATTGCCACGGTCTCCCCATGGAAGTGAAAAGCCAGCTTCAAAGAGGACATGTAGTGCTGAAGTCCTGAGCAGCTCTCCCCAGGTAGCTGAAGGACAAGAGTTACTCTCTTGGAGTGTGGCTACAAGAGCTCATTTTAACACATGCATCTGTTAGATCTGATTAACAAAGAAGCTGAGCCTGAAGAGCACAATTGCCTCAGGGGAAGTTCATTTGCATTGCTCCAGGCACACCAAATACCTATCCCTCCTCCAAGAGGAATATTTTCACCTCCATCTATTTTTGCCAAATACTCCAGGAAACCCAAGTTGCCTTGCATGCTGCCTTATCTATTACAAAGTCAGTTTGCATTCATCTTATCACACCTGCCCCTCAGCCAGCCACAGGGCATGACAAACACTTAGTCAAGGTCAAAGCTACTGTGCTCTGGGCCTCAAAACATCAGAGGAGGTGTGATCACACCAACACCTGTGACTCGAGGATCAGAACTCACCCTGGACTTCAGGACTCCCCTGCTGATGTGCAGCCTGACACCTCTCTGTGTGTCCAGAGTGATTCCATTTTCCTGAAGCTGATCCATGGGGATGCTCTTATTCTCTACATCCACATCCTTAAGGATCCCTGGAAAGGCTGGGATGGCAACAGTCATGTGTGTTGCATTGCAGATTGCTGGAGCTGCAACAACATCTTTGATAAATACAACACCATTTCCCCTGGGACAAAAGCAGGTCAGGTTCTGATTTTTTCCATGCCTTACCTGGAGCACAAAGCATTCTTGACTTCACAGTCAGTCTGTGCTCAGGAGGGCCGTACATGAGCTTGAGTGCCACAGTGTAGAGCACCTTATCATTGTGCTGACAGAGAAGAGGGAGCTCTATTAGTGCTCAGCTCCTGATCCATCATAAGATCAGCCACAGAGGGCCATGTGCTGCATCAGGTTCAGGTTTGCTGCTATTCATGTTTGCAACAGCAGTTTCTTCCCACCTCACCCTTCCTAGAAACAGCTGCTGATCATGAGACTGCCAAGTCAGATGTTCACAGGGCTGGCTGTGGCTGGAATTCTGCCTCTGGAGATTCCCACTTGCTCTGCTGCTGTTTGAGGTGCACACTGTGCCTTCCCCATTTCCCTGTGCCAGGCAGTTCAGGGACAGCTGTGCAAAGCCCAGCAGCTTTGCACACACCAGCTCAGCCCAGCAGTGCAGCAGCTCGACATCAGCTCTGGCCCTGGCCTGAAAATGCTTTCCCCAGGTGTACAGGAGGGAGAGAGTGCTGCCCAAACAGGGGCTGGGTGACTCCCCAGTGCTGATTCTCCCTTCACATACCTTGTAGGACACAACTCCTGTGGCAGCAAAGGCCACCTGAAAGATCAGGTTGTGGCCATCAACTAGGAAGTTATAGCCATGCTGCATTGCTTGCCCGAGGCTCAGCTGATGTGTTCTGGTTCCATCATCAACTGACAGATTCCAAGACATTGGAGCTGCTGGAACCTGCAAGGCAGGAGATCCTTGCTTAGGGAGGGAAGGCACAGAAGCATCAAGGCATTAGATTTTCAGCCTGCAGGGCTGCCACCTCCCAGGCTTTACATTCGAGCTCCCTATAGTGACAGCATAGAATTAGGCTCCCCAGCAGGATGCAGCTACATCAGAGCCCCAGCTACCTGCCCCAGCTTGGAGACATCAGGCTCAGTTTAGGCCAAAAACCCAGGCACTCCCCTCCAGCTCCCTTCACAAGGAACATACCATATGCTCATCACTGAGGCCTGAAATGAGTCCTGGGAAGGTAACCTGAAACACAGCACGAGAATTAGACTACAGGAACTTGCAGGGTTGTAGCCACAAAGCAAAATCTCAACTACAGCTTCCCAAAGCAGACAGCCAACATCAGCTTCCCCTGCAGCAGGACTGGAGCCAGGCTGGGTGCATCATTAATGACCACTTGCAAACCAGCTCTCCAAAGAGCCAGCAGCCAAGCCAAAGTGAACACACAGCCAAGAGACCTCCCTGCAGCTCACTGGAGCCTTCCCCAGCTTTCTGCTGATCCCAGACACACAATTCCAGGAGACAGCCACACTGCCTTGCAAGCCTCAGAGCAGGGTCTATGGCACTCCCACTCCTCCACTTACTGCCATGAAGTCTCTGGTGCAGTTTGTTGCCCCAGCAAACACCAGAGTAGTGACTTCATCTGCATGAATGCCGTCACAGTGAGTGCTGTAGGTGACATTCTTCTCCTCTCCCGTTGTGTCATTCACCATCAACCTCAACCAGAGCTGGTGCTGACCATGCTACAGACAAGAAACATTAATTAGAAAGTTATAATTAGCAGTACTCTCTACAGCACGGGGGCAGCTAAAAGCCATTGGGACTGAATTCTAACTTCAGAGTAGGTTCAGGTGTTTGTACCAGTGAAAAGACAAGACAACTTCTTGGTTTAAAATCCCAAAGGAAAAGGATGAGCTCTCTAGGAAAGCAGGGGGCACAGGGTTAGGCTGAAGAGCAGAAGATACAAAGATAACTGCAGAAGTCAAGAGGAAAACTCCAAGGAGTAGCAGGTTGTAGTGCCAGAGAGTCAGTTAGCCAGAAAAACTAAGCTGATAAACAGCCAAACGGTCTTGTGGTATTTCAAATACCAAAAAGCAACAGATACCAGTAAAAAGCATCTAGTTTTGGCCTCCCACTTACTACTCTACCTCAACAGCTGTGATCAGCACGTGGTGCTAATTGTCTGTCAATATACATACATTTAAATAGATTGGTGCTCTAAAACTCCTGAACCCAGTGCATTTCTCCCTACAAGAAAACCTGTCAAGTAGCTCAAATCCTTTACAGGAGAGCACAACATTTATGGCAGGCTCTGAGGGATTTAATCCATAGTTGAGAGAACAAGAATTTCAGTAGGTTTGGTTTTCTTTTTTTCAACTTTTGGCATGAAGTGTTCTTCTATAACAGTTTTAAATTATCAGAAGTTAAGTATTCTTACTCTTGAAGAAAGTTAGAAATAGAAACCCTAGTAAACCCAGCCCTGTCCAGGGAAAAAATTAAAACCTGAAATTCATTGCAGCAGCTTCCCAAAATGAAGACCCCTTTACCTGCAGGCTTGCGCAGTTGGCAAACAGAACACGGAGTATCAGCCTCTCATAATCCACAGCATGGTCACAGGACATGAGCTCCTCACCACTCACATCTAGGAGGGAGGTGGAAGATTAGCCCTGCAGCAGGCAGGTCTCAGCAGGAAAGGCCAGGGCAGTACATACCAACCACAAACACGTGCCAGGAGTAGTTGCCAAGCTCTCTGGAAAACTCCACTTCCATCCCATCCCTATGGCAGGTCACATTCTCTGCAGAGGGAAGAGCACCACGAGCTGCAGCAAACCCTGCTGGAGGCACAGACCCTGCCAGCCCCCCTTCAGAGCCCCTTCTGTGCCAAGGCAGAGGGGAAGCAGCTCCAAGCAAACCCAAAGCCCACATCCCCACCACTGCCAGCCCAGGGAGGACACTTACCCAGGAAATCCTGATCCCCCAGGCCTTCAGCACAAGGGGCTAAGGGCAGCAAAAATCCAAAGAGGAGCAGCAACCTGCAAGGAAAGGAGAATGCAATCACAAAGCAGCAACAAAAGGGCCCAGCTCTCCTTCTACCCAAACCTGACTAACCACATCCTTGAGCTGCTCCAGCACCACTGCTCAGACCCCATCTCGTCACTGGCACCACAAGCTTGAGCTTTGGCTGCCCAGGGAGGGTTAAATAATCCCTGGCTCTGGCTCACACAGGTGCCACCTCTCTGCTGCCCAGGGAATGGAGCACCTACACCTGCTGCTCCTCGAGTGGGGAGGCTCACAGGAGACCTCCAGGTGATACTAAGCCTTTGGGTTGTTGTTGCCTTCTGTTTTGAAGGCATCCTTTTCTTGCTCTGATAAGGTATTTCCTTCATTCCCTTGCTAGATATTTCATAGAAAAATCCATGTCTGTTTTGGAAGTTATTTTTTTAAATGGAGATTCCTGTGCCTCTTTGCTGTCCCTGTCCCTCACCCACTGGTAGCAGGACAGCATTTGAGACACCAAGGAGCTCAGCATGGCTTTCCTTGGGACTGTTTGATGCACTGGTAATGATATCATGGGGGAAAAAATCCCCAAAACTGAGCAAAAGGTTTTAACAAAGCAAAGAGCCTGAATGCCAGGTCAGGACTTCTACTTTTGAGCACTCAGAGCAAAACCTGCAGAAGTCCCTGTGGCACAAGAGACAATGTCACTGCTCCCAGCCCTATGGTGTGCAGGCTCTGTGAGGGATGCCCTTGGACCCATGGCAGAACAAAAATCACTTCAGCACTGCTGTGGGTCCCACTCAGCCTGGCTGCTGACCCTCAGCCTGGTGTGGGTCAGGCTCAGCCTGGTGTGGGTCAGGCTCAGCCTGGCTGTGGGAACTGGCTGCTCAAGAGGACATCCAGCAGCAGTGTGTCCTGGGGCACAGCAGCTTGGCCTCCCTAAGAAGTGAAGAAATAAGCTCTTATTGTAGTTTTAAATGTTGCCATCGTCATCTTGGAATTGTGGAGCCACGATTACCCAGTGTGACTAATTTCATTCTTCTCTAAGCCCATTAGCTCCAAAGATCTCATTAGGCAAGCAGAGACTTCCTTGCCTCCCCTTGCATGGCCTTTACCATACCACATTTGATGCTTATAAAAGTTGCAATGAGGAGATGATGTGCTGGATAATACCTCATGCAAAACAGATGGCACAGCAACATCACTGTGCAGATTTATGCTCCAAGTTATCCACAGCAACCTAATGGTGATGCTGCAGCCTTTCAGTCTAACAGTTTGTTTAACTGGTAGTATTTTATTTCAGATAGCTCTCAAATTAATAGATTAATACCCATATACTCAGTAAAATGCAATAATAAATCAAAGCTGCTGGTTAAATAATTCATTAGTTTACAACACCATGTACCATCACAACAGAGTTTCTCTTGAGCTTGGTAAGACATTTCAATTGGAAGTGGAATGGTTCTGAAGTTCTTTTCAAACACAAAAATAAAAGCTTCATTCTAACTATCCAGGGAGTTTAAAAAGTTCACAATTTTGAGCTTTAGTCTCAAAAGAATAATCTCCATTCAGGCTGAGAAATTTAGCTCATTTGATGTTGAATCATTTATTGCATTTCAAGTTGAGGGTTTTGGATGGGACAAAGATGAACAAGTACCAGGAGTTTAGAAACAGATGAAGATTTTGTTTGGTCTTTTCTTTTTTCTTTCTTTGTTGTGATGCCCACTTTTATGACAGAAATAATAATAAAGCTTGCAAAGTTCTGGAGCTTCTCCCCAATTTACATGGTTTTTCTTTACCTCTAATTAAAACTTGGAACAATAGTTTCCCACTTAGCATTATACAGGGTAAGTTTAAAATCAATATTTTCAGATGCTGATGGTAAAAAATCACTCTGAAATCAAGACTTTGTGTGCTGGATTAATTAAGAGAAAAGCAAATGAAGGTACTTCTGTAGTAAAAACCAAGGATCTTGAAAATTAAAAGGACTCTTCTTCCACCAAATCACTTTTCATGGGTGTGTAATGTTTCCTCTCTCCTACCAGAACCTGGTGGTACATGCAGTATGTGACTTGGTGATCATTTTAGTCCTCAAAAAAGGCCTAATAAAGGGAATAAAATTCAGTGGCATCAAAAAACAGCTAATCATATATATATATATATATATATATATATATATATATTCTAGTAGCTGTAAATTTAACTCTGTGCTGAGCCTGGTTAAATAGAAAACAGAATAAATGGCTGGCTGGGTGAAGCCCAGCCCATCCCAGCTCCCTGGGATGCAGGACAGCAGCAGGGACAGCTGTGCCAGAGGTGGCAGGAAGGACATCCAGGCTCTGCTTTGCTCTCCCCTGGGCTGGTTTCCTCAAAGATTCAAACCTGTCACAGGATCTCACTGACTCTCCTTGTCCTCACGGGAAGAAAATGTTTGTACAAGTTCACTCCTGAAGAGCTCTTCAATCCCTGTCTGAGAAAACAATGAAGAGAGAAAGCCCATTTTGAGAGGTCTCTGGTGTGTCACAGGGGCAGAATTATGGGATGTAAATGAGGTGGCAGAATTCCATTTGGGGACTGCACCAGCACTGAGCGAGGAGTTGGTTTGTGATTCTCTCTAATGGGGGCACAACAAGCAACAAAACCCCACTGCTTAATTGCTGAGGGTGGAGTCTGGATCCAGGTTAATTCAGTGAGTCACAGAAAACAGCTTGGCAAAAAGCAGCATTGATGTGGCAGCTCTTGTGAGTGTGGCCAGAAGAACCCTGAGCTCACAGCTCTGCAGGAGGCTGCAGCTGCCTCTTACCAACTTTTCAGCTGCCATTTGAAAACTGGCTTTTTATATGGCTTGCTCTTAGTAATTCTTCTGAACTTTAAGTTAGAATTAGGCTAATCCTATTAGTTTCTGCTTGTAGAGGTAGCCCTTAATGCCACTGAAATGAGGGGAAATTATTTCTAAATCAAGAAGCTGTTATTTGTGATGGGGAATGGACCCATCTATTCCCAGGGCTCAGGTGGAGCAGTGGGTGCAGGCCCATCATGTTTCCTTTTCTGGAATTCCCTGTGCTATCCTGAGGAAATCCTACACTTTTTTTTTTTTTTTTTTTTTTTTGGTGTCTAAAACAAAGGTTTCAATGCCTATTTAAAGAGTTTTATATTTGCCAATTTCCTGAAGATCTCCTGATGAAATATACACAGATGTGGATTTGCCAGCTGTGACCTGCAGACCTGTTGGGGGTTTTATCCAAACATCACTCTGGTTATCATTTCCAGTCTGTGGACACAAAATGGTTCCATGGAAGTGCCTGGCTTGGCAGGGGAGTGACTTGTTTTCAGAGGCAGCATCCCAGTAAAAGATGGTTACATAACACTGGGGTTACAAAGGGCTTCCCCAGTAAAGGTAACTGCTCATGGATTCCTCCCATCAGACAAGGGGATACTTTATTGCTTGGGGTGAAACCTGGTCACACTGGCAGCCGTGGCCTTTTGAAGGTTTTTTGAAGTTCTTTTTGTCGTTCAAAGTCCTTCTGCAGTTTCCACAGAACAGTCAGGCAAAGGCATGGGGGAGATGAATGGATCCCCTCTCTAAGCAGTCAAATTTTCAACAAACTGTACATGGCAGAGCCACCTCCCAGGAAATGAAAGCATTCACCACAGCACAGCCTCATTACCAATGCAGAGCTCCAAAGAGCCTGCGAGGATGAACTTTGCCTCCCCATTCCCCTCCTCACAGGGATGTCTCAGCTTGTAATCATTAATGAACCGTCCCTGTAATGGCAGAGTGACTGTGCAGTCTGGAAATTGCTCAGAGCTGCTTTGGGGAACCAGAAGCTGCTGAAAATGTCGAGCAGGTATCACAAAGCAGCGGCTGATGGCAACGTGGACCTGTTGAAAGAAGCCACTAGGAAAGACCTCAACACTTCTGATGAAGATGGGATGACTCCCACCCTTCTGGCAGCCTACCACGGGTACCTGGAAGCTCTGGAAGTCATATGCAGTAGGGGGTAAGTCAGCCAGCCTCCCCTGCTTAAAGCCTGGGCCCCAAAACTACAATTACTGCTCGTGTTTCTAACACCCCAACTCGGGCCTGAAAGGCTGAACATCACAAGAATTTCTTTCGGTGCATGGCCAAGAATTGTTTCTTTAGTGGCAGAGGTTTAGGTCCAGAACCTGGAGGAGGGTCTCTTCATTATTTTCTCAGGCAGGGATTGAGGAGTTTTCAGGTGGTCTGACAGTGAAGCCACTGAAGCATCCACGGGACCACATCGAGTGTGGAGCCTGCAGGGAGCAGGGCCCTGGGACCTTTCCTTTTCTCACTGCAGAAGGTGGTCAGGAACCTCTGAGAGTATATTTGAGATAGTCTTTAGAGAGAAATGAATTGTTTGAAACTATTTTTTTGGCACAAATTATCTCCCATCTGCTTCCAAAGTGCAGTTAGTAGGCACTTGTGAAGATTTAATGCTGTCCAGAGGAAAGTTACAGCAGAGTTTTGAGACAGTAACATCTAAAATGGTTATTTCTCTGCTTTGTTAGTATTAACAACTACCATCGTGCTAAAACTGAGAATGCTGTTTCAGAAGCTGTGATAGGACCCTAGTAAACCATTAAAAAAATAAAGAAAAAAAAGAAACGAAGGTTTTCTAGAGGTTTATTTTCTGGTAGTAAAACATCTGTATAATTTAAATGTCTTACATGGTTAAAATGTCTTATTGAAATGGTAATTACCTCTCCACCATCAGTACTCTCTTGCTCAGAGCCTACCTTTTAAGCTGTGATTCTGTAATAACATCTAATAAAAAAAAATCTGCTCTTGTGTAGAGATACAGTTAATAAAATGTTCTTTTGCAGACCAGTGAACAGATTGCGGGGAACAGTTGGATAACTACTTGGGTGCATCTGAGTTTTCTTTTATTAAAAATGGTGTTGAAAAAAAAGTTTTTTCATAGATTTGCTTTATAGCTCATTGGGCTCAGGTGTGGCTGTAGTATCATAATAAAAAAGACCTTTGGACTGCGTGGTTGTTGCTGTTTCCTCAGGACAAGCAAAAATAGATTGACAGGTTTTCAACTTGTGCAATTAAGGCAGCTCCCAGGAAATCTGTCAATAAGGTTTGTCCCTGAACACCTGAAAGTCAGAACAACCAGCTAAGGAACAAATAACAAAATATTTTTTTTCAAAATTTGAGTGCAAAATATATCTTCTACCACATGAGCTGACAGAAATCACAGCAGATGACACAAAGATCAAAATTTCTATATATTTGTTATTTCATGTATTTCTAAGTCTTTTTCTTGGTAGAGGACAGCTTTGGGACAGTATCAACCTCAAAATCTTCAAACACATGTGTTTACCTCTATTTTAATCTAAGATTTCTTGACACAATCAGCAAGATGTGGCTGTCAGAGGTGTGGCTGCATTCTCACCAGTTTTTTGGGGAGGCTCTGAATTTAAGAAGACTTTAAATCTGTTCTGCAGCCAGTTAATGTTTTCTTGTGAGAAGTATTTTAATTATTTTTGACAAATTCGTCCTTTCCTTTAAGAGGTTTCCTGACAGAGGCTCTGAGGTACAGGGCAGTTTTCTTTAGAGTGGTTGCAGATTTTAGGGCTCTCAAGCTTGCAACACATTTGGCCCTGGGAAAGTGTAGCAATACTAACAATAAACCCTTTTCATCTTGAAATAATTTATCTCCCCAGGCATCAGGAGACATTTTCTCTGCTTGCCTTGCAGGTACACGAATAAAGGCAAGACCAAACAGCAGAATTTCTCAGCTCTCTTTTGTGTGAGCCTTCTCCTAGGGAAAGCAGGGAAAGGAGGAGTGTGAGAACCCAGAGTAGATGTCAAACCTTGTCCAAAGCCCCACTGAGCTGGGAGCAGCCACTTCAGCTTGGCAATTGTTTGAGACTCAAAGGCTGGCAGGTTCCACGGGGAGCAGAGACCACAAACAGCTCTGGAGGGACCTGGGGGAGGATGGATGCTCCAGCACTCCCAAGGCTCAGGGTACCACAGCCAGCTCGCTGATGTGGGGGTTCTGGAAGCCAGGCTGCTCCCCAGGGCACAGCCACAGAGGCAGAAAGATGCACACATGGTTTCCATGTGTCTGAGTGGAGAAACCTCGATCCTCAGCTGCCACCTCCTTGCAGCAAAGCCTGAGCTCCCACGGCCAGCACGGTCAGCTCTGCCAGACCCCTGAGCTGGCTCCTGCTGGGGCAGCTCAGGCTGAAGGGTGGGTTCAGACCTGGCCCTCAGCAAACCTGGCACTGCTTTTCTTCAGAGCCTCAAAGCCAGAGGTCAGTGCCTGAAGGACATTCTGTGACAGGATGCACCATGCCTTTCACAGTACAGCTGCCGTGGCACCAACCTTGGAGTCACTGAAATGCTTCAACACCCAAGAGTAGAAATTCTCCTTGTAAAGTTGGTCCCTGGCTCTGAAGTCAATAAAGATTTTGGGCTTCTGTGGCCGCCTTATTTGCTGGTCACAAGAGGACAAAAGCTCTGTTCTGAACATTGCTAAGGCTGACCTTGCCAAATGTTTATTGAAATATTCAAGCTGATTCTTATCTGCAGGCAGCAGCTCAGTGTGAAGTCAGTGCAAGAGTTAAAAATTAAGCAATACTTTTCACTGGCTTTAAATTCAATTGAAAAATGTGGCATTTTATTTCCAAATGAGCCTCTGCTTTTCAAACCATCATGAGCAAAAACAGAGAACAAAAGATTTGGAAAACAATGGCATCTGTCTGGTCTTAAACAAATAGCAATGGAGACAAATGGGTAATCAGGGCTTTATTCCTCATCATTTACCTATTACCCACCTAGAAAGCTACTGCAGGAGCTCATTAAAAATGCATCACTGTGGCCAGTGAGGAAATCTCCTAATAATTGCCCTGTATTTGACAGGCAAAAGGAACGAGTCATGAAGAACACTTTTAAATATTCCATGCAAATGTTCTTGAAACAGTTTTGCCAGTAATTCGATGAGACCAAGTCAAAGCCTGAGCCTACTTTGAGTTGCCAGACCTTGGGATGACAAAGGAGCTGCAAATGCAGTCTCAGCCAGCCCCAGGAGCTCCCAGGGCAGGAATTGGAGCTCATGCCACACACAGAGCCACGCTCAGGGCTTGTGTAAGTGGCTGCAGCCCTGTTGCAGTGGCTGGACCAAGCTGAGCTGTCCTTGGGCTGTTCTCAGAGCAGAGCAGAGCACAGTGACAGGTTCAGTGTCCTCTCAGGGGCCCTGCAGGGCTCGGTGTGGGTGCCCAGCTCACCGTGTGCTCTTGTGGGAGTTGGGTGCTCCACACAAATGCTGGTTCTTATCTTCACCTCTGGGACACCTTACCCCAAGCCCCAGCAGATGGGAAACGGCTGCAGATGCTGTTTCAGGCTGTTTATTTCTCCTTCTCTCTGCCAGCTCTCAGCTCCGGCCGCACATCTGATGCAGCCGAGTCCGAGCGGGCACTGCCCAGCCCTGGGCTGTCCCGGCCTTTCTGTGCCCTTTCCATCATCCAACCATTCTTCACAACGCATTTATTAGTTACTGTTCTGTACCAATTCATTTGCACCTGTTCTAGACACGGAATTTCTACCTCTTTTTCATTCTACCAATCATTTTTTGCCAACATTAAGAGAGAAGATGGAGGAGAAGGAGAAGAAGAAGAAGAACAGGGCAACGCCCAAAATCCTCCTTCTTAGACCCTTCATCCTCATATTAAAAATCCTAAAATCTACTTTTTACCTTGTAAAATACTAAACTACTACTCATTTTTAACTTCTCTTGTTTTGCAATGCCTCGTGCTGAGTCGGCAACCTTTCCCATGGGCTGAGGTCAAAGCCGGTGCCATTCTGGGCTTTTTTCCAGGGTCTGGGACCCCCTTGCTGGGGCTCCTGACCCCCCAGGGCAGCCCGAGGCGTGCCCTGAGCTCCCAGGGCAGCCAGAGGCGTGCCTTGGGTTCCAACATGCTCTTTTCTCTGGCAGGGGTGACCCGGACAAGTGTGACATCTGGGGGAACACGCCCCTGCACCACGCTGCCTGCAATGGCCACATTCACTGCGTCTCCTTCCTCATCAACTTCGGAGCCAACATCTTCGCCCTGGACAACGACCTGCGCACGCCCCTGGAGGCAGCGGCCGGCAGGGACCGCAAGGACTGCGTCCAGATCCTGGACAAAGCCGCCACCCAGCAGAACCTGCTGAACCCAAAGAAGGTCTCCAAACAAAAGGCGCAGGCCCAGAGGAACGTGGAGAGGCAGATCAGGGAGTGTGAGAAGCGCCAAGAGAAACACCAGCATGAAATGAACCGGAATTATATCAAAGAAAGGGTCGGCTCAGTGAATTCCTCCAAAGGAACGCACTCCAGGGTAAAGCTGCCCGGTCTGTTTGCTTCAAATACCACGAGTTCTTTAACAAAAAACCTGAAAGATACCTTGAAACTCAAGGCAAAAAAGACAGCTGACAGCACAAGAAGGCAGGGAACACAAAGAAATGACCAAGAGAATGATGCAGATAGGAGAAATGTGATGCATTTGTTTGATGAGAAAGAGGAGGACGAATTACTGGATGACCTCGAAGGGAAAAACCCTGCTGATAATGACAGTCAGCTCTCCATTTTTCAGCGGCCAGGTCTTGGCAAGATTGTGTTTGGAAGGAATTTGGCTGCAGAGGTAAATCCTGAAACTGTGTCTCCTGAGAAAGAAGGTATAAGGTTTACAATGGCCAGTGAGCTGTTTCAGTATGAGAACACTGAGAATGGCAGGGAAGATGATGCTGAAAACAGTGCTGATGTCCCTTGGAATGAGGAAGAAGTCATTTGGGAGGATGAGGAAGCAGAAAATACACCTCTTGAGGTATTTCTGGCATCACAGATGCTGGATGAATTTCTTCCAGTCTTCATGAGGGAAAAAATTGATTTAGATGCCCTGATGCTATGTTCTGATGAAGATCTACAGAGCATTCAGATAGAGCTTGGGCCAAGAAAGAAAGTCCTGAATGCTGTGAATAAAAGAAAACAGGCACTCGAGAACCCTGGAAAAACTGCAGATACTTGCTTATAAATTATCATACCTGTTGTTGTAGCCTACACACTGATTCATTGCCTTTCCCTCTTTCCCAAGAGTGTGCAACTCTTTTCAGAAGCCTGCTAGAGCAGAAGGCAGAGAAGTTACCAATTGCTTTAGAAAGTACAGCAGGGATAAAATTCTTCTCTCTGTATAGACAGTTGTGGTGAACAGGATATTAAATAAAGCATATTCTGCCAAAAAAAAAGCATGTGAAAGTAAAAACCCAAAAGCTTTTTCTCCCTGAACTGTTTATGTGGATTGGATTTCTTTTGGTCCAGATAATTTAAAATATCTGTGAAGGCCAGGCCCATTGCATTCCTTAATAAAGGCCTTCCTTTCTTCTCCAAAACCACAATGCAAAGAGCATTCTCAGAGCTTGGGAGCTTTGAGTTTTCTCCATTTGCTTCTGTAAGATCACTACAAACCACTCTTCCTTGTATTGATGGTATTTTAAAAAAGGCTTCTGAATCTTGATTTTAGCTGTGGTTCATTTACTCTAATCACCTCTGAATTAATGTAAATAATACTAATTTACAGCAAGCTTCATATTTTTGTCAGTGAAGTTTTTACTTCTGTATTGACAATAATTTAAAAATACATGAAGTATCCTCCCAAGAGATGTTCAGTGTGAGTTGTATATTCCTTTCTTATCTCATTAGACTGGATCCAATTGCCATCAAGGCTGGAAGCTGAGGTTTAATTTTCAAAATTTTGGATCTATTTTGGTATACCCTCAGCTTGGCTCCTATACGTTGCATTTTCCATGCAAAGTCCCAGAAATGAGGATTCATGTCACAGACCATTTTCTGTGGGTTGTTGTCAGCCTTAGCCTGAAAGCTGTGTTTCACACACACACAGAGCCCATGAAAATAAAAAGAAAATGAGATGTGCTGCTGTGGAAGCTCCTGCTCCTGTCTATCTAGAGGCATTCACAGCAGGGTTCCCCTGTTCCCTTGGGAAACCAGCACTCTCAGATAGAAATTAATCACTCCTGTTGAGTTTTGTGACTCTAATAAGGAGTTTGCAGCAGCCATGCTCTGACTAAGATCACAGATTTTAGATGCACATTTATTAGCAGATTATTTATCTTTACATCTCTTTTTATAGCTTCCCATTATCCAGCTATGATTTTTTCCTTAGGGGAATGCTGCATTTGTGAACACTAATCCTGGTTAATGACCTGTGTTTTTTCATGTTTCTTCTTTCCATATAATCTTGTGACTTTGATTTGTATATTATAACACCTTGTCTTGGCTGGACTTTATACTGCATTCCTCCCTGCTTGGATTCCTGTACTACAGCAGGTTGATATGTTCTTATATTAAGCAATCACATCAAAGTCCTGTTCTGTGCAACCTTCCATGGTTGCTGTGCTCAGCACAGTCATCCAGACACCTTCCCCCCAGACTGTGCCTGGCTGTTTTCATTTTGGCTAAGAAACTCCCAAATGTTTAACAAAGCAAGGAGGAACCAATTTGAAGGCACATGATGAAGTGGATTTTCAATCCCCTTTCCCTGTCCTGGAGATGCAGATGCTTCCCATTCCTGCTGAGGCCAGCCCAGCCTCATCCCTCCCTGCATCCAGCAGCTCAGTTCCACAGCCTCAGCACACAGGGCTGACACGAGCTCTGTCCTGCTCCAGTGGCTCCTCTCTGCTGCAAAGTGCTGAGCATGATGCACCTTTTTCAGGCCAGATTTTAAAGGAGTGGGTTGGATTCAGCTACCCAGGAAATGCTTTCAACAACTCTGAGCATGCAAACGCCCGTCACCGATGGGAGGCAAGTGTGGGTAGAGGAGAAGGCACTGCAAGGAACCAAGGATCTCCAAACTGCACTGAAAATCTGCCTCTGTGCTTACTCATCTGCAGCCTCTGACAACCAGACAGAACAGCAGAGACCATCTGCACATAAATAACTCAGTTGCCACAGGCATCCTCAGTGTTCAGGCATCTCCTTAGGTATTTGCAGTGACTCTGGAGCTAAAAGGAACAGCACCAGACCTGTGGGCGTCCCTTGTCCTCCAGCAACTGCATCAAGAGACTGTCAGAAGCCTCAGAGCATCCTATATGATACTTATTTTTAGGCAACTGAATCAATTTTTAATTTTTTATTCTTTTTAATTTAAAAAAGTGTGATAGTGCTAACCCTTTTCTTACAGAAGGGTATAAAACAGCCCCTATGGAAAAAAAAATGGGGAAAAAATCAATAAAAGGAAGACTCACATTTCAGGTTTTTTCCACTCATGCTTTGCTGTTTTCAGATCTTTTTTACCAGCCCCTTTGCTTCCTTTAGAGTTTGGAAGCACTGGAACCCTAGCTGTGACTCCTGAGGAACATTTGTATAGCTCAGTTCAGTTGGAGAGGCTTTATGTATCCCACGTGCAATCCTGGAGCAGAATCCAAACCCAAATCATAAAACCAGGCAATCTCACACGAGCACAGCCCTGCCAAGTACAAGGTTCTCCCTTCTTAAGGATTTAATACTCTGCACTGGAGAGATGTTAAGAAAATGTGCAGTATGGGAAACAACTGCAAAACTGAGTATCACACAGGAAGAGAACATGTCCTATTTCTTCCCTTTACATTCAGTGATCCCACTTACTGGAAGAGCAGTTGCTAAAACAACTTGAATACTTTCTTTCTTGTCTTCAAATAAATCAACCACAAACAAAAAAAAAAAAGTAATGGACAACAAAATGAAAGTCGAAGAAAAACAGCAGTATCTATTTAATTTTAATATAAATGCAAGTTACACGATTTCATGATCCACTAATTTGTAAGAGAAGGAAACATAGAAATCGATGCTAATATTTCCCCTCAGAAAATCTAAAGGTGGCATTCAAGCAATTCCCATTGTAACTGAACCAAATCATCTTCATGACATCAGAGGTGCAACACTGAAGCCTCCCAAAATTTCCCACTGCCAATGAGGCTGAGAACAATGTGGGTTTTCAGAACCAGGTCTTTGGACTGGCTCCATTTACTCTTTAAAGTGCATAGTCTGTAGGAGAGTACACGTGAAAATAAACTGGACTTGTCTTCTTCACAAACATTATGTCTCAAATCAAATTACAAATCTGGTATCACACTGGCACAGAATTACTGCCATAACCATTAACTGCAAGGTTCCATACAGTTCTTGAATAACAGAGCACTGCTGGCTTTCATGTTTACCTCAGGTTAGTGTAGTTCTGCATCACTGAAGTAACAAAGTCAACACATACCCTTTGAACACTTCAGAAATGACAGAGAAGAAACAAGACACACAAGACAAACAGAAGAGTAATTTTGCTACAATTAAAACACAAAAGCTCATAGAGAAATTTCTGTTGCTCCTTCTGATGGAATAAGCAGGATCAATGGAGTTCAGTTTGGATCCACACAAAACATCCTTCAGCCTTACTCACTTAGTGGTCTGGTACCTTTCTATGCAAATTACAAACTCTTAGTACACTCTTACAAACTTAGTACATTTTCCAACTAGCTTACACCAGGCTTGTAACTGGGAGTATTACTGACATCACACCTGCACTGTACTCATTAACCTCTCCTACACTTACCTATGCACCCTCCAGAGCTTTAATGCGAGCTGCTTCTGACCCTCCTTCCTGTTGCTCTGCTCTATTCTGCTGGCATGTTATAAAATGCCCTGTCACCCAACTCTTCCAGAGCACGAAGAAACACTTAATAGCCTGCATGAAATAATATGCAAATGGAAATAAAATTTCACAAGGCACAACTCGTGAGCCTGAGACAGGAATTTGTTTCCAGGGAAATAGCTTTTTTCAGCAGATGCTCAATCTTTTGCAAGGCAGTTGCATAACAACACGAAACTGGAACTTTTCCTTATGTCACTGTGTTCCTCTGCCAGGAAAGGATCATGAAAATTCCTGCCCCAGCTAATATCTGTGATAATGGAACAATTAGCAATTGACGCATGGTACAGCCAAACCGAAAATATTTGCCTGTATACGTGAAATCAGTTTGTGTGGCTCCTTCAAGAAGCTTAGAAAAATAATTTGGAGGCAGCATAGATTAATAGCAAAATCTCCCTACAGAATACAGATAAAAGTTAAATCAAAACACACATTAGTCCTCACAATCTGTGTGACTCCTTGCAATATGAAAATGGCAATATCCCAGCGAGGCATGTGCTAAGGGAGGTGCTGAGCAGAAACCTAACTGTGTGGAGGTATGGTTATTTATATAAACCCCCACTCAAAACCGTGCTCCTAAGTGAAAAACCATTGAGTCTGAGGGCAAGGGAAGGTGGATTGCAAAGGGTGACAAAAATGGTGACTTCCAGTGTGAGCTGGAAGGGAAGGTGTGTCCAGGAGTTAGAGTTGTGTTCCCAGGAGGCTGAAGACAAGGTCACTGTCACTGTAGCACTGAAACCCAGAGTTGCATTTAAAGTACCATCGCAGGTAAATATGGTGCCAGAGTCCATTCTACAAACTAATGTATTTTACACCAGAATGAATTATCCCTCTAAAAACCATGAAATCTACACACAGGCTTCTGCTACATAAATAATCAGGGAGGAAAGGCATTGATTCCAGAATGATACCAAAATATGTAAAGATACCCTTGCTAGTGTCACTGCAAACATCTAATACTTGCTGTTACAAGAGAGAGACATTTATTAGCAATAATGCAAGTATCTAATACTGGAAATTAGAAAACTTGAGAAATTAAGTCTATTGCTGAAATTTTACTTTTCCTTCTTGAATGTTCTAGAAGGGCCACATTCAGATAGATTCGGTGCCTTTCTTGTTAACACAGGATTCAAGGAAACTAAATGCAAACTATTTTCTTGGCCTCATTGGCATTGTAGACTTCTCTCTTCAGTTACCAGCTGACCACGCGTCATAAACAAATTTTGCTGCTACTGTATCTTCAACTGCCATCCCTGAAAAAGAATTAAAGTCACCTTCAAACAGCTATTCAGCTGTACAAATAATTTAGTTTCAGAAGGGAACAGGAAGACTCAGGAGATTATCTAACTGGACAGGAACAGGAATTATTTCCCATCCCAAACACCTACAGTGCTACATTCAAAGTCCATAGCCATCATGTGGTGTTGGGTGTGCTGTAAGAAGTTAATGTAACAGTAGGAATCTTAATTTTCAGCGTTCATATCACAAGCGGGCCCTTTTGGAGATGTCATGTAGCTCAGAGCATGGTAATTCATCCCCAGAGCCACCCTTTCCCAAAGGCCAGCCCCACAGGACACTGTCACATTGTCTCAGGTCAGACAGACCCCACGGGTGGAACAGCAGGGCAGTCGGGCTGCAGCTCTGTTAATAAATGCTGCAGTCATGTCTTGAACAACTGTGAAATGGAAAATGGACTTCCTATTGTTTGCCTGCTTCCCTATCACTTTTCATTACATCAATCCTGCTAGATAAATAAAAAGGGAAATAGAAAGGGGAAATGCAAATCACAGTCTACGTTCCTGTGGACAGTGCAGTGCCACAGCAGCTCTGAGGATGATCAGCAGCTTTCCCACGCATGGGGGACCTAATGAAGAACAAGGCATTGTTTTCTGTCAGACTTGTACACAGGAGGGGCTGTTCTTACCCAATGATTTAAACACTGTTGTTTTCTCAGGCAGGGCTGGTTTTGTACCCTTCAATACCTCCCCCAGCTCAGCAAAAATCTCCGCCTGTGAAGAAAATACATATTAATACAAAAACATAATGCCCATACGTACATTAAGAGAAGAAAGAAAACCCTTTCTTCTGAGTGACTTCAAAAGAAAGAACTCCTCCAGTGCTGCATCCCAAAAGTGATTACTTTCCATGGTGAAGCAGATCAGCATTCAGACAAATAATATAGAAACTGGACAGAAATCAGAGGAGCAGAATGGTTTTCAAAGAAAAACAGCTGGCAGACTTTCCTCAGCCAGTAAGGCTTTTTACAGTGGATAGCTTGTTACTTATCCAACAAAACACATGGGATTCCACACACATTACCATATCTGGAGCTCTTATGTTAAACCTCAAAAGTGTAAATCATATTTATTCTGCAGACACATGAAAAGAGAAGAAGAAAACTCCACTGAACCTCAAAGAGTCCCTGCTGGCAAATCTGTGCAGATCATTGTCTGCTTGGCTTGTGTGGTCCATTCTTTGGGCTGGTCCATTCAGTGTCAATCACACTGAAATCTCATGGGAAGAAAGTTGCAGGTTTTAACAAATAGACTTGAAAATATTTAAGATAACCAAACACTGCAGGAGAAGTAGGTCTTTGAACAGCAATACATTGTTATCATCACAAGCCAATGCTGAAAACATGCTGCTGTAACATGGTGTCATGTAATGGTAGATACAGAGGTTGCATGGTTTGGTCACAGACACAGCAGTCTCAGTTTGAACCCAGTTTATCTTTCAACCCCTGCCTGGAAAGTGTTAACAACTACATCTGATGCCATAAAGGTTTCAGTGGAGGACATCATCAATACCAACTCATCCCGAATGCAAGCCAATTGCCACAAAAATAAAGCCCATCATTTCACAAAGTCTTACCCCTGATAAAATAACATCTCCTGATTCTGTAAGAGCAGCCTCTCTGGAATCCACAAACAGAACAGAATTCTTCATCAGCTCATCATCCAGTTCTCTCCAGTCTGGTCTGCTTGCTCCAACAGCTACAGTAACAAAACTGGTGAACTTGGGAGCAATGTTTAAAACAAATTCAAACCACATTTTGTTCAAAAGACACGTGTGAAGTAACAGTAAATGTTATTATTGAAATGTAATATACAAAATATACAGTGTTGGCCTTGGAGAAATACTGATTGATAGGACAACAAAAAACCATATTTGATATGTCAGTCAAATATCCTTGTCAGAAGAGTCTGAGTAGCTGAGGCAAAAGAAAGTCCTCTCCCTTTGTCTGTTATCTCTAGTACCCTTGTTTTCATCAGATCATTACCAAATGAATTTTACACACCTTCATTAGATTATCACTTACCCAGAGAAACTGAAAACAAATCATGGAGCTTCACTTTTTACACACAGCAACCAAGATCGTTATCAGCTTGCTATGGGCTTAAAAAACAAGCAAACAAGAAACCCAACAAAAACTAAAAGGACTACCCAGTTATACTATATTTAGATATTTTTACACATCAGCTGTTATGGAACAATAAATTCCATGTTGCTCAAATGCCTCTTCTAACCGTACAAATGCCTCAATGAAGGGTAAAAAAAAGGCAAAGAAAGGAGACAGGTCTTTGTGTCTGTGTCGCCTCAGAGATTGTGGACCTTAATTGATTTTGTTGTATTTCTGGCTTCCGTGCCATGACACAACACAGACAGCAACTTTCAATGACAAAGGACTAAATTGAGTTTGAAAAATTGGTAGGATGCTGATGGAATGTGGGACCTTTCTTTAAATTGTTCCTTTTGAGAAGTTGTTTTTGTTTTACTACCATGCTATCTGGAAAGTGCACAAGGTCATCTGAACAAGGCCCACAACTAATAAAAATAAACAAACAAGGGCATGTCCAGAGCCTCCAAACAATAGTGTAGCAACATCATTACAAGGCAGGCAACAAAAAAAAAGCAACCCCCCAAACCTCACTATAATTAGAGGTTAAATGATTATGTTCTTAACTCAGTTATTGCATTTTCATAACTCAAGTAGAAAAAGTAAATTGATGTGACCAGCCCCAAAAGAAACAAATAGAGGAGCTTAAAAAATAGATGGAAGAAAAGATGACACCACCAGGGAAATGTAACAATGAGCAGTAACTACTTAGGATATAAGACATTGGTGTGGGTTATTTAAGTGGAGAGCAAGGTGAGAATAATGACAGCATGAGGGCAAAGATGATGCACCACTAAGAGAAAAGAGCATATGGGAAAAGAGAAAATCCCATGCTCTAGCAAAAAGCCCCTGCTGGATTGTGCAGGTGCTCTGGCTCCAGGAAGACAGGGCTGGGAAAAGCAGTCCTCACCAAAAAGGAAAAGCCAAAATGGAAAGAACATTCATTTCATGAAGCACAGGGGACTGCTTTTCCACAGCCAGTGATGCTAAACAATGTGCTAATGGACACACGCTGCACACCATGGGAACAAATCCTACCATTGATGTGGGCACCTGGCTTCACCCAGTCTCCAAACAAGATGGGAGCTGTTGCCATCGTGACTGTCACAATCACATCAGCCCCTGTCACTGCCTCCTGGGCAGAGGAGCAGACCCGCACGGGGCCGCTGACAGAGCTGGCAAACCTCAGCGCCTTCTCCTTGGTGCGATTCCATATCCGGACCTTCACGGAGGAACACAAGGAAAACCACAGCAAAACAAAGATTAACCTGGAGAATTTCTCCTTGCTGAAACAGAACACTTGGTTTAAGTTTTGAGTAGATAAATGTATTCTAAAGGCTGGGGGCTTTTCCCCCTTTAATGGTCTTATCACGCAAGTGACTGAATTTCATGAGTGTTTGGCAACATTGGAATGCCTGCTTTGTGATGCCAGAATAACAGCTCCTTGTAGAGCTGTTCTTATAAAATGCAAGTATTTCAAAAAAAAACATTGAAGGGAAAGTCACAAAAAGCTTATCCAAGCATGGCATACACAGTAGGATCTTCTCAGACAAAAAGCTATCTGAAACAACTTTGACTCCAACCTTTTTTTTTTTTAAATACCAACATCTGAACAAGAAATTCTACAGCTGCTCCAACTCTTCTTGGGTTCTGTAGAAGCAGAACCAAAATATAATCAACCTTAACTTCTGTGGTGGGTTGACCATGGCTGGACACCAGGTGCCCACAAAGGAGTGATAACTCCTATCCCCAGCAGCACAGGGAGAGGGAAGAGAAAATAAGATGGAAAAACTTGTGGGTCGAGATAAAGGCAGTTTAATAGAACAGAAACAAATGTTGGAGAGACAGCCTTGATGTTGTGTAAGCACTGCTCAGAAGTAGCCAAAACATTGGGGTGTTCTCAGACCCTTCGAGCTGCCAGTGCACAGCACTGTGAGGGCTGCCCTGGGAAACAGGAACTCCATCCCAGCCTGACCTGATACAACTTCATTGCTGTAATTGTGTTACAATGAGTCCTACAACATAATAGAGAAAAAATAAATATATCCTCTTAAGATGTGTCCGTTACCTCTTTAAATGTGAACAGTTCTGTGAAGATATCGTAATGGCTGTATGCTTGAACACCAGCTCCCAAAATGCACAGCACTTCTGCAAAAGCTGGCATTAACAACTGAACAGTATCAGAAATAAAAAAAAACATAAAAGAGAACATGCAAGAACAACATATTAACAGGTATTAAAAATACATATATCAAAATACTACAAGAGAGCAGTATTGTTAGTCCTTTTAAACAACTAAAATTATATAAACAACTATTCAATAATCACTATATATAGGGCTTTTTTAAATGCAAAAGCTAGCATCAATAGCACCAAAGCACATCTTGGCTTAACTCCAGTGTTGAATTGTCTGACTTGAAATTCAGATCTAAGATGCAACAACACGAACAGCAGGTTCTGGGGCCTCAGCACACTCCAGTATTAACACACCCACGTGGCTGATTAAGTGTAAAACCACAGTGCTGATGCTCTGCACTGGCTGAAAGCAGGGCTCAGAACCCCACAAACCATCAGCACTGAGAGTGGCAGCTGCAGAGGCAAACTGGTCCTGGCAGCCCCACACTAAACCACCTTTTTGAATTCACTGAAGCCGTGAATCACACCACAAACACATCTTGGCATGGCAAGAGCCATTACACACAGACATTGTAAAAACAAGGATGGTTCTGAGGAACAAATAATACAATTCAGTTCGACAGTTGCTTTTGGTTTTCTGGTTTAGTTCTGGCCTGTGATTCACCAGTACTTGGCAAAGGAGAAGACAGGGCTGCTGGAGTCCAGCCCTAACTTATCCTTGTTTATGCATTTGCTGTGGCCACTCACTCCTGTCTAAAAAGCTTTGGAATTGTCTAGGCTCTCAAGGTTTATTCTGCTGCAAACAAATGGAAAAAAATCTCATTGATCCCATTCTCCAGTAACAAGAACTTGTTTTAGTGTGTCTTTTAAAGACTCTGAAGCACTGATTTCAAAGGTTCTTTGCAGAGGACCATGGGTCTTTGAAAAACAAATGCCATAAAGAGGACAAGATGACAAATATGAGCTAAACTCAAACACTCCTGAAAATTTCCCTAAACAACAGATGACAATAAAGGATCTGGTCCTGAAGTACCTTCAGCAGCCAAGCTCCTTTGAAGCCAGCATGGACTGCATAAAAACCATCAGAACTGACCCAATAAAGAATGGCCAAAATGAATGAGGTCCTGTAACCTCCTGTCCAAGGAGTTCATTGTAAATCATTCTGTCCTTTGGTTCAGGAGAAGCTCTTGAGGACAGGTCCTTCACTCAATTTTATGCCAGTGCAGCTCCATTGCCATGGATGGAGTCACCCTGGCATGAAGAGTGCCCCTCACAAAGTAGTGAGGTCAGCCTTCATTCTGATGCAAAGCTCAGGGGTGACAAACAACAGTATTTTTCAGCTCTGGCCCTCTTCTTATTGTCTCGCCCTCTGAGTGAAGGCTAAAACCCTGCTGTGCAATGCATGGTCACTTGCTCTCTTCCAGCTCTTAGCAGCCCAACCAGAAACAGTTTTTAAAAAAGAATTCCAACACAACAACTTCCCACTGAAATTGAGGTGAGCAGCACACAGCCAGATACACCTCACCTGTCTTCAGACACTGAAGTTTATGGCCCTGGTCAGGGGCATAATCTGGACATCTTCCAGTGACAACAGAGACACTGACAGACATACAGACACTTCTGGACAAGTTACCCATCTGTACTGGGCATCATCTATCTTAAGAGAAATGGAAATGTGCTTTTTCCCTCTTTTCACAGGTCCAGTGCAACCCACCTGTCCTGTTCTCACAGCAGAAGGCATCTATCTAAATAAAATTCAATATAACACCACAACTACATCATCCAAAGCCATAAAGGGGCATGTTAAGACAAACACAAAAGAAAGAAAATTACAGAGAAAGCTCAGTAAATTCCTAGAAGAGCGTGCAATAGAAGCCACAAAAATATAACTCAGGTTCCTTCTCCAATCACACACAAAGTGTTAAAGCCAGACACGACTGACTTAAAACAGTGAGCTTAAGTTCTGCCTGAAAGTACATATGTTATCATAAATCTAATTTAAAGCTGTATTGGATGAAAAGCCATTTGAATCATTGCTTTTAGTTATTTTATAACTCCAAGCCCCACATGAGAGAACAGAAGACACACCTTGGTAGCAATGGCAGAAACTGCAGCTGTTCTTTTTGCTGTAATGACACTGCCATCCAGGACCTTTAAAAAAATTCAAACAGACTGATGTGAACATCAAAAATGTGAATAAATGCTAAACATTTTCATCTGATTCGTGAATGACGTGATATTACAGATGTAAAAGATACACACATGTAAAAGTTGGCAATTATTATTATAGGAACCACAAACCATACAGACTCACATTCAAACCGGGCAGATTCTCTGTTTATTCCAGTTCTTCCCTGTCATTCCATCAGCACAAAAGGAGTGAAAATGGTCAGAGAAAAGCCACCTCTGACTCACCCAACTCCTGATGCACTGCACTTCCCTGGCTCTCCAGCCCAGGGAATAGATGGATATGATTCCAGTGCTCTGCACTCCAGGGACCAGTGCAAGCTGGCAGTGGCTCCCCAGTCTGCACTGTCTTGGTCTGTACAGAGGGGTGACAGGGGACCACGGAGTTCCTTAAATGTGTATCACACATGGGATGCTCCTGCCTCAATGTGCATTGGCTATTGCATATAATATAATTAATATTACATATTTGTTATGGGGCTTAAAAACCCCACACAATTCGTAGAAAAACCCAAGATAGTTTTCTTGAACAATTCTGACTCTTTAATAAATCATTCTTACTAAAGTGTGATGCAAATCATCACTGTTCTTATTCTCAAACTCTTTAAATAAAGTAATCAGACTCTGAATACTATTCCCTGCAATGCAAATCGTAAATCTCTTTCAATTTGAGCTTAAGATGGTTCAGGATCCGCTCTTTATCCTCAAGGTGAGGGGTATTTTTGCTTTCAAATGCAAGATAAATTTTTCCTGATCACTCCTCTCTTCCAGTTCCCCTCTGAGCTATCAGATTCAAATCACAAGCAGCAGTAAATAGCACGGTGAGTACAGTTTAACACACATGAAACATAGGCAGCTTTGGGCCAAATCCCGATTTGTCACAAACACATTGATGATGTCGGTAGACTCAAGCCAATTTACACCAGCTGCAGCTTCCAAGAAGCAGAAGTGACAACTGACAGCACGAGCAGAGAAGAATGCAGACGGACACACGAGACTTACAGCTTTCAAAGTACCATTGCTGGGGTCAAACAAGAGGACCGTGGCTTGGTGAGAAGGCACAGAGGAGTCCTTCAGGTGCTCATAGAAAGTCACCAACTTGGTTGTCAGCGCATCGTCGGCAGCACTGTACGCGGGCATGACTCCGAGGTACCTCGGGGGGAGAATGACCGCGTTATTCCCGTTATCCCGGGCGCTCACAGCCCGCGGGCTGCCACCGCCACGCCGCTACCGGCCGGTTCCTCAGCACCCCGGCACCAAGGGCCTTTTCGGATGCTCCAAAGCCGCCCGCCGCTGCCCTCCCCGCCCCGCCGGGGCTCCCCGGCCGCGTCCCTCACCCGCCGTGGCGGGGCACGGGCAGCACGGTGCGCACGGGCTGCACCACCCCGCCCGCCGCGCCCGCCGAGAAGTTGGCCAGGGCGGCCTCCAGCGCCGGCAGCAGCAGGCTGGCGCGGTGCAGGTGCTTCTCCACCTCCTCGGCGCCGATGAACACGGGCGGAGTGGAGCCCATGGCGAGAAGCGGGCGGAGGGGACGGGACGGGACTCGGAGACTGCGACACCGCGCACCGCCCGCGCCGCCGCTAAGAAGTGGCCGGGGCGGCCCCGCTGCCGCCGGCCCCGCCGCCGAACCGCCCCGCGGAGCCGCCCCGCCGCTCCCGGCTCCGCCTCCCCTCCCGGCCACCGCGGGCAGCCCGCTATGGCCCCGCTAAAGTCCTGCCCGAGGGGAGCTGCGGCGTCCCGGGAGCTGCCGCACCCGCAGGCACCGCCGCCGTGCCGCCTCACCCGGGCAGCGCTGCGGGGAAAGGAGGCTGCGAACGCCACGGAATGGCCCTGACATGGGCTGGGCACAGCCGCCCCGGGACACCGCGCCCCGGGGCACAGACCGAGGGACGGCCGCCACCGGGTAGTGCCCTGTGGCACGGCCCCGAGGGGCATTCCCGGGGCACATTCCCGGGGCACATTCCCGAGGGACATTCCCGGGGCACATTCCTGAGACACATTCCCGAGGGACCGCGGCCACCAGGTAGTGCCCTGTGGCACGGCCCCGAGGGACATTCTCGGGGCACGGCCCCGAAGGACATTCACGGGGCACATTCCCGAGGGACATTCCCGAAACACATTCCCGAGGGACCACCGCCGCCACCGGGACCCCGCGCCCCGGGGGACATTGCCGAGGGACAGCCGGCCCTGTGGCACGGCCCCGAGGGATATTCCCGGTGCACATTCCCGAGGCACACTCCCGAGGCACACTCCCGGGGCACCGCCGCCCCCGGCACCCCGCGCCCCGCAGGCTGTGGCGGCCCGCAGTGCCCGTGAGGGGCCGGACCCCGGCGGAGCGCAGCCCCGGTGCCGCGCGGTGGCGCCGTCCCGCCGGAGCAGTCGAGTTCGGGGCGCGCTCGCTGCGAGGTCGGCGCGGCTCGGGGCGTACCGGGAAGGCGGGGTCTCCCTCCGGCACAGCCATCTTGTCCTGGCCGGGGCCGAGCCCAGCGCCGCGGGACGATGAAGGGCTTCCCGGTAGCCGCGCGTTCCCTCTCGGTGAGCGAGGCGCGGGCGCGCCGTGCGCGGTGCGGGAGAGGCGCGGCTGGCGGTGGCAGCCGCAGCCCGGGCCCGGCGGCTGCGGGCGGGCCTGACCCCGGGCAGCCCGGGGCGGCGAGCCGGGCAGGGGGCGGCGGGCGGCGGACACGGCAGCGGGGCCGCCCGGCTGCCCGCGGGGTCGGGGCGAGCGCCGGGGCCGGGCCGGGCCGGGCGGGCGGGCGGCGGAGCGGGACGGCGGCTGAAGGTCAGACAGGCCGCGGGCCGGGCCCGGAGCGGAGCCAGCGCCGCCCGGGGCTTCGCCAGAGCCGCGCTGGAGAAGGTGCAGCGGCTTGGGACAAGGGGCTTGGCGTGTCCCGGAGGCGGGGAGGAGGCAGAGGGCTTGTCCTGCTCAAAGGCTCTCGTGGAGCCGGCGGACAGCTGGGGTAGGACCTGTGTTGGATGTCCCCTGCAGATGCGCTCGAGTGGGATGGAGAATGACCTTTGAGTGACAGCGTGTTTGTGGGTCAGGTTTAGATATGCAGCGGTAGTTCATAAATAACCAGACTTAAAGGTTAAGGCTAGGAGGGGGAAGAAAGGAGTTTTTCCTAGATTCATACACTGGACAGTCTCTGGTAAAGCAATGGGAATTACATCACTGGCATCCTTAGAGCCGAGTGCAGTGGTGTTTCTGTCACTCGGCTTTCACCTCGAGATGTATGGGAATTAAGTTATTTTTTAATGTGAAAACAAGAGTAATATGTAAATTTACTGGTATAATCAACTTCTAAAGTGGGGGGAAAGTAACAGCATTTCAGATTTGAAATCAATAGTCTTGTCATTTCTGTTGCCAGCTGCTGAAGGCAGGGCTTTTGTGATATTCACCTCTTTTGTGTGAAGGACTGCTTCTGGTTATTAGAATCGTAGAATCATGGAATGGTTTGGGTTGGAATGGACCTAGAGATCATCTCATTCCAGGCCTCTGCCATGGGCAGGGACACCTTTCACTACACCAGGTTTTTCCAGGCCCCATCCAACCTGGCCTTGAACATTTCCAGGGATGAGGCATCCACAGCTTCTCTGGGCAACTTTTCCAGTGCCTCACCACACTCACAGGGAAGAATTTCTTCCTAAAATCTAATTTAAACTCTCTGACTGTATAAAAAGTCCCTCTCCATCTCTTTTAAAAGCCCCTTTAAGGTTCTGCAAGGTTGGAATGAGGTCTCCTTGGAGCTTTCTCTTCTCCAGGCTGAACTCTCCCAGCTCTCTCAGCCTGTCTGTGTAGCAGAGGTGCTCCAGTCCTCTGATCATCTTCATGGCCTCCTCTTGAAATTCCAGAGTCCTTGTGTAAGTCATAGCACAGGTCCTGACTGATGTAAAAAATAATCAGAGGAATTACAAGGGAATCACTGTTTTTACTCCAGTGTTTGAAGTCCCTCGTTGTATTTCTACATCAGTTTCTTTTTCAGTATATACGAAAACATGTGATGAACTAATTAAGGAAATCCATTCTCTTATGCTTTCTCCTTTAGAAGAGATTTTACTCACTTAAAGTAGCTCCTAAAGTTGCACCCTCAGCAGCTGCAGCAAAAGTGAAATTATCTCCAGAGTCTCAGGATCTTGAGGTCAGTATAAAAATACAGGGTTGGGGTTTTTTTTCCTTCTCTTTTTAATTTATTTTTTTAAAACTCAGTCAAAGTAGAGCTCTGATAGTACTTAGACTGAATGAAAACAAAGCTTTTTTTTGTGTTTAATACAGATCACAAAATTACCAAATGGCTTAGTTATTGCATCTCTGGAAAACTTCTCTCCAACTTCAAGAATTGGTGTGTTTATCAAAGCAGGCAGCAGATATGAAACCACCAGTAACCTGGGAGCTGCTCATCTGCTTCGTCTTGCATCTAATTTGGTAATTGTTTGTTGCCTTTGTTATTATGTTGACAGTAGGTGAAATGGTCAAAGATTTATTATTGCAAAAATAACTGGTATGGTAAAATTTAATGTAAGAGATCTTACAAAGTGGAGAACAATGTACAGTGGTACTTGGTTATGTGGTTCAGTGCAGGAGAAATGTTATTGCTTCCTGGAAGATGGGAAGTAATATTTATTTATAATTATGCTCTCTTCTGGTGTCTTAAACTAGATATATGTAGTGTATCTATATTCAGTTATGCACAATAACTCATTTAAGCTGCAGTAAAAATTAGTTCAGGTGGCTGATACAAACTTGATTTTGTGCATGTGGGGAATATTTCTGAGTAGTTTTTCTTACTGCTGCCATCAACACAAAATCTGTTTTTTAAATAGCTAGAATTGTAAGTTGCCTTTTTAAATTTTTATTTTAATAGACTACTAAAGGAGCTTCCTCTTTCCGGATCACTCGTGGCATTGAAGCTGTTGGGGGCAGCCTGAGGTTTGTAACCACTTAGAAAGATAATCTGTGTTTGTGAGATGCAAATGAGACTAAAGGAAACATAAGACAATAAATACAACAGTGTGTAGGTGGGTAAGCTGAGGGTGGAAGTGCTACTTGAATACTGAATGTTGTCAAGGAACATCTTGTACTTTTTGTTCTGTTAAGCTTGAAGGGTGCACTCATGATTTGTATTTTAAAAACACTTTTCAGTAAACAAAATATAAATATTGTGCACTTGGAAGAAATATAATTTGTCTAGAAAACCTAATTTTCTTTCTGCCTTTTCAGATTTTGAGAATAAACTTCCTAAAGTCAGTAGATGTTTTTTCTTCATCTTTTGTGGATAGATACTACTCATACTCTAGCCTTGGGAGCAGTACAGCCAGTAGCTGGCTTTTGTGATTTGAGGGTTTTAAGCCTAGGAAACAACAGTAAGAGAAATAAAAGAGGGATCTCACTGTGCCTGCTTTCTTCCAGTGTATCTTGAAATCATCCAGTAAGATCTTTATCTAGAGTTTGGTTAGAAATAATGTTTTATGACTTGAGACTCCACCCTTTTCTGGTCCTGTCAATAATAAACACGTTGAAGTAGAAGGACATGATAACTGTGTTTTCTGCCCAAAGAGAGGAATTTCTAAATTGCTTTGTTTAATACATACACACATTTTTCTTCATGTTTTGCTATTCAGCCTTACTTGCTTATTTACCTCGAATTATTGTGGCATCTTAAATTCTGATGGTCACAAGACACTTGTTAGTACTTGAATACTGAAGATGTGAGTTTTCATTATGCCTGTTTCTACTGTGTGTGTATCACTTCTCTAAACAGTCATCCCAAACAGATTTAAGGTGAAGTAGTTATTCCAGTCTGTATCTTGCTGATGAATTTGATCAATGGGGAATATGTGTGAAAATTCACTTCTGTGTTCTTTGCTGAAATGGATTTTGTTTTTTTTCTCATGTAGTGTGCATGCAACAAGAGAGAAAATGGCTTACTCTGTTGAATGTCTGCGAGACTATGTGTAGGTATCTGGATGGGCTATAAAGGGAATTACTGCCTTCTTTACAAACTGCTTGGTAGTGAAGATCTGTCATTTTACAGGGTGGGAGGAATATCTGTTCTCATGCTTTTGTAATAAATCAGTAAATTACTATATTAATATCTTCTGTGTCATGTTACTGAGCATACAAATGCTACAGAATTGAAGTTGAATTATCCTACTTTGTACAGCAGTGCTAATAACTGCTCTGGCTGGAGTGGTGCATTTTGTTGTCAATGCATTGCTTACAGATGAGTTTGAATTGCTTTCAACTGCAGAAGAAGTACACATTATTTGTGTTTAATGCCTTTGTAATGTTATTTATCTAGTGATACCGTAATGGAGTATCTTCTGAATGTCACCACAGCACCAGAGTTCAGACCATGGGAAGTAGCTGATCTTCAGCCAAAATTAAAAGTTGATAAAGCAATTGCTTTTCAGAATCCCCAAGTTGGTAAGTGTATTTTCTGATTGACTGTATTGGCTCTGCAGGAGTTCCTTCAAAATGAAAAAAACGTGGAAAAAATAATTTCCCTTGCTCTGTCACATGACCATTTAATTTTTCAGTTTGTTGATAGGTATGGTCTTTGTGTTGCTTTGGAACTTTTTTTAATACACAGGTTTTTCCAGCCTGTGATAACATTTATATATACAAACAGTATTCTAGAGAGCCTGTTCTTTCTCAAGAACGAGGGATACCTACAGTGAAGATGATTATGAAACTAATTTAAAGGATATTGGGGTGTGGTTTTGTTTTCTGCTGCTCCCCTTCTTCCAAATACTGGTTGCATTTATAGCTTGCTGTTGAAGCCAAAAAGAGTTGAGCATATACAAGTTACTAGTTTGTTTTGGTTTCTTTCTAATAAGTTACAGAAGAATAGAAGGCCTCAGGCCAGATTGCCCCAGCCCAAGGGTTTGGGTGAAACTTCCATATGAATTGGATTATTCCAGACCTGCTTTTGCACATCTTATGGTCCTTAAAGTGGACCACAGCTCTCCTCCATTTAGTTTCATTTACAATCTTCATTACATGTGGCTCTTACGTTAATCATCTGAAATCTGTTCCTCTCAGGAGTGCTGGAAAACTTGCATGCTGCAGCTTATAAAAATGCTCTGGCAAATCCCTTGTATTGTCCAGACTACAGAGTTGGAAAAATTACTTCTGAGCAGGTAGGGTTATTTTGGTTGTGTTATATATCTGTTTCAGTTTTTTGTCAGGAATGGATGGTGGCACTTGTGAGAGAAAATTTATTTATTTATATATACAGTCAGTATTTACTACCTTACTGATCTGGTGTTAAAATAATTTTTTTCCGTGCAGCTTTTAGTACTGGGTACAGAACTCATGTTCACATTTAGATGGTTAATGTCAGTGGCTTTCTGTTGACAGTAAGGCTGTCAGTGAAATGCAGGTGTTCTTGTATAGAAGGGGTTCTGTAGTTGTCACTGGGGAATGCATTACATTCTATAGACAGTTCCTTTTAGAAGCTTTGGAATTTGCTTTAAGAAGTGTAAGGGGCTATGTCAGAAACACACAATTGTTCTTTAAACAAAATACCCTAAAATATGAATTTTCTGTTGCAGCTTCACCATTTTGTACAGAACAATTTCACAAGTTCAAGAATGGCTCTCGTAGGAATAGGTATGTATGTTCCTGAATGAACACTGCAGGTCATGTGGGAAAACTGCTGGAGAAATCTGAGCTCTCTGTAGAAGTAAAATGTTACCATAGGCTTCAAACACTTTTATTTAACTGCTGTAGCTTTTCAATGTCATTGCATTACTCAGAGTAACTGTTGTATTGCAGGTATAAAGCACTCTACCTTAAAGCAAGTTGCAGAGCAATTCCTAAATATCCGAAGTGGAGCTGGTGCTCCTGGTGCAAAGGCTGTTTATAGAGGGGGTAAGGATGTTTCTTGTATCTATTCTGAGTGGTTTTCTGTTTATAAATGTAGTAGTCAAAGTTACAGCTGAAAATTATACAGCTGCACTAAATGCTGGGCATTGGAAGTGACTGTTCAGATGCATATCCTGTTTAAATAAGCAGAAGTTTCTACCTTTGAAAGTTCTGGCATAAAACTGAACCCAGCTCTTCAACAAAGTTGTAGCTGCGACATCATTTTTTCTATAAAGTGAAAAACAAGCGGTCATATGGTTTCTCTTGGCAGTTTTGGTAAGATTCCTGTAAGATTAAGGGCTGTCAGGAAGTGGAGGTAGGATTTCTATTTAGGGAAGATGTGTTAAATGTGGTGAGTCAAAACAATGCTTAGCTCTTTCAGAGCAGTGTGTTGTGCCATTACCAACAGCTATTGTTTAGTTGGAGTATCAGATGTCTCTGTAAAGACATGAAGGGGAAAAAGAAATTTTCCAACATGTAGTATTTGACTGGAATAACTTCAGTTTCTATAAGCCAACATAAATATTATTATGAACAGAAGGTAACACTATTTTTCTGGGTATTTGTTATGTGGAGTTTTATCATCCCACACTCTGTATGGTGTAGGGTCAGGTTTAAATAAGGTATAGTGAGGTACTGGGTTTTTTGTTAGGAAGAAAAATTTTGAATGTAAAGGACCTTTTAAAATTACCTGCAGCCTCATGCTGCTTTCCTGAGTGGACATGCAGTAATTTCAGGCCCTGGCTTCTCTCTCGTTAAAGGGAAATACTTCTTTTCCATGCCTCTGAATGTACAGTAGTTTCTAATTCAACCCTGTATTACCTTTTATTCTGTTGTATTTCCAGGAGAAATCAGGAAACAGACCGGTGATAGCCTTGTCCATGCTGCTATTGTAACAGAAGGAGCTGTTGTTGGGAGCACAGAAGCAAATGCCTTCAGTGTCCTTCAGTATGTCTTAGGTGCTGGGCCCCTTGTCAAGAGGGGAAGCAGTATTACCAGCAAATTGACCCAGGGTGTTGCTAAAGCAACCAGCCAGCTATTTGATGTAAGTTCAAAGGATTACTGTTTTCTGATTTTTAAGTAAAATGTGTATTATCTTTGAGAGGTTACTACCTTCAGCTAGAATCTAGTTCGTTTGTTCTTGCACACACTATAGTGTATCAGTGAAGGGCTTCCAGTCTGATCTTTCCTCAGATGGAGTTTAGCTTCTTGAATTACAGTATTTTAGATCCTAATAGTAATTATTTTTCTATGCTTGATGCTGAATTACTCTGATATTTGAAACAGTTGATGATAATGTTTGTTTTGCAGGTTTCCGCATTTAATGTTAATTACTCTGATTCTGGGCTCTTTGGGATTTATACCATATCCCAGGCTGCAAATACTGCGGAGGTGAGTTGCTGATTAGAATTTAAGTATTAACAACAGGACCTTCAAAGTAGTGTTTTGATTTGAGATAGTGACTGATTCATCTTAAAAAAAAAAAAAGGAAATTCATCTGATTTCCTGTATAGGAATGCTGCGTGTTCAGTTATGACTTAGCTCTGTAAGCTGGGAATGAGACTTGCTTTGTGGGAAGGACAGATAGATAATACAAACTGGAGTTAGTAAAATGCCTTCAATTGCTGACTGTAATTGCTGAGTTACATTTGTAAGCCTAAGTATATGATGAAGAACATGCTGTCTCTTGAAGCTGGCAGAAGTGAACACTTTCATGAAAAATGGTGAGGCCATATAAAGTAATGCTGTGGCGCAGTTAAAATCCACACTGTTTTTTGGGCATTTTTGGGCATTCATTACACTGGTTTTAGGTTTTTTTTATAAAACTGCTCAGAATTGTGTTCAGGCAGATAATCCTCACATTGTCAGCTGCTCTTCCCTTGAAGTTTCCAAGATTTCAGATAGTAGAAATAACATGCTGAAATTTAATGTGGGAAGAAATGTTAAATGCTTTAATTTTCCTCAGGTCATTAAAGCTGCTTTGAACCAGGTAAAGGCAGTTGCTCAGGGCGGTGTCACTGATGCTGATGTCACAACAGCAAAGTAAGTGTGTAAGGAGCTCTCGTGTGCTGTGAAGAGAAGTTTCTTAACATGCAGCTACTTGTCAAACACTCAGACTATTCTGTACAGCAGAGCTTATCCTATAATTATTTCCATGGGGAGCTGCTCACAGTCGTGCATTAAAACTGAGCCCCTATCAATATTCTTTTTCAAAGCTCTACTGATTCTCCAGTAGTGTTATTTCCTAATAAAAACTTGGTAGAGAAGTGTTAATATTTTCTGAAGACTGTTTCAATGTAAGAAATTAGCAAGTGTCAGCAGATGCTGTCGTTTTAATCATACTCTGTAGTATTAAGATGTATTTGAATTAGAATCCTAAACTGCATTATTTAAGTAATTCCCTTTACAGTTACACTGAGCGATTCCCAAAACAATTATAATAAGCAATCTGTGCCATCTTCAAAGAAAAAGAGTAATGAGGGTCTGCAAGTGTAAAGCACTGAATTAGTGATGTTACACCAAGTGTTTGAAATGCATGCCCCTAGGAATATTTGGGGGAGGGGGTCTCCAAGTGGTGTTAAACTGCAGTGAGCTTTTAAAACTGCAGTTGTGCAATACAACAATATAGTACAGAGTCAAGCAGCAAAATGAAAATATCGTCTGTTGCATGCATAAAATACTTACAAAGACTCTATGTAAAGCATAATTACACAAAATACAATAGCCTGGGCATAACTGGTTCTGCCTTAGTTACTAAGGTTACTAAGCTAAATGGTGGATTCTGGACTTTTATACTGGGCATTATTTGTTTTGTGTGTTGTGGGTTTTGTGGTTTTTTGTTTTGTTCTTTTTTTTTTCAAACAAAGCTGCCTAGTATTAGGGAGTTACACACAGTGCTTCTCTGGCTATTTGTCTTTTTTTTTTAGGCATTTCCCTTTTGGAATGGCTTCATATATTTCCTATGTTCCTCTTTCCTTTATTGAAAAAGGAAAACCCCAAACCCAATCAGTTCTATTTGCAGAGTCTGGCAATTCAGTTAGAAATACTAAGCTACATAATAATGCGCTATTGGAATAAATAATTTTCTTTTTGTCTTCAGAATAGAAGGACTGGCTTAAAAAAATAAGGTTTTCATATGTAACAGTGATTCTGCAAGAAACAAAAGAAACATAAACTCACTGTCTTTTAACAAAACATGGAACTATTACAGGAGGAGCATGACCATTTACATTCACTGCTTCTTTGTCACTTAGGACAAAATCGCTCTGCATGCATCTGTCTTTGACAAGAAAATTAAGTTTAAACTTGATAATTTGTCTGACTGCATTAATTGCTTCAGACAGAAACAAATCCTGAGCTAGAGATCTTCTGACTGTGTGGGGAGACAGTAGGTGTTCAAGTACCTGTCATTTTATGCTTGGTCTGTTCGTGGTGCCTCTTTCCTAATCACAGAATCCTTCCCTGTTAGGAAAGGGAAACCTGTCCAAATGGAGTCTTGAGATTTTAAAAGGACCAAAACCTCATTTTATTTATGGGGTGGTGGGGAAGGTAACAGCAGGACTTACAAGCTTGCTCATTCTCAATGCTTTGTTTGGTGGCAGAAATCAGCTGAAAGCCAACTATTTGATGTCAGTGGAGACCTCAAAAGGGTTACTGAATGAAATTGGCTCTGAGTCCCTGGTTTCTGGCACACACACATCCCCATCTGTTGCTGCTCAAAAAA
This sequence comes from Monarcha castaneiventris obscurior, assembly GCA_026261815.1. NCBI lineage: Eukaryota > Metazoa > Chordata > Aves > Passeriformes > Monarchidae > Monarcha > Monarcha castaneiventris. The sequence continues at coordinate 13,823,339 of JAMPIT010000856.1, read as the reverse complement.
TCGACTCTGTATCCACTGCTGATGTTGTGAATGTAAGTATGTGTCAGCATCTACAGGTGTTCCTTAATCACTGTGTCAGGTTTTTTATGGAAAACTGATGCTCATTTCTGTGTGTTTATAAACACACACATATACTACCTTTAAAAATAGAAAAGGCAGCTCATTTACAAATCCCAGCTGGGTATCCTTTGATGTCTTCACTTACTTTATTAACAGAAGACTCTTTAATCCAATACACTGTAAAACTAGTGTAGCTGTGAATTATGTAAAATTCTCATCTTCTTCACTTAATTTACCAAACCTGCCAACTAATATTCATAGGGCCTTGCAACTTCATATTAGTTCTAGTGCAGGTGATTCTGTGTCAAGGCTTTTAGGTTTCCTGAGTCTGGAATTGTGGGTGTGTTTAATAAAATAATTAGGCTTTCAGTGATAAATTGATGTAACTTTGTTGCTGCTGCACATTACCTTGTTGCCTATACATGAAGCAAATTTCTGAAAATCTATCATAAAGAGAAATTCTGAGATATAAAATTGGTTTTTTCACAGTCATTGCTTATTTGTATTGCAGCAGCAACTAGCAAGAGCTTTAGTAGTAATGAGGTACACTGTATTTTTTGGTGTAATAATTGTTTCAGGAATAACCATTTTTAGAGTTTACACCTTTTATATCCTTCTGTCAATCTGCCATTTCTATTTAGATTATAAAATAATGACCAGCTGCATTAGAAGCAATTAGGTTTATACAGCAAAAGGAGGATTGTTTATATGATGGTATATTATAGTAGTGCCAGGATTTGTTCTTTGTTTTAGTAACTTGAAGCTGATGCTATGAGTAGCATCAGCTCTGTTGTAGTGAGTGTTTCCTCACATCCACTTTTCTGATTTATTTTCAGGCTGCAAAGAAGTTCATCAGTGGGAAGAAATCAATGGCAGCTACTGGGAATTTGGGAAATACTCCTTTTCTTGATGAGTTGTAAAAACTGGGGTGGATTTGATTCAAGATGGACCTGAGCTCTAATTCACCTATGTTCTAAATGAATTACTACTAACTTGTTATTTATGAATTCAGTTCTTTCAGAAAATTAATCTGGAGTAATTGTGGGCTTGGACTCGTCAAATAAAGTGCTGAGTTCATACATTTTGTGTAGAAGTTTTTTTCACTGAAAATGGTATAGAAAAGGCTGATAGGTGTGGCTCTGTACACTGGAGCTTAAAACTACAGTGCGAAAACAGGGTGAGTTTTGGTCAGTGGAAAAAAAAAATATATAAAAAATGATCACTGCAGTGAAGACAAATGCTGTAATTACCACTAGTTATCCATGTATTCTTGTATATTCAGGAAAAGTTCTTGATAGATTGTCTCTACCATCCTTACATCAATTAAATGAAGAAACTTGTGGAATCTTCATTTTTTTCAAACACTTGTTCTAAGGACAAGTTCTTTAGTTCTGAAGCTCCTCTAGCTTGGACTACTGTCCATAGTCCTTTGTGTACCATTGCCTTTGGTCTGCAATAGCTACGTTGCAGCTCCTCTTTTTCTGCTCCTTCAGCATAGCAAATGATTTATTAAAATGCAAGCTTAAAGGTTTAATCTCTTGGAAAGCCCCTTGCTGTGTGAGCTTCCTTTCTGCTGTTCTAGCTTAATTATCTCATTTTAATACTTCTCTTCCTTCCCGCACCACCAAGGTTCATTTCTATTACAACTCTGTGCCTTGGGAAAACTTGGAACTGCCTTGTAACTCACCTAAACTAATTCTACTTAGTGCAGGGACCACCCTTAACACTGACAGAAATGTATTCTTAAAAGCTGTATGCCATGGCTCTCACAAAAAGTGCTTATTTTTCCTGTTTAATTTTAAAAGTCCTAATCTTTAGTCACTGTCAGTGATTGAGAAACAGACAAGCTTTTTGAGGGATTGTAACAAGAGCTCCATCTTGGTATCATCAGCTGCTTGTAATTGTCTGGATGTGTGGCCATGACAAGTGGACATGGCCTCACTGACTTCAGTGCCACCCAGAATTCATGCTCACAGAGGAGGCAGGAAATGGAATGTCAAAACAACCAACACATGGGCACCTTGCAAGGCCCTGTCAGGAGAGGCCAGGGGCTAAGCAGGAGGTGCCTGCAAGAGCTGAGGCATTCCAGCAGAAAGCAGCCACTGAAGATTTTTGTGGAGATAACTTCTTGCACCACTGAAGGTATTTTGAGGAGATGCAGCCCTGTTTCTTCTGGCTGGCATGGAGAATAGGACATGCATGCCTCCGTGCCAGTTTGGTGAGTAACTGTAAGATTTTAAGATACTAGTACCTCCCACTACCTCTGTTAATTTCTACCACCTCTTACACTCAGCAGAGTGGCACCAGCCTGTTCAAGCTACAAGCAGTAATAAAACTGTTCTTTTAGGTTCCAGTTTGAAACTACAGATTATACTCATCTTAATCAACTGGGGGAAAAAAAAGTCCATAAAGATAAAATCTAATTCACTGCAAGAAGAGCTCCCAAATAGTGCATTTGTGCATCTTATTTGTTACAAGCCCTCAACCCACTTTAAACCTTTCTGTGCTTGCTGCAATAAATCAAACACATCCCCTGCTGTAAATAATTTGACTCCTTGTAGCCTTTATTGAAAATGCTTTTGGAGGTTTCCTTCTTCAAATTGTTGCAAATAGAACTACTTAGTTTCAGTGATGCATATTTTTAATATTCAGTGATTAGTATTCTAATTATAGATGGAAAAAAACCCAAACAAACCAACAACCACATCAGTATCATCTATATACTTTTGTATATTGAAGGGATTTTTTTTCAGGGAATGGATGAGCTATCATGTCCTGAGAAAGTAAGTTCAAATTCATGCTCTAGATTTTTCCACTGATTTTTATACTCAGATCAAAAGTGCAAAGCCTTTTTCCTAAGAGGCTAAGAACTCCACTTGATGGTTTTTATTTCATCAAGCAAATAGATATTTCTTTGTGGCACCTGTAGTTCTGAAGAAAGGACTGCCCAAACTATAAAGGTACTGCTAGGAAAATTGTTCTAATTTAAAGATACACATTTTCACTGTACAGCCAGTAAATTTCTAAATTACTTCATTACGCTTCAGTCTTCGCTTCATAGATTTCAATGTTAGAGACAATTTCATGCTGGGAATTCATAGCACAGTATCATCCCCAAAGTGTAGTTCATGAGTTTAATGTAATTTGGCTGGGGACCCATGTGAAGCACTCACATTTACAGAGCTTTCAATTTCAAGTTTAATACAGGTGTCAGATGTTCCACAAGAAACCTTTAATAACTGGTAATAGTCTGCTAGTACTGATATGGTTCATTTCTTTTAAAACATTTAGCAAATGAACACCTGTGTGGATTGTTAAAGCCCAGAGATTAGTCCATTGCCACTTTGTAACTACTCTGTGTAATAAAGAGAAATAAAAAGCAAACAATAAGGCAAATTAATTTCAAGCCTTGGGAAGATTTGTGTTACTTGTAGAGTGAAATTACTTGAACAACAATGCACTGGATAAAGAATTATATTATTCAAGTTTAGTTGCTACATAAAGGTAATAGTCAAAATATTTTTTGGAAAAATCTGCTGGTGAATAGGAAATCTGGAGGAAATCTGGTTTTTGCTGGAAAACAATGTATAGACTTAAATCTTGATCTGATTATGCAACAGTTACTGTATCAGCTATTTTAAGATCACAGGTATTTCATCACAGTGGAATGCTGGCACTGAGCTTTATACTGTTTGTGCTGGTTTCTTTTCTCTGTAATTTTAAACTGAGTTTCTTTTGATCTGTGTAAGTGTAAAGAAATCAGAGACAGGCTCAAAGCATAAATGCAGAACAAGGATATTTCCAATGCTATTAAATTTTAATATCACAATTGGTTCTTTTTACCTGGTTCAGCTTTCCATCATTAGCTGCAGAGCTTTTTTCAACAAGGCTTGTTATCTGGAGATAAGGCCCATCCTGTACCATTGTGAGAGCTAATCCTTGTTCATCCATCCTAATATCTGCCATCAATGCTGCAATCTATGTGTGCTGAGAGAAGTTTTCCAGCGCTGTCAACTGCCCTTTGAAAAGTGAGAGGAAAACTTTACTAGCTGAAAGTGTGATCTCATGCTTCAGTAAAAGGTTTAAGGAGACATTTGAGCAGGTGCTGTCCCCATTCTTAAGTGTCCAAACAGCTAAGCCTCTCATCCTTAGTTACTTCTTTAGACGGGCATTGTGTGCTGAGTTGCTGCCAAAAGACTCCATAAACTTGCTTTCTGCAAATAAATACACTGAAAGTAGTTTTATTTAGAAACTTATTTCTTAAAAAGTCACACATTTTGCCAAGAGAAGGAGCGATAGTGCTGTTACTTAAGGATTCATTACTAACAGCAATATATTCAGGGAAGGTAGGGAACAGGGCACAAAATAACAGAACAGAGGAGTTTCCAGCTATTAAGGATTTCAAGAAAATGCTGCATGCCTATTGCAAATGGATTTTTCAAATCACTATTTTTTCCATGCACCAATTCTTTCTGGTTTAAAGGGAATAATTTCAGCTATTTTTCATCAAAAGCCTTACATTTTCTCCACCCTTAAGAAAATTTGTCAAGTATAGGGGATTTCAATGGGAAGTAAGTACAGGGCTTGTCCTCCAAATAACAAATCCTACTGATTGCTGTTGAGCACTTTAAGATTACTTTCCCGATACCTCCATTTTGTTTGTATAGTCTGCCATCTACATAAAATACTTACATAAAAATAAACAGCACAGACAATCGCCCACTTGGCTTCCCGGTATGTTCCATATAGACCAGTTGTGCTGCTCTGGAAAAAAAAGTGGGTGGTCACTGTTGGAAGGAAAAAAATTATGCAAGCAATTAGGTATTTTCCAAGTACCAGTAGATGTGGGGACTGTTTGGTTCATTTACTTCAGCATTTCCATACCAGAATGACAGTATCGAAGGCACAGAGCTATTGTGGCCAAAACCGGGCTGGTTTCCCACATTCGGTGCATTGTTCATTTATTGGCTACAGATTCCCCGCAGTTCTGTATAGCTGAATCCATGGAAAAGCATGCCATCAAAAATGGCTGTATTTGGGTGAAATTTCCAGTCACAATTAATTAGGTTTTCTTCCAAAGACACAGCACAGACACAACGCCGTGGAGCGCTTCTGAGCGGCTCCAGAGCCGCCAAACCTCAGTCGTTCCACTTCCCCTGTTCTCATCAGGGCTGCAGAAGTACCTCTGGAATTTCCCCTCATGCCCAACCTGGCAAAGGGATAGAGAGCAGTGACTCGAGACTCAGAAAGCAGTTTCTGTGGTGAACACAGACCTGTGATCGCTCCCCAGCCCTTGGTACTGACCAAGCGGCTCACTCTCGGTTCCAAAACACCTCTGGGGATCGCGATGCATGAGGGCCGCGAAGGACCAGGCAGCAGATCAACCTCTGGGACCCCCCGGGCCGGAGCCGGGCAGGGACCGGGCACGGCGGGATCTCGGGCACCGCCCGCCCCTCACGGCGGAGCCGCCCAGGGGCAGCGCCCGCCCCACCCTCGCCACATGCCCGCGCCCACCGGCGCCGCTTGGCCCCGCCCGTTCCGCGCCCTCCGTTCCCCGCCCTTCCCACCCCGCACGATCCCCGCACGGTCCCCGCCCTTCTCACCGCCCCCAGCCGGTCCCGCCCGTCAGCGGCAGGCCCCGGCCCCGCACCGCGCTCCCCGGGCACAGCCGCCGCGGCCCCGTGCCGCCCCGTCCCGCCCCGCCCGGTGCCGCCCCCGCGGGAGGCCCCGCCCCGGCCGGGGCGCGCTGGGGACCGCGGGTTCCCCTTCCGGAGCGGCCGCCGCCCCCCCGCCCGCCGGGTTCGCTTCCGGCGCCGTCCGGGCTCCGTTCCTGCCGCCGCCGCCGAGCGCGGCGCGGGGCCCATGGAGCCGCGGCCGTGAGGCGCCCCCGGCCCGGGCCCGCTGCGGGAGCCGGGCGGAGGCCGGAGCCGGGTGCCGCCGGAGCCGGAGGAGATGGACAAACTGACCATCATCTCAGGATGCCTCTTCCTGGCCGCCGACATCTTCGCCATCGCCAGCCTGGCGAACCCGGACTGGATCAACACCGGCGAGTCCGCGGGTGAGGGCGGCCGGCGGCGGGACCCGGCGGGCGGCCGGGAGAGGGCTCCGGCAGCGCCCGGGGGGCTCGGGGCCGGGGCGGCGGCGGGGCCGGCGGGAGGCGCCCGGGGGAGGCCAGCCCGGGGGGCTGCTGGCCGCGGGGCCGGGGGGCAGCGGGGCCGGGCTCCGGGGGCTCCCGGGGCTGCTCCCCCGGGCCGGGGGGATCTGGTGGGACCCCAGCCCCGGGCAGAGCCCCCGGCGGTGCCGCCCGGCCGCCTCGGCGGAGCTCTGTCTCCCGAGGGGTCCTGCAAAGCCCCCGAGCCGGCTCTGGCTCTGGGAAGCCGAGCGCCAGGGCAGCATCCCTGCCTGTGCCTCCCAGGTGCCGTCACCTTGGACAGGGAATTGAGATTTGTCTCTGCTTAGTTTGCGGCAGGTTTGGAGTGTTTCGTAGTACGCTGGCGTTTCCTTTGTTGCAGGGAAGTTCTTGTTTTCCTTCATCTTTTTCTTTCCCCCAGAATATTTCCTGCTTGCTGATTTTTATCAGCTTTTAAGCCGAGATCCCATGTGTTCTTTATTTTAGAGTGTGACATTGTTACCTTTAAAAGAACAAGGATTTGTGCATCTGTCTTTTTACTAATGATGTAATTGTTTCTGTGAACAATTTATTTCAGTCTGTTGATAAAGACCTGCATGTTGTGATCAGTGGAGCAGGGAGAGAGAACAGGAGGGGGACAGCTCTTTGATCTCATGTCCCAGAGGAACCCAGAGCTCTCTGTCAGGAAAGGAAGCCATCCTTACTGCAAACAGATTAAACTAACTTAACCACTTTGACTGGTCACAGGACCCGAGGGAACAGCATGAAGCTGTGTCAGAGGAGGTTCAGGTTGGGTATCAGAGGGTGATTGGGCACTGAACAGGCTCCCCAGGGCAGTGGTCACAGCATCAAGCCTGTGTGTGTTCAAGAAGTGTTTGGACAATGCTCTCAGGCACATGGTGTGATTTTTGGGGCTGTTCTGTGCAGAACTAGGACTTGGACTTGATGATCCGTCTGGGTCCCTTTCAGCTCAGGAGATTCTGTGACTCTTCCTAAACTTATAATTTCCAAGCAAACCACAGGTTAGTATAGAGAGAACTGGTCTGGCTGTAAAGACTTCTGTCATAAATTCTTGCAGAGGATTTAGAAGTTTTTCTTCATCTGGCTTGCATCTTCCATGCCTAATATTCACTGCATGTGAAGAGTTTGCACTGGTTCACATTGTGTCATATTTCCTTTATTCTAATGAAGTAGAGTATTAAAAACACTGGCTGTTAGGGATTGGTGACTGTCCTCTGACCAGACTGTACTAATGGCTTATTTGATTTGCTTTTAATTACCTAGTCTAGAACCCAGACTTTCCTACATGGTTCAGAGGAGAGGAATGAGTCCCTTCCCAAAGTGCAGCCTTCAGGAACTCCCTGGGTGACTTCACTGTTCCTCCTGTAGCTAATTGTGATGATCTTCCTGCCTATGGCTAGATGAAATAGTTGGTTCTTTCCTCTTATAATTCCACCTAACAGCAGTGCTGCAGTAATGAGCCCTTCTTCAGGGGCTTAAAGTAAAATAAAATAGTATTAATTTCAAATATTTAAATATGTCTTTCTGAAGTCCTGCCTCACATTAGCAGATCCTGTGCAATGTGTAGGATGTTGGATTCTCTTCGTGTGTATAGAAATGAGATAACAAAAACTATTCTGAAAAAAGTGCTCAGGGAAAAAATGGTCCTTTGGGAACTAAGCACAGTCCATTAGGTTCTTTCCTAAAGAAAAATGTTTTATATCTCTTTGTAGTACAAAAATTGTTTCCTAAAATATTTTAAGCAGCAATCATTATTGGTTACTTAGTGGATGATTACTTAAGAATCATCTGCCATTTCTGAGGTGCAATGAACAGTTTTAATTAGGCTGGCAAACACAAAATCTGTATGGATTTTTCTGAAGGACTACACCAGTCAAAGAATGTTTTGACAGACCTAAGCCTTCTTTTTCTTTGCTCTCTTTTGAAGCCAAACAAATTGTTGTCTTGGTAAAACCATAAAGGAGAGCTAGCTGCCTCCCTTAATGACCCTTCTGTAGGTTTTTACTGATAGAGGATTCAATGCATTATTGTAAGACTTGTGCTGAAAAGCAAAACAAATGTATATTTCTGGTGCTTAGACCTTCTAACTGAGCTGTTTGCCCAAACTGTAAAGAAGGGAAATGGGGAGATGCCCATTGAACCAAGGACTTCCTGTAGTATTGAATTATGAAGTGAATGCTTTTATGAGTGCCATTCATTACCCAGAGACTGCTGGGGAGAGATAAAGCACAGGAGGGCACAGCCCTGATGGTAAAACCTGTCCCAGCTGCTGGTGACATTCAGGGACTCTCAGCAGACTACTGTGCTTGGAGCACATCCAAGGCATCCAGCTTCCATATGTGCCACTGAGAAGCAGGGGGTTTTTGGAGCATCCTATGCTCAGCTGGTGAAAGGAACTATTTGGTGAAAGAAAATATTTCTTCACTTTATCTCTGCATTGTTAGGTTCATCACCTGTGGGAATTATTCTAAATTCTGCTTCTACAAATCAGCCTAGTAGCAAGGAGGAAGGGGAGTAATAGTATTTCTCTGCTTGGCTGCTGTCCTAGGGGTTCTGAAAGGCAGCATGGAACAGCCTGGTCTCCTCAACACTGCAGCTGTTTGAGGATGGCAGAGAGCAGAGGTCTTGGCAAACCTGAGAAGGCAGCACTGCATTGGCTCATTCAGAGCTGTTTACAGCCACTAAGGTTGGGAACCTGGGCTTATGTTTCAGGAAAAAAAAAAATCTGTTCTGATTTGGATGCTAAACAATATGTAGCTCTTACTCCAGAGATAGTGATGAGTTTCAGGTAAATTGGATAGCAAAGTAAATCACTGGCTTTAATGCTTCTCTGGAAAATCTAGATCGTTTTCAGTATTTTTTCAAATCAATATAAAAGGGCTGATTAGTCTCCTAAATCTTACTGTTAAAGATAAGTTTTATAGTCACTTGTAAAATGTTGGCTATAAAAATTTCTCCCTAGTAATTATTAGCAAAGGATTGCAGCTGAGATTATTGAAGGTCTTAGATGCTTATCTGTCTTTAGGCCAGAGGAACTACACCTTTGTGGACGTGGGTCCAAGTCTCTGCTGGGCACTTTTTCTTTATGTAGTTTTGTAAGAATTGTTCATTAACTTGGTTTCAGATATTTCATACATCTTTAAGATGGTAAAGGAAAGATGAAAATTAAAAGTATTTTTCTTACAGTGAGTTCTCAGGTTTTGTTATTCGTGCTGTGCAAGTACAGAGCACTGATAACTCCAATCTGGAAACCAGTGGCTGCTCAGTATTCTTGCAGTGACTGCCTTTTCTTATCAAACTGACACTCTGTGTGAGAAATAAGGACAAAGTTGGCTTTAATTTAAGCCAATGCCTAAAGTGCCACTGTAAAGTAGGAAGGAATTTTGCTCCTGTATCTCTACACTTCTGCAGAGAACTTCATAAGCTGATAGTTTTGTCTCCATATGTTCCTTTCTTTGTGTGGGAGGGTCTTTAATGATTTTGATATTTTGTCTTCAGTAGGAGAGGAAGGGGGATAGAAGCAACTCTAGCTTCAGCTCTCAACCCTTTTGTAGGAAAAAGGGTATGAATAGTATGCACAGTTGAAATTAGAGATGTTAAAAGCTGTACATGTGGGGGGGGTTGACAATTTGAAATGCTTTTTATAGGGTTTAGTATAGGTCAAGTAAGTCAAGAGAATAATTTAATCAAGTAAAATCTCCCTTCAGAAAGCTAAGCTATCAGTTTGTTTATGTGGCTTAGTCATCCCTTCCTATGTAGCATGATTGTTCATTTGATTCCAATTTACAGAACAACGTGTACCCTTTTCACAGCAGTCGTTAAGTTAATGTGGATGTCAGGACTTAGGGGTGCTTAACTGATGGGTAACTCCTACAGCAAGGGTATATCACATCCTCCTGTGCTGATCCACAGGTCACCAGGGAACACACAGTAGGATGTTGTGGCCAGCCCACTCAGCACAGGCCCAGCAGAGCTGACCTGGGCCATATCTGTGTTCAGCAGAGCTTCCAGTTTCATCTTGCTTCTGTGACAGAAGTATCAAGGTCACTTGTGTTAGGAATTATACTTTTCATTTAAACTGCCTTCTGTATCTTGCTGTGCAGTAACAGTGTGAGAGTGAAATGTGAATCTAGAATATGATGCTTATTTAAAATGGTCTGTTTACCAGTGCTGCCTTTCTATGTATCTTCCAAAGTGTTATGTGTAGTTCTTGGGGTGTGCATACTCCGTTGCATTTTTATTTGTGAAGTATGATTTCAGATGCAGTGGTCTTACAGAACAGCAGGTTCTGTGCAGCAGGCCATTCCTCCTCAGGCAGTTAACTCCCTGCTCCTGTGGAATAAGTTGTCTAGCACTTAGTGGAAAATTACTGATGTTCAGTGTTATTCCTCTGCATGTCATAGCTCTTCCTGAGGAATTTTGCTTCACAATCCCAACAGGAACTGTAGCTTTGTTGGGATCAGCTTAATGAACTATCACAGGTGGTGTGACCAAGCAGTGATTCCTGGCTCCTGCTGAGCTTGAGACCACTGAAATACTTTTCTTTAATTGGAGCACTGATTATACATGGAATAAACTCAAGACCACATGAAGGTGGTCAAATGAAACAGTACTTCTACACAGAACAGAACAGATAAAGTAAATAAAGTATCCCCAACTTGAAAAGGGTGTAAACTTGAGTTCCAGCTGGCATTATTGTTCTAAATGAAGTTGTCTGCTCAAAAAGTGGTGGTATGTAAAAATCAGTATGGCATATTACCAGTGACTTCTGCCCTTTAGGGCCTGTGCTGAGGAGCTGTTCATGTGCAATGCTCCCATGTGGACAAATCATGGTATAGAGCAGCCATTGTGCTGTCCTCTGAAGGAGACAGTGTTTGGCTTCTGTGATGTGTGGATAGTTGGTCTTTCAAAAACTGTCTGCAAAAGGGTTCTGGTGATCCTTTGTTAAGCACCTTGCAATATACTCAGAACAGAGTGTGCATCTCCCAGCTCTTCTCAGTAGCGAGTGATGGGACATGATAGGAAGCAATTCTACAAAATTACTTTTTCCTAATGTTTTTTGTGCTATCATGTAGTGACTGTGACAGGAGAAGTTATTTGCCCTTTCATGAACCTGTTTGGATTGCATGCTGAGAATACAAAAAAAAAAGGAGGATGATACAGAGAATGAAGATTTATGTACCATCAGGTCCTAGAGGTGAGTGCTGGAAAGCAATCTCCAAAGCCATCTGAACATCAGAGTGTTAAAATTAGATTCTGGGACATAATTTTCAGGAAAACACATTGCTTTGATGGATGCTCCCAGGTGTGTGTGGAAGGAGGGAAAGGTGGTGGTGGTGGGTTGTGATGTGTTGCTGATCCCCACAGTGAGGGATTAGGACCTGCTGGTCCTAAGATGCAGGCCCTGCCAGCAGCACTTGCATTTCAGAGATGTTGCCAGTGCCTTAAAACCAACAGCACAAAACCCAAACAAGAACAAGATTCTGAACCCCATATAATCTGAATACTCTAACAAAAGTGTCCTGTTAATAGGTCTGCCTGGATTGGGAGGGTCAGTGCCATTTTTAAAATGAATATTTCCATTCCACTTTGTGTCTGTAGATGTCTTTCAAGTGGATGTAAAAATGTGACAAAGCAGAGTGTTTGAATTGTGCTTGGGTTCTGTAATCGACCAGGCCTTAAGGCACAAGAAAAATCAATAGAAAGGCATTGTTGTAATGAATTAACTTTGTGCTTACTCAACCACTCAGCATTTGAACATATGGAGCTATTTTATGTGTAGGAAGAAGCTCATGAAAGAGAGCTGTGTCAGCCTGGTTATTTGAGCCTGCCAGAGAAGACATGAGAGAGCCAATTGTTTTTGTCCATAGAGGAACTGATGTTTTACATCTGCTTTTAACAAATACAAACTAATGCTGCTCCTGTTAGGTGCATGTTTTGTTTTCTCTTTAGTGTGGGAAGGTACAAAATTATTTGTTTGCCTTCCACCAAATCCTGTTGAATTCCTCACTCTCTAATTAGTGTTGAAGAGTTAGGTAAGAAATATCTGATTATAGAGTACAGATCTGGGAGCCAGTAACTTTCAAATCTAGCATCTGGCACGGCTGACTTTGGATGTTGGCAAGTTATTGTGGTAGTACCCCGATTTCTTCCTCTGTAAAACAGAGGTGGTGTCTTTATCGCAGTAACTTCTGTTAGCATTAGCAGCAAAGCTTTAATTTTGTTTTGTTGGGGTTTTTTTTAACTTATGTTTCCTGTCACAGTTTTACTTTATTAAACTGAGGGGGAAAATCACAGAATGACAGGCATTTCATTTGTCTTTTCTAATAGTAGGTGCTTTGGATAAGGTACTTGAGTTTCAGGTACTTGGAATAACCTTTTTTGTCTTTATTTACTTACCAGCAGTGTGCACAGTTCCTACAGATTAAATTCTATTCAGTATGTGCAGATACAGACTTGTTTTCTGTTCATCCTGTGCTGTACTCCAGAAGTATGTAACTGTAAAGCTGCTTTATACACAGATGGTTTGTCTGTGGGAAAGGTGCCTTGTTCAGACTTCAGCTTTGTAGCTTCAGGAAGTTACCTGAGTTTGATCTGTTTATTAAAATCAACTTAGACCTGATTTGAGCTGTGTGTATTACATTTGTTGCCACAAACTTACACTGAAATGAGCACAAGAGTAACTTAAATGTATTGAGTCTTAAAAGTAAGGATTCAATAGTGTGTACCACAAAACAAAGATTTAAAATTGTCTGAAAGAATAAAAAAAAGGAATCCTGTTAATGGCTGGGGCTTATTAAAAACATTTGTATCGTTTAGTTTCCAGCCAGCACTTATATGTGAGCAGCATTATGTAAACTCCATTTGTACTTTTGCCAAAGCAAAGAAGATCAGTAGGTCAAACTTTTAAGCTTGACCTACTTTTTTTTTCATAGGTTCCTCACAACAGCTCAACTTTTTCCCATTTATTTTCATGCAGTGCATTGCAGTGTGTAGGATTTTCATCTTAAGCAGGAGTTCTTCACCTTGTTCTTGAGTCCTTTTCCAGCAGTGGTTGAGGTCTGTGTATTTCAGAAGAATGTAGCTAGAGTGACTCATGGATGAGGAAGTATATTGAACTTCACAGAGAATAAATGCTGCTCTTTATTTTAGAAACAGATACACAATGATGTTTGTAGTATGGTGGAACAAATACAACATAGGGGCTGTTTTATTCTTCTACAAAGTAATTTGGGAAAACTATAAAATTATTTAAATTTTTTAGTTTATACTATTTTAAATGTAAAAATAAATTCCTTATTACCTAACTGTAAGTTGCTATTATTGTAATTCAGAGTGTCTACAAATTTAGTAATTGACAGAGTTTTTTATTAGTAAGGGCTATATGCAGGAGAAAAGTTCTTTGGTAATTTTGCAGCAGTCCCCTTATGTACACTCCAGCTGCTTTCCTCAATTTCACTTTTCTTCCACAAGCCTCTGACTGATGGAGATATACACAGATCTGAAAAACTGGAGATATGGCCAAGAAGAGGATCTGTGCAGGGTATGTGTCTATTTTAAGGAGAAAGGAAACAAGCTAGACTGGCAAAGCAGTTCTATTGGCCTGATCATATAGGGATCTATATGGAATCAATGGTCATAGGTTATATTCCATCTCAGTGTGAAGCTTTTGGGTTCTTCCTATGATATCATGTTTTATTTCCTGTCTGATGTATTGTCTTGTGTATATATTTTACATTTTGTAGATAGAGTTGATGAGGAGAGCTGGATCTCTCTTGGGTACCCTAGGAAACATCTGATTGTGATGGTTTTTCTGTGGGATGGGCTAATCCAGTAGGAAATACTGGCTGCTAAGAGTCTGAGGTTCGAAATTCATAGAGTGTATAGAGCCTGGTTCCTGTCTTTGAGCAAAACATACTCAGTCTGTTACATCTGGGTCCTTGGGATGAGCTCAAATGCTCCCTTGTGAGGGCATCAAAAGCCTCCCAGTGATTCACTGCAGTGTTCAGAGCCAGCACAACACAGTGCAATGGGCAACAGTTGGCTGCTACCCAAGAACCTCGTGGTAGCTGCAATTCTGTGCCATAAATTACAAAGCACTTTGGGATCATTAAGGATGACAGTCTCTCAAGGTGTAGTGATTAATACTGCACTTGGATGTTTAAATACTTGTCCAGTTGAGGACAGTTCTCATTAGGCCTTGAACTTACTTGATGGTGAGCAATTCTTTGTGTCATTGTTTGCACACTGCATTGACAGGGCTGGGCTGCCTCTGAGATTGGTACATCCAAGAATTTAATAATCAAATTACAGTGTTCATAGACAGCAAAGTCAAGTAGTTTATTTCTGTAGTGCTCATCATGGAGCAGCTTCCCAGTTTGTATTCTTGCAGTTCTTACTTCTGGGCTTTCCATTCTTTGCCCAGGTTGTTCTTGTGTGGTTTCCACTTCTCTTTGGCAGCAATGTAATTTAGTTGTATTTTAAGGAAGAGGTATGGGATCAGAACAGGATAACTGATCATTCAGTGTACCTCAGAACTGCTTTGCTATGAATACTTCAGAAGGGCTGCTTTGAACCCTGATTCTTTCTACTTTTCTCAAATTGATGGCATATATACTAATGGTGTTAGGATATCTTAGTGAAACTGCTTGCTTTCTGCAGTAAAATCTTTGTATACATCTGAAATGAGAAGGATCCTGACTTTGTTGATAGGCAGGGCAAATGTACAAGTAAGGGGGAATGGTTTCATCTGTAATTTCATCAGTGTGAGCTTAATGTATCAAACATTAGCAACCTTTAATTGTAATGTCTTTATACCAAAGTAAAATGGAGAAAACTCATAAAGGGTTGTCATGGCCTTCAGGTTTCCTGAAGGATGACTTTTGTATAGTGGGTGACTTGTTTGACTTGAAAATTTGCTTTGATGTTCAGTCTTTTCTATATAAAATAGAAATACTCTAAATTGAGCATGAAGAGATACCTTTTCTCAGTCATAGACAGTAATCCAACAGTATTCCCATGGTCAGTGGAAGTGTCAGCTCCAGACCTGCAACAGTGGAAGATTCTGATTTCCTTTCTTGTAGAGGAGAAAATGCACTGCTGCTTCCTCTGTGCCTGTTGATGTGAGGAGCATTGTAGGCGTTCCATGCTGTGGGGGAAGAGAAGTCACAAGGGTGAAGAAAGAATTTTTTGATTTTCCTTAGGTTGAATTGCATTCTGAAACGAATTGTGCACCTAAACTCATGCGTTAATGATGTGCTCTCCATTGTAGAAACTCGTGGGAAGAAGCATGTTTCACTTTGTTTTTTAAACCCACACTTAATTCAATTTAAAAACTATGCAACAAGATTGTACAGGAAACCTGAAAAGATTGAAAGGCCAAGAATTTCTAATGTGGTCCTTTAAATTCTTTTAGTGGAATATTACTGGGTCACTCAACAATTTCAAGAAGCACCCTGAAGCTCAATACATGAAAAAAGGTGAAATAAAGAGAGTAAAGGCCAGAAGTAGCAGTTGTTGTTTTACAAACAGAAGTCTGTTGACTTATGCCCAATGTAATCTGAAGTGCATGTTCTCTGTAAGTAGAGGTTCAGTAAGATGAAGTTGGTGGTAAGGACAGAGATCTCTTGGTTGTTTGTATAAAATCTAAAATTAGAGTGAATTTGTTTCAGAATGTCAGTATAACAAATGTGTAAACATTTGTTAACAGATATGTTCTTTGGAGCACTATATAACATCTGGTTGCTTTTTGAGAACAGTCCTACTTGCTGTTTCAATAAAGTCCTATTTTATTTCAGTGAAGTGCAAATTTAACTGTTCAGGAATGGTCTGTCTTCTCTTATGCTAGTAAAAAAATATAAAAGAGAACTCTTCCAGACTCTAACAGTCTATTTTTGTAGATGCCAATTTGTGATAAGGGAGAAAGTGTTATCACCACACAGACAGCACCTGTTAATTGCCTAAATAATTCAGGCTTAAATTATGCAGGCTTCTAAAACAAGGACTTGCCCTAGCAAAAGCAATAAGAAAACACATACTTTGAGATAAATCCTGAGTATGCTTCCTTCATTCCTATTCTTCTCTGGTTTTAATGTTTTTGTTGTGATGGGAACAGCAAGTGAATGCCTGAATTTGAGGATTATTACTGCAGAAGAAGGTTGGGGTTTGGGTTGGTTCAGTTTATTTTTCAGTTTGCCTTTTATATTGGTGGGGGCTTAAAATATTAATTAGGCAGGAAACTGTGTGCTAGCAGTCCTGAATGTAGTTAAGCTGTATGTCAGTCTGTCTTTCAGCTTCATCAACTTGTAGATAATAAAATCTTGGCCCTGTACCTAATCCCTACTTGAAGTGCAGTTTAACCTGTATTCCCAGTTGTTACAAGCATGTCATACACAAATTTGGCAACAGTTAAAAAGCGCCTTTAGGAATAAAAACTAAGGTTAAGTTTTAATTTGCTTGAAATATTATTCTAGTTGCAGTGAAATACATCTTTGGGCAAATAGGTGCTGTTCTTCAGTCGATAAAAGTGCCACATGGAAAAAGCAAGTCTAGTAGACAGAAATAGGCTCTTTTATGTCCCCAGCTAATACAGTGGTGGTAACCTGTGTGTCCAGGGAAGGACTTGCAAGATCAGAAATATGGAAATATGCTTCACCTTTCCATTTTTTCTAGCAGTTCTAATGAAGGATTACTTCTACCTGCAAACCTCCCTTCTCATGTCCTCATTGCTATAAATACAATCCTGCCATCAGTTCTGCGATGTAAAGAAACTGCCACAATTGTTAGTACATTTGGTTTGGGTTTTGAATGTTTTGTTCTTTATTTAGCATAGTCTGTTTGCTGTACTTCCAGGCAATCTGGGCCTAAAATATTCTGTCAGTAGTGGACCAAAAGAAAGTTATGCTCAGGTATAGGCATTCAAGCACATAAGGTGTATTTAGGCTGAGTGTTTGCAGAACAGACACCTAAACTCTGCAAATGTGTTTCTAACCATATAAATGCCAAAAGGCATTTTATTTTTAAGATAAGATTCTCTTTTCACCTTCACCATTGGGTGATTCATGAGGCCATGGAAGAGCCAGATCAGTGGGTGTCCTTGGAGCATGTCTGATGCAAGCTGAGATCAGTGCAGAGCACAACAGTTGTATCTGACAGAGGAAGATGATCCTTATTCCTCATGAATTTAATTTGTTAAAATGCATAAGCAATCTTGAAGGCAGAGCCAGGACCTGAGTTTTTCCCCTTCCTTTGTCACTAGGTTGGAGAAATTGCTTTAGGCTGTAACCAGGAGGGTCGATGCTTACTTTCTCTCCATGAATAAAAAGAGGGAGAACAATAGGATACTTTACTTGGGGTGGTTTGGGACTTTTGGTTTATCCATCCTGATCTGCTTGAGCATATCTAATAAGTTTGAAACTCAGCCAACTTGATGAAATGATGCTTTTGGATATGCAGGAGTTAAAAAATGGAGGGCTCTGAAGTCCAGTTATAGCCAGCCTGTGAACAGACCATCTTATAGGACACCTGTGTGGAAGGTGATCTGCTGCCCTGTGAGATCCAGAATTTCTGTGTTGTTCTGGTTATGTTGTGCAGCCTTAGAGAGCTGCACATCAACCATGCAGTTGTGAGGTGCTGAGCAGACCATTTCTGAGAAGGTTGGGGTAGGGTCGTGTGGTGTATTGGATAAAGAGGTATCATTTTACAGCTCTGTCTGAAGCCAAATTTAACTAACTGTTAAAAAGAACACAAGCTCATCAGATGTTAAATGGCAGAACAGCTGTAGGTGTTATAGCTTGTGAACATATGGCATAAAATAGTGTAGCTGACTACAAAAATCACTTTTAAATATTGACACTGCCTTTGATCTTTCTTTTTTTAGGCAGTGAATTTTGTCAACTTTGAGTAGCTCTACTTTGGTTGGAGGAAAAATGGAAATAATTGGATTCTTTGTTTGTGTTTTAAACTAAATAAAACATTGCTTTCTTATTTTAGGAAAGTTCTCTCTTTTTTTCCAGGCCCTTGCTGCTTCAGAAACTGTAAAGATTCTAGTCACTGACAAAACTGTTCTATTGTGAAAAATGCTTATAGTGTTAGAAAATAAACAACCAGAAGGGTGCAGCTTATTAGAGATCCTTTTTACCAACATTTAATTAATGTTGTCTTCTGAAGTAGGAATGAATACCTTCTTCTGAAGGAAAGAATACCTTCAGCACAGGCAGATTTCTTGGCTCTGATACATGAGAACACACAGCCTTTGTTGTGTCAGGAGAGTTGTTCAAGCATTAGTGCCTGAGGGTAGCTCTTAGAGAGTCTGGTGGTCCATCTCAAAAAAAATTTTAATAAGAGGGGTTGCAAAAGAAAAAAAACATTAAATAAACCCAATACACAAGCAGCAGGGCATTGAAAGTTACTAGAATTCAGAAATAAACTCACTTTTTATTGGTCCAAATGTCTGCAATTTAAGCATCCCTTAGAACTAATGTACTATAATGATTGTCATCTGTAGTAATAAACTTTTCTAATATATGTAAGTCTTTCCCAATAGATGGCCCCTGATTTTTTTTCTCTTTGGGAAAGGAAGAGGGAGGGAGAAGACTGTGGGTTTTGTGGGGGGGAAATTTGGTTTACATTAGGCATGATACAAACAGAGAATTGAAAAATTTTGAGCCAACTTGGCACCAGATGTTCTTCAGCAGCAAGGCAGGCTTTTCTGCTAATATACCACAACTCTTTTAACATTGGCTTTAGACTTTAACATTTTGAATTCTTCTCTTTAAAAGTCAGTAAGATTTCTAAGGAATGCCAAAAATGGTACCTAATAAGTTCAATTATCTGGAAATAAAGATTATTAAATATAATTAAATTGGTAGGTTCCTCATAGCTCACATAAGCTGGGTTTGAAGCCAGGGATATTACCTCACCTGTATGAATATTTTTAAGAATACTTCGTTCCTGAAGCAAGTAAACATCTTTTACATCTCTAGAGCAAGAAGCATGATGCATTTCAGAGCTGGTTAGGAAGGAAAAGAGCATCAGATTTGAGAGGAGGGGATAAATGGAGTAGAAGAGAAATAACAGATTGTATAACATAATCTTAAAACAAGGACTCTTACAACAGGGTTCTTAAAAGTGGCCCTCTAGATATAGCAGAGACTTTGCCAGTAAATCTAGGTCTTTATTGAAAAATGGCTTTTTAACATGATGTAAATGTTTTTTAGGTGTTTGTTTCATACCAATGGAAATCCAGTGGGTGTATGAATTGATCTTGTATCTGGTCTTCTTCAAAGTGAGAAACTCCAAAGCTTTTTTCCCAGGGTTATGATACCTATTAGATGATTTGAGAGACAAATTGGAGTGAAGGCCAAAAGCATAAGATTTGGCATACAAAAGGCAGGAAAGATAATTTATAATCTGTTTGTTTTGAACTCTTCTATATTCAGTGCCTTTGCAGCTGATCCTCTTTTATTCTTTCCAGCCTTCCTGTAGATCATCCTTTAACATTCATAAATCTTATTTTAGTGAGTCTTGGTTTCCTGTTAATCTACTACCTGAACAACCTACTGGAACATCCGCAGTGAAAGAATCAATCTGTTCTGCTACATCCTGAATACTGCACTTGCATGGTAACCTCAGAGTTATTTTAGCAGCATAAGAGCTGAAGAGCATCTACTCAAACTACCTCCATCCCTCACAGAAGAAGTAATTATTTATGTAAGAACTGTACCAGACATTATATTCATCTACTTGATTAGAAACTGGCAGTTGATCTTATCTTGTAATTTGGTTCTTTTAAATAACCTTTATAGCTATTTAGGTATAACTCAGTACTGTGTTGTCCTACAATGACTGAAGCACAAATGTGAAGACAGGGTGTTCAACTTCCTTATAGTTATTTAGCTGCAGTTAATTATGTGTATGTGCTGTTTTAAAAAACGCTCTGATATTGAGGCTGTAAACTTTTTTGAATTGCTTTAGTGGGTCAAGGTTGAAAATTGAGATGAGGACTATAACTTACAAGGCTATAAATGTGAGCAGTTGTAGATACAAAGCGATTCTGGGAGCTGTGCCTGTGGGCCTCATTCATACAGAGACCCCATGATTCTGTTTGGCTCTTACAACATGGGCCAAGGATCAAGTGGTCTTCCCCAGCACTGTAAATTCTTTTTTCCTCCTTGGTTTTGCAAACCAGCAGGATGCTGTTATCTTTTTTGCCTTCACACCAGAGGTGGTGCTTATCCTACAAAGGCATAGCTTTTCCCTGGATTTTGGGAAAGGCAGAAGGAGAGCCCTCTGTTTCCAAGGAGCTAGTACCTAGACTATATAATTCATAGAAATTTTGCCCAAAACAAAATACATAGAAATAAACCTAAATAAGTCATTCTCTCTTCCCCCTTTGTATAGCAACATCACTTCAAGTACCTCTTGCAGGAAAATAAATTCCATATGTAAGAATGGGAAACATCCCACTTCAACTGCCAAATTCCTTTGATGACTTTGAAAATTTTCTTCTTGGAAGTGCCTCCTCCTTGTTTGCTGTTACGGGTAGGTGCATTGGAACTATTCTTTCCATGCTGTGTTGTTTTTTCCTCTCAGAAATTCCTCAGCTACACTTTGCTCGCTTTGGAAGCAGTCTTCTGTCAGAGA
This sequence comes from Monarcha castaneiventris obscurior, assembly GCA_026261815.1. Classification (NCBI taxonomy): domain Eukaryota; kingdom Metazoa; phylum Chordata; class Aves; order Passeriformes; family Monarchidae; genus Monarcha; species Monarcha castaneiventris. Next base: position 13,802,485 of record JAMPIT010000856.1, on the reverse strand, counting down.
GCTTGGTTGCAGGCAAGGAGCAGCAAACATGTTAAAGGCAGGGTGGCCAAAGCCAACTTGATGGTTATCTTTAACACTGGTGTGCAGAATTATCTGCCATGACCAAATCACTGTGTTCCCTTTAGACCTTTCAGGTTTCCACTTGGATTGGCAACAAGCTACCACCGTGCTCATTGCTGCAGCCTGTTCCTCTTAGATGTATCTACACCTTTTTCCATTCAAGTTTATCAGCTCAGTAGAACTTAGAAATTTTCCAAAACTGAGCTGTCCTTGTCTGTGGCCCAGTGAGAGTTACAGGGAATGGCTTAACTGAGCTGCCCTTAACTTCACATATGTCATTCCCTGGCATGTGACTGTTACCTAACCAGCAGCAATGAATGTTTTAGTGTGCCCAAGTAACACAGCTCCATGTACAGTGCTCATTACTAAAACATACAACTTAGCAGTGTCCTTGCCACACTGGCAGTGCTCTAAGATTCATGTCACCAGCACCTCATTAAGAAACCTCTAAACTCTGCTTTTCACTTAGCAAAGATGGTTTAACAAGTCTGCAGTACACTAAAGAAAAGTAGAAGTTTGAGCAGAAACTTCCCATCACAACTGGCATTTCCAGCAGCACCATCCCATCTCGTCAGGACAATGAGAGAGGGAGGGCAGGTAGCTCTCTGAGGGCAGTTCCATGTTCTAACCCCCTCACAAGGCATATTGGCCCATAATATTTATTTAATGTTAGTATTGAGCATTTTGCTAAGGATGTGGTTGATGGGAGGTAGAAATAAGGAAGCTGTTGTCAAGGAATATAAAGGGTTGCAGATGCATTTAAACCCAAGGAAGAGCATTTTCTCTAAAATGATAGGAAAGAGAAAACACATTTTCAACTTGGGACAGTAGGGCAGTACAGAGGAGGAGCAGGCACCCCAGGCTGAGCAAGAGCAGTTCTGAGCATTTGTGCCTTGGATGTTCATGTGCCAGCATAGCTGCTGAGCTCTGGGACCTTCTAACATTTGAGCCCCACCTCATTCACTGCATCTTGCTTTTACCATATTAGTTGTTTCTTGTGCTGTGGTAAGCTCCTCATGGCAGTAGCACCTCTCCTGTGTCCATCTGGCACACTTGGTCCCACATGTCCTGGCACTCAAATAACAGATGAGCAGTGAACATCTGAATGGCCATTATTATGCTGCTGCTTTCCAGCCGTGCTGTCACTGTGCCACTTTTAATAATTCAGAAGTGATGTAGAGGAGGGGGAGTTAAAGGGCTGCAGCAACCTTTGTTTCTCTGTGTAGAGTGTGATTCCTCCTTAGTGGCTGTGTAGTTACCAGGGAAACAGGAGAGGGATGGCAGAGCACCGCGGGGCTGGAGTGGAACTTAGGGGTCGCATCCCTGGCAGCTACACATCTGCACCAGGGGGCAAAATGAGGGCTTGCCTTTCCTTGGTTTGGTGCCTTTCCCCCTCTTTTCCACAATGGTTTTGTGAAACTTAATTGTTAAATAGGTGATGCTCCCCAGCATCGGTGTATTTGTTGAAGAGTCTTTTTATCACTGATTTTAGTAAAAATATGCTGTGTTGGAAAATGAGCATTAGTGGTGGTTTGGAGGAGTTGAGTGACACAGAATCTTTCTCTGAAATTAACTGGAGCCCTGGTTATACACAGACTGTCGCTACTGAGAGGTTGTTTAATGTGTTTGAAATGCTTTGGCACTTCAGGGAATACATTTACTGGAAAAGACTAAGGACTACTTCAGTAACATTTGCTCAGTGCAGCATTCTCTGATTTGATAAAGGTCGAATTTCATTTTTAATAATTAGCATATCTATCCTAATCACCTCCTGCTCTAGCTGTACTGACCTGGATAATGGCAGTCTCAGAAGCTTTGGGCAGAGAGGCAGAGGAGAGCAGGGGAGCAGCCCCTGCACCTCAGGGCTGTCCCTGTGGCTCCCGAGGCTGAGCCGTGGGCAGGGGGAGGTGAGTGGGCAGCTTTGTTTGCTGCACATGTTCAGGGCTGGATTCATCTTTCAGCTGCCTCATCTCCTGGCATTTGCTGTGTTGTTTGTTCCATACCTGCGTTAGGTGCTTAGGTTTTCAGCAATTACGCTGAAGTGGCTCTGAGAGGATGACTTAAAAACCTTTTACTTACGGATCAGTGGAACTTGGTGATTGGTTTGAGATGGCCTGTTGGGCTCCTTAACTACAGGCAGAAGGACTCTGCAATTTCATCTCTCTGTCCCTCTTTTCAGTGATAGGCTAGAGAAGGTGAAACAAGATTTTCTGTAACAAGTTAGTTTGTTTGCAGCTGCCTGGCAACTGTTTGCTTGATTGCTTTAGAATGGGACCAAGGGAGTAAAATACCATATAAACACGCTCTTCTTTTGAATTTCATGGCAAATAAATACTGTTTTTCCACACCAGAGACTTCTTTTGAAGTCTGAATTCAACAGATTTGTCACTATGGGATGAGCCCTGAGGTTTCATTTCCCTGTGCCCAGTTTATGCACACAAGTGAGGTATCCATGTATAGTCAACTTGAACTTGAACTTTAGCTGAGTTTATGAGCTACATAATGGGGTTGATTTTCCAGTTACCTTCTTGAAACCTTCAGAAATGGTTTACAGACCTCTTGCCCTCCATTTGCCTCCCTAGAGTCTGCACACTCAAGGTTCAAAACCTTGAATATGGAGTATATCTACTTCAAATTCATAATCCATAAAGCAGAGTTAAGAAAAAATACTGTGTATATGCTAGCAAGGTTTTAGCCATAAAGTTCAGTGTATTTCCACCAAAATGTCAGATTCTGAAATTTAATTCTGATACTTTAAAACTCTGATTTAAAAAACCCAAAAACAAACAAACAAAAACAACAACAATAAAAAACCTCACCAGAGTGAAACAATACTCTTGGGCACCAGAAGTGATGTTTAGGAAACCACCCTCTGAATGGTTTCTTGCAGCTATCTTTGTGTATTAAGAAGGAATGCTACTCTGGTACTCACAATTCAGATTCTTATTCTCCTTTTCTTCATATTCAGTTCTGGGTTTTTTGGTTTGGGAGGGGTTTTTTTGAGAAAATCACCTTTTGGAATAGTAGATGTTGATAGTAAGAAAAATTGCATTGAAAAATATTAGTTCAAGATGGAGTTCTCTTGTGTTTCCTCTAGATAAGGCACTACTGGGCTTAGCTTTGGTTCTCTCTCTGAATCTGACATGTTAAATGTACTCTTGTTAATTGAAAAATATCTTCAATATAAACTGCAAATTGCATCTACAAGATGAAATAGTTGTCTCTTGCTAATACATGCTCATCTCCAGCAGCTGTGTTTCAGTTAAGACACAAAATTGAACCAAGTCCAGTAGAGTTACTCCTATCACCATTGCTTTTGCCAAAGTTAAAAATGCACTAAATTATTGCCACTGAAGTCAGGAGAGGTCTTTGAATTCAGAAAACATCTATTGAGTGTATGATGTCATTTTTATTAAGTCATTCTTTGATTAGAATTGCAGTTTAGAAAAAACTGACTTCTGCTGTAAGGATAGTGAAATTGTTGTTAAATCCTAGTCTTGCAGAGTGATTGGATTAATTTCCTGTTCTGTGATGCTGCAGTGAATAGCCTCTTTATCCCCAAACTGCAGGAAACTGCTCAGTGTTTTGTATGAGGTTCTGCAGTGTGTGTGTTCCAGGGAGCTTGACTTTTAAGGACACAGGCACATCTCCCCTCTGCCCCAGCAGCTGAGGTGCAATGAAAACATTGCAAGCTATGGAAGAGAAGCTGTCCATGCAAAACTGTACTGTGCAGGTGTGGAGCTGTGCAGGATTGCTTGTGGTTATAACCCTGGCTCAGGTTTGTGTGATCCTGGTGAACAGCAATGGTGTGACTGCTGTGTATCTGGAGTAGAAAATGCCAACTTTATTGGGTTTGTAGTTGTTCAGTTTTTAGCTGAAAATTTGTCCCTGAATCTTTCAGTCGATGAATGTGTAATTAAAAGGATATATTTGAATAAGACTGAAATTTTGTACTCTAAACAAATGTTGCAAGAATATATCAACATAACATGCTAAGCCTAAGCTTCCCAGTCTTACTGTAATTATGTCTAAGTTGCCCTCTTTTTATTTGAAACGGGTCAACTAAAACTATATTTGCTTGAAGTAATTTGTGGAGAAAGATGTTGACTCTAATGCTGTCCACTGTTAGGTTTTGCTCCTAATGTAGATAAAGGATAACTGTGATTATTTAGGACAACAGTTCAGAAGAAAGGATAAAATTGAGAAATCTAGAACTTAATGTTTAAGAGACACTGGAAGAAATGGATCTTAATCTTGCAAGTTAAATTGGGGTTAGAAAGATAACTTCACTATTAAAGCTCAGTAAAAGCTTCTTTATGAGTCTCAAAAGCACTGACTTGGATTCAAAAGAAGAAATTTTTTTTATTATAATTTAACAGAAAATACATCATTTTGGTTAAATCTTTATGGTTCCTGTACCAATCTTATCCTTTTTCTAGGACCTTTTTGATAGATCTTTTGTGTAGATATCCCAGTTTCTGAGTGCAGTAACTCCTCCTAACAATCAAAAGGATTGATCAGTCTTGCATGGAGGGACTCTTTTTAATGAGTTACTGTCAAGAAGTAGGGTTTTTTTTAAGGTTTTTTAAATCATACATGAATCAAATGCAGTTTCTGCTGCAAGGCTCAGAGGCTCAAAGCTGTGTTTACAGATGAGGGGAAAAGATATTAGACAATTAAAGGCATTTTAGGGGGCTACAACTCATTTTGTTAGACTGTGAAAGTATTTCATCTTGCACAGATAAGGGAGTGATCCTCTATGCAACTCAGCTACCACATTAGCAGATATTGGCAGGCTTTATTACGAGTGCTCTATCCTTTTGATTAGACCTTGATTACCACTCAGGAACCAGATACAGCTTGCAGCCATCTCACTTCAGCTTGTGCAAGCGTGTGATGAAGGAACATGAAGACAGATGTTTATAGCATGCCCCCCATCCTCCGTGTTTGAAAGGCTTACTAAGGTTCATCAAAGAAAGAATCCCTTACTTTGGGGCAATTCTGAGCTGTGGTTTGCAATTGAGCGCCCCTCAGAGAGGATTTTGAAAGTTTACTTGCCTCTCTGCTATGTATTTTCAGGTGCTCTCACAGTTGGCCTTGTGCGACAGTGTCAAACCATCCATGGACGTGACAGGACCTGTATTCCTCCACGGCTGCCTCCCGAGTGGGTCACTACGTTATTTTTCATCATAATGGGAATCATTTCACTAACTGTCACATGTGGTTTGCTGGTGGCTTCCCACTGGCGAAGAGAAGCTACTAAATATGCCCGCTGGATAGCTTTCACTGGAAGTAAGTGACCTCAACTGCACAGTTGACCTGTATGCAGGATAAACTGGTGGAGTCTGAAATAACACCATAGCGTTGGAAAGGAACAAGTGCTTAGGGCTCCTGCTATGCAAAACATTCCTTCTCTTTAAATATCACATCTGAGGGAAAAATCAGTCTTCAGAAATAAAGGGGTTGGTATCTTAAGTGACTGCAATTGAGAGGGAATAATGGTGTGAAAGAAAGGAAGGCCTGACCCCTTTACCTTCCTTGGGCAGTGCCATTAATTGACCTAAGAAAATGAGCAGGGATAGAAGAGGCCGGTCCTGACCTGAGTGGCTGTAGTATTTAATACTTCCCCACTCCCATATATCCATAATCCTAGCATCATGCAATTGCTGAAAATTCCCTCTCTGAGGCAGAGGAGGCAGTTGGTACATCTGAGGTAACCTGTCCCTTACTCAGGTGTCTCGTGAATACCTCGTTCAGGGTTGAGGCTGGTTCAGTGCTGCTTCATGCTCACAGCAGCTGCTTTATTCAGAGTATCTGCATCCTAATTGGCTATGCAGGAGGATTGCCCACTGCAGAGCATCTGCTGTGCTTCACAGCACTGAGACTTCTGCTTCCAGAAGTGACCTGCAGCCGTGTTTTAGCCGGAGGGAGGAGTACCAGTGCTTTTCTGCCTCCCCTCATTCTGCTGTGCATGAGCACCGGTGTAACTCCTCACAGCTGAGCCATCTCCAGCCCTGTGTTTGCACACAGGGAAACATATCTTATGGAAAAACACTTGTAATAAGCAAGGGGAATAACTTTAAAACTTCCTTTTCTTGGTGTGTGTTACAGGCTTAGCCCAACTGTGAAATGGTGCCTTAATGGTGGGGATGACAGCATGAAAAAACTCAAAACCTGAGGGCTTTTAAATTGACTTGAATTATGACAAACCACTAAAGGTAGTGTGAACACTAACTAGAAAATGCAAGTTTGTGGTTTACATGGGCATAAATAAGGTTTAATGGAACTCTGTGACATGTAATGGTATCTAATACGAGTACGATTTAACCTTGTTTTTGGGAAGGCAATAGTATTAGAAAGTGCTCAGCTTCAACAAAGGTACTTCACTGAGGCACTTGTACAGTCAAAGCCATCTTTCTGACAACGTTGCTACACAGCATATTAAATTAATAGTGCAGCTCTTGCAGACAATGGAGCTATTGAAATGCTGTATCCGTTGTGATTGACTTTCATTTATTTTCCGGTGAATGATTAAAATAGCAGACCTGAGTATTACTGAATATTCCATCCCAACTTTTCCAGCGCACCTGTTTATCTAGACATATTTCATGTATATTTAATATATGTGGGGGGGTTAAAGCCAAAATGCCATATAAAGTTAAGATGCTTTACAGTAAGCTGGAGTCAAAGCTCTTTGGTAAAGAGAGGGGTTTGAGTTCTAGATATCAATGTTTTTCTTAAATATCTCAAATCATCACATCCCTGCAGTTTTAGTTTTCTACAGCTGTGATGATTAGTTCAGCCAGAAAGTACCCTAAAGCTGTTTTGTTTTGGGTTTTTTCTCTGGAGATTTCTTTAGGCTTGCAACAGGTTCATTATTAGATGTCTCAGTATAAAAGAACATTTTTATTTCAGCACTTGTCTTCTTGGTATGAGATGTTTAATAATGAAACACACTAATTTGTTCTTTTGCAAGTTAGAATTATTCATAATTCTATTAAGATATGATCGCTGCGTTGCTGAAATTATAAAATTCAATGTCTCTGGTATTCTTCTCCAGTACATACAAGTCTGTGACCTTTGCATTCCTGTTAACAAAGATGATGGGGAATTTTATCTGTGAACTCACTTGTTAGGAAAATTAATTTTGAAAAATAGAAGTGAATGGAAGGAAGAATTCTAGATTTTTCAAAAAGTGGTTGAGAGTGACTTCTGTGGTTCATTGGATGCAACACAAATTAGTAACCTATTTGTAGGTTAGTGTTAGGAAATACACAGCCATGTGGAATCAACTTGGAATACCATGAGCAGGTCCTTCCTGTGAAGTGCCAGTGCTGTTTAGATGAAAACACGTGTAACTCATTAGAAGGGGGTAGGGAAAACTTCGTATTTGTATTACATCTCATCTGCAAGTGATTTCAAGACTCAGTGGCCTCGTGCAGGCTGCTAGCAGATATTCTTCTCACAGAACTTTCTCAACACAACTCAGCACATCTATCCTGGGCAGGCAGGGAAGTCTGCTGGGGCTTCCAAGGGAAGCTCTGGCACTGGCAGCTCCGTTCCTTCAAATGCAGGGGGGTCTGGAGTAAATATCTGAGGGCAAAGGAATCCTCTTGCTCATCCCCTCCCTTGCAACTCTGAGAGTAGCAAGGAAAGCCTGGTTAAGAGGTCAGTTTTGCCCAGTTCATGCTGGAATTTATATATAATTGTATAACTTGAATTTTTCATGGAATTTTTGCTTGTAATCTTGTCATCTTGGATGACTCCAGATCTTTTTGAGTCATACCAATATTCAGATTTTTTCAACTAGTATAAAGTATTACTGAAAGTGGCCTTGTCTATCGTGTTCAGCTAAGAGAAATGCAAAAGACAGAAGTTCTCTTTCCTGTATACTGTATACTTTCCTGTATACTTCCTTTTCTGAAGGGATGCACCCCAGAGGGTATTTACAAGCACAGCATTTGCCTCATTCCCCAGTTGTTGGTGGGTTTACTGCACAGAAACTTATCCTTCTGATGTCTCTGCAAACAGCTTTGTGGAGAGGAGAGAGATTGCTGTCCTCCAGATCATACTGCATGAGTGACAGGAGTCTTGTAAAGGTAAATGTGAAGGTTTTCCTTCATTTTTTGTAGAGAAGAGTCTTTCAGGAATCAGTATTCCTACTGGTGTGATAGGTACTGTCACTCTGGGCATAGACACTATCAAAACTATCACTGATGTTTCAGTAGTACCACATTGATACAGTGTGATGGAGAGTGGGTTCCTTGTCGGTGTTCATCTGTGCACTGCCCAGGTTTTGTGTGTTTCTTCCATGAACAGGGTGTTACAAACCCACAGCTGTGCCCAGTGTGTTGGTAGCAGGCAAAGCTCTGATCAGCTGTTCCTTTGCTTGTATACCAGAACTGTCTTTTGCCATCCCAGCTTCTACACCATCTCACCACTAACTGTGCCCTGGGACATAGCAACACAAGCTGGTAGCCAAAAACTAACCTGGTTTTGGTGTTATTTCACATGTCTCTGACACTGCTCTTATTTTGCTACCTCTACCTCAGATTTATGTAAATCTCTTGCCTTTTCAGGGTGCTTGTTTTCTACCTTTGGTTGAAAAGATAGGATGTGGTGAAGGTGTGGAAATCTCAAATGTTGTAATTTTCATTGTCCTTCAGACAAATACTGTTAAGTTCCATAATTAGAAACAATGTCCAGAGCTTATTCCCTGTGGAGGCCACATAGGTGATCTCATGTATGTTATTGCAATTCTGGCTATTGCAGGAATTCACAGAGCACCCTCAAGATCTGTTTGCATCCTACAGATTCAGGTCTCTAATCATCTGCTGCAACTAGAAAGGGAATTAATTCTGTGTTTGCTACTACTGAATGAGATGCTTCTCTGAGATGTGTCAAGGGAGAAGATGCTAGACAGAAAAATCGTATTTCTACCTTTTATTTCCAGCAGTTACCAGATAGCCTGGATTTAGTTTGGGTTCTTTTCCTGAGGATTTAAAAGTTCATGAGCAATAATGGACTGCTTTTTGGAATGCAAGTAAAAATGGGGCAGGATAATCACATCCTTAACTAACAGTAGCTGTCCTGTGAACGTCTGGTGTTCCCCAGTGCATAAAGTGCTTCTTGAGTTATTAAAGATTTGTACCAGGTGCTGCTTTCTATGTTATGTGTCTCTAAAGAGGCAAGCAGATATTACCGTGAGCCCTCTGAAGACTAGACCTTTTTCTAAGACTGGATTTCTTTTGAAGTTTTCATTAGATGCTCGAAACAATTTCAAGGTAAAGAATTACAAGAACTGATTGGTTTTACAGCCACCATGCCGATGCAGACTAGAAAGCTCTTCTGTGCTTACACAGATCTGCTCAAGAAACACAAACCCATGCTTTCCTCAGAGGGACTCAGATGTCTGAGATACAATAGAAAAAAGGAAGCATTCTTTAAGGATTAGATTGTGCAGCATGGAATTACATGGACCAGTAATCATGTAGATAAAACTTTCTTGATTGTTTAATGTTTAACGTCTGGTTGCTGGGTCTTTGGTTCTGGTCTAATAAATGGCCTAACGAAGTGGCACTGAGCAGGGATGTGGTAACTGCAGTTGCCAGATGTTTTCTGTTTGGACTCTTTCCCTTCCCCTTTGAAGAAAAAGCCGGCGGTGCGGGCACAGTGCGAGCGAGACACGAGCCCCCTCCAGTGGAACATCTGCGTTTTCCTGCTCGGCACTGGCAGCCGAAGGAATGATCCTGCTGCTGGCTGCTCTTGGCTCAAGGTGTTGTCAAAGCTGCTCTGTGTGTTTTGCAAGGCAGGGAGCAGCTGATGTTCTGATGTGGATCATGCTTTATGAAAGCATCCTTCTTTGTTATGCCCAGGTCCTACTTGGACACTCTGAATTCAGATTCATCATGCCCACAACCAGTATCTTGTAGAATATGAATGCTCTTTCCTCAAAGCTGAGACCTGTGCTATGGAAATCATAAGCACTAAGGTTTAAAATATGGTAAACTGTTTGTCTTGGATAAACATGGAGTCCATTAAAAATGGTTTTAGTGTGGGCACTATAGCTGGATAAACTGGAGTATCTGTATATAGTAAGGAAGAGTAGTAGTGAAGCTACATTAAAAATATTGATGCTGCTCCAGCCGATCGTTCCTCATTTGTAAAGACTAGAAACTTTGTCCTGGTGAGGCCAAAGGGGACAGGCAAGCTCCTATTTTATTTTACATACCTTTGGAACAAAAGCAGCTGCAGCACTTCTGACTTGCAGGGGAGCCAGTGATTAAGCTGGTTGCCAGTGGTTTTTAATGGTGCTTGTTTGACTTGTAAGGAGGCTCAAGTAAGAAACAGCAGCCCCTGGGTTTCTTCTGTCTTGTAGTGCTGGAGAAGAGAAAGGGGAGACCAGGTCAGCACCTGTGTCCCTTGCTAACAAACTAAAAGCAGCAGCCTGTGTTAACTAGAGAAAGCTGGAAAAAATGAGCATATGATGCACTTTTTTCAGGCAGGAGCATTGTAAGTTTGCTTGAATTTTCTCTTTTGTGTGGCCAGGCTATAGGCAGAGTTTGTGGACTAGGAGAGGCTTCAGTGTGAGCTGTGCTTCATGTTAGAAGATGTTGGTATGTGGATTTGTGGGGTTGGTGAGAAAACAGAGCAGGTTCAGCTCCTCTCTCCCCCAGATCTAATTAGATTTGGTTGATTAATAGGTATTGCTGTGCCACGTTCTACTCACAGTAAATAATGTCTGAAACAATGCTGAGATTCATAGAAGTGAAATAAGAGTAAAGCACTAATACTTGACTGAACTGGTAGAATCAGATAAAATTGTTTTATTCTAATACTGATTAAAAAACCCCAATTGTATATTCTTGTGTATGCAATCAAGCCAATTCAGAAGCTAATCCTTTTTGTTGTGAAGAATATCTTGCCTCTCAGAGGAGCCATATTTGGAAGTCATTCCCTTGGTTGAGACAGCAGAGTCCTGCACAGCTACATCCAAACTAAACAGGGTTACTTTTCCAAAGTGTTTTCAGGAACACTGAAGTTGTCATCTGGGAAACAACACTGGGTGTTCTCTCCTGGATTTGATCAGGGTATTGAAATGTGCTGTGAGGAATCTTGGCCACTATTGATACTTGAAGGCCTGTGAATCCATAATGTAATTCTTTAACAGGAGTTCTGGATTTCTTTTATTTTCACACAGAGTCAGTTGCAAACACAAAACATATATATGAGTCTGACTTTGAGGTGAAATAAAAACCCTCATTGCTTGGTCTCTTTGTTCACAGAGTCTGGATTTAGTTTTTCACTAAGAAGCTTGGATTAAACCGAATAAGAAAACTTTCATTTCATTGTATTCCGATGGGAAATTCTAAGTCTATTTCATTATCTAAGGAAACATTCATATAACTTCAGGAAACTGGTATCTTTTAATCTTAAAAGAAATGGTAATGACAATCTGAGTGCTTTCCATTTTTAGCAAAACTTTTACAGAAAAGGAATCTGTGAAGAATGGGAGAAGGCCACTACAGTTGAAAAATACAACTGATAATAGAAAAAGTTTCTTCAATGTCAAATGTTGCTTCATCTTAACTGGGCAAAATTACTCTAACTGGAGAAGAAATGACTGAACTTTGAAATGGTGATAGAAGTATATCTACCAATTTTTTATTCTGTAAAGAGAGTTCATGATCTAGTGAGCAGAACTGAAATTACAGTCAAAATTGGGGACTTTCAGTCTTTCTTGGGAGTACATGAGGGATGTTTTGAAAGTGACATAAAGCCTACTCAGTCATTTCAAGCAAGTTATCAGCTCAGATAGCTCTGATCTCAGCTCTTCAGTTCAGTCAGGATATTTTGCTTGTTTTTCTGGAGTGCTCTATGAATGGGTAAATATTTTCACTTTAACACAGCAGTGACTGTTTTTTTCTTTTCTCTTTTCTTTGCAGTGATTCTATTCTGTATGGCAGCCCTAATATTTCCAATAGGATTTTACATCAATGAAGTTGGAGGTCAACCATATAAATTACCCAATAACACAGTGGTTGGGTCTTCATATGTACTGTTTGTCTTATCCATTTTCTTTACAATAGTGGGACTTCTATTTGCTGGCAAAGTTTGTTTACCTGGCTGATGAATGTCTGGACTGCAGGACTTTATTTTGGAAAAGAGCAAGACATCAGAATTGCATTCTCAGGAGGATGCCTAAATCAGACTATCAAACACTGACTGAAAAGAGGAATGCTTTGACTTGTTCTCACTATGCACTTTGGAGGAAAAAAAGGAGAGCCTTTCCCATAACCAAATACAGACCACGTTGACTAATCTCCTGAGCATACTTTAATGCAGTCAGGTCTGCACTGTGATAGGAACTAATGAAGAATGCTTTACACTGAGAAGCATAATGCCCCATGTTACTGGACTGTTCCTGTTTTTAACGTCTCACAATTTGGAAGTCAAAGTATTTATGAACCTTGTGGTAGACCAGAGGGTTGCAGAGGAATTCAAGTGAGGCTGGCCTCGCTGTTTAGGAGATTAGTATTTTACATCTTCCTTCTGATGAGCAAAGCCTTTGGCACCAATGTGGATCAATCTTGCATTACTGCACCAAGAAGCCAATAGATCAAAACATGTTCTCAATGTATGTAACAGCAAAAAGACATACATCCCCTCCTCCCCCATAAGCTCTAGGAAACACTAAGGAACGTTTTAGAGGGGGATTTCGTCCTTATATTTATATAAATATATATATAAATATATATATATTTTGCTGATGCAGTATACAGTGTGTGTGTATGTGTGTGTGTGTGTATATACACATATGTATATATATGTATATACACACAAATGGTTCCTGGAAAAGAACTCAGAATGCTTTGCTAGCAAAACACTGTGGTGTGCAAAACTAGAACTCAATAGAAAAAAGCCATTTTTCTGAAGGCCACATAGCTGAGAGTCTTCAGTTTACCTCATTCTTTGTAGCAGCCCTTGATTTTAACAGTTTTTTGTAATAGGTACAAACGATCCCATGCCTTTCTAGGTGCAATTTTAAGTTAAGCTAAAATTCTTTTTATGGTAATTTATTTGTATATGAGGGTAGAAGGTGAGATCATGTCATACCTTAAAATCCTAATTTTGGGAAACTGACACTATTTAAATTATTAGCAACTGTTGTACGGAAATCTCTTTTTCTACTGTGTTGTTACATTAGCATTCATACATGTTCAAGCACAGCATTTTACCATAGGTGAGCATTTCTCTAGCACATATAAAATGCAATGTTTAAAGTAATGCAAACACTGTTCCACTGCAAAGATGGATGAACTTATTTTACCTGAGTATTAATTCATCTTTGCCAAAAAAAAGTATGAGCAATATAATTGTTTAAAAATGTATGCCTTGTTTAGTAAAGTTGTAATTTTAAATGTAGATTTAATGGCCACCCAAATTTGGAGTACATATTTCTCACTAAAAGTAGTTTTATTTTTAACACAAGGATAAACCATTGAACCCACAGACATCTTAATTCACTACTAGGTTGGTGTTCCAGGGAAGCAGCCTGCACTATCAGTATTTGTTTTCCAGTTAATACATACTTTACCTGAGAGTCATTCTGAAAACAAAATAATTGTCTGTTCTGAGCACTGTTTCATTGAGCTTACTAGAGGAACTGCACTAATGAATAGACACTCATTTTAGAATGAGGTCTTTGTTAAAATAAAATCAGCAGTTTCCAAAATAATCACTTATCAGATAAGATGGAGTGTTTAAAAATATCACAATTTGCACAATTATTTTAAACTCTGTGCCATTCAGACCATAGTGGGTCCCTGTTTTCTCCATCTCTTCCCTCTCCCCCTCACAAGGTATTTTAATACAAAAAGGTTATTTGTTGATGTATTTTTTTTTAATTATTGATCGAACTTGCCACAGGTTTCTAAATAATTTTTTTTCCAGTCAGCTCATTCACAGGTAGAATGGAGTTTTTATGGATCACTAAATTTTTCTAAAGTATACTAATCTGTAAATACAGCCAAGCACTTACTTGGAAGTCATGGTTTAAATATGATTTGGTTCCTGATTTAAGCTTTCATCTGCATGGGCAGTCTGAGGCCCCTAGCAGTGGAGGTAAAAGGCAGGGTTCAACTGCTTGTTACGTGTTAAAATTTTGGTGTTATCACTACTGTGTCCTAAGATAAAGTATTCACTAAAAATGGGATTATAAATTATGTTTTCAGAAATGTTACACTTGTAAATAGTTCAAGATTTTTGTAACTGGAACATAGCTGGGGGGTGGGGAGAGTTTCTCAGCTGCTAAGATTTCTTTCCCTTCCTGCCCCTCCAACTTACTTATTTCAGTTATTATAACATCAGGTGGATTTAGGTTTTGATTAAATGGATCATCATAATAAAAAAAAAAAAAGAAACACTTACCTTGGAGCATTTCCAGACTGTGGTTGGCTGACTGGAAATTTATCTGATCTGCCAATGCTATTGCTATGAATTATTAAATGTTAGCAAAGGTTTAACAAATAGATTTATTAAATATTTGAGTGTTTCAAGCCCAGAAATAGATGCAGCCAAATGCATTTAAAAAAACCCTGACCCAGTAATTGAAGAGACAGCTGTCAACAGTTGCTTTTAATAAGGTCACTAAGTACTATATAGTACAGTATTAATTTATAGCAGAAAATCATATCTTGTAAACTGTATATAAAACACTGTTTTATGGTGCAATCATTTGTCAAACTTATGTCTGTTACTTTTGTTTTAAAGTTGTGTGCATTCTTTTCATACCTAAGAGCATCACTGTAAAATCTGCTGAAGACTATTTATAGGTTTTATTTGCACAAGGTTTTGTTTTGAACTACAGGAAGTTCGTATTGAACATGCCTAAACATCTGTAGACTTTTTCAGTTCATGAAAAGCAAATGTTTCCATATGAATCTTCTCCAAAGGTAATCCCATATTTGTGTTGAGTGTTTACATAAACTTTTCTGATTCTGCCAGCCATTATTTTTTAACTTTTTGAAGGACAGCTCATTTCATACATTACTAGAGAATTCCATTTATTCTTTTGCTTCTGAATCCTCCCAAAGGTTTGATGCCCCATCATAATGTAATTTGTGCACACTTTGTCACTTACTTGGCTAACAAAATGTAAGATTGGAAACTGAAAATACTTTCAGAAGGAAAACTAGTCTATTTGCCTGTATAAATCTTACCATTGAGCTCAGCTCAGCTGAAATAACTGCCTGGAAGCTGTTGGGCTCAGACCTGGGGAGGGTGTGCTTCCCTGAACACACCAGCCTAAGCATTTACCGTGGTTTTCCGGCTGTTCATCCTGCTGGAGAGCGGTGCCGGTGTCCCAGAGCCACGGGCAGTGTGCCGAGCCCCGGCCCCGGCCTGAGGTGATGCCGCCGGGGCCGCGCCCTCCTGCCGTCCCTGCTTTTCCGACACCTCCTTTAACCACTCCAGAACACAACCGTAGGTTCCTGTTTGCCCCGACACACACACACACACACACAGAGGAAAATGAAAGCTGTCCTTTAAAGCCTTTGTGAAGGATGAACATAATGAAGGAAAAGGTGTCTGCAGGCGGGCTGTCCCGCCTGGGCTCGAGGCCGGGCCCGCCGCCTGCGCCCCCCGGCCTTTACTGAGAGTTGTTTTCTGATTGGTTAGAGCATTTTTTTTTTCAATTAATGATTTCCGAACAAATGTTAATACAAACTGTATAAAATGAACATAATTTTCTTCACTTGTATTTTTGTTATTGAGCAAGTTTATCAAAATAAATTGTCTACTAAAGCGACTGGCCCTGGCTGCACTGACTGGAACCGGCCCCGCTCCGCACGCCGGTCTCCCCTCAGGGGTCTCCCCTCAGGTGTGTCCCCTCAGGTGTTTCCCCTCCCCCTCAGGTGTTTCCCCTCAGGTGTTTCCCCTCAGGTTCCCCTAGGGGTCTCCCCTCATGTCTAGCGGGCCCCTCGCCTCCTTCCCACAGCTCCCTCAGGCAGCGGGAAGCGGCGCACCGGGGCCGGCCCCGTCTCCGTCTCCAGCGGCAACGCCGCAACACCGGGCTGGCACCGGGCTGGGCCCCTCCGCTCCCGGGGTCCCGCACAAAGGAAGAGTCGGGGCGGTGCCGGGAGGTGCTGAGAGGGTTTGTGGGGTGCCTGTCGCTGGCGCGGTGCCCAGGGAGGGAGGACGGGGCACGGGAGAGCCTTTTCCCCGTCAGGTGAGTCTCAGCGGACGGGACTGGGCGGCGCGGGGTCGGAGGAGCCGAGGGGTCGGAGGAGCCGAGGGGTCTCTCCCCGCTGGGGTGAGGTGAGGTGAGTGTCGGGCACGGGACAGCGCGGGGTCGGGCAGCCCAGGGCTCTTTCCCCCGTGAGGTGAGGAGGGTCCCGGGATGGGAAGGGCTGCGCTGACACCCGCTGTGAGCCGAAGGGCCCCGGTGGGGACGGGGTGAGGCCAAGGGAAACACGGGATTTTATGTTTTTTTCTTGACTCGTACCGCGCCTAAACCCGAGGGCAGCTCGCCCACCCGCTGCCAGCCCGGCTGGCTCAGCTCCCGCTGCCGCTCTGGGGTTTGCTGTGATTAATCTCTTTTTCTGGTTGAGCTCCGTAGCCGCTCTCCCAGCAGCTGTGCACACATATAATTAACTGCATAAAATCCCTTAACAAGCAGCTCCTGCAGAATAGTTCCTAAATGTGTTTTCTATAAATGGATAATTGTAACTTGTCTTTATTTTTTAGTTTACTGTTGTTCCACACACAATATAAATTATCATTTAAGTTGCTGACAATATTAATACCTTTTAGGTAGTGTTTATTCCTGAGTATTTTAACTTTTTTGCTCTAATTCTCTCTTTTTACTTTTAACAAGGCTAAGTCTATTCATATAATGGATACACACGTCAGGAAGATGGCTCACAATCTGGGGGTATTGTGAAAGCTTCTTTTCCTTTGTATTCCACATTCAAAAGAGTATTCCAGTACATCAAATGAGTTTCTCGGACATGAACTGCCTGGCAGCAACTTCCCTTAGGACTTACACTTTTGTCACATTTAAGCAGTACATGTAATTTCTCATACTGCATATAATTTTTTCTCTCTTGATCTATAGAGAGGACAAATGAAGAAAACACAGTCTCAAAAGGTGCAAACAACAGAAGAATGGATAAGAAACTACAGTTTGGAATCCTTGCAATTAACATTAGAGTATCTGGTAAATTAAGGCAGTATTATTTTGTAAGTACAGCTCTGCCTTTTCTCTAGTCAGTCGTGACCTGTGTGCATCTCTGGTGTTAATCATGCATAGTGCTCCAGGAATTCAGGAAATGGTGTTGAAGGGATGGAGTTTACAGAGGAGACCATTACCAATTTTGAATCCAGAATTTCTGAGTAAGTGTCCATCATGTTTACTACTTTGATGTGTAACTGATTCTGTATCTCCATTACTGCAGGCATTGCCTTAAATCTTAATTTTGTATCTCTGGGTGCCTCAGAGTATCTCAGCATTAGATCCTTTCTGCTGAGATTTAGAGTAAGGGATAGTTGTATGTCACTACAACTGAGGTTTGGGGTTTTTTAAGGAAGGTCCTTATCAACCAGGTGTTGATGTGAAGCAGTTGGCTCATTTTAGAAAGGCAGCCAGGGAATGGTCAGGTTTCCATATGTAACACTGTGTAGCTGGGGGATATACTTAGTGTAACCTGGATTCATTTCAAGTCATGGATGCCGTCATGACGTGGATGTTGAAAGTTTACTAAGTGAATTTTAAATGTATAAAATCAAGGATACTTAAATAATTTAATTAACAGGTTCAATAAGCTGTAGAATAATCATAATATTTTTGCTGGTCTTCCAAATTGATAGGAGTGCTGGCATTTCAGCATGCCTCTCTGTGCCAGGCTTTTATAAAACAAAAGCAGCTTTTCTGTTTTGAAAAAGCAAAAAAGGTTTTCCTCTTTGTAATGTTGGTTTAAACTTTCTGTTTGCCAACTTGTAAACACTATGTGCATGGAATTAAAAAATAAGTTGGTTAAAGTAAAACAATTTTAGGGGCCAGGAAACACTTAGCTTCAAGTATGAAGTATTTCATACTTCAAGCTGTAAGTATTTTGATATTAAACTGTTGGCAGTTGTGCTGCTTTAGGGGAAGAAGCATTTCATTGGTTATCCCTGCAACCACCAGTTTTATAAGGGCATATTTAATATATTTTAAAATACCTGTTTCTCACAGATTTTGCGTCTGTGAGAAAAGGGATGTGTTGAGGACAGGGGGTTGATTGTTGCATTGAAACCCAGTGAGAGAGAATGCTGTAGCTAAATGTGTGCTCTGCCTTTTGTCAGAGTGATTGAACTCTATCAGCACCGAATTCAGTGGCTGTTGCAGGACAGCAGAAAGGTAACTTGAACTTTGCAGTGTACTTTTAGAATGGAACTCTATATGGCATTAAAGAATAAATTCACTTTTGAATACTAGTGAAAAGTGGCTTCTAGAAAGTCTTTGTATTTTCTTTATTTACTACAAGTTCCACATCATAGGCAGTGATATTGACAGTGGATTGTTTTTCCTGATCTTTCATTGGTATGCAGTTTTCTGCTTTCCAGAGTCAGTCTTTCTCTTTGCAGTCTTAGTCATCAGGGCCTCTCAGCACAATTTAAATGGGAGCAGACAATGCTGAGCTTAACATCTGCCTGGAGTGGAGCTGTCTTGTATTTCATTGTGCCCA
Organism: Monarcha castaneiventris obscurior; assembly: GCA_026261815.1. Classification (NCBI taxonomy): domain Eukaryota; kingdom Metazoa; phylum Chordata; class Aves; order Passeriformes; family Monarchidae; genus Monarcha; species Monarcha castaneiventris. The sequence continues at coordinate 13,783,697 of JAMPIT010000856.1, read as the reverse complement.
GTCTGGCACAGCTGGTTCAGCACACTGTGCCTGGCAGTGCTGAGGCTCAGGATGTAACTCCCTCTCAAAGGAAACAGAGAAAGGAGCAGCATTCCAAAATCTGGTTTCCACAAAGTTGCTTGATTTAGCCTGAAGGAGATGCTGTAGACAAAGTTGTTTTTTATTTATCCTCTCAGTTAATGGATAAGTTGTCTTGGGAAGGAGGTAATATGATTCACTGGGAGCCAGTAGGACTCTCTTTTTTCCTTTTTTTTTTTTTCCCTCCTTGGTTTTGTCACTGTGTCATCTTTGTGCTCAAAAGTTTAAGATTAAAATAAACACCTAATACTTTATTTTAAAATGGTGTTGTACAGCATAAACAGTAAAATTATTAAACTGTAGATAAGCTCATATTTACGGTGACTTTTTTCTTTTAAGGTGTTCGGTGTTATAAAGGGAACTAAGGTTGGACTTCTGGTTGATGTGTCTCATTTGAGTTGTGGACCTAGACTACTGGATTTTCAGAAGAATCTTTTGGTAAGAATTAATAAAGCTAACTTTGCCAATTTTAACATACTAACCAAGCTTTTGTGGAGCTAGAAGCCAGGAACCAAATAGAAAAAAAATCTGCTTAAAATCCTAATATACAGTAGAATGGAAATTTTCCTTTGTAGAAAAGTATGCTCCAAATGTCTTTGAAAATGCAGTATTTGTTAATGTCCAGATCAAAACAAATCCAGTACATACTTCAAAATACTAAGGGAAGTGTTGTTGTTAAGGTTTCTCAATTCTCTCAGCATTCTCTATAGAATAAACTTGCCTAACAAAAGCAGCTGTAAGAGGTAGAGCCAAGCTGTACATAGAGCTATTTATAGTAAATACAGTTTCCTTTAACTTTACTTTTTGTCACAGTAAGGCCCACTTCACAATTTTCGTCAGTGAATTAATAATTTTCTGTGTGTTCAGAAGAAACTTGTCCTTTATGGTGCTCTTTGCTTTTAGAAAACTTTTATAGTAAGGAAGGAAGATATAATGTAGCTGGTTTACTATCTAAATTTGACACTTGGTACAATTCCATTTCTCACATTCAGGAATTATTTACTGTCAGTTTATATAATTTGTGGTTTTTCATTTGTGTGTTTCAAATAAAATTCCTTCAAGGAAACCCAGTTTCCACAAACTCAGTCTGGTTTGCTTAGCCTGAATATCTGAACTGTTGTTTAGCTCTATCCACAATTGTGTGCTCACCATTTTTAGAAATTGCTTGGTGGGTGAATATGTGCATTCTAGATCACTGCTGCTTCATGTGGTCATCAACTGAAGAGAAAAACTGATACCAGTACAACAAATATCCCTGCCTCCTGCCCCATTAAAAAGTTAGTTGGAATGCCATAAGTTTGCAGGTTTTGTCTCTATCCTTACCAAATATTTGAATCTCTATGAGTTTTTCTTGGAAGCTTTTTTTAGTGGCAGGTGAAAAAGTTGCTGTAACTATTTTTAGGAAATTACTATTTTTAGTCTTTTACATGATAACCCTACCAGAAGCAGCATGGACAGTAATGCATTGATAATTTTTTATTTATTAGTGCTTAATGGATGAACAGCTTTGCTATAAGAAGCAATTGTACTGCCTCTCATTCAGTACAGAAATTTCGCCGCTGTGGGAGAGTCCAAAACACATCAATGTTCATGTGTAAGTAAGTTAACTTCTCTGAAAAATAAAGTTGTTTCAAACAAGGTCTCCATTTAATTTGAGCAATCTCTAGTATTGTAGGTAATAGTGGTTTTTATCTTGTGCCTGCAGTGATTTTAAGAGGGAGAAAAGCAATGAATTTGACGTGCAGTCAGTGGTTTCAAGACTGTTTTCATATATAAAATATCTTAGCTGCTCCTGTGGTTTGTAGTAATATTTATGATCTATCTTATTTAGCACCTGCACTTACTCTTTTTCTTTCCTCCCTGTCCTAGGCTACATGAAGCAAGACAGTGGATACAAGAGCTGGAGCCTGGTCGAGGCTGCAATTTGCTGAAAGCCTTAAGGCATGTCCTCACAATGAAAGAACTGAATTCCTTGGTTGTTATTGTAGGAAGCTGGTAAGTTCATTATCTGTTTTAATAACCAGATTTAACTTGGAGACAGGATTGGTACAAGAAACTGAACATGATACAAAAATAAATAGAAAATTTAAGATCCAAGTTTTACCTGTTTTTAGTTTATACATTTGAATGCCTTTATTTCTTCCCTTTTTTACTATTTATTAATCTACTCTTTTCTGATAGGAAGCTATGATTTTCTTTTGAAGATCACTTACCACAGTAATCTATTGAGAGCCTGCTAGCTATAATTTTACATCAATTAAGTGTCATTAAGGATGTCACTGAAAGAGTCTACACCTCTAGGAAGATCAGAGATTAGGATCGATTTTTCTGTACAATAGCATTGAGCATTCAAAGATTGTATTCTCTCTGTGATCTTAGTAATGCTGATGGAGAACTTAAAATGTCTGATTAAAAAAATGAAACCACATGTGGTTATGTAAGTTATGGACTTAAATTCTGCAGTTCTGCTGTCATAATTTGAAAATTGCAATATTGGCATGGGGATTACAAGGAAAAGACTACAATAAGGATTCTAGGAGTGTTACCTTACTCCTAGTTTACTAATTGTATTTTATTTTAAATGTGCAAAAAGGGATGGTCTAAGCTTGGCAAGATTGATACTTAGGGTAATTGAACTTAAATTTCAGGTAACATATTGGAAGCACAGCATTGATGAAAAGGTTCCAAGTTTTGCTTAGGTCTGCTCTGAACAGAAAACAGAAGTTTATACTGTGAAAAATTCCTTAATTTCTGTCACTGGCAGAAGTGTAGCTGGAAGGAAAGGTTTTTACTAGCCATCAGAACTCAGGAAATGAAAGCTGTGTGGGCAACTAAGTTCTAAACATAAGACAAAGTTTTACTTTTTTGGTGCCTTTGGAAACAGAGGGCATCCTTACATACCAGAGTTGAAAGGTTTTCTATCACAGGAGCCACAACTCCTGATTTTTAGAATAGAATCTTGGTGGATTTGTTATGATTCAGGGTTTCAGGACAGAACCAAACTCCAGTAGTGACACCTCAGTAATGGCTGAAAGAGGGAGAGAAGGTCCCTCCAAAAGCAGGTGATGCTAAATAAGTAAATATTTCCCATGATTTATTATTTCTTTCCCAGGTTTTTTTCCATGTCTTCTTCAGTATGGCCTTTTTTTCCCATTTGATTACTGTCGTTGTTAATATCCTTTTTTTTTTTTTTTCACTTTTTTTAATCAGCCCTGATCAGTCTTTTGAAATATTATCTGATTATGCTCTGCAGTGTATGCTGGGGAGAAAACTGCAGATTCACACTGTTCCTTATGATTGCAGCAACCCTGCCTCTCTTGTAAGTAATTGTGTTAACACTTAACTTCCTTAAATGCCCTGTCATTTTTTTTCCTATTCAGCTGTAGTGCCTTCTCTCATAAACTTGTGGGGAAGCTAACCTAGTCATTAGAGTTCCTGAATTAGTGTTGTATTCTCTTCAGAGCAGATTTGCACACAGGAAAAAATTGTTTGGAGCATCATCTTGTAACTTTCTTTACTGAGTTAGGTTTTCAGCCATATTAAAATGAGACTGGTAAACAAATGATGGAAACAATTATTTTGGCTTTCTCACTACATGTACCTCAAAGATTCTTTTTCTGTCTCTGCTGAGAATTGAATACCAACAACCCACATTATCAAAAGAGACCACCAAATCAGAGTAACTGTTTCTCTTCCTATTTTGATGTGTAGGCAGTTCTAAAGAACCTTGCAGAAGCTGTAAGAGGCCGTTACCATTGCTACTCTTCCAAGGGAGAGGTAGGTGACAGGCAGAGGCACAAAGCATTTTTCTCTCTTTTTGATGATTCTTCATTTTGAGAAGGTAAAATAATTATCATCTGAGTAAAGTTGATAGTAGAATTTGGTGCTGAAAGTCTCAGTCACAGAAATGCTGAGGATGTGGACAATAAACCTGTGGTTAATTCTTTCTGCAACTGAAAACGTTTCCAAAAGTGCAATAAATTCTGCAGTTATTGTTTACTGACCTATAGCTGATAAAAGCAGTGGCTTATTGTAGAATAATTCAAAGTAATAAAGTAATATCTTGTTTATAAATGTTTACTAATTCATATGCAGTACATTAGATCCGTTTACACTCAATTCTGCTATGCCAGGCAGTCTTGTATTGATGTTTGCATAGTGCAGTAAGAAAGCTGGTTTCAGTGGGTGTTTGAACAGTAGTTAACTTATTTTTCCCCATTTGTTTTTATAATTGCAGACTTTTGATAGCAGTGATTTTCATCTGCTACTTCAGGAGTCCCAGAAGGCTAAGGACCTACTCAAGAGCATCAAACAGATTTTCCAAAGAAGAGTTGGTGGCTTGCTTAGTAGTAAAACAGCAGCTGTATGTATCTTTTTATTTTCAGATGTACTTTGAATAATCAGGGTTAGAAATCGTAAGTGTTCACAATATGAAAAAAAATTGTCTGGTTAATCAGGTATTTTCATAAGTGAACTTTGAATATTCTGTATTTAACTACTCTTGTAAGAGCAAATGAAGAAAAAAATGGGTAAAGAAGACATTTTACTAACCTATCTCCAAAATGCATGAAAAGAACATTGTCCTGTGATCATACTGGGAATCTAAGAGGATCACTAGTCTAACCCTGTGCATGATCATTTCAATGAAGTTCCAACAGTCCTTTAAATTGGTGGAAAAATACTTACTCCCGTGTGATTTAGATGGACATTTAAATCCACTGCAAACTTAAATTATCCTAAAACTTGCAAGAGCTTTTCTTGAAATCCATTTTAGGTTTCCACAGCATTTGCAAATACAGCACCTTCCAGCTTCTTTCCAAAGCACGAAGGACCATTAGTTATTCAAACACCAGGCATCCTGGCCAAAACCTCAGCAGACTGGTTAAAGACATATGGATTGAAAGGTAGCACAGAAAGAAAAGCTTAACAGGTATAAAACATGAATTAAAGACAGAGGATGTGTTTTATTTAATGTATTTGTTTCTTCCTATAGCTAAAAAGTTGGACCTTTATCAAGTTTTGGCTCCCAACGCTTTCTCTCCTGTGGAAGATTTTGTACCTATTCTTAAAAAAACAGTATCATCAACTCTACATGAGGCAAGTGATGAGGAATTTTTTTCCTGGGTTTGTGGGGTTTTTTTCTTTCTATTGCTACATTTTTCTAATTAAAATCAGTACTTCATAAGGTAGCTGAAATTTTACAGGCTGAAATTTGAGTCATAGATTCAAATCAAATACTTATGTCATTCTTAAGAATGGCTCAGGAAGAAATTCCAAGTTAAGCTATCTTATGCTGGGCTCTGTTAAACAGTTAACACTATTTATCCTCCTAGAAAGTGATGATGAAGTTTGAATGGTATGATGGAACTGTGAAAAATATCCATGTTGACCTGCCAGTATTGTACAACTATCAGGTGAGCTGTCTGTCATGATGTGGCCTTGTCAGGGCTAGACTACCATCTAATTATTCCTCATTAATTGTCTTGTTAGCTAAGTACTGCAGGGATTCATGTGCAGACAGCTGTCCATGAAAGTCTGCAGCCACTGGAATTCTTACAGGAAGCAGTGATTCGTGAGGATTTCCTCCTAGATCAGAATGCAGATCATCAGTGGGACAAGTTTAATAAAAGAGAAGCTGTTAGGGGATATTTGCAACCAGGGTTTGCTCTATGGGTCTGTCAGTCCTTTCCCACTTCACTAGCAGTCCTGCCAAGGGGCTGTGGGAATGTTTCCAGGCAGGGCAAATAATTCATTAAAGTGGGAGTGATGAGAAGTCTGTGGAGCTCTACAGCCAGACCAAAAGGAGAGTGTGAAGTGGCTGAAATGAAAGCAGCTTCTGTGGTTCCTTGCTCGCTGGTAGATGATTGTTTTATGCTCCAAAAGCAGGTTGAACTATAGCTTTATTTCCAAGTTCACTGCCCTTTTCTAGCTTGATATGCCCTCCTGTAATCCCTACATATACTTGGAAAGGTCATGGTGTATAGAGTTTGGACAAATTACCTTAATACCAAATTGGTACTGTGTTAAAGAATTACATGTGTTTGAGAATATTGTGTTTATGTTAAATTATGTGTTTTGTTATGAACACTGCCTAAAAATGCTATTGAAGAAAGGGTAAGCTTGCAAAAACTGTATTTTTAAAGCTTTTTTTTCTTTTCTTGGTACATCTGACCACTGTTTTGGGATGTGCTAGCAAGAGGAGAAGTGAAGTAAAGATAGAGACCTTTAGATTCTTTGTTGCTTTTTTATCTGTGTGTTTTTTTCATGGACTGTGTTCTCATATCTGTACTAAGAATGAAATGTCACTGTCTAAATGAATGAAAATCCTTTTTATTCTTTCATTACTATGCTGATACGGTATTTCTGTATTAGGCATTTGGCAATAAAAGACTTGAACTTTTTATTTTTAACATAAATGTTCTTTATTTGTGCATAGAAAATCCTTGCTAAAATGGTAAGAACCTATCAGAAACGAATTGACTGGCTGTCTGTTGCTAGCAGAAGAATATGGGGAAGTGTTTGTGAAAGAAGGTACTGTATTTTTTTGTGAGGTTTGACGCCTTAATGTGTTTGAGAAAATGTTTATTTACATTTTTTCTGAGGCCTTACTCAACTTCAAATGCACATTTGCTCTTTTTCCTGTTTACAAACCTTGCATGTGAAGTTCCAGACAAAAGGAAGGTAGCTGAGGCCCCAGTTACTAGAGATTTTCTTGCTCATTGGTTGAGGATTGAATTAGCCCATCTGGCCACTGTATTGTGCTGAGAACTCACATCCCCCTGACTGTCCATCTCATCTGTGGGTCTTTTCAACACTACTGCTCCCAAATTATCCCCTGTCCATTAACTGACCATCCTGCAAGCAAGACTTAAAACTGGCCATGCTGAGAATCTCATTGTTAACACTTTTCTCAAAACAAGTAATTTCTAGGTAACACCAGTCCACACCTGAGCAGCCACTCTGGCACTGATGTGCTGAGAGAAAGCTTCACCCTTTGTCTTTGGAGTAATATTCCATGTGTTCCTGGAGTGAAGGCTGGGGGAAGGACAGTGAACCATCCAATAACTCTCCTTGCTGGCAAAATCCACGCAGTCCAGGAGGGTTTTAGATACTCAAGGACAGAGAAGGAGGAGTTTGGGGTTCAGCAGCCATTGTGGCACTACAAGTCACCAGTGCCCTGATTATTCCATAGTTTAGGAGAGATAGAAGTTTCCATTACTGTTACTTTTTTTATTTTTTAAATCTCACCTAATGTTTTGCAGAATTTTTTTAAAATATAGGTTCAGTGTTCATACATTTTGATACATAGGTAGAAGATACTTTCCCTGACAAGTTAGAGTGCGCTGAAGATAAAAACACATCATTAAATAAGAATTTTTCTTTTTTTTAATGAAAAACATATTTTTCTTATAGGGTGGTTATACTTGTTGATATATCAGCAACAAACTCTACCTACATCTCTCATATCCAACATTCTTTGCGACTTTTACTTGAGGAACAAATGTCAAACAAGGATTACTTCAATATTATAGCGTAAGTAACTATTTAAGAGTCTTTAAAATCATTGTAATGCATTACAAGGAAAGAAGTATGCTGAGAGATTGTAGTTACTAATGGACATATTTTAGATTTTTAATTGTATTTAATTTGTTTTAGTGAAGTAATTACAAGACCAGCACTAATTTGTCCTTATTGGGTGAGCGCATGGATCAGATGTTTGGATATCAGATTAGTAATTAGAAATCCCTGATTTGGGTGGGGCTCACTGGAACTGATTGTGTCATACCTGTAACAAATACTCATCCTGCTATATTGTCCATAACAGTATTGATTCACCTGTCAGAAACTTACTGGAAGAGGATTTTGATGTCTCAGGTGCCATAACTGAGAGCACCCTTTAAATTTTACAGTGACTGCAGTACTGTTTGATATATTACAGTGCTAAAATTCTGTACTCAGCACAGATAGGCAGTAACATGTGGTACAACTGCTGAGCAGCTGCTGGGGAGGTGTCTGGCAGGTCAGAGTAAGAGCCAGCAGCTCATGGAGTTCCAAACTTGGTGTAGAACAGAGCCCTTGTCTCATGAGAGATACAGGCAGCATCTGAGGGCTGGAGTTCCTTTTTCACAAGCCTTCCACTGAGCTTTTCCCAGCTCGTGTAGGATCCTCTTCAGGAAAGAAAATCAGACAAACCTTGGGTGATGGATAAATGTGGATAATTAAATGGTTTGAAAGAGAAAATCGTTGGCATTGGGAAATTTTATGTCTGTAATACCCCAAATGAGATTTTTCTTCTTCAGTGAATTTATTCTATCTTCTTCTTGTTCTAAACCATAATCTGAAAACTAATTGCTGTTATCTTTCCGTGAAAGATTTGGGAGTGACGTTGTGCCTTGGCAGCAGGAACTGCTTCCTACCCAACCAGAAAACTTAGAAAAGGCTTGGAGGTAGGATCAAATAATTATCCCATGTATGTGAATTTTGCAGGTACCGTGAAATTAGATAGAGAAAAAATGTGAACAATTTGAAAAAATTATAAGTTTATGGTATTATAAAAATCGGCTGCCATGTTCTACACTGATTGTTCATGGTGGTTTGCTGTGAAAACACCATTGTAAAGGTTAATACTTCATATGCATTTTATATATGTACACACATACAGAAGTGCCTGTAAAAAATGAACAGGTTACATGAAGGATTGAAAACTGCTTCAAATACAACTGGGATGTGAGAGCTAAACTATGGGGTTTTTCCCAAATGCTTTGGAAAGAAATCCCAGCTTTCTGTTTGTGGAGTCACACATTCAGTGTTTTCATTATACTTCTGGTTTCATTTCTATTTCTGTAAGTTTTATTATATTAATATTTTTCCACATAAAATTAAAAGAGAATTCTTTCCTCTTTATGCTCTGTATCTTACTTTAAAATCTAGTTTACCATGCTGGCAGTACAGAAACCAGAACAAGTAATTATATAGTCTGGTTTTGCCCTCTGTCATTTTCAAAAATGTTAGACTCCAGTGCAGTGTTATTTAAGATACTTAGTGCTATTTATTGCTTTAAGCAGGAACAGGAGCTTTTGTTTCTTCATTCTTTGACCTGTAAACATCTTGGTTTAGGTGGGTGTTGAGCTTGGAGTGCAAGGGCAGTAGAAATTTCTTGAGTGCACTCAGGAGAGCTGTGGAAGTTGACTTCAAAGACAAAGATAAACACAAATCCCAGGGACTCTACCTGCTGACTACTGGAATACCTGATCAGGAAACAGTGAGTGTCATCAGAGGCAGCTCTTCTCTAAGTTTCTATCAAAACTAATCTCAGCTTTGTATTTCTCTTTTTTTTCCTTATGGCTAGTCATCACAGTTCATTGGCAGAATATTCCTCCTTTACATACCTAAGGCAGCACAACTGCCAGGATCCCAAACTTCCATTTCAGCAATTGCTAGTCACGTGTTGGAGGTAGAGATTATTAACTATGTGTGAATTATAGAAAATTCAAGGTGTGCTTTTAGGAATCCTTTCCCACTCCAGCTCTGGACATCATTTCCCTGCAGATTTCTGGGTTTGAACAAGCTGATTGTTTGTATTTTATCATCTCCTTACAAGTCAGGGGAACAAAACCAAATAATTTTCCAGTAGAACTCCACAGCACACGATGTAGACACAGCTGCTACTTTTCTCCCAGTAATCCCTTGCTTGGATCCATGTTTGTTGTGTTTGCACTCTGGGGCCTTGAGTTTCTAGATGTGTGCAGTGAGGTGTCTCCTGCTTTTGTTACCAAACCTCTGGAAATTCTGGGCAGACCTAAGAAATCATTAAAGCCCATATGGCTGACAAAAAAACAAGGGACAAATGGACAATTTCATCCCTGCTCTGCTTCAGTGCACGGCTCACTTGATGTCCAGGATCTCTATCTTTGCTTCCCAAATCTACCCCAGCTCACCTCTTGCCTGCAGCAGAGCTGTTGTAGCCAGCACTAGTGACAATGGTTGTGTGTCTGCAAGGATGGAGGAGGCACTGGGCTGCTCAGGGCACGTTCCTGTGCTGAACTGCTCCCATGGGAGGGTTTGTACATCAGCTGGGAACCTTTGGAGTAGATGGAAGCTGGTCTGAGGTAGAGGCTCACCTCTGATGTTTGTTTTCTCTGTCTCACAGCACACAGTCAGTGCTTATGTGGCTGAGGTTTGCAGAGGCTTTGATTTACAGCTCCATGTCTGTCTGCTCAGTGTGGTGGAGGGCACTGACTCCAGTGGGGTTATTCCAGCCCGCTACGCCAACCCACGGGAAACTGCCAGTGCTTTCAAAGAAATTGTGCAGGCAGCCCACGGGAGGTTTCACTGGTTTGGAGAAGCAGGTATGAGGAAAGGAAAGTCACCACATACTTCTTTTTCATTAATGAAATAATATTTATTAATGCTTTTTTATTCCCAAATCACGTAGTTTACTTTTTTCAGGATATGCTAATGCTGTACTAGCACTGAGATGTAAACACAGATAATAGTTTTATTGAGACTTTCAACCACATTGCAGAATATTATAATGCAGCCTTAATGAAGGAATTTGTTTGGTGTTTTTTTTCTATTTGAATTCATCATTTTCTGTTAACCTCTTTAAAGATGCTCATTTTAAATACAGGTTCTAATATAGAAGGTCCAGATGGTCAGGCTTGCAGGAAACAAAGGGTTTTTCATTCTTTGCATTGGTATTTAGCATGTTCTACAAATTGTTATGCATTTTTAAAAATACTTATTTTGTACACTTTAAAAAAAAAACCATGCTAATTGGCATCAATTTGATTATCAGGTATTTTTGAAAGTGATGATATTTCCAGTATTATATCTGAAATGGAAAAAGCCAAGAACTATTCCCAAAAGGTATGAATTACATAGGACTTTTTAGATTACATGTTTCTGCCTAAAAAATTTCAACAGTGTTTGTTCAGCTGACAGTTCAGGAGATGGGACAAAACCATTTTATGATGAGCAGGAGTGTTGTAGAGTGTGAGAATAGTGACCATAGAGTAAATATTGACTGGAAAGCAGCTGTACAATAGCACTGCAGTGACTGGTGTTGGAGTAGCCATGATTCCTTGCCAAATATAAGGAGTTTACAGTTCAAGTGATTCTCCTTTTTGTTGCCAATCCTGTGATGAATTCTTTGCAAGTAGATTAATTCTTCATTATAAGAAAGTTGTATTTGTTATATACAAATAAATAATAGTACATTCTTTTAAGTCCCAGTGTAGGGAGGGCTTGTCATTAGCATGGAACCTTTGTCAATTCTGAAACAAGTTGTTTTCTGAAGTGTACTGAGGGTGTAGGACTAGACTGTATCTCTCCACATGACTTTTTTCCAAAGATATCCAACAGAATAACTGAGGCAGCAGAGACAGCCTGGTAGTGTGGGGGCTGTTCCTTACAAAAGCATGACTAGAAAGGGATAAGCAGTAAGAACCTTGTCCAGAGGGCTGAGCACCCTGTTGGATGCAAGTCTGACTCACAAAAGTTGGACTTTTTGAAAAGAAGAGCTGGAGGCTATTCAATGACATCTTAAAATACTTTGTTACCACTTAACAGTTGCATATACTTGGTTCACCATCTTCCTATTTGTTCTACCCCTGGTCCATCTGGTTCTAGCCACTGCTGCCTTTTGGTTTTGTCTGTTTGCCCAGAGCAGGAAGGGTTTCCATAGTGTGCTTGAGCAAGCACAGCCAAAGGGGTTTCTGTCCAGTTAGAGGTGTTAAGCATTATCAGATAGGAATTTTATTTATTATTATAGTAGTAAATACAAAATACTGTCTTTGAAATGTCATTTATTTAAATTCTATGTGTATGAATTACAGAACAGTGTGAATTTCCATTTCAGTGTGCATTCCTAGTGGAGTCCTTAAAGCAACGCTCAGTGAATCAGTCTGTGACACCCCTTACACCAGAAGGAGACTCGAGTGTGCTTATGAAGAAGGAGAAAAAACAGCCACAGAAGGTGCCATCTCCTAAACCCACAGCTGTGAGTCTGGCCAGGATGGTTTGAAATGGTCCCATTTTTAATATGCTGTGTGTTAATTAGAGATCCTACCCAGCTATTGGATGCTCCTCTTGGTGAGAGAGTGCTCAGCTGAAAATGTGAAGGAATAAAAACAGCACTGTCATAGTACTTTGAATTTATGTTTGCATTCAAAATGCTACGTATACCAAAAGTGCATCTTACTAAGTAATTCATTATAATGGAACCACACTCTGGTGTCAAAAGGTGTCTAAATAATCCTTCCTCTGACCTTAAAAAAAAAATGTTTAATGGAAATAAGGGCAAAGCAGAAATGTGCTTTACCAAATTATATCTATTTTGCAAGTCCTTCTAGAAGGTACTGAATTTTATGGTGCTCTGCTCGTTTACAGATGAGACAGCTGCAGCTCAGTAGCACTTTGGCCTCACAGAGAGCCAGAATAAAACAAGAACAGGATTCAGGATTGGTTTCCTGCCTGCTGTGCTTATTTCCATGGAGTTACACTCCTGAGTCCCTTGGGATTTTGCTGTGTTTTCTTTGTTCATTTTGGCTGTGCATATGTCTGCTTTGAGTAGGAGTGCACATCTGTAATATGCATTCCAGTGCTTACTGGAATTTTCAGGTCTCATCTTTGAAATGGGAATGGCCTTGTAGGTGTGGGAATGTAGGAAATGGGAATGTAGGTGTGGGAATGTTGCAAAGGCTTTGTAGGTCTTCCAGGCTGTTTTTTCAAAAGTGACATATTCTCAACACCTCTTCACAAATGCAGGAGAAACCAATTACTCAGAGATGACAAGAGAGCACAGTTTTGCAGGGATTAAACTTGTAGAAAACTGATACAGGGTTGTCTGTAGATGTTTGTTGATATTTATAGTAGAGCTGTATGTTAAATTAGATGTCAGTTGCTTGAAGGCTCAGTGTCACAGCAAGTCTTATTCTACAGTAGGGTTAAACAAGTGCTGGTGTTGTTTAGCAAACTGCTCAGCCCCTAGAGAGATAAGCCAAACCTAAAGGAGAAATTACTGCTGTCAGCACTAGATTTCCAGTATTCAGTAAAATACTGAGGAAGATACTAAATACTGTATTCTATGAAGCAAGGCCATTACCATATTAGACTGCTGGCAAAAATGGTCCAAACTCCTCTCCCTGTAGATGTTAGTCTTCAGGTTTATGGCAGCAGATGATATTGGCAAGATAATTAAAACAGAGCAATTAGAGTTACTGAACCCAGCAAGAAACTGCAAATTAATGTGTTGTCATGGCAGTCTGTGGATTTGTCAGAGCCAGACTAAAGCAGGAATTAAAGAACAAAGAAGGATAGTTCCAGGATAGAGAATAATGCAGTTATGATCCAGCTGAAACACTTTTTACATTTATTTTCTTTTTATTGAAGGTGCTTAAGGATGTTAAAGACAGCCATGGTGCAGAGAGAAATACTCCTGCAAGAGTACTGGCATGGCGTCCTCCTAGTGCCAAAGCAGGAATTCCACCAGGTCTGTATGGATCAGGGGCTTCTTGTCTTCAGTTTCTTCTGGGTTTTGCTTAAAAGACAGTATTTAAATTACAGATTTAAATTAAGCTTTTAGAATCACCTGGAATTGTAATCTTTAATCAGATTTATAGGAAACATTGTGCTTGTTTTGGAATTCCTTTGGGATGAGTTTTAGCTGTAATTTATCTCATTTGCTTCTACACTGTGCAAGGAAGGGACTCAGCACAGCTGCACGATGATTTCCAGGTCCTAGGATTGAATACCTGACCTTTACCAGGAAATGTCAAATGCATGTGATGGAAAATAGAACCCCACTGTGTTCCATACCTGAAGCCATAAGGCTCAGCAATTCAGAGCTCTCTTATGTCATTATGAGTTCAGTATATACATTGTCACTAATTCTGTTAGATCCCATTTTAATTAATATGCTGTTCCACTTGGTTTATTTATGATCTAGTCATGAAGGCACAGTACAACACCAGGGTCAGGTTGTCTGAACTGCTGACTCTCCCACCTGCTCCTGGTATATGAAAAAAGCTCTTAAACTGATTTCAGTTACTTTTGGCCCCTTAAAGCCCAATTCATTTCTCCTCCATTTTTTTTGTGATTTTCCTGTGTTTTTTCTTTGTATCTTTGCTAACATCTGCAATTTATTTTTCTTTACATTAAATTTGAGTCTTCAAATCTACTGATGTTGATATGTAGCAGTGTTTACAAATCTGGATTCATTTTTGCATCTGAGGTGCTCTGGACAAAGTAAATTGGTTTCTCCAACAAGTATCATGTTTGTTCAAATCCCTAATTTTTTCAGACTAACTCCTGTGACATTCTTCCTGATGGTAATTTATATATTTGTAAAGGTTTTGGTTCCATTTCTATGAAAGCCTCCTAAGTGGTGCTGTAATATGATTTTTCTTAATCAGTATCTAATAAAATGAAGCATTTATAATTGTGGTAATAGGAATAGATGAAGAGAAGAACAGGGTTCAGCTCTTCTTGTGTAAGAGTTTTATCCAGCTGAACTAAGTTAATGGGGGTTTTTTATCTGTTATTTACTTGTAGCACAAAGAGCAAAAGAATGGCCTCAGACTGAGAATAAAGGAAAGCACAACCCAAGGAAGCAGCCAGAGCTTTCTGTGTCTGTATTTTACACTGATGAAGGAAGAAGTGTGGGTATGTGCTATCAGGACAGGATGGGTGAAGCTCTTTTCTTATCAGCACTTTTATTATAAAACTGGCAGGATGATAAATCACTGCTAACCAGTGTGCTGTAAACAGTGAGTGGAAGAGAGTTTCACTTACCAAACAGTGGTAAGGATTTTTAGTTTGGGTGCAGGTGGGTGGCACTTTTTGCCCATTTTTTTTGTTAGGTTTCTCTTTTGTAAAGTCCTTTGGGATCTTTTGGTCAAAGGTGCTCCAAGGAAAAGTGCTGTGATTATGATTTAGATGATTAGAGAATATTGGGTTTGGAATTTTTTGAAGGTGACACTTTTTTAAAATAAGTGATCATGTAGGTACTTTGTTCATTCCTTAAATAGGTACAGTATATCAGAAGTATCCAAAGGCAAAGTGCATAAGAAAATCTGTTTCCTCTGTCACATTGCCAGAGGAAGAGGAAATCTGTTCAAGCAAAGAGGTATTTTTCTCCTTATTAATTAATTGCCATTTTGGAACTATCCATCTGAATTAATGCAAATGTTAATTGTGATTCTGCACAATGTCTTACTACTTAAACTGTTCTAATATTTGCCAACAATCCGTTGCTCTGTTTGTTTGTCTTGCAAGTGGCTGAGCAAGTACAGTATTAAAAAACTTAAACTGGAATTGCCCAGACTGATGTTTGGTCCAGGCTGTACCCACCAGAAGAAAACTGTGGAGTCTCTGCACAAGAAAGTATCAGCAAAATACTGTTCCATCTTCCCCAGTGCAAAAATCAATGTAGGTTTTGCAGATGTCAGGTACCTACATTATTGAAAGGCTTTGTATTTTTTTAGTGAATGTTGATTGATGTTTCTGGCTTTCTGGTGTGATGTTCTCTCCACTCTTCCCTGTTCTTTCTAAATCATACTTCTAGTAGAAAGCTGGAGAAGGTCTTTTATTCATCACAAAGAACCACTGAGTATGTTTGAAGTCCAAACTGCATGTACTTTAGAACATGCAGCATCTCCTCTGCTCATACAGTATGAAAATAATTTTTGAAATTTAAGTAAAACTTTTCAAAATCATGAGTTGAAACTGGGATAATGTTGAATCTTGATTGTTTCAGTTTGTGTAATGACTGGAGAGAAGCACAGACAGTTAAGTGCAAGCAACAGAGTCACAGAATTTTTCTTACCCTATTTCATAGACGTAAAGACAATCTCCCTGATTCCTAATGCCAACATTGCATATCCAGCACTGAGCTCAGATTTCCTGAGGTAAGATGCTCTTGTACAAACTGAATTTTTCCAGGGGGTTGTGAAGCATCTGCAGTTTCACCCCAAAGAACTGGAAATCTACACAGAACAACTGGGGAAGGTGTTGCAGCGCTATGTCCAGAGATTGCAGTGGCTTCTCTCAGGTATTGCTGTGCCTCTGGTTTTCTGTAAAGCACAGCTTAAATACACACAAAACCTTGTCTGCTGTTTCTGCTAGAATAGATCTGAACATAAATCTGAACCTCCAATATGAATAAAGGTTCTCTGTCTTGCATTTCATGGAAATTTTAAAACTTGTTTTTGTGAATGGAAGAGAATTCAGTATCTGTGCAGCTGATAAACATCTAGCTGGCTGTCAAATAGTTTTTGCCTTTTGTGTGTTCATGAATACAGAGCAGAAGCTTTCTATCAGCAGCATATACACAGTAACATATACAAGCAAAATCAGCTTTTCTGCATGTTTTGCTAAGAATGAGACCTGCTTAGAAGTTCAGCATCACTACTGGTGAAGGCTATTTTGATCTCTCTGTTGCTCATGAAGATCTTTGTTGGGAAACAGTTTAATTTTTTCTGGATTGTAAAGGAGTTACAAATTATTTAGTGTGAGTTACCACAATTAGGTAGTAATTAATGCTTGATAGTGGTAGATTTGAAATGGCAAAAGACTTTTCTATTGTTAATGTTTTAACTACCTAATTGCCACATAGATTAGACTAAATTATGTAGAAATGTGACCAGAATTACCCCTAAAAACTGAAGATTTACATTATGCTCAATAAAATAAGCCTGTGTAATAACTCTTAATTAGTTTCAATGTTCTGGCCCAGGAAGCAGAAGATTGTTTGGTGCCATTTTAGAAGTCAATATCTGTGTTTTGATTGATACATCTGGTTCCATGGACCCATATTTGCCACCTGTCACAAAAGAACTTACCTCCCTTATCTGGGAACAGCTGAGAAAAAATGAAGTCAGGTATGGTGAATGACTGATAAAGACTGAAATCTGCACTCATTATTATGTAATCAGATTGCTTAATAATTACAGTAATGCAGTGCTGAAGCACAATTTGAGTAATTATTATATGTTAGAGTGTAATATGCATCTGACAACTGCTTTTTCTGATGCTTTTACCTGTTTTTAGTTCTAAACTCTAAGATCTGAGCCTCTGCCATAGGCTGATGCTCTTTACCCTTTTAGGCTCAGCATTCCCATAGATTTTCTGTTCATGCAAAGTAAGATGCACTTTTTGACTCTTCTGAAGTCCTTATCCAACACTAGGCTCTTGGATGGGGTGGGGGTTGATTGGGTTTGGGTTTTTTTACTGTTGGGTTTGTGTTGGAGTTTGTTTTTTTAAAATTTTATTTATTTACTTATTTCAAAACTGGCTTGTCCAAAGTGACTCATTGCATTGGTTTGTGTTAGATGTTTTGGGTCATCTTTCTCCTCAGGTTTAACCTGCTGAGATTTGCAGAAGATGTGGAGAGTTGGAAGGAGTGTCTTGTAGAGGCAACTGATGAAACCTGCCATGATGCTGTGCAGTGGGCTTCCACATGCCATGCTCATGGCAGCTCCTGCATCCTTGCAGCTTTACAGGTTGGTGTGCCACAGCTTGGAGAGCACAGCCTGCCTTGTGCTGGTAAAACACTCCCACCTGACTGGTAATGCTCTAGGAGAATTATTATGTCAAAGTGTAAATCATTTTTATATGCAAAGCACTGAACAGCTTAGAAATCAAGTCACTGTTTCTGGCCCCGGGGCTCATAGATACTTGAATTAATTGCTCATACTAAGTTTTAAAAAAAAGTCAAATATCAATAGTTTTGTTAATATTTGTGTTCAAAGAATACTGGAGAGGGAAAATAGGCAGTTGCTCAAAATGATGTTTATGTACAACTATGGCTGTGATATGTTGCTTTGACCCAAACAGGATTTTAAATAAGCAGTGTTTGTTGGGATCTCATGGCTTTTGACAGGTGAAGAAACTTTTCTCCTATAAAAATGCTCAGTGTAGAAATTACTAGTAACAATAACTTAAAACTGAACTTGTAATTTCATGAGATTTAAAATGGGAATCAAAACAGAAATGTTGCCTTTAATGAATGATTCTTCTTCCAGACATCCTTGCACAATCTCTATATAAATGTTATGGCATTCATTATGAATTAAGTCCAGTGGAGCTGTAAGCCATGTCTGTAGTACAAAGATGTCACTGAGTCAATTACTGCAGCAAATTTGCATAATATTCATTCAAGTCCTAGTGAGCCTGATTTTCAGACATTAAACATCTTTAACTCCCATAAAATATGATGTAAAAATCTTTTAAACCAGTTAATTTTCTTATTAATCAGTCAATTTTTGGCAGTGCCCTGCTTATAAATGTGTTGTCTTATACTACAAATTATCTACTTAAATTTTCAAATTTATATCCTTGATCTCCTTCCTGATTACTGAAAATGAAAAGACAAAACTAGGTTGATTAATGATGTGGCAAATATAAAACACTTAAATCACTGGATTTTTGTTCTGAAGTATAACTTTTCATATAAATGTACCAATTATTTAAGCTTGTTTTCTGCTTTTCAGAAGGCTCTCAGTTTCCAAGGTGTAGAGGCACTGTATCTATTGACTGATGGAAAACCAGACACCAGTTGCAGTCTGATTTTGAAAGAAATTGGAAGATTGAGAAAGAAACAAGATATTAAAATCCACACCATTTGTTTTAGCTGTGCAGACAGGTATATGATACTTTTCAAGAACAGCATAAAAACTCTTAAAATTACTACTTTATTTATTGTCAGAAGTCTGTGATACCAGGATGGTTCTGGGGAAGGTTTTTCTGGCACAGGTAAATGCCACGTGGCCTACATTTCGTACAGGAGCTTATAATCATGTCCTCCAATTTATTTGTTTCAATGTAATATTTTTGAAGAGTTCTTAGAGATTCTTTTGCTGCTGCTTTCGGAGAAATAATTTTCATAATTAGCTTTCTGCTTTGTGCTAACAGAGGAGCTGTGGAATTCCTGAAGGAGCTTGCTTCCCAAACAGGAGGGCGCTTCCACTGCAGCTCTGGAGGTGAAGATGGACAATTAGCAGCACACAGAATATTGACAGAGGGGCTGGATGATGAAGATGTATGTTCAATAAATTGGTTTCTTTTGTTTCATTGCAACTTAGCTCTTCATCAATAGAGAAAATTCATTCAAAAAAGAAAAATAACGAGGAAAAATAATACAAAACTTCTAAGATATCTCACATTGAAACCAAAGGAGAAATCTTAATATCTATCTTTTCCTTTCTGCTAACTGCCTTGGTGAGGTGCCCAAACCCATGAAAGGAATGCACAGGGCAATATAGGTTTTGAAAGAGAAATAAAATACATATAGTCTGTCTGGGTGTGGGTTTTAAGCTAACTGTAGCTTTTACTGTGTCTTCTTGTCCTTGCCATCTTGTGTTACATTTAATTGTAAAACCCTTACACAGTGCTTAGCACATTAATTCTCCAGCCTGAGACCTCAGGGACTGCCACAGCAGGAAATGTTACTGAACAGAACCAGGTTCAATCTAGGCTTGCTCTGCTCTCTCCTTATAAGACCAAGACCTTCTCTGCAAGTGGCAAGGAATAGGGAAATTTAGAGCTTTGGCTCAGTTAATTAAATTGGTGAAAGAAAAAAAAATAGGTGCAAGTTAAATATTTTAACTATGTTTTCAGGATCCAGTTTTTCCTTACTTTGAAGGAGATGATTTAAAGAAACTTACTCAAGAAGTAGCAAAAGCTAGAAGTTTCTTAAAGCAGGCAAAATCTTGGAGGTGAGTATTTATCAAGAATCTTTGTATTTATTATTTCATGGAATGAAGACAAGAATATCTGACTCCCAATGCCTGTTATATAAAAAATGGATCTGGAGAATTGTCTAGAGTAGGAGTGAAGGACAATTAAATTGTATTGATCCTTATGCTTTTTCATTGTTATCCTTCCTAACTGCCAGTGCAGAACCAGAAAGCACCAATTCAATAGGAATAGCAGGCAAAAGTACCTGCAAAAGCTTTAAAATGCATTACACCTACTTGTGAAAAGTCACCCAAGCACAGGGCTAAACAAAGACTCTGAGGTACTCCATGCCTCTGTGAAAAACTGCTGTGATTCTTTGGGGTTTGTTTTTCTTTCAAACAGATTATTGCTTGAAAAATGGAACACAAACCAAAAGGACAATTCTGGCTTTCCAAAAAGTGCTCAGGTAAACAGTCACCACATTTACATCATAGTTCATGTATTTCAGCAGAAGGGTAATATTTTATTAAATTTATTCATTTCTAGCTGTGATTTTTTCCAAAGTTGTAAACATTTGTAGTGGTTTCAGTTCTTAGCTGAGATAGTCCACAGTAAAACCCAATATAACCAAAGAACAGTTCAAAGAGAGCTGTTTGGGGTGAAAAGAGCAAGGCAGATGTGCATTTGTAGCTATTAATGGTCTAGCAAGCAGTTAAGCACATTAAGGGTTAGAACCAGATGTAATGGCTGTAATAACAACTGCTGCATGGGCTGCATGATTTATGTGTTAAATGAACAAGGCTGACTGGAACAAGACCCCATTAGCAGCAAAGACAGCCCCAGCAAAGATGGGACTGTCATTACAGAGTGCTGGGAGAGGCAGCTGGGCAAACTAAACCTCTCACAGAGCCACCCTGCTGCTTTTAAACTGGCAAAGGTGAAACCGCAGGAGAAGAGAAACTGCTGGCTGGAAATACTTCCTCAGGGTTAAACAAGACACAAGCATTTGTCCCAGAGCTGTTTGAGGAAAAGCAGTGGGCACACAGACAGCTGCAGAGTTCTTGAGAGAACGTTGGCCTGCCAAGATATTCATCAAGGATTGTGCATGGTTGTGAGTGTGTAAGGGTGTGAGCAGGTAAGAGTGTTCAGTGAGGGTGTGAGAGTGCAGCATTCAGCATTTAAGGGCTGATCACTCATGAGAGATGCTTGGAGAGGGGGCAGATACAAAACCATCCTGTAGGAGCAAGGAAGTTGTTACAGGCATGCAGAGATAAAGGCTGCTTCCTTTAGTTCCACAACTATTTCTGTCTTTCAACATTCCATGGAGAACTGTATTGCTGGTGAGGTGTATAGGAAGGCATTCCTGATAAAATACTCCAGAGAGTGCATAACACTGTAGCCCCATTAAGCATGTAAGCAAGGAAACTATTTCAGTTTAGGTTATATTGTTTTTCCATTACAATTTTGTCAGTGGTGGTAGTGAGCCTATGCAGTTTATATATTTTGAGTTGTATTTTAAAAAGTATTCATGTGCTTCACTTGTAGGATTAAATTTCAGACGAAGAAAAGATGCTGAAGAGGTTTGGATTCATACCACTAACCTGCTTGTTTCCAAAGTGTGCTCAGAGCTTCCTGCTTCAAGCAGAAAAAGAGAAGATTTATTCTTTGTTGTCACAACTGCTGGCAAGACAAGAAGTTGCAGATGATATGTGCTGCACTGGCTCCACTTGCAGATTTTGCAGGATTCGAAGTAAATCAAGCCCTGAACTCTACGAAATTTAAATATTAGTAGAGGATAGTTTTCAATATAGCTAATACAAATTTTAAAAGTGTATGTATTTCTAAAATAATCAGTAGTTATACAGGGTCACAGCTTTTGTTTCTCTTCTACTCATCATATTAATAATTCCTTCCAGTAGTTGCTGGTATGCCTAAATTGTCTTTTTTGTCAGTTTGTTTGAGATTCCTGTGCTGGTGCTTATTATCCCTAACAGATGGGACAGATGGCTGTGATGTTAGGACGAGAATTCTTTAAGCCACTTTTGCATAGAAAGTCCAAGAAATAACCTTAGTGCAGCAAACAAAGCTTGTAATTCATGTTTTGCTAATAATTATTTCAACTCTTTGCTTTTCATGTTGGCAGTAAAGAAAGATTTAGAGTTGATGATTCAGAAATGATCAGACATGCAATAAAGTAATAGCCTGTTGCTGATGTAGCCTGGTTGTGTTTGTATAACCAGGCACTGCCAATCTTCTGAGCAATTCTGTTCTTACATAGTTCCTGTCTAGAAAGATTTAAAAGATGTTTGCCAGTGCTAGTTGATTTATGAAATATACTTGTTTTTTACTGATTTTTGTAATGACTGCTCATTAGTATTTTGTAGATGTTCACTGTTGTCTTTTAGAGGATTAGAAATTCATCTCAGGTGTTTTAATATATGTAATATAATAAAAATGGATTCAGACTTCAAAATTCAGATGCTTGATCTGCATTTATTCAGGAGCCATTTGCATCTCCTGAGTGCCAGCTTATGGGGATGACTGGGTATCCTGTGATATGGGAGATGGTGTCTTTTCTGTCCCTTTATCTCTTTTGTCTCTGTAAAGAATTAAAAATTATTTCAATCATAAATGTATCTTTTTACTGTTGTATGCTCTGAACCAGGTGACTCCAGCCTTCCATGTGAGTGCCAGCCTTTACTGGAATACTGCAGTTAAACTGCTGCTTTGTGCTATCACCTTCTGTGATTCTGTTTGTGGATGTGTGTAACTGCTGAAATGATTTGATATGAAAATGTTAATTGTAAATTAATAGGATTGGTTACATTTCTGTTTGGGTTATAGAAATATTAGATGACGATCGGTGATAAAATGAGGATTTGTACTGACAGAAATGTTAAAACAGTAAATCCAGGTAGAAGGGATGAGCTTTCTGTATTGCCAAAAAGGGTTTCTCATTAGTTCCTTGGAGGACTTAAGAAATGTCACAGTACTGTAGCATAGATTCTTACATTCCTATAAAAGAACTTTAAAAGAACTTAAAAGGAATTACACTTATGCAGGTGTGTTAAATAGTATCAGAGGCTCTTTGGGGAAGTAAGATCATCATGAACATGTTGGATTTTGCAAATGTGGATAAGCATCAGAGTATTTCAGTCTGTTGTGTTAGATTGCAATTGTCAGAGTGCTCATTTAGAGCCTTTTCCCCCTGTACATTATTTGGTGTTCAGAGGTTTTAGTCTATCAGCATTTGCATTTACACAGTGTCTCCATTGGCTGTCAGTGGATCTGTAACCCTAAATTTGGGGCAGCTTACATGAATACTCATCACTGGGGTGTTTGTTTCAGCTTGGACTGGGCGTGTCTGTGGGCAGAGCACAGCATGTTTCTCTGGTTCTCCTGAGCATGATCTCACACTCGAAGGAGGTGTTGGGAGCCCAGGAGCCTTCTCTTTGCTGGTGGTGTGAGCTAAGGGCTTCTAAGCCTCCTGTTCAATAAAAATGCAGTGAAAAGTAAGGAGCAAGTGTTGATGTTAGAATTTGTGCGAGCACAGAAGCTGTAAAATAGCCAGGTATTACAGCACTGAGCCATTGCACCCCATCCAAGTTCTCTTCTTTTGTAAGTGTGTTTAGCCTGTGCAGCCAAAGCCTTGTGGTCAGCCCTGCTACCTCCTCAGAGCAGCTCCTTCCTTTAAAATACAGATTCTATCTCCTTGCTACCTCCCTGGAAACTCCCACCCTACGCTGCCGTCAGTCTGAGGGCTGCTCAGCCAGGAGGACATTTTCAGGAGATGCCTCAGTGGGGACAACCTGAGTAACACTCGGTTTGTGACTTCAGTGTTATCTGTCAGCTCTGTGTCATTTGCTCTCTGGTTCGTGCTTGCTGGAATGCAACTCACTGTATTCAAGACATAATAAAAGAGGAGTTTTATAATTGACCAAATGCATATTTTTCTGCCGGCTCGTTTGTAAGTCATGTCATTGCTGTGACTCACTGAATATGCTGATTTGTGTGCAATGAATTAAGGACAAATGGCTAAACCAGTTGCTACCTCCACGTGTGTGTGCGACCCCTTTCAAAAGAGTGCTGCTTTCACAGCAGGAGTTGGGAATTTCCATGTGGAGCAGCTCAGGTCCTGCTATAATTTCCAGTTTCCAGCTGCTGAGCTGGGTTTAACTGGTGCAGATATTCACAAACCATGTCCTTTCAGTGGCATGGGCTGCCTCTGTCACCATGGCCACTCCTGATGTTGGTACCAAGGCTTTTCTAAATAGAGAAAAAACTAGCAAATAACTAACCTGTTGGAAGTGGTGTTATAATCTCTTTCAGACTTGCATCTATATAGTTTGTTTGACACTTTTGTTGTCTCTGGGATTCCTGTGTGTAGCCAGCCAGGCTGTGATCCCTGCTAATTGTATAGAAACGTGCCTTTATTCAGTACAATGTAACACAGTATTTTTATTTATGCTGCATTTGTATTCCTTCCCTTCAAACTTTTGCATAAACTTTCCTCTTCTTTAACAAAACCCAAGGGCTGATACAGGGATGTGCATTGGTGCTGTGAGAAGTTGCTTTGTTTCTTCCTGTAATTCCATCCTGACTTGGCAATGCAGGCTCAGAGTTATCATTTCATTTGACCTGTAAATCAATCTGTGTAACATGCAAAGTAACCACGAATGCAAAGGAAATGAGAACAAAGTCATTTGAAAAGCATTTTATGTGGCACGCTCCAAGGCTGTATTTATGTGTGCTTTATTCCTTCCATGAGGAAACAGTGAAATATGCAGAACTGTAACACAAATACACAAAGAAACAGGAAAAAGGAAGGCTAGAGTGAGAATATTTATGTATGTTAATGAAGAATGGAGGGATTTAAGAAGAACCTGATCTCTTAGCCTTGCAGCGAGGAATAAGGATCTGCATCTTCTTTTCCCTTCTGGCCTGGACTGAGAGCATGACATGGGTAAGTTGCTTTGCCTCTGTGTCTTACTCCTTTAACTTAGCAAGGAATGTGAAGAATGTTATATTATCATAACACTTTGGGTATTATATTACATTTGTTTTTGCATTAATATTGTGTTGGTAAACTTTTTTAAGGATGACTTCATGCCTTAAAAATATTTCATATGTACCAATGTTTAGCATTTGGTTATATGAAAAATATTCTGAAGCTTCCTTTCCCAAATTCAGATCCCACAATTTCTCTTTTCAACCAAAAATTCTAAGCACAGCTAGACATAATTAGAGTTCTATTCTTTTCCTTTTTTCCATTAACATTGCAAGACCTGATTTAGATGTTTTTTTAACATTTTCTGTCTTCTCTCACATGAAGAGTGAACATCTTATTGTTGACACTTCCCTTCTCTCGGCTCTCTGTTGTTCCAGACTCAGTCCTTGTTATGAGGGTGATTGTTTTTGTGGTCACAGAGATGACTACCCGTAGTCAGAAGTACTTACACCCTACAACAGCTCTGCCCAGACTGCTCTGGGTTTGCAGAGGGGATCAGTGCTCTGGTACCCTGTCCAAACGAGTCTCACCACTGAGTTCACAGACTGTCAGTACCTGTGATGGGGCATCTGCATGTGAACAAGTGCACAAGGAGGTGCTCAAACACATGGCAAGCTTGGACAACTCTACTAATTTAGGGCTTAGATTCAGAAATTTTTAATAAGTTAAATGATGAGAGGGTATTTTTTATATTGCAGGTATTTCAGAAAAACCCTGTCCTTGAGTAGCTTTAAGAGAGCTTAGTCTCTTCTTTTCTGCTATTCCTCTGCCCTTGGGCCCTCCAGAACATCCCATCCTGCCTGTGACTCACACCAAATATCCGGCTGCCACCTTAACTCACGCCTCTGTCGAGCTCTTCATGCTCTGGTTATGTCTGTTAAAGCTCCTTTCTGCATAGTATCTTACCCACTTAAAAACCATTCTTCAGGTTCCTGTTACCTCAGAGCTCCTGCTCTGTGGCCCGGGAGTGCAGAGCTGGGAAGTTCACAGGACGTGCTGAGTGCCAGGGACTCAGACCTGGTCTCACACATCTGAGAAACCCCTCTGGGGTCCAGTACCCAGCAGTGCCCAGAACCAGCACAGGGACCAGCCTTTGTGTGCTGGAGACAGAGGCTCTCTTGTCTGTTTCGTGCCAGATCCTCCTTACTCAATTCAGGCTTGGCTCTGCCAGCATGTGATTTGAAATGAACTTGTGTAAGCTTCCCGGGTTCCTCTATGAAACACTGCAATTACATTTCAACATTGCTTCACTGTCTAGGTGTGAGTGACATTTTGATAAGCCAACACAACATTTCAGAAATGGGGACCTTCTCTGTGTAAATAAATGGACAAACTCCCTGTCACCTTCCTGTTGTATTGTCATCTGCTACAAGTACTGGATGTTTTGTTTGTTTCTATGTGCCTACATGAGCTATGACTGGTCATACGAGAAAAAGTAGAAAAGGGCAGTATAGAGTTGTGATTCAAGACCAAAAGCAAGCTCCAATCTTAATGCAGCAGCTTTTCTCCTTCTGTTTCTTTCAGAAATACTAAGCAGGATGCATTGAATAAAATATGGCCACCCCTCTTTACTAAAGATAAGAGAATAAGCATAACAGGAGAGGTACAAAATACCAGTTCTGAAAACTGAGGTGTCCCCTTCTTGCCAAGGTGGAAACCAAAGCCAAGTTAAAATACTCTTTGTTAAATTTCACTGAAGAGTGAGGGATTGATAACCTTTGAATAAGCCGAGCAGCTGCTTTGACTTGTGAAGGAGCTCTGGAATAGTTCAGGGATAGAATGGGCACTTTATTTCTTGCATCAAATGGTAAAAGCTGTCAGTGCTGTGGACAGCTCAAAACAGAGAATTTAGTGCTCTTGGGGGTTTTACTGTGAGCTGAACTTGTCACCCAGCAATCCAAGAAGTGCAGATTAATTTGACAGGTTCAAAGGTTCTGGTTCTAATGCCGACTATAGGGACTTTGGAACATACATGTTATGCTAAGATAGATTTGCCTGGGTGTCAGTTTGAGTTCTTGTCAGCACATGAACATTAAATTACATTTAAATTGCAATTGGTTACCTATGAACTTGAGATATTTCTAACATGCAAACATTGAAAATTGTAGTAATTTATATTTAGATGTGGGAGTGTTTCTTTAGCATCTTAACTACTGTTTTGAGTCTTAATTTTAGACACACCCATTTAAAAATGTTGGCTGTGATTTCTCATTGTTTAATTTGCAAAAGTATATGTGCTTTAAAATCTTAGGACAGAGAACATATATAATTATTAATAATTTCATTAATTAATCATTCATTTAAAATGCATTATTTAACAGTAAATCACCTTTTCCTGCTCTGTTGTGCACAAGGTAGTTTATTACCTTCATTCATCTTGGAAGCCAGAGAACAACCCTTGTGCCTCCAGTTAAGCTTCTCTGCAAATACAAAATTGGGTTGGGGATGGAGATAGAAAAGTCAGGATGAAAGAGCTGTGCAGCACTGCCAAACAGGATTTCTGTTTCTTCTCTAGCTACAGAAGAACTCTAGTACAGTTTATCTACAGAACAACAATATACCAGTGGTATCTTTGAGTTGTGTAGTGTCTTACACTTTTACCAGGTCAGTGAGAGGGACCATCCTGTTAAGAATGGTCTGATGTGGAGAATTTTTTTTTTTATTCCTGAAAAGGAACGTAAATTATGTACTAATTAAGCCCTGCCCTTTTTTGGCTCCCAGCCCAACCACCAGCTACAAAGGAGCAGGAACAGCAAAAGGCCTGAGCACACGTGAACTCCTCTGTCTGCCTGGGAGTACCTGATGCCCTTGAGTCACAAATTGTCCAGCAAAGAGACATCTCACCCTCTTACCTGGACAGGAAGGACTGGGACAGCGCTGACAGCAGGATTCTACCACGGGTACTTACTACTACTTTAGCTGTTTTAAAATATCTGATATGTTTGACTCTAACTTTTTATGGGAAGTAATTAGAACACTTCTGATATTTGGAATCACAGTAGGCGAGCTAAGAGCAACTCACACTGCATGTGCTGCATGAGATGGAACTATGCTTATCATGCAGAATACATTATTTTAAAAGTAACTTTATTTCACATTGCTGAAGACCCAAATGTGAAATAAAGTTACTTTTAAAAGTAGAACGAATCCTTCCTTATATTCCTTATCTAATGTCTTGGTTCATTTTCCTGACTAGTAGTAGAACATCTATTTGGCATTAATATATCAGATGTTAATGAGCTTTCAGGGATAAAATGTTTGATTAAACCATGCATTCAAAAACATAATCATAGCTGTTAAGGTTAGATAATTATAATGGCTCTAAAATTCTGTAATGTCTCTTCATTTCTATATAATATGAAATTTAGCAATATGAGGAAAAGACTAAATCTTGGAATATAAAAGTATTCAGACTCATTACACATTATACATAGCCCATCAGCAAAATGATGAATTTATACATTTTAAACATACTAAGATATAAAACTAGTACAGGAGCACTGTAATGTGAAAGCAATTGAAATTACCCAGATCTCAGAGCAAGATGCAGGGATTTTCAAGAGATCTTCTCTGTTGCAGTCGTGATGCCAGAGGGATCCACGGAAGAGCTCCCCAGCAGCCAAGCCTGTGAGAGCCAAGAGAGGGAGCCTGCTGGGCTGCTGCCTGCCAGGAGCAGCCGGACAATGGTGACAGGAGGCGGGGGCTACCTGGGATACAACCTGGGCTGTGCCCTTGTCAGCTCGGGAGTCGCTGTTGTGCTGTTTGATGTGCGGAAACCTAAATGGGAAATCCCAAGCGGAGCGGATTTTTTCAAGGTATGTTACATGTCTAATGCTCGTTATCAAGGCTTCCTCTTAAGGACCTTTGATTAAAACATTTATTTAAAAGCCTTCCAGGACGAGTTCATTACAGGAAATAATATAATATCTAATATTTGGAAATACATGAATTCTGAAAACAAAGGCACTATATTTTTATTGCTATCTGTATGTATGGGGAGTACTGTTAATGTAGTATTACCTGGTATACAAAAATGCAATATAATATTCCAACCCCACCATAGCATTTAATACTAGATACAGGTGTGTTCAGTGATATATGGAATTTCGTAAATGTGATTGTAATACATTAATATACACTAAATAAAGTATTAAATCCATATAGAGTGTACTGGGTTTTTTACTCTTGTATAAAACTGTAATTAAAGTTATCATACAGTGCACCAAGAATAAACCTTAAAAAGAGACATTTGTGAAGGCAGCACAGATCAGGCCTCAAGGTGCCAACAGAAATGGGGTTCTCTTATTTGGTGATTCCAAAGCAAACCCCTGAACCCTTCCTGCTGTGATTTATTGTCCCTGGGGCTGGATTCTCCAGCCCTCCAGCCCTTGCTGCTCCCATTCAAGTCAAACAAGTTTTGCCAGCCTGGAGGCTGCAGGACTAAGTGTGAAAATACGCATTATAATCAAAGCCAACAAGAGTCATCTTTGTTTTGCAACAAAATACTGGCAAAATTCTTAGTCATTGATTTTTCTGCCTGTTCATAATGCTTTATTTAATTGTTGTTAAGTACTGTGAAAAATAGACCAGAATATCTTTAGATTTTCCTTACTAGCCATAGTTAATATAGTTCTAGAGAGAATGTAAGGAGCTCTGCCTGTCAAAACTCCATTCTTTTCTCATTTTACAGGGTGATGTGAGGGATTATGAAGCAGTGTTCAAAGCATGTGAAGGGGTTGACTGTGTTTTCCATGTAGCTGCATGTGGAATGTCAGGATTGGAACAAGCAAGTACCATTCTCCTAAAGTTTTCTTTGGTTGCTTTGAGAAAGAAAAGAATTGTCTGCATGTAAACAAAGAATGTAATTTTATGATATTTATGTCAGACAGAAGCTGTTATAAAGATCAGGTCATCCATAAAGGCAACAAGGGAGGTATTCCTGAAATAATAAAGTCAAAGCATGAAAGTAACGTAGTACGAAATACTCTAGAAAAATGAGATTGCAGTTTTAAGATCTTGGATAAGAAGGTACAGCCTTTTTCTCTGATCTGAAGAAGAGTGACAGCATTGCTCTAAAACTAATACTGATGCATTTTCTTCTTGTGAACTCAGTCATGAGGAAACAGACCTCAATCAATATGTTATGCTGAATAACAGTGATATTCACAGAGGGTGTTACCAAAAAAGTCATGAACCTACTAATTTATTTCTAGGAACAGGACAGATTGCCACTGGAACAAGAACTTGTGAAAGCTTTCAGGGAGCCATAACCCTGCCTGTAATTCTTGTTTCTATATCATGGATTATCTGGGGTGTGACAAAATATTGAAGCATTGCTATTTCCCTTTAGATGCATTTTATCTTTCATTTTTCAACTTTCTTTACTCATACACTGAACAAGACAATAAACACAAGAACTGCCAGAAATCACTGTATGTCAGAACTGTAACAAATATCACAAAAAGGCCTCAGCTATTCTAGATCTTGCAATTGTAACCATCATATTGTGAATGTGACCTGTTTGACTAATTAAATCTTGTGCAAACTTTATTTCTAGCTTCAAAAGAAAGATCAGATTGAATCCATAAATGTTGGAGGCACAAAAATAATAATCGATGGTAGGTACCTAGATTTTCTTTCTCTGCATCTGATCTAAACCATGAATTAAAAAAACTTTCTAACTGGATGTCTCCTGTGAAGATCAGGCACTAAAATGAGGCTCTTCTCTCCCTCCTGTCAGAGCATGTTGTAAACCTGGGTGTGCAGGTCCCAAGCTGGTAGACTTGCCACTGGTTTGAATTGGGGATGGATTTTCAACGTGGACTTCATTCCTTGGCAGTCCAACTAAAGCTCTCTTCCATGTGCTTGTTATTTTTTCTCCCTTTACCCTATGTAGTGGAGCAGTGTTATCCTCTCTCCTCACAGAACTAACATGAGAGCTGTTGTACTGTTTGCTGTGTCATAAACATTTGGTAACAGGCACCACAGAAGTATATTTAGCTATTATTTTATCACATTAATACAGAAAACCTTCCATCCTTTCTGCTCATCTGTGATCCCTTTTTATTATATACTGGTTTTTAACTACTGTCTCTGCAAGATGCCAGTAGATCTCTTTCAGTATATTCAATTCCAGAATGTTTTCCGAGTGTACTGTAAATACCAAAGCTACTTTCTCTTTGTTTTTCTTTCAAAAACCAGATTGGGGAGGGGGGGATGAAGGCATAAAAATGGCAAAATCAGTTTTTATTTAGACTAATTTTCATGCTGCCTGTGTGTTATTACTGGAAAAAATGCAGAAATGGAATTAGTAGGCAAGTAAAACTCTAAATGAGTTAGAAGGAAGAGTTGCCACGTATTCCCTTCTTCCTACCCCAACCTCCAAACCCACAGAAACATGTCATGTCAAATTTCCATAGCAAACCAAGAGGCTGGGAGGAGCATGAACCTGCTCACCTACATTTTAATAATACACCTTATTATTGCATTTTTTCCCAAATATTTACAACAATAATTAACATTTATGATTTTCAAAATGAGTCAATGAACCAGCTGGACAGACTGCTGTGTACATTCTAAACATTCCTGACTCTGAATATTAATTTTAGGAATATTGTTAAATGAAAAGGAAATTTACATTTTTCAAGTTTGCAATGACATATATGCAGCAGAATTTAGCTACACAGGACTGAAATCTGTAATTAGCTCTTTGTTTTGCAAATAACATCAATTTCCTTTGCATTTGAAGCACTGCTGATTATAGACTAGCAGGGTATGTTTTCCTGTTAACACATCATTTGTCACTTCTGAGCAGCCTGAGACAAAGGCAGTTTTGAGGCATGTGGGCAGAGCTGGCCCGTGCTCCTGTGTGACAGCATTTTCCATCAAAGTGGGGTGCAAGAGGCAGCTCGTGGCACCCAGGGCAAAGCCTTGGAGTGGCTGCTCCCCACAGCACTGCCCCAAGGGCTGCACCACAACAAATGTTCTTACTCATCTCCTTTTTATTCAATTTGTAAAATGAATGTGTTTTAAGAAAGGTTTCTCAAGGAGGAATTTTTCCCCCACAAAGATAATTCCTTTATCCAGTTAGTGACTGCAAACCAGTGATATGATAGTTACAGGTATCTCATCATGAAACATTTAGTGACCACAAGGTGTAATATTCACATAGAAGATATTTGGGATGAAAAATTCCAGCTGAATGGAATATAATATTATATTAAATGATAAGGTAATGTTAAAATTAAAATAATACTTTTTTCTATAAACATAATGTTTATTTTCACAAAGAAAATCTGCCAGTTCAGTTATTTCTCCCTCTTTATTTTTGTTTTAAAATAATTATTTTGTGTATCATTGTAGTCTGCAAACAAAGAAATATCCCTAGACTGATATATACCAGTACAGTGAATGTGGTGTTTGGAGGGAATCCTATTGAAGAAGGAGATGAAGAAACTGTACCATATTTTCCACTGGAAAAGGTACTTTGTTCATGGGATGATGTGGCATTTACTGTGCTCCAAAGGGTAGATTGTGTGAAGGCTGTTCTGAGACCAGAAGTTGTTTTACTGTCGATGTTCTCAGTACATTTAGCTCAAAAAGTGATTTAAATAAATACTAACGGAGTTAAATTCACTCTGAAGCTAAGCTTGTGCCACTAAACTTTAAGTCCGTTAAGTTTTTTTGTCATAAACAAACTATATATTTACTAAATCTTATTATTTCTAGCTTTGTTTTGCTCAGCTGGTATCTGTGAGCTGGCTAGATTGAAATGTTGTCAGTCATAAACAGTAAGTTTGCCTTTACAGATTCAATAATTATCTTATTCTGCTTCCTTTATAGCAATTTAATCATTATTCTAGAACCAAGGCAATTGCAGACCAAATGGTTCTTGCTGCTAATGGAACTTTACTAAAAGGTACATATAAAGCATTTGGGGTTTTTCTATCATTAGGAGTGCTAATGGGCATTCCTTTCTCTGGTTGCTCATTTATCAATAGGATACTTCAACTGAAATAAAGATTTATTTGATTCTACTCCTCTCTTTGGTGGATAATAAGTTGTTCTGATAATACCACTCTGTGAGCACTGTCCAATGGGTCCTTCTTGTAATCCCAAGGCTCACAAGTGTCTGGGGAAGAACAGTCCCAGTTTCTTAAAGAGATTGGTAATATCTGGGGCATGTTGACTTCCAAAGTCACACCTGCATGAATAGTTGTGGCTAAAAATCTATCTGAACATGGCAAGGGAAATATTTCTCTTTGCTTTTAGATACATATTTTGCTATTCCTAATGATTTAACAGAAAAGTTGGCAAATGTAAGTTAGGTGGGGATTCAATTTTAGCATCCTTGATTAACTGCTGAGCAAATGCCTACCACCCGATATTCCTGGCCATATGAAAGGTGTCATTGTGCCTGTTCTCAGGAGTCAGAGGAGTCTGCTTACTCACTCACATGTCAATCTTAGAGTATTCATTTTGATTTAAAATATTCAAACTCATTTGAAAGCCTCTGTTTAGGGAGACCTCTTTTATTCCTTTATGGTGTCCTTGAGCTGCAAGCAAGCAAGGAGTCTGGAGACAGCAAATTGAGTGATCTGCTTCCAGTTTTGCACATGTCTAGAGTGGATAAATATAAGTTGAGAACTTCCCTCTGTAATAAATAGCAAAAGTCAATCAAGAAGGAGGAAAGATTGATTTGTCCTATTACTATTCAAACTCTTGTGGGATTTGGTTTTCCAGGCTGCTAAGCTCAGGTCTGTCACTGCTACTGAATTCAGTTTTACACAGCAAATGAAATCAAGTTCCCAGGAAGCCGAACCCCACAGAATGGTCAGACTGAGCCTTACTTTTGACAGTGCAAAATTCAGACAGCGTGTGTCAGCCGTGTGCTGCTGTCCCAGCTGTCTGACAGTCACCTGTTGCTCTCTCTCCAAGGAGGGGACAAGCTCCACACGTGTGTGCTGCGCCCGCCGGGCATCTACGGACCAGAAGAGCAGCGGCACCTGCCTCGAGTAGCCGTATGTGTTTTGTACTCAGCTCTGGAGGACACCACAAGTAGTTGTAAGGGCACTACACAAGTGGGGGGTACCTTGATTGCAGTTCTTAACCATTCCTGCAGGAATGTGCTGAAAGCTCAGGGACAGGTGATGTGGTGCAGGGTAACACACAGCAGGAAACCAGCACTGCGGGCCAGGATCAAGCTGGGCTTTTCAGTGAAAAGAGAAAATGGAAGGCTGAAATGCCATGGTAAAAGAAGTAGGTTTGCATATTGTTTAATGGAAATATTGTCTTTTGAATATGCACTTTAGTTTCTGCTAAAAAATATGTCACTATATTTTGCCACTGCCTATCAGTGCAACCATCTTTGATTTACAAAACCACCACTAGTTGGGTTTCTTCTTGTGACACCTTTCTTGTGTTGCAATTGTACACAAATACAGCAAATTCCAAATATTTGGGTTGAGACAAAATCAGCATTATACTGCATAATAAAGGAATAATGTAGTTATCTCATGTTTTCTGTTTCTACAGATAAATATCCAGCGGAGACTTTTTAACTTCAAATTTGGGAATCACAAAGTTCAGATGAACTGGGTTCACATAGGAAATCTAGTGCAAGCTCATTTACTGGCTGCTGAGGCTCTCACCTCTGAGAAGGGTTATGTAGCTGTAAGTAAACAATATAATCATTGTGCCCCAGTAGCTTGAGTTCTCAAATAGGTTTAATTTTTGATGTTTTGAGATCAAAGAGTCTTCTAAAAGTCATATGCTAAATTCTCAAAAATGGTCTGTGGCTCCACAAGCACACAGACAGTGCAAATGCAAATACATTTTGCTCATATCTTGATGATGTTTTTGTTTGGTTTGAAAAGACATAATTTCCTGGCTTACTGGATGAAACTCTATTTTTAACTAGCTTAATATATTCACCATTACACAAATCTATATATCCTGTTATTCTCTTGAAAATAGGTTCTGAGCCTAGATGCATAAAATTTAGAGCAACCATTCTGAGGCATTCCAGTTGAATTTTGAACATCTCAGTGTGTTCTCTATTAGTTCAGAGCTTGGAAGCCACGCGGCTGGTTTAGATTTAAGTCACTCCCAGAGTCCCAGGTTTGCTTGGGTGCTCAGGTGTTCCTGGCACTCAGAGCTGGGCAGACTCCTCATGCAGAGCACAGCTGGGACTTGACCTCTGAGCTGTGTTTGTTAAATGCCATCAGTGCTGCCCCTTCTGTTGGACTCACAAAGGTAATTCTGTGCCCTGCACCTCATGAAGAACTTAATGTTCCAACAGCTGGGGTATTACAGGGGGAAACTGAGCTCTGATGTACACTACACTATGGTTAACCATCATGAGCTCTGCCACCACTGTGGGGTTACCAAGTGAAGGCAGTTTGCTCTGGGTACATTCACCCTGTGCGTGCTGGTGTGTG
The DNA here is from genome assembly GCA_026261815.1 of Monarcha castaneiventris obscurior. Classification (NCBI taxonomy): domain Eukaryota; kingdom Metazoa; phylum Chordata; class Aves; order Passeriformes; family Monarchidae; genus Monarcha; species Monarcha castaneiventris. The sequence goes on along the minus strand of JAMPIT010000856.1, from coordinate 13,748,495 downwards.
GCTCACAAAATCATGACATGTAGGTAGGGATGAAAGAGATAGAAAATGCCATCCTGTGCACAGTGTTTTGTCACTGTTTTTCTCTGCTTCTTTACCAGAGTGGTCAGGCTTATTACATCCACGATGGTGAAAATGTCATCTTCTCTGAGTGGATCGTGCCTCTGGTACGTACTGCACAGCCCTGCAGCTCCCAGCACCACGTGGGCACAAGTTCTGTCACTGACTGACACACCAGACCAACTAAATGAAGCTCAGTGCACAGGAATTACTGAATTACTTAACATTAAACTCAGTCCTATTCTCCCTGATGATCCCAAAGTTCCACTGGTGTTAAGGGAAGTTTTGGATATATGTAACTGTAGAGTTTGGCCTCGTTGCTTTGAGAGGATTTAGCTGAGAGGTCCAGAACCTGCTGCAGAACAGCAGCATTCCATGAAGCAAACCCACAGTGCACAGCAAGCTCTGCCACTGGCATCTGGCAGGACTCTGAGTGCCATTGCTTATCCCTTTGTCCTGGCATCAGCTGCAGCACAGAAGGGAAGCCCATTCAGAATCCTATCTCAGAAGCTAAAAAGACACAACACAGTATTTTCAGAAATGTCAGGCTGGGATTCTAGGAGCATGCCAAGTTTTGATCCTGCAAGGCCATCACAGAAAGTGACTGCAGTAGAACAATGGGCCTGTATTTAAGTGTAGTTCAGTATTCCAGTCTGGGTCACTTCCCCCTTGGAAATGGCCTTATTTTCCACTTTACTGTACAATTGCAGATGAAGGGTGGGAGCTGGACACCAACGAATGAGAAGTGGGTTTCAATTGCATTTCTTACCACCAGTATTGACAGGAAGACTAGCTGGGAAAAAAAAGTTTAGATACAAGTTTTATCAACATTCTTTTATTTTTTTCCATTTTCATGCCTCATCGATACCATCAATTTGGTACAAGTTCTCTGTTATTCTTTCCTTTTATATCCTTTTTAGTTTGAAAAATTAGGCTACAGGAAACCTTGGATACATATTCCTGTTCTCCTGGCTCATATAGCAGGTAAAAAAAAAAATACATTCTTAATTATTGTGGGTTGTTTGATTTTTTTTTTTATTCCTATGAAGCTATATAGTGGTTTTATAAAATGCAGGGGCCCAAATTGCAGGAATTATTTAACGTAACAGTATTTGAGAATAATCACTTGTGCCATTTGGTATTAATTATACCAGATAAAGTTTAAAGGCTAGTCATAAACTCATCATGTACTTCATAAATTAAACTGCCTTCTACCAGTAGGAATTACAAGATGTACAATGTCAGCATTGTCTCAGTTTATTGTTACCCAGATGTCTCATTAAGTAATTTCTGTTTTACAGCCACTGTAATGGAATATCTGCACCTGATACTAAAGCCAGTGTTTAGCTTCACACCTTTCTTGACAAGGAATGAGGTAAATATATAAAAAGAGATAATGTTTATATATTTCTGATTAAAATTCTCATTAAGGACTTGATACACCCTTTGGATTGTTGGCATTACAGCTCTGTTTTCTGTTCTGTTTCCATTGTAGTATCATTGTTGATATATTTTCCTCCAAGTTCTAGAGAACTGGATATTAAAGTCACTTCCATAACTGTCCTTTTGGATTTTAGGTGTGGAACGTCACTGTCACTCACACTTTCCGAATAGACAAGGCACGAAATCAACTCGGTTACAAACCAAAGAAATTCTCATTTGCTGATTCTGTGGATCATTATTTAAAAACAAGACCTACCTGCCAAGAAGATAACACGTTCCTTAAAATGGTGTTTGTTTTTGGCATTTTGTTAAGTTTGATCATCCTTTCTTTCTTCTAAAATCAAATAACCACCCACCTGTTCCAGGAAACCTCATTTTGTTTGAGTATTAATGATCTGGTCATAGTACATTCCTCAGCCACTCTGGACTTTGTTATTCATATTACAATGATGACACCTCTCCGATCTCATTAAGAAAGAAAGAAAATAACCCAGAAAACAACTACAAATGAAAACATAGGACGTATCAGGAAATGTTCCCCAAGAGCAGCACACTGTTACATCAAAGGAATTCACCACAAACAGGTGCAGGAATACTTTTAATGGATCTTCATTAATTGATTGTTTCATGCTGGGAAGCATTTTCTAAAAATGATAATTCAGGAGGGTGAGAAGTTGGAGGAAGAGGAACTGTCACAGGACAACAGTGCTGTAACAAATCCAGCAGCTCCAATGAAGAAAAGGGTGACTAAACAACTCTTCTGATGAAGCCACGGCTACAGCTACTGTCAGTTAGTCTGAGGAATTACAGAGACCTGGGAAACAGTGCAAAAAATATGGAAAGTAAATATTTATAAATAATAGATGATTAGAGGAATGAAAATCATATTTATGTAAAATAGTTTTATTGTTCTAAAGCTTTGTAAAAAATGTAATAAATATCATTATGTGTGTTTGTAAATCAAGTAATATGCTTTAAGTGCAATAATAAATAATAACTGAACCAAACACTGTTTTTAAGGAGCTTGTGGGAAGGGGGGAGTTCAGCCAGGTGCTACTGCTCCCTGGAGTCACATTCACCACAACCCTGTAGCAGTGCTGGCACACGCTGTGTGTTCCGGGAATTGCATTTCGGGGTGAGCAGACAAGCCAAGGACCAAGACAGGAGTGAGAGTCCAGCCTCTCTCTTTTCCCCTTTCTTAAGGCTTACATTAGTTGCTTCTTCGGTTTGATTCAAAACCAGTTTGATTAAAAGCAGTTAAATTCACGATTTATCACTACACAGCTGCAGCTGACCCAGCAAGTGCTGCAGGCAGGAGATATTGTGAAAGCCTTTCCTCCCTAGAAATTCAGAATAGAAAACCATAAGTGTAAAGCTACTTCCCAGTGAGAGCGTTTTAGCTGCATGCAAACATTCAGTTTGGTTCTGAATTAGTTATTTATAAATCTTTCACATTGCTTTTATTGGACTGATAGCTCAGGCTGCATCCCAGATTACACCAACACTTTTACCATGAGTGCAGGCTCTGACCTTGTTTGGATGATCCTCAGTTAGGACTAACCAACGAATTCACTGCCTTTGGGTGGTAACCTGTGGTTTGTTATTTTTGGTAAGATGCTTTTTACATCACTGTTAGAACAGCACTGATTAACAATAACTGGCTTCAATACATGGATTTCTCTTTCTTACAGGTGCAGTATTTGGGATTTTAAAACAATCCTCAGTACCAGCTGGGAAAAGCCAGTTCCCTTATTTTTGTGGGTCTTTACTGAGTCTCAGTTTAAGCTGGCTCTTGTTTGATTTACTCCTATTTTAACATAACTTCAGTGTGTCTTTAAGTGATTAAAATTTAATGAGCATTCAGACATGGCACAGCTGTAAGGAAAGAGGTAAACGTGTTCAAAGCTTAACTTTTGCCTGGAATGGGTAACTGAAATTCTGCAGCTCCTGACCCTTTTTACACCCTCCCAGGCTCGAATTACCCCGGGGAGGCTCAGGTGGAAAGGGACCTTAGTGCCTATTTGTTTGTTTGCACCTCTTTGGGAATTCCTGCTGTTTTGCAGGTGTCTCAGAAGTTCTGCATCTCTATGAGCCATGTCCCACCACTGACTGTCCAACCAGTAGGCAGGAAGTGGTGGTTTTTTTCCTGAACAACCTGTTCAACAGGTACCTCAGCGTGGCCAGAGCCCTCGCTACTGACAGGATGCTTCTGAGCAGCAGTCACAGCTGTGTGAAGACACCTGGAGGTAAGAAGCACCACAGGATGCTCCGGGATCCCAGGGATGCTCTGGCAACCCAGGAATACTGTGACATGCTGTGGGGTCCCCATGATGCTGTGGGGTCCCCAGGATGCCGTGTGACGGGCAGAATCCCAGGGATGCTTTGGGATGAGCAGTATCTCGGGAAAGTTGGCGCTCCCAAAGCTGCCGCCAGATGAGTGAGACCCAGGGGATGCTCTGGGAGCCTGGGAGTGCGGTGGGATGTCGGAGATGCTGCGGGATGAGAGGGGCCGGGGGCGCTGCGGGATGAGAGGGGCCGGGGGCGCTGTGGGGGCTGCCGGCGGGGCCGGGGGTGCTGCGGGATGAGAGGGGCCGGAGCGCTGCGGGCGCTGCGGCTCCCGCCGTGCCCGCAGCGGCTCCCGCGGCCGCTGCCCGCGCCCAGCCCGGCGGTCCCGGGCCCCAACGGCCCCAACGGCGCCGGGAGCCGCCCGAGGCCGCGGGGGCCCGGCCGATTTGCAAGTGAGATGCAGAGAGCCCCGGCCGGGTTCGGGTGGCTTTGAATGTTTAATTGCGGCCGGGGCAGGGACGGGGGTGTCGGAGAGAGTCGGTAGCCGCAGCCTCTGAAATGTCCTGACTGCCGGTGAGGAGCCCCTGGAAGGGCAAGAGCCCCCGTGTTCAGGAAATAAGGGATTCGCTATTGCTTTTTTCTTAAGGCAGTTATTAAGCTTTCAAGCATAGCAGCTATTTTATTCGAGTTCCCGTCAAAAGAGAGGGATGTGATAGCCTTGTTCTCTGACACGCCTTCTAAAGTTATAACATAAGGATCAGGCATCCCTCTTCCCTCCTGAAATCCTCATCTATCTCAACTCCAGCACTGCCAATGATAACAACTCAGCATATTCTTAATTTATGTTCGGCTGCTGGTACTTAGAAAGAAGCCGGAAATGCCACTTCTCTCAGATGTCTGTCTTGGCAGTAAACTGGGGACTGTAAATTCTGTTTTCCTTTTGTCTTTATCTCTCTTAAACAGGTTGCATTAAAGTCAGATTTTGCTGCTGTGAATAGATCTTGTTAACATGAAATTCCCTGAAATTGTCTGCATCCAGGAGTGCTATGGAGCAATTTTCACCATGTAGGAGGAATTGTCAAATGTATCTGGTAGTGCCAGGCAGTAGTTCATTGACACAAAACTTACAATGAGTGCAGCAGCAACACCCTCTCGCGGAATCTCTGACTGCAAACAGAACAGAAATGCTGGAGCACGCAATAAAATCAGTATGAGAGCCGTGGTGACAGGAGGAGGTGGCTATTGTGGATACAAGCTGGGATGTGCTCTTGCCAACATAGGAGCTTCTGTTGTTCTGTGTGACATACACAAGCCTATGTGGCTGATTCCCAGTGGAGCGGTGTGGATCCAGGTATGATAAATAATATCTTCCGAACAAAGTTATTTCATTTTCCATAATGTCTTTTCCATAATGTCTTACTAGTTTTCACAGAATCCAAATATTTAATTGCCAATTATTTCAAATTTCAGTAACCTTTTTAACTGTGTGAATATCCCACACGAATTTTGGTGAATGCATTTTAGTATATCTGAAATCTAGAAACCAGCAAAACCTGTAATGAACAGAGCAGTTTCACTCCTGACTCCTGAGGATCCTGCTCTCATCTAGGCCTCAGTTTAACTACCTGTACAATAAACACAGGAGTACTGTGAACCTTAATGAATGTCTTTTAAGTCCTTTGGGTTGTATGGAAGAAAAGTATAATTATCAGCAAGTACTGAGGTGTGCCCGGTTTTGAGTCCCAAGATGTACAGCAAGTACAGTTCTATATATGGATTATACATATGGATTCCCTCTGTGCTAACCCACTGTATGACAAATGCTCACCTGCAGCTTTGATTTCAAATCAAATGTCTTTTTTTATGTATTACAGACAGATATCAGGGATTACAATGCCATACTTGCAGCCTGTGAAGGGGCTGACTGTGTCTTTCACGTGGCTTCATATGGAATGTCAGGAACAGAGCAAGTGAGTCCACATAGTTTTGGTTTTTCTGTGACTGCCCACACTGAGGGTAAGAGACTTGATGCTGTAACACTCTATGACAGATTTTCTCTCTTCATATTGCCTTAGTGTTTTGGTAAATTGCTCTGTGCAAACTGGATTGCCAGCTGTGAGCAGGCTGCTTGCAGAGTGATGTCCTCTCCATCAGAGGCTCCACCAGCACCCTGGGAAGGTGTTTGAGATGGAAATGGCATTGAAAAGTTCTGAAATGTTGTGAAGACAAAAGGAAGGACAAGGGAGGCTGGTTCCCTCCAAAACCCCGATCCTTCCCTAAGCCTTCACATGGAACTCCTAGGTGTAAGGTCACTAGGAAGAATAAAACCTGAACTAAATTATAAATTATTTCATGTATCTGAATTCTAACAATAACAGCATTTCAAGTCTTTAATTGTTTGCCATTGGGTAAAATGCTGTAAGGATGCACTTGATGTAGGACTCGGAGTCACAATTTTATAATTAGAGTTACAAGCATGCACATACACACACACACAAACAAACACAACCCTTTCTTACCTTATTTAATAAGAGGAACTTTAGTAATTACCCTGTCTGGATAGAACAGCTCACTCAAAGTTGTTTGCCACTGAGCAATGCATAATTGGAATTGCTCTGGTTAGAGGCAACTGGTCACTGAAGTGCTACTGAAACAGAGATATTTAACATACTGCTGCAAGATACATAATAACTGGACATATATTTTTAGAAGCACCACAATTCTCTTTGCTTCAAGCAAACTAGTCTGTAAAAATACAAGAAAAATACAGGTATAGTTTAAAAAGAATTATTAGACTTCTTTAAGTCAGAAACAGCAGTCTAAATGACATTTTTAATAATCAAAGCACTAAATTATGTTTATTTGGGGATATTTATAATATCCCCCATTGAATTTAATATGTATTATTATTTTAAAATGCACAATTTCTTTCTTTTCTTAGTTGCATAAAGAGGAGATTGAATCTGTAAACATTAACGGGACAAGATTCATCCTTAATGGTAGGTATTTAACTGTGCCATTAGGTGTTAGTACAGCACATCAAATATCATATACCATTGAGAGAAAGCCAGTTAGCCTTTTTGTTACCAACTCTATTTGTTACCAACTACTTTACAATGTTGGCAGAAGACGAGGAAATGCATCATGGGGGGGGTTTATGCTCAATCCTGCCACGAGGTGTGATAGGAGCCAGCACTGTAGTTCAACTACTTCAGCTTTCCAACACCTTGTTTGACTGATGTCAGAATCTGTACCCATGTAAGGAGTTAACCAATTCCCTGTGTATTTTGTAGCAGTTAACCTGGTTGCTAATAACTTGTGCACAGGCAGTGGGCAGCCCTTGAAGCAGAAGGATTTCTGCCCTGATGCCCAGCTCAGCAGGCTGGAGAAGCTCTCCTGAGGCACAGTGCTGGCACCCAGCTTAGGATGTGCCAGAGAGTAAAGCACTTGCTTCTACACTGATGTCTTCCCTCTAAATATCCTAGGCTTTGCATTTCAACTCACCCAGTCACAGAATGGAAGGATTTTCTCTTTTAAGATTTGACACTTTCTTAGAAAAAGCGTCACACAAACTTTTTTCCCATGCAATTTTCCAGTAAAGTAATTGACTTTCTACATTGCTACAGCCTGCAAACAACAAAACATCCCTCGGCTGATCTACACCAGCTCAGTGAATGTGGTGTTTGGAGGGCTTCCTATTGAAGATGGGGATGAGGAATCTTTGCCATATTTCCCAATTGACAAGGTATTTCGTTGTAGTGTATTTTCAAATTTCCTCTTTGTTTACTTTTGTATTTCTGAAAAAGCCTGGAGTTTTTATGACAGTATTTTGCCAGATGCCAGAATCCAGGCACAAGAAAGGCCAGGTGGGATGAAAGTTTGAGCAACCTGGTCTAGTGGGAGGTGTCCCTGTCCATGGAAGAGTGATTTGGAATGAGATGATCGCTGAAGTCCCTTCCAACCCAAACCATTCTGTGATTCTATGAAAGTAAAAAGAAAACTCTTCACACTCTTTGAAGATGCTATTCACAGCCTTGGCACATCAGTTTTATATACATCGAAGTGTATATTTCGTTTTCCTATTAAGGCCTTGATTTTGGAAAATAACTCCCACAATGTTACATTAACATCAGGGATATTCCACCTGGTCATGAGGATTGTGTTATATAGCTTGGTTTCTCTTTAGCTGTTTATTATCAATATGATTTTTTTGGTTTTCCCTTATTGAGGATGACATATATTGAATGTAGAGCTGATCTAGAAAAGCAGCCTATTTTTATATGGTTTTATTGCATTTAATTAAAAAAGAGGAAAGTACTTCTGTCTGTTTTGCATATACAGTTGGTTTTTGTGTCCCTCTTCTCTCCATCAAGTACTTCACAGCCTTTCAAGAAGTAGAGATGGAGACAAAATATGAATAATACTTTAAATAAAATTTTAAATAACATTTTCTCTGGGACAACACCACATGGAAGTGAGCAGGATGCTTCAGACCAACTGTAATGACTTCAAAACTTGGCTTTTGGCTTTTCCATTACCTGAAGAAATCCAGATTACAAAGTAGTGATCAATTACATTCCTGGCAGCATTCAAAGCATACATATATTTATTGCTTCTCAAATGTGCTGAAATTAATTAACCAGATTTGCATACACAAAAATGCCTCCTTACCCTAGAAATACTCATGTGTTTTACCCTGAACCTAATACCCCACAACTTCTGTATTTTGAGGTATTTGTTGCCGTCTGCCAAGTGAAAACTAGTGAAGAAGAGATGCCTCTTGGCCCTGTCATTTCAGGAACAAATACAAATGTATTTGCTTTTCTCTGCAGCTCGTTGACCATTATTCCAGAACCAAATCAATTGCAGAACAAATGATACTAGCAGCTAATGGATCTCTTCTAGCAGGTACTTTTGTCTGAGCATGAATTCATAGTAGAATTTACTCCTCCTCTTCTTGTTCCTCCCCAAAATCCTGTGTCCTGTATCAATCCTTAGTAGACAAGGTTACCCAGCAGTTATGGAATTAACTTACTAACCCTCTCTCACAAACAAAAGTATTTTCACCTAAAAGTTACTTTTTACTGGTTTTAAGTTCCCACGACGTCTGTAAAGGGTTTTAGCATGGTAGCAGTAAGTTCAGTATGTTAATGAAAAATAATAACAAAACCAAGTGTTTAATGTCACTCTCATGCAACATAAGTAAAACATGAATGCTGATTCAATTGTTACGTACCACACCCCCCCTCAAGTTATACATTAAAATCTGAAATGGCCACCTGAGCCTAGAGCCTGGAATTATTTATTAGTGCTTCCCAAAGTTTTCCATGTTGAGGAAGCCAGTTTTACACTTGAATAGTTAAGCTCACCTGTGAGATACTATAACTGCCAGTGCAAAACAAATTAATGTAAAGTGCAACATGATTCTGTGTGACCAAGTGATACTGAGCTAAATTTAGCTGTGGACAACTTACAGAAAAGACTCTTCACTTGATACTTGCAGAGGGCTAAAAGAGATAGAAAGTCCATGATGGGAACTCCATCCCAACAAAATCATTTGGTTTAAAATAAGAAAGGGGGTTTTTTTTCCTTTATTTCCTTAGCACCTCTTCACATCAAAGCCCCTCCTAATTTTAGGACCAATACACGTTTATGCATTTGTCAATTAAATTAGAACCACTCAGTGTTCCAAACTTCCCATTTTGATCTTGTGCCATAGCAGGATTGAGTATTTTATATGTTTACAAGCACTATTAAGAACAGTTATTAGCAGATGATGAAATAGCCAACTGATGTACTTGGGAAGATTGAATTGTTACGATCCCACTGAAATTGTCAAGAGCTTCTACCTCCCTCCAGTGGGAGCTGCCCCTGCTGTTGAGGGAACCTTTCAGCTCTACCTTGTACTGCTAACAAGTCCCTGCTTCCCATCAATAATTTTGTGTGGGATTAGTTGGTTTCATTCCATTATCCAATATATTTTCAAATAACCTGCTCACTTCAGCAAACCTATCACCACAGTTGGCACATTCCTTCACTGCTTTGGCATAGCGACAAGGGACTGATTAGAAAGCGATTTTTAAATATCTGGTATTTTCTAGCAACACAACTATGCTTGCAAGACTTCTCTGAATCTTATCTTGCTGTTTTGCATGCTCTGATTCTCCCAACTTAATATCCAACTACTAATGCAGCATCTTTTGGTATGTATTGTTTTTTAAGGTAGTGAAAGGAGTTTATTTCAGAGTAAGTTCTGCTGCCACAGCCTTTGGTTCATACAAACATATAATGTAGTCATGTGAAGGTCTCTTAAGAATGTACTTATCCCATGTTCTAGGAGGTGGAACACTCCATACGTGTGTTCTTCGCCCACCAGGAATCTATGGACCAGAAGAGCAGAGACACTTGCCAAGGCTAGCAGTATGTCATTTGGATTTTTTAACTAGCAGAGCTTTCTGTGATATGAGTAAAAAGCTGAAAGGACCATCACTTATTTTTATTATAAATTGACTGATCTTACTGGGTAGCAATTCAACAATTCAGTTGTCTGCTGAGGATATTATAACTTTTTTAAACAAGCATTGTATCTGTAAAGAGTGTAGATTTAAAAAGCCTTTTTTTTTTGAAATATGAACACATGAAAATCTAGCTTTATCATTTAATGATTACTGTAAGATTCAGGCCAATCCATGATATTTCAAATGTCTGTTTAATGCAACTTACGCCAAATGGTTTAAAATATTAATGAAAAGGGATACAGCAAAATATCTTATTTCCAGTCTCAATGATTAACAGCTTTCACTGTCCAATGAAGCAGGTTCCAGAGCTGGAAGCACCCTCTGGTACAACAAGTTACTGAAGGGCAGCAGCTGAGGTGTTCCCATTTTACTCTTTTTCACTTGCTTTTAAACTGCAGGGCCAACAGATGATGTTTAGAACATGATCCCTGTAGAATTCTGTGAGCCAGTTATTTTAAAAGAATTAGTTAATATAAAGTTATACACAGCTTTCAGGAAATTATAGATTCAAGTTGACCACATAATAAATACTTTTGGTTTGTGGCTGATGTAGGAAATTATATTAGAGTCAGCCAAAATATACTTTATCATCTTGTAAATGATTTTAAGAATGCAAAATGTCATTTTAGTTAAATCTGAGATGGGTTTTTAGCCCCTTTAAAAATATAATATTTTAAAATGTCTATTTGATTTTGAGCTTACTTGTTTGGAGCTGATTTTAAGGCATTATGCAACTGTCATGTTTTGCAGTTTCTAAAATTTACCTAATCAGTGGAAATTGGGACGCTTTCCTTCCAGCCAAAGTGTATCTTCCAGTTTTTCCTAGCCAAAGCTATTTGCTAAATTTGATCCAATTTAGTGAATACTTTTGATCCACTCAGAAGTGTATCTTACCTTTCCATACAATATTTTACTTATCCCTAGAATAGACTTGTATTTTTTGTAAATTCAGGACATATTGCAATACATCTTTTGACATTTTCTCCTGAGAAGTTCCCTCGAACATTTTTAATTGATTAATGTATTTTTTTTTTTTTTTAAGTAGAGATAAACCTATGTTTAGCTGGACAAGAAAGTGCACTTTACCTCATTCTAAAACCCATTTTGCTTCGGTTTCATGTTTGTCTGCAGAAGATCATTGAGAGAAGGCTACTTAGCTTCAAGTTTGGGGACCCTACTGTTAAAATGAACTGGATACATGTAGAGAATTTTGTACAAGCTCATATTCTGGCTGCTGAAGCTCTCACCCTTGAAAAGAACTACATAGCTGTAAGTACATAGTAAAAGCACCACAGATTTCATCTGACAGTGGATCCTGCCACTGTATCCTGTGCTATAGTAACCACTGCAGTAATTAGTGTTACTGTCCTTCAGCTTATGTTGTTGTCTGTGTTCTTCAGTTGATCAATGTGCTATGAGCAATGTGGGATGGGGCATAGCCTCAGCTGTTGGTGTTGGTTCAGAGATGGAATATTCAGTTCTGTAAGAATAGCCCCATCTTTGCATTTTTAAAATGCAATATTTATAGTTTCTGGAAGATGGGCGAAGAATGTTTGCCATGTTGGAAATGAAACTGGAAGTTCAGGCAGATTCATCCCATTCCCCTGTACAGGTCCAGATTTAATGTTCTGAACTGTGACGGTCAGTTCTTCCCATACCAAGTGCCAACAGAGGCACATTTCATTTGGGTTCATTGCTTTCAAAAACAATTACAACTGTTTTCCTCCTTGTAAATACAGGTTTTTATTCACCTAGAAGCACTGCTTCCAGAGTAAATTAGAAAGGGTTTCAAAGTAGATTAAACTACTTTTTCTAAAAGCAAAAGGAAAGCAGGAATGTAGACTACATTGGCTACAGAGGAGTCTTGTGGATTCCAGTGAGCCTTAACTAGACCCAGAGCAGAACGTGTCCCAGCCTTTGGTGGATGCCTGCCAGCAGCACCAGGGAGATCCAGCACCACCTCCAGTGGTGTCTCTGCACAGCCAGTACAGCCACTTTGAACAGGCACATCTATAATAAATCATTTATTCCAAGGCAGGTCAATCACACAAACCACTTGGTCACTAATTTCATTGCACACAACGGAGCAACTGATTGAAACACAAGCAGAGAGTTTGTGACTTGTGTGTGCATCCACTCATATTTGATATTGCTGTATTATTTTTAAGCTATTCCTAAGGAGTGAGATAAAGAAAAAGAAGTCAATTTATTTGCAGTATTATTTTTGCTGACTTGTCTCTTCTCTACCTCTTTAACAGAGTGGCCAGGTGTATTTCATTCATGATGGCGAAAAATCCAACCTTTTTGAATGGCTGACTCCACTTGTATGTGCAATATTAATCTTCAAATACATCAATTTCTTTAACTATATGCAACTCCAGCTTTTGTGTGCATGTTGCATTTTGTATGTTTGCTTTGGGTGTGAGTTCCACATGGAACTCCCTGAATGTGGGTTTAATTCCTTCTTGAATTTCAGTGTGATTAGCACAGTAACAAAGCTCACCCAAAATACTACATTAAAGCAAATGTCTTCCCTGAGGCCAAAGGACCATCTACACCAGCACGCTGTCCTGAGCTGCTATTGTCTTCATTTTTGGGGCATGCAGATGGGAGTAATGGGTACTTTGGGTGGGCAAAAAAATGTAAGTCTTAAGTATTCAACTGTTCATTCATTTCAAAATACCATTTTATTGTTAATGATAGGCTCAAAATCCTAAACATGTCATGATGTTAAATTAAGTATCAGCACACCATGACATTTCAAGTAATTATTATAATCTTTTTTCCTTCTTTTAAGACTGACATTTGAAAATGACATAGTGTCTGTGGGTGACATTTAACTGGAATCCCCTTAAAAATTAAAAATAGTAAGAGCAATGATTATTTTTTCTGTTTTAACAGTAAATGTTTCCACAAATATCTTCTATGTTGAAACTTTAAAACTTGTTTAAAGTTTCTGGGATTTTTCACTGTTATTTAAATTTTTTTCAGTTTGACAGATTAGGTTGCAGTAAGCCATGGATACGTATTCCTACATGCTTAGTTTATGCATCAGGTAAAATATTTTATCAACATTTCTCTTTCCTGTCCATGCTACTCTCATTCTTAATTGTTATATAATATTGTTTTATTTGCCCACAATTTTCATTTTCATGTATAAAAATAATATGCTGCTCGCTCACCTGGTGTTCAGCAGTGTGAAATTCAGCTCTGTGCAATATGTTGAAACCAGAATAATCTCTTATTCAAATCCCTAAAACAGGTTTTATGTAGGACCTAACAGATTTATAACTTTTTGGAGTTAATTATAAAAAAAGTTAAATGTAAAACTCCATGACTTTATGAAATATGCTGAAGAGTATCTGCTTTGCTGCATGGGTAAATGTCTTGTTCTCTCCAGAATCAACCCCCCTGTGCAGCTCACACAGAATCCAACTGAGTTCCCTGTTGCCATATTTTTATGAAGCCACAAGACCTTTTCACTGGATCTGTGCCCAGCAATCCAAACCCTTTTCCCACAAGCACGATAATTAAGATTAAATCCAGCCCCTTGTGAGCAAGTAGTCTTGATGGTGTTAGTAATGGTGCTGTGAGCTCTCAGGTCTGTGATTATCCTTCACGAGCATTTACAGTGTGAGATATGTCACAATCATAATGGCAAAGCAGAAACAAAATCTTTTTGTTATGCAGCCACATTCATGGAATACCTTCATTCGACTCTGAGACCATTTGTTGACCTGCCCCCACTGCTGACCAGAAATGAGGTAAAGTCTGTGTTTGTAAACTCCCCTTAATTCCCATGGGATCCATACATGTTAATGTGAGGGAGACTTTTAAGATTAAATCGGTAGAAAGTAAAATTCACCCAGCACTACTTCAGCCTCCAGTTTCCAAGGCAAATACATGCATTGTGTACAATTTAGGCAATATATTCTGCTTGTTGCCATGATTTTTGAAAGGAGTTTATGCTTCCAATCTGGGAGAGGCTTCTTCAGCTCCTCTCTTCCAAGGGCCAGTATCCTGTATGGCTTGGCCAGGCCTTTAGGCACCTGAGAGATGGCTTTGATCTGCCTCATTGATCTGCCTAAGCAAGAGAACAATTGCAGAACATTTTTTGTGGATGTTTACAGATTCTACTTTGCATCTTTTAATGCCTCTTTGTCCTTTCAAGAATCTCCTTTTGAGTGGACAATTTTAAAAATAATGTGCGCGATAGTCAGAGGACATTGGTATAATGTGGTGGGGGGTTTGATATTTTACGTTTCCTTTCACTGTGTCTTTGCTACCATTTACAGTTTGTTCCAGTTGCCTGTGTATTCATAGCTTTGTATGTTGACTCTTTTGCCCTGTAGGTACAGAACATTTCTGTAACTCACACGTTTCGAATAGACAAGGCACGGGCTCAGCTGGGGTACCGCCCACTGAAGTATAACTTCGCTGATTCTGTGGACCACTACATTAAATCCAGACCACAAACCTCGAATTATTACCTCATCCTCAATATTTTGCTCACTTTAATTATTACTTTAATTTTGTTTTTTCTTTCTTTAAGACTTGATAGCCTTTCAGCTTTGCATTTTTTTAAAGGAAGAGGACACTGACCTGCATGAACTGCACAGTCACAGTATTGCTACCTAGATCATTCTAAACTCCACAATAGTTACTGGCACAGTGCAACTACAGGCAGCTACTTTAAAATTTACAAACAAAATCATAAAAGATCAGCGGCTGGACCTGAGAAATTAAAATATAGTAAACAATAATTGCCAAATCACCGCAACACAACTAGAGTCAAGATTGCTGCCTCTATTTCAAACCAAAACTTTCCAAATTGATTGCTGAAGTAAATGAGAACCTGCAGAAAGAACAAGAGCTGCAGACAGCCTGCAGTGCTTCACCAGTGAAGAAAAATGGCTGAAATAAGGAGAGAGACTGACCACAGCTTCTGTCATGACTCACTACCTTGGGGAACGAACAAGCAAAGGCACAGACAAACAGATTACTGCAAATAACACACACCAGGCCTACAGAGACTTCACATTGTGTGATTTTGTGGATTAGCTCTATCACCGCCTCTGAGGGAAAATAAAAGTGTACTTGAAACATTGCTGAAGTCCATGCTGTGCTTCTGCACAATGTCCCAGAACTGCTCCCTGCCCTGCCCCTGGTGCAGAGCTAGGGGCTATGTGCTGGTAGGGTTTCTCACAGGTCAAAACTGGGTATTTTAGTTAAATTGGAAGATACTAAGTAAGTTATATTAGTTAAGTGTATGTCACAGTAGAGGAATCTGCCACTATGGGTTGCACAGATCTTTGCACAGCTTCCTTCACCTCCTGTAGTTAAGGGCAACAACTAACACAGTTCAGTTGCTCGTCAGCTGAACTTAAAGCACCAAATTTCTGACGTACAGCAGTTGTACTGAGCAAATCCCTGCAGCAGCTAAAGTGAACAATGTGCTTTTCAAATTACTGTTCAGCTACCATGGACCTAAAAGCACGGTCAGGGAGGCTCTGGCTCCTTCCCATCCACTACTCACAGTGGGAATTTATCAGAGAAATCTCCTTCCCATCTGCATCTTTCCAACATGTAACATGGAGAAGGAGCAACCACTCCTTCTAAACCACTCCTTCCTTGCAAACTACTGTTTGCAAGATGCAAACAGTAAGAGTGCTTGGGAACGGACTAGGGATGAGAGCTTGAGAAATCATGGTCTGGAGTGGAGTAAACATGGATGGATTTGGGAATTCTGGAGAAGGTGCAAACACTGGCATCTCCCTTCAGTCCAGGGCAGGCAGCAAAGCCCAGGTGCCAGGCCCACAGGTTAGGGTGCTGTAACCCAAAAGCAGGGCAGAAAGGCAGAACCACTGAAAATCACAGTGTTTCTCGTTTTATTCTTAAAGCAAGCGGCTCACACAGTGGATAACCCCTTCTCCCTAGCACATATCACAAGCTCTATTATTGATTTTAAAGAATGAGACCGACAAGCCGGCGGGGGGGGTGTCCGGCCCGGACAGTGACGGTGTTACCGTGCCGGCCCCGGGCCGCCCCCGCGTTCCCGGTGTGAGGGTGACGAAAAGGAGCCGCAGCGGCGGGGACAAAACAAGCTTGGCAGCGGTGGGATTCGAACCCACGCCATCGAAATGACTGGAGCCTAAATCCAGCGCCTTAGACCACTCGGCCACGCTACCGCCTGGCTGCTCAGGCGCCCGCCAGGCCTCTTTCACCGAGGCACCGCCGCCGTTCTCCCCGTCCATCTGTGCGCATTGCCCACCCACAGCCGCGGTACCACACCGCCCGCGGGGCCTTCCGCGCTCCGGGAGCGCCGCTGCTGCTGCCGCCGGCCCGGGCCCGGCGCTCTGGGTGCCCGCGGGTGCCCGGCGCAGTCCCAGCCCCCGCCCGGCAGGTGGCACCGCTGCCCCGCGCCCGCTGCCGCCCGCGGCCGGGCTCGCAGCGCCGCTCCGGCTCCCTCTCCCGGGCTCGGCCGGACCTTGAGCCTCGGCCCCTTCTGCCCCAGGGGCTCCGGCTGTCGGGCCGTGCCTCGGGGCACCTTGTCGGCGGCAGGCCCAGGCCAGCATCTCAGCAAAGCGCTGCCGTGCGGTCTGTGCCGCACAGCAGCGCGCCGGTGGTGGATCAGCTCCCGCTGCTGCTCAGGAGGGCCGCAACCCCAGCCATGGCTGTGCTGTGGTCACGCAGGCTCGAGGGCAGGCCTTGGCCGGTCCCTTGGCAGCTGCCATAGCAGGTCTGCACACAGCTCCCAGCCATGGAAAGGGTCCGTCCTGCCCCGTATCAGGCACCCACTGCCTTCCCTGCCCGCTGCAGCCGCCTCCGGCCCACCAGAGCACGTGTGCTGCCCAAGAGCTGCCAGCTCCTGCAAGGCCAGTGGCCTTCCCAGGCAGCTGCTCACTTGGCATGGCAGTGTGTCCTCAGCTGAACCTTTCCCAGCCAACACGGGAGGCCCGGCTGCCCTTATCTGGCTGGCAGCTGGTGGCCGGGGCTGCCCGTACACAGGTTGTTGTCCTGCTGCATCGGTGCCGCACTTACCTGCGGCCACTGAGCTCGGGCACGCTGTGAGCACGGGCTTTTCCTGCCCACCTCAATGAGACAGCTGGGTTCGGCATCCAGAGCCAGATTCAGGCTGTCACTGGTGAGTAGAAAGATGAATTCTCACATTCTGGGAGGCCTGCAGGAGAAATTTGTATAATTACTTTGTGGACAGAGCTAAAAATGTCAAGACTACATGCCATACAATTAAAACAACAGGGAAAAATTATGTCTACCATTGCACTTCTTCCTGTAGAAAGTCATGGATTGGTGCTCCAGGAAGTTCAAGGTATGTGTGTTAAATGCACCTGCCATATGGCTGGAGTGAGGTTTGTGATCAACTTGATAAGTGTAAAGGATATAACACATAATACATAAATAGCAAACTAAAACTGGAATATACAGCATGTCTGGGCCTATACCTGATTTCAACATGTCTTTAGTTTTTCATCATCACTGATTGTTCTTTTAAGAAAATGTTATAGAGAAGAAAAGCCTGAGGCTTAAACCTGGGAATAAGTACACCCTTGCAGCAGGGTAGCAGAACTGGCTTATTTAAAAGCATGAGGAATGCGTAGCTTGAGAAGGCATAACCTACGTTCCTAATAGAGCAGAATGCTCTCCAGGAGGATTTATGGCAGAGGACAGCTCTGTGCCACTGGGTTCCTTTTAGTCCAAAATGATGCCGAGTATTTTGTGTCCAAAGAAGGGCAACAGAGCTGGTGAAGGGTCTAGAGGTAAGTCCTGTGAGGAAAAGCTGAAGGAGCTGGGGGTGTTTAGCCTCTCAAACTACCTGCAAGGAGGTTGTGGCAAGGTGGGGACCAGTCTCTCCTCCCAAGGAACAAGACAAAAGGAAATGGCCCCAGGCTGCATCGCGGGTGTTCAGGTTGGATATTAGGAAAAATGTCTTCACTGAAAGAGTGGATGAAGCATTGCAACAGGCTGCCTAGGGAAGGGGTGGAGCCACCATCCCTGGAAGTGTTCAAAAAACAAGCAGACGTGGCACTTTGGGATACAGTCTAGCGGGTATGGTGGGATTCCGTAAAAGGTTGGTCTTGACCTTGGAGGTCTTTAGCAACCTTAATGATTCCATGATTTGCCTGAGTTTAAAACGAGCTGCTGTCATGACGTGTTCAGCTGTGCTCATGTATCACACCAGTTACAGCACTCCACAGTTATCAGTAGCCTACCGTGGCAGGTGGTGATTTTTTAACCATTATCAACACA
This sequence comes from Monarcha castaneiventris obscurior, assembly GCA_026261815.1. NCBI lineage: Eukaryota > Metazoa > Chordata > Aves > Passeriformes > Monarchidae > Monarcha > Monarcha castaneiventris. Next base: position 13,729,923 of record JAMPIT010000856.1, on the reverse strand, counting down.
TTCCCACACAGTGGGAGCCAGGCATCTGGCTTCTCCTAGGCCTTCAGAATTCATTTGATGAGTCTGTGCTCTTCCCAGGCCCTGCTGCATCCCAATGCATTCCCATGCCCATGAAGCATCCCAACATCAGCCCTGCTGGGTGCTGCTCTCCTCGGGGTGCTCAGCTGGGCTGACAGCAGCATGAGAAATGAGGAGATGCAGGTTGTGGTGCTCATGGGGCAAACGTGCTCAGTTACTGATAATTGCTAATATTTACCACAGTGATGTGCAGCTGGGAGATGAGCAGGACCTCCAGAGTTTTTCTGCACGATCACCAACGTTGCAAACGTGTTTTGAGTTTACACTCTGCACAGATTTGAGAAAAAATGTGCCCTTAGGAAGCAGCTTTAAACGGGGGCTCAGTCAAGTGTCTGCTTGACATTCTCTAACCAGGGCTGCACCCTCAGCATGGTGCTGGAAATTAGTGACAAAATTACAGGTACCCTCAAATTGCAGGTGCACACACGAGCTGCTCCCTCCAGTCCTCATGCTGAGACACAGTTTAATTTATGTAAGTAATGGTGGTGGCAGGCAGGTTTTCCTGGCAGAGAGTCAGAGCATCTGCTCTGTGTTTTTAATTAAACACTGGTAATCTTCCTTCTGAAGATTATCTCAGCACTAGCACTGCAGCAGGGTTTTTCTGCTCTCTTCAGAGAGCATAGGGATTGTGCACTTTTCTGTCTGTGATGCTGCAAGAGACCATCCATCTGTCACGAAGGATGCACGCACATCTTCCAGTCTCTGTAACCCCTACTCATGGTAAAAAGCACTAATGAGCATTATTTACATGAATAAGGGATTGAACAGCAGTGAAAAAGGCAGACTCTTTGCAGGCTGCCAAGTAATACAATTAAGCCAGAACCTATTTACATTAATTTCCATGTAACTCATGAAGGGATAAGGAGTTTTGTTTAAATTTTCCACAAATCCTAGCTTGAGGAAAAGCTTAAACATAAGCATTTTCAACTCAGAAAGCAAACGTTTTAGGAAAAATGCAAATGTGGGTGCTTTGAGGAAACGTGGTCTTCAGAACGTGAAATCTGGTTCATAATCCTGCCATTTAATTTAGCTGAAAAGACCAACCTGAGGTGCAGGCAGGCCCCGTGGTCGCTGCCCACGTCTGCTCCCCGTGCCTTCTCTCGGAGCTGGGATTTTCGGGGTGCTGCCGTGCACCGAGTGCTTCCCATGGGAGCACCTGCCTCAGGACACCCTCTCCTTTCAGCTCCACACCCAACGGGAACAGAAATGAAAGCAAATCCGGATGGCGCTCCCCTGAGCAGCGCCCCGGAGCCCTGCACGCCCGCTCTCCTTCCTGTCCCCACTCTCCACGGGATTCCCCCATCGCTACTACCTAAGGGTGTTAGCTGAGGGTTCTGCTCAGATTTTCATCGGTTTTCTCACTGGAATAAAGCATCTGGCAGGGTCCCGGCGCCGCTGCGCTGTGAGGGGGCGCGGCGGGTGCCCGCCACGGCGCTGAGGGAGCGGGAGGCGGCGCGGGCGGCGAGGGGCGGCCCCGGGGCCCGGCTCCCGCCTCCTCCCTCCCCTCAGCGGGGCGGCTTCTCCTCCCACCGCCTGCCTTCCCTCAGCGGGGCGGCAGCTGGAGTCGGCTGTGGGGTTGTGGGATCGGTCCGTACCGGGCTGCTCTGGTGGATCTGGGCACTTCTAACCCGGTAGGTGCCGTCGCGGCGCGGGGCCTGAGCCGGCGGCGGGGGGAAGCTGCCTCAGCGCTGCCCGCGGCGGGAAGCGCGGGAAGGGCGTTTTTAATTGCGGAAAATGATGATCATTGGGGTGGTCAGAGCCTGCGAAAGGCCGGCGGGCAGGCTTCTGCGCCGGCCCAAAAATAACCTGGTTTGTGCTGTTGGGCAGCAGCGCTGCGCTCACACCTAAAGATGAGCGTTTCGTCCCTTTATGTTTCCACGACAGTGCGCATAATTTGGTGCATACGCTGTTTAAAAGTGCCCAGTGCTGTCTGTGACCGTGGAGCAGCTGCTGTGTGCGGGGTGACCGCGGCTGAGTCCTCCCTGACAGCCTGGGACTGCTCCAGGACGGCTCGTGTTTGGAGAATTCTTCAAATGCCTCAATACGCATAAAGCATGCGGTTCATTAACAACGTGGGGTACTGAGGAAATGCTTACAAAAACTCAGTGATAGGTAATTGTGCAGAGTATTTAAAGCCAGTTGAAATGACAGGTCTATTAATGGCAATGGAAGGCTATTTTAAAGTTATCTTGGAAGTTCCTCTCCTGTCCTTTTCTACCCCCGTGTTTTGGGTACTGCTAACGTGGTGTTTATTTGCGTGTTTGGCAGCAGGGTGGACTTCACTCGGAAGAGCTGTTCTTGTGCCTCACTGCCTGCAGCTCTAAAAGCCATTTGTGTGTTTGAAGCCGTGCTGTGTTTCCTTGCACAGGGTTTTGTCTCGAACGCTTCGTACTCTGAGCTGGTGCAGATGAACTCACCCGTTTGCTTCATGAATTTTGCATCGTTGCTCTCTAACACTCAGACTAATACAGTGGTTGTGCCAGCTGTGCTTGCAGGCAGACTGAATGTGATTTGTGCCGTGGTGTTTGCAGTAGTGACACACTCGATGGGACCTGTGTTAAAGGCTTCTCATTAGAAGATCTGTCTTTGGTAAGACAAGGTTTTCAAAGGTAGACAGTGAGTTATCTCCGGGGTTTTTAATCTTGTTTTTTATCACAGCTCTCACCTAGAGTCACTAAACCTGTTTTCTTGTAGTGTGTGGTGCAGATGAGAATAGACATTTTCTTTTCAGGGGTCATTTGGGTGTTTGGAAAGCAAAGTAGTTCTGTAATGTGCTACAGAACATTAACATAGCTAGTGGGGTTGTTCTGGACAATGTTACGTAGCTTTGTGTCTGTTGTGGGTCGTAATAGCATTTTAGGTGCACAGTCTGTATAGTTGCTTAGGTTAAATTTTGAACCTGTACTTTAAAAGAATATTAATCTGAAAGATGACTTCTCTCTTTTAAGAAAAAACCTGCTTGTTACTCTTACAGGTATCCTGTTAAATGGCTTTGACTGATGTGGCATTAAACCAAAAGGGATTTAGTATTATACCAGGGAGAGCTGGGTCATGCTTGCTTTAATGCTTCTGTTCAAGAGAAGTTGGGAATTCTGCTGCAGGGCAGTTCCTGTTCCCCCATCCTGGTTAAAGAGGTGCAGAGGGCCATGTCTGAGCTGAAACAGGGAGTTAGAAGTAACTGGAGATGCTCCAGTTGTCCCTTCTTTTGCTGACTGGAGCATTCCCATCACTCAGCTCTTTGGGATGAATTAAGGCAGGTTTAGAGGCTGAGGCCACGGTGGAACCTTGGTCAAGAGTCTCACCAAACCCAGCAGTGCTTTGTAACAACAGACACCTACAAGAAACAAGTCACACTTTAACAGCCCTGAGATGTGAATTTTCCCTGCTGTTTATCTGTGTTCACATATTTGCATGTTGTCCTTGCAACTCACCTGCCCCTCCTGGTCATGTGGCTCTTGGGTATAAAGGCAAGAGAAAGAAAAATACTTGAAACAGGCATGGGCAAAACAAAAATTAATACAGACTAGAGCAGATTTAAGAGCTGTATTTTAAATTATCTGCATTTTGAATCACATAGTACAAGGTTGATTTAAAAAATTGGATAAATTTTCAAAGTGGGTTGGAGTGGGTAGTTAAAATTACAGATTGTGTGTAATAATGCAGGCTGGCAGGCTTGGTTCAGTGCAGTCTCACCTTGTTGCTTAGCCTTAGGAATGCTTCTGTAATGGATATTAAAGATTAAACGATCAAAACACAACAGCAGTAGTAACAGAAATTCCTAGATAGTACAACTTCCGTGCTATAATGCAAAAGCACAGAATATAATCCTTGGGATGAAGCTCAGCTTTTTTATAAGGCTTTTTGTCAAGCAAATTGTGGGGTTTAGAGCAGTGTTTGTGTAGTTCCAAGTGTGGTTATTGAATCCTGTTTTAAAGAGCATGTTATGTGAGTATGGCTCTTGGTACATACACTTCCAAAGTAAACACCACGAGTACTTTACAAGAAATATGGTTCCAAGAGAAACCAAGAGACTTTTATAAACACCATTAGCTTTAAATAGAAACTGATTTGTGTGGTGATATTCTATGTACACAGGTCACAGAAACCAGAATGTTTGCAGTCACTGCTGCACAAACCTGCAGTCCTGCATTACTGCTGCTTCTCAAACATGTCCTGAATGCCATAGATCTGCTGGTGTGTGTGACTGCAGGAGCAGAAGGGAATGCAGGACAGCACTTGGGTGTAATGGGGCTGTCCAGTGCTCTGCTATGTCCTGGAATAGTCACATCCCTGAAGCATCATTTGACACCTGCTGTCTGTGTGTGTGACAGGCAGTAGAGGCTCTCCAGCACTCAGTGCACACTGGTAAGATGATCACGGTAAAAATGGCAGTGGCAACTGAGGACACCTTCCACTGCCAGCTCTGTGCTACTGCCCCTTTCCAGAATCGACAGCTCCTGTGTGGTCTTTCCTGGAAGAGCAGGTTATGTGAGCACTCCAGAGCTGCTCCAGTGCTAAGTGAGGTGAGGTGAGTTGGCTGAGACCTCCTCCAGCAGTGGTTTTCCAGAGCTGCTGCTGCCTGATGGAGATGGAGGGCCGGAGTTACCTGTGTTGCTGGCTGAGGTGTGGGAATGCTGCCCCCGTCAGAAGAGCAGTAATCAACGAGATAACGTTGCTGGTGAAAGCTGCTGCATGTTAAGGCACTGTTTCTGTGGTGACCAGTTTCTCAGTAACTGGGGAGTAAAGTCTGCAACTGTGAATACTGCTGTAGGAGTGTATTCATCTTCCTGTTTCATGGGGAAAGACTCAAAATGTAAAGGGCTGAAGAATAACAGTGAAGCAAAACTGAAAACCTTGGTTTAGGGTTGTTTTATTAGGCTAGCTGTGTGAAAATCCCTGATTTTGCTGGTTGGGTGAAGAACTAAACAATGTAACACTTGCACATGTCTGTTTTAAATTACATCTTGTTGCTCAGCCAGCATCAGGGCCACATTTTGAAAATTCACACTAATCCTCTGTTTTGTACATGCCAGTATTTTCAGAGTATCTGTGTAAACTTCCACCTCTTCCAAGGGCTTTGATCATTCCTCCACCTCATTTTTCTGCAATGTGCTACACTTTCAGCAGCCTGTTTTCCACTGTGAGCTGTTGGTTGTATGTGAGCTAAAAGTCAGTTTAAATCTTGCGGATGGTGGAAAATTTTTCTGTGTTATCCTAATAATACTCTCTAATTAATTTGATTAATAATTTGTGCACAATATCCTTGAGAAACTTGTCCTGAAAAAGAATTAAAAACCTGACTGTGGTGTTCAAGGTAAAACAAGTTTCTAAGACTAATGTTGTGAAACTCAGCATTTCATATAAGGAAGAATAAAAACACTTGGAGGAGGAGATAACCAAGTATAGAATAATGTTAGCTCCTATCTTCTCAGTCCTGTAGCAGTTTAAAACCAGAATGCCTTCTGGAAACTCAGCTCTAGCAGAGGTGCTCAAAACTACATGTAGGTACTTGAGGGTTACTTTTATAGAGCCAGATACAAATATATTTCTTTTCTGCCAGCGTGCTGACATCAGTGTCATGCATTATTTTTTCTTTTAATAACAACCCTTTTCCTTTTTTCCTCTCTCACCCAGCTGCTTCCCCTTGTTTGCATGTGCATTGGCGGAGTGGGTGTTGCAGTCGTTGCAGGAGTTGAACCAACCTCCTGCAAACATGGCAGACGAGGACCTTATTTTTCGTATGGAAGGGATTGATAATGCCAGAACGACTCCAGCAGACTCTGGGAATTATCTTGATGCTGATAGTGATGATGAAGACAGTTATTTTATCTGTCCAATAACGGATGATCCAGTTTCTAACAAGTCTGCCAATACCAAAGTAGACAATTATTACAGCAGCTTAGCAAAAACTGAGCAGTACAGTTCAAGCTCTTCTCCCAGAAGCTTTAGCTTTAAGGTAAGTATTGGCTCCAGTCTTCATTAAGGTTTTGGTTTTACTTGGTTGGCATGAGACATTCTCTAACTGCTTCATCTCTTGTAACTAACACTTTTCAACGAAGATGCTCATCTGTTTTTCCAGACCTGCAGTTAATTTCATTAAGCCAATAGTCTGACACTGCCATGGAATTGCTTACTGTCCCTTTCTGTTCAGTGGGAGATCTTCCTCCACTCAGTCCAGGAGAACAATTCACTGCCATTAGGATCAAACCATTTACAAGCAGTACATTGATTGGGAGATTCAAAAGATAATACACCTGGTGTAAGATAAATTGGGGCCTGTCAGAAGATAACTTATTATTAATTTTGCAAGTCTGTTAAATTTTTAGTTGCAAAAATAAAATCGTAAATTATAAAATTGTAATGCTTAGTTTTTATGTTATAATTCCTTCTTAGGGAGCTTTCGACATGTTGACTTTCATGCTTGGGCATGAAGTGTCACACTGGCAGTAGTTCCTGGCAGTGTACATGAGCAGTATCTGACCTTTTTGGGATGAGCAGCAGCTACAGCATTGCAGGGAGGTCAGAGGGGCCATAGCTGGTGCTTCCTTGGCAGTGTGTCCTTTTTCACTCAGCTCCCTTCACACAGATCAGGCCAGGCAATGGAGCCTCAAGTGACATCCACTCTGTAGCTTAGATATTCTAAATAAGCACAGTTTGTGCTAAACTGGCATGTCTCTTAGATTTTGTCTAGACTACGATTTAATGTGTTTTATTAACACATTTCCTATTATAAATATTAACATTTATTTAATAGATACTCTAAAATCACGGTTATGCCTAATGCATGCTTTGTTTGTGAAAAGATAGCAGGGGATTTATTTCAGTCAGGTGACATAGTGAGTAACACATTGAAAGTGAAGCTGGCTTGTCTGCAGAAAGATTATTGCCAAAGCTAGTTAATGGAAACTTTAAAAGGTGCATATTCCTAAGGAAGGTGAGGAGCAAAAGCTTCATATAGAAATGGGACAGATGTTGGTGTATGCTAAGCTAAGCAAGTTAAGACCTGATAGGGAGCTTAGTCTTCATTTGTGTGTACATTTTAACATGTACTAAACACTTGCCTCTGCGTTTGCAGTGCAATTTCTGAGTCATATGGTCTGAGATAAAACTGATAAGGACTTCAGAAATTGCAATTATTTCCTCCTTCCTAAGCTGTCATTTTGCTTCTGCAGAATGTTTGTGTCCATGTTTTGGTCTCCACAATGTCTGGTTTGGAATTGTAGCTCCTATCACAGATAAATTGCTTTGTGTTGAGATGTGGAGCAAGCAAGTCTCCATCTCCTGTTTAAGCTGCAGGAATGGTGACTTCCAACACAATGAAGCAGACAGCCAGAACTGATGACATCCTAAACCCCACGGCCTGGCCTATCAGAGTCTGCCTGTCAGACCCCAAAGCTAAGGAGAGGCAGTGTGGGCCATTGATAATGAAAGGCAGAGCCAGATAGAGAAGTTGCTGTTAACTCTCTGCTTTAAACAGAACTCAGTAATGTTTAATTAGCTAGTTAATAGGCAAGACCCTTTAAATGCAAGGGTATTGTATTTAAATAATAAAAATTATTATTGCTTTCCAGTAAAAAAAATTATCAACTTACTTCAATAGGTTTGTTCACAGGGGTTTTAAGAATGGACTTAAATTGGAAATCTAAACTGAAGAATGGCTTTTTACTGGAATTTTTTTTTTTTTAAACTAACAAAGAGAACCAAGACTCTTTGTCAATCATTTGTCTTATCACATGTGTTTTCCTACTTTCATGTCTTTCATGGATCCTTTAGAATGACACACAGCATCGTTCTAAGCATGGCTCTGTGGTTGACCATGGTCGGGTAGGTTAAAAAGAAAATGTCAACACCATGTCTAATAGATGCATTATGATTTTTTTGGTTTGGTTTCCTTTTTCCTTTTATGGACTTTTTTTTGTTCATTATTTTATTGTTTGGGAGGGCTGATTGCCTCAGCCCATAAAAGTCATCAAGTCAAAACTAAAAGAGGTACCTGTTAAATGGAACAATACTCATCTTGTGTTCTCTGCCCTGAAATGTCACTGTATGGCAGCCATATGCCTCTAGCAGGAGAAAAATTGCACTGTTAGCACCATTTCCATGAAATCCAGCTAGTGTTTGTTTGAAGATTAGAATACTTTTGTACAAAGCACCTCAACAGATCAAGCACAAGTAATTAACTTATTTAAATTATCATCTAACATGAACACACATCACCTTGTGAAGAGGGAATCTACTCAAGAACAATTTGATACAGCTGATTGACGAAGCAATTCTTGTTGCTGTCTTTCCTTATTTCTGTCATAGGTATTTAAGTACAGAAATTGTCGGGTCCATATAAGCTGTCATTGCATGACCTGAGGCAGCTTCATTTTCTTGTGAAACATGTACGAAACCTTTGTCAACGTGTCCTTTAAACTAGTTTTCTTTAATGTAGTATTGTTTTCATTTTGCATTATTACCGTCAGAAAGGGGAGCATTTAAACTGTTTGCAAGGAATGCATAGTTAAAGCTGAAATTCAAAATAAACACGAACATTTAAAGCTTAGCTGCTTCAAAAACTTCCTTGTTGCCATTGCTGACACAAGTTCATAGTGTATTTTTTTAATAAAAAAAGACTGATTTAAATTTCTGAGGATAAAAACCAAAAAAATCCCAAAATGTCAAAAGTTACTGTTTCTGCACATTTGAAATTCAGTCAGAGGCAGTAATAATACCTCAGAGCTCAGTACTTCTTTATTGGCAGGGTGCAGAGTGCTTTTTCTCCTGCTTACTTTGTAGAAGGCATTTGGCACATCACAGGGTCATATCTCCAGTTTTCTTGGAAACATACAATGTAAAGAGAGGGAGAACAAAATGTTAAGAGTAAAGCGTCCAAATTGGCTGGTAGAGAGAGACTGTTTATGTTCCAGAAAACTGCTTTGATATTTTACTGTTGACTTGGTGAACATTGAAATAGCTACTTGTCTGGAATTGTTATAATAATCAACTTTTACAGCTTTCTAATTTCTTCATTCTCATGCTGAGCACAGTCTGGGACCCTTTATCCATAGAAGTTGTATCTATACTGGACTTTTTTATACTTACTCATATGCATGCAAAATCAGCCAATGCTGTTAGGTATGAAAAGCTAAAAATCAAAACAGAAAAAGTGAATTAATATCATCTAGGTGTGCCTTATTGCCATTTGCAGAGTATGTCAGATACCTGCAAATTACCACAAGGTTTTGTAAATTATATCTGGTATATACTGTGCCAGATTCTGTTCTCAGTAACTTCACAGTTGGTGCAAATTGAACTGAAATCTATGCTTCATATATCTGAGCTAGTTTCATTATAATTGAAACTATAAAAAGGTCATGGTGGTCTTTGGTACTACTTGGTCCCTGCTCTGAGTAGTGCTTTGGAGGCTTGTGTAGTTGCATATCTTCATAGCATTGGGATCCTGATGTGCTCTAGAAAGTGCTGTTTTTGTGAGCTGCTGCTGATTATAAATTAAGTGCCAGTCTGTAACTTCTGCAGGAAACCTGGAAACATGCTATTGAGAAAGCCAAGCACATGCCTGATCCCTGGGCAGAATTTCATCTGGAGGACATTGAGACAGAGCATGCCACTCGTTACAGGTCTGTGGTCTTCTGCTTTGGATGCTGACATTAAATAGAACTGCTGGTTTGTGCAAGGGCTGTGTTTGTGCTGTGCAGAATATCTGTAGTTACATGTCTGAAGACTTTCCATAACGCCCAAAGTGAGTGTGTCTTAATTCAGTCTCCCAGGAATATGTAAATACTGCACATCATCAAAAAATAAACCTTTCAGCAAACCATGGTCACACTGCTTCTCTCCCACTTCAGCAGTATCTAGGACTTGCACTGTGTAGACAGGAAACAAGGCTGAAAAGTATTTTCTAGTTGATTTATTAATGCCATAAATTTAATCTAATAAGGAAATAAATCCCAACAAAGAGGCAGCATACTTAGTTTAAGTAGTTTAGGGAAGAAAGCAACATAACTCTCCGTGCCTTTCCCAAAATAGCAATTTCAGTGTTGCTGGTCCATGCAGTATTGTTGCATGTGGCTGGAATTTAAATCCTTATAAAGCCCAGAATAGCTCAGCGTGGTCTACGTGCTAAAAGGCAGTTTGGCTGGGAAACTGGTTTCAGTGCTTTAACATGAGCTTTGCCAAAATATTTACTCTGCTGACACAGGTTTCTGGGAGGAAGGGTTAGGGGTTAGAGGCCAATTAATCACCACTTAGCATCAGTGTTTGGGGAGGCCTCCCTTCCCATCCTGTGCCAGTCATGCAGTGCTGCTCTTCCCCATAGACTGTGTCTGTCCCTGGTCAGCCACACAGTCCTGAAATAGTTTGCATATTTTAAAATACAAATAAGTGATAATTTTGGCTTAGGGCTACTCAAGACACACCTAAAAAGAGATGGCTCTGATATTCCTATTTTCACGTCTTTTATCTGCTGCAAACTGGGGTAATATATAATCTATAAGGAGGAATATGTGGTGTCTGCATGCAAGAATTGCTCTGTGCAGGCTGGGGGAACCAAGCTGGAAGCAATCATGTGTTGATGACTCAGCTGCTGTGGTTCTCAATTTGGCTTTCACTGTGCTGGGAGTTAAAGGGGCGGGGAGAGACCACAGTCGAACTCTTAGTATTATCACAGGGTTGTGCAGGGACTTGCCCCTCCCTCAGTGCAGTGTTGGGCAGTTCCTGGCCCCACTGCTTCTCACAGCTGGTGCTGCTCACGTTCTCCACAGCCCCAAGGCAGGTTTATGCAAGCTCAGGGCTGGGGGAGACAACCTGTGCGGTGTGTAGAGCTTGGTGAGGCCCTTTCTGCCCCCAGTGTGCTGCCCAGGCATCACAGAGGAAGTTTAACTTCAAAGCAGATAAAGCCTGAGTTGCAGTGTTACAGAAGTTCAGATTCTGCATTGCAATCTGCTCTTTGACAGGAGGCTTCAGTGTCTCTTCAAAGAGCTAAATGTGTTTCTGCTTGCCTGCCCAAAGTGAGGAGGACCAGAGTGTGGTGGGAAGACTAGAAGCTTTTGTGTGGGGGTGGCAGCAGCACTTTCCAGAGTCAGTTACAGATAAGGAAGGGTAGGTGCTGGAAATGGGAGGATTTGGGTTCCCTTTGCATTTTTCTGAGACATATCTCCTGATTTTGCAGGTACAATGCAGTTACTGGGGACTGGGTTGAAGATGAAGTCCTTATCAAGATGGCTTCACAAGTAAGATCATGCTGTGCTTCATGTTTACTAGCAGCAAGTTTGTAATTTCCTTTCTGTTCCTGAATAGTGGCAGCAAGATGTTTTCCTCAGAAGTTTCAAAGTCTCAGTGTAGTTCTTTTCTCCTATCTCTTTTTCTTTGTCTCATTCTCTCCAGGATAGAGTAGAAAATGGAGTCAGACCTTCCCTGTCAGCAATATGAGGCATTTGTTCCATTCCCAGTGATTTCCCTTCCATGTCACCCCTCCCATTTCCTTCTGGCATCATTTCCCTGCCTGGCAGTAGTCGTACTATTTTATGTGCTTCCAAATAATTTCTGCTTTTAGAATGAAAACCAACTGCATTTTCTGTATGTGAGGGTAGAAGGCGCTGTCACTTCCCATTTAAGTCCTGAGGTTGGTGGTGTGTTGGGGTCTCCTTGCTCTGTGCTGCTGGCACAGTATTGGCACCTGGGGAGATGATGCTGTTTGGCACATCCTGAATGGAAGCCTGAATGCAGAGAGCATGAGGTCTGTGCAGCTTCTTTAGGCAGACACACAGAGCTGACTCCCAGCTGGGGAGAGAATTTAAATAACTTTTAAAAAAGACATACCATGTCTTCTCCATGGGGCATTGAGGGGAAAGTTTATCCAAATGCCTTTTCTCCAGATATCTACTATCAGTGTGTTTTCACTTTTCCTTGAGGAAATATTTTTATAGAGCCTGTTTGAAAACTGCTTTCTGCATAACGTAAAGGGGAAGTCATGGTTGTGTCTCTTACTGGTTAGAAATTAACTTTGTGGAAATGGCAATGCTGGGTTTTTGTTTCTTCTTTTCCCCAGCCTTTTGGCCGTGGAGCAATGCGAGAGTGTTTCAGAACGTGAGTATCTGCCCACTTCATCTTTGTTGGTCTCCCTGCAGTATTTCTTTCGTTGAAGAGTGTTATCAAATGTTGTTGTGGGCATCAGCATCCAGGTATAAATTGGTTTGTGCTAAGAGATTACCCCACCCCTTCCAGGCTGGGGAAACAAATGTACATATGTGTGTGTTTAAAAACATTCCCTCTTCTTCCCATATGTGAAATCCAGAGAAATTGCACTTGATGTGTGGTTTCAACTCTGGAAAGATAGATACTCCTGAAAGACAGAAATGTGATGTTTTGAACTTGACCAAAAAAGAAGAAAAGTAACCCTTCAGTGCTCCAGTTTGGCATTTTTTCAGTATCAGTTCGTGCTGGTGGCTCTGTTCCTGCAAAGCCAGCTGGATACAGTAGTGAATGAAGCCTAGGAAGTAACAAATCTCAGCCTGCTGACATTGCTTTTAGCTCGTGTTATTTACCAAACTCCCCATTACACAATATTTTGAGGAATGCCATAAACAGAAATTTGTTAGCAGTTTTGCCTTAACCTCTGGTACTAAGAAAGCATAACTTGAATGTCAGCTTCCTACGGCTGGTTTTCCCATATGTGTCAGTGGTACATTGATATTTCCCATCTGGAGCTCTCTCCTAGATTTTTGTAACTCTGCATTAGCTGTGTGTGGCCCAATGAAACAATGAGAGGGCATTGGCTTTAGAAAAACATGAGCTGGCTTGTTTTATGCAGAGGAGTGTGTTCCTTCAAGAACTGGGAAGTTTGAGATCTGGCTGAAATTCTTACCTCACTTCCTTGTTCACTCTTTCCAAGGCCTCTGTTGCAGTGACTGTGTACCCATCCCTGTAGGAGGACAGGCAGCATCAAGTTGTTTTACCTAGAGTGTCCCTTGTACCAAAACCTCTGCACCAAGGTCTTGGCAGGGAGAGGAGAGGAAGGAGAGGGAAGGGTTCAGAGTTTGAGTGCTGCTGCTAATTAAAGCACCTCCTTAATCCATTTGTTGGCAGCCAGCAGATCCTCTCTTATCAAAGTTTTCCTGTGCTACACACTACCACCCTCCTGCCCCAGCCCCCCTTGCTTTGGAGGGATCTGTGGATTAAAGATTTGCACATCAACAAATTGCATCATGAGAACTGTCAGGTGCAATTTTCCTTCTGGGAGCATGTGGCTTACTGAGCAGTCACCGCTGTGTGAGCAGCAGATTGTGTTTATCCCAGAAGAGGTTTCTGGGTTCATGTTTGAAAGGCCACTCCCCGGTGATTTCTGCTGAAAATAATTGTTGACATTAGAACAGGTTGTTGAGGAGGCACCAAACCTTCATACTCCGGGTTTGAGAGGAACAGGAAGGGAATTGAGAAAAGGAGAAAGTTCAGAGCACAAGTAGCTGCAGCTAAACCAGTTTGGCACATCCCAGCCATTCCCATGGAATGTTTCCTTTTCCCTTGTCCCCTTCCTGTGCTTCACGTTTCAGGTAGAATACCTGGTAAATGACTGAGGGTAATGCTCATCTTGGAACCTGGCTCTATCCATGCAGGCAAAGAAATGGGAAAGATTGAATTAAAATCCTTGGGTTTCCTTTCACTGACAATTGATTTGTCTTTCAGAAAAAAACTGTCCAACTTCTTACACACTCAGAACTGGAAAGGTGCCTATAATTATGTTGCCAAGCAATACATAGAGAGTGTGAGCAGGGATGTGTATTTTGAGGATGTTCGACTGCAGATGGAAGCAAAACTCTGGGGAGAAGAGTACAACCGGCACAAGCCACCAAAACAGGTGCATTCAAAGATCAAAGCAAAAATGCAGTATTGTTCTTCTACTGGCTTAGTTTCAGACATAATTTAGAGAGAATTACTTGTTCACATTCCATCACATTCAAATTCTTAGATAGATTCTTTTGCCCTACTGTGTTTTCTGTTAAATGACAGCTAATTTTCAGTGGAGTAAATACAGAAACTGCTTTATATTTCCAGGGCTAGGGGCTGTGTGTTTGTGAATGTCTGACTGTTCTCAGCTGTTGACTGAAAACCGAAATAAAATGATGTTTGTATTGCTCTCTTTGATGTGTGCCCAGCTGCTTTTGAGGTAATCAGAGATGTCACAGAATTTATTGCCAGCAGCAGTCTCAGCAAGTGCTTAACTGTTAGTGCTTCCGGAAGGTAGATACTTAAATCTTGCACACCTATCCAAATATGTAACTAGCAGTGAGTTTTGAGAAGAGCTGGAAACCTGCTGGAAGCCTTAACAATTTTAATGGCCAAAATGAGAGGTTTTGATATGTGTGGTATTTGCATTGCCTCCCATATAGGGGTTAGTTAATAACTACCTGTCTCATAACAGCAGGGTGAGTTATACAGTGAAGCACGCAGAGAGAAATCTACAGATCTAGAATTTTTAAATGCCTTGTAGGAGAAAATAGGTAGGTAGAGTGAGGGTTATGATGGTTTCTCCTTTAGGAATGTGTGTGGCACAGAGGGAGAAGGTGAGGCAGAATAACAGAGATACCTAAACAGTAGATACCCTCAGTCCTTCTCTGAAAAGGCATTTTTTTCAAGTTGTGCAGTAGTGACTGTGTGTTTTGCTCTCTGGATGCAGAACAGACTCTTTGCAGAGTACTCTTGAGATACCCAGAAGATAAAATAGAAAGCCAGCACTTGCTAAGAATTTTTTCCGAGGGGTTTGTTGCAGAAATGAGGTGTTTTGAAGTGACTGCTTTTAATTTATGGAATTCCTCCAGTAACTCAAGAAGCACATTACTCTTCCCCCTAGTTAAACAGAAGGATCTTAGCAATTGTTCAGATTCTTGTGTTGGGAAAGTTTTCGCAGCTGGAGGATTCACACACACTTTGATCCAAAGACAGTGTTCTGTTAGTCATTTTATCTTCTTTCCCTCCCCAGGTGGATATAGTACAGACCTGTATTATCGAAATGAAGAACAGGCCTGGAAAGCCTCTGTTTCATCTGGAGCATTACATTGAGGGCAAATACATCAAATACAACTCAAATTCTGGATTTGTGCGAGACGACAACATTCGCCTAACTCCGCAAGTGAGGCTTTGTTTAATGCTTTCCATGGAGTGCTGCAGGGAATTTCTGGGCTCTCTCCAGAGGTCTTGCATTGCTGCCAAGAAAGGAAACTGCAGGCTCTGCAGTACAATGCCAGATTAATTTCTCTATTTGCAGTTTGTCTGCCCCTTACGTGGGGCCTGCTTTTTCAAGCGTTGAGTGATTCTTTATTGCATTTCAGTTGATTACAGTTGAGTTGAACAGGGTTAATACTCTTTGGAAACATTAAGCCCTTTAATTGTAACTGCAGGCATCAAAATATTTCAAACTTTCTTCAAACTGAGGCAGTGAGATGTACTATGTACTGAATAGTCTTTTGGTGCCTCACGTAATACACATGAGGTGGCTGGTATCCAATGCATGTAAATAAATCTAGTCCATTAGCATATAAAAATGTAGGTTTTTCCAGCTGCAGCCTCTGAATAGCTGAGTCTGAGATTGCATATAGAAATGCAAGTACAGATTTCAAGTGATTCTTGAATCTTGTGAAATAAATTTAAAATACTATTGAAAAATGCAAAGTGGTCAATATAACCAAGGTATTTTACTGAGCCTTGAGAGTTTTGTTCTTCACATTTTTTTCCACTGTTTTTAAGGTATTTATCATGATGTTTAATGTAAGCAGAGAATTTATGTTCTGGGCTGTTGTCTGTGCACTGAATCAGTGCTGTGCTTTCACAGGTTGGGAACAAAATGTTCCCTGGTATTTGCTGCAGTTAAAATGTTTGTCTATCACCACCAGTCACCTCCCCCAGGCCTGGCAAGTGCTTTTTTGGAGGCCTTCCCAGAAGATTCTTAGTATCTCAGCTTTATGCTGAAGAGAAGGGCTTTTTATACCTGATTCTTGAAATGTGTTTTTGGGAGAGCACAAATGTATATTTCATTATCTGATACACAAATGTAGACACAGAGCAGTCACTCGGAATCTCTCAGAGGGGAAGAAGAATTTGTGGGGATGCTCACATTTATTTATGGGGGGTTTTTTTCCAAAATGTGGCAGAGCTAATACTTGTTGGCAGAAGGAAGCAGTGTTCCAGAGATGCAGAGCTTGCAGATTCACAGGCACAGCCAGAATGTTTATACAGAAGTTAAACAGAAGTTAAAGCTCTGCACTGGCTTCAGAGCCCACTGTTGTTCCCTCTGTTAGCCAGTTCCCCACTACCTCAGGTGAAGACTCTTGTGAAAAACAATCTCCAGTACAAAAATGAGGGATTAAGCAATCGTTCTTACCCTGACTGTGCCCACTGCTGCTTTTCACCCTGCCTTTTTTAGCCTATCTGCGAGTTGGAGCAGGTTGGAGAGACAGGATGCTACATGCTTTTAGTCTCTCTTGCTGCTTTCATCCTGGTGTTTATACCGATTATATTTCACTGATAGGGTTATCAGACTTCTTTTCCCATTTATAACAGGTGAATATGTGTTGCTGTTTTCAGCAGGTCAAGGGAGGGTGTTCTCAGACATCTCCTATGATTCTTTCCAGGCCTTCAGTCACTTCACCTTCGAGCGCTCAGGACACCAACTCATTGTTGTTGATATCCAGGGAGTTGGAGATCTTTACACAGACCCTCAGATCCATACAGAGAGTGGTACAGATTTTGGAGATGGAAACCTAGGTAAAATCAATAATTCTGTTTCACAGAATTATTCAGAAGGGGTGCTTCTTTTTTCTTCCCAGCTCTGCTGAGTAGCCACTCATTTCTGAGGGTCTTGCAAACAGCTGGGGAAGTTCTATTGTGAGGAGTCCTGTACAGCTCAGCTGTCATATAAGGGCAGACTTAAAATGAGAGCTGGTCTTGGCTCATGTCTCCTGGCTTACTCTTAAACAAGAAATGTAATTAAGTAGTTTCTACAATGTGAGAGCAGTAATCATGGCCTTTGATTTCCTTGCCACATTGCAGGAATGGATACAGCTGAATGCAGAGAGATAGGCACCATGTATTTTTGAAGTTCCAAGTGTCTATATATGAAGTTGTTCATAGGACACTGCAAGTTTTGTCAGCAGGATCAATTTAGGCACATTTCTCAGTGATGCAGCCAAATTAGGTTTTTATTATATCTTGTTCATGCATAGCTTTTCAAGATTTTTCAGAGTCTTTTTAACTCTTTTGTGCAGAGAGAGTGGAAAGCTCTTACAGGTGTTGAAATGGAAGTGGATTAGGCTGTGTGCTAAAAAGCATTTTCTCTCTCTCAACTTTTTAGAAAAAGCTTTTGGAATTATTGCTTTTAATAAGTAATCCATAATACAAAATTTGAGTAAACCCTTTGTTCACCTTTTTTTAATGCCTTAGGTGTTCGAGGTATGGCCTTGTTCTTTCATTCTCATTTCTGCAACAAGATCTGCAAGAGCATGGGGCTTGCACCATTTGATCTTTCATCCAAAGAGAAAGATGCCTTGGATTATAATAAAAAATTACTTGTAAGTACTTGATGAAAAAATATAATTAAGCTGTAGCTTTAATTAACAGGGAACCTTGTAACACAGTGTATAGTTGGGACCAAGTAGGTCTTTGAATGCTGAAATCATTTATTAAGTTTTGGATCTCACAAACCTGATTTGATGCTTGTTGCAAATTGATCTCAGTTTCAGCTAATTTTGGTGGGAATGGGGCTTGATGAAACACTTGGAATGAAAGTTAGTCCTAAACAAAACTCTCTCTGATAGTAAAAATGTCAGGGCTTGATATTTTGTTGCAGTGTAGAACTTCTCAAAGCAAATAGTTCAATATACATGTGTGTATATTTATACCCTCTCTTTTGTAGAGGACTCCTAATAAACATTCACACTGGCTTGTATAGCCTGCTTGCAATCCACAGAAGGATTATTGACAGGACTTTGTTGTTGATTTGCCAAGGAATCTGCCCAAACGATTCTCCGTGGCACAGAGGAGAAGTGCGGCAGCAGCCGGGTGAGGACGGTGTCCGGGAGCCGGCCCCCTCTGCTCTTCCGCCTGTCTGAAAACTCCGGCGATGAAAGCATGAGCGATGTGGCATTCGACTCCCTGCCCTGCTCCCCCTCCTCTGCCACCCCTCACAGCCACAAGGTGGACGTGCTTAGTGAGTCAGCCTCCTACATCGCCTCGGGGGGGTTCCTGAGCCCTGGGCTTGTCTCACTTCGTTTTTGTCTTACTTTGTTCTTAAGCACAACGAGCATTGATTTAGTCCAGAACAGTTGTTTTTGGTGCTTCTCATTGAGCAGAAATAACACTGAAAGTACCTGTATGTAGATAATTAATGTACAGATGCTTCTGTGAAAAAAAACAGCAGTAAAATGATGATATCTAGAGCTTTTTCGTCAATCGTGTTATCCTTATAATAACAGCAAATATTATTCCTCCTAGATTGGCCTGTGTTCAATGAAGTAGATAACTTGGATCAGCTTGACAACAAAAGGGTGAGTGTCTTTCTGACAGAAAATGAGGTTGCAGTTGCCTAATGAAATGTGTCTTTATAGGACTTCCCAAAGGTTTTGTTCAGTAAAAGCACATGAAGGTGCTCTGCCTGTTTTTATTCCTGCAGATCATGTTACCTCTGTGCATTTGCTGTTTCTAGTAAAGGAAGAACATTTTATTTTAATACTTTAGTATTCATAATTTTGCCGCCAGAAATTTATTTGCATCTGGTGTATTTTAGTGGGTACTTAAAGCATGTGCCTGTTTCCCTTGCCTGCATGTTGTGTATTGGGCACTTGTGCCAACTGCTGTGGTATGAAAGCTAAAGAATCCCTATGGATTAGGTCTCTGCAAATGTTAGAGAACCTTGCCTGAGGAGATGCAGGAAGTTTGCAATGGGCATTTTCCAGTGCTGGGCCTTAGTGCCAGGGGCTGTCAATTACTGATTTACCACTGAAGATTGAAAACTGTATTTAGTGGATTCTTGATTTGATAAAATATGTGAGTCCTTGTGGTTTTTTTAATGTATGTAAGGGAGAAGACAATCTTAGACAGTGCTCTCTGTACATTAAGTCCTGCTCCTTCTGGCAGAGGTAGCACAATCATTTTCATCCATTATAACCATCCAGTGTTTTTCATTGAACAGCAAAAGGTTTGCTCTGTGAGAAATGTCAAGCCAAGGTCCTTACAGAGTGTGATGTTAATGCTGTTCTGTTCTTGTCTTCTGTAGGATTTTGAAAATGGTGGAGACAGTGGATATCCCAGTGAAAAGAGAAGTGAGACAGAAGATCTGGATCATAGAGAGAGGGTAAGAACCTGGCTGGTATAGCAGAGTTGGGCCTGTTCATACTTAAACTGTTTTTGTAGAAGAATCTTATTTTCTGTCCTTCCTGATCTAGATCTGATCCTGATCTAGGCTTTGAACACAGAGGAAACAAAGAAATTGCTCCATGTTGTGAAATTACTTGCTCATATTGGGAGTGACACTCTTACAGGAAAAAAATTATTCGTAATGAGTAGCTTAATTTCAAATATTGTATTTGATTAGATGTTGTTGTGTGGGTTTTTTAAGTATTGTGTATTGCATTTTGCTTTTTGACCTGGAGATCTTAACAAGGTGTTTAATTAGAAGACAGGAAAGAGAATATTGCTTCCAAAGGTACTGCTCCTTTTGTCACCTCCTTTTGGCAAGGTGTTTGTCATGGCATCTCCAGTTTACAGGACTAAAGCCCATGTGTGCCAAGTTCTTGATCATTTTGGTATGTTTCTTAGTATATTGTGATATCAGTGAAAGAAAAGGATCCAGTGGAAACAATTTTGGTCACTGTCACTATTAATTCTGCAGGATAGGAATAGTCTAGAGGGAAAACTGGCACACAGCAGTTGCTGCAAATTGAATGATGCAAATCTTTGCATTAATGTAGGGCCATTCAAACAACAACCGGAGGCAGGAGTCTGATGAAGACAGTTTGGGAAGCTCTGCAAGGGTAAATAAAGCAGAAACATTCACAGTATGAGTTTGCTGCTCTGCTTGTCCTTTGTTCCACTCATCTGCCACCTAACCACATCACTAAACCAGATGTCGGTTTCCCTTCCTTTTCAGCTACAGAAAATGTTTATTAATATCAACTTACCACTCTGTTATTTCCTTTTATGTTTAGTCTTTATTTGGTCATTAAAGAAGTGCTGTGAAACAAATTGTCACCTCTGTAGCTGATCTGTCATAAATCAGTGATTATGCATGGCTTTCTCACTTAAAAACATAAATTATAGTTCTGTGCATTTTTTTCTGCCTAACTAAATTATATTTCCTTTCTGCACCTTATTTTTGGACTTGCATCCTATATGTGGTTGTATGATTTCTTAAAAACATGGCCATGTTTGAAATAGATACACAGTGGAGAGAAGTACTGTCACCTGAGTTAGGAAAGACCAGATCTTATATGTTTTTACAAAATATAACTTCTATGATACTTGGTCTTCACTATAAACTTAAACAAATAACTGCTGTGAAAGGAAAGAAAAAACAGAGCTTTGGCAACAATTAATAATTTTAGATACAGTTTTCAGAATTTCCTTTTCATTATTATATATCCCTGTTTCAGAAAATTGAAACAGCTTTAACAGCCTGAAGTTCTGTGCCAGTAACCTTTCCTGTTGTGTTTCCTGTGTACCTACAAAGGCCTTAATTATGGATTGTTTTCAGCTACAGTTTCCCACTCACCCATTATGTTGAAAAATCTCTTTTCATTTGGGTTGCTCCTCCTGAGAAATGCCAATGCATGTATCTGCCTGTCATCATCTGCATTGTTATGTGTCATTTTCCTGGAGTTCTAGAATGCAAGCTGCATTTTAAGTGTTGTGATCTGAAATTCTGGACAGAAAAGCGTGGGTTTCATTTTTTTTTGTGCATGGGTCACTTCAGTGCTTGCAGTGTGACTATTCAGTTGCTTATTTTTGTAAGTAACTTCTGATTCAGAACTTTAAGATGATTCTTTAATTCACTGCAAAGTGATGATGTTCAGATTAGAAATGGAGGGGTTTACTCCATTTCTTTAATGAATGATAATAGCCATTTATTCAGCTACTAATATGACTTTTGAAAGCTGTGTTTTAAAATACAGTATTTACTACTAAGTAACAATATTAATGGAGGCTTTGATTCCTGGGTGGTAATCCATATGGATGGGAATTTTAATTTTGAATATAAATAATCATATATTTCAGATCAGCGTGGAGAAATGGAATCTCTACAACTCTTCCAGAGTCCACATCCACAGACCATCCTGTGTTGCCCAAGAAATTCAGAGGCTCAATGCACTAGAACTTGAAAAGAAAATTGGAAAGTCAGTCCTTGGAAAGGTAGGATGGGTCTACTGACACTGTTTTATCCAGCAAGAAACATCTTGTATTTATTACGTGCATAGACATGTTGCCCTACATGCCTTTATTTGTGCACGTGAAAATAACACATCCATAGCTTTCTGTCACCTGCCTGTGTTGTATAAGGGACATCTGAGTTCAGGGACCTGTGAATTCCATCTGCTTTTGGCCTTGCAACATCTGGGCTCCTTTGGGAAGAGCCCTGCTGTTGTTAGTCTGCCTTTCCAGAGGCATCACACAGGGAAGATACAGTGGGATGGATATGGTGTGCCTGACCCACATACCTTGCACATAGGCAAAGCTGAGCTCCTGAAAACTGGTGGCATGGACTGACTCTTGTTACTCCAGACTGTTCCAGATAATGCAAATGCCAATTAAGTTTGGGTTTATGTATGGCCTTAAGCCCACACCTAAAACATCTTTCTGAACATCATGGGAGCCTTAGGTGTTCTCAAACCTTTTGGTGTGAGAAGAAACCTATTTTTCACAGAATCATTTCGGTTGGAAAAGATCTCTAAGATCACTGAGTCCAACCTCTGACCGATCACCACCTTGTCAACCAGACTGTAACACCAAGTGCCATGTCCAGTTGTTTCTTGAACACCTCCAGGATCAGTGATTCTAGCACTTTCCTGGGCAGTCCATTCCAATGTTTAACAACCCTTTCCATGAAGAAATTCTTCCTGGTGTCCAACCTGAATGTCCCCTGGTGCAGCTTGAGGCTACCTCCTTTCATCTTGTCACTAGCTGCTTGGGAGAAGATGCTGACCCCCATCTTGCTAGAACCTCCTTTCACAGAATTGTAGAGTGATAAGAATTCCCCTGAGCCTCCTCTTACTCTGTGACCTGGTAAAGTACAGGCAGAGGGGTTTTGAAGGATCAGATCCCTACATCATCCTGTGTCTCTTCTGTGCACTTGTGTCCAGGTTCACCTGGCCATGGTTCGCTATCACGAAGCCGGGCGCTTCTGTGAGAAGGACAAGGAGTGGGATCAGGAGTCAGCCCTGTTCCACCTGGAGCACGCTGCAGACTGCGGGGAGCTGGAAGCCATCGTTGGCTTAGGGCTCATGTGCTCTCAGCTGCCACATCACATTCTCTCCGAGGTCACTCTGGAGGTATGGAAAATGACAAAAAGCAGAATTGTGATTGGAAAAATAACGTAAGGATAGCAGGAAATGGAGACAAAGCAAAATCTGTAGTTAGGTGTTCTGTAACCTCTTCAGAAAAAAATAATTACTTTGTAATTAAGGATTTGGGCAAAACAGCAAAAAATGTTGCCTCTTTCTGGTTTTGCCAGTAAATTACTTCTTGCCTTTGGGAGGCTTTTGAAGCCACCTTTACTGTTCAGCTGCTTTGTTTCTTGTGGCTGTGCCAGTTTCTCAGACATACTAAATACTTGCTGACTTTGAGAAACTGCATTTAATGTTAGAGGGATGAAGGGCTGGTTTTACTTAGAAATAAGCATTTTAAAGGTTTTGTTTCCTTTACTAGGACACAAAGGAGAACAGAAATAAAGGATTTAATTACCTGCTGAGAGCAGCAGAAGCTGGAGACCGGCCTTCCATGATTCTGGTAGCAAGAGCATATGATACAGGTGTAAATCTCGGTGCAGACAGGTACTGTGCATGGCTGAGTAAGTTAACTTGCTGGTACTTCACTGAGGCAAGGCTGGGGCAATTTTTCTGCTTTTGCATTTTAGCATGTCCTTCTTATTTACCTGAGTTTTCTGTTTTGCACAACAGTGAAACTCTATACATTTCATCACTGTCAAATAACATTAAGCTTTTAATTGAAGTTCACTGAACATTCTCAGTATGAAAATAACTGATTTTAAAGTATTTGTGAAACATGACTCTGCAACTTCAGGTTTTTTTCTAAATCACTTACTTTCACAAACGTAAATGCCAGACCAAAACCATAGAACTGGTAATGAGGCTCAGACTTTGGAGGTCAGTAAAACACTTCAGTCTAATATTTTCTCCTCTGTAATTCCTGCATAAAATGACCCCAGCCTCATTTTGCTGTAGTGATCTAATGCTGCAGTGCAGTTAGTGAGTCTTTATGAGAACATTTACTTTCTTGGAGAGCATCAAAGCTCTGAGAAGCCAGTTCAAAATTGGATGCTGAATCTCCAATGCAAAGTACATTTGTTTCCTAAGGGAACCATCTTGAAATTTTTTTATTTTTTACTTCAGAGGCCAGGACTGGAAGGAGGCACTGCACTGGTACAACGCTGCACTGAACATGACTGACTTTGATGAGGGAGGTGAATATGATGGCACTCAGGATGAGCCCCGGTATCTGCTCCTGGCCAGGGAAGCAGAGATGTTAATGATGGGAGGGTTCAACCTGGATAAGGATCCACAGAGATCAGGTGAGGCTTCGTTTTCTTTCTGTTATCTATAATCTTGCTTTTCCTTCCCTTCTCCCCCAGAATGTACCCCAAAAATAGATTTCTTGCTTCAGCTGTTACAAACCACAGAGAGGGTCAGTACCTTCAGATTTAATGATGCTGGCTGTAACAAGGCTGGTAACAGTGGAAGAGGAGATCTTGGCAGTGGCAGGGTGGTGGCTGGTGCCAGGTCCAATCTGTGGCACTCTGAGTCACTGCCAGGCAACCTTCACTCCCTCCGAGGTTGCTCTTCTGGGTCACTCCCCTGAGCTGCAGGTTGCTGCTTGTACACGAGTTACACCCATGACTCCCAGGCTCTACACAACGTTTGCTTAGTTGCTGTGTAACCTAAATGCTAGGTGTCTGTCTTGGGGGGCTCCTACAGGCTGGTCCTATTTCCAGTCCTTCCAAATACACTGAGAAGCCATCAGCAGCCAATCTCCACTTGAAGAGCAGGAGCCACATTCCCAGCTGATGTAACTCTGGCACTGTTAAAGCACACCCATACATCCGGCCCTGCAGTTTGATTTCAGTTTCTCCTTTTGTCCTTTATTTGCTTCGGGCTAAAGCCACGTTCTTTCTTTACTCTGTCAACATAACTGATACTGTTTCCTCTCCAGGTGAGCTTTACACAGAAGCAGCCGAGGCAGCCATGGAAGCCATGAAGGGCAGGCTGGCCAATCAGTACTACCAAAAAGCAGAAGAAGCTTGGGCAATGATGGAAGAATGACACTGAAATTAAGCAGTTCTTGTATATAATTTTTTAATACACTTGCTGCATTTGCAGCTAAAAAGATGTATTTTTATGTGATGTTACCAGTTTCTTTTTTTCCTATTTCAGTTTTATAATTTTTTTGAGGGTAAAAATCTAAGTGTAAGTAGTATGTAGGGTGCCATAGCATACTTCTGTTTGTGTTTTAAAGCTGTAGTACCAACACACTTGGACCTTTTGTACATTTTTACTGTTAGAACTGAGGGGCCTAGTTTTTTTGACAAAAGAAAATGAGGCCTTCTTGTTTAGGTTTTACACATCCTGTTTTTTGCACAGCAGATGATCAGTTTACATTTTCTTCTCTTCCCCACGTATAGAAAAACATTTTCCTAAATTCTCAGTATTTCTTTCATCATTTTTGGTGTATCTCACCAAATTTGCACATGAATGTAAATTTTCAGTTTATGGATGCAGCTACTGATGTTAATAAGTAGTCCCATTCTGTTTTGCTGACATTGTTGGACACTGTTATTCTCAAATGAATTTAATTTGAGACTAAGGATGGCATCCTTAGTTTGGGGAGGGGTAGGGAAGATGATTCAGATTGGCAGTGAGGATATTCATGTTTTATTCATTACCAAGATTGCATATTATACCATTAGAAAATCACTCATGTTCCTGATGAGGTGAGGCATCCAGCTACCTCTCTGATTTTCACATTTTGCACCATATAAAAGTTTAGTTGGATAAAATTCTGCTGACCTTATATTTTCTAGTGATGTACAGCAGCAAGATTTGTAATATATGAGTAATTTGAAGTTATTTTTACAGTGGCATCTCAAATCTCAGTGAAGCTAGATCATCTCACTTAAAATGAGAGCACATTTTCCACCATTTCCAGATGGATGTTTGAAGAGGGTAGGAGATGTTGATTCACCTATTTCTGTGTACAGATAACAATTTACATGGTTTAAGTATATTTTTAAGTGATATTTTATCTGCAAATGGTTTCAAATGCTGTTAAGAGAAGAATTGCTGGGTAGAAAGGGAAATTTCAGTTCACAGCATTAAGGTATCAGCTGTCAGTGAAAGGTGAAGCCACTCACCTCTGAAGACAGTTGAATTTTTGTTTTGTGCAGAACCTATACAGTGTAGGGACTATAGCAAATTTAGACAAAAGGATTTGTTTCCCTCATAAGGTATTGATGCCAAATCTTTGAGATTTTCCTTGAGAAGGAACCACGTGTGACAACACCACTAACAATGTAGGGAGGAAATTGAAAGTGCCTGTCCAAATTGTGCATGCAAAGGATGTAGAGTGAAATAATTGACACTTTTTGGTGTAGTTTAATTTGCTAAATTCAGTAGATGCTAAAGTTGCTGTCAGCTCTGTGTAAATCTGGTATGTAAATGTGCACACAACTCAGTGCAAAAATTATTATGATTAATTCTTTGTTTGCAAATACTGCTTTTTGGTGATGAAGACTACCTTCTGTCCTGAAGTGTATCATATGATTTAGCCATACAATAAATGGGACTGTCAATAATATGAAAATGGAAATTGTTTACAGAAATATTCACAACTTATTCTGTGACATTCCTTTGAAGGGAAAAACTGTATATTTTAAAGACTTTTGCAATGATACTGCTACATGCTGTATTTTTAATCTATTCACAATGAATAAATAAAAATCTGTATTTTTAAAAAATGTGAAAATAAATCTGAGGCTCAGCCTGCCAGAACTTACCCATGTTCAGTGTTTCCAGATGTCAGTGGGAATATTGCTTGGGTAAGGACAGTGAGATGGAAGCCTTTGTTTGTATGTCAGACAAGCAAATACTGCTTGCCTGCATCACTTAGTCCTCTCATTCACTTTGTGTGGGTTCATTCTGGCTAGTCAATAAAATTGTTCTTTTTGTCACTTTTCTCAGAGTTTTACTCATTGCTTGTGGGCATTTGGTTTTGTGTTTTTTTTTTTTCCTTTATAAATTGCCAAAATTCAATCCTACTATTGCAAGCTTCCAGAAATCCTCTCTGTTGCTTGTATTATTCCATTCCTGATTTCATTCCCTTTCAACAGTCAGAAGTAACTAACTGGGAGGAAATTATTAGATGTGTAGCAACAAAATCCATTTGATCACACATGTGGTGTCTGTACCTAATGGAGGATAAAATGTAGGGGCTGGAGGACTCATTTGCAGAGGCCTCCCTAAGCCTTTAGCTTTTGTTTAGTCCTGAGAATGGGCTGGAAACTCCTGGGCTCTGTGATTTGAGGTGGGAGAGATTTTTGTCCTGGCTACAATATCTAATGATACACTGTCATCTCTGATTTATTTCCTTTTCTGTTCAAGAGTAATCTGTTTGGTACAGGCCCTTTCAAACAGTTAAAAATGGAGCTCTTCCTGTGGCTTTTTTATTGCTTTATTTGGACAGGTGGAATATACCTGTGTAGTTTAAACAATGTGAAATTATCCTCTAGCAAAAGCACTGGTAAATAGCAGAATTTCCTAACAAAAAAACACCATCTGGGCCTCTGCACTGTAGAATCAATAAGATGAAAAATGGTGAAATTTGGCACTGCTATAGCTTTATAGCCTGTTACAGTTCTGAGATGGAGTGTTTGGCAAGTGTAACAAAGTAAGAATAGCATTCTTCAGAAACCATGGAGACAGCAAACTCTTACAAAGTGTAAATAAGAATATTGCCTGTTTCTTAGTTACTGGTCTGTGGGACTGATTTGAATCTCACTCTCTTCCCCACAGATGTAATTTCACTCAGAGCAGAGGGAGTGCTGACAGAGCCAGGTGTAGTTACAATGGGTCAGATCAGGACTTCTCATCTCAAGTGGGACAGGCAGAATTTCACTTGAGCCTCTCAGGATGGATGCTGGGCAGTGCTGCTAGGGGTGAGTCAGGGTCTTTTCAGGTTTAAGTTCAGGGATATCTCTCAGTTGCTCCCTGGTGGACCTGACTCCTTTGTGGGGACAGCTCAGGGGTTTGTAACCATTGGGCCTGGCCCTTGCTGTTCTCTGGCTAATTCCTGTGCCAGGAAAACAATGTAGTGAGGCTGGTAGCTTGTGTTATAGTTTAAGTTCTCCCCTACGTTAATTCATTTTTTTTTTTAATTTGGAAAAAGTCCTGTAATTATAACTGACACTGCACAGATGAAATGAAAAAACTGGTGACCCAACTGCCACCACCCTCCTCTCCTTCCTGAACTTCTCCTGCAGCTCTGCAAAGTCAGCTCCCTCTGTTCTTAAAAAACCTCAAATCCTGAAAAGGCACTGAACTGAGCAGCACTGGAGGAGTTTATTCATGTTTACGTGTGTGTGCTGTTGTTCCTCAGTACTTGCAGGCAGTGAATTAAATTTTTAGCGAGACTGTGCAATGCTGCAGCTTCTCACAATGAGAGGGATGAAATGCAGGCACAGGCTGCCCAGAGAGGTGGTGGATGCCTCATCCCTTTAAACATCCAAGGTGGTGTTGGATGAGGCTCTGAGCTACCTGATGAAGATGTCCCTGCTCAGTGCAGGGGGTTGGACTATCAGACCTTTAAAAGACACTTCCAAACCATTCCATGATTCCATGTTCAGCAGCTCCCTGGAAAGAGAGCTGGCACCGCCGGGTGCTGCAGGGACAGGCTGTGGGAGGTGCCAGGGGAGAGGGCTGAATGATGCTGTCAGCAGGGCTCCAGCAGGTTTATTTTCTCTATCCTATTTAAATGAAAGTGCTGCAAGGACAGGATTAAATCAAGCTGCATTAAGGCTTTGTGGCCTTACCGTAGAGAAGCTGGAGTTTTTCTCCAAATACAACCCTTCGATTGTAACTAAGTGGTGAAAATAACATGAATTCTTTAAGAAAACTTATCAGACTTTCAGGCAAAATGCGGCCAGAGACTCCCAGGGGCTGGTTCATGGCAGCTGAGGTGCGCTACCACCCCTTTGCACAAGTGTGCTGACTGCTGCCCTGCTGCTCCCTGCGCTGTTAGCAAAACAACAACCCCCCAGCCATAAACCGCTGACTTTTCACTGCGCAAATTCAGTGAGCTGTGGCTTTGCAGCGGAGAATGAAAATTTTACAACTTTTTTTCGTCTTTCAGAGGGGGTGCCCGGGAGATGCCGCATGTACCGCGCAGGCGGCCGCGCTGCTCCGTGGCATCCACGTGGCACCGGGCGCGGCGCAGAGGGCTCGGGCACAGCTGCTCCCGCCCGTCCGTGCCTGGGTGCATCGCGCCGCTGCTTGGAAACGGGCTGGAAAGGATCCCCCAGGTTTTATTTTTCGGGTAGAAGGGGTGCGTGGGGAGAGCGGGTACGGGAATGGAGAGGTGGGAAAAAAGTGGTCTGGAATAAAAGTGTCACCGAAGAGGTGTGGTATCACGGCGGTAGCGTGGCCGAGCGGTCTAAGGCGCTGGATTAAGGCTCCAGTCTCTTCGGGGGCGTGGGTTCGAATCCCACCGCTGCCAGCAGCGTTTTTTTTTTTTTCCTTTTTTCTCCTTTGAGGCGCGGGC
Organism: Monarcha castaneiventris obscurior; assembly: GCA_026261815.1. NCBI lineage: Eukaryota > Metazoa > Chordata > Aves > Passeriformes > Monarchidae > Monarcha > Monarcha castaneiventris. The sequence continues at coordinate 13,700,814 of JAMPIT010000856.1, read as the reverse complement.
CGGCGCTGTCGCCCCCTGGCGGCGGCGGCGGCGGCCGGCAGAGCATTGTGGGTAGGAGGCGGTGCCGCGTCCCCACGTGCCGGCCCGGGGGCCACCAACATGGCGGCTGCCTGAGCGCTGCCCTCCGACACCGGCAGCGGGAGCGGCGCTGCCGCCGCCGCCGCCCGGCCCGCGCACAGGTACGGGGGCTGCCGCCGCTTTTCCGCCTCTCGGGGCCGCCCGGGCGACCCGGACCCCCTGGGCGGTGGCGGGGGAGGAGCGCGGCCTGGGCTGAGGGGTGGGCTCTGCCCGTGCGGGGAGGGCGGCGGAGAGGAGGCTGCGAGGGTTCGGCACCGCGGGGGCAGCGCGGCCGCACCGCCCTCACGGGGTCCGGCACGGGCCGCGGAGCTCTGAGGGGTGGGCGGGGTCCGGCCGCAGCCGCGGGCCCTCGGCTCCCTCAGCAGCACCGGGGGGTGCCTGTGCTTAGAGCGGCGGCCCCCGGTGCTGCCGGGGCTGAGAGCGGCGGCCCCGCGCCTCCCGCCCCGAAGTGCAGCGGCTGCCCCTGCCCGGCCCCGGCTCTAGCCCAGCAGCCCGGTCCCGCCAGGGTGGGCTCGCTTCGTCCCCGCGCTCAGGGCGGGTTGTGCGGCTCCTGTGGCCTCCCTTTCCCCGCACCCCGTGTCAGGAGAGAGCGGCGAGCCCGGGACGGGCACCGCGGGCTGCCCCGGCCGTGTCACGGCGGCGGGAGCGAGCCCTGCCCCTGGCAGCACAGCCCTGGCACGTCCTGAGCTACGCGGCTACTGAGGTGGTAAAAAAAAGGGTTTATGCGTAATCTGTTAAACCCCAAAGGTTTGGCTTCGGTGACATCACCTCCACAGAGAGGTCCTGGTGCAGAGGAGCCCTCTTGGGTTCGCTGCCAGAGGATGACTGTGCAAAGCTGCTTGCAGACAAGGAGAAAATGAAGCAAGTAATTGGGTCAAAATTATAATTATCATAAATGTATGGAAGCTGCTTCGGCTTCTTATGGCAGCTTCCGTTTTAGTGTGTGCCACGGGCCACCCTGAGCGAGAGGGTTGCTGAGAGCCCCTTCCAGAGGAGTCCGGGTGCCAGAGTTAGTTGTGGTAGTGATTCAGGACACGGCACTTTTCCCACCTTGCTCTTTCAGCATTTGTACTTTCAGGCACTGATGCAGCAGGAATTCTTGGCCTTTCCTTGGCCCTGCATGATTATATGAAGAATATTTAAGGTTTCCGTGTTAGCACTTTGGGGGTGTGTTATTACTGACAAGTTTGGGTAAGAATGAAATACTGGAGCATTTCTTGCAGGCCTGACTAAAAGTCTGTGTGTCAAATGATGTGCAGATTTGCAATTTACCTTCTCACAGTTATATTCAAGTCTTTGCTAATGAAATTAAATTAAATCTCTAATACTCAAATGCCCTTCTAAGCTCAGAGTTAGATGTGGGATTCAGTCGCTTCATCTCTTGATTTTTACAGTTCTTTAACTACAACATTTTTCCTCATTGGTTCCAAATTGTTGGTGTCATGGGCAGCTAATGAGCAGTTTCATGGATTGGTCCTTGCATTGGTCACTTTGCAGGAGAAATGACAAGATTTCTATCTCTTGCCCTCCTGTGAGCTGTTCTAAACTTTAATGATTCACACTAATAACTCACATTATACTTTGATTTGCATCTTAAAGGAAAATCCCTCTTAAAAGAAAACAGTTGTTCCAAAAGAAGTTTGAACCTGCTGACCATGTTTGCTGTCTCTTAGTGTTTGATTCCATTCTGTACTTCTTGTGGTATCACAAGTATATGTATATGAAAAACGTGGAAATTACACCACTCTGTATATGTATCAGACATAGGATTGTGTCTGCATGCCTTCATTCTGATTCAGAGGATTTCTTCCAGTTGCATGAGTATTATAAGTTGTGCTGGGACACACTGCTTCCTATTTATAGATGTGTCAGTCTCACTTTCCAGTAAAAGGATCTGTAGTCATGCTTTGTCTTTACAGGACTAAGAAAAAAAATGTAATTTCTGTAATACAGCATTTTCCCTGAGAAGTGACAGGTGGATTCACAAAGAGATTTTGTGTATAATTGCAAAAGCAGTGTTCAATGAGGGACCAGAGACCAGGTCCTTCAGGCTAAGTTTCTCTGTCCCTCCTTAGCCCAGGGAATCTTAATTTCTCTTCTCAAAAGTGAAATAACTTTCTCAGAGAAGAGAGAACAAGCCTAGCAGATACTTGGCATGCAGGCTGTCAGGGAGGGAAGGGTGGTTCCCAGTTCTCTCAGGGGTGTGAGGAAGGAGGATTTGGACCCACCTTTTGGGTGTTACCACATGCCCTCACACATCTGGGGCATCCTCCCATCACAGCTGGGTGCTGAGTGCAAGCTGCAGTTGTTCCATGGCGTGCAGAGCTCTCAGGTGTTGGGGCACCCAGGGATGTGAGCGGAGGAAGCAAAAATGGGACTGGCAAATCTCATTTCTTTAGAACACATTCGCGTGTATTCCTGGGAAGAACTGGGTGCCTGATCACAGGAAACACTGGTATCAGTCAGATATCACATACTCAGGGTTTTGCTCACAGCCCAGCCTGGTTAAGGTACTGGCTTTTTGCTGTGAAGATGTTTTCCGTTTCTACAAAATTATTTCAGATAGGAATCTGGAATACTACATCATAAAGTTTCAAATACATATGTATGGTAGAAAGACCCTGGGATATGTAGGTGCATGGAGAAATGGAAAATGCCAACTCAGTACTGGGAGGGGCACTTTTTTGGTAGCAGAGAGTCTGTAAGTGAAAAATATGGAATCGTATTTCTAGGTGGAATGGCAGAAACAGTGCAAGCCTGAATGGATGTTAATAACACTCATATCCAGAATGTCCAGCCTCTCTGAAAGGTTTCTTAGAGAACTGTGTGTACATTAATGTGATACTTGAGAAGCCTGCATGTCAGCTGAAATATACTGAGCTGCCTAAATGGTGTGGTGCCTTGAGAATTTGAAAAAAAATGCCATTGCCCTAGATGTAACATGGATGCTGGGTTCCTTCTTTCCCAAATGCTGGGATCCCATCCTTGGATGTTGTTTCTTCCTCCATAGGAGGGCCAGCAAAGAAGCAAGCTGTCCTCAAGGAGTAAGGACAGTGAGGGAGAGTTCCTGAACACAGATCCTGTTTCTTTGCCTGATCATCTTTGTTGCTAAAACTTTCCTTGGTCAGTTTGTGAGAAGTCTTATTTTTTTATGCCTATCTTGGCCAGTATTGGCTGATTAACAGTGTCTTAACATTGTTGCAGTGGCATCCCAAACAATTTGTAAATCCTTTTGTTTGATTTCGGCAGGGAAAAACTATTGTTGCTTTAGCTGAGAGATCATTTTTTATTCAGAGGTCTGAACCAGGCACGACACTGACTCCAGCACTCGATTGAACATAATGAACTTTTGTTCCAGAGTATCCAATCCTGAGTTAATATCAGAGTCTTATTTTCATTGGAGTTGGTGTAGTTAGGAAGAAAAACCTGCTGGTTTCGGAGGGCTCCAGGAAAGGCTGAGGAGTGTGTTCTGGAGCTCTCATTGAGCAGTGCAGTCTGAAGAGTGGCAGGTCAGGAGACAAGGCTGCAGCGTGTCAGGGACGTGAAATCAAAGTCGGGGTGTTCCAGACAGGAATCTCCGAGGCAGTGGTGCTGCAGGGCCAGTTGTGACTGGAAAACAGCAGCCACCTGTGTGTTACTGTTACACAGTGTGTAAAAGATACACCTTGTGCAAGTGCAAAAGGCTGGGTTTCCCTCCCCAGGGCGCTGGTTCAGGGCTTTCTTAATAACTGCAGCTTCCACAGAAGTTGCAGCAGTTTGCCTAGTTTTGAGACATTCCCTTGTCTCTAATTTTGTGGCCTTCAGTCAAGATTGTTGAGTATTAGGGACCTGTTCATGCAAACACATCCATTCCTTCAAAATACAGACTAAACAGGTTATCACTGAAAGGAATGAAGTTAACTTGAACAGTACTCTAGGCTGCATGTGGTGTGTGACACAGATGAAATTATTCATGTGGCATTCCTGTTTTCTTTCAGGTTGTGCTGAGGAATAAGCCAAGAAAAAGCTTTGTTTTATCCTAGCATGGCAAATGAAGAAGATGATCCAATTATACAAGAGGTAAAAGTGCACTGTGGCAGCAGTGATTATTATTAGTATAATTCCCAGTGTTCTTACATTGCTAAAACAATGTGTCATCAACATCAGTTGTTGTCTTATAACCAGTGGCTGGCTCTGTACAAAGAATTGTGTTGTGTGGGCCACATATGTGGCTCGTGGTATCTTTTTGTCAGAATAGTCTTGTCCATATTGGCAGATGCAGCTCAGATTTTTCACCCTTTGTAATCTGTTCATGGCAGAAGAGAAGGTGAAGAATTTGCTTCTACCTCTGTGTGCTTTCAGTGAACTCCATTGCATGTCTCTGGGAGCTGAAAAATGGGAATTACTTTGATGAGTTAGTGTCTATTAAACATGAGGCTACAGTGCTCATGCCTTCTGCTGAAATAAGGAGTTGTGTTCTGAGTCTGGACTTCTTTAAAGGACTGCTATGTCTCAGGAAGTAGCCACAGTGTCTTGTCACTTGATATCTGAATTTACACACCAGAAGTACAAGGAAGGGCAAGTGCATAGAAGATGAAAAACCATGAGTAAAGGAGTGGCAATTGTCAGAAGTGTACCTAAAATGGCAGCTTCCATATGTTGTATTCATGAAACATCTGTGCATTCTCAGTTCTGATGGCCAAATGCAAGTATTGAACCAGATTGGTGATGTGGGTGTCTCTTGTCTAATTTAGAAAGATTTTATGCCAAAATACCAGTAACAAACTTACCTTTCAGTCCTGCTGCCAAAGTGAGAACTTCCTCCTCTGTCTATAATTGTGATAACAGATTTGCTTCAGTTCCTTGGAGGAAAAAAATTCCTTTTTCACATTTGTTTGCCAAGTTTCCTTAGAGAGGAAAAACACAGCTAGAGCCACTGTCTGCTGCCTGTTTGTAGTGGGGTTTTTAGGTTTGGTTTTTGAAAAGGCCAACTGCAGAATTTCATGTCAAAGTCAGCAGAGAGGAAACTTTTGACAGGAGAGTCATGAATCTGTTTTATGTTAGAGTTAGTAATGAAAAGCTAGTGTTGTCAGTGTTTGAGCTCTGAGGGTTATACTTTTATTACAGCTGGCATCTGATGAAAGTTGTTTGTTTTGCTTTTTAGATTGACGTGTTCCTGGCCAGAAGTCTACTGGAGAAGCTCTATCTGTTTCAGGTATTTCAATTAACTTTTATGCAGTGATAGTTTGTTTAAAATAAATGCAAAGAGCATAACTTTCCTTAATGCTTCAGTCTGCCAAGGTCTTGGATACAGAGAACTTGTTTGGGTCTCAGTTTGGAGTCAGGAGTGAGGCTGATGGGGCCTGTGGGTGTGCTGGAGATGTGGCAGCTCCAGCAGGATGCTGCTGTGGCTGGGAGATTTCTCTGGGATACCACACTGTCCTCTCAGCATTCCCAAGGGGCTGGGAGCAGAGACCCACCTGGCTAAACCTGGGTCTGCTCTCCTGCCAGCAGCACGTGGCCTGTACTCTCTAAACTAACATTTACTTGTATAAACCCACAATATTTTACTTCTGATAACCCTACAGAGAGTTAATGCTGAGGGATAAGGTTTTATTTTTCTGCTGGACTAATGTGTGGGGCTATTTTGCTGTGTTACAGGTTATTGTGGTGTGTGAGGGGCAGGAGGGGGGTTGTGAAGTGGCAAAAGCAGAGGGCTGGGAGGAAGACAACAGACTTTCTAGGTCATGCTCCCAAATCCCCTGAGGACTCACAAATCAGACAATTAATTTCTTTTCTTGGTGTCTTGTCTCTGAGATCTGGCAAGTGGATCTGCATGTGAGGGGAGAGGGGAAATTGGGTTAATTTCTGTGAAATTCTTTGATCTTTAAAAGAAGAGGGGTGTATGAAATGATCTGTTTTCCAGTATCCCATTCGCCCAGCTTCCATGACCTACGATGATGTTACACATTTATCAGCGAAGATAAAACCAAAGCAGCAAAAGGTTGGTCATCATTTGAGTCCAGTTTGTGAAAATTGTTTTATGATGTGCAGAATGTACTTAAGAAAAGCACGTTGTGCTGTTGAGCTGTTCTAACCATGCAGCTACCTGCAGGACCAGATCTCTGTGCTTGAAGGTATGAGGAGTCTTTTATTGTGTCTGTGAGGTAGAGTTTAGAATAAAAGTAGTTTATAAATCATGGTGGGAAAGCCACTATTTTAATAGAAAACAGAATCACTCAGGGAAACGTAGTCACTAATGCTAATTCAGTCTGTGGATGCTTGTGTGAATTCAGCTTGATTTAAAAGGTCTTTCCAGTATTCAGAGAAGGGTTGAGGAAGGATTGAGCCTTGGAGCCATCCTCTGTCTTTCAGTGTCAGTGCAGGTCTTGATTTCTCTCCTGCCTGGCAGTGAATCATCAGGAGTCCTTCTGAAATCACTGGGGCTGTACAGGTATAGCCAAAGCCAGACTCATTGCACTTGCAAATGTATCCCAGAGCCCTAGCTGTCATTTTACACTGCCTTATTTTAAAACTGCAGCAGTAGATGTCTGTGTTACTAGAATTTGCTTCTGGGAAATGGTTAAGGAAAGTGCTTCAGTGAACTTTGGAGTTAGGATGTCTGTTGTGTTCAGGAAGTCTTTTATTAAAATCAGCAAACATTTGCACTGTAATCCCTGTGCAGACCTTTGTAAATATGCTGTCTCAGCCAGGGACTCGAAACTAGTTCAGTTCATGAATAACATAAAAGAGAAGAAAAAAATAAGACATTAGCTGTGATACACAAATTTATAAGGGCTTCGGCACACCCTGAAGAAGAATATGTCCTGTATTGTCACGGTATATAAATAGAAATATTATGCAGGAGAATGCTTATTTTTGGACATTTGTTTGAAGTTTAAAGTTTACGTGGGGGGAATAGTTATCCATGTAACCAAAGGCTTGGAGCTTGTTCCAGTGCTCTGACAAGTGCAAGTCAGGAGTAGCTGAAGTGAGTGCTGCGGTCTCGAATTAGCAGAATCAAGGGCTTTGCCTCTGAAGAGGACAGAGTTACTTCGTATTCTTGGTAGCCAAACCAGAAGGAAATACATCTCAAGAGAGATTCTGAGTGGACCCCTGGTGATGGGGAGGCTCGAAGGAGATTGCTTGTGCACCTGATCTGTTCTGATAAGTAAATCAGACTGATAATGTAGTGGAAGGTATCCAACAAAGCGAAGGTGTATTTCAGGGCTGCCTAAAGAACTCTGCTTTTTCTGATCCCATTCATTTACACAGGAGATTGTGTATCTCCAGCTTGTTGTTTAAATGACTTCATTGTACCAAACCCTTCTATGTGCTGCTCATCTCTGTGGGGGAGATTTGCCCTGTGGGTTTGAATGGTGCTGCTTTACGTACTTAAATTTGCTGTAAACCTGTGGAAATATTAGAAAGTGTGGAGTTGGGTTTTAATTGATATGTTTGGGGTTGTGCTATGGTAATTAGCTGTCTTTCCTCTGATATTCTTTAGGTTGAACTTGAAATGGCCATTGACACTTTGAATCCTAACTACTGTCGCAGCAAGGGAGAACAGATCGCTCTCAACGTGGATGGCACGTGCACAGATGAAACAAGCACCTATTCCTCGTAGGTGTCCTCTTTGCCTTCCTTTCCTTTCTGTGGTGAGCACAGATATCTGTATGTCCATCTGTATGGCTGCTTTGGACAGTGTTCTGTAGCAAGTATTTCTGGGTGTAACCTACCTTTTTTGTGGTGCATCATGAATTCGGATTTGCAGGCAGAAGTGATGGGTATTTATCTGCTGCAATTGTTGAGAGTCCATTTTGAGAATTGGTGGTTTCAGACCTTTGGCACCTGCATGCCACATTGCCTGTGGAATGCCATCTCAGTGCCCTCCTCTGTCTGCAGGAAGCTGATGGACAAGCAAACTTTCTGCTCTTCCCAAGCTGCCAGTAATGTTTCCCGCTATGCAGCTGCTGTTTATAAAAAAGGTAAGTTTCTTTTGCTTAACCCTCACATCAGTGAAACAGACTCCTTTCAGTGTTAAGGTAAGACCTGTTTGATTTATTTTTCAGCCTAGGTTTTAATTGTCTGATGGGTCTTTAAAGAAAGGAAGATTTTCCCTTATCAATGTCCCAAGAGTCCTTGAGTAGGTCTAGCAAAATTGTAAATACCATATAAAAACACCCTGGGTTTATAGATGCCTCCAGAATCTTAACAGTTTATGGTGGCCTGAAACAATACACATTTGTAGCATGAATTTATCGTTATTATTTATATTGCTTTCTTAATCTCAGTTAGTCTGTCAATTTCCTGTTCAGCACTTTTTGTTCCTCTCTTGACTGCCCAGGCTATCACAGAGTTTTGGTCTGGTGGTCATTTGAGATGACAATATGTAGATTGTTTTCAGTGATGACTCTTTTGCTGGGGGTCTTCTGGACTGTGGGCCAGGCCTGAGCCAGAATGTTGCTCTCTACAAGATCTAGTTTCAACACAAAAGGCAAAATAACAGAAACAGGTCGTGGTTTTTCGTATTTCCTTGAAATCCTGAGCACTGGATGAATTTTTCACTTCAATCCCTTTATACTTTTTGCTGTATTAAATTTTTATGCTCAATTGAAGCTGTGGCTTTCCAGAGACAGAGAGATAAAGAAAAGTTGTGTCCTTGTGCAGTGGAAAAAATCGATTTTAACCGACATTAATTCTCTTTTTCAGGTGAACTTCACTTGACTCCACTACATGGAATTCTTCAGCTGAGGCCAAGCTTCACCTACTTGGACAAGGCTGATGCAAAACACCGAGAAAGAGAAGCTGCTAATGAAGGTAAATTCTCCACATTTGTGTTTTCTTCCGGGAGGTGAGATACAAGTTCTCTCTGTAATGTGACTGATAAGAGTCATTCTGTTCTGAAGGTGTTTATTCTAGCAAAACAGTCATTATTAGGCCATTTCTCAAATTATTTCACTGATCTTGGTGTTTTTTATCTAAATGCTTTGGTGGGCACAGTGTGGGGGATTGGCAGAGGTGCAGGGTGGTGACAAAGGGTAGTGGTGGGGACTGTGTCACCACTGCCACTGGAAAGGTCCTGGCAACAGGGTGTGCTATCACAGGAGCAGTGTGGTGCTGTCATACATGGCATAGTTTGCCAGGCTGGGATTGGACCCGTGGATATGGAGTTCTCAGTGAGCTTCCTTCCTGCATGGGCCCCCAGACTGGCTTTGGCTCTTTCACTGCACTGCTGTGTTTATTTCTGTGTTTTCTGGCAGGTGGTGATTCATCCCAGGATGAAGCTGAAGATGATGTTAAGCAAATTACTGTATGTCCACATTTTCCTTTTTATGCTGGTTCAGGCAACAGTTCACAAGAAATCTTGACAATTCAGAGCCAGATGAAAGGACAGCAAACCTCAGCTGGTCCTGCTGACCCTGGGCTTGGGAGGGGGAGGCCAGGTGTTCCACAGGCACAAAGACAGCACTGAGAGCAAGGGGTGATTCACTGGAGGCCCCTCTCTTGTTACTGATATAAATAATGCAGGTGGGGTTTTTCCAAGGGTTTTAGGGCTGTGTTGAATGATGCCCAAATCTTGTAGGTGCGATTCTCCCGCCCTGAGACCGAACAAGCTCGGCAGCGCCGTGTTCAGTCCTATGAGTTCCTGCAGAAGAGACAAGCAGAGGAGCACTGGGTTCACCTGCATTATTATGGCCTGAAGGTTGGTGTGTGCTGGCTGCTGAGGAGGCTGCCCGGGCCTGAGGGCTCAGCCAAGCCTAGAACTGTTTTTAAATCCGGGCCCATGGAATCAGGGGATCATCCAAAGATAATGAGGAGGTCTGTAGGCTGCAACAGACCCTGCAGTGCTCTGTGTCTCCTGTGCTGGATAATCCACTGGGGTCTCCACACTTTAAAAGTGAGCTGGACAAACATAAAGGGGGGTCTGAGTGCAAGAATCACTCGGGTCTTGTATTATGAACTGGATTTTGTGAAATACTTTGGAAACCCATTCAGTGAAGTGTGAGCAATCCTGTTGGGCTGACTTGTGCACGTCTGTCTGGAGGTTTCAAAGGCATAGCAAGGGAAATGTTCCCACATCACATGAGCATTGTACAAGGAAGTGAAAGCAGAACATCAGTTAGTGAGGTGGAACACTTGAGTGGTGTGGTAATGACAGGGTGGTCATAGTTTGGAATGAGAAATCCAGCTCTCTGGCATTTTGTGTAGTTTCAGTGTGTGATAATGGCTCTTGTTTTTTCCCTATCTCCAGGATAGCCGTTCTGAACACGAGCGCCAGTATTTATTTAGCCAAGGTCATGGCCTTGCTGAAAACACAGAATTAATTAAATCTCCCAGGTAATGGTTTGGTGGTTTCCTACAGAAATGGCATTAATTAGTTGGGATTGTTTTCAGAGTAATAAGCAGCAATATTCTTTAAAAATCTGCTCTTTGAAAGTTCTATTCATGATTAAAGTTGAATTGTTTAAAAAAATACAGAAACAAACTAGCTTTCGTCTTATTGAGGTTTCTTTCTTTGTTTCCCTATACTCTTGAGATTAAAACCTCTTGTTTTTACTCAGGGTTGTAGCTTCTTGTACATTATCACAACCCTACATTATTTGGACTGTGAATACTGCAAAGGAAAATTAAAACAAAAGCTTCTTGTGGTTAATATAAATTAATACCCTGAAGCCAATAACTTCTATTGTTAGCAAATCTTATAAAACTTCCCTTTGTGATTTGTGGGGACTTTACTAGTTCTGAATTTACAGAGGAGATGGGAGTGGAAGGGAGAGCTCTTTTCAGGCTGATGTTTGTTTTGTAGATTTACACAAGCAGGTTTACTCTAAGTGAGAAATTATACTGTACTTATACCTGGCAAGTCCCAAGACAAGCATTTTAAAGAATGTGTTTCCTTTTCTTCTAGTGAATATTTAATGATGCTGATGCCTCCAAGCATAGAGGAAGAGAAGTAAGTGTTTGTACATAATGTTCAAAGTCCACATTGCCTGGATGCTCTTTTTCATGGGCTGCAAATCTGTTTGTTTATCTGCAGTGACAAGCCAATGGCTCCAAGCAATGTGCTTTCCATGGCCCAGCTGAGAACTTTACCCCTTGCTGATCAGATCAAGATCCTGATGAAGAACGGTTTGTAGCTTTTGTAATACATTTGCACATCACCTCGTGACTTCTAATTGGCTCAGATAAGGTTCTTTCCCCAGTATTACCAGTTCTGTCACCCCACCAGACAGACTGTCTGGCTCTCTGATTCTCTGAAGAATCTAAATCTTTCCTTAAGAAGAGCAGTGACAGCTGATCTGACTGCTGGTAACACTTGCCATCAATTTACTCTTAGAAAACTTTCTAATTTGATGATAGCTTTCTGGATACACTTATTTTAGCAGCTATCTCCTGGAATGTGGGGTCTGAGCATGTACAGCCTGCACTTTGGCATTTTCTGGGAAGTTTTTAATGGTACACACTTCATGAGTGTCACCTAGGAATTTAATTTTGTCTCTTCAGGGTTATTCTCTGATGAGAGCAAATCCTGATGATTTTTCCTCAGGAGCATCCTGCTTTGTCAGGTATTTCTGCTTACAGATATTGCCAAAGGCATAGATCTTTTAAAAATTATTATTTTATTAATACATTAATTTGTGACCAGTTCAGCCAGTCAACTCTGATCCAACACTAGCCGGTGCTTTTAGAACAGACGATGCTTATAGCACATGGGGGGACCGAGTAAAACTTCGCCTTTATTTCTTTTCCCAAGACAAATCTATGCCCGTGAACACGCTGAATCCCAGTTCCCGGGTGTGGAAGGGGTGTGTGAGTGACGCTGTGTTTGCCTTGCAGTGAAGGTGATGCCGTTCGCCAACCTCATGAGTCTGCTGGGCTCGGGCACCGACGCCACGGCCGTGCTGCGCTGCGTGCAGCAGGTGGCGATGCTGGTCCAGGGAAACTGGGTGGTGAAGAGGTACGGCCCGGCTTTGTCTGCACCGGGAATGCGCCGGGATCGTACCGGGAATGCACTGGGAATGCACCGGGAATGCACCGGGGCCGCGGGCTTTGCACGCCCGTCCTCGCTGCCCACAACACCCATGTTCCCAACTTGCAGCTCTGCAAACCTCTGGTTTCCTGCTGCCTGCATCTCAGCACAGCTATTCCATATCCCAAGGGTTGCTGTGGCAGGATAATGCCTTAGCACCGGCCCAAGTGGGATTATGGCTGAGCAGTGATGCAGTCTGTGTGTGCATCTGAGTTATGACAGGTTTTCCATGTTGTCTGCGCTCATGTTCTTTTGTGAGAGAGCTGCTCTGAATTCTTCCAGTGATTAGTGTCAAATAGAAACACAGAAAATCACACCAATGTCAGCTATAGTATTTCTTAGCAAAATTCAGTCCTGCAAGGATCTCTGTGCAGTCCCTTGCTGTTCATCAGTGGATGCTGCTCTTGTCAGCTGATAACTACCCTGTAGAAGGCGTTACTCACTTAATAAATCAAGCGTGGGGGTACTGAATGTACCACGTGAATTGGAGGCTGTACCATCCCCCTGTTTAATAGGATAAAACATGCTATTGGGAATTGGAGTCTAAAATGCAGTGTGATTTTTTTTTTTTTTTTTTACCTGGGTGGAGCCCTGCATACAGAGAATTACAATCTCTGGAATAGCTGGGTTAAAATGAATGGCATCAGCTCCCAGTCCAAGTGTGCCAGCAGGATGTTTCAGCTATTGTGATACAGGCCTGCATTAGCAATGTGACCAGCTTTTACAGCAACCCTGCTGCCCCCCCCAGCTGTTACAGGCGGGAGCTGGAAGCCAGTGAAAAGACAGTGTTTTAGCATTCAGATTGTTCTTAGGTTATATATAACTGATTCTTTGCTACTAGTCTGAGGAGGATCTGTGGATCTGTAGTGAATATGGTGTTTGGGCACAGAGCAGCACACATCAGAGCTTTGAACAGCATGGGGAACCATTTCTTTGTCCTGGATAGGATCCAGATCATGAACCTGAGTTGCTGTGGGGCTTTGGAGAGCCTGGTGACACATGTTATCAGCTGGCCCTGCAAGCAGACAAGGACACAGAGTAATGCTGCTCTTGGGGCTGTTGGTTTGAGTATGGCATTCTGTAATATTGCTCTGTTAAACCCCTGATTGCCTGGAAGGAAATAAAAACCCTCATGCCTGTACATCAGCATTTTGGCTAAATGCTGCCTTCAAGGCTGCATACCAGGTTACCCTAAGCACTTCTTAGGATCATTCTGGTCGTGTTTACATGGATCCAAGGGAGGGTAGGCTTTGCAAGAACAAAGCAGAGCTTGTAGCTGTGTTGCACACAAGGCTGTGCTTTGCTGGTGTAAGCCTTTCTGCACTAGTGTAATTGCAGTGGTGTAATTACACCAATATTAATGCCTTTAATGAAAACCACGCTTTGGATGAAGGTATAATTTAACTGCAGAACAGGGAGGGCATGTTTGTTATGTTAATCTTCACTAATGCCATTTTTTTCTGGAGTACCTAGTAACTAGTTCCTCTTCCTTTTTAATTAACAGTGATGTTCTCTACCCGAAAGATACTTCTAGTCCCCATAGTGGAGTTCCTGCAGAAGTGCTCTGTAGAGGGAGAGACTTTGTTGTAAGTATAAAAGTGTTTGTTGCTTTTAAAGGAAAACAGGTGAAGTTTGCCTGGGAGGCTGCAGCATTGCAAAACTCTTCTGCTCTGCTGCAGTGAGGCGTTTCCTCCAAGGAAGTTGTTTGTGCTTTAATCCTGAAGGTGTTGTTACAAGTCTGCCGTGGGAGTGTTGGTGTAGGCTGACATTGTCTGGCTGGCAGGTTCAGATCATCTGTCATTAGCAGCATTCATCCCTTTCTAACACATGCTGTAGAGCCACTATCACATTGCCCCCACAATGTGGGGCTTGCAGAACAGCCAGGACTGGATAATAAAGTGCTTGTTTCTCCAGCTCAGTTTCTGTGGGCTCAGGACTGAGGGCTCAGGAGGGCAGTGTGGGTAAGCCTTGTGCTCCCTGAGCATGCACTGTTGATCTTTAAAAAGGACTTTATTCCCTAGGGCTGCTAATCAGTGAGAGGACTTTGTTCCCAGGCACCTTTTGTGAGCAGTGGCTGCACATGGAAGTTGAAATGAATACAGGTCTTGTAAACACACACATAACCACAGCAAAAAGGAACAACCTCTGCATTGTGTTTATTTTCACTAACCATGGAAAGAATTAGGTTCCTAAGTGGTTCCTAAGTTCATAATCAGTTTATGGCTTCCGCCCCACCAGAGAAAAATCTGATGAGTGCCCAGCTCTCATTTGTTTCAGTTAGACCTGACTGCTTTTGCAGAGTTTGTTCATGAGGGTTAGCTCTGAACAGGAGAGGGCTGTGCAAGAGACTTTAAGGGTATTACAGTACGACTGTGAGATCAAACTGATGGTGATTGAAAGTGACTTTTCATTGTCTCTTGATGTCTGCCATATGGAGAGCTGGCTTCAGGTGTGACCCAGTGACTTAAGTGTTCAGGACACAGCAGATTAGGTGACACGCCGTGCATGAAGTTCAGGGACCAGAATTATTATGCTCAGTTAAATAAGGGATACTGTTCTAACACTTAGGATGAAAAGATACATTATCTTCATTAGAATCATGTCAAATATGCCTTCCACAAGAAATGGATCTGTGTTGATCTTAAAGGCAAATAATTTGCTGATTAGTACTACAACAAGGAAGAAGTTAAAATGTTAGAAAATAGAAAGGATCAATATTTCTGGCTTTCAAAGAGAAATGTCTGGTTTTAAGACTCATAGTATGTAATGCTGTATTGCATTGCATCTGTGGAGAAAATGTGTTCTAGCTTGAAAAGTGAAATTTATTTCCCTGGATATAATTGTGTAAAGTAATTAGTAAGTTCAAAAAACATTTATGGACTTCTTGTGCTTTAAAACAGAAATGCCCTGTGCCCTAAAGTGAGTGAGGTGGGTGGGATTGTGTGTTTGTGGGCAGAGAGAAGCTGAATGGGAGAGAAGGAGGCACGGGTGACGTAGTAAGGCAGGATGTCAGTAATGAGATTTTGGATTGTTAACAACATTATTACTGCACACAGACTAAAAGAGGCTGTAGCCTGTTTAAATGGAGACAGGAAGAAATGAAAGGTCATGTTTAGGCAGTGTTTTACCCAAGTCCTGTCAGCCTGCCCTGAGCAGGGGATTTGGACCTCAGGAGCTGCTCTGCAGAGCACCTGGCTGTCCCCTGCCTGGGGACAGGACACCTTGGCATGACTGTAAGTGACTGTGATGGAGACAGAGGAGGGGAACAGGCACTTTGTAGGGGCTCTGTGCTGCTGGAGGGCAACAGTCACCAGCCTCCACAGGCCCCTTTGTAAGCGTGCATGGAGAGTTTCTTTAGGCTGGTGATGAGGTGTGTGAGAAGCTGAGCCTCAGGTGTGACTTCTGGGGTCCCAGCATCACTGCAGTGGTTTTGTTGGGGTTTTTTTTGTTCAGAAGCTAAATGGAGTTTGAGTTCAAGAGATTGCTTGTAGCTTTTGTAATCATAGATTTGCCAAGGCACACCATGGACTCTCAAAGCTTTTGGTCCTGTGTTCATGGCCATTTGAGGACAGAAGGAGCCAGAAAATGTTTTTTCTCTACCTGGCTGAGAATCACTTACTTCTATTTAAAAGGAACGAGGGTTCTATTTTTGTGGTAACGTCATTGAACAGGGTCATTGCTACAACTTCAGTAGAGCCACTGCTACAGGCAGTTACTGGATTTTCCTCTTTTGTTCCCTTCCTAGATGTGGAAGTTCACACAGGACCGCTGGGTTGTGAGAAAGGAAGTAGCAGCAGTTACAAAAGTGAGTGGATTTCTTTTCTTCTTAAATCAGAAGGTGGTGATAAGTTGGCTAAATGCTGCTGGGCATGGTGTGGGTGTAGATCGTGGATGCTGCTGCAAACCTTTCCTCTCACAGTGCCTGCTTTGCTCTCCAATTGGAACAGGTAGAAATAATATTCTTTCTAGAGAAAAACATTCTGAGCAGCTCCCACCGTTTCCAAGACTGGCCTTGCAGCTGAGCCACTGGAATGCATCCTGTCCTCTTGTGTGTTTCAGTGCAAAGCTGGGCACAGTTAGAATTGAGCTGACTGAAGGTGCTTACACAGCCCACAGTGGCTGCTCTGCTTTGGGTGTGTTCAGAGCAACTCATCTGTTGGCATTTGCCAAGTTGCAATATTGAGTGAAAACTTTAAAGCAACTCAGGCACCTGAACATTCTGTAAAAAGTGGCAAATGAATGAGAAACATTAAAAAGGACAAAACCCAAATTCTTTAAAACACTAAAATGACAAAACACGAGTCAGTTTATGCTGACTATTACCTATTTTTGGGATGTAAGAACCAGTGCTGCATGAAAGGTGGGCATGTGTAGGTGCTGCATGTCTGGCCTGCAGCTCTAAAATAAGATTAACATAGTAGAATGTGCTTCTCTTCCCCATAGAGCCTTTTCATCTCAGTTTGGAAACTCCCTTTTCTTCGCAAAACACGCCGTGAGCTATTTGGCTCTGGGGTGATTAATCACCACTGCTCTCTGAAGTCCTGGGCTTTTAACAGTGTGTGAAAGTGTTGGTGCTGCAGAGCAGGATGAGTATCTGTGACTTAGCTGGGTGTGTGCCCGTGGAGGTGCCCCATATACACCAGATCAGCCCAGCTCTGCTGTCTCATGGCATGGTGCTCATTGCTGCATCTGTCCTGTGGAAACTGATTTCCATGTCACCTGTGCTTTCTCTTTTTCTTTTAGCTTTGCCCAGAAGATGTGAAAGACTTCCTAGAGCACATGTCTGTGGCAAGAATAAACAAAGGTTGGGAGTTCATGCTCCCTTACGATGAAGATTTTGTTAAGAAGCATCCAGATATTGTTCAGAGGCAGCAGATGCTGTGGATGGGCATTCAGGCCAAGTAAACAACTTACTGTATTTTGGGGAATAAGCTGAAAGCAAAGAACTGTCTGATACAAAGGTTCTGTAGACACTGATAGATAATTTGATCTTTATTGCCTCCAAGTTTCTCCCTCACAGTGCCCAGGCAGTGGTGTGGTGGGGGGTGTTACTGCATCACTCAAGTCATTCCTGGTTCTTGGCTCCCTGGAGAGATGAAATGTTCTAGCTAATGGCTAAAGCTGGCAAGGCTGCATGCAGACATAACAACTGAAAGTGTCCTGGAATGTTGTGTCTTTGTCTTTCAGATTAGAAAAGGTCTATAATCTCTTGAAGGACCACTTGACACCAAAGAAACAAGAGGCACAATCAGGTAAATGGAGTTCTGCTTGGATCATGTTGGAGCACATGCGTGTACTCGTCCACCTATCCATATTCCTGAGTGATGTTTTGGGGTTTCTTTCTGGTTTTGAATGTGATGGAGACTGGTCTTGTTTAATGTCTTTTCTTTCTTATTGTTTCCTCTGGGATATTTAAGACAGACCCTAGTCTGTACTGATGTCACTGATGTTGGGGTGACACCAGCTACTGTGGCATCCTTGTGGCAGAGCAGGGCGGAGTCTGTGGCCCTGGGGACTCACTATTTGGCACTGTAAAGGCAGCTGGTTCTGTTACTAATGTAAAATCTAACCAGCAGACTGGGTTTATGCCTTAGATTTCATAAGCAGATGATGTTTCCTGGTTCTATTTCACTATGAGCCCTGCTGAGATTCATGGTACCTTTTGTTTCTTACCAGCTCATCCATTGCTGGTTTCTGGGGAGCAGAGGGTCAACATGGCTAAAGCAAAAGTCAAGCAGAACTATGGGCAGCTGGAGAAGGAGTTCCAGAAGCAGAAGGCAGAGATGAAATCGCACGACGCCTCGGCCAAGGCGGATGTTCCCAATACCCGCGTTAAAGAGGAGCCCGTGGGTGTGGAGGAGCCCATGGACACCTCAGCCCACAGCGAGGGCCTGAACAACGGCCTGGTCAATGGCCTGCACCCGGCCCAGGGCTCCACGGACCCCCTGAATGGCCACCTGCCCGGGGGCTGCATCGACAGGGTCGCCCAGGAACTGAAGGCCTTTGTGTCGTCGACATTTAAGAAACAATTTGTACTCACCCTGAGTGAGCTTAAACGGTTATTTAACCTCCACTTAGCCAGCCTGCCTCCAGGACATACCTTGTTCAGTGGCATTTCGGACAAAATGTTACAGGACATGGTGTTGGACACTGGCTGCAAACAGATTTTGGTGCCTGTAAGTATGGGTTTTCCTTGGTGTGCTTTGGGGAAGGGGTGTGGGGGGGCAGTTAAACATCTGAGCTGTGAAATATTTGTGTCCTGTGCTGGTGGACCAGAAGGACAGATGTGCTTGGAGTAATTGTCCAGTACTGGATGTGTTGAAACCGCTGGAATTCCTTCTGGAGTCCTGCTTCTGGCAGGCCCTGCACTCTGCTTTCTCTGCCCTGTTGTCCTTGGGGCTCTGTTTCCACATCCAAGGTGTTGGGCCACAGCGATTTGCTGTCCCAACTTGCTGCTGTTAACATGATCCAAGGCAGTCCCAGATTCCCATCGGCTCTCCTGGAATTGCACAAGCTCCTTCCCTCAGGGACAGGGACCCAGCTGGGAGAGGAAAGGTGACATTGGCTGCCTGGGAGCAGCAGGGCACACCCAGCAGAGCCTCTGGGAAGCGACAAAGCCCATCTGCAGCAGGTTTCCTTGGCCAGTCTGTTCCCTCCTAGGCTGTGCAGAGGTGTCTGTTTCTGTGTCTGTATGGAAATGACGTGTGTGATTGCGTGAGACAGAGCAGGGCTGGGAGAGCAGGGCATTGCTTAGGAGAGGAAAGGGAATCTGGCATCATGGGAAAGAGCCTAAAAGGAAATTAATTTTACAAGACATCTGGCACTGCTGATTGGGTTACAAGCAGAAGGAGCTTGGGAGCAGCTGCCTTTGAGGAGGGAGGAGAAGGAACGTGTGAACTGCTCAAAAGAGCAGGAAGCAGGAGAGCCTGGAGCATGGGAGCTGCTGGGGGGCAGCAGGAACGTGTTCAGTCGTGTGCAAAGTACATGTTGTGGCACCTGGGAACCAAGTAACAGCCTGGGAATGTCGCTAGGGAGAGAGAGCACCAATTGTGCTGCTTTCTGCTTCCTCCCCTGGCAGTTTCCAAGTCCTGGGGTGGTGCTTGCCTGGAACTGTCTCGGTGCTGGCCAGGCTCTCCCCTGCACCTGGTGCAATGTGTGCCTCTGCCATGCTGATGGGAAACAGCTGAGGTCATTTATGCTCTGGTACTTGGGACTGGGACTTGTTTGCTTTGGAAATTTGGGGATTTTGGAAATCCACACGAGGAGTGAAAGTGAGATCGTTTCTCTTTTTGAAAAGCAAAATCCTGCTGAAGAGAGGTGGCCAGGAACTTCTTCTGTTTGGAAAACCCTGTTGCAGGAGACCTGCAGAGGTGCAGAAGTGGTCCCTGGAATGTCTCTTGAGGAGACTGTTGCAGGTTTTAGTTCTGCTGACTCAGAATTTACTGCAACACCTGAACTCTTGTACAGGAGCCTGTATGAGCCTGTACTGCTGTCAGCAATGTAAATCATTGCCCCTGAGCCTGCCCCGATGCTCTGTGCAGCTGGCAAAGGGGCTGGGGCTGGGTTTACTCTCTGCATGGACTCAGACACTTTGGAGTTTCTTGATTGTTCCCCTGGACAATTTTGTCAGAACCCAACAAGGGTGCCTGAGCTCAGGAAAAGCCTGGAGGGTCGTTTAGCGTGGGATTTCATAGCTACTCATTAGTTTTCTGTAATTGAAAGTGCTTTGGTGATAAAAATCAATGATCTGAGGTAATTAAAATGATGTTCTGTGGGGGGTGAAGACACTCTTGGCTTGAGTGCTTACCTATTATAGAAAACATGTGGCTGAAAATGGCAATTGAAACCTTACCAGGGGAATGCAGGATCTATTACAGAGCTGACCAACAGCACCCGGGGTATGAGATAAACAGTATTTGTGGGGAGCCAGAAGAGAGGCCACTCCAGCTGCAGATGTGGCCCTGGGGATGCCTGCAGGGTGCTGTGCTTGCTGTGCTTCGTGGCCTCATCAAGCGGGAGGGAAAAGCACAAGTCAGGAAAGAGCAAATCCTGGGCTGGTGCTGCCATGGGAGAGGGTGAGGAGAGGGGACAGACACAGAGCAGAGGAGCCCTGGGCAGGCAGGACTTCGTGCTTGTGCCTGGAGCTGCCTGGAGCCACTCTCCCACCCCATGGGAAGCATCTGTGCAGAACTCTGGCTCCTGAGGATCTGCACCTATTTCCTGCAGACTGGGGGATGACAGGCTCCTGCCAGCTCCATCCCAAGGCCCATGGAGTGGCAAGGTTCTGCCAAAACCTGAGGATATTTTTGAGGCCTCAGGAAATGATGTAACTGTTGTGGGCGTCCTGCCTGGCTGGGCTGACAGGAGGGGAGTGCAGCCCTGCACTCACAGAGAGCCCTGCAGGCTGGTACCAGTGCCAGGCTCTCTGACATGTGGGATCAAGAGTTTACCTTTAGGATTACTCCAGCTGATAAGTTTTTTTCTGGCACACTCAGCCCCTTCCATCTGGTTTAGCTATAACGTGAGGCTGCCTGGCAGTGGCTCAGTGCTTGAGTGAGACACGGCCCAGAGCCGAGGGCTCCTCCCTGAGAGGCTCCATTTGAACGTGGCAGCCCTGGGACCTGGGGCAGCAGTTCATCTCCCAAGAGCCCTGCACTTGCCCCAGGGGCTTAGAGCAGGGAGGGGCACAGGACAAATATTTTTAAAAGGATTTTAGGGTAGCAGAGACTGTATCAAGGTGAGTCTGGAGAGATCAAGGTGAAATAAACCAGCAAAGGCACAGCAGATGGCAAGGCAGTGAAGCTGTTTGGGCTGCGTGTCTCCAAGGAATCCCTGATGGCATTTCCCACTCCCGTGGTCGGGCTGTGTGACAGCAGCAAGCGAGCAGGGAGCACCAGTGCTTGCAGCAGTTTGCAGAGGAAGGCTGCAGGGAGGAGGAGACTCCGTGTGTTTTTCTTCCCAACTAAGTATTGTGTTTGCTTGGAAGCTGCTTCCTCACAGAATGGCTGGATAAACACAGCTGTGTTTCAGCCCCGTGGCTGAGGCAGGAGGAGTCTGCACTCCAGGGCTGTGCTGACTCACTTTGTGGAGCCCAGCAGGTCGTGCCTGGGTGCTCCCAGTGCCCTGCACTTTGCCATTCCTGCTGCAGCTGCTTTGTGGAGGGAAGCTGGAGTATTTGATTTTATCTCTGGTGAAAACCTACAAGAGAGATTATTCCTCAAAAGCAAGTATCCTTACAGGAGGAGAATTATGTCAGGTGCTGTGAGCCTAATCAACCTGAATCCTGGCTCTAAACCAAGTGTAAAACCTTGTTACATTCCAGCCATTTGGACTAACCTGAAAGTCAAAGCTGCTAATCCCACCAGGCAGCTCCCACTGGACAAAACCCTTCCCCTTTGCAATAAGATCAGAGGCAGAGCATGAAAGGAAATGCTGATCTTTTCACTCTGCGATGCACAAGTCTTTTGGCTGGTGTGAGGGAGGCTGGGAAGAAAGGTTTGGTTTGTACCAGCAGCCAGGATTGAGGGATGCTGGAGCAATTGGGACTGGCTTGTTAGCTTTTCATAGATGATTGATTTAGGTCGTCTGGGCGGTTAGCAAGGAATAAATCGTTAGTGACAGACAGGAAGAGACATGTCAGGAGTGAAGGCATATTCCAGCAGTGCTCATTAGTCGCTGCTCCAAGGGGAAATGTTAAGGCAAATGGATGGTATTTCATTTTTTTAGGAACTCAGGGTATGGAGGGGAGGCAGTTGTGCTCCTTCCTGTCTGCAGGGGTGTGAGGCTTCTGCCTCAGAAAAAATGAATGTATTTCTCTAGCTTGGCACATGGGGAAAAAACAAAATACACAAAACCACTGTCACTTTTGGAGCCTGAAATGAGCAAGTATTTGGTTCAGTGTCCATCAACGTTCAGTCTTCTGGAGTCCTGTAGTCTGCCCCAAAACAGAGATGGCAATACACCAGAAGCACCTGCTTGTCAGTAACACTGACTTGGGATTAGTGAAGCAGGTAACCACAGGATAGAGGCTGAATCTCTAAAACCTTCCACTGTGAAGGTAAAAACCTCCAGAAAGACCCTGCAATGCAGTTGGTGCTCTCAGCTGAGTACTGTTCTGGATGGTCTGGAAGCAAACACTGCTGACAGGAAAAACCTCCAGGCATCTTGCCATGGGATACCATCAAGGTCCAAGCCCTGGGGTTGTTCTGGTCTGTGGTGGTTGACTCTCCACCAGTGGAAAACTGTCCCTATGCACAGTTCATGGGATTCCAGTATGTCCAGCAGTTCCCCTGAAAGCCCAGCTGTGGTTGGGGTGTCACAGATGTGGCACCAGTGCCCTGTGGGGTTTTCCCACCCTGACCAGAGCCATCAGTCAAACCCTGGGCACGTCGAGGCACACTCAGGGTGCCATGGTGCTCCCATTCCCTGGGTCACAGGTGTGACACAGACCATGTTCCTGCTCTGTGCAGAAGGTGCTGAGCAGGCACAGGGCTGCCAGAGCCAAGGCACCCCTTCCAGTGTGGGGTGGGACAGCAGTTGGGTTGTTTCAGCAGTTATTCCATGGCAACCAGGGTTGTGATTCAGTAATGGGTGTCCAGGGATACAGTATCAGAGAATCATTAGGCAGAACTCATTAATTTGCTGGTTATTTTTAACAGCCTCTTGTTCTCAGTTTCCTCCACAGACTGCTGCCTCGCCAGATGAACTAAAGGTCTATGCACTTTGGGAAGCTGGTGACACTTACGATCAGGTAAAGATAAAATAAGTGATGTTCCCCACTGTTTATTGAGCATTTAGCATTGTTTGCATCCATGTTTCTGGAACTGGTACAGCAGGTAGTTTTGCTCTTTCTCTATTGGTGTTTTCAACACCAACCTGCTTCCAGCTGAAAGGAAGCTCTTGGCTCATAACGTGTTGGTAGTCGTGTCAGTAACCAGCTCAGTGGCTGTTGCTGAACCTGTGAGAAGAAAGGATTCTTCAATGCAGGCCTCAGACCAGGATCCAGCCCAAGGTTTTTTTTCCTTTTGATGGTAATGCAACATTAACCAGAGATTAACAGCATATCTGTTGTATCTGTTTATACTCAGAGTAGGAAATGATTACAGCATATGTGAGCATCTCCTAACTGCTGTCAGAGTAAAGGAGGTGGAAGGGAAGGTGCCTAATGACCTGTGGATGGGCACTGCAGTCCCTAACTCCATGAACTAAATACATTTTTATAGGAAAGAGGCAAACACTAGCCAACCTCTTGTCTGGAGTGATGTGAACTCCCATGGAAGCATTTGAGAGGAGTACATTGCAACCCCTTCTTCAGTGTGTTTTTGTACCTTTGGGGGTGCCCCAGGTCACAGGACAGGTGCAGGTGTGGCCCCAGAGTGTGGAGGGAGCCCTGTAGAGCCCTTGGAGGATAAGGCACTGCTGGAGAGCAGCAATATATGGGATGGTTTCAGGATTATGAAGCAAGAGTCCTCTAACATAGTTCAGAGAATGTTTTGTACGGACTAAGGCAGGTGCAGCTTTGAGAGAAAGGCAGGAGTAATTGTTCTCTGTGAACTTATGATACATTTTCTTTTAAAGCATCGCCAAGTTTTGCTTGAAATCTTTTCGAAAAACTACCGAGTGCGCAGGAATGTCATCCAGAACCAGCTGAGTCAGGAGTGTGGAGAGGATCTAAACAAGCAGGAGGTGGATAGAGTGTTAAAGGTAAGCTTCTGTTCACTTTGGGTTTGCTCCAATTAATACATGAGTTCTAATGCTTGATTTGAGCAAAGGATTATATTTTACTTTGAACTGACAAATGATAAGGACGATAGAACAGTTGTTGGAATATGGACAAAGCCTGTGTTTCAGCTTGTTTTCTTAAAAATGCACTTGCTTCATTTTATCTTCTTTCCCTCCAAGGAGCAATGGCTCACACATTATTTTGTATTATTGCAACAAATCTCTCTGTCAGCTTGGAGAAGCAGAGAATAGAGTGTAGTAAATGTGATACTTGAGTTATTTTTAAATAATGCAGAATTAAACATTAAGGATGTGGGAGGGCTCTGCCCAGTGCTCTGAGTTACCAACTGCTGCTGGTTAATGCTGAAGAGCACGAGTGCCATGTGTTCAGAAGGAAATGCATTTCATTCTCCAGCAGGATGTGCAGCTTTGTACAGAGCAAAACCCTGGCCAAACCCAGCAGGCAGAGCAGTAGTTAACACATCTCATTGTGAATGTTTATTTGAATCCTTTCATCTGTCTTTGAAGATGCAACATTTACTTGCTCAAGAAGTTTAAGGTATAAAGTACAGACCACACAGGCCATGACTTTAAAAGAGATGCAGGATGGCCAAGCAGAAAGTTGCCAGCTAATGTAATACTTTAATCATTGTGGCTGGGCCTTTGCTCACTGCCACCCACTTCAATAAGACAAGTGCATAAGTACTTTATTACATTGTGATCTATAAATGAATAATAGCATCTTTGAAGAACTGCAGATCTGTTGCTGTGATAATAAGCAAACTGGTCTTGCTTGAAAGAACCTGGGTGCCTTAGCAGTAAAATAAGCTCAGACATTTCTGCCTGCTAGACAGTATTTCCTGTGGCTCCCTGTGCTGGGGATTTGTCAGCGACTGCATGAGCTCAAGTATCAGCTCTCCTGGAACGTCTAGACAATGTACTGCCATTAGTTTTTCATGATGCTGTTGCTATTTAACTGATAACCTGTTTCTAGAAAAGATACCTGCCCCTAAGTCATCAGGCACTGTTTTTATGTAAGTCACTAAGTCAGTGGGTGACCAGCCTTGTGTTGTGGCAGGCCTTACTGCCTTGAATACATTTGTCACAGGAGTAGGGGAAATTACCTTTGTTTCCAAAATAAAATTTAGAAGTATGATTTAATGAAATAGGAAGATTCTCTGGCTTCTTAAGCCACAAGAGATTGGATTCCTCTTCGAGTGAAATTGGATTTGTTGACTCTATTTCCCCATCTGCCTGTGCTCATTTTTATACACAGAGGAACAGACTGACAGGGTTTGTATTTTCACATCTGCAGATCAAGTCTGCAAACCCTCTTTTTCTAACCTCTGGGTTTGTTTTTGTGATGGATGAGCCCCAAGACTTCAGAAACAAAAATACATTTAAACTCCACAGCCTCAGTTCTGCAGCAGTACTTGAGCCTGTGTTGAATTACCTAAGAGGGAGGTTGGAGCAGAAGAAAGGGAAGCCGTTAGCTCAGAACTGCAGACTTTGCGCTCACCTAATAGGAACAAGGAAATGAGCCCCAAGCCAAGCCAGTCCCTGCACTCCTTTGCTGAGCTGCTCTCCTGCCCTCAGCGTAGCACCCCTGGTCACAGCAGGGTTCTGAGGTTTGACACTTCTTTATCATAGAACAGGTTTCTTAAAAGGCTTCAGGTCCAGTGACTGCCCTGCTGTCCCACTGCTCCTCAGCCCTCACACACCCTTCCCTCCCTCAGCTGGCTTCTGCACGAGCCCCAGGTTCTCCCCCAGGAGCCACCACTGTTCCTCACTGCCTTGGCATCCTTTGTCCCTTAGTGGCTCTCAACCTTCCCCTGCCGTGTGTCCCCTCCATTGAAGCCATCTGTCCTTCAGGGTGAGGATACCCCGTGCTCTGGGTTTGTGCTGTCTCCTGTGCACTGGAGAAGGGCTTCAGTTACTGATCACGTTTATTGTCCCAGAGCCAGCCAGTTGTTCCCAAGATTATATGGACTTTAGAATCATAGAATCTTCAAGGTTGGAAGAGACCTTTGAGATCATCAATGCAGCACTACCACTGTAACCACAAACATCACCCAGCCCCAGATCCGGGCACCTCTTAAACACCTCCAGGGACGGTGCCTCCACCATGTTCCTGCTCCGTCCCTTCCCGTGCCGGAGCAGCCTCCCAGAGCCGTTCCCTGTCTCCCCAGGACTGCTGCGTGAGCTACGGCGGGATGTGGTACCTTAAGGGGACGGTGCAGTCCTGAGGGCGGCGGCGGTGCCGGGGGATCTCCGGAGGCGAGCGGGAGCTGCAGCGGGCGGCGCAGCCGGAGCCGGGCCTCGGCAGCGGGGCGGGAGCTGCGCTGCTCTGGGGCGCGCGGGCATCGCGGGCAGCCGCTGACATCCCGGCGCTCAGAGCCTGCACGGCGGCCGCCGGGAGGGCACCGTGGGACCCTGTCTGCAGCTTGATTAATCTGGGATTTCTGATGTATTGCAATTCTCCTTCTGTTTCGTTATGAAAAAATAAAACCGTATAGTGACACAGACATGATGGAAAATCATGGTCTAAAACTTTATTTTGTAAGTAACGCCAATAAATTAAATTTGTTTACAAACATCCCAGTTTTTGTTAAATCCCTGGATGCTCATACTTTAATCTGAGCATAGTCATAGCCCTTGCAGCCCTCTCCATAGAGAGCAGGTAGTCATGTTCATGGGAATGTCAGGCCTGGGAGGGGGGAACAAAATCACTGTCTGTGAACTCTGTACTACATAGCAATTGTTCTCACCTGTTGTCTGTGAAATGAGTTACTTGGGGAAGTACCTACATCTGAAACATGGGGAACAACTACTGGATTTCTTCTACTGTTGTGGGGTTGGTTTGAGGGACTTTGTGCATTACTGTATGTGACAGAGCGAGGTAAGTAACCGAGGGCACCCTCTGGAAGGCATCCAGCTGTAGTTACCACACGGCAACCATGTAAAACGTCTATTTTGTGTAATTTTTAAATAAAATTTTATTTCAAAGGTCAATTCTACCCCGCCTTGTATTTGTCCAAGAAGAAACAGAAGCTGCACCTGCTCCTTTTACATCCTGAAGGCCTGGGGAGGAAGGACAGAGGTGGAGAGCAAACTGCAGTGCTCTGAGCTCCCTGGGGCTGTGCAGCAGCAGGGACAGACCCAGCCCTGGTGGCTCATCCTGAACTGACCGTACCTGCAGGAGTATCAGCTGTGAGCACTGCACAACATGGGCACTGCTGGTCCTGCTCTCTGCTGTAGCTTCTTCCATCACATGAGAAGCTCAGGGGGATTCTATTGATTTCATCTACTTATGCTCAGAAAAGGCTGAGTTGAGTCGTTGACTAAAATAAGCAGATTAAGGTAGTTAATCCAGATAAGACTGGCTAAGAATATTGTTACCGTACTTACGACATTTTGCATTTTGATGGAAAATAGCTATTCCAAACTGCTGAAACTCTACCTTATTTAATAGGCTAGTGTAATTTATTAAGTACATCGATAAAACTGGGATGTGTTTTATGTGCAGGCAGCCCTGGCTGGCACTGACCCACTGCCTGTGGCTGGAAAGCTCTCTGGGAAAGCCACGCTCCAAGAGCAGCCCTAAGAAGAGCCCAGCCTGGAGGGGTTTATTGCACAGCCTGCACAGGTAAGTGCTGCAGGACAGCCAGAGCTCAGCAATGGCACAGGCAGCCAAGGGGGAGGTACAGTACAGAAGAATCAAGAAGTTCTGAGGAAATATTTTTGGTACTTTTAAAGCACAAAAATTGTTATTCTATCAAAGTGCTCTAAATTAGCCGAAAGTAATAAACCACTGAAGATCACCTAGTTAACCAAAAATTTGGAACTGCTTTTACATGCCTTCTGCCCAGCAGGTGTGGATTGCCCCTGAAGTGGTACTGAATACTGGTAGTGAACTTCTCTGTGCCTTTCTCAGGTTCCTGCTTTCAGTCTCCAAAGTGGGGACAGACGGGTCCAGGGGGCAGGGACACAGTGAGAGCACAGGAACCTCAGGGCAGAACACCTTTTCTGCTTTTCCCCCCACTCGCCTCTTTTTTGAACAGTGCTGAAATAAACCACAACAATGAGGAAAAACTACTTACTTTCATCTGGATTTCTGTCCCAGACAGGCCTGTTCTTTTCCATGTTAGCTTAACTTTTCTAAAATACAAATTTCATGGGAACTCCATTCTGTAGGAAAGATGGCAAGACTAGATAATGCAGGTGTCATCTGCACCAAGCACGCTGTTTCCTGATTGGCACAGATGGATGTAATTACTGCTTACACATGTAGCTTGACTGGATTATTTATTTGCTTAGAAAAATATTCAGAAGATTCAGATTCCCATTTTTAAATAATTTTCAGACTGCAATACATATTTTAGAGAAACTCCCACAACATCAAGTCTTAATACTGCACCTGAAGGACGAGCTGAACAGAGAACAGCATAAGGCAGCAGAGCTGCAGCAGCAGCAGCTGGACTAAAGCTGAGAAATTGTCAACATTCCAGGTCAAGGGTTTGGTACCTCACAGCAACTCAGCAGGAAGCTGCTTCCCAAGAACTGCTGGCCACATTAAGCTGTGAGACCCTTTACAAGGAGAAGGATGTCACCTTTTCATTGTGCCTTTTTTTCTCCCTCTTCATCTGTTTTCTTCACAGCTTGAAGCTGTTCTAAAGAACAAGCATCTCCATGTTCTTTGTTTTTCAGAAATTAAGTACGTATTAATTACTATTAAGGAGGGGAAAAGGAGAGGAAGAACAAGAGTGTGGTCCCCTGTTTTCAATATGTGCTGGCAGTGTTGTGTTCACTCTCCCACTCCCCAGGCAGCATGGAATAGGTCCAGAGAGGCTGACACTGGAAGCAACAGACAAAACAATGTAAGGTTTTACCTGGCCTGTCTCCTCAAGCACTTGGAGTTTGTGGTATGTAACATTAAAAGCTACTCCACTATGTCAATGCTACTCCTAAAGTTAAATAGCTAAATAACAACTCTCTAACTTACCAAATACACATAAAAATGTACTTTGCAGACATTCCACCAGAGAACAGTAGGTCCCAAATAACACACAGAGTCAATTCACAGTATCTTGCCTTAAGACAAAGTGCCCTACAAAGGAAACTATCTAAAAAGCCACACAAACTTTACATCAAATCCTTTCTTAGTAGGAAGACATTTATATTAATCTGTGGGAGAGCTTAGTGATTGTGAAGACATGGTATTGGCTTAAAGCAAGCACAGCTTTCCACCACCCTGCCAAAGCAAGCTCAGCTGGACTGCTCCCTTCCTCTTGGAGCTGAGGAGATGCTGCCCCTGAGACTGCTCAGGGATTTGCTTTTGTTAATTTTCTATATCGGTGTAGACACAGGGCTAGATCATCCCTGTGAACCAAAGGAAAGCTTCAGTCTGGTTCTTGTGACAGATTCAGAGTTCTTAGCTCTGTTATTTCTGAAGTGAATAAGGAAACAAGTGTCAGTCACTGCCCTGGCCAGAGATGAAGTGTAATATGAAGTAGTAGTGTAGCATTAAGCTATGATGTTTGTTTGCTTTACAACCACTAGTTTGTGTGACAGTGCTGAACATTGAATCTACTGCTACATAAAACAGGGAATCTAGCTGATAACTAACTAGCTTGTTAACTACAGGGCTACCAGCCAATCCAAAACATTCATTCTGAGTGCTTAAGGAATACATCTGTTTAAGAGGTCTTCTGACATTCATATGAAGTGTGTTCTTGCCTAACAGATAAGGTTATGGCTGAGAGGAGAGAGTCTTGTACTTCGCTCTGTGTTCATCTATTTCTTCCTTTGTTTTTCTGATACAGCTAAAAATCTCCTTGAAGAGTGCTTTGTATTCAGGGAGAGCATTTGTGGAAGAGTCACTTAGCTCAGCAATTGTGAATTCTTGATTGCTAGCTGAAAGATCATACTGGGTGTTTCCCACATTCAGGTCTTTGGAATACTGCTTCAGCGTTTGTACAGCCTTGTGTTTCAAAGAGTCTTCATCCATTTGACACTTCTTCAAAAGTTCCTCATACTTCACTTTCAGAGCATTGTACTGAGCATCAACTTCATTGAGTACAGAGATTCCTCGCTGCTTCACAGCTTCAGCTCTCCTAATACAGGTTTCTTCATGGCCCCTGAGGATGTCTGCCCCAGCAGCACTGCTCAGGAGGCTTTCGCTGCTGCTCCGTTTCAGCGCCTTCTTCTCAAGCTCCGATACTGTCAAAAGTCCATCATCTGCCAGGCTCTGACCAAGCTCCCTGTCTAGAGATTCCTTAAATGAAATGAAAAAGGATTCTGGCACCAATTTCTCTGCATTATGGACTGTGTTTTCAGACTGAAGTATCTGTCGCATTTCAGCTACTTCAGCCTCCAGCTCCTCTGCACGAGCCCGATACAAGTCGGTATCAACCAGCCTCCGCTCCAGGTCACAGTTTTCTTTCACCATAAGACTGTATTCCTCTTCCATGGTTACCCTCTTCTCTTTCTCTAGGTTCAGCTGGGCTTGCAGGACTGTCACTGCCTTCTTTAACTTCTCATTTTCTTCTTCTAGAGGACTTAGCTGACTATCCATTGAAGTAATCTTTTCTGCAAACACGTGATCATAAACAAAATACCTGCAGAAACAAAATAAGGCTTATCAAACATAGGAAGTACAGCTGACCACACCTAAAGTTTTCCTGTCCTGGGTAACTAACGACACATTTAAAGTGTGTGCTAACACTTCAGAGCACTCACGGGGGCCACTGCACTTAACCAGTCAGTCAGTTTAGTAATCAGAACAGTTTGTAAGGACTGACATGCCATTGAACCAAGCTCACACCTTAGGCAGAATGGCAGCTCGTTAACAATTTCAAGTTACAGACAAGCTGATTGAATAATGTAAGTTTAAATTATAATTTAAGTTTAAATACACATTGCCTCCCTGTACCATACAGTACTTTCTGACACTGATTTTTTCTACAGCACTCCACTCTTGTAACTTTTGTTGATGGTAGGAACAAGCTTCATAATTAACAAAGCAATGCTGTAGGCTGATATTTTCACAAGCCTTTGGCAGCTTGAAGGATCCACTTGTCTTTTGAATTCTCAAGATTCATTTTTGGATGTACGATTTATTCTGGAGTACTACCTCCATGTAGTGCTGAAACCCAGACACAAGAGCCTGTTCTGTCTGTGGAGGTGCCTCCCTTGCAAAATTACCCTCTAGGCTTGCAGTTAGGCTGAGCTTTTACCACGTCATTGTCCCGATGGACCCCCTACTGCAGTTCAGCTGGGTCAAATGGCTCTACATTTACAAGGTGACCCAGTGCTCCAGGCACCATTTTCCCAGCTTTTAGTATTGTTTTAATCAGCTTAAGTTCAGGTAAGCTACGAAAATATCCATGGACATTCAAGGAAAGGGTTAAGTTACAGAAAATATTTTGTACTGAGTAAGTTTGTTTTTCTGATTTATCTGTGTGTTTGCTTTTATCTGTCTGAAAACACTGGGGTGCAAATTGTGGTAAGCTTTCTAGGCTACCATTTGGTATGGCTGGCTCTGGGGGAGAAAGTGGAGCACCAATACTGGTGTGGCCTAGAAGCAAGCCAGAAGTAATGGCAGCACCACACAGTGCAGATACTTTGCTAGTTGTGAACATCAGATAATTCTTCTTCCAGCTTGTCCGGTATCTGTGCTTGTGTCATAGTTTTTAAAGCTTTGCTTAAAATAGTTTCAGTGTTCTTTACTATGTAAGGTAAAAAGTCTTACTGGCGGAGGTCATACAGCTCCTTCAAACATGAGAAACTGTGCATTGATCTTGGCTGCTCAGATCTCTCCTGGCTCATCCGGCCCCGTCCAGGCTTTTTCAGTTCTTCCACTTGGCGTTGCAGGTCATCTATGTGTGTTTGTAGACTTTCAATAGTCTCTGTCAAGCTAAAAAGTGAGAAGACCTCTAAATAAAACTAACCTTTCAATTTACCAGTATTGTAGAACACCACTACACAGAGACAGCCACCCAGTAACTACAAAAATACACCTGGACTGCTCTTATTGATACTATCAGCTGGGGGGAGGGAATCTGTAGAAGTTTGTTACCTTAATATCTTTTGTTGTGAAGCTCTACTCTCTGCAACCAGTTTTTGATTAGTGTCTTCCAGTTCTCTTGCTGTCACATCCAGCTGTTCATAGACTTTTGCATGCTGGTCATTCATCTGCCGCAAGAGCTCCACTTGCTTTGTGAGGTACTGCAAGACAGTTCTGCTGTTACTGCTTTACACTTGAAACACAAGCCACAACTCCTATTCTCCACTTTTATTCACATTCAGAGAGAAACTCCCGAGTTTTACAAATGTAAATTCCCGTGTTTGCTTTGGTAAGCTGAAGAGGCACAACCAGTAACTCACTAGGCAGCTTGCCTTTGGTCATGGAGGTCACCCCAGGCTGATCCAGCAGCCTTTTACCTGGAGGAGCTGGGTTTGATGGTGCCAGCTGTCCTTATCTGTGCCCACGCCTTCTGATGGGGCTGTGCTGCAGTCAGCACTGATAGAGCCTTCACTGATAGCCCTCAACTGTCCACTGTGGCCTAAAGGTTGCAGTGGGCTCCAACACAAATTTCTGAACTGTGTTGACCCAACAACTTTCTCAGCATTAAAACTGAATTATTTGGTAGCACCGTCCATAATTAAATTTATTTTCAGCTGACCTAAGTTTTTCCAGTCTGAAGTAACATTAGGTTCAGCACAGCAGAATTTAGGTTGTGGTCCCACTTAAGACAGTATGTGGGCTAATATGTGTCAGGAAGTATAATCAAGTTATTGAATTCAAATCTTTAATTACTCACAGGGATCTATTCCAGTTACTCTAATCCCCAACAAAGGTCTCCTGGCCTTTTTTAAAAAATAAAGCCTCACATGAAGTATTCTCAATTTAATCCTCTTGGGTTTTACAATTAACTAAATAGACTGTTTAGTTTCCTGAATAATGTCAGAAAGCTTGGAATTCTTAGTCTAAGCAGTTCACAATCACCTAAAGCTCTTTAAAAAAAGTATCTTACATTCTCCCACCCAGGACATGAGCATTTACATGAGACAGTTTTTTTTCTGTTTGACTCTAACCCCCTAAATCTGAAATATTTTGTTCTTACATAGAATTTGTATTTTGCAATATATTTTGTATTGCTACATGTTACTTTCTTAAAAGTAAGCTTCAAGTAGGAACATCCAGTAAACTCCTAGGCAGAATTACTTCTCTTTACATAGGCCTGTTACATACTCCAAACTTCTAATATTCTACTTAACCTTTTACCTCATTAGAAGATTGGTGGGTTTACATTTTAGGCAATTTAAGAACAGATAATAAGTTTATCTAGGACTAGTAACTGCTCCATACAGACTTCTGGAAGATCAGCATGATAGCTGTTGGCTAGATCCTTTTGTAGCCTGTGCACACATGACAGAGGATTTACACAAAAATAGAACGTAGATTAGCAGTAGAATCTCAATGTGACCCACTTCAGATTAACTTTCCCTATTGGTTATAGCTGAAGGAAGGAGCTGGATATCCTCAGACTTTCCTCAACAAAAGGAGCAGGGCTAAGCACAGGAGCCAAGGCTTTGGTGCCTGAAGAGATGTTGCCACTTATTA
The DNA here is from genome assembly GCA_026261815.1 of Monarcha castaneiventris obscurior. Taxonomy (NCBI): domain Eukaryota; kingdom Metazoa; phylum Chordata; class Aves; order Passeriformes; family Monarchidae; genus Monarcha; species Monarcha castaneiventris. The sequence continues at coordinate 13,667,377 of JAMPIT010000856.1, read as the reverse complement.
CAATGGGCTTTTGCAGAAGTTTGAGATGAATGGAAGGGGTAAAGCACCACTTCCTTCACCTTCCATCTCCAGTATCTTCAGGGCTGGTGTCCAGTTGTCCTGGTATAACCAGACCACCAAAAGATGATGTAATAAAAACTTTAGAAGTTCACATTTAACCCACGTCCCTACAACTGAGCACCTAATGTGAAGCAGCACCTTGAAAAAGCACATGAAAAACTGGATAGTGTCAGGATTCCAATGTCTGAGTGCTGAGAACAGATTCAGGCAGGAATAAAGCTGCTGTTTCCACCCAGCCTTTATTACATCTGCAGTGATTAGTTAGTGGCACACGTGTCAGCACAAAGGTCAGATATAATGATCCAAAGCTGCAAAATGCTTAATATGTTAGTATTTAATATATGAGATGTAATCTTAAGCACACCAGAGCCTTTGACCCTTCTCTTTCAGTGCAGGCAAGGCAGTGCCATATCTCAGAATGACTTCTCAGCCAGTTCTAGACTTTGCTACCTGTAAGATCCAAATTAATAGGAAAAAGGCCCTAAAACTTTACATGCATTGTAAAAGCATACATACTGCACTGTAAAAGCTAGTACAAAAATTCAGCAGAGTAGCTACAGGAACAGCTGAAAGATCACATGCAGGTTACAGAGACAAGCACTTGAAAACTGGGAAAAATCAAGCACAGAGACTGAATATGCCATTTGCACATGTATCCTGTGCAGCAGGGTATCCTGTGATCCCACAAGAGACAGAAATGCTGGTATGAAAATGATAGACTGAACTGCCTTAGTACTATGCTAAGTACTACGCCTTGCATATGTGAATGTTATTTCCATTTGTTTCAGTGAACTCCTGTAACAATTCCTCATGCCAGTAAGCTAATATATTCAGTTCCTCAACTGGAGGGTTACTCTGGGTATTTGATCTCTGGGTTCATCTTCCTTTTTCTGCCAGAAATCGAGATGCAAGAGAAACTTCCTTGGAGGAAGAAAAACTTTTTGTTGCTTTACACTTTTAAATGGCACTGGGGAAAGAGAAAAGATTGAGACAGGAGATGGAAGCATCACAAAAACTGTTCTCCCACTCTCCCCCTCTCCTTTTGGAGGGGGCTAATAGGACAATCCAATACACATCTCCTACCCTTCTTGGGGGATAGGAGGAATGAGATTGAAGAGGTATCAGATAAAGCCTTCAAAAAGCAGTATTGCCCAAGTCTTGGTAGAGCAAAGACATTGAGAAAAAATTAATCTGTCATGTCTGAGGTTGTCTGACCACACAAGTACTTGACCCTGCAACACACCAACTATAGATCACTGCTGGAAGGACATTCATGACAGTTCCTGGAGCTGAAGCTCTCTTATGTAGTCAATAAACACTGCCCCACCAGAACAGCTTAAGCATATAAACTGGCTTAAACCAATAGGATATTGCATTCTTAACAGCACTAGACTATTTCTGTTAATCAATGTAGCTTAACAATCATATATTTTCCATATTTCTAGATAGTGTAAAAATACATCTGCTTATTAAGTAGGTACACTCAATGAGCCAGGTGAGTTGCCTATCACAAAGTTCTGGTGTGTTATTTCAAAGGTGTGTTGTAACTCTGTTAAACACTTTCTTACACATGGTTGTTCGTGCAAGTGTTGAACCTTGTCTACAGTATTTGTATAGAACCTTGGAAGTGTTTGTCCTCTCTACATCTTTAAGAATTGATCTTTTTATAAAAAGTATTCATGGCAATGAGTTATTTTTAGTCTCTGCGTAAGTAAATACATCTTTTAACGCTGTGGCACTAATATAAATATCAGCCATTCCAACCATTGTATCCCAGAATGAATAGGATAACAAAGATCACATTTAGCACACAACAGAAGAAAGCCAACATATGAGGTACAAAACAAAAGTAACTTCTAAAAAAATGCCCACAAATCAAACCTGCATTCAGAAATTGTTCTTACTAAAAATGCTGCATTTGTGTTGACTGCTTTAAAGACACCTATATATCTCTAAGTATAAAGCTTAGGATTCTTTCAGTTACCTGTTGCCACTACAACAGTGAGCGTTTTCAGTCTGAAGTTGGAGCTGTACAAAATAGCAGTATAAGTACTGCTAGCACAAAGGAACTCAGATTTTGTAAAAATCTGGTATATACCAGTCACAGTCTGTTCCCTGTGATTCACACCAGAACCAAACTGAAATGCTGACTACGTTTTCAATATGTTGTCAGTCAGCAGAGTCCTGAATATTTAATAATTTAATTATTAGAGACCATGCATTGCCCTCTAATAGCTGAAAAAATCTCATTATGCTGACAAATGCTAGGTCTGCAAGAACATAGGCAATATTAAAAAAAAAAAAAAGAAATTGCCAAAAATAGCCAGGTTTTTCCACTCTGTTACCTAAAGATGAGTGGTTTTGAAAAGATGGTTATATTTTTGGTTTTCCCCTGGAAAATATGGGACAATATATCCACTATGTCCTATATTTAGATATTACTTAAATGGGATTTTTTTTCTGGTTTTTGTTGTTTGTTGGCTTTTTTTGTCCTTGTAGGGTTTCTTTTATATCAAAATAGACTAGCTCCCTTTATCACAGCCCAGTTTACTGGAAGTATGTATCTTCAGATTTTACTTAAATCTCACTCCTGCACTTATCAGCATTTAAATTTCAGTGAGAATTCATTAAAATTCTCATGTAATATTTTAAATTATTAATGTATTTATCATCATATAATTTCATGTTATTTTACTTGGCAAGATCAGCAAAGTTTAGCAATAAAAATAACTGAAGTATCTTTTCTCTACAAAACTGAAAAATACCAGTCATTTATCATTAAACAAACCAAACCCAACATGACACTTAGTGGCACAAAGCTTTTGATAATGAGAGAAACAGTTCTAAGTATGATCTACCTATATTGGTTCTTAAACTCTCAAAATAGCAGAAGTGGTCAAAGATTGTTCAGTATTTTCCATCAGATCTCAACGAATTCAGATCTTAATTTATACACTGTATGTTGCAGGTCTAGATGCTTTCACATGGGGATCCTTTAGATATTTTACCTCTATCTCCTGCAATTGCTCTTGATTTGTTGCATACATTTGCTGTAAGGATTCTTCTAGTTCAGTGTTACGGTCCAGTAGTGTCTTTCCAAGCTCAGCAGCAAGGTGAAGATCTAAACAAAGAAATCACATTTGCATGTAAGTGAGAGAAACAATAATGTAATCTAATTCTAAAGCATGTTATCTAATACTTCAGGTATTTTCTTATTGCTGTTATAACTGCTCCAAGTTATCTCCAGCACCCAAAATGCAAGTTAGCTTACACTGAAGTAGAACATTCATCTACCATCTCTAGTGCAAGTCTAAGTCAGCCCTGAGACCCAGAGATGCTCTTACATCATGAAGCTTCCTCAGCTCCTCTGCAAGCCCTCCAGACACAGCCAGCCACGTTCACCTCCCACACTGTGCCCAGTCTGCACCAGCTCTGCCCAAGGTCTCCTGGGGCTCACCATCTTCACAGCATCCAGAAGAATAAGCACAGCAGACCCTGTAAGTGTTCATCATTCTAGACCCAGGCCAAAGCTGATGAACTCTTTATTTACTTGACTGTTCCTACCCATTACCCCTTCAGGTTACTCAGGATCAAAGTGCTAAATTAAAGTTTCAGATGCTTTTTATGGTGAAACAATAATATCAAAAGACATAAAACTGATGGAGGCTTGCAGCTATTCTGCTTTTAAAGCTCATAAACCCAGGTGACAAGAATTGTTTCATGTGCTCCAAAACATCACTTTAAATGTCATTTGTTCTCAGGCACTTAATCTCAATTTCACTTCAGTCATCTTCAATCACCTCCAGGGTGCAGTGACTGTAGTTGTCGCAAATTAAGAAATAAGTCATCTGAACACTCAGCTTTCTAGAGGGAAGCTTGATATTTGCTCAACAGCATCAGAAGTGCTAGATATTCTATATTATTATGTTTAAAGACAAGTGTAATTTAAAAGCTAACATAATGTGACAAAGTAATAAATCCTGGTATTAATGCTAAAATTGCAATTACTCTATGCAAGGTACTACATGTCAAGGATCCAACAGATTTCTAGAAATCTCTAATTTTCCACCTCCTTCCCTTCACATGACCCATGAACTGCATGCATGCAATACAACCTAGTTGGTTCTCACATAGAACTTGTATCATTAATGGGAAAGAGACAGAAGAAATGTCAAGAAAAACTTTGAGTCACATCAAGAAGCCCTAAATTAATAAACAGGAGACATGTATTGCATCATCAGTAGTTAGAGCCAGAGAAGACAACACATTAATTCCATTTTCATTTGACTGCAATGCCCTTTTTTTAACATGTTATCCTACCTCTTTCCTGCCCCCTCTCATTTATCTTATCAGCTAGGAACTGTAATATGTACAATACTGTTCCAAGATTGTTTTGTGCTAACCTTCAGTTTGGCAGCCTGTCCAAAATGATTACTCCATCTCCATACATAAGCCAAAGATCTTATTCAGACCAAACTCAGACTTACAAGGACAAGTCAGTACAAACATTTGCCTATAAAGTTGTAGATGTCCAATTCTGGCAAAACAACAGCTGTGCTATTCTTTACACATTCTTTACAGCCACAATGCATTGTTTCCTACCTTAAGGTCAGATTCTTAGCATAAATGCCACAAAAATTATTTAAAAGAAATCCCACTGCATGGGAGTTCTTCAGTTTCAAAAGATGTACTATTAGAAGGCACAAGGCATATTGGTCTGTACTTGGGAGTTTATCCTCACATCACTTTTTCACCGTAGCACCACTCATTACGAAGCAGCCTATGCTAGAGCTGGATTTGAAGTATTTGGATAACAAAACCTTAAGGCATCCTGCTTAAATTTTTCCCATTTGGTAAACAGATTGCACATTGTTTACCCATTGACAGAGTAACTCCCAGTCAAACACCAAGCTGTTTGTTCTATCTCATTACAGAATACTGTAGTCTTCAAATGCAGTGAATTCATTATCCTATAGAAAATGGAGTCCTGCTTCACAAGTTCTTGTACTGTTCTTGTACTGCACAGATCTTTACTAGGAGCCACAATCTTTAAAACAATACTAGCACCATTCAAGGCAAAGACTAAATAGTCTATTATTTTAATAGAGTAGAATAAGAGCTTTAGAGAGGATTTAGGATTATGTTAAAGACATAATGCATAATGGAATTACTATAATTTCCCTTCCCAAAGTGAAAGTTTGTTTTCATGTTTAAGTACATTTAGGAGTTTATAGTTTCATTCTTAAATGCCCCCTCATCTACTAAATCAACTAGCACATACCACACAGTACTTGGACTACAAGGTGAATAATAGAATTAATGTCATACTTCACACTCGTTCTGTTTGTTAGACTGGCAGAAGCACAAATGGGTTACTATGGGAGAAACATTTTATAATTAAGACAATTTGTTTCTGAGGAGAGGATACAAGTGGGAGCGCTCAAGAACATACAATAAAACCTTAACTCTAGAGAAAGCAAGTACTGAAATAATTCCACCCCTTCCAAAATACGCAATTTTTTTGCATCCATTTTTCTACATTGTCAAGTACCTGGAAGCCCTATTAAGAGCAAATTTTACAAGTGAGGTGTGCCATGTATGTTTTCCAGATACAAAATGGAAAGTGTTAATTTACATTTCTCTGGAGACAGTTATGGTAGAACACTAGAAGCAAAACTGCATTTTCTGTTGTAAATTTATGTAAAGCAACAGCTAAATTCTGACAGACGTGCATTTTTCCTTTTCACCATAAAGATGGAAGCAGAGAGGTTTTTTAATAATGCAAAATGTGTCTGTGCAGATCTAAAGATCTTAGTTTTTGTAAATCTGATTAGTTGTACTGGTGTTTACCAGTTCCATCAGAAATCCCCAAAGCCAGACTTCAAGGATGTCTTCTGTGATGTGGAACAGCCCTCACTTACCAGTGCCTTACAATCTCCCACTGCATTACTATCATTGAAAAAGATAAAAACAGTACCAAAATCCTTCTCTTCTACTTTTTCATAACCCACCTAACAAAATTATTCAAAAATTTTCAATATAAAATTAAGCCTGTTCTTTTAAACAGCAAAAGGCATCAATTGTGCAAGATGTATAAGTAAGCCTAGTTGAAGTTCACTTAACTGTAAAATTAAACCTTTATTTTTTTACTTAGTTTCCTATCACCTATTCTGTATTCAGAATACCCTCTATTCTGTAAAAGAGAATAACAGCAAGATGCAAAAAGAGCAGTCATATAAAAAAATTCTTTTTTAAAGGTCAGCATACTTCAGCAAAACATTGCAGAAGGATGGCTGTTCACATCCTTACAAGATTTCCGTGAGCACTTTTTGCATGAGCAGTGTGCCAGAAAAGCCCATCTCCACTGTCAAGGCAAAAATCTTTGGTACATAGGAAGACTGTCAAGGTTTTCCAAAACCCCTACCCTAATTTTAGGTTTCAAAGACTGGCTAACAAGGACTTCAGGCTTGTTTCAGGGCGCCTTCTAATGTTTTACAACCTAGGTTCCCATAATCATACTCACCAGTTTTTAAACATGCACTGATTGTTTGGGTTGTGAAGGGTTTCACGAGACCTTGATAAGCACTCTTACTACCCTGTTTACACACATCCGTGTGCCTTAGCCTTAGCAGCAGGAGGAGTAGTATCCTTCAGAGTCCAGAAATAAAGTAGAGCACAACATTTGAAAAACATTCCTGTAAGGAATTCCTTCTTTGCGTTTCAACTTGCCCATCAGTTTATTTTCCTCCTTTTCCTTTTTGCAAGGCTATTAGATGCTTCCTTTTAAGCTTGAGAAGAGAGAATCCCCAGAACAAGACTGTTAACATGTTGAGAGCACATTAACCAACCCCCAAAATGCACTAACCTCTAGAATGGAATACTGTTTCTTAAAAGTTGACAGCAGAGTCAACTGGTGATTGTTTCACCCATTTTAATTAAAATATGAAAGTAGAGAAACATCAAGAAGGCAAGAAGTCAGTTGTTATACATTGTGAAGTCTCTTTGTAGATCTTCTATTCCATAAACACTGACATAGTAAAAACATTACTGAATCATGTCTTCAAAATTTTTCACTCTCTTCCCTTTGACAGCAAACAGTAGTTTCAGGATCTTATTTAAACTGATTTGTTTGTATCCTAGAGCCAGGAAAACATCAATTTTGGGTGCTTTCAAACAGTAAGCTGTTTTATACAGTATATAATTAGAGAGACCTGTCCCTGTCTTAAAAAAAAGTTTCTGCTGTCAGATGCCTGATCTCAGTGTGAATACTGCTTAACTTTCTCTATGGTTTACAGCACAGCAGCCCCCACCAATGCCAAGAATTAATGTATTTCAACATAAAAGCAAAACACGTAAGACTGGAGCAGGTTTGCAGGATGCCACTTCACCACTTTGAGCTGGCCTTTCAAAACAAACTCGGGATTAAGAACAAAAAGTAGAACTAAGTAACTTAGGTAAATACCAGTCATAAATGCCACTAAGCTCTTAAGGAAATTGCACATTCTTTCCGTATCATGCCTGTTAAAAGATTTTTTAGTGCCATTATAATTGTATTCCTGTGGCTCCTTTCTCATCTGTGAAATGAGAACAGCATTTACCGCTTATATGTAGTGTTTTAAGACCTACTGATGGAATTACATACAGAAGCTATACATGTAAATTTCTGAGACATAATGGAGTTATTCGATATTTTAATACGAAAACCTAAGAAGTTTTTAATAAGGAACCTGCGACTAATCGAGCACTGCTACGACTACAACTTCACCGACTGGAAGCCCTTACAAAGAACTCAACAGGGCGCAACAGCGCATCCCACCCGGTGCTTCCAGCGCCTGCCCCGAACAGAAGCTGCTTCACCTTCCGTGCAAGGTGCAACTTTTCGGAGAGCCGCTTCCCTCCCTCCGGGCGGAGAGAGACCCCGGCACCATTCAGCTCGGCTGCCGCACCTCCTTCCCTCAGACAAAGACGGCCGCAGTCGCTGCCGGTGACAGCGATCCCGCGGCGGCGGGAAGCGCGGCCGTGCGGGGATCCCGGGCTCCGACGCTCCGAGCCCGGCACCACCGACCCGCCCGCCGCCGCCCGGCCACCCCCGGCCCCCGAGCGCCCTTCCCGCACCGCCGCGGTGCTGCCGCCTCCTCGCCGCCCGCCGCGGCCCCTTCCCTCACACGCCCTCCTCGCCGCAGCCCCTTCCCTCACACACATCCCGCGCCCGGCGATTCCCCACAGCCCCCTGCCTCACACGCCCCGCTCAATGCGGCCCCTGCCCTCACGCCCGCGCCCGGCGGTTCCCCACAGCCCCTTCCCTCACACGGGAACTCGCTGCACTCCCTCCCTCCCTCCCTCCCTCACACGCCCCCCGCCGCCGCCCCGGCTCCGCTCCGGCTCACCTTGCTGCAGGTCCTGCTGGTCGTACCAGGGCTCATCCTCGCGGATCTCGAACTCCTCTACCAGGCTGTCGGCCAGCATCGCGCCCCTTCCCCTCCCGGGCGGCTGAGCCGGCAGCGCCCACCCCTCGATCCCCCTGGCAGCGAGCGGGGCAGAGCGAGCCGGCAGCCGCTCCCCGCCTCAGCAGCCGCCTCCGGCCATTGCCGAGCGGTTCCGGACTTTGCCGAACCTCTCCCCCTTCTGGCCGGGCTGCGCCGGCGGCAACGTGGCAGCAGCCGCCACCGCCCGCCCCCCGCCTCCCGCGATTCAAACACGGCAGCCTCGCCTCGCCTCGCCGGCCGGCGCCCAATGCGGAGCCGCCCGCCGCACAGATCGAAAGGACAGCAGAGCAATCGCGAGGTGAATTCATACCGAGCGGCCAATACCCGCGAAGGGAGGGCGGGCCCGGGGCGGCCGTGCCCCGCCTCGCCGCGCAGCCTCCCGTCAGGAGAGGTGGGTGGGTGTCTGTGGAAGGGGCGGTGGTCGCCGGCGCTCAGGGGCGTTGATGGCGGGCAGCGGCCGCTGAAGGTGTCTGCTGCGGCTTGCGGCGGAGCAGGACTGGCCCGGCCCGGGATGGGACAGTGTGGCTCGGCGTAGGGAAAGCCGGGGCTCGTGGTTGCCCCGCGTTGGGAGCGCTGAGGGGAGAGCCCGTGAGGAGGGACCCGGCGCGGTGCCCAGGTGCGAGCCGCCTCCCCGCCGGAGTGCGGGAGGGGAGGGCGGCCAGGGGAGCCTGCAGGGTCAGCCCGAGAAGGGCTGGCTCCATCCGCGCCCCTCGCTCGGGCGCCCGCCGCTCGCCCTCGCCTCTTTCCCTCACAAAGCGGAGGGAGCCGTGTTTTCCTGTCCGGGGATCTGCTGGGGAAAACGAGCGTAACTTCCCTATTGTCAGCCTTCCAAAGGTGCAGTCCTGCGAGCTGCCCGAGCCCCGCGCCTGCAGGAGCGCGGCGCCCGCAGCTCGGCGGAGCGGGCACCTCACAGCCGGTGCCGCAGCCCCTGAGCGTTTCCCCTCAGTGCTACCCCCCGGGACTGGCAGCGCGTTTGTTCTGACTTCAGTCTTAATGTGGTGCGAGTCACGTCAGAAGGATGAGGAAGATGCGTGTGTCCAACCAGTCTGTCAGGGCTGCGAGCATTGCGCGGCCGTGTGGGACCCAGCACGGCAGGGCAGGATGGCGGCTAGTGCGCCTCAGGCAACGTTTGCTATTATCTCTTGGAATCCACTTTTCTTCTTTAGACTCGTGCTCTAGTTTCTTTTAGCAATTGTCATCCCGCTCTGGGAGAAACGGAGGTAATGTCACACTGCATCTCGCTGGCCCGAGCAGCCTGTTCTTTTGGCCTCTGTGTATTAACGCAGTTGTAACCACTAGAAATTTCGGAACCCGATTTGCCTTCTGTGAGTCACAGAATGTGCACCTGTGCTTTTACGGGCTCAGTATAAAGGCTGGCTATTAAGACGAGGGAGGGGATGCTCATGCATGATTTCATTGTAGTGCTATTAAAGGGAACATCTGGGGAAGGAAGTGTGGTACCTCAACTTCTAATTGAACCTATTCCATAAACAAGGTGCGGGACCTGATGTACCAATTAGGGTAGAGTTGTGTCAGACCCTGCATGTTACAATTAGTCATGGTACCAGAGGCCAGTTTGTGCATTGTTAGATGATTTTTGTTGAAGAAATTTCAGATACCTTCTTTCAAATTTTCTGAGCTGAGGGGACCATTTTCATTTGTGTCAGAAGGCATCGAGTCAAACGTGATTTGAGAAGTGACTGTTTGCTGGTAATGTTAGTGTGAAGCACTTTTATTCATGGTTCTTGTGGAATTTGAAGGAAAGTCTCCCAATTCTCCATTTTGAAGACCTGTGCAGGGTGCTCCAGGTAGAGAGAGAGGTGAAATGTCTACCTGTACAAAACTCTTAATATCCACTATATAAATAATTTCATTAAGTATATTTGTGAAGGCATGAAAAAGCAAATGTGACACTTGCTAATAATATACTGTAATGACTTTCACATTAATATCAAACTTATTTTTAAAAATAAATACTTCAGTTGGACATCTTTTCAATTACCTTTTTCTTCTTTGTAGGTTTGCAGTAAAAGATTGTGAAACCAAACTTGCTGCAAAAATGCAAAATTTCATCCCCTGAAAATGGAATTGTCTCTATGGCTGTAGAAAAATAAGTTTGAAGGTATATATCATGGTCATTTTCAAATATTTAAAAAATCAGTCATATTCTTAGAAATAAATTGGCTTTAATAAAAACGAATCCTAGGGTTCCAGTTGTTTGTCAGCTTTATCTTTTTCTCAGCTATAGAATGGAGTTACCTACTCTTAGCGTTGCATTTTGTATCACAGCATCTTACAAATATATATATGCAGAAGTGCATCCACACTTTATTTGCTCTTCAAGATCTCATTTTCCCTGCTGGGGGATGGAAAAGCTGCCTGTTCCATCTCCCCCAGTCCCTACCTGGTTTGTGGCTTTTGTGTGGTCCTTGCCCGGTGATTCGGAAGTTCCTCCCTTCCTGCACAGCAGCTTCTCTTCAGCTGCCTTGTAAACCACAGGAAGGCTGGAAACAGCCTTGGCTTTCATTTCCTGTTTCTTCCATGGTTATTTTTATGAGGAGTTCAGGGAGCTGCTTAGAGAGCTGCTGATCAAGCAGATATTCAAACGAGGTATTTTGATGGATATGTGAAAATTGCATTTAGGGTGAAACTGTTAATATGCAGAGGAGCAAAGTGTGAACTATTGACATGAAGCAGGTTGTAAAGCTCTGCATAGTGAGACTGAAATTTGAACTTGAAGTGTCCAAATTAATAGGAGACAGCATTTGACGTTCATAGCAATGGATTTAAGGATATGAGTTGAGTCGCTTCATTCCAATACAGTCCATAATTTTAAGAATATATAGCTAGCAAGAAAGATCTAAAATGTATACAATTACTTTGAACTCTACACCAAGATGAGTGTTTGCAGTAGCAGGTTTTTATGTGGAGTCTATGCATCACTTAGGAAGTGTTTCTTTTAAATTTTTCTCTACTCGTTCCATTGACTTTTAAGCATTGATTATACTTAGAAATGTCACCTAATAACTTTTTATTATTTTGGGCTCAGTGTCTTACAACTGAGTAAAATGTATTTCTGGTTTTAAAAAAGGAAGAATGGGAACATTTTCCTGTAAGAATCCATTTCTCTACCTTGGAAACAAGCAAATCCCCCATGTTATTTTTATTTGGAAAATTATTCTTCTAATTGTTGTAATTCTCTTTTGTAACTTGAGGAAGAAGAGAGCTGTCCTCTTGGAAGATGAAGATTCTTTGGGGAATTCATGCTAATGCGCTGGCATATTCCATGACTACCTTAGGTGCTGGAATGATGAACAGTATTTTTAATTTCTACTACGTTAAACTTTTCCTAAACCGATACAAAATTTCAGAAACAGCATTTCAGGCAGCACAGGTACTGTACAATGGAATATTTTGATTACCATGTTGTGCTACGCGGCAGTGTTATTACAACAAAGCGATTCTTTTAATGACAGATTAATTTTGGAATCATGGCAGTTAATTAACAGTAAATTATCTTTGAATTTAGGTAATCCATAAGCAAGGGAACGTACACATATAGCACATTATTTATAGTCTATAGAGTAAAAATCTCCAGACTTAATTGCTGAAAAGATTTTTACCTTTGATAACTTGAAGTAATTTTCTAGACTGATCTTGCACTTCAGCTCCATAGATAAGTTTGACATTAGTGCTTTCCTATGGACTGTTTAAGTACTTAAATACTGCATTTATCCTGTGAGTCATTATCCACATGAGTAACTCTTGTTGTAAATGGTCTCCTGAAAGTAATGGGCCGGCTCATGTTTTGAATTAACTTGCCGTGAGAATAATACCTGAGCTTTTCGGGATGAAAGCCCAGATATATAAGGTTTTGAAAGAGTGAAGTCTTAGAGACAGTTGAATTCACATGTAGTTGGTCACCTACCTGTGATGCCTTAGGTTTTAGCTTTTGTATTTTTCAAATTCTGTACTGCTTAGAGTGTAACTCTGCAGTTCCTTGTAGCCTGTAATTTTTGCTCTCTCGTGCTGGGCAGACACAACAAAGCCTCTCCAGGCTTTGCCTTCAAGGACAGCCAGGCTCTTCTAAGCCCAAAATGTGTAACCCAAAGCCTCTGACGGGGGAGCAAGCTGAGGGGAATTCCATCATTGAACTGGGGCTTTAATTGGAGAATTAACCGTGGTATGCAAATGAACCAAACCTATAAAGGTGTGAAGAACTCGTGACCTGGGGTCCATCTTGGGGTCCATTTTTTATGGAAGCAGCCTCTGGCTCCCCAGGGTGTACCTTGAAAGCCCTTCAAATAAATACCTATCGTTATTCCCTTACTCTCGTCTAGTCTCTGTTTCTAGGTGGCTAGAGAAGGCATCACCTACTTACTCATGTTTTCAGGATTTCTATGAGGAATACCAGTAAGCATTTGTTTGAGAGTCTGTTTTGACCTGAGTAGCTTTTCTATGTATTTACTTATTGTCCGAATAGAGCTTTATTTTAAATAAACACGTTGAGTTTGCGTGAACCTCTGCAGAAGAACGACAGCAGTGACAAATGCCCTTGTCTGTGGCAGGTTGTGTTCATGATCTGGAACGCCATCAACGACCCCCTGTTGGGGTACATCCAGGACAACTCGAGGCTGAAGTGCTGCGCGAGGCGCCAGTTCTCCATCCTGTACGGAGCCCCTTTGTACGGGCTGGCCTTCCTGCTGCCGTGGTTCCCCTGGAGGCACTACGAGGAAGGGGACTGGCTCAGTGGCCTGCACCTCATCGTTTCTCTGTGCGCCTTCGACGCCTTGCTGACCTTCGTGCTGCTGGCGCAGTGCGCGCTCTTCGCCGAGAGCTCGGCCAGGCACGAGAGCAGGCTCCAGCTCATCAAGTACAACCAAGTGGCAACGCTCATTGGGTCCACAAGTGTTCTCTTCTGTGGGCTCATCTCGGATAATATGGAAAACTTTGCCTGTTTTCAGGGGTTCGCTGTTTTGATCGCAGTGTTGGCGACAGCTTGTATGTGCTGCACGGGTAAATACAGCACGAGTCAGTATGAGCAGAGAGAAATCCATACAGAGAATGCTAATCTGGAAAACAGTGGTGGAGCTTTCTCCTTGGCCTCAGTAGTTTCATTGACCAAACAGATCATGACAGAGAAGAACTTTCTATGTTTTGTAACAATGAACTTCTTCCAAGTCTTCCACCTAGCCTTCTACAACAATTTTATGATGATCTTTGCAGATAATCTTATTCCTAAGGATGCCCTTTCTTCCTCAGTAAGAAGTGTCATGTATGGAGCAGGTTTTATTTGTCCTCAGGTAGGCAGTCATACTTTTTTATTTCTAAGTATGAAAACCTGGTGTTTTAGTAGTTCACGGTATCCATTTAACGCTTGAAAAAATGCTGTATTTGGCATAAGGCATTGGCCAAAATGAGTAATAAATCTCACTCCCCAATGCTCTAGAAGAAGAAGTACCTCTGTGCAGGCTGATCAAATGTAAGAGGTAGAGAGAGCAGACAGGCAGGCAGGTAGAATATCTGTTTAAAACAATGCAAGACGTGAGTAGGCAAGGAATGAATGTTTTGTATCCTACAGTGCTTAAAATACCTAAGCATAAAAGAATGAAAAACATAGCCAAGATAAAATATTTCTAAAAGCAAAATCTAGAGAATTCTGAATTCTTTTTTCTTTGTTTTATTTTGTAATACTGTATATTACAAATGAAAGGCTAAGCTCTTCTTCAGGAAGTTTCTGAAATAAGCTGCACAAAATACCACAAAAAATTATAAGGTATTAAAAGCATTGCTGAAATACGTGGTATCTCAGTCATGGAAACCAAACAAAACTTTAAATAGCTGCTTTTGGAGAATAATACATTTATTTTGTTGTTTGATCTCTTGGTCAGCAATATTTATGGGGGAGGGAGAGAGACTTTTAAGAGCCCAGTCAGGGATGGGAGGAGTAGTAATGAACTGAAAAGAGAAGGAGAACCCCAAAGAGTAGTATGTGAGAAAAAGAAAAGCAGGAAAAATATACCCCACAGAATGTGAACATATGTGTCTGCAGTAAACAAAAAATTCCTGTTTATTGCCTTCTAGCTTCTTTCTCCAGATCTTTCAAAACTTCCTCTGTGTTTACTTGTTGGGTGTTGAAAGTCAGGATACTCAAAATATGACTCTCCTGACATTCATCATAGGTGCTGATGGTGTTCAGAATTTCTCAAAATCAGGCTGCTACGTTCATTAAACTGTAATGGGTTTTGATAAATATTATGTATAAGAAGATAAATGCAAGTGCAATTGGAATTCACAGGTCAATTTCAGTTCCCATTTTGGCTTTTGAATATAAAATACACAGATCCTGAACATAACTATTCTAACTCCTAACTATCTTTAATTCCATAACTCCTAACTATTTTTAATTTCAGCTTTTGTTCTTATTACAGATTTAATAGTTTTGGGGTTTTTCTCCTGCAGCTCAGACTATGATAATGAACTTAGAAAGATAATGAACTTCGATGAAATTAGTTAATGAACTTTGGAAATAAATCAGAAGCTACACAAGTTAGGAAAGCTTAAATAATTTTACACTTAATATATAGCAATCACTTTTAGTGATAAAATCAGTGTGACAGTGTGAAAAGAACAATCTTTCAGAAAATGCTTCTCTCTCTGCTCCCCAGAGACTCTTTGTCCACAAGGTCACTGAACCGTAGAGGGTTTGCCGTGACCTTATTTTTCTCAGGTTTTGTCCCTTTGAGCTCAAGATATAATAAGAGAATTCTCTGATGGCAATGTCCTGAACTTCACTTACTGGAAAAACACCCGACCCTTGTAAAATAAAGCTTCTTTTTATGAACTCTGCTTCAGTGACCTCTACTAAACTAGAATTCAGCTTCTGGCTTAGGTTCCTTTTAGTAGTGGATGTGAGGAATACAACCTGCCCACAAGGAATATGTTGCTGTAACACAGGCAAACAACTTTGAATTTGCATCATTGTTAGTATTTTCCTTACAAATACAAAGTCTTAGAGATGTGCAAGTAGTGAGGAATTTTCTAAGTCATAAGTACTTCCTGAGACAGGGTTATTTTGCAATTACAGGGAGACAGGAACATGGTGTTTACAATAGCAGGCATTACATGATCCCTTGCTATTTCTAGTGGAGGCACTTTTCAGCAAAATCCCTGAAAACAGCCAGGGGAAAGAGTATGTTTAAAGTTTCTTATAAAAAGATGTTTTTCTTATACCAACTTTCCAGATTTGTTTTACCTCCCTGATCAAGTAGAAATCTTGAGCTTTTTTACAATAGCATTTGCCATGGTTCTCTTTGTCTGACTGTAGCATCCTGGTTTTATTTGTTATGTTAAAGCACTTTCAGTGTGGGAACAATTGTACAAGGAAAATTCTTTCCTGTTCTTCATCTGAATATTGCACAGTTCATCTCTGTATCACAGAAGAAAGGAGAAAATGTGTATCTTTATGCAGTCTGTGTATTTGTGACAGATGAGGACCATGGAGGTGGTGACAAAGGCCCATATAATAAAAAGAACATAATTCATTGCAGAATGTCCTATTGAAAGTGGAAAGTGAGGAACAATGTAGAAGAATTTTGTTCATACCATCATCAGCACTTAATATCATTTTCATGAGTTTGCCAGTCACTTGATTCTCAGAATCTACTTCTTGCCAAGATTGGCCAAATTAAAACTCAGCCATGCACAAGGACTGGCCTCTGCCTTTCTCTGCTTGCTGGTAAAGCCTCTAACTTGCCTAGTTGAAGCCATCTTGATGAGCTTGCTTTGCCAACTTAAAAATCATGCTTGATTTCTCTAAATGTCCATGAAAACAGTAATATTAATGAAAAAGCAATTACTGAAAATATTTCTTGTCAGCAGTTAAATGACAAGATGTTTGGTTTACAGTTATCATACTGCAAAACTAATATTTTCAGGGATATCAAAAGTAAAGATCATGAGCATTAAGTAATACTTAGGCATTGTGGGAAACAGTGTTTCCCTCAGGATATGGCAGTTCTCAGCTGGCTAGTTTTTGAGTGAAAGGAGGCTGGTACCTAGTAGAGGTAGCATAGAAGGAGCCAGTAGACAGTTTCTTTGTTCAATTTTTATTTTTTTATTTTGGTGAACTTCCTAGAGTTGTTGGTTGGGTTTTTTTCTTTAAAGGCTATTAATAATTTATGTCTGGCCCATGTTTTATAGCTCTCCTAATGCTGAGACACTACTGTATCTTTTCATCCTCTATGTGTATATATTATCTTTTCAGTGCCTTGTTCTTCTCAGTCATGCTTCGTTGAAGAAGTTTGGTTATTACAGAATCATCATGTTTTCCTTTTACTACGAAGGAGTAGCTGCTGCTGTCATGTGCCTTCTTGGGCAAGAACACTATTACCTGTTGGCATTTTATGTCACAACAAACATGTAAGTAAATACATTCCCCTGTTCATAGACACAGCTGAAATATTTCTAACAGAGCAGACACTTAATTTTATTTCCATGAAGATTCTGCCTCTGCTTTCATGGTTTTTCATTCTGTTTCACTTGTCAGAAAAGTTGAAACTCCAGATTCAGCTCTTTTCCCCCAGCTTTTTTTTTATTCTGTTTCAGCTTTTAATTTATGCTTTAAGAAGAAAAGCTTAAAATACAAAGAGCAATTACATTTTGCAGGCACATGCCTTCAGTCCCTTTAACCTGAGATTCAAGGAGGGGAGAATCTCATGTTTTCTATGTAGACATGGAAGAGCTCAGCAGAGGAGCTCCCTAGAGACAGTTTGCTAGGAAAGCTCAGAGCTCACCCTGTGTTGCAGGAACACTTGTGTGCTGCACTGCAGACAAATGTGGATAACTCAGGTGTCTGCTGGGTAACCAGCACTGAGTCACATTTCCACTGGTGCTCAGTAGTAAGGTGCCAAGAAGTAGTATTTTCACATAAGTATATAATGATACATGGAAACCTTATTTAAAGATAAACAACTGTTTGTATCAGAATGGTGTTACAGCAGTTTGTTTTTATTTCTTCTTGTTCTTTTTCATTGCTGTCTTTCTACATGTTCTTTCCTGCCCTCCTTTTCTTCCTCTTTCCCTCCCCACCCTGTTTTCATTTTTATTTTCAGTATTGCAGTCATGGGCTACTCTTAACACTGAATTGTGTGAACAATAAATTGAATTTCATTATCTGCATGTTTTAAATGATGAAGATGTATTTTGATTTCTCCAGGAAAAAAGAATCTAAGGTACCTAAAGACTGTGTGTTTAAAGTGCTAGTTGTTCAAAGTACCTTGTTAGTAGAAGCTCATCACACACCCAAAATTTAATAAGACATAGAAATTGTAATATTTGAGTTTGTTTCATTTAGCTATTTGTTAAGAATCAGCTTTTTATGTGTGTGTTTAAATGCATATCTATGTAAAGCTATATACACTGTAAATACATATATAGGAATGCGTGTAAGCTATTTCTATTCTGATTCTTCCATCTTGAAGTTTATTTTCCATGTGGTCATGTCTTTTCCAGATTTCAAGAGGAAATTTTCAGTTTCCCCTTTTTCTGAGGTGTTCCTTTTCTCCTGATCATTTTAAATGGCATTTACTGATAATGTAAATTTATTGTCAAAGTGTTCATGACTTTATACACCAATGTTCAGGGAAAAAAACCAGAAAATCCCCAACTTTTACGTTTGCATATTAATCTCTACTTCTCAACTAAGAACAGATCTAGTAATGCTTTCAGATAGATCACCAAGTTTTAAAGAACATCTCAGCTTTGTGTATTTGCAGAGTATCAGTGTTGGTGTGTTTGTGTTAGAATGTCAGTTACAATTTCATTATGAAAGTGAATATAAGAACTGTGAACATCTTCAATATTTTGTTTTTCTTTAGGGTAATTGTGCAAGCTTCATTTAGCTTGTTCAATTTGCCTTTGGCAGATATTGTTGATGCAGATTTAATAAAGCACAAGAGGAGGTATGTCAGTCTGGTTTTTTAAACATGCTGTTTGCCTTGTTCCTCTTTGGTAGTAAATTATGTCAAAGTAAAGACAGTAAATGACCTGGGATCCTTGACACAGAAGTACTTTTGGGAGAGCAGCTTAGCATACGTGAAGATCAGAACTTGAGTAAAATTTCCTGCACTTACTTCAGTTACTGCAGTAACATTTAAACAGATTATTAGGCCATCTCTAGTTTTTATCATACTATAACATAAGCCAAGTCCTTCCGATTTTTGTGGCTTTATTTTTGTGAGCTTCAATTGAATTATTTTGTAACTCAATACATCTATAATCATTGCACATTGCAGTGTAATTAATTCTCCATGCACTGTTCAGTCTAATTTAACTTCAGTAATTGCTCAAAGTGCACAAAGCTGAATTTGAGTACAAGTCACTTCAGAACTGAGACCAAGCTGTGTGTATGTATAGATGTGTGTGCATATATATATATTTATATACAGCCCCCAGGGGTTTGTAACCTTTAATTTCCAAATAAATTCAAATTTCATTATGCTGGAAAATCTGTTTGCTATAATGTATGAACTAGATAAAGCTACGGATCATGATACTTAGCATTTGCATATTAACAGGATTTCAAGCTTTTTTAATTAAGATTGTAATTTATACACTAATAAGTTTGTGTTGTGCATTAATTTGTTTTTTTCCCCAAATATTTTAGATTACCACTATCCTCTATGGTTTTTGGTACCAATGCTTTATTTACCAAGCCTGCCCAATCTTTGGCTCCAATGGTTGTGGTTACAATACTAAATCATTATGGATATTACAACCTGAATAATGTACCTGGTCATCCTGATATAAGGTGAGTTCAAAAGAGATACTTTAAATCTTAGAAAATAACATTAAATACTTCTGTAATCTGAAAGGCAAATTGATCAGCAATTAGTTTGCATCAACTGCACTTCAAAAACATAAACACTTTAAAAATACTTATCAGTTTTTTCTGTCTGTGTAGAAGTACAAATGTTTCTTAAAGAGTAAATCATTTATTAAACAATACACATGAGGATATCTACCTAATTTTGAAAAGCAAAGGATACCTTTCAGTAGTTGACCATCCCCTGGCTTTTTGCAAAAGAATGAAAAAACTGTTTGAGATCACCTAATAGCTCTAATTAAGATACGTGTTGTCCTGGCTTCTGTGTCTTGTTTACCTCATAAAACTACTTCCTTAAATATATAATATACAATGTCAGTAAGATCCATTTTTTGTTTGAGGGAAAGCAGTATGATCACTGGAGGGAGTGTGTAATCTTGGCTCCAATACTACTTACCATTCTAATGCTAATGATTTCATTGCAGTCCCTGGAGACCTTAATACAGCATAAAGCTGGGGTTGCTGGTTAGTTGGACATGTGTGGGCTTTTATAAAAACAAATTAACGGGGAATAAGCACACTGAAAGGGTCACAGGCTGTATTTATGACCATCAGGAGGAAGTGGCAACGTAAGGAACAACTGAAGTCAGGGCTAAATGGAAAAATCCTGATTAGGATTTACTTGAGGGAACAACATGAATATCCTCAGAACTACATAGGTCTCCTAAATTTTTAGTAAAAACATCAAGAAATAGGGGAACACAATTGTATATGAACTTCTGTGGAGATAGCTCCTGAGGGAGAAAGGTCTGGTTATGTGTCACCTAAGGTTAGGAGAACATTTTGTATTAGAGGAATTTTCTAAAAAAAATACATGAGGACAAGCATGATATAAAAGAACAACAGGTGGTCTTCAGAAATGCATCCAGACAGAAGCAAAGGCAGCTTAAGTTTGAGGCTATGTGTGAGAACAGCTTATTTTAATGCATTCTGTAGACAGCCAGTGAGATGATGTGAAGAGAACACGAACCTCATTATAATGTCAAAAAAGATGAATGATTTTTGCAGAAGAGTGGTAGGTTGAACTGGATGTGGATATGAGAGGGCTGAATATATTCATCTTGATGATTCAGAGAAATTCAGATTTGAAGCATAAAAACTGCAGTTCTGATCCCTTTCAATCCGAGAAATGATCCCTTTGTGAATAGATTTTAAATCACAGTAGTCATAAATCTTTTTTCCCCAATAAGTAGCCCTGGACTATAGCAACAATAAATTTATTATATCCAGATTTGAAATACTTGCAGTGTTCAACCTATAAAAATCTGTTTTTTCACTTGAGTCATGCTGAAATTTTATTTATTTCACTAGGCCTGGGAACAGCATAAAACATACAAAGCTGAGATAAGTGAATCAGAGCACCTGAAATATATTATGTATTTCTTTTGCCCATCCTTTCAGAAATAATTTCTTAGCTATGAAGCAGTTTGCCCATGTTTCCTGTATATGTAGTGTGTGCATGGGATGTCCTTTGCTTGCAGGTGGAGTACAGGGTTGATACACAATCCACCAAGACCAGAAAACTCAAAGTTGTTTCTAGGGAGTCAGTTTGCCCTTGGCAATGTGTTTGGGTTTGGGTTTTTTTAGTTTGGCTTGATTTTTTTTTTTCTTTGCTATGGAAAAGATGCCTAGTTTAAAACCTCCCTCTTCTGGAGAGCCACTGCAACTACCACCAGCTTCTCTTGAAAGTGCTTTTCAAATTCGTTCTTCAGAACGAAGTTATTTGGCAGCAACTCTTCATTATTTATTGAAGGCACTTTAAACTGTTAATGCTTTCATATTGAATTACTGAACTATGCATGACATTCTGTTCAGAGTGATTTTAGGGCTGTTTAGGGAAACATTGTATGTTTTATTCCTGTGTGTGCAAAAAGAAACGTAGATGTGGAAATTTCTGAAGGTACTTGTTGAGCTGTAATCATGATAAAATCCAAGCTCTGCTCTTGATTTATCCCAGTCCCTTAATGAAATATTTCCCCGTTCCTTGTTTTGTGTATTATAGATATTTTTTTTCATAACTCCTGCAATAACTTAAGGTTTTACAGTACAAAAGGTAACATTATTTTCTTATATCAGCATTGTTCCAGTGAAACCAAATTAGGATTGCAGAGTGTGAGTGACTTTGCAGATGTTCTCTGTGTAAAGACAGAATAATGTTAGTACTGAAAGCTGCAATCCTCTTTAGTGTGCACAACAGGCCAAATGCAAGCCCCAACATCCTGTTAACTGTGTCTGAGTCCTGCTCTCATCGTTAGGTGGTTAAGTAATGTGTCTGTGGCCTCCCTGCTGGCACTGCTCCTGCAGCCCCTGGGGACACTTGTGCCAGAGCTGTGCACGATGGGCTCCTTCCCTTGTAGGTGCACTGGAAATGCAGCTGGATACAGGCCAGTAAACAACTCCAAATGGTAAATTATTGTCACTGCCAATAAACATTGGCTATGGACCAGTGGCCTGCTAGTGAACACTTCCAGTCATGAATGCAATTGCCTGAGTGATTAAGTGATTCGCTTGTGAGCCTGTGGGCTTTTGTTTTCTTATGTAGCATTAGCATGTACATGACTTGAGATAAACTGTGCTCGTTTATGAGCCTGTGTCTGTACTAAGGACCAGATCTGGGCTTTGTTGGAGGTTGCAAACATTTTCTCTGTTAAACCGAGTGAGACATGAGTTGATTCTTTCATAATTCAGAGGAGCTTGTAGGTTTTATTCAAAAACCTGCTTGAGGCTTGGGGTTTTTTTCACAGATTTCAGGTTTTTTGGATCATGTCCATAGCTGGTTCTGTGAGTCTCTTATCTCATCCCTGAATGCTAAGGAAAAAAATTAGAAAATAACATAAACTGCCTCATGGAGAGAAAGTTCACTTAGGGGCTGTTTCTCAGCTTGAGTTGACTTTCCTGATATTTAAGTAATTAGAATCCCATAATTAACAAAATGCAAGTAGATAATGATTCCAGCTACTAGATGAATGCCAAAATGCATGCTTTGAGCTGTCAGAAACCATACTGCTCATAAAAGGGAGCTCATTTAATTCCTGTATTTTCTTTTTTGATTCATATTTGCTGATGCTTTTATTTCTTTTTCATTAGAGAAGATTTAGATGAGGAAATGCCATGCATTCATTAGAAAAAATGAAAATGAGTGTTAATTTCACATGTATTCTTTTTATGGCTTATATTATCTCGTAATCATTTATTTTAAAACCAAATGAAGTAAGGCTTGATATTTCAAACAGCCCTTGAAACCACACCTGAATTTTGTGCAATTATCATAACTTCTGTCTAGCACTCCGCAGCTAAAACAAATTTCGTGTTAAAATGTTTGCTTCCATTTTCTGTTTCTCTTCCAGATTTTTCAGTCTTACTAAAGCTTTTCGGATGCTCTGTTCTATAATTGGATGAAATTTGCTTAAATTGATTTCTGTATTACATAATACAGATGAGCTGGAAAGTAGTGAACAGGATTTCTTAGATTGCCTACAGTGTATTGAAGTTAACTCTTTGTGTGCTAATTGTCTGAATTCCTCCCAGCTAGAGAAAACAACATAAAATACCTATTTGTATGCAAAATAAGGAAATACACACGATATTTATCTTTCTTTTATTTAGAATTGACTGTACAGTAGCATGTCTATGTGTATATAATGGGAATGCTTTAAAAATAACTTGTTTAGTGACCTTGGAAGTTAATCTTCACATTGAAAGCTGTGTTCTCGTTTGTTTCAGCAGGACTTTTTTAGATCTCCATGATGCCATGTTCTACCTGGTGTGTCTGGTTCCACTCTGCATTGCAGTCCTGCAGATCCTGACCTGGACTCCCTTTTCCATCCAGAACAGCCACGTGGCAGCTCCACACTGAATGTGCAGCCACTGGTCACTGCATCTCCTGCTGAACCACAGAAGAGTTCAGTAAGTTTTTCATGTGAGAAAGCAAAATTGCAAGCTGAAACACAGTTTGAGCTGTTTCAGCAAAGCTGCATTTTCGGTCTCTGTAGACTCTAAGTCACATCAGCCTTAATGCTGAGCCTGCCCAGAGTTTTCCTAGTTTGGTTGCTTTCCATTAATGGGTTTTATCCTTAATTACTTTATTTAAAGTAATTTTTGGTATATAATGACTCCTGTTAACTCACTTGAAGAAAGGATATGGCAGATGGGGGAAAGGAATCCCAACCTAGCACCTGGAATTCAAGGGAGCTGTATTTTCTTAAGTTTACTGGTGGACTAATTTTGCCATACTGATAAAATGGCAGATCCTGGTGGACATCCCTCATGGATGGCAGGGAGATGATGAGAAAAATTTAGATGGTGTCTAGTTGGCCAGTGTCAAGACAAATCTGACAGCTACCACGGGAAGAGCCAAGAGGAATTAACTACCCTGTGAAAGCCTGTGTAAGGCTAAAGAAGAAAAAGATTAAAATGCTCTTCAGTGTTGCTGAATGTGGAAAAAGCTCCATAAGTCCTCACTGGCTTTCTGAATGTCTCTGGTTGGTGGAAGGTCGGTGCAGTTTTCTGGCTTTAAATGGGAAAATAATTTTGAAGGTACCATATTGTGAGTGCTTCATACAGAATGTCATTGTGGCAAGGAGAACATTCATCTGTGGTTGTAGGGTTCAGCTTTGGACAAATCTAAGCACACACAGTTACTAAACCAAGCTCTACCTGTTCAGTGGTGTTACGTTGGCAAACTCATTCGGTGTGTGACAATTGAAGTTGATTTCTGAATCATCAAGTTGAAGTTAGTTAATTTCTAATTCATTCTTATCAGAATATATTCAGTCAAGCTTTTAAATGGATCCCGTGATTTTTATAAAATAAAGGGGTTTTGACAAAATTTCAGAAACATGGAGTCCTCTCTTCATTTCACACGTTGTAATGATAAGACATTAGCATGTCTACAATACTCCCATTTAATCAGTATTATTCTTCCTCCAGTATATTCACGGTGTAATTGTGCAGTGGTAATACCTTTAGCATAATACAATGACTGCATTTTTGTATTTTGTTTTGCCTGGGCAAACACAGTTTTAGTAGCACCTTTCTTAGGGAGTGCCACTTGAAAGTACAAGAGCACTGTATAGATTCCAGTTCTAAAGGGCTGAGCCTGCTTATTTTCAAGGCTGTACATTTACTGTGACAGGTAACTTGGAAAAGAAAGGAGTGTGAGAAATGGCTCTGCAGTTTGGTGGACACTAGCATAATTTAATGAAGACATTTGAGATTTTGAAATACCAGAGTTGAAAAAAACATTCATTTGTGCCTGGTTTTTTACATTTGCAGAGCAGAAACAAACATCATTTCCTTGCCTTTTTTGAAGTGTGAAGTGCTTTCAAGGCAATGCATGAAAAAGAGGGAGAGCAGCATTAAATATTTAGAAATCCAAATGAATCCTTTGATAGGAATATGAAGATTTATGTTAAAATGCAAGAAGCTGGAACTGTGGTGAAGTTTGAAGTTGTGTTATCTGGTTTTAATCTGTCTTGTCAGAGATGGTGGTGCCCATTTGCACTGTGCATGCTAACAGCATTATGTACACATACAGCATCACTTGTGTAAATACTCTGTGGAGAGGTAAATACAAATACCAGAGCAGATATGGCCTGTGTGTTTAGGTTTTGAATTTGAAAAGATTTCCTGCATTGTATGTATTTATTTTGTGTCTGAAAGGCAGGAGCAAAAGTCAAAGGAATTTAAGTTAATATAATCTTTGATTCATTATATGAAACAATCTTCTCCCTGAAAGTTCCTTTAAAATGGTAGTAACGTAAAATAGTCTCTTTTTTTCTTTACTGTTTCTGTATTTCCTAAATTTCCCATGTTCGTTCATTCTATCCTCATAGAATATATATTTGAACATATACAATAACAGAATGTCACTGTACTGCAAACAGGGTTTGTTAGGTGACTCTTAGCTATTTCTAATATTAAGTTATTTTAATATAGGTACAACTGGAAGAGTACCATGTTATACAACAGGAAATCTAATAAGTTATTTTAAGAGTCAAAATTACATCAAGAATTCTTTGAAATCATCAGAATTACTTTTTTCTGGAAAATGTCTGGTAAAGTTACCATGAATTTGCTGAAATAAGAAAGGAGCGAGGAGTGATACGACTCAATGCACTGTTTGAATAGGCTCTACAAACTGCTGCATCTCCAGAATTCTGACAGGAAAAGCACATAATCAAAGATTTCTAAGCAACACAGCCTGAAGATAGGAGACTAACTGTAGAATAAACCAGTTTAGAAAAAAAACCCTGAGAAATACAATACAAATTATTTCATATGTAAAATATTAATAATTTTCCAAATTTATTATGCATTATTCTCCTGTTTGTCTGTCCTGTTTCCCTTGCTATAAAGGCAGGAGAAATGTCTTTCACAGCATCAATAGTCAATCCCAAAGAGGACTGGGAAAGTGCTTTAAATTTGTGTGGTGGTCTTCCTACAGGAATGGAAGGTTGGCACTGTGCTGTGACTGACATTTGCTTATTCTCCATTTCTCTGTCACCCTCTAAACTTTGTTATCTTCTGCTAAACCTACATGATTGGTTTTGGCTGTGAATCTAAGTAAAGGATGATCAAAGGCAAAAGTTCAGTGTCTTGCAACAGCTGGTTTCCCTGCTTTCTCTCCTTATTAGCCAACGGTATCTGAGCTTGAACTCCCACTGCTGGAAAAATGCCTCAGTTTAATCTTGATAATTTAAGAGTGTCTAAAATAGTCTCATAACTGATAAAGAGGCTATAAGTGTGTGTATAGTATAAAATATGGAATGCTGTGCTGAGTTCAGAGGAGGAGAAATGTGATGCTTGAATCCCATTCTTAAGAGTTTCTCTATAAATTCTGAGAATATGGAACTTAATACACTGAATGAATTTTATTTATTGAAAATCAATAAGTAGAAGTGTCTGCTAGACTTAAAAGGATGTTGCCTAATAGACACTAAAGAATGTTAGTCCAATATAGTAGTAATATAATATATGGCCAGTGATAGAGTGAAAATATTGAAGAAATGACAACAAAGCATATTTAATTTTAAGTGGGGAAAAATGGTGTTTTGTGAGGCTTACAGGCCCACCTCTGCTCTGGTCTTGTACAAAATGACCTTCCCAGTGTCCTGCTGCCCTGCTTTTGGAACTGCTCAGTAATTCCTGGATGTGCTGTGTTGACTTGGCTGGTAGGAATGTTTACATATGAATACAGTTCTGCAGCCTAATGGGGGCTGTCAGGAAAGACGAGCAGGAAGGGGAAGAACACTTCAGATAAGCCACATCTCCACAAGTGCTTCTAGGCACTTCCTTGCAGAATTAAGCGAGCTTGGGGAAAAAGCTCAGTAGTGCTCGAAGGCAAAAAGAGTTCCAGCTGGTTTTGTAAAGGAACATACAACTGAGACTGGGGGCTCAGTTCGAAGGCTCTGGACAGACCCACAACCTTTGGGGGAAAGGATTTTAGATACCTCTGTTTACCTTAAAGACCTCTTTCTGGTAATCCCTTTCTTGCTCAGGTTTAAGTAATAGAAGGGAAAGTGATCACTGCATTTTATTGGGAAAATTGAGGATTTACATGGTAGACTACACGAGGCTGTGCAGCCAGCCCTGCCACTGAGCCTGCTCCAGAAGCCAGGAGGCTCCTTGGGATCACCACAAAGCAACACAAGGGCTGTGTCAAACCCTTTCTAGACTCCAGGGATTCAATTGATTATTGAAATTTTCCATCAAGACAAAGGGAAAATGCTATCCAAATAGTGCAGCAGAAAAGAAGTGATTCCATTATTTCTGGAAATCCTTTCCCAGCACATGGACTGCTTGGAATGACAAAGCAATATGCTTCCCCCACAAATGGTTTGCTGAGATTGTCCAGCAGTTGGTTACAGCTCCACCAGCTTACATGCAAATGACTATACATCAAAATTATTACCTAAATATGCATGAATAGCGAGTTCTTTATAGCTTGTCAAGAGAAAAATATGCTGAGTATACAACTACTGCATCAGAATATTAATGACACATGGGGTAGGAATTTTGAAAAATCTCATTAAAACACACCCAGGTTGTATGCTGCTATGCAAAGACAAAAGGTAGCAAATTTCTTAATTCATTTGGCATGCAATCAATTATCTGTATTTTTTATGTGATAAAACCAAGATATGTTTCCCTGTGAGCAACATGTAACCTGAAGCAATTTTATTTATTGGTTTATAACATTGTGAGCAGATGTCTGCTTAAAAAGCAGCAAATTTAGCTTTTGTCATTTTGGATTTTGATTACAAAGTTGTTTTATTCCTGGAGGGAAAAAATAAACCAGTCTGTCTTTACAAATAAGAACACACATGGAAAGGAGAGTCTTAATCCCAAGCCAAATAAAAACAGACCAAAAAGCCATTCTAGCCCATCTAGCTACTGGAGAGAAAAAACCCCAATCTTCAGTGGAAAACTGTCTGAAGCTCTCAAGTCAGAAACTTTCCTCAAGGAGGAAAATGAACTGAACACAACACTCCTCTGGCAATATTCCGTTGTTGCTGTGGTTTTGCTGATTTCCCAGGATATGCAAGGCTGGATGCGATCAGTGCTCGATCAGAGGAAGATCCAGGTCGAAGCCAGGATCCCAGAGGGGCTCCTCACCGGGAAATGAAGGGGCTGGACCCCAGCCATGGAATCGGACAGAAAGAAAGGCTCGGCTGCCTGAGGGCTGTTTCCAAACCCTGTCCCGGCCCTCAGCCCTCAGCCCTCAGCCCTCAGCCCTCAGCCCGGGGCGCTCTGCGCAGGCGCGCGCGGGTGACAGGGCGGGGCCGAGCACGTGCCGCCCGCCCGCCGCTGCCGGCGGTGCCCGGGGCGGGGAGCGAGGAGGGGCCCGGCCGAGGGGCACGGCCGAGGGGCACGGCCGCGCCGCCAGCCCGCCCTGCCCGGCCCCGCTCCGCTTCCACCGCGGCCCCGCCCGGCCCTTGGCGAGGGAAAGGGAGGGAGCGGGTGCGCGCCAGGCCCCGGCGTGTCGCAGCGAAGGCGTCCGGGCGGGCCCCGCTGCCGCGGCGGCGCGTTCCGCCCGGAGCGAGTGCGCGGGCCCCGAGCGGAGCCGCCGCTGCCATGGAGCGGGGGGGCGGCGGCGGCGCGCGGGGCTGAGCGCGCCCCTTCCCCATGAGGCTGTGGCTGTGCCGGCTGGGCTGCTACACCCTGCTCCTGTGGGTGCTGAGGAGGACGATGTGGGCTGGCCCTGCCCGCTACCTGCGGAGCCCTTTATCCAGGTCTCTCTACGTGAATATGATGGGCAGCCACCGCCAGCCAGCCCCGGACGCCAGGGAGAACCACCAGGTACAGCCCCGGCGGCGGCCGCGCTGCCCGCCCCTCCCTTCCCTTCCCTTCCGTCCCCTCACGGTGCCGGGCCGGGCGGCGGGGGCGGCACGGGGACCCCCCGGCCCCGGGGAGCTCCGCCGGGAGGGCGGCGGCGGGAGCGGGGACCCCGCTGCGGGCTGAGGGGGCACCGGGCCGGGCAGCGCAGACAAAGAGAGGGAACTGCTCGGTCCTGCGGTGAGAAAGTTGCTGTGTGCCCTCCCTGCGGAACGCGCCGCCGAGCGGTACCGGGGCTGCGGGCTCGCTGCAGGGTCGGGGCGAGCCCGGCGGTACCGGCGGGGGCAGCAGCGCCTGTCCCGGCAGCCGGAGCGGGTCGGGGCCAGAGGTGCGCCCCGGGTGCTGGACGTGCTCCCTGGGCTGTGGATGTGCACCCTGGGCTGTGGATATGCACTCTGGATGTGCACCCTGGGCTGTGGATGTGCACTCTGGATGTGCACCCTGGGCTGTGGATGTGCACCCTGGATGTGCACCCCGGGCTGTGGATGTGCACCCCGAGCTGTGGATGTGCACCCTGGGCTGTGGATGTGCACCCTGGGCTGGGGATGTGCACCCCGGGCTGGGGATGTGCACTCTGGGCTGTGGATGTGCACCCTGGGCTGTGGATGTGCACCCTGGATGTGCACCCCGGGCTGTGGATGTGCACCCTGGGCTGTGGATGTGCACCCTGGGCTGGGGATGTGCACTCTGGGCTGTGGATGTGCACTCTGGGCTGTGGATGTGCACCCTGGATGTGCACCCCGGGCTGTGGATGTGCCTCGGTTTTTTCCATGCACACCCCCGGTTTGTCTGGTTGAGCCCTGTGAGAGCGCTCCGGTGAAGTTTGCAGGTGGTGGTGACGGGAGTGGGTTTTGGAATCACAGAGATGTTTGAAATTAGTACATCTAGAGGAAAACAAAAAAAAAGTGGGGAACGGAGAATCCCACAGAGGCCTTGGAGCAGTAGTAGGTGGCAAACTCCCGAGTTGTTGCAATGTGATCCGACTGGGATAAAAGGTTAGAGCTATGTTTGGGCAGTGTGGCCACATGGGTCGGTACCTTGTGGAGAAGTTAGGGGCAGTGCCCTTGAAATGCAATGGTTGTGTGATAGATTTCATTTGGAATGTGTTCAGATCCGCACTGTGTTTTGGCAAAATCCTACTGAAAATCTGACAGGAGTTAGAAGGGCTAATAAAAACTCCTAGTGCAGAAAGAAGCTGGCAGCTTAATCTAGGTTAAATATGCAGAACCGAGCTAACGAAGAAGACGTAGTATAAACACTTGAGGACTGCTGTACAAAAGAAAACCATAATTCTTCCTGCTGATCCATTACTGCAGCCTTCTTAGTGCTCTGTGTGGGCACTGACATCCAGAATCTTGCTGGGTGGATGTATCCCTGTAATTTAATGCTTGTGGTCTGCTGTTTGGATCATTCAGGACATAAGTACAAAGAGAAGCAGAATTGAGGTTTACAGGAAGAACTTCTTTCTTGTGAACAAAGAAAATCTGAAAGTCTTTTGTGCTGTTAGAAGCAGTAGTAGAAAGACAAGTCAGGGAAATGGAGGTGCCTGTGTC
The DNA here is from genome assembly GCA_026261815.1 of Monarcha castaneiventris obscurior. Taxonomy (NCBI): domain Eukaryota; kingdom Metazoa; phylum Chordata; class Aves; order Passeriformes; family Monarchidae; genus Monarcha; species Monarcha castaneiventris. The sequence goes on along the minus strand of JAMPIT010000856.1, from coordinate 13,637,057 downwards.
ATTCACAGGTAGATGGTCTGCAGTGGATAATCTCCATCTCTGTTTTATTGGTTCTAGATTTTAAATGTAGGTATTGATTATTTAGTACATTTAGTAAGATTTACGGTTACTGAGTTTGTGGGGTAAGCAAGGATTGCATGTTGAGACCCCTGGTACTTGGACTCTCTGCAGATTTACTGACTTAACTACTTTTATGTGAATTATCTAAAAGGAGTTTTTAATCCTTCTACTAATTTTAGACAAGAGTTGAGATGTTTATAATTTTTATTATAACAAAGGTGTTAGCACAACAATCTGAAAAGATGAGAGATTGACACACTTTCTGTCATGAAACTAGTGGTTTTTTGTATGTTGTACGTGGAGGAAAACAAAAGCAGTTTCTGTTCTGAGGAAGTAGTTCTGGAATTAAGCTGGTTTTCACCATTTTTCTTCATTTGAAATTTAGACTGGGTTTGGGAGGTTTTTTTTGGGAAGGGTTTTGGTCTTATAATTTGTTAGAATTTCTGTTATTCACCAGTGTTATATAGTTAATTGTCAATAACCTTATTGGCAAGGTTAACCATGAAGGATCATGGAATCATTTAGTTACTGAGGTTGAAAAAAGAACTCCAAGATCACCAAGTCCAACCTTTGACCAAATACCACCATGCCCACTAAACCATATTGAGAAGAAGAAATTGGAGATCTGTGAACACCACCTAAATTTTGGAAACAAGCTTCTATTAGTTGTCACCATCACCCTTCTGCCAATGGTTATGTCAATAATTAGAAGTCTTAAAGACAAGAACTGTAGGACTGTTGTTTTTCAGTGGAACTGCAGGTGAGAGTTCAGTGCAGAACCCCGAGCTGTGTGAGCTCAGGTACAGCACGTAGTCATGCTGCTTGTGGAACAAAGCCTGTGTTTCCCAAGGTTTTGAAAATGTTTTCTTCTGGATTGAAACTGGCAACGCATTGCAAAAGGCAAATCATCTGAGCCACTCCAAACCTGTTCAGTGGAGTGAGGCAGCAGCCTCATGAGTGAACCTGACTCATCCCAGCCTGCTCTTCAGCTCCTTGGGATCATTTGCTTCTGCCAGGCTCTTGGAATTGGCTTCTGAATGAATGGACAAAGTACACAAGCTGCTGCTTTAGTGGTTTTCCAGGAGCCGCTAAGGATTCCTTTTGGGAATCACTGGCCTATGCTGATTTATTTAACATGTGCTGAGCTGCAATGAGAGGAGACCTAAACTGGTGAATCAGCAGTCTCAGGGATCCCTGTGCCAGGCTCAGAAGCTGTTCTCAGAGGAAAGGGTCACTCACTTGTTCTGTCTACGAGTGTGTATGAAAGTACAGTCAAGAGCCTGATTCTGCCAGAAGTGCACCCATTGTGCAGGCGGTTTTCAATCCTCAGCAGGCACATTTGTTCCTCAGCTGAAGGGTCTTCCTTCACTGCCTTGGGCCTTGCTCCTGAACCTGGCATAGGAGCCTTGGTGCACTGTGAGCTCCCCTCTGCACTGGCACTGCTGCTGGGACTGCACACACTGGAATGAGAATCCTGTCCCACTGCAGTAATGACTGGAGGTTCCACTGTGCTGAGTGCTGGGTAAACCACACTGAGGGAATGTTCCTCTCCCAACAAGGCAAACAAATGTGATGGGATCGGGATCTGAGCACATGTTTGTTAAATCTTCGGGGAGTTACCCCAGCTGACTGTTTCTGTCCTTCCACTTGCATGTTTTACAAGGTTCTGTTAAAACTCTACATCTCACTTTAGGATACTTAAAGCTCCCTATCTGCACAATGAACACATGCAGTCAGATTAAGGCACATTATTGCAAGATTTAAGGTGGAGATAAGAGGGCGTTGGCTGTAGAGAACAATTCTTGATGGTAGAAAACAGACACAATGGCATTTTATGAGAAGGACTGGCAGTAACTCCATGTCAGTGTAGGAGAATGAAGAATAATAGTGATGTTCTTCATGGAAAAGAAATTCAAATTTTTTTAATATAACTTTTGCATAGAGAACCTACATTGGCTTTCTAGGGAATTTACCTTGTAGGTGTCTTCAAAGTACAGGGTAATGATTAAGACAAAAATTAAAAGCACCCTTTCTTAGCAAGTAATCAGTCCTCACTTTGTTACAATTCTAAGTTAATTGAATCCTGAAGTTTGTTGGAAAGACTGAAGGAAAAACTAAATATTAGTATTTATGGAAATTGATAATAGGTTTCTGTGTATTAATTTTTACTACTTTTGGGTTTACATTGCTGAACTTTTTTAATGATCCTTTATCTCTTTCTCCAGTGGTATGTCTGCAACACAGAACAGTTGTCTGAATCCCTTCAGCCCATTTTTGTCCAGAGTTACCTTGACCAAGGAACACAGATCTTCTTAAACAACAGCATCGAGAAGTCAGGCTGGCTGTTTATCCAGCTCTATCACTCTTTTGTGTCCTCTATTTTTAGCCTTTTTATGTCTAGAACATCTATCAATGGGTAAGTCAAAAGTCGGTCTTGGGTAAGCTAAATACGATTTGGATTTAGAATTTTCAAGTGCTCAGCCCTACCCCTTGATCTGCCAGCTTTTCAAAATGCATAATTTCCCTTTGCTGGTCTGTCAGATGTGAAATACCCTCCTGTGCCCTCTTAACTGGTGAACACCATTTCCAGTATGGGGGGACAGAGGAGGTAATTGCAATTAAAATTAAAAAGACAGTCAGAGGATTCTGATTGTATTTTATAACTTGTCTTAATTTTCTACCTAAGAGACTGTTTTCTTTGTGTCTCTTCCCTCAGATTTCTCCCCCCACACTTTGCCCTTTCCCTACTGCCACATTTATATCAGTTACTGTTGTGATTTTGCTGGTTGGTGGCTGTATCCAGTCAGTTCTGTATTGCACCTAAAACTCTTCCTGCTAGAGAGTGTGTGCCTGCCCACTGCAAATCATGGCAAACAGTGCAAAGCTGGCCATGTGTTGTGTCTGGTAATACTAATGTGGAATTCTGTCCTTCCTCTTACTCTCTAGAACAATTCCACCTCAATTTGTGTGTAAGCTGCAGTGGAACAGGAAAGTTCTGATGTAGCATGTCTGACTGATGAAACATCAGCAAAGCAGGAAAACATAAGTTGATCAAACAGCATTCTTCTGTTCTTATTGCATCAGTTGCAGGGGAGTTTGGCTGTTCACAGGTGCTTTAGTATTTTTTTCAAAGAAGTCAGTGCCTTTTTTTGCTCACCTCACCCCATTCAGACACGTTTATCAGTTTTGACCTTATGAAGAATGCATTTTATTACATTTAGCCAATTTCTCTAGCATCCCCACCTCTGCACCTGCTACACACTTCTGCACAGTCTGACACGAGATAGGAGCTGTCTACTGGGGCTAGAAAAATAGTCTTTTTCCTTATTTTCTACCCAGATGACTTTATGAGCTTCCCTGTGGTGTTCTTAGTTATGTGTAGCTCTATATAAAGGTTCCTTTGGTCTCTTCTTCCTTTCTCTTCCATTTTTTTTCAAAGGCTCTTCAGGGCTTTGAATAACACCTCATAATGCTGTTAGGAATAATAGCTATGAGCCAATTATACAGTGTGGACTGACACATGTGCTGCAAGGGGGCTCTGCTTAAATTGGATGTAGTCTGTTTATTTTTATACATTTGATATCCTGCTTAGTTTCTTCTTTATGACTTTGTATACTCTGTCCTTTTTGTTTCTTTGGGTTTTAGTACAGTCAGTCTTTCCTAGGCCACCTCCTTTTCACTTTTTTTTATTCTTTGAATCTTTTTATTTCTGTTTATCTTTTTTTCTGTTTGGGTTTTTTTTTTTTTTCTGTTCATTGTCTTTAAGTTTAACCTGCTAGCCAACAGGAGTTTAAAGAATAGTATTTATCTGCCTGCAGTCTATTACTGACCAGTTCTTTTTCCTCTGCCTGTTCTTCAAACTGTTTCATCATTGAATTCTGCTATGACAGCTGAAGTGTCACTGTGTAGTCTTCAAACAGTTATGGGCGGGTATGTCATTGACTTGATCCATAAGGAATCCAACTGTCACCTCTACCCAATTCCTTAATGAGTTGTCTATTTTCTGTTCCACAGCTTTTCATGTTGAATGCAGGATCTGCAGAGAGCAGCAAAAGCCATTGTAACACAGAATTAAAAAAATCTCTTTTGCCCCTCCAGCAGTGTTACCCCCATCCTTTCTTTAAATCTGTTCCCTGTCTTCCCTCCTCATTCCACACCTATTCCTCATTCATTGTGCATTCTTCTGTGTCTGCAGCCATTTTATTTCCTCTGTTATTTTATCTTGGTTTTTCATTTTTAAAGTAGGTAGCAGAGATTCGAATCTGCAGATGAAATAAGGTTCAGTCTTTATCTTTCTTTCTCTTTCTTTTTCTCTTCCTCTTCCCCCTCCTTTTTTTTTTAATGCAATCATTTTCTTGAGCTGCACCCCACGAGCTCTTCCTTACCTAATCAAATTCCTTCTGGAATCTTAACCACTGTAACTGCATGTGGCTCTGTGTTTGAGCTCTGAGAAGTGCAAGGCAAGTTGAACTGGATTCAGAATTTATCTGAGCAGTGACCTTGTCTACTATTAGGTGTGACTGGTTCCTGCCAAAGCACATTCTAAATTTCTTTACTGCCTGTCCAGTTAAGTTTGTACAAAATTAATCATTTCTTGTTTTTACATTTCAGGCTGCTGGGAAGGGGCTCAATGTTTGTGTTTTCCCCAGAACAGTTTCAAAGACTGCTTAAAATAAATCCTGAATGGAAATCCCACAGACTTCTCGATTTAGGGGCTGGGGATGGAGAAGTCACTAAAGTCATGAGTCCTCACTTTGAAGAAATCTATGCCACTGAATTGTCTGAAACTATGATATGGCAGCTTCAGAAGAAGAAATACAGGTATTGTACTGAATAATTGCTACATCCTTTATATCAGACATTACAGCAATCTATTTGTAATTTAATGAATGTTCAATATTTTCAGTCAATTCCTTTATTGTTTGATTGTTATGGAGAAGGCTAACCTGTACAAAAGCAGGAAAACACACACATCTGGTGTTCCCTCTTAGCACTGTTGGATTTTCTCTCCTTTATTACCTGATGTTTATCAGGCAGTATCAAGGTTCATAGGGCTGGACATGTAGCCATGCTGATCACTGATTTAGTTTTCTTTTCCAAGAGACTAGAAGGGATTGTGTCTGTCTCTTCTCTAAATGGTTGACCTTACCTGCACTATCAACACATCTACAGGGAATTTTTGTCTGTATTTCTTTCTCTTTCACAGGGTGCTTGGTGTAAATGAATGGCAAAACACAGGATTTCAGTATGATGTTATCAGCTGTTTGAATTTGCTGGATCGCTGTGATCAACCACTGACTGTACTAAAAGATATTAGAAGTGTACTGGAGCCAACCAGAGGCAGAGTCATCCTAGCACTGGTTCTGCCATTTCACCCCTATGTGGAAAATGGTAAGTGCACAGATTAATGGATGTTCAGGTAGTTAAAGAAAACATTTGTAGGCTCTAGTATCCCAAATTAAATGTTTAATAAATGACATGTTTGTATTTGATTTTTTTTCGCAAATAACTAGTACAGGGCATGTCCAGAAGTATGAACTCATAGGTAAATAGGCCACATGATGTAAGCTGTTTTGTTAACTCCACAGAATACATTGTTGGCACCAACAAAAAGCTCAAATATTGAAGTCCCAGATCCTGTTCTGCAAGTTACCACATTTCAGCTGTGTTGGAGCAGCTTGGGAAAACTGGTCCCTGCTTAGGGCCTTTTACCTAGAGGTGACCCCAGCTGTCTCTAGTGACCAATTGAGCAAAACCATCAGAACTGTCTAATGCTGAGTAGACAGTTCAGGTCAAGCCATTTGAAGTGTTCCAGATGAATCCCACCTAAAAATTCATAGGGAGATAACTAACTTTCCAACATGAGGTCTCAAAGTATAATACAGACCCCTACAAATACAAATACCAACCACTACTAATATTGTATTAATTTACCTTGTACTAGTAACAGGAATAAAAAAGTAAAATTCAGTGCCAAAACTCAATTATTTACCCTACTTGGATTTTAAAGAAATATATGAGAGATTTTCAGATGAATCTGTCCTGATGACTAAACTTCTAGAGACTAGGAACTTTTTTACATGCCTGTGATTGTGGATTCAGGTTGAAGCACCCTGAAGGTGGTTTGAATTCCAGGAGGCTGATGTTCTCCTTGAGGAGCCAGGAGGCTCTGGTTCTCCTTGAGGGCTAAGACTTGTCTGTGGAAAGGCATGGGTGCCCAGAAAATACAGAACTAATCATGTTCTGGCAATCACAAATGCATCAAACTGAATCTGATTTTCTCTTTTTACATGCCAGTGGTATTCTGGTGGGAGAAGGGAGAAACGGAGTTTTAGGTACAAGAAGTAATGCCATCAGATGAAAAATTACTTAAAATACAGTATTTGAGCTTGTAATTTTGTAACTATTCTGAAAAGCAGTGTGTCTTAAATGAGATTGGGGGTTTGACTTAGGCATCTGTAAAGTATTTCAAGCATATTTGGTTACAACTTGTTGTTCCTATAATGTGGAACAATATGGCTTCCCCTTGTAGAAATCCTTGAAAATTCCAAATACCAACAGTGTCTTTCTAGTCTTTCACTGGCACATTAAAACCAAAAAATGAGAAATGCTTTTTTTGTGTGCCTTCAAAACTCTGTGCCATTGTGTTTGGCAACCACTACTGCACCCCACATCTACTTTCCTGCATTTTGTTGGGTAACCCCATAACAGACCATGTACAACTCCCTGCCTCAACAGGAGGAGGATAAGTGAAGGAACAAACTGTTCTGAGCTTGCTTATATCCTTCATCAATAATCTTCTACCATGCACTGGGAGGAGAAGAGAGAGTTAAATCTATAAATCCCAAGGGACTGGACACCTGTTCTGTGATTGTTGAACACAGTCATTCCTACTTGTTGAAAGTTGAACTGCTGTTGTAAGATGATTTGTAAACCAATGTCATAATTTTATTCGTGGTGGTGACTTGGCAGATGAGTCACTTTGCTGAAGGCAGTTTTGTTCCCTTAATATGCTCTGAAACTTAAAAACATGCTCAGTTTGTTTGCCACTATTATGGGTATGGACCTATATAAACTGTTCACAATGCAGGTTGACACAAAAGTTAACAGCTTTCCCACTTAAGATCAATTTAACTGTGGGCTAAAGAAGCAGACAATGAACTGCCAGACTGTCTTCATGATCTAAACAACATTTTAGGATTTCAGTATTTTCATTCAGCTGTTTTACATGATGATGCATTTTAAAAATAGATACGTACATATGTTTTATATGTAACAAAATTATACTTGGAACATTGAAAGAGGAGATCATTCCATGGCTCAAGTAACTTCTTATAGCAGCTTATTAAAACCAGCTTGGACCCACATAGTGAAACTTTTGAATTTTCTAGAGGGAGAACATATGGAAGAGAGTTGGGGCAGGTAAGGTGTTTGATCCAGTGGCAGATCCAGAGATAGAACTGGAGAAATTATTTTAATCAAAATGAGATATTTGGGTTATTACATGCAGTATAAGGGGATGGTAATGGTGGAAGCTGTCTGTGTGAATAACATAAAACCTGCTCTAAGAGAACAAAGCAAGGTGGAGGAGGAATTAAAATACAGATCTGTGCTCCCTGTTTGTGGAATGACAGTGACACCTAGAGTCCGTAGGAGCTTAATCATAAATTCTCTCTGGGCTTTTCAGTTTTATTTCACCATGCAGAACAACCAGGAATGCAGTTACTGCAGGTTTCTAAATTAGGTAAGAGAGCTGGATGAATCATCAGGTATTAAACCAGTCCCTAAGAACAAATATTACCACAACTTTGTTTTTAATAGGTATCTCTGTATTTCCTAATACAGAGAGAAAAAGTCATTGTTGGATAATACATGACTAGACTGGTGTAAGTTTCTCTAAAATAAAAATGTCATGCCATACTTCAGAAGTAGTGAACACTGGGAGCCTGGGAGTGTGAAATTTCCTTGTTGAACACATTAATATCCTTGTGATTGATTGACAGGGATGAGAAGGCAAAGGCGTGTTTCCCATCCTCCTGAAATACTATTAATTGAGCTGGAAACACAGTAGTGTGTAAGATGGACCCTTGCTTTGTCTCAGTTGCCAGTTCTCATCCTGCTGAAGTGAGAAATGCCACTTCATTTGTTAAACAAAGCCTTGCTTTATTTAAATTATGGTAAAAGATGCAGTTGTTCTTTAGAAGGGAAAATGCCTGATACCAACAGATATCTTGTAAAAGTGCTGATTTTGCAGATTGGCTGGGTAGTAACTGCTGAAAAAGGTACTTTAAAAAAAATAGTATACTGCTTTTGACTGGATAGTGTAGTTCTTTTTTGTGCTTGTATCCATGTTGAACAGGCATGTAAAGGCAAAATGTAGTGCTCCAGGTATTCCTGACTTGGGATGGTAGGACTGGGAGATGGGGGTTGCCAGTCTGGCAGGTGAATTTTAGAATTGGAGGAACAAGCTTTTCACAATGACCATTACTTCCCTAAATAGGCTTACAAGAAGCTGCCATCCCAAATGAGCTTTGCCAGCCTAGTGCATGCGTTTATATTGTCAGTTTTTTCTGCTTGCCTGGCAGGTTTTGCTCTGTTTAAGCTGTTCTAAGGCTCATTAAGTGTTGGTCTGTAAGTGTTACATCAATAGCTATCCCATTAACATGACCAAACCCAGAATTTCACCCATGAAACGAGTTTATTTTCTGTTGCTGTAAATTATCAAACATCTTTCACAATTGCCCAGTTCATGTAAAAGGAATACATGTAAGTTTATGTAAAGAGAAAACAAAAACATAGAATTCAATCTAAACTAAAATAGGAAACTTTGATGAAGCATCAGCAGTTATCTTACAAAGATGAAGTCTTTTCCCAGGGCTCTTAGGAATGGAAAATGGAATGTGTAACACAGGTGTAAGGTACAATGCACTTTGTTCTGGTGATCTGTTTAAAACATACTCTTGCAGAGCACTGCTCTGAAAGGTTTTGTCCTCTCCCTTTAAAGCAAAGGAAGTCTGTGAAGAAGTTTAACTTCCTCACCAGCCCCTTTGCTTGCACAAGAACTGTTGAACAAATCTGAAGTGCTGCACATGCTCATCTGTTCTGATAAACAGTGTCATCTTCTGAATCATCCTAGGGAAAGAAATGTTTCGTTATTGAGGTGATTTTTATTTTTTTTAATAAAGGCAACATTTTTTTTTTGAGGCAAACTCCATCCACCCTTTTAGTGTTTCAGTAAAATCCTTTCTCTCCTCTTACCCAGTTGTTTTTGTCCATGTGGTATCTACAGGCATCAGAACATGTATCTTAACCCTGCTGGCTTTTCCTAATCTCCAGGGAGCACAGAGGCAGTAAAACACAGCCCATTGTGCCAGTGTATCTGTGTCCTTGAACAACTGTTTTGAAAAGTTTGCTCAGTTTTTTTTTTCCTCTCCCCGCTCTCAGGCTCAGTTTAAAGGCACAGAAAGGCACAAAGTTAATTTCTGGGCATAGAGCAGCAATAGGGGATACACATCATAAAGTCACCCCAAGACACCCATATTTTCATGTCTGGTGCTCAAACCAAAGACCAGGTCATGTCAGCAGGGACTTGAAGTCTTTAAAGGGGTAATTACTGAAGAAAATTATTGGAGCTGTATGGAAATAAATGTAGTAAAATGTATAGAGAAGTGCTTGACTTTGGTCTGTGTTTCATTTGGTTCCTCCTTGCATCTTGGAATGGTCTCTGTGCTCAGAATAGGAAAGAATTAACATTGTTTCTCAAGAGAAGCAAGATTTTTGAAGCAAGATTTTGAAGCAATTTTTTTGCTTGCAAATACCTGTGACTTCTAAAGTTGTGTGATTGGATTTTGAGGGTTTTTTTTAATAATTTACATGGCACATGTAAAATTACTGTCATATAAGACTTAATGGCATAAATTCGGAATGATGAATTAAGTTGTGTGGCTTTCTTTACCCACTGATGTTGAATACTTAGTTTAAGCTCTGTGTGCTGAAGGAGGGGAAATACCTTTAAATATATTACAGAGCTTTTATAATAGTTTTGTTATGTTTCTGTCCCCTATTCTGGGTTAAGGGATCAAGAGGAACTGCAAAAGAAATATTTTTCAAACATGACCTGTTAATAGCTCCAGGCATTTAGCAAACAGTCCAGAACCAGACTTCTTGGCAAAATACAAACTTCTGGCAATATTCTTTTTAAATGTACATGCATAATTTTAAAAGGGGTGTATAAATAGATATGCATGTAATTGTATGCATATGGCCATTTATAATGCTTTATAATGTCTTTGACTGTCATCCAGAATACTTTTTTTTACACCTCTATCAACTTTAAAGGAAATAGACCCACTATACTCCTAAAAGCTTTCAGTTTCTCTTTTTCCCCATAAATTTAGGTAGTGGTAGGTGGATACTCACAGGCTGCTGGCTGTGCTGAGCATATCTCTGCTTTTGAAGTTCTTGAGCAATTGCTTGAAAAATTTTTCTGCCACTATTTATGTGCTGCAAATTATTTAAAATATTTTTGTTCAGTGCAACATTTTGTGTTGGAGGAAACATCTTTTTCTACCTTTGTAATTCAGATTTCTTTACCTGCATATGTCTTTGGGATTGTTACTAAGTAACACTTCAAAACCATGCAGTTTGGCAAGCAGAAGGCTTTTAAATTACATTACTATTGCATGCTTAACATATGCACCTTCTTTAATGGATATTTTAATGCATGGCTTCTGATTTTTGTACAAGGATACATAGTGGTGGAGGTTGTTTTTTTAACACATTAGAGCTTACTTGAATGGATCATTTAAAGAAACAAAAAACTTTACTTAAAACCTAAAGGAAACTGTGTTAGAGATGGCCTTTACGTAGATTAACTTTACCATGTATCCAATGGATTAAAAATAAATTAACTGGTTTGTTAAAATTAGTTAAATATAAATTCATAACTAGTTTGATATAAATCTAAAGTGAAGGCTTAACAGCTCAGAATGTCTCTTCAGTGGAATCATCAATTAATCACAAATTTGATGCCAAATATACTTTAAAAAGACAAGAAAAAGAAGATCTGAATCACAGACAAAGCAAATAACATGGTAACATACACAGTTCTCTCTTGTTTGGTCTTTCCCACTTTTCTTTAGCAGCTTTGGTTTTAACTGGAGGGAGGGAAAATAAATGACAAAGCAATTAAAATATAAGGTGAGAAGTTAGCAGAGAAGTTAAAATTGTTGCCCTTTTGCAGTGTCAGTTTCTACATAAGCATTTCACTAGATCAGCTTATACCATAGGAAAAATCAGAGAGGTTTTCACATGTGTAAAGCCTTTTTCAGCTTCTGGTAGTAGATACTGCAAGTATTTTTGCTTTGAACACAGTGGGACCTGCTTGAAACACAACTTAATTCTCAAAAAAAACCAATGGCATCATAGATCCAGTTTTTCCCCTGAAGAAGGCTTATTTAGTTTTTCCCACTGTACTCTTCACTCTGTACCTTCACTTCTGAAGAAAAACTAAAATGAAAAAGCCAGTCCTGTCTTCAGGCTTGGACAGTGGTCACTACAGGAAAGAACCATTTTACCATGTCATACAAGTAAGGACTGTGAAGTCCTGATTCTCCTGTCAAAGTCTCATTATTATGTAAAGGTTCCAGTTGTAGCTCTGGTTGTTTGTTTTTATCTAGACACAGATTTTGTTCTAGATAAAAATAAAAAGCAGTAATTACGTAGCTTTTAACCATGTGCATTTTAATGGGTTTGTTTCTGTAAGCATAAAAACTTCTTCCAAGTCTCTGATATTTTTTAATTTTACCATTATCTCTTCTGTAAATGTATGAAGAGAATCAGTAGACAAGCGAAGTCAGTCTGCAGTAACTTTACTGCACCTCATAAATACTTCGATGTGAAATTTAAATTATTTTACTTTTACTGGAAATTTATACTCTCTGGATAATTTTAACTTCAGAATACCTTTTCTTTTAGACACTTAACTGAAAAAAGAAAATATGGTTGCTGTTGAGAGTCCAGGTATGTGCCACACAGGAGTTCACAGATATGTGTGTGCAGCACATGGACCTCAACTAACCTCCTCTTTAAAACTTAACCATAAAAGTTATGAAATCTAGAAATGTGTTTTTATTCCCCTTATGGAGATATTAAAACTGCATCGATTTACAAAATGAACAAAACCAGAAAAATCACTTTGAGCCTACCTTGTAGACCACAAAGGATGTGAGCACAGCAGAGCTGTACAGGAACAGTAAGGACGAGGTGATGATCATGATGATGAGTTTTCCTTTGCTGTGCTGCTTCCCTGATCCTTTATTAAAAATGAGTGTTAGAATAAAGGGCAGTTCTGATTCACATAATTTTTTTAAGGCTCTGCATTCCAGCTCCCTTTCTCTGAGGAATTAAAAAGCCTTATACCATCAATATTTTTCTGGTTCATTTTCAGTCTAAATTCCTTAGTGAGATAATTTTCCTTTTGTTTGCTCATATGTTTGCAAGGACAGTGGAGACCTGTTAGTATGGATCACAAACCCTTCCTTTAGGGGTAGAGAGAGAATGGAATCCAGTTTTCTGCTCTTGTAAAGGTGTATCTGAATAAAGTTCATAGGCTTCTGTTCAGAAACAAAGGAAGGAAGGAATATAAAGAAAGTAATAATCCAGCTGGTTTTTTTTTCTTTTTCTACTTTAGGCATGTAAAACTGTAGTTACTGAAGTTTCATCACTTTCTTAACTAGAAGGGAAGTGATACAAAGGTTTAGAACATTTTTCTCAGGCTGACACAGTGAATCCCCAGGTCTGAGGCCCTGCACTCTGTTGCACATACTTCTACTAAATGTTGGTTTCTCTACTTCCCATTTTTTTTGTTGAAACTTCCTTTCTGACAGCCATGAAAGTATTTATGTAAGGGGATGTACAGTATGGTTAGACAGCACTGATACAAAACATCTTTCTTTTTTAGAATTCTAGAGTCATCATCATCATATGACAGAACAGCCTAATTAGCAAGCGAGGTTGAGATGCTTATTTGTGGAATCCCTCTGGTATTACTAATAACATCTTAATATAGTCATACTACTCCTAATGGGTTTGTTGGTATTTCCATCTTAAATGTCATTCTTGAAAGTATAAATAAAGAGTATTTAGACAAGATAATTTATTTCTTCTAAGATGCTTCGTTAAGAAGGAATGAAGAACTGACCTGTTACCGTTAGTGCTGTTCCTTCTCCTGTTTGTTTAGAACGGGGTGAATTTGAGTCTGAAAATGCTATTCCACAGATATAGAGAGCGTTGTCATCTACAGTCAGATCTTTTATCTCAAGTAAGATGTTATTTCCTGTTAAGTGTACTTTGTACTTCTGATGATTTGTGCATCCAGGAGTACACAAATCCTCGTGCTTATTAGTTAAAAAGCGAAACCACAGAACTTCGGGTGGGGACGGGGAGCATCCAGAGGCAGAGAAAGTGCACGTGAGGGACACATTGTTCATGGAGGAGTCAGCTTGCTGAAACCTGGGCTGTGTTACAGTGACTTGGCAGTGATCTGCAACACCTGCTGGGAAGGAACAATTGGTAATGTGAGGGACAGCTAAAAAGCAAGGTACAGTCTAAAAAAAAAAACACAACTACTTTTGGTTCCTTCAAGAAAAGGTGGGAGGAAAGGAGGAAACCAGTCGTGTTTCAAACTTGAAATTGTTAAGGCTGCTTTCAGCGAACTTTGTTCTTAGATAATTCCTACAGTTTGCACATGTGCTAATGTAACACTTTCATCTACAGGATAATGTGCTTGGCTTTCTATTTTCTGACAAAATAGAGAAGATTGATAGATGTGAAGCAATGTGAATGTTTCCTTTGGCACTGGAGAAGACCAGAAGAATACTTGGTGCAGTTCTCTGCCTGAGATTTAGTCCTGCACGTTTGGGGGGGTACTGGGCAGTGGGGTGGGTGTTGTGTGACCTGAGTGCAGCTGCTCAGTGGAGCAGTTCTGCAGGGCTTTCTCTCTCCTCCACTGGTCTGAGTCAAGCCAGACAACCCAGAGACAGGCAGTGGAAATGTCATAAATCAAGACATCTGTAATGTAGCAACGTCATAACATTGATTAGAATTCACAATAGTTCCTAGACATTCTTCCACTTCATCACATATATTGACTCTGAGTTTCTAAGAATAATAGTGCTTGTTAGTTCTGACATTTAAAAATGTGTGCAGAGAAAACAGGAAGGTTAATCAGAGAAGAGCATTTTAATTAAGGAACTAAAATAATGTGTGGTTTAATATGACTAGTCTGGAAGGGGTTTTTTTAAGTCCTTATTGAAATCCACAGTGTAAATTCTGTTTTAGTATCTTTAAATTTTTTCAAATAAATTGTGTAGTTATTTAAAGTACGGCATTGAGATTACTGCAGTGAGAATAAAGGTAGTATCTAAACAGCATCCTTTTGTGCTTGCCAGAAAATAACAAATTAGAAGACAAACTGAAATCTCTTAGTGTACTGCTGACACACAATTTGTAAACCTGTCCATGGTGAACAATTAGCATTGTCCCTTCACCATTTTTCTCACCAAATCCAATCAGATTCAGTGTCTCTGACTTTTACAGGAATAAAATGAAGCTGATTCTGTGGCAGGTCCGTAACAGAGCCATTCCACAGCAGCTACAGCAATCTGAAGATTGTAAGTTGTGGGTGTGCTTGCACCCTGTGTGGTGAAAGGCAGTGGCTTCTGCTTTTGCAGCTGATCCCCTTCTCTTTTCCACCCTTATCCACAGGCTCTGGTGTCCTTGCAGAGCAGAGCTCCATGGCCTCAGGTCATGTAGGTGCTGCCTGCTGAACTTCCCAAACCCTTCTGTCAAACAAACACAGTTGCAGTGAAACCAGGCTGCTTCTGGAGTGTTCCAAGCAGGGAAATACAGCAGGATTTGACCCATAAATCGCACGTTACAGCAGCATTTCAGACTTTTGGAAGAAAAAAGCATTTGCTAGCAGTTGGGTACTTTAGAAGTTCTATGAAGATAGCAGAAATTAACTTGATTTTCAGTAAAACTTCTCACTGCTTTACTTTGTAGCTGTGTCGCAAATCATAACCACAAAATTCTCAGTCTTGTTTAATTGCTGTTAAATGAGAAAATATAAGAAATTTTTTTAAAGTCTTACCAGCACCATACAGGATACAGTCAAACGCCAGCATTAGCACGTTTTTTAATTTGTTGAAAGATGCCATTTCTTGTATCTCTCTGGAAATGAATCTTCTTCAAGGGAGAGGAACTTAGGAAATGTTTGGATTTGCAGAACTGTGTTAATCACAAGATGTAGAACTTCCTGTTTAGAAGGGTGTTTACTACTGCATTTAGCAAACTGGTTAAAGGTACAGACCCAGCCAGAAAGCTTTTGTTTGTTGTGGATGACATTACTTGGAAAATGAGTGAAAGACTTTAAACGTTGAACTTCTGAGAGTTTTACCTATAATCCTTCAGATTATTTCATTGGATATAACAAATAACACATTTTCCAGCATGCTGCAAGTGATCAGCTTCTTAGTTTTATATGACCCTAAGCAGCCTTTAGCAGATCAGCTGGTAGGTGGCCACTGAAGGCACAAAGTAGCCATCCATTGTAATGTGGTGATACACTGGTGAAAGCTTCACAGCAAATCATAATTTTCAAGTTGCTGACTAATTATTGTAATTGCCTGTGTGCCTGTCTGCTGGACACCGGCCTCACTAATGGCAGTTACCTTTTAGCCACTTCTGGGACTTGTAGTTAAAAATGTAACAAAAGATAACCTTAAAGAAGCTGCTTTTGAACAGCAGGGATAAACTAGAACTGATCTTGCAGCAAGTTTACAAGGGGTTTGGCAACCTCCTGTGTGGAGTGGAATGGAACATAATCAGTGTAATTATGCTTTCTGTAAGAAAATGCAGCACACAATAAAGTTTTCTTTATAATTGAAACAAAGCTGTTCTGTTTTCTCAGTAGGTGGCAAGTGGGAAAAACCCTCAGAAGTTTTGGAAATCAAAGGGCACACTTGGGAAGAGCAGGTGAACAGCCTGCCAGAAGTTTTCAGTAAAGCTGGTTTTGCCATCGAGGCTTTCACCAGACTGCCCTACCTCTGTGAAGGTGACATGTACAATGACTACTACGTGCTGGATGATGCTGTCTTCGTCCTCAAGCCAGTGTAAGCCTGTGGGAAGTAAAGCTCCACAGCCTAACCCAAGAAGCAGCCTCTGAAAGAGGGTTTTGATTTATGGTTACTTAAAGGGAGGGAATTTTGGGATTGCCATGCTAAACAAATACCGTGTAAGAAATTTAAAGGCCAAAATACTAATGTATTTCTTTGTAGTGTGATTAGGGGGTGGGGAAAAGGTTGTTTTTTAAATGGACTCCTCAGCTGAGAATTTCTTTTTTACCAGCTCTTAAACCAACATTGCATTCTGAAATCCAGCAGCAATGGGGGATATTTTTTTATACTTACCTGCAACAGGGATCATATCCATACAAAAGCAATAGTCTTTATAATGGTGAAACTGATACGGTGTGAACTGTTGTGAAAGAAATCAAGCAAAATCTGGCAATAAAGTTATCCATTCAGTTCAAGCCTTGTTGAATAAAAACTGTTGAAATGGATAATCTTCCATGCTAAGTAACTTTCTCTCTTACTGTCATTCTTCACATTTTTAATCATGCTAATAAAAATTTTTGAGATGACTTTTGCATTAACTTTTGTGTTCATTTTTGTAACCATAGCCTTGCTTGTCTGCAGCAACTGCTCTTTGTGTTGAGACTCAAGCTTTCAGTAGCAGCACAACCTTGCATTTATTTAAACAGCATTTAATTAGGGATAACAGTGCACAAAAAATGTATCACTTTTGGCTGAAGTTCCTTCATGTTCCTCTCAAAGCCTCATAAATCCTCATTGCTTTTGCATATGCCATTTTCCAGCTAAAGGGGTCCTGGTAGAACTTGTTAAAACTGCACAGTAAACTGATGGCTTCAATAACAAACCCTCTAAGCAAGTTGTTGCCAAATGTTTTCAGCTTTAAGAAGTTGCAGGTGGTTTCTTGCAAATTTCCTGAGTCAAACTGCCTGTGAGAATCAGGCTCTAGGAGCTTGAGAGTTCAGCTGGCTTGAGACGTTCTCCTTACTTCAGGAGCACTAAATAAATGCTATTTATTTTAACATCTCTTGTTTAGAAGCTGTTTTAAGTGGATAATTTCTGGCAGTTGGGATATAACCTTCCTTTAAAACAACAAGAGACATCATAAGTAGTACAGACCTGGTGGGTGTATCTCATGCAGTGCTTGAGCTGCAGGTGTGAGAGAGCAGAGAAGCCTCAGGTAAGTAAAGTAAGGACTGACTTCTGTTGCTTTTGAAGTCTAAAAAAGCTGTCTGTTGTGGGGGTTTTTGTGGTTTTTATAATTATTGGTGATTCTGTGCCAGGTAGGGTGCTTAACATGTCATTTTAGGTTTACCTCAAACTCACTTTGCCTGATGGTTAATGATTTCTCCTGCCAATTTATTAGCTTTTTGTTGTCAGTCATCTTTGTGAAAGAGTAAGTATTATGTAGTATGGGGCAAGGGATTTGACTGGTGAAATTTCAAATTATTTTTCAACAGTAATTTAGACTTTGTGTTATTCTCATTTCAGGATGTGCTGTTGTATTTTGGCACATAGTGCAATCAGATTTGTCTGTTGGGAAAATGAGCAATGTATGCTCTGGAGTGAATCCATTAATTTGTCTTCTGCTACCTTCATTTTGTACTCATCTAGTAGTAGATGTTTTTTAATGTGTCATGAATTTAGGTTAAGGTAGCAAATATGTGTTAAGACAAACTTCTTCAAAGGTACTTAAGTGTTTTAATCCCACAGGTTAAAAATAACACAAGAGACTGCATTTCATGCTTCTCATCTTTTAGTCCTGTCACTTAGGATTTTAGTTTGTAATAGCTTTGAGACGTCTAGGAACAGAAGGTACAGTGTAAATAATAGGAGTTTTTTTCCTTTGGTATGATTTTCTACTTTATTCACTCTGTTTAACCAAGTATTCTTACACTTGAGGAATTAAAACATGAGCAATAATGAGAAAAGCCTTCTACAAAGCCTAAATTCAGCAGGGTCAAAAACTGTAGTCCTGTTGAATAAACAGAATAAACCCTAGGACTGTAGCTACATCTGTATTTCTAAAGCCAGAGTTCCTGGGGAGGGAAGGGACTTCTTCCTCCATCCAGGCCCTGAGAGAGCATTTGTGTGCACTTAATGCTGCTCACAGCCCACACAAAGAAACTCTTGAGTCCAGTAGTTCATTAAATTGCCCCAAATACTCTACGATGCCATCTAAGGGAACAAGCGCTGCAATTCCAATGTCCAAATTCATTACTCCCGGGTTTGGAAATCCTGCCTTGTCCTTCGCTTTTCCTGTCCTGCTGTGGGTGACAGCGTCCAAGCCGCGCTTCAGTGCTCTCGCTAATGTGCAGCGTTTTGCCCTGGGGAGCGACTAAACTCTTCTGTTTTGTCAGGGTGGACTGGGTATGTTGCACTGCAGGAAAACAATGCTGTGCAAGGGCATGATTTAGCCAGAAACCTTCAAAATTGGAACAGCTTCATCCCTCAAAACCACAGCCCCCTTTTGCAGGGCGATCGCAGGTACAGCCAGCTCATACTCTGCTCTGAGGAACCCAGGGCCGGGGAGATGGGGGAGCAGGGCACCAGCCCAGCCCTGTGTTTCCCCGGCACAGCTTGTCGAGCTCTCTTCATCTCGGGGCAGAAGTGTCCCCTTCTGCCTGCTCTGGGAGTCCCGAGCCCCGGGCAGAGGAGACGGTCCCGCCCGCGCTGAGGGCCGGTGCTGCTGGGCTGGCACCTGAGGGGCGGTGCTGGGCCCGGCCCTGCTCTCAGGGTCCCTGCCTGGAGCCGCCCCGCTCCCGCAGTGCCGGGGAGGAAACGCACTCAGCACAGGCAGGTAAAGTGCTCTGGGGTCCTGGCTCTCCTTCTCTTCTCCTTCCCTCTCTGCCTTTCCAGCCCGGAGCCACTGCGGGTTCCCTCACTGCGTGTGGTGCTTTTCCCTCAGAGCCCGGGTGCGAGGGGGAAGGTGGGCACCGGCAGTGCGAGGGCTTATCAGCGAGGCTTGTGATTGTTGAGGTCAGCTTTCTGGTTATCAAGCTTCAGATAAGGCAGCGACTGCATGGAGTGAGTGATAACACGTCTAGGATCTCTGTATGTGGAAGAGTGGCTGTTTGGGGAGTGAAAGGAGAAGGTAATCTGGGAGTTCCTCGTAAGTGCGGAGTCCTGCAAGGGTGGCTTGTGAGAGATCTGATCACGGCATAAGCGAGGAATGATCTCTGGGAAAGCGCTGGATAGGATCTGCAGGAGATCCCCACAGTGTGATCTGGGACTGTCTGAAAGCTGCTGTGAACGGCAAACAGACCTGTTTCACTGAAAGAATGAACAGCTTCATCCCATAGGTTGTCTTAAGAAGCAGGGCTATTTCACAGCAGACTTTTTGTGCACCTGCTGATTGTCTGCTTGAGTTAGTCAGGATGAAAAAGCACTTTCCTTAGCATTTAATCTCCTTATATATTAAGTTAGCATGCTTTAATTAAAATACACTCCCTGATCAAAGTGAATGAATTGGAATAAACAAGTCAGGACTGACATTGGAAGCATGATTTAACCTATGCAGAGTAATCAAACCTTACTGCAAAACTATTAGGGCACAGGCTGAAACAAACACAATTAAGTTCATTGTCTAGGAAACCAGATACATCTGAATGGGAGACATTTACTGTGGTGCTCCCAAAAGAGTAGCTGAAAGGGGTTTCAGTCTGTGTAAGAACAGGATAGAGGTGATAGCTTCTTGAAGTCTAATGTTTAAATTTTTCATCATCTGTCAGTTTGAGTCATTCCTGTTACAAGACTGGACTTAAGTATTTACAATAGACTGAAGTATTGCTGGAGGCTTGTTGAAAGACGTTTTCATAAAAGAGTACCTTGGTACATGAGATTAAACAGTCCAAAAAAAGGTGTTGTGTTTATCAAATGTTCAGATCTGTAACTCAAGCCATGGCAGAGAACTTTAGGGGCGGAGGGGAAAGAGACAGTGAGCACAGATCCAAATTCAGCAACAAAAAGAAATGCAGAAACTCAGTGTCTTGCAAATAAACCTCTGAAATGAGGCAAAGGGAGAGAAAACCCAACGAAGTCCCTTTATGGTCAGAGCCAAGTTGGCCAATGGGACCCTCTATGTCATTTGTTAAATCAGGGACTAATCCCAGTGTAAAAAGCTGCAATCTGTGGCTCAAGGCATCATCTCATAGCTCAGATTAATTAATTGTTTTACCTGTGGGGTGGTGACTGTCAGGCTGAGGGTGCAGAGGCAGCAAAATCTTCCCTGCAGTGTGGATTGAAGCAGCTGATGGCTGTCAGAGCTGTGGAGGGGACATGGCTGCAGAAACTCCTGTGTGAGTGTGTGAGTGAGACCTGCCCAGTCTTTGCTTCCTTTCCCTCCCGTTGCATTGCTGCTATGTGTATGAGCAGGACCAAAAGCAACACATTCATTTTGTTTTGGATGACTTGTGAGGCTGTCAATTTTTTTCTGATGGCAGTCAGTGACAGCCCAGTGAAAGGCTCTGGGTATCCCATTACTGCCCTTCAGATAATTTATCTTTCAGTGATCTTTGTGCTGCCTAGCACAGTGCAGCAGGGATAGCAAGAGCCACTAAAACATCTCTTTCCATACAAACTGTCTGAGATGGTGGCAGAACATTGATGGGACACTTCTTGTGAGTACAACGACCACGACTTTGATCCATCAGAGTGAAGTGACATGGTCTGTTTCCCAAATGTGTGACTTTCCCTCTGCTTCAGAAGAGCATAAAGACATTTTCTCCCTTTTTGCCAAACGTGGCAGCAGGGAAGGGGAGCACTCCTTCCCCCTCCCTGCCTGGAGCACCCTCCAGTGACATGGGACAAGGGCCAGGCTGTCCCACCCCTGAGTTCAGACATCTGCAAATGGAGGGTCCCAGACCAAGTCTGTAGTGATCCTGCAGGCAGCTTAACCAGCTAGGAAAAGTTTAGGGTTTGTTTGAAGCTTCTTTATAATTTCCTTTTTCACTCCCTCTATTTCTCTTCTTTTTTATCTGATTTTAAAATGATTTGTTTGCCTGTTTTAAGAAAGCTGCATTGAAGTCATATTTAGGTGCACTGCAATTTAGTAAAAAAATGGTGCTACAAGGAAGAAAATTAAATGAGCCACTTGCTAAAGGGAGATAATTCTGGCTGCTCACGCACTCGTGGTGGACTTGTGTTTGCATAAAGTGTATCTCTACCCTAGAAAAAGATCTAAATTAAAAACCTGGGAGCAAGCAGTTTTGGATTGTTCTGATCTCTATCTGTACTCCATAGCATAGGCTGTCTCTGATTTATAGCTATGAAAGTTTGGGGTGAATATTGCCTTTTGACTCTGTTCTATTTTCATTTTCAATCCAAGTATCTTTTTATTCTAAAAAACACCAGAAGAAATGTCCAGACTTTTGAAGATGTGTTTCTTGTTGATATCAATGAATCATGCTGAGATTACTCACAGTCAGAACTCTGAAGGTAAGACCAGAACTCCTGTCTAAGGGGTGTACTTTGTGGGGTGGAAAAAGCTGTGTGTAATAAATTAGGTGCTGTTTAGTGGTCTCTGCTCTCTTGACTTCATGGAGCTATGCCAGCAAAGAATTTCACCAAGACTGATTATTATTTAATAGCCCTTTTTCCCCACACTGTTTTTCTGTAAATAAATTTAATCAAAACTGCAGTAAATGTTTGCAAATAAATTATATATGTATTTATATCCACTGCATACAATAAATGTATTTTTGTGTAACACAATTGAATGATAAAACATCAAATCAACTTCTAGTAATGGGATAATCTTTTACAGATTTGCCTCCATTGTTACTCAAAGCTGTGGTTAGTATTTTTATTTGATCTCTCTACTAACATTTTATATTATAATCTAAAAATAATAATTTATTACATGTATTTATAATTTTTCCTCAGGAGGAAGTAATAGCTGGGAAATATCTGAATGGTAATGTACAGAGTTGTTCCCACTTGTGCTTCTAAAATGAATTAAAACTCGGTGTCTCACCGTAACTTTTTATGTTCCATTTTTCATGTGCAGCCCTCCTAGATGTACTTAATTTTCAAAGGTAATGTATTACTCTCACCATCTTGATTTTTCGGTATTATCTTGCACTTCAGATATGATCTGTTTCATTTCCACAGAAACTGGAACATTATGGATAGAATGAAATTGGCACATATGATTACTTGGATTTAGGTCTCCTGGGAGGATACTTCCTATTAACAGGGAAAAACCTATCTGTCATGAAAATGAACAAAAATAGAGAGAATGAGGCTGAGAATAAATACTACAGTTTTCAGAAGTTTTAATAAATAACTTTACTCACGTGTGTCTGAATGACTTCTTAAGGAAATTAGGTGCAGTTCCAACTTTCTGTCCACGTCCTTCTTTCAGTCCCACTCCATCCCCCATCCTCCAGCTCCTGGTGACTTTTGAATTATTTGCTAATTTTGTCTAAATTTGAAAGAGCAGTATGAGCCTACATATTTTGAGAAAATCAGTGGCTGTGTAAAGAAGACACAGTGAAATGAATGGCTCTGCTGAGGGAAAGGCAGCAGTTACTCCCTGTACTTTCTGCAAGCAGACCAGAACAGGCATAATGGGGTGACAGGAAGCACGTGCCTGGAGATGGCACTAATGGCAACACCTTGGAAATTGAGATTATGGTGGGTGGTTGTGGAATCAGATGGAAAAAAACATAACTAATTAATTCCATTCCCCATGTGTTTTCGTTGCATTAAATAGATCAACTATTACTCTGGTTAGGCAAAAACCAGAATACTTTTGTACTTCTGGTGTTAGCAGCACTGTTTGCTTCCCTTTTTCACTTTGGTAATCTGCTATTTAACTTGTTATATTATTTTACTGGCATTTTTGGTCCTGTTTTCTGTTACAGCTCTAATGTCTGGACAGCAGATATGCTTTCAAAAGTCATGGCATATTTTCATGTCCAGGAAGTTACGTTTACTCTTAGCAGCCTCCAGGTTTGTGACATTTAAGATGCATGAAAACTTTTATTTGAAAATGAATTTAAAAAACCAGCCTACCTCTGTAGCCAAAGCTAGGTGGTCAATGACAGAGGTAATTGACACATCTATAGTGTAGCAACTAAATAGGAAATAGGAATAGGTTGTCTTTTCCCTCTAAAATTGCAGGAGTATGCAAGGCAGAAATAATAACAACAACGATCTTTCTTGCTTTTCCTCTGATGGGAAGCAGGAATTAGGAGTTTTCAGGCTCATTGTTTCTGAGTTGAGTGTGTATAAATGCTGTTTCCCCTGAAAATGATTGGCTGTAGTTCACACTGCTCCTTATGGAATGAGAGGCTCCAGAACATCCTACAAAATGCCTCCATCTTTTAAAGCTCCTCTGAACGCTGTTTTTGTAAATAAGGGCTGTGGAAGTGATGCAGGAAGGAGCTGTTGTTCCTCCTGCTGCTGAGGATTAGTGATGAGCTGCTTTAAATGGAGCTGTACCCAGCTCATCAAACCTGAGCCCCTCCCTCATCCCTGCACACGCTGAACCAGGGAAGTGTCAACTGTGCCATCCCTGAGCCTCAGGCATTCCCAGGAGCTCCACAGTGCTTGAACCCTGTCCCAAGCTCCGTGTCGCTGTCACAGCTCATCCTCACCTACATTTTCCTGCCACTGCCCCTTCCCTTTGTCACGTTTATTGGCAGCCTGAGGCTCTCAGGCTGAACCCCCAGGCAAAAAGGAACTCTGTTAATATTTGGTGGTGGCAATGCAAGTTAAGCAAACGCAGCAAAGAGCAATTGCAACTCAAATTCCAAACCAATTCTGAAAGAATTCTGTCAGGAATTAGAAGGGATTTTACTCCAGTCTGCTGCTAATGAGCCTTACATTTATTTCTGTTCCAATGTTATAATTTCCCTTAAATTTTTCGAAACAGGCATGAGATTGTTAAGTGGTAATGCAGCTTGATGAGAGAGAGATATTTTTGGCTTATGACCTGGTACAGACTTTTCCTCCCATTTAATTGCACAATTCCTTCCCTTTTTTAAGTAATAATATGCACATGGTACCTGATTTTTTTTTTTTCAGATTTTTTTTTAGCTCTTTAGAAGTTTCATTTTCACAGCTCTGCTGTGTGAAGCAGAAAAGCTTTATTACTCTTGTTTTATGAAGTGAGAAACTGAGGCATCTTTGCTAAAAAGCTCCCTCGAAAGGACTTGTTCATGAAGCCAAGAATAGGATTTGAAAATTGCTGTCTTTCAGAATGCATTTAGATTATTTTTGTTTTCAGTTTGTGTGGAGAATAGTAATTTTGATCACTGACAGCACAGACAATATAGAGCTAAGCACTTAGTTCTCTTTGAGCCCAGATTTTCGGGGAGTAAAAGATGCCCCCAGTACAATAGTATGAGTTTTATGTATATTACATGTATTTTTCTATACTTCAGATGTCCATAAAAAGTTACCTGAAGAGCCTTTTATACCAGCCCAGGCAACTACTGTCTGAATTGCAACAGCTTGATCAGCAGCAGTTCCAAACTGCAATGAAGTATCTCTTCAACAGCAAAAAGGAGCATCTTGTAAGTGACTTTCCACTTTGGGAAAGGAAAAGCTGCTGTCAGTGGATAAACTGTCCATTTAGAGAAACAGAAAGGGACAGACTGGGGGGCTCGCAGTGCAGGCCCTGCAGTTACCTGGCTTGGATTGGATTCCAAAACTCCCTCTCCTCTTAGGTTAGACTTAACTTCATTTAATTCTTGTTGTCTAAAAGTTGCTGCAAGTCCAAGTCAGTCCTTTGGGTTTTCACTGTAATCAGTAGAGAGAAACTCATCTCCAGAGAAGAGTTCACCCTCCTACAGTAACGTCTAAGGTAGGTAGGGCCAGTTATTCTCAGGGAGTGTCTTTTCAGTAGCTGGGAAGAGAGCCAAGATGGCTAAAGAAGATGAAATTAGTAATTTTGTTAATCAGCCATTTGGATTATTTTTTGGGGTTTTCATTTTGGTTTTGTAAAAAAAGTTCAAGCTGGTCTCTACCCAATGCCAGAAAGGAATTATCTGAAGTAATGCAAACAACCAGTAGTTTGCAGCTGTTTTTCATGAGAATAGCATCATATTCTTTGTAGAGTGCTCTCTGTCAGGCCTCAAAATGAACAATATATTGAATTAATCAGAGGTGTTACTTTAACACTTTGTTGCTTGCAGGAAATAGGAAATATTATTCTTGATTGGGACAAGACTAGAGAGAGAATTTTTCAAAGCTCAGGAGTAAACAGGACCTTGTTCCTTGTAACACTGCATAAATGCTTCCTGGCTCTGAGTGCCCTGGACTGTGTGGATATCCTGAGCCAGGTTCTGCGTATGTCAGCAGTGAACTATCTCCAACCTGATGTTATTGGGAGCCTTCCAAACCTTCTGCTGGAGGATGCTTTCAGAAACTTGTAAGCCATTTATTTTTCAGACACTATGTTGGATTTGCTGGCTATTTAAAAATAGGTTGCTGCATGGTCTCAGTCTGTTTTCCAGACACAGCTTTCTGCTTATGCGTCACTGTTTCTAAAATCATTTGTCCATGTGTGTCATTAAAAAAAATGAATAGTTAACTCATTAGTGAATTAACATGTCCTTGTATCACTTAGATCATCATTATTCAAGGACCTCTATGACAGAACCTCAGCAAGCACTCAGAGAGCTCTGTATGGCTGGATGAAGCAGATTCTACAGAAATCTTACAACATGAGTGGTACGTTAAAGTGTTTTTTTCTTGCTTATCATAAGAGAAAAGCACTCAGCAAAAGGCCTGTTCATTGTATTGAATTGTTTGCCCCGTTTAACACAGGTCTGGTTAAGAGTGGCTGTTTGGAATACCTTTTCTTCAGAACACAGTAAATATAATGTGTTTGTTACTCATGACAAATAGTTCTCCAAAGATGCTTGCACGTAGAGAATAGAATAATGCTATTATTAAGGCTGGAAAAGACCTCCAGGATCATCAAGTCCAACCACTGGACTCTTCCTCTGTTCTGCACAGAGCTATACACAAAGTCTTTTTCTAGTATGTCAGTCTTTTCTCTCTGTACTTTTTTTAAGTCTGAAATGGGATACAGTGGCCAGGTGCTCTGCCAGCTCCTGTTCAGACAAGAAAAACAGCTCTGGCTCAGGATCCATTCTCCACTGCACTGTTTAAAAACACAAAAGAAATGCAGGGTGTTGTAGAAGCACATGGCACTGACTCGATCAGCAAAGGGACAAGATAAAACCAATGCTAATTAATCCTGATTGGATGCATTTTCCCACATCTGTTTGCCTGGTTAATGTGCCTTAAACAGCTGTTCCACAGCTGGGACAGACAGAATGGGCTCCACAAGGGGGCTGTGCAGGGCACTGAACCATCAGAGCCAGTGCCTGGGTTTCACTGAACATCCCAGCACAGCTGTCCTGGGAGCATTTTAGACTTTTATGTGTGTGTGTTCTTCCTATTTCCCTAGAAATCAAAGGCAAAATGCCCACTTGCTTCAGTGGAGCTAAATTTGCCTCCTGTGTCTCCTGCCATTTCAAAATATCAGAGTAATAAAGTTGTGGAGAGGAGGTTCATGCTGCTGCTGTGAGGTGATGTTAGTGCCAGTGCATTGCTGGGGAAGCAAAGATGCAGAATTTCCCTGGTGCTACTCAGCAGTCCTGGGAAAATCCCTCAGCATCGTCTTGGTTGTGTCTGAAGCATTGGTGAGCCCTGGATTTGTGGAAGATCACCCAGCTTGGGGGGGACTGGGAATTGCTGTGCCTCTTTTTCCTCCTGGCTGCTGCTTCACGTGCTGAAAGCAGCACAGATGTGGTGGCTCCACTCCCAGGGCATTGAGCATGGGCTGATTCCCAGCTGGTTGTGGCAGGGTGAACCATCAGCCCTGGGCAGGAACACTCAGACTGGAAGCCTAAAGCTCCCTCATGTTTATCTGCAGTGCCCAGGCCACAGCAGAGTGCAGGCAGAGTCCTGCAGGAGGGTGATTTATTCACTTTATATGTGGGTAGCACTAGGACCACCTGGGATAGGAATCTGTTTTTGGGGATCACAGCTGCCATGGCTGGTATGTGCAAGTCTGTTCTGCTAAAAACCACAGACAACATCCTTAGATTGTGCTGGTTTGTCTTTAGCTCTCTTGTGATGTCTTTCAGCTCTCGTAATATTCTGGGTAATGGGAGGTAATATCACTTTAAAAAACTCAGGCCTGACAAGTCTGCTGGGAGCATCATCTTGCCTCAGTTAAGGAGCTTAGATCTGTGTTTTCAAAAAAATCGCTTAATGGAGTCCTTCAGCTTCTGATAGATGCAGGCTGCTTTTTTCCCGACACTGGAAACTCTTCAAAGTGCACTGATGATTTTATTTTAGCAGAGTTGTGAGCATCAGCACTGCCAAGGAATGTGATCAGAGGTGTCACACACTGAGCCATCCAAATCACAACACCCTGGAGAAAATGCTCTTTGTGGCTCAGGGTACCCATGGAGTCCATAAA
This sequence comes from Monarcha castaneiventris obscurior, assembly GCA_026261815.1. Classification (NCBI taxonomy): domain Eukaryota; kingdom Metazoa; phylum Chordata; class Aves; order Passeriformes; family Monarchidae; genus Monarcha; species Monarcha castaneiventris. The sequence goes on along the minus strand of JAMPIT010000856.1, from coordinate 13,609,400 downwards.
TATGTTTTTTCTCAGGGATGTTTGGATCTTGATTTCATTTTCAATCCTTGGGAGAATGTTACTAAATGAATGCCATTTTTTAACTGTTATGCAGTGTTTTGTATTTTTGTCAGCCTATTTCCATGTAGGTATTTGAACAGTTTTTCATTTTCTCCATTATTGCTATTGCATATTGCTGAAATAAGTAACATCATCAGTAATAATATATAAGATATATAAAATATCATGCCTTCCTGATGTTCTTAAATAATGCAATTGATTAGGAAAAATGAATTTAAAAAATACTGCTCCATATTTAATACTTTTGGGTAAATTCTTCCTGTCCCACACTTTATCCATTCTCTATTTTGACAACATAAAACATTAATTGTTTTTATATGAGAAAATTTGAGACATTTGAAACACTATTTCATTTCATTAAAAAATTTATGGGCTCATAAAAATGTGGTGCTAAAATGTAGCAAATGGAGGGAACCTGACTCTCTCTGCTAAGGATTTTTCTGATTTGCAGATTTTTTTTTTTTTATTTACCAATAACAATATATTAAGTACAATATATTTGAAAAGTAATTACTTTCTTAACATTGTAGTGAGTATTTATTTGTACAAAACAGAGTTCAATGAATCAACTTCTTGGGTGAGTGCAGAAAGCTTATGGATTTTGGGAAGATACATGGTCCATCTCCCATTAGAAGAAATTCTGAAAATTAGTCTCAATGAAGTAAGTAACAAAGTGTGGTTGGATATGTCATTGCCAAGTGATGTCAGCTACAAACAAAATGAACATAAATGCAAATTTAAACATGAAAAATAACTTTATTTTAATTAATTAAAGAGAAAATATAGAGGGAAAATACAAATATATTCTTTACAAAATCCTTCTATATTTTGAAAGTGCCTGTCATTCATATGTAATTATTTATCTGTATCAGAATTCTCTGACTTCTACTGAAAGGGACCAATGATAGAAGACCTTCAAATTATATGCCATTTTGGCAGAGAATCACTCAAAATCACTCACTCAGCTTTGACTTCAGAAATAGTTTTATCCAAATCTTCTTCCTTTCTCTATAACATGAATAGGGTCAATTAATTTGGAGTGTCAGGCACACACTTGATAGGATGTTGTTGTTTCACAGTGCTGATGATGGTTTTGTTTGTGCTGGTCAGATCAGACTGTTCATTAGCTACGACAATGCAACAAAGCAGTTGGACACGGTGTATGATATCACACCACAGCTTGCACAGGCCCTCCTGAAAAGGATAAACTCTTCAGGATTTGATATGAGGAACACTTCAACTATCTACAGGCAAGGCTGCTTTGCTTTTTCTTTTATGGCTGTGTATGGATGGAAGGAGTAAGTAAGGAGAAAATGGAAATTGATAACATGGCACAGCTTTTTCATTCCAGCAGAAAAATCTAGGCTGAAATCCAGCCCTGTTTAGCAACAGTGAAGAATTGCTATTTTATGAATTTTTGGAGGTGTGCCTAATTAGCTAATGCTTTGTCTCCTGCTCCACAGTGAGGAGATGCCTGTAGCATTCGTAGGAAGTCTGCAGCGATATCTGGGGGACCCAGGCAGAGCTCCACCACATTGTAGAACAATAAAACAAACTGGGACAGCAGAGCATGGGTTGTCTTGGCTGCTTGAATCACAGAACATGGAGGTGTTTGGTGGAAATCATGTTACAGTTAGGACTGAAGGAGGAGATCTCAACTCCTGCCAGCCAGGACTGCAAGTGGGTTTTAAGGACATGGGTGTCACCAGAGAAGCCACAAAGGGAAGTGGTGTAAAGCCTGCCCTGCTGTCCTCTTTGTCCTGCAGGGTAGAGATGAGCCACGCCTAAATATGCTTGAATGTTAGGTGTGTAAACAGGAAACTGAATTTTCAGGGCTGTCAAATCTGCACTGAAGTAACTTTAACAATAATAAAAAACCAAAATAAACTGCTGTTACTCATAAATACGCAGCGAGCGTGAGAAAGCTCTGTACTCCACATTTACATTTACACTGTCATATCAATGGATGTATTTAGTCCCAAGACAATGCTGTCTGAAATTTTATTTGTAGTCTCCTTGGGGGATACCTTGGAGCTTTAAACTAATGGAGAATATGCTTTATGGCTTCAGAGCTCCTGTCATTACTGCAGTGCAGCTCGCTGACTTCCATGAAGCATTGCTCATTGTCGGAGGAGTAAGAGAGAGAAGAGTTATGCCCACGCTCTAAATTTCAATGTCAGAAATCTTAAAAATGATTTTGTCACTCACAAGAGCTGCCACATTCTCTCAGATGAGAAAAATGTCATGCTCCATAATCTTTAATATATTCCATTTTTACAACACACTTAGTTTATGTTACTCATTTTAACCATACTGTTGATTTAAATGCACTTTTACTTTTAAGAAGTAGTGTTATTCATTTCTGCTAATCCCAAAGGAGATGAAGAGCTCTTGGTGGGTATGCAATAATGCATCAGAATGTAATTATTTGTTATAAAAATGCTCTTAGAGATGTTTCTTTGATTTGTATGTTGGTTTGATGATCTCCCATGAATTCAGATGTGCTGCTGAAGGAATGTTTTGTTATGTCTCTGGCAGGTTATTGTTGAGGGACTAGAGGAACTAAAAGCCTTTCTGTGCTGTAGAATTTAACTGAGTTTGTGATGGTGCTGCAGCATTGTCCACTGTTGACTTGATTCACATCTGGACATTATTGCCCAGACCCTGCCTGTGCCTGCCTCACTGAACTGCTAAAAACCAGGGACTGTAGCAGGAAAGAGAGAGAGATATATATATAGATATATAGAGACATATATATATATATATCTGGCCACATCTTTGAGGTCCTTGTTCTGTGTAAATTATGAAAGCAAAGGCTGAGAGTTTACAGGGACAGGGAATTGACTCAGGCTTCCTACAAACCAGTTCATCCCCATCACTATAAAGTTCAAAGGCCAGAGGCAGTGATGCACAATTCAGAGCTCTTTCTTTGCAGGGCTGCAGGTAAAGGCAATAAGTGAGCACAAGGTCTGAGCCAGAAGGACACCTACAGCAGGCATTTCCCCCTGGTGGTATGACTTCTCTCCAGAAGCTATGGCTGTGGTTGCACTTTTCAGGGGTTAATGGAAATGTTGACTTCAATATTACAGCATGGGAACTGTGAAAGAAAAGGAGCTCAGTTCAACCCTGCCTTGCAGACTGCTGTGCTGGCACAACTGGGCAGTGAGCCTCAGTGTGCTTTCTCCTAACCAGTGTTGAACTGGACAAGTCTCCATCCATCAGCCAGTACTGTGTTTGATGTGAAATACAGCAGGCTTTGTTTAATCCTAAAATGATAAAGAGGCCATGTCGTGCTCTGGCTGCTGCTCTGAAACACAAATGGGTTGTGTTGCATGTGAAATCCAAGCAGGACTTAGAGTTCAAAACATCCAATCAAACCAGATAAGAATTCAGCAAGCCACTTCTAGAGACTTAGTTACAGCCCTCCATCATTTTCAAGATTATCCTGTCAAGGGAAGTGGAGTCATTAACTGGGACAGTCCAGCCATGGACAAATGGAACCAGGACAGGTAAATTTTCAAGCACAAGCAATCTAGGCAGAATTCAGCTGAATACAAGGGCCAGTGCATGTTATCATGCCCCAGTTACAGGCTAAGTTTTAAAGATTGCAGGTTGGGGCACTGGTGATAAACAGAAATGGCTCGAGCTGTGATCAGAAGAAGGAACCAAGCTGTGTTTCCGTTTCCCAACAGTGACAGAAGGGAGCTAATGTATTTCTGCTCTGTAGGCTGGGCTTGTTGGTTTGCCTTTATGATGACCTGGAACAGATGGAGGCAGCTGTGGCCCGGGCTCTACTGCATCAAATGATCAAATGCAATCAACTGAGAGGTTTCCAGGCTGAGGTTCACGAGGTGGGTGCAACACTTGTTCTTCTTGCCTAACACAATCCCATAAACAGAGGAGGAGGGATGTTCTTAAATAGGGGAAGAAATTAGTGAAAAATTACTGGGACTTAAGAAATAAGGGAAAACAGTCCTTGAGCATGCAAAGAGTAGAAACCCATTTTGAGTGCTCATTCTTTTCTCATTTTGTTTCAAATTCCTGTTCCATATTCCTTTCACAACTGTGGTTCTATTTTTGCAATTTTATGAAGTGTGTGAATATTTGCCAATGCCTATTCCAGAGATTCCAGTGAATGTTTTGGGTGGTAATGGAAATTGGTTCTTGGCAGATTTTTATTTCCCATCTGCTCTTTTTGTTTGATTTAGCTCAAATCTCAACTCCTGAACATTGCCATGCAAAACCAGACATTGAATGATACCCTTGGATCTCTGTCAGATGCTGTGGTTGGACTAACTTCAAGTCAGCTGGAATCTCTGTCACCTGAAGCAGTGCATAATGCTATTGCAACATTAAACCAAGTCTCTGGGTGGGCAAAGAGCCAAGTTATGATTTTATCCACTAAATATCTCTCTTATGAAAAGGTACCTCTGATAACAGCTTTCCTACCTTCTGTTTTTAAAGGTGAAATGGCTTTTTCTCAACATTAAGTGTAGATTCTGAAAAGTTTAGTACAAGAATTCTATTTAGTTAGTGGTCTGAAATACGTGTTTAAATCAAAAGCATCCAAGATTGTACATCCCAAAGTAATTCTCTGGTAACAGAGAGAATGAATATTTGGATTTAGCAGTTGTATATATTATTTTGTCTGTGTCACTGCCCTAAACAGAATTTGCATGGTCAGAGATCCCAGGCTGTATATTAAAATATGTTGTAATGCAAGGAATCAGGTCTTGGCTGAAGTTTCAGAAAAAGGAACTTCTGAGAAACTGTGCACACATTTGTTCCATGGACTGACACAGAATAAATGAATTAAGTATTTAACAAGAATAGTTTTGATTTATTTATTGACTTTTGCTTTTAAATATATCTGCTGTTCTCAAGCCAGGAAACTTCCTGTTTGCTTGTGCTGTTGCCCCTGCAGGTTTTATCATTTTATAACGTGAGCCAAATGGGTGCCTTGGTGACAGGAATTGGCACCCAGTCACTCCACAGCATGAACCCCAGGGAGCTGGCTCAGATTATTCGAGGCACCATGTCCCAGCACTTGTCTGACTTATCCCCTGCACAGCAACAAGGCATCCTCAGGAAGGTGATTATAAACTCGAGTGTGTGGCAGATTCTCTCTGCACAAGAGCACAGTAACCAGAACTGTGGAGCATGAATTAAACCAAGATGTGTCCTTCAGTTCAATGGTTAATGGTTCTACTGCTTTTTTTTCTGAACACCAAGTGTATTTTGAAGGCCCTCTCTTGCTTATTTCCGTTGTGTTTTTAATACTGTCATGTTTTTCCTTTATCCTCTTAAGAGAAATATTACACAGAGTAGAAAGAAGGGTAAATCCTGTAAATCTAAGCATCAATTCTGACATGCCATGCATTTCTGTGTTCCTCTTTTTAGATAACTGCATCTGGAGATTTTTCTTCATCAGTCAAAGATATACAAGGAGCTTTCTTTAAAGAAGTCTCTCTTTCTGATTTGTGGAAGCAGACTGGATATAATTCTTCAATGCTGAAAGAAAAAGAACTAAGAAGCAGCCAGGTAAAAATTATTATGCAGTTCCTATTCCACTGCAATTCGGTGTGAGGGAAGAATTAGAAAAGTGGTGTAATATATTTGTGTTCGAGGAAGACAGGTAACAGGAAGGAGCTGCCCCTTCCTGCAGGAATTACAGGGAATTACATCTCAGCATAAACACCAAAGGACATTTAGAGCCCAGGCAGCATTATGAGACAGTGCTGTGGAAAAGGAAGCATTAATATGCTGAATTTAAGTTCCCAGGTTTCTGCCATGTAAATTTTCTCTTTCCAGTACTGCATATTAGACATTTCCATGTAAAAATCTTTGTCCAGAGAGATGAAAGGTTGGATCAGATGATCTCCAGAAATCCCTTCAGCCCAAGGTTTTTCAGTGGTTGTGGGCCATGTACAGGTTTAACAGCATCCCATAATGCCAGTCAGTGATGTCTTGTCTTGTGGGAAAAAAATTCAGCACTGGATGCCAAACCTTTTGGTTGCTCAAACTGGACCACAGAAGTACCTTTAGAGTACACAAGAGAGCTGAGAGTACAAAAACCTTGCAGTAGTTGCTGTATCTTACAACTGGATTAACTGAAGTTAACTTTAATTGTGGTGGGTTTCATTTCAGGCTTTGTATCTGTATGAATTGCTCTCTAAGGAAAACAATCCTGTTGACCTTCTAAGGTATGGGTTATATCTCTTTTGAAATGGGGTTTAGAGACTAGTTTTATGATGAGAGCAACTTCGGGGTAAACAATATGTACTTGTTTTGTATTATTTTATGTTTATTCATTCCTGGATACCACAGGATAATTCACCCCCTCACTAAAAAGGATCTTCAAAACCAAAATCAGGATCAAAGCATTGCAGAGGTTTGGGTGTTTTAAGGCTTAGTTGACATTTTTCAGTTTGTTTGCATTTTCACTTTCAAGAGCCATTTAATTACAAGAAATGGGAAAGGTGAAGAAGCTGTCTTGGGATGGGGTCATGGGAAGTAAGGACTAGATCCTGCTTAAATATTCAAAAGATTGAAATTTGCTTTTCCTATCAGCACAGGGCAGCTTGTGAAAGGAGCAACTTGTCAACTAATTGAAAGCATGGACACTGACATATTTTTAAACAATTTTAAATTCTTTGAAATTAATCTTCATCTGCTTTCTCCATATCAGGTAAAATCAAAAAAGACATCCTACCCAATATCCAAATTAGATAAATTAGAATTTGGTTCATTCTATTTTGTCTTTAGTTTTTTGTTTGGTTTTTTTTTTAGAATCCTATATGTCTCAACTTGTCTGTTAGCATATTTTATTTAAATCTTTTATGTGTGAATTTGTCTGTTATCATACTTCAATTTGACAATTTCATTTGTCACTTACAAAATGCAAGAAATTCCTACAGCCCTTCTGACTTGTTAATTCATGAGTAATCTGTTTGGAAATACATAGAAGTTTAAAAAACATACAAATGGTCTCATGTTCCCAAATATAGGATGTTTCATCTCTGATGTCTACAAAAAGAAACCTAAAAAAAAGCCAGATAAAAATGTTCTCTGGAGATAATATGCACAGTCTTATATATGCTAATTTATATGCTGCAATAAGCAAGACGTATTTTTTATTTTTCTTTAAAATTGCCAGGTTTAAGATCCTAAATTTTTGTTGCTTTTAGGTTAATTGTTTAGCTTGGAAGTTTTGGAAAGTCTCCAATGCATCTATTCCTCCCTTCCTCTTACTGGCACTTCCGTGAGTTACATCTTAGTCCATCTTAACTTCTGAGCACTTTTTAAGTAATCTCTTCAGTCCTAAGAAAACTGATGAATCAAACAAATGGTAATTTATTAAAAGTGGTCACTGACTGTAGGCAAAGTCTGTCTCCAGTGAAAGTTGGTCATACTTTGTGTCTTTTATTACAGTAAACATTTGTCACAATTGAGGATTTTTTTCCCCCTAGGTTTGCTTATTTCTTTAGGGGTTTTTTGGAGAGTGGATATATAAGACAAAACCACTGGGTACTGCTGAAGCATATTGCTCTGTGTGGTTAAAAACATTTCAGTGTGTTTTAAGACATTTGTGTAACTTAGCAAAACTTTTCAGTGACAGCTTTCTTTCTTAGAAAAAACCCCTTGCATATTGATAAGAACTCCTGAATTGTAGAACTTGTTAATTCCTTCCTTTCTTTCTCTGTCTCTTTGTATGTGGCTAAGGGGATAAAAGGGACTGAGAACCATTCTTTTCGTGAAATAATTTTGAATTGAAAAAAGTAAGAAAAATATTCAGTTTGAAAAGGCTCTACTCTATTTAACAACTATAAAATAATAATAGAAAGACTTTAATGCAAGGCTTCCTACAAACTGCAGCACCCAGTTATTTGACAACAATTGCATGTTGCTTGTTCAGGGCCATCAGAAGTCACTGGTGCTGTTGCCTACAGACCCTGGCAAGGCAAGTGCAGATGTGGGCTGTGGCTTTACTTGCAAAGGTTGTCTGCCACTCTGTGTGGAGAAGAGCATCATTTTGTTTAATTTGGCAGGATTTTTGGACTTTGATAAAGAGAAAGCTTATTCTAAAAGTGCTTGTGGTCCTTAGGCCACCCACCACATCTTCATCAGAGAATTACTCCTAATGAAATGGAGAAAGGGGGAAAGTTTCTGAACTGTAGACAGTCTTGTTTTATATGGTGTTAAAGCATCTCAGAGCACTTTTATCCACTTGCAGCTATTTATAATTTTTAGCCATTTTTTGGAGTTCAGTTCATGTCCTGATGAACTGGAAGAAGATGGATGTTGAAGTAAGGTGAGGATTAACTGCAATTTTTCTGGCCTGTCTGGTTTATGAGTTTTCAAGTGCAGCCTTGTCCCTAAATGTTTCTGTCATCACAGATTTTATGGGTATGGCTGTGGGTGTATGAAGGTCAGGTTTGCATTCTGAGACCGTTTGAATTCTTTCTGCAGTTCTGAGTACCTGGAGTACATTACAGGCCCCTCGTGCATCCCTTTCCTTGAACGTCTGGGGAAGATGGGAATGGACCTTCTGAATCCAAGCCATCACAAAAGGGCTGCTGTCCTGCAAAAAGTACAGCAGTGCTTGGTGGGTATGGCTGGGAGGGGTCAGTGGAGGTGGAGAGAGTCACAACCTACCTGAGTTCTTCACCTGTCCATCTGTATTCTTTTGGGGGGTTATGTACTGTTTCAATCTTATTGTTTGCTGCTTAAGGAAACCTTCCTTAACAATTTTCCTTGATTCTGTGCGTGTTACAAAGTGTTCTCATGAGCTGTTGTTGCTGGCCAGGACAGCCTGGAGCTGACCAGTCTGCCCCTGGAGCTGCTCCCCTGGCTCCAAGCAGCGCCAGTCCAAACAGAGCTGTTGTGGCACAGGGAGCTCCATGGGAGTGGTGGTGGTACCAGGAGGATTTAGTGACTTCTGCTGTCTGGGAGCTGCAGTACTCACCAGTTTTTAGGGGAAACAAGTTCTTTGATGTAGCTGTGGCTATTCCTGTCCTTACACACAGTACCAGCTGTATAATCCCCAGTGTTTTGGCAGCTGCTTGAGAAACCCCTCAGAGCTCAGCCTTCTAACAGCAAGAGCTTGGGGCCCCTCTGCTGCAAGGGGCCGGGTGAGGGCTGTGCTGCCAGACAGAGCTGCACCACCTCTGCAGGTGCTGGGTGGTCACATTCCTTCTGTGTGATTCAGTATGGAATAAAGAATACTGAAAGCTCTGAGAAGTGCTTATGAAATATCACCAGTTGGATTGGTAAAACAGAAAATATAAGGCAGTCTCCTCAGAAATTGTAGATTAAGTTGCCAGTGCAAACTGTTGTGTCTTTGTTCCTTAAAGCTTAAGTGAGTTGTGATGCAGCTGAGTGATACAGGGCAAGAGCCAAAGTTAGCTCTGCCAACAGGGCAAATGCTTCTTGTTTCAGAACAGCTCCATTGCTGATGAATATGATGTTGACCTCCTTGGAAATCTAATCTGCCACTTACCTGCAGCCTTTCTACATGGCAGCATGTCCCTGAAGGCAATGGCAGCAGCCCTGCATCAATTCAAACTTTGCCAAGAGCTCAGCCATGAGCAGAAGACTGAAATTAAATACAAACTCCTTCAGTTATATGGGTAAGGTATTGGATACACCACCTTGGTCATGCTGGTGTTCAGGCCATGCAAATACCAAGCATTTGCTTTGCCCAGATGAACTGCAGTGAAAACAGCACAAAGCAGCTCCTGTCACTGGCCAGGCTCGAGGTCTTGTCCTCTAGAATGACATTTCTGTTCTTGTGTGTAACGTGATAACTGTGGAACAAAATACAACCCCAGGGACACCCTGCATGACTTAAGAGGAAAAGGAGAGAAAGTGTAATGTTTGAGGAGGGGCAGGCAAATAGACTCACTGACCTGGCAAGAGAAAGGGGTTATGGGCAGAGAACGGTGCAGGAATGCCAAGAATGGGAAAATGGAAGTGGGATACTTGGTGTGCTGGTGTGAGAAGACAAAGAAGACTGCAAGCACCTGTGGCAATAGGAGAGAGGAGAGAAGAAGCAGAGGGATGTAAATTTGGAGCAGCTCAAGCAGCAGAGCTGGCAGCCTGTTGGGTGTCAATAAGGACTCGGATTAGGCGGGCGATTGGAACCTCACTGGTATCAGCCAGGCAAAGAACAAAGCCACCCTCTATCTGGCAAGAATATATTGTTTCTCTCTTGCATTGTCCCTCAGAACTATCCTTTGAAAAGGGAGACTGGATGTACAGTTTCTAACCACCTCTTCACCCCAAAGTCAGCCACTTTATCCACCTAATCACGTTAGGTGCTGTTCAGCTTCCTGCTAGTCAGCATTTTTCTGTGATAGGGTAGCTGTATTTTTTATCAGATCCCATCCCTGCATTGATCTTCATACAGATCAGTTTTATTGAATCGTGGCACATGGTGCTAAGTAAGATTTTACTTTAGTTTATATTATTTAATTTTGAAAATATTTAAACATCCTCATAGTGGAACAACAAAGCAAATAAAGTTGTTTGTGGGAACATGAACTAGTAACGTATTTGTTGCTACCCTTTTCTGTAGGCTCTGTCAGGCTGAAAATTATTTATTTATTGAGTGCTTTATTAAGTCACCCACCAAAATGGGTTGACTAACATTTGTCAGATTTGGATGACGTTTCTACTTCTCTTTTGATAAGCATTTTGCAGACTACTATTGCAATATGAACTGACAGGAAATGGTAAATTTTCTTTCTAAGAAAGAATGATTTCTCTTTGTTCAAAGACTGTAATGCTAAGAACACTTGACTATTGAGGGAGAGCTCCATCACTGCCATATTTGAAGGGTTTTTCTGATTATATTGCGAGTTCTACTGATGCCCTATGCCCAGAGAGATGAGAAAATGCAATCTGATGCTAATAACAATGAATCATCACATTGGCATAGAACTGTCTGTGTATCTTGTATGATAAAGTGTCATAAAAACACTGAAGTTTTAGTATTATTTGTATTGTAACTTTCTTTATTAATAAAACCTTTCAAAATATTTTTTCAGCTCCTCAAACAACTGGACAGCAGAAATAACATTAGATGTTGGACCATTCATAGCTCTGCTGTCAAAAGAGGAATTGAATGTCCTTGCTGAAAAGGTATGCTTTTATTAAAAATTTTAAATTTGTAACATATTTTAGAACTTGGATTTGTGAATGTTATAATGCAGTCTAAATTATGTAACCCGAATGCTAAAATAGGTAAATAATTCTTTTGTCGAAGAACCCTGTGTTAATGTTGCACATATTCTTGGCTCCAGCAAATGAGTTTTCTTCTTGAGAGTAATGTTACTATAAGCAATTATTTGCATGTGTACAATGACAATTGCACATTTTCCCACAGGAAAAAAAATGGGACATTTGTAGTGACGCAGATTCATTTTTAGTACTTTACACCTTGCAGTGCTCTTTACTCCATCCCCCTGCCTTCCAACCATAAAAGTTGTGTTTCTTATCCTGTTATTAATGGGATCATACTGATCAAATTAGCATTTACTCATGTGGCCCTTTGCCCTGGGGCCAGCGTAGCACAAGTAACGATATCTGATGGCCTCAGCATTGCACTTTGTAGTTTCCTTGCCCTCTTTAGTTCATATAATCTTAATTTTTTAATGCATAGGAGTAAACCATACTGGAATGAGAGATTCATTCTTCAGCAGAAATATGTGAACACAGTCAGCAGCTTTTCCCCTGGAGATAAAGCTTATAATTGACCAGGTAGAATAGGACTCTTCAAAGGAGAGGAAGGTGTCTAGCAGGGTGGAGGAGAGAGGTCAAAAAAGCCTAAAGAAGACAAACAGGTCAAAGTTATTTCTCATAATTAAATTGGGTTCCTATTCTTATACTTCCCTGGCAAATTTAAGACAAGTGAGACGAAGCCCATATTAAAATGATGGAACTCATTGCTCCAGGAGGGTCTGGACACAGATGCCAATCAGGCAGTGCTCAGGTGTTGCCAGAAGCTGAGAGGGCATACAGGAGGGAGAATCACTCAGGATTTGCTTTGTTCCTAATATTTTCCCCCTCAAATGTGTGCTGATGACCTTTCAGTAGCAGCCAATTACTCTTTTCTGAAACATCTGCACAATGGGATGAGGCTGAGCTGTCACTAACCCCTGCTTTGCTAAGGGCTGCACAATTATTTCTCCACAAATTGGTTTGTTTTAAAAGGGAGAGAGAAGTCTTATTTATTCTTTCCTTTTGAAGTTCCCAGATACCATTTTACAAATAGCAAAGACAATTGGACCAGTTTCTTCAGCTGAGGAGCTTCTTCTGTCAGCCGTGTTCGAGTCAGTCTCCAGCGGCACTGGCAGCACCCGCCCGTCTCTCAGCAGAGCTGGTCAGTATTTGCACCTGGGGCCTCTGCAAAGTGCTGCCATTTGGGGCTGTGATGGTGCAATTCAAACAGACTTTGTCTCACTTTGTCCTCGAATGCATTCTGAGAAGCCAAACAATAGAAGTGAAGTATTGAGCAACTTAAAGACTTCTAGCAAAAACCAGTGAGAGTCTTCACTCTGCTGCTCGTCGGAGTTGTATGATGCACTGACTAATTGCTGAAACATTTTCATTACAGGATTGCATAATTAAGCATTTCCTGGAATGTTTCTGAGTGCACAAAGGAAAACAATGAACGGTTTGAATTGGAGGGGTTTGTTTATTTTTAATTTTTTCTTTATTTTTACTTGTAATCTAATTGAAACCCCTCGAATTAAAAACCTGTGAAGGTGACAAGTTACCCTTGTGCCAAAAGATTGCACATAGTTAATCCTTTGCCAGACATCAGCATATGGTGACTGATCTGTTCTTAAGTCTGACAGTGGGGGCACTGTGTTTTTTCTGACCAAATGGACAAAGTTTGTAATCGTCTAGAAGGTATCTTAATTAGCAACCAAATGAATCTGTTAGAATCTCTGGTGACGAATGGAACATTTTCTTTCTCTAAGGTACCTACTTTGACTATATTCGATTGTTATAATAACTATTCTTTTTCTTATCTGAAATTCACCCAGGCAGAATTTGTAAGCTGTGCCTTGGAAAACAATCCTGCTGTAGGGAAAGCTTTTGAAAAGCACCAGTGGGAATTTAGACCCAAACAAATTCAAGGAGTTTGATATTTGTCTGCCTTTGTCTTTGAAAATCCCCCCATTGGTTCTCTGCCTAGCAGAATAGAGGTTCAAGCTCTCAGCAAGCCCTGGGCCATGATGGAAATCCAAGTGCTTGTACAACAGGAACTCTGAATGATGACTGTGTGTCTCTGGGAATGAATTTGCCTCTTACAATGCTGTATTCGTAGACAGAGAGAGGTAGAGGGAGTTCTAAGACTTGTGTTTTTTCATAGCCTGAAACAAAACATGACCTCAGTTGATCAGAGGAGTCATTACACAATCATCAGGCTCTAAAAAAGCAGGATTGAGCTGGTGAAATAACAGGGTGTTAGTTCACCTGTATGCATGAAATTCATTCTTCCTACAACAAGTAAATCAGCAGATCATAAGCCATATTTCTTTAGACACGGGCCACAGGACTAAAGGTTCAGCAGCAGGTATTTCAGTCTGCTTGTGTCCTTATGTGTGCTTTTTTAAGCTTCTGGATCTACATGAATCCCAAAGACTTTTCTAATCAGTCCAGCTCATGTCCAGTGCAGCTGCAGAGCTCTCTCATCTGCATTGCAAGACCAATACAAACCTGTGTCTGAGATGCTACCAGAGAGCAGTGGCAGTGCTGGAGAAAGAACTCAGGTTTCTCACCACAAGCACTGAGATGTTATAATGTATATATATATATGTATATATATATATCAAACTACATGTATAGCAAAAGGAAGAGCAAAGTGGCATCACATCAAAAATCTAATTAGTATTTCCCTGTGTGTCTGGTGTGTTAAAAATGATGAAATCAATGGGGTTTTTTTCAAGGACACAAAGTCTTAGGTTTTCGTGGCTTGGGGAAGGGAGCTGCACTGTGTCTGGATGGGCAGTATTTACATGAGAAAAGCTGACCTTCTGCAGCAGGGGGAAGGGAAACAATGCAGCTTCAGAAGAGGGAGGTAAAGGGAGAGCAGAACATCAGCTGGTACAGTGGAAGCTGCACAGCATTTTCGTTTGCTCAACAGATTCAGTCTTTTCAGTGTTCTACCCACTACTGCAGCTTCCTTTGATGCAAATAAATCCCTCCTCTGCCTCCTTTCAAAGTACAAATCTACTTTGTACATCCTCGCTTTAATTTATTTATCTGGGGGAGCTTAGCTGAGGCACAGCATCTGTGAAATCCATGCTTTTTACTGGTAATGACTGTATCTGAAGACATGTAGGGATTATTTGGTTTAGATAATTATTTAATAAGGTTTTCCCAAATTAGTGACAGGAGAGGGAGCAGTAAACAACCACATTAGGATTCTAATTTCTGCTTTCCATCAACATTAGAGGTAGATTATGCCAACAAAGACTAGGATTTGTTAAAACACACAATGGAAACTGTCTGGTTTGGTAATGCATAGGGCCAGAACCTGACTGTAAATAAGATTTTTAAAGGCAGTTTGTCTGTCCAAACAGTTCTGTGGTGAGTGAACAGCCCTCTCTAGATCCTGACATTTTAACAGCAGGCTTGACATAAAGAACAAGCACCATGCTTCTCTGACACATCCAGCTTCTGTCTTCACCTTGTTTAAATGTCAGGCAAGTCTTACAAGACATATATCTCTATCAGGGCATTTCAGAGTGCAAGGACCTCTCATGTCTGTTACTTTCCTGTTGAGTTGGATTCACTGTTTGAACGTGGCGTTTATTCAGCTGAAGCTCTTTTTGGTGAACTTCCACCAGGGTCATCCCAAACATTTGCATTTCGCTCTTATTGAATCAAGGCTCCCAGCAAAAGGGGGCTTTACCTCAGAACAAGCCCTTGCCTGGGTTTTGATGCCTTTAGAGAGTTAGACTTGAAAGAAACTTGCAAGATACTGGTTGTTCTTATTGCACACATCCATATTTTAGTTTTATTATGGCATCCTGCATTGTAACTGTTTTGAAATGTTTGTCTGCTCTTGTCCAGCATGCACTGCCTTTGGAGTACAAAAGAATATAACCAGCGTCTTGCAAATTAGGCAACTTCTAGTTTTATATCCAGGACATGAACAATATAAATATTTTTAAAATTATTTAATTACAAAATAATTAATTTATCAATGTCACGTGAACTGCAGTTAATTTTCATAGTCTGTTGCTCTCTTAAATATCAATATTGCTTTGATTTATTTTGTTGTCTCTTTGATGAAAACTCTTGCTATTTGACTTTTTTCAGATTGCTTGGGAACCAGAGCTCCTTCTTCAAATGAAATAATTAAATTAGCAGAAGCAAATGTCTTTTGGTCAGTTCAGGAACTGGAATGCATGGACCCAGGGACTTTTGACAAAAATGTGGAACTTCTTGGGACTGTCTCAGGTTTTAACATCTCCCAGCTGACTGCCTTGAAGGAGAAAGCCAAGCAGGTAACTATCCTGACTGTGGAGGAAAATTAAATCTGTAATTTGATTTGGTGTTATTGAACTATGCAGTTCTAAAATAACTGTGCTATGTCAATGTCACTACTGCCACAAGATTATCTATGGTTTATTGGAAAAATAATGTGAGGTGGTGATAGAAGACTATTGCCCGTGCTTTAGAGTCAACAGGCAAGTAGTTCTGAGCTATTGGCAGCTGGAAAAGTGAAGGGTTTTTACTTTTGAATTGCTTTTCTGCTGGCTTCTCACTTTCCTTTCATAAATGAAAAATCAGCAAGCAGTACTAGGGGCTGTTGATTGCCCTGCTGAGAATTAAGCTTGGCATGTTAAACTGTGTCTACATCGATGCTAAAGATAGCTTACAGTGGGGTAAACCCAAACTGACTGAAAGGGAGTTACTGGCTGAATGAAGCTCCTTCTTCCACCTGCTTGTCACAAGCAGGGACAGATCCAACAGCAGGAACTTTTAGGGAGGGAAAAAAAACACCTACATTTTGTCTTTACCAGGAGCACAGTCGGACAGAGGACAGTGCTGGGGGCAGGTCAGCACTCTGGCTGGGTCTGGGGCATCAGCACCCAGTCTGGGCTCTGAGCAGCCCTGCCTGGGCCACTGTGGGCTGGCAGAGAAGTCAGACCTTGCTCCATCCCTGTTGTTGCCATTGCACTTTTCCCTGGGGGTCACCTTCTCTTCTGTTTCGTGGCTGCCTGCACTGCCAGGGAACAGGCAAATTCCCAAACATTCAGCAAGGAAAAGCCTTAGGGTGCAGTAAGACAAATTGTTTTGGTTGCAGAAAACCCAGAGGTGAAGAGGTTATTGGTGCCAGCCTGGCTTCAGCTTCCTGTCAGCAGCTTCTGCTGGAGGTATCTGCTCTCTGCTCCCATCTCTGCATGGCTACTCTGAAATCCCCTTCTGTCAAAATGATCCAACATTTAAAAGTCCTTTTTAGGTCCCATCAGATCATTCTGACAGAATGAGGTTGGGAAGCATCTACAAGTTGCAGTTGGCTGTAAGTAGCACAGAGTGCAAGAGGCTTGGAGACCTGAGGGCTGTGACCACTGGAGGAAAGTGGGAGCAGGGGCCAATGTGGGCCTGGGCAGCATCTCTTTAACCAGCAGCTGCAGCCAGTAGTGGAGCTGACCATGGATTTGGGGTTAATAAGGCCAATTGTGCAATTTTTTAGCAGTGAAGCTCAGCTTTTAAAACAGTGGAACTGCAGGTGCTTGAAGAGCAGTGGCACTGCCCAGACTTCTGAAAGCAGATGGTGACTCTCTGCAATTGTGTCTCTGCTGCCTTGTTGCAGGAGGACAACTGCAGCAAATATATTCTTCCCAAGACAGCTTCCCTCTGTCAGCATGGACACAGGTGGGTAGGAAAAGGGGGAAAAAATGTGATCCTAGAAGAAAATAAAAAACAGTGTTCCCTTGAGTTAGTGGGAACTAATATTCTTTACAGCAGTGCAACATTATTGGTGTACTTATAGAGTGGTATCAGTTGTAGGGAAATTGCCAGCAAGGTTGGTACATTCACATTTCTGGCTATATTCAAAGACACACAGAGCTGAATGGCAGTATATTCTCTGTGTGAGTGTTTGTACAGGTTTCTGCTAGACAAAGACAGACTCCCTATATATAAATTTGCAAAATGCAATGTGGTGTTACACTGAACATGAAGCACGAGAAATGAGATAGGACAGGCAAAGCTTTTTGAAATTATGTGCATAAGATGCCGTTATGTTATTAACATCTTTGATTAAAGGTTTCATTAAGCCTGTACTACTCATTGTTCCAAACTAATTCAAAAACTCTAGTTATCAGATTGTGTCTTAATGAAAGTAAGAAGCTTAGCTCACTTGTAAGTGGAAGGTGTCCCAGCTCTGCAGCAGTGACAGCTGTATGGATCTGTAGTCTCTAGGTGAATGAGGACAAAGGAGTGTTTCAGTTTCATATGTTGTGTTATTTATATCATTCTGCTTGAGATTTCACCCAGCACTGTCAGATAATACTATTTATGAAGTACTTCAAATTCTGTAGTTTATGGCCTAGATCAGGAAACAGACACATTTTTGCCTGTATGTGTTTAATGTATCTGTTAAGCTAGAGAATTAAAAGGTTTAAAATTGGGCTAATGCTTTTTACTATCTATTTTCTTTGGAAATGATTGAAGCTTCCCAGGCTTAGACCCTTTATGACATTGTAAAACCAACATAAAAGGTTTGGTGGAAACTCAGCTGGGAGGTACAAGTCCAGCAATGCATCTCTTAAACAAATCCTTAACCCGAGGGTCATAGCTGGGGAAGGCACCCCGGCAGTCCTGGGGCTGCTCTGTGCTGGAAATGCACATTGGTACAAACAGCAGAGAGCCTGCAGCTCTGTGCAAGGAGTATTTAATTCCAGAGATCCAGAGTCCTGAGCCCTACTTCTTTATTTTCTGGAGGTTGTACAGCTTCATGTCCATCTGATGGTGCAGACACTATTTAGTAGGCAACTACAGAGATGCTCTTCAGCAAGTCCTCAACTAGCTTTGTCCTTTCTAACTTTTTGAAAAAAACTTGAATTGCAGCTATCCTGAAAATGGAGTAAATATTTTTCTGACTCAGACAGTAGCCCAGCCCTGGGCTTTTAGTTGTAATTTTCTAAGTGGAGTTAGCAGCACAATGTTGTACTAGAAACCTGTCATGTATTCACTGACACAAAGCAGAGTAGCTGAAATACATGAGAGATTTAAAGTGAGCCTTTTTTTTAATGTGTGCTTGTCTAGTTCAAGTCACTTCCTCCAGCCAAAATCCAGTGTCTTTTTCTGTAAAGGCAATTGGCCACATTAAGGGAGATACTGACCACTGTCTATCGTCTTCTATTGTTGTCAGCTAAATATAATTGAAGGTTCTGGCCTCTGAAAATTCAGCTCTTGATGGACTTTTATTATTCTTTATTCAGGCAGAACTTTTCCTGATATCAGAATTTCCTTTGGGCTGCTTGGTGACAGCTTTTCAATCACTGTAACTTTATCACACATAAAAGCAGGGGAAGTTGTCAGTTTAAATACATTGGTACTGGTTTAGAAGAGCCCCTGTTCTGGGGGTTTTTTTTGTTTGTTTTTTACAAAGCTTTACAGATTGAATTGTATCTGTACGAACACATTTAAATTATTTTTTATTTTAACATTGTATGAACACAAACTAGAAATAGGAACTTTAGGAACTGGCTCTTTGTCTGTATTACTCAATTCTCTACTTTGTCTTTCCTTGTCAGTGTGACTGGTCACAAAAGCAAATTAGAAGTCAGTCCCCTGGAGCAATTGCAGCTGGGTAGAAGCCTGGGTAGTCCAGGTGCTGCCTTCTTGGCAGTATAACAGTGTGGATCTAGGCACGGATTCCCATTTTTATTGTTCTTAGTGGTTTTTCTCCTACAGCCAGACTTCCAGCAGTTCCTGTTCTGACTCATCAACAAGTCCAAGCTGTAAAAATTGCAGTGTTTTTAGATGAACTGACCATTATTGGTGTAGAACCTCAAAAACCTTCACAATACCTAAGCTCTGCCTTTTGTGCGCAAAGAGGAATATTCAGGTTTTAGGACTTTAAACCAAGGGGTTTGGGAACGGTGTGTATATAGAGGAAGAGTCATAATGATCTAGCAGTTATTAATACTCTCCTCTATAGGTTTGGGGGTTGCTGCCAGACTGGAGGAGTTACCAAATCATCTCCCTGGGCCACATTGCTCTGGCACTCAGTGAACAGGAAATCACAGAGCTGCATCTGCACTCCATCGACACCGTTGCTGTTCTTAGTCAGCAAACAGAGTGGACTCTTACCCAGGTGAGTGAGTGAGTGAGTGAGTGAGTTACTGAATGTAGTCCTGGTGAAAGGCTCTGGATTCAGGCCCTCTGAGACTCAAGTCCTGGAATTGCCTGGGAAACACCACACTACTCCCTGCTGCTTTTCTGCAGCTGTGACCCCAGTGAAAGTGGCCAGGTAGGCCAGCACTGGTGTCTGCCTGGCTGGGGGCTTTCCTGAGGAGATGGCCAAGACAACATCAATCACTGTTAACTGGGGTGGGGCTGACTGTGTTCTTTAGCACTTGCCCACCAAGCAGTGGAAAGAGGTCAGAAGCTCCTCTCACATTGGCCCTGGATGAGACACTACTGCTAGGAGAACTAGTCCTTCCTAACTTTCATAATAAGAGTTAAAAGCTTCTATTTATGCATGCAATTGGCAGCATATTTCTGACTTTGTGGCCCATACCATGAGGGCTCTGTGGCTGCACAGATGCTGGCATGGTGGCAGTTCTGGCAGAATATCACAAATCTGTTTAATAGATCCATGTTCTGAAGGGCACCATAAGAAGGAAGCTCTTGGGAGGACTTTATACAAAACCAGCTTGCTTTTGAGGTTTCCTGCTGTCAGTAAAAGTAGCTAGTTAAAAGAGATTCATCCTGCTGAACTTCAGTTGTCTAAAAGTTAGGCAGCTAGTTAAGCTAGTTATTTGAGGCTCAGCATTGTGGGTAGATTAAGAAATCTTGGAAGATGCTTGTTTCTTTCACTGGCTTTGGAGGATGCCTTGGTGGCAGGCTTGAGCTGGGCTCAGTTTTTAAAGGCTTAGTTTAGAATGAGCACCATCCTAAATTACTTTGGCTTGGAAAGGCACTTTGGTACCAATATCCCATTCATATCTGAAAATTAATCCTAAACACAGGTCACCACTGATAGGTGGCACTTAAATAAGACAAGTCATCCTGAGTATTAAAAACAATAAAAATTATATACTGATCCCCTTAGGTATTTTATATTTTCTTGTAGCATTTTAACTGATTCTGAGGCAATCCAGCACCATTTCTTCTGGTGAAAGCTTCCCTTGTGACCTGGCAGAAGAAGTACACAGTGTTTTCACACCATTTGCACTTAGCAAGTGGTTGGGTGACAGTGCCCTGTTTTAGTGTCACATATAGGTGGTGACAGTGCTCCTCCTGAAGGCCATGGCCATACACTGGGGACACTCAGGATATATATTTATGCTCCATAGCTTCTGATAAGACTTTAACCATCTAGTAACAAAACCTTCAATTATATTTACCCTGTTCATGCATACTATCTTACTGGTTTTGTAGGCAAGAGCTATTTTGCAAGGTTTTCTAGAAGACTCTGGCCAGACCATCAGCACACTAAAAAGTTTTGATTTAGTTGGACTAGGAGCAATCCTGTGTGCTTTGAACTCCACAGAAATCAAATCCATAAGGACTGCTGAATTCAGGTATTGCATTTTATACCTAATGAAATATTTATTAGTAACTCTATTGATAAAATTTATTGTGCCATTTTTGTTCTGTTTAGATTTTCAGAGCCTAAAGGACACCTTTTTGCATTTTAAATGCCTTTAGAAAAGCAGTCACTGTTATGGAAGGCATACAGTAGCTTAAAACATGTTCTTTTATAGTATTCCTCTGACATTTATATCCCACCATTTAAGTATTGCATCGAGAAATCTGGGATTTTGCTCAAAACCTTAAATGTTTGTATGCAATTTATGCACTTGTATTTTAAATTGAAAACTGGTTTTACAGTCTTCTTAAAGCAGGCTAAGTATATTCCAGACCTATTTCTACTGGCTGTAATTGCAGTGTGTAATGTTGACCTCGTTGCCTTTTGCAGTGCTGCAGTTGCAAGAATTGGCCTGTTGTTTTGTAGCACCCCTGTCCTGAGGCAGTTTAAGAAGATGACAGAATCCGTGTTTGGTGCTGCTACCAGCTGGAATGGCTCTATTTTACAGGAAATTGGTACTATAGCAGGTAACAAAACTACAACTCCAGATGGTGATAGTTGTGAAGCATTGCTAGTAAGAGAGGGGCTCACGTAGCTGGGAATTTTTCTAGACTGGCAGAAGACATTTCTTCCAGAGGGGAGTCACCTGCAGGCACAGACATCCAGCAGTTTCAGAAGCACTAAGGAAAAGTGGTATCCTCTGTAAGGTTCTGTAAATCTGGTCAAACTGACCTTGGGAAGCACAGCCTGAAGTTACTTGGGTCCTGTAAGCTGGAAAAGGTAAATCAAGGAGGGCAAAACCAAGCAGGATTCCAGACCCAATCACTCTTTGTGAACCAGGCTGTACTGGGAGGAGCTGTGCTCTGGCTGCCCGAGCATCCTGCCTGGAAAGAATGGGCTGCCCAGGGAAGAGCACAAGGGCAGGATTGGCCTGGAGTGATATTTCTCCAGAGTGCTCTTGCAGCCTCGGAGATTTCCTGAGCCAGAGGTCACTCCCGGTTTTGTTCCTGGATTTGTTTCCCTGTTACCATTTAACTGCACATTGAACTCTCATAAATTTTAGCATCCCCGATGCCTGTGGCAATGATTCCCCACTGTAACTACCTAAGGGGTGAAGAAGTCACTCCCATTGCATGATTATGTTCCCTAACCTCAGATCAGAAGAGACTGTGAACGAGCATTCCCTAATAACACTGCTTATGATTTTATAGGTTCTTGTAATTCTCTTTTCCAAGATAAAATAACTCAGGTAAAGTACATTCCATGTCAATGGCTAAGGTCAGATGATTTGTAATGCTGGAATATAATGAAAGGAACAAAACATAAAAAGAACCAGCATCTCTCTATAATGGCCTGGAATAAACCATTTATTATATATCTTTTATGAATGCTTAAAGTTTATATTATCTTAAAAAGAAATGTAATAAAAAGAACATTAACTGAGTTTTGTTTGGCTTTTTTAGGTGGTTTGAATGAGGATGAATTAAAAGCTTTTGATAAAAGCTTGATGCCGTATTTCCAGCCATCAGCAGTAAGACACATACCTCCTGAAATTTTCCAAGTAAGAGCCTGATTACTGAAGAAGTTACTAAATTTCTACTCTAGTAGAAATAAACTGCAGCACTGATTTATAGGTTTTGGGTTTTGGCAAAAAATTTTCTATGGTCTGTTAAGTGAGAGACCATCAAGGATCTGGAACATTAACTTTCAGCTGTATCATCTGTATTTGTGATGCCCATGAAATATGCTAGACAAGCTTTATTCATCCTTCAGAATGCATCCCAAAAAAAAAGCAAGTATCACAAAACAGGGAGTGGACTCTGTATCTTCCAACATTTTATTCAGATTTGAGTTTTCTTCTCTGTTTATTAACATTTGCAAGGATGCTGTAATAGCTACAGATTTCTCTGCTGACTGTGTAAGAGCTGTTTTATTAACCTAAAATCTGGCACCATTCTCCTGAGTTAGCTCTGAAAAACAGATTGTACAGGCAGATACAGATCAGAAAGGAATTACATCTAATTACAGCAGTACTGAATGTGGACCAGAAATTAGAACAGGGGTCCTGAGATCATTGCCCTGGACTTTTTTTGACTTAGTGACAAGATTAATACTCTGCCTGGGCTGGTCTCTTTCAGATGCTCAGGCAAGCAATGTACTTATGGACAGATGAGCTAAACAGAGTGTTAACTGTGTCAGCTCCCATAAAAGAGAAAATCTCCTTGAGCACTGTTTGTGCACAGTACCACTGACAGTTCAGATAAGCCTAAAATGTCCTTATTGAAAATATTTCTTTGCAAAGCAGCTCTACATAATCTTGTAGAATTTCTATCAAACAACGTTTTTGTTAGTAAGAGCAATAATGATTCTACAAAAAGTAATTAACAAAAAGCAGGGTACCTCTTTGGAAGAGTTTTCTGTATTTGAAAGATTCAAAGCAGGTTTTGGTTTTACACAGGTTTTTTATGGCCTCACTTTGCAGCTGTATAAATTATTCAGATTTCAACTTACGAAAAATTACATTGTATTATGGACTTCAAGTGGGTTAAGAAGATGCTCAATTCAAAATGTCTGGACCTGTAGGCATTTCCATGAGTTTGCTCAGTTCAAACCACCACATCATTTGGCGGACAATGAAAAATGGGCAAGGGCTTGCTCCATCATCTGACCTACTTGCAAGGGGAATTTTGTCTTTCCAAAGTAGAACCTAGATGCAGAATTGTTGCAAGAGAAAAAGCTTGTTGTGTAGGAGGGTTAAAATGCTTGTGACTGCAGAATGTTAACTAGAACTAAAGCAATCCAGCCTGCCCAAAAATGCAGGCTTTACAAACGGGTTAATTGCTTTGTGATATAAGATAATTACTGTAAGATTATGATTGCCATGTTTAATTTTTAAATTTAATATGAACAAACTGGGAAGATTTTCAATTTAAAAGAGAAAGATTGAATGATGAGATTAAAGCATGGGGTCTTTTCATCTCATTGCTCTACTGCTAACTATAATGAAAGGTCAAATGTAAGTTCAAGTGAGGTTGCTTGGGAGCAGATGTAAGAAATAATAAATGAAAACACAAGAGGATGCACAATGCCATCAGTCTTTGAACAAATCAGAAAAGAAATGGCTGGAAAATTAAACTCCAACAATATATTGAAGAAGTGTCCAATACAGTGCTGGCACAGAAAGCTTCTCAAGCTGTCAGCTCCCAGCATCAAAGAGAAAGGTGACAGAGAGATGAGTGGTCAGGGAAGTAAATGAACACAGAGGATTTTTTAAAGCTCTATCGAGCTCTTTTATAGCAACACATTGTTGCAGGCTACTGTCCCTCGTTCCAAATGCAAGGCAGTGCTGACTTCTGATTCCTTACCTGCCTTCTATAATTGACAGCCTAAGCCAATTTTCCTGTCTTTTGTTCCTCCCAGGCATTGTCCCCAGAACAAATTGCAAACCTGGGCCCTGAGAACGCCGCCATGGTTACGGGATCACAGCGGGAGCACTTGGATGCATCCCAGCTCCAGAGCCTGGGGCTGGCCCTGGATGGAGGCAGAGCCAGCAGCCCAGGGACACAGAGCAGTGCAGGATCTGCCCAGGAGGGGCAAACCCCAGCTCTGAGTGGTGAGTGGGGCCCTCCCTGCTGCTGCTTAGGGGAAGGGCACACACCGGTGGGCTGTGAGGTCTCACAGCATGCACCAGGATCAGGCCTCTGTTCTGAGGGTGGGCTGCAGTGAAATTTACCAACCAACTCTTACAGTCGTGCCTCAAATCACGTGCCTGACCTCCACAAACAGCCAGGAGGATGTTGGATTTACCCACAGCAAGAGGTAATGGAGGAAGTCTGTCAGATGGCATTAGCAGCTGTCCAGTAGCATTACACTGTGCTAAGCACTAGCTTGTGTAAATATACTCTGAAACAGTGAGCTTTTCCCTCTCCTTCCTTCCCACATTCTTTGCCTAAATTTAAGGTAGAGGTCTCCATCTCTGGACCTTCAGATCACAACCTTTATGTGCAGCAAAATGTTGTTTGCAGAGCTGCAAGTGGGGAAGGAGGTAGCACTGGGGTGGATTAGCATCTTTATCCAGATTGTAGGACCATTGAATGGTTTTTCCTGCCATTCTCATCCTATTTGGAATTAAGGCCTATTAGTACCTATACTTCAGTGGTTTAACCTTTTACTTCTGCATATTGCAGTTTACACTGGGCAAGTCACACTGGCAATGTGTGTTACAGTGAGATTTTGCACATGGTGAAGACGATGTTGAGAACTTACCCCTATCAGACAGCAAATACTGTTGCTTCCAGTGACACGAGCGAGACATAAGCTGTTGAAGGAGAGAGAGGGAAGCTGAAATGCTGAGATAGGAGTAAGGGGAACTAAACTGCTATGATGCCCTTGCTGGAATTAGAGCAGACCTTCCCAGAGGCACCTGGGAAGTGCTCTTAGCCCAGCGCCCTCTTGGGTGTGACCTGTTCCTTCTGGAGGTGTGCCAAAGGGAGGAGTTTTCTGGGTAAAGATCACCTGAGCTCTTGGGCTTCTTGTCCATTGTTCCTGTCTCGCTGTGAAATGCTTCTCTTTGGAGCTGTGTATGTTAAACTGGAAGTGACATCTCTTCAGAGCTGAATGCAGTTAGGATTCGACTGTTGGAATTTTCTGCACCACTTTGGGGTGGTGTAGATAAGACTTCTAGAGCTGAACTTTGGTGTGACACTAAGACATAAAGCCTTCTGCTTTCCAGGTGCTCCTTGTTTGAGTGGCTTTGGCATCTGGCTGTGTGCTGTGTTTACACTGCACCTGCCTTTCTCAACCCACAGGTGTTGAGCTTGAGGTAAGTTATATTGGAGGTAATTTTATAACAGAAGCACCTGTAACAGAGAAGAAGGACTGTGGGACACTCTTCCTGCTTTGAATACAAAGATAAAATTATTGAATAATTTTTCTGTATTACAAAGGTGTCTTGTACCTTGGTTAGACTATCTCTGAATCTAATCAAGGGGAAAACACTTTATCTTATCTTTATTGTAAAGCCAAACATAACAAAGGTATATTTAAAACTCCATGTAACACCAATCAATTACTGCATTGTTATTTGGAACATGTTCTTGGTTTCACTCTGTGTTTTGCCTATTCCAGGCTATATATAAGATTTTATTCCACAAATGCTTTGATAAACACTATTTAGTGGAGTATTGCCATTAACTTTCATTGGATTTTAACATTTTGGCAAGCTCACAATTAAGAAGAGCACTAGTGGGCCTAAAGTTTAGGTTCCAATTAGGCAAACTAAATGCTTAAGTCTTTAAGATTGCAAAGAAAAGCATGTCAAAGGACTTAATATTTTTCTTTGCTTTGATTTTCAGTGTCCTGGAGCTTACAACAGAGATGCTAAAGATAAAAGAGTGTCAGCTCAGCATGAACAGTAGAATCAAGAGACTCTGAGATTTCTGAGGGTAGAGTGGTTAAATTCTTACAAGCAAGACCCTCATCTGCCATCATGATGAGAACTATCTCCTTTCCATAGCTTCACCATTAACAAGTAAAACAGTATCTCTCCAAATAGTCCAAATTTAAAAATGGGAAATGGCTTATCTGTCTCATGAGAAAATCACTGAAATATAGGATTTTGTGCTAGCAAGGAACTTGAATTACAGTGGGGACAGGTAGCAGGGGACTGTTATTTGGAGGCTGATGTCTGATACCCAGTGCTTTTTACATGGGCTGATTTGGTCATGCTGTTGTGTCCATTTGTTGGGTTTTCTTCTACTTCAGTGCACATTCCTTGGAGAGGGGCTATCCTTCTGTGTGGTGTAGTAGAAACTGCACTAAAAGTTACTGCTGTTGCAATAAAATAACTTCATCTCAGGCTGCTAGTTTAAATCCTGCTCAGACAAGAAGCGATAACAGGCTCTTAAAATTTAAGCACCTCTACAAAACGTGGTTTCCCCATGGCTGTTTGTATTCAACACTTGACACTGAGGGCATTGGCAATACTATCTGTATTTCCTGTGACAAAATGCACCATGGAAACCTCCTTATGTTCATCAAGAGACAGTCCTTTCACTTCAGGTGGGGTTGAAGTGTATGCCCGGGAATAGTAAGGGGAAACTGTTCACTGGGCCTACACACTACTGGGACTGTCAATCCAGTACTTCCCACAAGACTTAGAATAAGGAATTTCTCATAATTATAAACCATAGATATTTTCCTGTGTTTTATCAGCATATGACTTACAGGTCTAATATTAGCTTCTCATGCCACACCTCAGTATTTTAAACAATGGGGAAAAAAAGATGTATTAAAAATCCTCTTCATGTGAACACACATTTTAATCTCATTCAACATGATTTTAGACCATGAACACATGGCACCGTTTTCCATTTTGCCATTGCAAAAGTCTTATTTTTTCTAGACTAAAAAAGGCAATGCATAGATTGAAAAGTTTTGCTTTTTCGTTCAGGGCTGTACTGTAGTAAATGCCCTTCAAACTATAATTTGTATTTCTTTATGGCAAACATTACATCTGGCTTCTCAGCCCTGAAAGTAGAACTGAAATTTCGCTCAGGTGGGGAAGCAATAGGAGTGGGAGGGAGAGCTGGAGGGAAGAGCCTGGCTGCTGCTGGGGAAGGTGAATGTGAGCTGTTGCTACTGTTGGGAGTACCAGTTCCCACCACAGTCCCATATATTCTGTAATTCCTGCAGCAGCAGGGGCTAACTTGATTTTCAGGGCTTTGTTATTGGCAAAGTAGGCAGTGAGAGCCGTTTCTCACCCCCTCCTTTCCCTCTCCCCCTTCAGCAATCTGCTGCTCTGGGAACTGCCTTTGCCTATAACTAACCCTGGCAAGTGTGACATGATGTTACAGATAATACTACATGCTTTAGTTCTGCATTTTATAAGCAAAGAATTATGATTGCTGCAAACTGTCTGACACTTTTTTCTCTAATCCTCACGGTAAGATTCCAGCTTCTCCAGCTGCATTTCCTTTTCTGCACGTGAACATAATTGAGACATATTTAAATAGGAAGAAGGTTGTTTTATTAATCCCAGAAAATACATACAAATGTCCACTACAGCCAAAAAATACTTCAGTGGGTCAAATGCATTATAAAGATTTATCTGTGTTTTCACATTAAAAGTTCTGCCTCACTCAGATGTGAAAGTACTAAAAGGTTGTTTGATTTCTAGAAATTGCCTGACTTGAATCCTGTGTGCACTTCTGAAGATGCAGGAGAGTGTTTTCATGTCAAGAAGACAGTCAGCATTTCCAGTTCAGCTGCTTAGGTCAGATACGTGACTTAGCTCTACCAAGCCCTTCAAAAATCTATATGAGCTGAAAGTGATCTTCTTCTGTCAATATACCTGGGAGTGATTCCGTTTGCAATTATGTGAGTCACAGTTTAGCTTTTAATTGGAGCAGGAGTGAGCTCTTTGTTTTGTGCCATCTGTGCTGTAATTTCTTTCAAGCACAAGTGCTTTTAAATAGCTGAACTGCTTGATTATTTATATATTTTATTAAATTAATAATTACGTTAAGAACTTTGGCATTGCATTTACGTTTGGTCAAAGACATCTATTTCTTACAAGAGTAGTGTAGGAGGCATAAACGTGGAGCACTGGCTTAATGTTGTACTTATTTCACAGTGAGATTGCAAATCCTGTTTGCTTCATGAGATGGTGTGAGCATTTGGATGGCAAGTATTGTAGAAAAGCAATTTTACTCCTGCCAATGTAACTCTTGTAAAGGTCACTGATGGAAAAGCCCATTCTACAAAATCTGGGATTTATGGGACACCTCCATCAAAACTGTTGAAACTGAATTTCTGTGGGAAGAATAGATGGGAAGGGGAGAAGGGCATGGAGAGCACTAGTATGCATGGTATGTAATCTGTGTGTGTGATCTGCCATCCAGTCCCTCCTGCACACTGCCAGTGCTAAGAGGAGACTGAAACATGGACGCTTTACTTCTGTGAAACAAATCACAGAGCCCCTCAGTGCAGGCATCTGTCCCCTCTGCAGATGTGTATTGCATACAACATGCATGGGATCACTTTCACTGGAATGCATTCATGGGAAAAATGTGTCACAGTCCCTCTCTTTTTGCATGATCAGGATTTTGGGGAAGAACATGCTACAGAGAAATGTGGTATAAAGATTTGATTCTTAAAGAAATGTTGCTGTTTGTAGACGTGGGCTTGTTTAAACCAAGCTTTATTTCTCCTACATTCTTTTTAGTTCTTTTAGTTCTTTGAGAATGAAAAAAAATCAGATTTGTGCATACATCTGCTGTTGAATACATATCATGATAATAATTTTGTTATCTGCTTATTGTGAGAACTGCAGCTGTCCTCTCCACTTGTGACTCCTCTGATGGTTGCTGGGCAGTGCCATGTGTCCTGTGGGATGTACATCCAACCATCCAACTGCTGACAGTCCCAGCTCTGGTGTAGGCCTGGCTCCTCTGAGTGCTGTGAGCCCTGTGACAGGTGACCCTGCCCAGCAGTATGTGAGAGGAGGCATCTCGTTCCTGTGATTGGATGTAGGAGTCTTCAGGAGTTAACAGATGGAAAGAAATACTTTTGTTGGCTTATTATTTCAGCGCCTGACACGTTTATGTTCAGAACTGTGTTTAGAAAAGAGAAAAGGGCTACTGGTTCTGGATCAGCAGGAGAGAAAACATCCCTATGACCTGGTACTGGGGTAAGTGCCACATCTGTGGTATCTCTAAATCCCCGAAAGGAAGAAAACAACTACCCATCCACAGTGTCTGAAAACTGTCCCTGTTAAAGCTGGCATTATGGCTGTTGTCAGGTTTTGTACAGTGCATGGCATGTTTGACTCCCAGTGATCTCAATCTGTCACATCAGAGCTAACCAGCTCCTCAGTGTGGGGCTGCAAAGATACTGTTTTAAAAAAAACAACAAAAAGGCATCCTTCCTTAATTTTAAGACGCCCTTTATGCCTCCATATAATCTGCTCAAATATTCCAGAGGCAATTACATACTGCATTATGGCAGATTTAGCTTATCAGTTCACTGCTGTGCCTAGGGATCATCACCCCCTCCTTTATTTTCCAGCAACACAAATTGCAGCCCCATCATATTAGGCTGGGACCTTGTCAGAGTCCCACTGCCCGCCTTGGAGCAGATGTGAGACACTGCTCAAGGTGTGCCAGCCTGGGGCCATGGGAGAGGCCTGACTCACTCAAATGACACTCAGAAAGCAGCAAGGAATCAACAGTCACCTGGAACGTGTCACTGGCCATAGGGCACTGTTGGCATTTTGGCTCCTGCTGTGTTGTGGTTATAGATACCACACACTGCTTCCCAGTGGGACACTGCCAATTTCCCCATGGCAGTCGAGGAACAGTCATCCAACTGCACTACCTTGTTCCCCCTCACAGACTGTCCTCAGAATAGAAATCAAATTTCAAATAATTTCTTCCTCTCTTTTTTTTTTTTTCTTCTTCTCTCAAAAAAGGCTGATATTCCAGGCTGGTACACCACTTTAAGCAATGGGGCCTCTATTTCAGGGAAAATGTTTAAATGTTTAAATGTTTTTGATAAGTTTGTGGGGTTTTTTGGTGTGTGTATTTTGGTTTTGTATTTTTAAGCAAGATCTGTAGGCATGGGATAAGGAGAGCTAAAAACCTTACAGTCCTGATTAGTAAAATATTCTCATCCATGCCATATGATGTGGGACAGCCTTGGGGACTGTTTACTCCAGTGCTGTTGCAGGTGAGGGATCTGACTTCCTTTTCAAGTAAGGCAGGAGGGAAACTGGCTAGAAAAGACAGGTCTGCAAAGAATAAACAAAAACTGCTCTGTAAGTTAAATTTCTTTTATTGGTACCCCAGAACATTTGGAATTGCTCCTCAGAAAGAGTATTTTGTGCATTGTTATACAAAAAGCTGCTGAAAGTGCAGATAAATAACAAACTTGTCAGAAAGCAAAACAGAGCTGTGTGCTATCCAGGTATCCATAATTTCATATATTTAATTAAGACTGTGATCCATTATCAGACTATCTTACCATATCTATCTACTCAGTCCTTAGAAAAATTATGCAACTCCCTCAAAGACCCCACCAGACCTTGCCTGGCATCAGGACATGAAGGAGTTTTATACCATAGGATATTTTTATCACAATTCACATCTGGTTCTTTATTTGTACCCAAAAATAGATAGTCACAAAATGCATTACATTTTTTCTGCAGTGAGTAGAAAGCAACCAACGTCCATCTGTCTCTTCCTGCTCCTTTCTGTTCAGCATCAGTCTGCTTTCCCAATCCGGATTAAAGAGAGGATTTTCTTGCCCTCATGATGCAGGAGCACAGGCATGTTCAGAGCTCACAGTCCAAGTGACTAAACATTGAAGTATTAAATGGAGGAATTGTGACTGATGGATTTCTTGCTTTGCTGGCAACAGCACAGCATTTATCTTCTAATGTTTTAGCGGGTATAATTAGCCTCACAAATACTTACCAACATCTCACTTAATATCTGTAATCTTCTCTTTGAGGGACAAGGAGAAAAGGAGAGAAGCCAGAAGTAAATTCCTGAAGGGGAAATATGAAAACAGTGGAAAATGCTAATCTGTCACAAATGCAGCAGTGTAATGTTTTCTGGTACTGCTTTCCTCAGTAATTTTTAACCATTGTATATGGAAGTGAACTGTATTGATTTATCAAAGAATAGCCATTGCTATAGTTAAAATCACATTGGTTTGATGCACAAGCTAAAACTGCCCTAGGTCATCTTTAATTGGGGCCTGACATGTTTCAACATTTAATCAGATGTCACAAAAAACAACTTAGATCACGAACAAGTTCTGAATATATCCTGCATGAACTGAGAAGGGAGTTGAGAGAATGGATGTCAGCTCTCTGCCTTTAATGTATCTATTAAAATAGATTCCAGATATGCATCTGTCAGTGTTTTTATTAGCTAGTTTTATTTCACTATTCATCCTTTCAGAAGTGTTGAGACCTGACATA
Source organism: Monarcha castaneiventris obscurior (assembly GCA_026261815.1). Lineage (NCBI taxonomy): Eukaryota > Metazoa > Chordata > Aves > Passeriformes > Monarchidae > Monarcha > Monarcha castaneiventris. The sequence goes on along the minus strand of JAMPIT010000856.1, from coordinate 13,577,568 downwards.
TTAAATGTACACATTTCAATCAAGCCTGTGCCAAACAGGCTGGTCCAGCCTGTGCTCTGAGACATGTCTGAGTTTTCAGACCTCACACGTGTGCAGTGATGGAAGTGCCTCAGCACTGCAGCTGCAAATGTTGTGTTTATGAATTTGCACTTTCTCCCCTCCTGTTGCAGTTGGTACCACACATCTGGGGAGTTCTGCCAAGCGCTGTCGTCTTCAGCACAAATTCTCCAAGTGCTGTATTTGGGTCTTTAACGTGTCCTCAAGTAGGCAACTCACTGGTGCTCACATCAAACATTTATTTGATGCCAAAAATTATTCAATATTTTAAAAATAATTATTCTGTTACAGTTCAGATCTAAAAAACTTTTCAAATGCAACATACTACTTCTTAGGAAGTGATAAGAGATACTATGGAGCTTGTCAAGGAGTTGTACTGCTGTACTTGTAAATGCAGTGTTGTAAGAGGACAGGGTTTGATTCCTAATCTCTGAAAATAAGTAAATTCATTTTTGTCACACTGTGGGTACTTACTGAAAAAGATAAACTCAATACCAAGTACTAATCAGTTCTCTTTTCTTTTCAGGATTACGTAAACTCTTTAAAGATTTCAATGTTTGTGCCACATTTTAAACAGGAAAATTAAAGATTGTAGTTAGGATCCTTTTCATAAATTTCAAACAATTTCAAACCTTCTGCTGTGGGAACTTTTCAGTATATCATTCTGTAACAGTAAAGTCCTTACACTATTTCCTCAAACAGGGTGTGAAACAATGTAAACCAAGATTTTAAAGAAATGCTGCTACCCAGCAAAGCACCACTGTTTACCTGGAATAAGCTGTTACCCTTTCTGCAACCATTGGAAATCCTATTTTTCTTTGTTATTGTTTGGATTGTTGGGTTTTTTCACAGAGAATATTGGTGAATTAGTAAGAGGAGATGCCTCTTTGCACACTGAACTATGCTGGTCCTGTTTTTGGGATTCGGGGCTCTGAAGAGGCAGCGTGCTGACTCTCAAGGCATGGTTATTGAAGAAATAATTTCTTTTTTTTCTTTTTCTTGGAAGTTTACACAGAATCCCAGAATTGTTAGTGTTGGAAGGGACCTCTGGAGATCACCCAGTCCAACCCTCCTGCCAAGGCAGGGTCACCTGGAGCGGTGACACAGGGATGTATTTGGAATGTCTCCAGGGAGGGAGAATCCATGACCCTGAAAAGCCGGTCTCAGTGTTTTCTCAAAGAAAAAAGTTCTTCCTCATGCTGAGGTGAAGCTACTTGTGTTTTAGTTTATGGCCACTGCTCCTTGTCCTGTCACTGGGCACCTCGGAAAAGAGCCTGGCACCCTTCTGGCACAGGCTGCCCAGAGAAGCTGTGGCTGCTCCATCCCTGGAAGTGCTCCAGGCTGGGCTGGACAGGGCCCTGAGTAACCTCGTCTAGTGAGTGGCATCCCTAAGGTCCTTCCCACCCAAACTATTCTGTGATTCCATGAGTCTGTCACCCTCTTGCCTATTTATACGTATTGATGAGATCCCCCCGCAGTGTTCTCTTCCCCAGACAAACCAGCCCCAGCCCCCTCAGCCTCTCCTAAAGAGAGACGCTCCAGACCCCTCAATCACCATTTATGGCCTCCGCTGGACCCTCACTGATGTAGATTTTCACACTGTTAGTCTACACAACAAAACACACATCTAATACAATATACATTACATTCGCTATTTTATATACACATATATACACATATCAGCTGCTCGGCCGCCCCCAGGGCTCAACCCCGCCGCGCTCCCCTGTCCCGGGCCCGCGGCAGCCGGGGCGGCCCCGCCGTGAGGGCGCTGAGGGCGGAGCGGGGCGGAGCGGGACGGGGCTGGGCGGGCTCCCCCCGCTTCCCGGCGTGCACCGGCGCCCGGCTGCCTGGCCACGTCCCCGGGCCACGTCGCTCGGTGCCCGCTGAGCTTGCGCCATCTTCGCTCCCCGGCTCCGGCTGCGCCGCCGCCTCTGTCGCCGCCATGAACATTTTCCGCCTCACCGGGGACCTGTCCCACCTGGCGGCCATCATCATCCTGCTGCTCAAGATCTGGAAGAGCCGCTCCTGCGCGGGTGCGTGCGGAGGCCGCGGGGCGGGACCGGACCGGGCCGGGCGGCTCCGGGCCGCGGAGCCCCGCGGGAGCCCCGCCGGGGGCCGGGAGGCATCGCCCCGAGCTGGCCGCGGCCGCGGGGTGCTGCGATCGCCCCCGAAGGGCCGCGCCCCGAGGAGAGCTCAGCGAGCCGCGGCGAGGGGGGAGGGGGTCCCGCCTGTGCCGCTGGCCCCGGAGGCGGCCCTGGTGGAGCGGGGAAAGGCGGGGAGGGCATTGACCCCCCTGGGGCGCCTCCGAGGGCCCCGGGGCGGGCGGGCGCAACTCGGGCCGGGCAGGTGAAAAGGGACGGGCGCTCCCGTCCGCGCAGGGGAGTGGGCTCTGCCCTCCTCCTGACCTGCCCGCGACTCGGCCCCCTCCAAATCCAGCGCTGGCCAAGCGGGTGAGCAGCCGGGAGAAGGGGGAAGGAGGAGGCGCATCCCCGCTCCGGGGTGGGGGTGCGCCGGCGGGAGCTGCCGTTCCCTGTAAAGGTGTTGTGGTTGCCATTATTTGTACTTTAATCCCTGTGCACCGCCGCTCCGGCTGTCCCCGGGAGGCTCGCTCCTTCCTTATGTAACTGCCCGGCGGCAGGCGAATGAATGGGGAGGCCGGTTTGGAGGTGGAGGGGGAGGAATTCGTCCCCCGCGGGGCGGGCAGCCGCCCTCCCTCCATCCCTCCGTCCCTCCATCCCTCCATCCCTTCCCTGGCCTGCCCTGGCCGTGCCCGGCCTCTGGGCCGCCGGTGTACGCGGCATCCCCGGGTTTGCTGCAGCGCCGGCCGCCGCTGGCTCGCGGTTCGCAGCCTCCGAAGTTTCCCCGTTCTCCCCTTTCCCTCCGCGGCGGCCTCACGCTCCCCCTCTCCTTGGCTTTTGTGCAGGCACTGAACCTGCGGCTCCTGGGGCCGATGGAGGGCTCGCTGTTGGCCGGGCCGGCTGCAGTGGGCAGCGCTGGGAGGGAGATTCCCGGCGGGAGCTGTGTGACGTGGCAGCGGGAGCGGCTCCGGCTCCGGTCCCGGCCGGGCGAGCCCCGCTCCGCCGCCCCCCGCTGCCGCTTCCCCCGTTCGCAGCGGGCGTGCTCCAGCTCCCTGGGCCTTGCTTCGCCTTCCCCCTTGGGCTGTACGCTGTGGTGGTTGGAGGGAATTGCAGGCAGCTCCCGTAACTGCAGCATAGCTGGTTTCTCTCAGAAAACCGGGAGTTGTTGTCATTCAAAATGGGCATCTCCGTGTGCTGTGTGCGTTGTGTGGATCGGACCCCACACCCTGGGAATACCATTTTTGTTGTGAAGGGAGTTTTGACTCTAAGCTTGACTTTGCCTTCTCTCCGGTGAGCTTCTCCTTCTTCAGTGAGGGTGGTTGTTCTTGAAATCAGTTTGCCGTGTGTTGATGATACTGTTTAATTACCGGGTTAGCACTGTTGAACAGATGTATCTGTAAAGTTTTCAGCTTAAAGCAAGAAGAATTAGTTTAGGTTGTAACCTGAAATAACTGAGAATGGGGAAATGAAAGAGATTTACACTACAGGTAGGAGGAAGTGGAGCTTCTGTATGTTTTCATGTCAAATCACTGGCTAATCACTTGATAGCACAAATGAAAAAGAGTGAATGAATAGTTTTGGCTTTTATAAAGTAAGCTAATAGCTTTGGTTTTAAACGCACTTAAAGTAAAAACTCAACTTTACAGAAGAGGTCAAGCAAGTGACTCCATGGCAGTAGTGCAGAACTATTGTTCCTGAGGTCATGGAGCACAAGAGCACCTTCCTGATGAACTTACCTGGCTCACGCTCTAGTGCATCAGGAATCCTGCCTGGATGTGGCAGGAGAGGGCCTTGCCTCCTCCAGCTCTTGCACAGAGTTTTGTCCTGTGTTTGAGAAAGGCAGTTGAGATTACAAGCAGCAGGAGCATTAATGATCTAAAAACTGAATATCATTTACTGTCTGAAGAAGGAAAATGAGGAATTCTGTTGCAAGGCTGAAATTCAGATAGGGTTTGAGCCAAGTGATTCTTAAGTGACCTTTGGATGTGAGGTTATTTACACAGTATAGTACAATGTGACCTGGTCCCATCTTTCTGCTTAAAAACTGATCTGATGCTGCTTTCCTTAAGCCAGTTGTGATTGAGAATCTCTACTGCTAGGGGTTTATTCATGAGAAAGCAGCCTCACACCAATCATTGGTACAGCTTTCTCCAAGACAGAAAAATAAATGGCCTGTATGACACAGGGCCTTCAGCTCTTTCTTTTCTCAAATAAGCCAGCATCCCTGGCCACAGACACTCATGCATGAGGTCTTTCAGTAGAAAATATTAATTCATTTTCCTGAGGAAAAAAAAAAAGAAAAGAAACAGGGATGTATTTGTCAGGGGTTGTTTCTTTGGTGTCTTCCAGTTCTGCCTGAGTCCTCAGGAGTAAATCCAGACCTGTGTTGCTGCTGTGAGATTGGTGTCTGAGGCCTAACGAGATTGTCTAGAATGAGAAGAACATGAATACCTCAAAGGACCACGAGCAAAGAATTTTATTTTGGGGGCTCTATTCTGTTCCTCCTAGTGGTTTATTGCTGTCAGTTGAGGTTTCTATTGATAAAAACTTTGTAAATATATATTTGCATATGTTTGTAAAATCATACACGACAATAACCCCTAAGTAGTTACCAGTTAATGTGGAGCAGCTACGAAGAGCCTCTTATTAGAGGGCTTTATGCCATTCCTTTACATTGTGTGGTTATTAGAGCCATTTATAAATTAAATAAACTTGTACCTTGTGGTTATTGGTGACTAAGGAAACATGGGCAAACCAGCTGCTGCTTTAACTGTGCACTTTTGAAGCCGTAGAGGCTTTGAAAATAAATAAGGGCTTCTAACTGCTGGCTGAAAGTGCAGGCTGTGATCCATGAAGAGCTGGCAAACCACATGGTGCCGACTCCTCTCTTCTGGTTGCGTCTGTGTGTGTCTGAGGCCTTTGTTCCAGGGGAACTCGGGGCCTGTAAAAGCAGCTGGAAATGAGGGAGACAGCCTGTGCACCTCTGCTGCAACCTGCTGTTTTTTGAAGACTCACAGTCCCCATTTCCTTTCTTATGAAGTGACTCCTCTAATTGAGGAAGATAGGTGAGACTAGGCTGATCTGCACTTTGAAACAGCCTGTGTTTTCAGTGTTTGAGAAACTTAACTTTTTTTTTCTAATTTAGTCAAATAGGTTGAAAAGAGAACAAGGGGAAAGCAAATCAGATCATGACTTCAAAATTTTAGAGCTGGCACGGAAACAATTTTTTGCATGTCTGGTTATTTGAGTTTCCAAATTTAGAAATTGAAAAAATGTTTGCCACTCAAAATAACGGCTCAAAAATCATTAGGAAGATCCATGGAGCATGTAGTAGGTAACTCCATTATTGACATCATGTCATAATTAGGAAATTCATGGGACTTGAGGAATCCTGTGTTTTCAAACATTGTCCTGTTCAGACTGTATTTTCTTGCCCATTTCAAGTCAAATTACATTGTGTGCAGTGCAAATTACTGCCTGAAAATTGATTTACATTTCTCTGTGTCATTTATCAAGTGGTAAAGGTGACCTGCAGTTGCAGTGCTGTCAAATTATATGCTGTATACTCTAAAAAAGTAGTGTAGATAGTAAATGTGTAGTACTTTTGCTAGGTAATGTAGCTGTATCTCTATTTTATGTGTCTTCTGTGGGCCAGATAATGTGCGAAGATGAAGATTTCTGACAGTACTTTGCCATAGGCTGCTGCTAATTTGTCTGTATTTTCTCAAAAACTGCTGCTTCAGGTAGCTTTGGAATTTTTTCTCTCCCTTTGAAGGAAGGTATTCTCTTTGTCAGTTGGAGAATTTGTCTTTAAAATTAGGTTGGGTTTTTAAATTGGAAGCACAGGAGTCTTAATACTAGTGTGTTATTAGCAGAACCAAAGAAGTTGTGGTTCTGTGGCTGATGTGGACTTGGTACAGAACTAAACTACTTTATTTTGGAAAGTCTGTGAAGTTTCCATGGCGAAATATGGACTGACCTTCCTTAGAAGAGGTTTTGTTAGTAGGTTTTATGGCTGTGATGTGCAGTTCATAGTTGGTAAGTGCTGTACACACTCCACAGCTCAGTGTCTCTGCTCCTGCCTGTTATTTCTTACTTGCCTCACCACAGCAAAATGAAGTTGATAAGAAAGTACTGCAATTTCAGCTCTGCCCTCCTGCCTGGCTGTGGAAATCACCTGAATTAAAGTTTCATGCTGTGGCTTTCAGCCAAGCTGGAGCGCAAACGTCGAAGGAGTTTTTGCACGTGTGAGGATGAAACAAAATGGAGAGGTTTGGCTCCTCCAAATTTGAGCCCAGAGCTTTGGGAAAAGAAATAAAACCATTTCTATTTAGCTCAAGAGCTAAGTAATGTTTGTGGGAGTAAAAGGAAAGGGAGAAGGGTGAGAATAACATCACTATAGCCTCAGTGTATTGCAGTTGCCAAGGGTGAGCCAGGGTCGGTGCTCTGACACGTGTATTGAGGCATTTCCTAAAGTTCTGAAATGCATCAGTCCTACATTGGTGTGTTTACCTGTTCCCTCCTCCTGCTTTTGCTCATGGTTTAGATGTTTCTCCCAGTTTGCCTGTCCCTTCATAGGCCTTTGGTTTACACTTTAAACCTTGCCTAGTCTAGTCTAGCCTACTTAACTTGAAAATGAGTTTGGGTCTAGGGTGGGTTTCAGGATTTTATGACTACTCTGAAGATTCAAACATCAGTGAGAGTATTGAAAGCCTTGATAAAGGTTACAGCTTTGGGGTTGAGGAGGTGAGACTGGCAATGGCTTAGAAGAATTTGTCAAGTATATTATATGTATTTGTGACAGTACCTCCAGATCCAAATTTATAGCTGTTATCAATAATTAATGTCCCTTATATGTTTTTTTTTTGGCTGTTCCCAGTTATTTGCTAAAAGAAAATAGCATGCTAAATAATTTAGCTTGATTATATTCTATAGTGAGATGCTGTTCTGTAATCTGTCCAGGTGGATTTCTTTGTCCTGTGGGTTCTGACCTTAGGACAGCTTTGCTTGCTGGGAGGTTTTATTGACAAGTTGTGTTGCCAACGAGCACACCTGGGATGAGCCCAGAGTGCTGCTGCAGCTGTCTGTGCAATGTAGTTGTAGTTCAAGAAATGTCAAATGTATTTTTTTTCTGAACTTTGGGAAGTGGTTTGCTTGTGATTTTTTTTTTTGGTGGGCGGTGGGGAGGAGTGTTTTGGTTTTTATACTTGCAGCTTGTGTTTTACAGCTTTACAGCCCACAGGTTTAGAGGTGTTTTATGTTCCCTGCACTTGAGCTGTTCTGTAGGTGGTAGATCGGGCTCACCTTGCAGATGTTTCACATGTGAAAGTTGCAAACGTCCCCCTTTCTAGTTGTTACTGTTTCAGCCATTCCTGTACTTCCTACGTTAAATTCCTTCATGTGGAGCAGCCTGTTCCATGTTCCTTAAACTGGAGTGAAAAAGGACTTCAACAGCCATAGCAGATTGCCTTCTCCTAATTGCTTTATGGCACTGTTAATAAAAGCCTTTCTAGAAATATCTCTGTATAAAAGGACAAGGATTTTCAGCCTTGCATCATAACCCTCTCCTACAGAGTATTTTTCCCTCTCGTTTTTTGAACAAGACTTGCATGCTTAGCTGAACAGATTCAATTATTTTCACCCTGGATGACTGAAAACAAGAATAATTGGAATAACAAGATAGAGGCACAGAGTAGGTTGTTTTGTCCCCCTGCTGTGACACACCACCACATCAGTATTGTGGAGTGATGCTTCACCTCAGTTTTCAGAAGCTTTTAGTGACTGATTGTGCAAAGCTTTTATGCTTCTAACTGTGCTCTAGTGCCTGAAGTTAAGTACAAACAAACGTTTTGACATTGGGGCTTTGACCTAGAATTGAAAGTTGCTTTGAAGATGCAGTGTAGATGTCTGACATTTTATCTCACTTCTCTCTCTTTTTAAATTTTATTTTAGTACATAATAACATGTGGGCTTGATTGTTTGATGTTTTTCTCACCATGTGGCCAGTTGAGTCTGTGAATTGAATTGTCTTATGTTTTAAAATCTATGCATTCCTCTAACATCCCGTTATTGGTGCCAGCATCCCTTCTGCTTGTCACTGGGTCTGTCTGTTGCCCTTGTACCTTTCCAGCTCTTCAGCATCTAAAGATTGTACTGAGGCATGTGACAGCTGAGAACTGAAAGCTAATGCAGCCTTGCCCAGTGGTAATACAGAACAGAGAGCTTGCAGGTGATATTTTTGGAGGTGACACTACCTGCTGTGAGTAACTTCTAAACCTTGTGTAGTGCCAGCACCTCTTCCAGTACAAGATAACTTATGTTCACACTACTGAGCTATAGGGGCTTAGAATTCTGTTTGTACAGCTTGGGAACTTGGGTTTTGTCCTAATTTTGTGATCAACTTGCTTAAAAATAAAGGCTATATCCTTTCTCATCCTGGGCATCAAGTGTTTCAAAGCACCTCATCATTTTCTGAATAATTAATTATTTCCTTTGTCACTTTAGGTATTTCTGGGAAAAGCCAGCTTCTGTTTGCACTGGTCTTCACTACCCGTTACCTGGACCTCTTCACTTCATTCATTTCATTGTATAACACATCTATGAAGGTAGAGTATACTGAAGAGTTAGAAAAGCCAGTGATGTTGCATGCAGAGTGCATAATTTCATTAATAAAAGCCACTTTGAATGACCCACTGCACAATAGTTACAGAGTAAGTTCTAGATGGGCTTTAGATAAAGAATGTGGAAGATGGACTCAAAATCCTAGTTTTTTTCTGCACTCCACATGCAGTTTTAAAAAACTGTTTGTATCAGGACTGTGACATTTAGAACAAATGGCATTTTGGTTATTGAAAATAAACTGTATTCCTCAATTGAGACATTGAAGCTCAAGTAAATTTCCTTTTATTCACTACAAGGTAAATTAGTATGCAGAATGCACTGCCAGAATTGCAGCAAGTTTCTGGTCAGAGGCTGATCAAAAGTTGACAGGAGTAAGCTCTAAGGAATGTAGCTTCTGTGAGTTTTACCCCTGTCACTTGCCCACTGTGTCAGGATGAAGCTGCTCGAGTGTCCCAACACAACTTCATGTTCTATTTCCATGCGTTTAGGAGTATATAATGTTACACAGTCATTGAGAATAGTTGAGAACTTGAGAGAACTTTGGTTGAGAAGTCAAGAGTTGAGATTCTTGAGATGAAGAAATCTGTAATATAAGAAATTTGGATTCATTCACACTTTCTTAGTGGCTTCTATGACCATACTGGCTGTAACTAGTTTACATCTGTAGTAAAGGTTCCCTGTATCCTGTCCTGTGGTCCTTTATCTTTACTCAGCTGGGATGCTTGTGTAGCAGAGCCTTTGGATTCTGAGCTCCTTAATACAGCATTTGTAGGATTTTTTATCTGTGAGCAGAGCTTTTAGTGATTAATAGCATCCACAAACAGTTGGGTTTTTAATCTGTTATTTCTCTGTTGCAAAGAACCTTTTTTTAATGTGATAAATGGTTTTGGAACATTTAATCTTTGTGCTGAAACTGGCAGAAGCTAAAATATTTGTCTAGTCTGCTGTACTGTGTTGGCTCCAGGACAATAAGCTCTGTCCTGATGATGGCAGATTGACCTTTAGAAAGTCTTAGATTCTCTCTGGTTCTGTTTTCTCACCTGTAAAATTAAGCTTTTTGCTTATTCCACAGGGAATAGCTATAAAGTCTACTGTGCCATAACCATTCAAAATGGTTAGACATGAGCTCAGACTGAATTGTGGTTCATTGCTTCTCTCAGTGTCTTAGTCTTGCAGGTTTTGTGGCCTGGTGGATGGTGAAGAACAGAGTCCAGTTGCCACTCCTCAGATTTTAGAGAGTTTAAAGGTCCAAAGCACATCACATTTGCTTGTGATATGTTAAATGATTGTCTGAATGGGGCTTATTGAATATTTTTTTAATTGCCAGGAGCCACACCACGCTGGCCTTCTTGAATGTAGAAAGGCCCCTTCCATTATTACTGTGTGTATGCACCTGCACATTTTTAACCTAAATGTTTGGGGCTAGTGCTTCCCCTGCAGATGCAGAACATGAATTCCTTCTCCAGTCACTTCCTTAATTCTGTCTGCTCTGGAAAGGGTCTTCACCTTTGGGCAGTCACTTCAACCATGGGCATGTGATGCCTTTAAAGCAACCAAACCAGTAGAGCCCAGAGTCGCTCATTTTGAATTATCCCTCTGCTGACAGAAGTTTAGCACCACCAACATCCAGCTAAACCACTTAAACAATGTAAAGAAGCAAAAAAGACCACACTTATTCAGGCAGTGTGATTTGATCCTGGAACCTCTGTGGATTGTTTTGGTTTTTTGTTTGTTTCTTTCCTTGCCCCCAGCTTATCTACATCGCCTGCTCGTACGCCACCGTGTACCTGATCTACATGAAGTTCAAGGCCACCTACGATGGAAACCATGACACCTTCCGAGTGGAGTTTCTGATAGTTCCTGTTGGTGGGCTCTCCTTCCTTGTCAATCATGACTTCTCTCCTCTGGAGGTGAGTTGATTGTGGGCAGGAGATTGTAATTTTTTTTTACTTAAAATATTTAGAACGTGAAGATGAGCATTTTTAGCCTGACCAGTGAATTGTTGAAGGGTGTCTGTGTTTAGTAGGTTCAGCTTAATGCTTTCCTCAATGAATCTGTGTGGTGCAGATGTCTGTGCAAATTTAAGGCACCTCAGGAGGCCAGCATTGATTACTTTATTAAGCAGAAGACTGTGTTTTTCCCAGTACACTCTTGATGGCTGTATTAATTCAGAATTCCTTTTGTTCTGTTTGTTAAAGAAATCCCCAGGAATGCAGTTTATGAATAGTTGGTGCCACCTGGTGAAAACAAAAGGAATTATACTACTGCTTAAATTTTATAGAATTGCAAATGGTCTAGACTAATAAAAAGAATTGCATTATATTTAAAGTGCAGCTATGTGTTTAATTGCAGAAAAATGGTGTTAAAAATGTAATTATAGAGAGTTCAAGCAGGTAATTTTTCCTACAAAATAGAGAATAACTAGATGCTTGTTTTACGTGGACTGAGCTGCATTTTTATCTTGGGGTTAAATTACTTTATTATAGAGTAAGGCAATTTGAATTGCAACCCTTCAAGATGTATTTTAGATTCTGTTCTGTGTTAACTCATTCTTTAAACAAACAGATTAAAAGTGGAAGAACACTGAGGGGAAAAAGGAGTTCATCTTCCCTGCAGCTTTCACAGTATGGACTGTGCAAGCTGTGTTTCATGACAGATTCCCTCACAAGTAAACGTGTGTGTGCCAGCTCAGCAGGCAGCTGGTTTGGAGAGTCTGCTGTCTGCCAGGAGAGTTCCCTCCTACCATCCTCTGGTTGATTGCGAAGCTTTCACTTAGTTTTTCCTCTATGAAGGAAAATTTGCCAAAATACTGTACCTGTATGAATAGGTATTCATCCCTAACATTGTTAGAGAGTGAGAAGTGAAGCCAAGTCCAATGTTTTCTATCCTGCTGTTACCAGTAAGACAGTTTGAGATACCTGTGTTTTTTTTCCTTTCAGATACTGTGGACCTTCTCCATCTATCTGGAATCGGTTGCTATTCTCCCTCAACTTTTTATGATCAGCAAAACTGGGGAAGCAGAGACCATCACTACTCACTATCTTTTCTTCTTGGGTCTGTACCGTGCCTTGTACTTAGTCAACTGGATTTGGCGCTACTACTTTGAGGGATTTTTTGACCTCATAGCTGTTGTTGCTGGTGTGGTCCAGACCGTTCTGTACTGTGACTTCTTCTATTTGTATGTTACAAAAGGTAAGTAGTGCAGTAACTCCCAGCTTGAGGTTGTGGAATGTAGCAGTTAGCAGGTTCATAGGGATCTGCTACATCAGCGTTAGGAACTCGTTAATACTGTGGGCAAATTAGTGCTGAAATATCCTTAATTTATAAAGTACAATTTTGCTACTGGTGGACATTTCTGGGTTATGGGTAGAATATAAATGTGTAGATGGTCTGATGAACTTTTGGAAAAACTTAAGTATGGCTAAATATATATTGCTGTTGCCTTCCATGGAGAAGCATGATCCTCCTCCATCCCCTGGCCATGTACACCATTACCTGCAGGTCCTGTGCTTACAGACACCTTTCTCTGGTTTAAATACCATAAAAGTTGAAAGTGTTTTGGATGTTTCTGTTTGTGCTGAGTGTAGAAGCAGACACTTCTGCTGGGTACATTAATAATTCTGCCCTTACTCACGTTTCAACTTCCATCATGTAACCACAAAGCTGCATGAGGCTGTGTTGTTTTAGTCACAATTCTTAAGAGACTGTGGTGAGGAGCTAGTATGTCCTATGAGGATGAAAAGTGGGAATTCCAGGGTGCCACGAGAGGGCAAGATTAGAATTGTTAATTCTAGTTTTACTAGGATGTATTGAAAGGAGAGAGGCAGCCTGGCAGGGTGTCTGCAGTGGGCCTATTTGCTGTGAAAGATTTCAGTCCCTTTGCCATTTTAACAGGGTTTGCCTCTGCTACATCACAACTTTGTTTTGCTGACTTTTGTTTTCTTTCCCACTTCTCCTTGCAGTTCTCAAGGGAAAGAAGCTCAGTTTGCCAGCGTAAGTGCCAAAACATCACCAGCATCTGTCCTTTTGGATGCTTGGACAGAACAATCCTTATCACAAGCAAAGGCGAAGATGCTTGAGACAGAAAGTCAGAAACACAGCTCTTTATAGTGCAGGTAGTCATCAGCGGCTCTGTAAGAACGGAGGAAAAACAACCAGCAGATTTCTGTTTGATGCATCTTGCCTTTATCTTTTTTATTACTATGTATAAAGATTTTTTACATAAAGAAACTTATACTGTATTAATAAATTCAGTGTATGGTTTCAATTGGAATAGTTCCAAAAGTGAGATTTTTGTGAGATTGTTTATGACCAGGAACAAGTGCAAACGTTTTTTTTTTTTAATTTTCAAGATTTTCTTTGAAATGACTGATTTTTTTTTTCTTTTTTTTTTTCGGTGCACAAATATGTGCATCCTTGATGGATGGTAGTCATCTGTTCTTTCCCTTTGATTCAGTTTTCATTCCACTATATTTATTTTTTTTCCAAAAGGCGAATATATGTCAACTCTAAATCTGAAACCACCGATGTTTGATGTGATGTGCTGGTGCCCAGTCTTTGTGCCATCTGCTGACATGGAGTTCCTTATTCCAAATATGTGTTGGTGCTAGAAGGGGAACAGTCACATTTTGTAGTTGTTCCCCTTCTAAAACAGACTGATGGCAAGAGGGCAGTGAGGAAATCACCTGAGGCCACAAGGACGGGCCCTTTGCTGTTCTGCCATGATGTCTGGGAGGGTAATCCCAATAATGAAAGCACTTGGCAGCCCAGGTCGTGAGGGGTGAGCGATGCGATTGTGTTACTTAGTGGCAAATGTTTGTGACTGTGTTGTTTGTTCAGGAAGAGAAGGTTAAATATCTTGGATGTCCAGCCCTGCTCCACCATGACAGCTGTAGGAATGAGAGACTTGTAAGTTGTTGATTACAGAAATCTGTGGGTGATCATTTTAAACAAGATCTACATTTTCTTATTAATGAATGCTTTATAAGCAATTTCCATGTTCAGCTTCAAGTGGTTTTCGATGTCACTTTTGGACAATTAATATTTTTTTTATAAACTTTTCAGAATCAGCAGCACCAGTTACCATTCTTCATCCTTTAAATGATTCCCTTTTTTTACTGAGCTGTTGCATGATTTATCCTGTGTTACCATCCTCAATAAACACTTTATGAAATGGTGAAAACATTTCGGTTTTTTTTTTTTTTTTTTTATTCCTGAACATGAAGGTTTTCTGTTCGTGTGGGACTGGATGAAAAGTTGTGGTGAGGATAAGTTGATTAATGCCATTGCTGTATTGAAATAGGAAGTTTTTAAGGCTCTGAGGAGCCACTGATGGAAGCAATGATGACTGAGTTCTGCTTGTTTAGTAAGAGCTCAGTCTCCATCCTGATGCAGAGGAGAGTTCAGTGCTGGTGTGTGCTTTGTTTTATCTTCTTCAATTTAATTTGCTGCCGTTACCTCCCTCCTCAGTGCTGGTTCTCATTCCTGAGCCCAGCTGGGCAGTGTTTATTTGCAGCCAAGGGGCTGCTGTGTCCAGTGTCTCACCTGCTGCGAGCCCCGGTGTGTCCCTGTGGGAATGGTGGAGCCTGGAACCCCGGTGTGTCCCTGTGGGAATGGCAGAGCCCTGGTGTGTCCCTGTGGGAATGGCAGAGCCTGGAACCCCAGTGTGTCCCTGTGGGAATGGCAGAGCCCCAGTGTGTCCCTGCGGGAACGGCAGAGCCCCGGTGTGTCCCTGTGGGAATGGCAGAGCCCTGGTGTGTCCCTGTGGGAATGGCAGAGCCCCGGTGTGTCCCTGTGGGAACAGCGGAGCCCCGGTGTGTCCCTGCGGGAACAGCGGAGCCTGGAACCCCGGTGTGTCCCTGCGGGAATGGCAGAGCCTGGAACCCCGGTGTGTCCCTGTGGGAATGGCAGAGCCCCGGTGTGTCCCTGTGGGAACGGCAGAGCCCCGGTGTGTCCCTGCAGGAACAGCGGAGCCCCGGTGTGTCCTGCTGAGGCCTGAGGGAGCTCGGGCACTGCCTGCGGCCCTGCCTCAGCCTTATAAAGGGGCGTGACGTCACGGCACACAGACGTCACTGCACACTGACGTCACGGCGGCCAATCCGCCCGCGGCCCCGCCCAATCCGCGCCGCGCATGCGCCCTGAGCGCCCCCTGCCTTCCCGGCAGGCGCGTGCGCGGGGGCGGGGCGGTGCCGGCGGCGCGGTGACGTCGCGGTGACGTCACTGCCCGCGAGGCCGAGCCCGCCCCGGCGCGCGCTGAGGGCTGAGGGCGGCGGGGGGGGGGCGGGGCGCGGGCGGCCCTGAGGGAGCGGCGGCGGCGGCGGCGCCCGCAGGATGCCGGGGCTCGTCGTGTTCGGCCGGCGCTGGGCCATCGGCAGTGACGACTTCGTGCTCCCGGGCGCCTTCGAGCTGTTCGTCAGGCTGGTGTGGTAAGGCGCGGTGAGGGCGCCGCTGCCCGCCGGCCCGGCCGCTTCCCGGCGGGAGGAGCGGTGCCCGCGGCCCGCGCGGGGTCGGTCCCTGGCACAGTGCGGTGCCCGCGCTGCCGGAGCGCTCCGGGCCCAGTCACCCGCTGTGCTGCATCGCCGAGCAGCGCTCGTGTGGTTTCGTAATGAACACGGCGGCTGCTTTGTGTCCGCCGGCCGCGGTCTCTGGGAGCTCGGGGAGGGAGCGAGTAGCACCGCGCAGGGAGCCTGTGGCTCGGTCTGCACTCCACTGAATTGTAATTCCTGCCGAGTGTTCGTGTAGTGGTTTCATGCTGACACTTTCCTTATGTAACAGGTCCCTCGCTGTTAATCTCTGTGCAGTGCTTTCCTTACGACGAGCGCTGTCTATCAGGCGATCACTCGGCAGCAGGCGCGTCCCCCTTCCGGCTATAACTGTTGTTATCTCACGTCCCGGCAGGTGGATTGGGATTCTTGTCCTTTACACGGTTCACAAGGGGCAGTTTAACTGTCCCGGGGGAGGATTGCTGCACAGCTACCTGCTCGGCCTCCTCATTCTTCTGGCTTCCATAATATGCGCGTTATCTGCTCTTGTATACATCAGTATGCAAGGTAAATAGTTAATAATGAAATTCTGTGTTTATCTACTCCAGTTGTAATAGATGTGTTTTTAATCCGGAGCTTACATTAAAAGCCACCAAAAGTTTAAGTGTTTGGATGGTAGTCAGACTTGAAAAACTCCATCAGCATTAACCTATTTGCTTTAATAGTATTTTATTTATTAGTCTGGAATCTAACATAATAACGACAGCTTAGTGGAACTAATGGTTCATTGCCATCAGAGCATCCTGAAAACTGCGTGGCCTGTGATGGAACGCTGCTCCACCTCTCTGACAGGAATTTAGGGAAATGCATCCAGAATCACCTGAAGTATCGTGTTAGTTCTGCCTTGCACAGGCAGGTTTAGTCGTGTCTTGTCAAAGTCCCTGTGCTGCAGTGGGCTGCTTGGGGAAAAACACACAGAAAAGTGAATTGTGTAAATGTGGTAATAAAACTGACAGTGAGTTAAATAGAGCAGGACCCACAGTTTGAAATGAATGTCTGAACAGAAGTAAGAACCCCAGTGCAACTTCTAATCCTTTGTAGAAATGGTTCATTTTGGGTTAAAATTGCTAGGAAAGCTTTTTTTCTGGTGAAGCACCTGATCATTGAAGTAATGTTAAGAAGATTAATTTGAAAAATGTGTGTGGTCTCTGGAGTAACAGATGAGACTCCACAGTTTCTAATATATTGGTTCTCATGACACACTGAAAATAAGTATTTATGCTTCTGTAAATAAGTATTTATACTTCTTTCCATTTAAGCAATTTTAAGAGTGCATGAAGAGAAACTATGACAGAGCAGAAGTGTGGATGATAATCGTGGCCTTGAATCTGACCACTGGTTTTCCTAGAGTTTCCAGAGGAGGGGAAGTAAGATCAGCCAGACTGTGCTGTTTATATCAAAGTTTCACAGAATATTCTGGGTTGGAAGGGACCCACAAGGATCATCGAGTCCAGCTCTTGGGTGAATGGCCCTTACAGGGGTCAAACCCATGTCCTTGGTGGTGTTAGCAGCAGGCTCTAACCAAAGTTGCAGAGGTGAGAGAGGTAACTGTAAATAGCAGTAATAAAAGAACCTTGTTCGGTGTGAAAGTACAGCTATTATATTGTAAAGGCCATTGTAACTAAGAGATGGAAGAATTCTGAGGCTGAATAAATTTCTAAGAAAATAAAGGGTGAGGTGTGTTGGACTGTGGTTGTAACGTGTGGGTTTGGGTGTGTTGGGTCCTGCAGCAGCCCTTGTGCTGTGCTGGTGATGGGTGATGCCAGCAGGGAACGTGGCTGGAGCCCCCACAGCCTGTGAAAGGAAGAAAAAGGGCTGAGAAAGGAAAAGTTGATTAGATGTTGTTTAGAGGAACCACAGTTCCATCTGCTTGTGTCTGTGGAAGCAGCCACGCTGTTACAGGACAGGCTGCAACCTGGGAATGGGAAAAAACAACCTCTGGATTGAGGGCTTCTGAAGCAGCTTTATCACTGGGTGTGAACCACAGCTGTGTCATTGGAAAATAGTTTCCAAAGTTGTTTTTGTTCAGCAGCCTTTATAAATTGCCTCTCTACACCTGAGCACGCACACCCTGCTACCTCATTGCCCTGGGATCAGAAAACTGGTTTAAGGAGATGAGTTGGCCAAAAGTTACTCCCTTTTTATTGCCTGAGAGTGCTAAAACAAAGAGGTTATTAGTAAATTAACAAAACAGAAAATAGCCTGAGAAGTATTTGTCCTGGTAATGGTCCTACTTTTGTTATCCTAATATTTAGTAACGCCATTAACAAAACTTCATCGTAGCCCAGCAAAATAGCATCTGAAAATGAAGTATTCAACCAACTAAAAGCTAAATAGAATAATAAAAGGCCCCAAGTGTCATGAGGAACTGTTGGTGAGCCACTGCTTTGGCTTATGCTGGGCACAGTACTGCTGCCTCAAGTTCAGTGCAGAATTGTCTCTGACTAGAGTTGTTTTGGGTTTTAGTAGAGTAAATTCTAAGAATCACAGCTATAAACAACCCATTGTTGTTTTCCTTTGCTTCAGTGATAGCTTTCCATTAGTATGAAAGAACTTGATTGTTTCAGTTATTTCTTTCTGTAAAGCCCAGAAAGTTCATATTTCCAGATAGGATTTTACGTTCTTGAGGTGCATTCATGAGCAGTTCTTGTTTTAAATTCTCTCTCTAATTTCAGGAACAATCTCTAATCCAGGCCCAAGAAAATCACTTCCCAAAATCCTTTATACTCGCCTTCTTCTCTACTTCCCTGAATTCATCTGGGCCGTTGTAGGAGCTGTGTGGGTGTCAGACAACAGTGTGCAGTGTGAGAAGACTGTGATAAATGGCGTGATTGGGACAGTTATTGCAAGGTAAAGGTGCCTTCCTGCAAATCTGAGCTTGATTGTGTATGTGAGAAGGGAAATGATTTGGTATCCCTCCCTAAAAAATCTGCTTGCCTTGGGAGAGAGAGCATGCCCTGCAGTGAAGGAAAGGATGTGAAGATCAGAAAGGGTAAGAGGGACAATGGGAGTGTAGAAAACTGGATAAATGTGAAGGGGATAGTAACGAGATCACTTAGCTGGTAGTGAAAAATGGAGCTGTCACACCTCTGGGCTGGTGCTTGCAAAGCACGGGGCTGGGATTCCAGGTTTGGTGCCCTGTGTGAACTGAGCTGCCAGCCTTGTTCTGGTGCCCAGAGTATTGCAAGCCCAGTGCCAAGAGCTGCACCCTCAGGACAGCAGCAGAGGTCTCCACACAGAATTCCATACCCAGCTTTGTTTTTTGCCTGTCAAGATCTGTAGTTGGGATTTCTGGCACACTTGCCAGAAGTGTCTGGTTTCACAGATCACTTACCCACTCCCTCCTGTCTGGCAGCTGGATTATCATCGTCTTCACCATCATTGGAGTTGTCATTGTCTTTGACCCCCTCGGGGGGAAGAAGACGTTCTACCTGCCCGACGGTGTGAGCCGCAACCTGGAGAGCAGCCAGTCGGGGCAGCTGCTGTACAACGTGAAGAGCTCTGCCACCAGGGTGTGGGAGAAGAGGATCCGGCTGCTGTGCTGCTGCATCGTGCAGGACGATGACCACCGGGTGGCCTTCACCAGCATCGCCGAGCTCTTCCGCAGCTACTTCTCAGTAAGAGGGAGGGCCTCGCTTGTGCTCCCAGAGAGTTTTGCAGTGCTGAGCTCTGCGATGGTTTTACACAGTCTCCCGTGTCTTTGTACAGGACACTGATCTGGTGCCAAGTGACATAGCAGCTGGTTTGATTCTGCTCCATCAAGAGCAGGATAAAATGGAAAATTGCCCCAAGGAGCCTGAAGAAGTCTTGTGTCATTCTCCATCGTCTCTTGTGGTAAGATGGGGTTGGTGCAGCCTCTGGTGTAATCGTAGGAAATGGTGCCAGAACAAATTGAGATGCACTTCTTTCTGTAGAGGGTTTTTTGGTTTTGTTTATTCTTTTAACTAAATTAAACACTGCAATAAAAATTCGTAACAATGTAAGGTATTAATAAATGCAGTGAACACAACTTGATGAGTTTATGGGCAAAACATTCTTCTGCCTTTGCATATCTGAATGGGGAATTCGGTGCAAAAAAGGAACCATTTAGGACATTTGGTCATCGTTGAACAGTTGGGAGAGAAAGGGAACAGAAGGAAAATACAATATTTGGTGCTGTTTGCATAGAACTGAGGAGGTAGTCTTCTAGTATGTATTGTGGGCTGTTTGTCTGCTGCAAATACCCAGACAAGGTAAGAAGCAAAAATAGCATCTTCTAACTGCTTGCAGGTGGTGGGTTAGTTTGCTAACTTATCTTTGCTAGTCTCCAGTGGAAAAGTGCCTTTGTAAATTTTTTTGCTCCTTCTGGCCTGTGTTTCATAGATGTATATAGTTTTACTTCAACCAGTGCATCTCTGTCAACTTCCTTTTGATTCCAGCCATTGTGATGGGGTTGTGCTTTAAAAGTCTGTCCCAGAGAGATCTGCTGCAGACTCTTTAGCCTTCCTTGGACATCCTTAGGTAACATTTGGAGTGAATGTTGTTTTCAGCATTGAGCTTATTGGTGTATCAGTATTGGAAGAAACGGATTCAGTGAGAGCTTTACAAGATCCTTGAGCTGTGTAGCTACGTAAATAAACACAGAGTTTTTCCTGAAATACAAGTGGCTATTTTTAGTTCCTCTTAGACCTTGAGGTTTTCCTTTTGGGTAGTGTGCCTTGATTTTCACTAGTCTGTGTTCAGTTTTATTCTGAGGCTGACTAACACGCCTTCCTCCCTCTCTCTGCTTCCTTTTCTTCCCCTGTGTGCTTCCAGACTGATGATTTGGATGTTGAGCTGGAGAATGCTGCTCACTACATGCTGTTTGCTGCAGCTGCCTATGGCTGGCCCTACTACGTATACACCAACCCATATACTGCACTCTGTAAGCTCAATGGTGACTGGTAGGTTTGACCCAAGAGCTGAAAAACACACAGCTGCCTTCTATTTAACTAGTTACAGCAGAAATAAAACAGATGCAATAGCAGTGTTTTTGTTGCATTAAACTATATCACTCTTGGGAGTACATGGGCTTGACTGGTAGAATTACCTTTCATAAATTCAGGGAAAATTCCAGTGTCTTTCTACCCTCAAACCTTTAAGTACCCTCAAAGACTGTGGTTTCTTTCATGAGAAAAGTTTGTGATTGAGATAAAAAAAAAATCATTTAGCAAAATGACAAAGGAGGAATTCGAATTAAATAAAACATTTTTTAAAATGAGGCTTTTTTGAGGTGCCTTTTGGGCACAGGTGTACATATGGAAATAAAAGTCTATCAACAGTTTTTCTTGTCTTAAGGAATTAGTCAAAGTTCTCTGTCCCTCCAGCCTCCTTTTTGTTCCTTTTGACCCCTTTACTCAAAAATGTTTATGATCAATACGTCATTTTGCATATTGCTATGTAGGATTGCTGTATGTGACCACTGATATTTGTGACTGTAAGAATGATTTTCTTAACTACTAACATGAAATATCAGTATAATCTAGTGAAATATAAATCACTTGCAGAAAAAAAATGACCACATAATACTGTGGATAAAACATGAGATAAGATTGCTATGCAGATTTTTGTTTGAATTTCCTTTTTCCTTGTTTGTATTTTCTCAGTGGCTTTTAATCTTAAGAATTCTTTCTTGCTGCACTGTTTGCTCTGCCAGTGCTCCTGTAACAAGGCAGAGGTAACATCTTGTATCAGATTACTGCTGCTATTGCAAAAACGAAAGCACTTGTGGTTCCTGGCAGAAGGCCTTCTCCAAATTTGACTGAGTTTGATTCCGTGAAAGGAAACCTCAAAAATTGGAAAATGAAAGTTTTTCTCTTCTGTGTTTGTTAGTTGCAGAAACAGACCAACAGATTCTGAGATAACGGGCAGTGATCGTCATAACTTTCACTTTGGATCCATCCTAAAAATAACAGGACTGCAGTACAGAGACTTCATTCATATCAGTTTTCATAACAAGGTAAACAACCTGGACAGGCATTCAGCAAGCTGTTGTGATTAATTCAGGGAAAGCAAGGGGTGAAGGGTCTAGTTTGCCTTCAGCATCTATGAAGTGCAGGATGCAAAGCCAAATGAAAACATTCAGTTTGGATTTCGTTTCTAATGGAACAGCCACAAAACCATTGATGTAAGTCTGTCTCAGTATTGAAAAAAGGCACTTAAGACTAACCAGATAAGAGACCAATTCAGCTTCTTTCCATAGTACGTACAATATGGAGCTCAATAAAAGCTTTCAGAAGGTGAGAACAAGTGCTTGCTCTTACAGAAAGTTGGTGTCTTTACTGATTACATTTTTCTCCTCCAGATCTATGAGATTCCATTTTTTGTTGCTTTGGATCACAAGAAAGAAGCTATTGTGGTTGCTGTGAGAGGAACCTTGTCTTTTGAGGTATCATCCATCTGATATCAATAATCAGCTTTATAGAAATGAGTGAACTCCCAGTACCTAGAGGAAATTGTGTTACTCTGACACATGTAAAAATAACTCACTCACACGTCTTACAGGACTCACTCAAGAGTCTTACAGGTTTAAGTTGTAAGCCCCCCTGCCCTTGGATGGGGAATACTCCCTGTGCTACTGGAAGAGAGAGTGGAGGACAGGGGGTGGTAATTCCAGGTCACTGTGAGTGGAGTGCATCCATAATGGGGTGTCTGCAGTTGGAAATAGTTGCCAGACTTGGAGCTGTGTTTGCTGGGGTGGTGGTGTGTGGTGGGATGTGTTGTGCTGCTCACACAGCTGGCAGCCAGCTGGTGATGTCCCTGTGACACAGCAGAGCAGCAGAGCACAACCCATGAGCCACAGAGCCCTGCAGGGAGGTCTGACCAGAGCTTTGTTCACAGGACATTCTCACTGATCTGTCAGCAGACTGTGAAGACCTGACCCTGGAGGAAGTTCTGGAGAATGGGTTTGTGCATAAGGTGTGTGCAGCCTGGGGCTGTTTGTAGATCAGCTCAGCAGAGCAAGCTATAAACACCCGGGGTCCTTAGTTAAACAGAAGAATGTTCTCCTTGTCGGATGGATTGCACAAATTATTTCAGTGTTTGGTGCATCAAATGCTGCCTCTGGCACTGCAAGGTAGAATTTTTAATCCTCTTATCAGACTTAATGTCCTTATGAAATATCCCCAAACCTTTTTAACCAGTACATACAGTACAAATAGACCTCTTGGTTATAACCAGACCTCTGTCTGGAGGATGTTAGAGAGAAGACCAGCTTTGCAAAAAGAAGGTTGTTCTGTGATGGTGTTGTATGTAAACTGTACATGTGTCACACCTCAGATTAGATACACCCTTCTAACCTGAACTCTCTCTTGTAGGGAATAACTCAGGCTGCAAATTACATCTATCGAAAACTAATCAATGATGGAATTTTAAACCAGGCTTTCACAATTGCCCCAGTAAGTTACCTTCCAAATAATTTGATTTGTCAGAAAAATTGCCTACAGCTTTTTCTGTGCCCATCTAAGTTTGTCTTTCTGTCTGTAGGAATATAAACTTGTGATAGTTGGTCACAGTTTGGGTGGTGGGACAGCATCTATCTTGGCCATCATGCTCAGGAACTCCTTCCCCACCCTGAGGTGTTACGCTTTCTCTCCCCCAGGAGGGCTCTTAAGGTGAGAGGCTTCTGTTGCTTGGTTCTGTGTCTAAGCTGTAAAAGTCTTTAAGGGAGCTGCCAGGTGTGTTAGGTTGTAGCTGGAAGAGTTTGTATGTTCTCCACTCAAATTAATTTGCTCCATCCAGAATTACAGTTGAGTCCTTGGCAGAACGTTACAGAGTGAAACACATGTAGGGAATCCTGTCAGGCAGTGTAATTAGAGTTTAAAATAAATGTTCCAGAAAAGCACTCACCTGACTTGCCTGCCGTGGCCTGGTGGACATCCACACACCCTGACAGTCAGCACTGAAGTTACTCTGTCACCTTCAGCAAGGAGCTCTGAATGCCCACTGAGGCACTGACTGCAAATGCTGCTGCCACATCCTTGTATTTTTACTGACCATCCCAAAACTAAACTGTGCTTATCTCTTTAGTGCCTCTAAAGTGTTCTTTTCCTTTTTTTTTTTTTTTTTTTTTTAGCAAATCACTTGCAGATTACACTAAGCACTTCATTGTTTCAGTCATTGTTGGAAAAGACCTTGTTGCAAGGTGAGATGAAAATACTTTTAAATTGATATTTGGAGGTGTGTTTGATAGCAGACAATAGGAGGCTTTGCTTTACCTTGTTCTGTGTGTTTAAACAGGTTAAGTATGCCCAACATGGAGGATTTAAAGAGAAGAATAGTGAGAATTGTGGCAAACTGCAACAGACCCAAGGTAACTAAGTGCAGTTCCTGGTTAAAACTGTGGAATTGTTACCTGTCACTGCTGGTGTGTGTATTTTTGATCTTAGAGCTGACAGTTACATTCAGTGACATTTGTGTTAGTCTCCTATCTTGTAAAGTTGTATTGTTGGAGACTAGGATTCAGTAAGACTCCGAATATACCAGTTTACAACATCAAACACCTGAAATTATCTGTTTGCTACTTTTGCTGATAAAAGGAAACTGTTAAAAAACAAAAATGGGAAAAAACCCCAAATGGATGAAACTATAAAATGTCAGTAAGATTACTTACTTTAATACTCTAATAACTTGTACCAGTAGGTAAGCAAATTAATGATTTTACTTAAATACTACTGTCAGAATTCATTTGGAAAGCAAATATTTCTCTGTTACAGTGTTAATTCTTTACCTCTTTTTACTGTTAGTGGGAAACAGGGTTTTGAAAGTGCTGGATCAGTGTGGTGTCAGGCAGGATGGTACTGCAGGTAGAGAGGTGTGGCTTAAAGATTCAGAACTGCCATTTTTGAACATCTGAATTTGAATCTGCCATACCCACCAGATTTCCATGTAGTGTGCAGAAGGTCTGTGTGATGTCATAAATACAGAATAAGATAAAGGACAGTTAGAAGTTACAGGTGCAAGAAAACTTAAACCTGCAGAGCAGAATCCACATGGAATAACTCAGCTGGGAAAGATGGTAATGTTTTCTGTAGTATTACTAGAGCCTTGGGATCCATACTGTTGAAATGAATGTTATTGTGGGGAAAATTCAGCCAGGAGATAATTATCAAACAACGTTTGGGAAGCATGTGCATGAAGTAATTTTTAATCTTTTAATTGTATTTTCAGGTGATGTGTGTGCAAGCACACAACTAGAATAAGTTACTTGAAGAGATGCCAAAGTTCAATTGGACTGTTCTTTCTTCTCTCTGATTTCAGTACCAGATTTTGCTGCGGGGGTGTTGGTACGAGGTGTTTGGAGGAGATCCTGATGACTTCCCAACAGAGCTGGATGGAAGGAACCAGGATGCCCTGACCCAGCCCCTTCTGGCCGAGGAGAGTTTAATGGTTCATCGGTCACCTTCATACAACGCCCTTGAGGAGGAATCACACTTGAATTCTCCCCCTCAGTACCCTCATCTGTATCTGCCTGGAAAGATTATCCACATTGTTGAAGAATGCAGCTCCAGGAGGTAAGTGGAATAATGAATTCCACTCTCCTGTCTCCCTAAATCTGCTTACAGCTCCTTCTCCCTTTCAAAGTACACGTTTCCAGCTCTGTGACTCACCTGCATCTCCATACCCAGTGTTGGTTCTTGCACATTGCCCAGTTTGCAGTTTCTGTTCTGTGCCTCCTGCTTCTTTCGGTTTCACTGCAAGCCCTGGACACTTCCTCTTTATGCCTTATCCTGCCCATTTATTGCAGCTGCTGCAGTGAGGACCTTACACACTAAAACTGGCAAGTTCAGCTTTGCCAGGCTGCAGTTTCTGCCCGAGCCTGCAGATCTGCAGTGTGTCCTGGCAGTGGTGAAGTGGTAACAAAATTGCTGGTTACTGAGCAGTCACTGAGTGCTGGTGATCAGAGAGAGAGGTGCAATGGTGCTGCAACACTGAGAGCTGCAGCTGCCCCAGAACCCAGCGTGTGCCCACAGAGCCTGTCATTTTTCCTGTCATTTTTCCTGTCATTTGCTGCTTTTCTGTGGATGCAGGAAATTGAGACAAAGACACCACAAAGCTGAAACTGCTGGAAGAGTGAGGATTGTGGCTTTGTTGGGGCAATGTCATGTTCAGGGGAGTTTTTGTGTGGGTTTTTTTTTTTGTTGATGTTGGGTGTTTTTAGACAAAGGAACCTGAAACAGCCCATAAGCCAGGCAGGCCATGGATATCCTCTCGCTGTGTTCTGAAAGAGAAATAAGAGCATCTCTACCTTGCACAAGACTATCTTATAGAAGAAAAGAGAAATTGTCTCTTACTGAGAGGAAAGTATTGGAGAAGAAAGTCACTTTTTTCCTCCCATTCAGTAGTAGATCATCAGTATTTTGTTTAAGCTTCACATCTTTAATTTCTAACGATTTTAATACTGGTTTTACAAGTTAGATACTTGAACACCTCTGACCTGGCAGGTTTTCTCAATGGCTGCTCTTCTACTTTATTAATTTATTTTCTATCTTACTCCACAGCACAGCAATTAATCATGGG
The DNA here is from genome assembly GCA_026261815.1 of Monarcha castaneiventris obscurior. Taxonomy (NCBI): domain Eukaryota; kingdom Metazoa; phylum Chordata; class Aves; order Passeriformes; family Monarchidae; genus Monarcha; species Monarcha castaneiventris. Next base: position 13,551,734 of record JAMPIT010000856.1, on the reverse strand, counting down.
GGGTTTTTTAAGTTGGACTAGCACACAGATTGTCCAGGTTGCCTGTTCCAGTTCTGACACAGCCATTGTATTTATGGTGTGTTTTTTTCCTAGGTTGTGTTCTTCAGATATTAAATACACAGCAAGATGGTCAAATGAAACCGTCTTCAGCAGCATTTTAATAAGTCCCAAGATGATCACAGACCACATGCCAGATGTTGTGCTGAAAGCTCTGAACAGTTTGTCTCAGGAACATGGATCGTGTCTGTCTTGTCAAACACGAGACTACAACCCCAGTGCAGTATAACCACAGCTCGAGGACGACCTGGGGGGCTTCTCTGCAGGTTTCAGGTATTCAGGACACATTCCACTTTCATGCCTAAGTGGATTTCAGTACTTTTCTCACATTGCATAAAATGAACAAGGGTCTTAATGCCCTTGCCTGTGCAGCGACCTCGGGGAATGTTGTGCTGGTGAAAGCAGAGATTCTGTCTCTGTGCTGAAGGCTGGGCTTTTCCAGAACGGCTCCGGGTGAGAAGCTCCAGCTGAGCCTGTGCACGCTGGCACAGCAGCTGAACGCTTGACCAAAGTGAATGTGTGAGGGTGGCGAGGCCACCTCAGAGCAGAGCCCTGCCAGACCTAGACCTTCCCCACCACCTGGAACTCCAGGGCTGCTTCCACGTCACCTCCTGGGTGCTGGGGCCGGGCAGAGCTGTGCGGAGCCGAGGGCTGCAGGGGTGAGTGAGCAGCAGGCACAGCTCAGTGATTGCACTATTTTATTTTTTCTTACAGATTGTGCTGGGATCCCGGGGTTGGGGGGGGAGGGTGTGTTGTGGTTAAATGCTGCTTGGATATACATGTGCAATATTCTTTAATCTACCTGTCTTTTGGATTTGTTGATCTACATCACTGCTTTTATTGATTTGAAACTAAAACTACTTAATGAGAAGAAAAAAAATATTGTTCAGGCCCTGGCATCATGTTGGTCACCAGCTCTAGCTCCAGCTACTGAGCACCTCTCTGATTATGCCAAGAATGTGTAACCAGTTGTACTGATTTTTAAAAAGTGGATTCCTTGTTTCTAGTGTGTAACTATTTTAATTTTTTTTTCTTTTTAAGGCTCAGCAGCATTTATTTTAAAAAACTTGATGTAAGTAAAATACGATGTGGTTGAGAATGAACTGTGTGGATGTTCTTGCTGTGATACTCAATATGGAGACAAAATTAAATGCACAATAAAACCTTGGCTCCTGTGCAATGACAGGTACCAGTGCTGGCTGTCAGAGCAACGAGGGCAGGCAGCAGCAGCAGGGACTGTGCTGCTCTGGGGGACTGCAGGGGCCCAGGGCACCAGCCTTGGGTGCAGCGGCTCTGGAGGAGAGGAGCCAACACGCAGAGCAGGGCTTTAAACAAAAGCCTGGAATCTGGGGCAGTGAAGCACAAACTGTAAGGGTTCAGAGGAACAGCACTTCTGTTTGCATAGAGGGGAGTGGAACAGAGAACCTGCCCCTGCTGTCAGCAGCTTTAACCCACTGCAGGAGCTGTAACAACTGCACTGAGAGGGCAAGGCCTCTGCAGAGCTGTTGCCAAGTGCTGTGTTTAATTTGGGCTCTCAGAGCAGCACTGCCAGCCTGGGGTTTGCACACTGTCCCTGAGGAGACACAGGCACACAGGGCTGCTGGCATGGAACAGGAAATGTGTGCTCAGAGTGGCACAAGAATGAGACACTTGCTCAGAAACTCAAACATTACCACACTTGTGATTGAAGGATTTATTAAGTCATACATGCAAAACATACTGCCAATTGCATTAGCAAAAGATCAATGTAAAAACTTCACAATTTTGCAACTTTTATTTTTAAATTTTGCTTTAGTGGTTGAAAGGGTGTAATTCAACATCATATTCCTGCCAGTTTGGAAGGTACAGAACATTAGCACTAATTACAGAACCTCACAGACCCAAGTTACCGTTACGCAATCGATGCTGCACATGGAGTGACAGAAAGAACACTTGGCTGCATTAGTCACGTTACAGTGGGGGGATCTTGCAAATAGTGATATTTAAGAAGGTTTGTCAGTTACAGAGGTTTAAAATATAAAAATTACTAAAATGTGTAAAGCTGCTTCACATGATTTTTACACCTAGTTAATAGACTAAAAGCTCCTCAGAAAGCATAACTTACTGGGTCAGAAACAACAGAAAAATAAAGAGGATATGCTTGAACATTCTACTCTAAAAAAAAAAAAAGGAAAAAAAGAGCCAACTTCTATCAATCAGAAGGTTTTAAAATACAAGTTATATTGCTCAGTAAGAAGAGATTCTACAAGAAAAGCATTTACTACATAAAAGTGGGAATGACTGATTCAGAATTGTACCTACATGAATGCCCTACTTGAAATTCAAAGGAATTTACCCATGAACATCAACCTCTCTCCACTACTGCACCTCTGGGAAAATGGTTGCTGAGCTACTCTGGCAGTGTAGTGTAAGTCAGCTGTACAGTGTCAAAATACTGTCTGGCACTATCTCTTGATCCAACCCAATATTCCACTTATTCATCACAATACAATGCTGTCAAAAGGACTAGATACACTTCAGTAAGAATAGTTACTTTTTCAATCACAGCAGCAAGAACTAGATTGCAACCAAGCCCTTACCAACGATAAAGCATTTACACTGTGACTCGGGTGTCAGCCACTGCCAGGGATGGGTGCTGGATGCACCACAGGCAACGGCTGCGCTGGGAAAACAGTTCAGAATAAAACATTAGAGCGCAGTGTTCTGCTAATTCCCTGGTACTGTTACTTACTGTGAAAAACTAGAAAGAGATTTTGCATTTCCTACCAGAAATTAGAGTCATTTTCAAGAAGAATCTTTAAAAAACAGTTTAGTGCTTAGTGTTTGTAGCACAACAATGCGACTTAGTTCAGCAGATAGTTTGGCAACACTTAATTGAGCAAGAAGAGGATTTTAAAAATAAGGCTTTACATAGGTGTGTCTTTTCAGGAGTTTCAGTTTTTCTCTTAGAAGAATGCAAGGTAAGGATCATACTTTAAACGAAACTATGAAATTGTCAATTGGTTCAAGAATTGATGGACGAGAACTAATTTATAACAGAAAAAATTGGCATGTGAATGCTCCATTGTTTGAGCAAAGCACAGGGTTGATGGGGTGGGGGAGGGTGACGTTTACAGCAGCAGACATTTTCTCTTCCTCTTCTTTACAGGAGGGGGGCACAGCACTGCTCGGATGGCTTCATCAAACACTGTCTTGAGGCCTCGCTGCGTAAGTGCTGAGCATTCGAGATACTTCACTGCGCCTGGGGGAAGCAGAGACACAGTTACAGAGCAGCTTCCACAACAAAAGCCAGGCATTTCATTTAATTAAGGTACAAGGCCTTCCACAAACACAGCCCACAGTAACCCCACTGCCTCATACCGATCTCTTTTGCCATGGCAAGGCCCTGTGGGTAGGTGATGGGGGTCAGCTTCTTCTCCTTCAGCTTTTCAATCGTGTCCTTGTCATCCCGGAGATCGAGTTTGGTGCCCACGAGGATGATGGGGGTGTTGGGACAGTGGTGCCGCACCTCAGGGTACCACTGAAAGACACAAATGGAAAATGGTGTCCCTTGTGTGGGGGCAGAGTTCCCTGAAGGCCCTGCAGCACCACACCTGAAGGCTCCCAGTCCTTCACTGTCGGTCACTCGGAGCAGAGGGGAGCACCAAGATCCCATCAGGGCAGGACTAGAAAAGGGCACGTCACCCTTAGTGAAGCCACGAGCTGTTTCCATAGACTTTAAAAGTGTAGCCCATTAAGAGCTGTATTTTCCTCACACACCAAAAAAGCCCTGAGCCCTCCTTGCCAGTGGAGACACCTCCTTGTGCAGCTGAGTTGTCTGAGGACATGGAACACTCCCAACAGTCACAGAGCACGTGCAGAAGGATGGCTGGTGCAAGGAACAAGGGCTATCAACCCAGTGTTTACCTGCATTTGTTTTTAAACTCTTTTATTTCAACTGTACTAAAAGGAAAGTTCCTGTTTGTGATCTCAGCACCTTGCTGGCTGAACACTCTTAAATTCCTGATATCAGTGCATCAAGGAACAATTCGTACTTAAGTGTGTCATGTGCCCTGAACTTCCATGACTCACAAGTTAGGCAAATGGATTTCTGCTTTTTCAAACTGCATTTCACGTGGTCTGTGGGAAAAACAATTGAAGAAAAAGCACCTAACATTTTCCAAGCTCTGCTGTAAAGTGAACAGTATGATGAACATTCATAAATAAAATGGTACCAGCTCATCCTTACCTTAGCACGGACATTTTCAAAGGAAGCTGGGCTCACAAGGGAAAAGCAGATTAAGAAGACATCCTACAAAACAAGTTGACAGAAGTCAGCCCAACAGAGAAACCACTGTAGAAAAGTCATGAACAGGCCAATATCAGCAGTACCTCCATCACACTGCCAGCTCTACCACACTTGCAAAAGGCAAGGTCAGCAATACAGATGCACGTGACAATCAAAGGCAGCTTTCCCAGAGGGAAATCCATTCCCAGGCAGCTACAAGCAGCCAGAGAGAAGGGGGAAACAAACAACGAACAGATTGCAGTCAAATTTATAATCAGCTATTGCAGTAGCCAGCAACCAGGACACTAATACCACTGCCTTGCAAGGGGTTTTTTCTCTAAATGTCATTTCTTCTTCACTGACCTCATCAGCATAGGATGCTGCAAAGTGTTAACTATTAAGAAACGACTCTAAAGTAGTCTTAAATTGCAAAGGCTGACTATACACTATGAAATTAAAAAAAAATCACACAAGAATTTCAACAATTATTACTTTCATGCCCAAATCAGAAGAATCTTGCTGAACTTCTTATAAAACTTCCTACTGAATGCCAGCATTCAGGGCATTAAAAATCTCAAAGCTCCCCCCTTTCCTTTCTAAATAATGAGAAAGCAGAAAGAGAAATGGAATCTTGCACATCTTGCTTTTCAACTGAAGGCAAAAAATTCTACCTAAGAGCAGGTAAAAACATTTCAGAGCACATGTTTATAGTAACTGCAGGATACAATTCAGGTTTCACAGGTAACATGCTCCTGTCTGCAAGCATTCAGATTAACCCCAACATTCATTTCCTCTGTCTGTGTTGATATAAACTTGCTGTATGACCCAAGACTCGGGAAGTGTCTCCCAAACAAGCCCAACTTTGCCCAACCTACCTGTGCATCTGTACTTATTCCGGTACCAAACGTGCTACAGAATCAGGCATTGCAGAATGTTAGTTGATTGTGCTGCATTTCAAGGCATTTTGTTAGGTCAGCAGCTGACATCTCACTGCTAAGCACTTGCAACCCAGTTGTTCATGCATCACCCAACAGGTTTCCGTAGCAGCGTCCCAGAAGAAGAAAGAAATAACATCAAATAATGTGATACTATGGCCACTACTTCTGTTTTCCAATTCTGCAGGTTTGTGGGGGCTCAAGGCTGCACGTGATGCAGACTCTCTCCTTCACTAGCTCCAGAAATCAAAAGATTTGACATAACCACAAGGAATTACTGGAAGATCTCAGGTGTCTTGCACACTACCAATCTTAATAAATAGGAAAAGCTATTTGTTTTCAAGAAAATATTTAATCTTAGTAACTCATATAAAGAAATTTGGTAACAGAGTTCTCAAATCTAGCAATTTGATAGTTCCAAGAAAAGTATTTGTTCAAAAAATAGGGGCCAATTTATCACTATCATAGGCAAGACAAGATGACAGAACTTGGAACTGAAGTTTATTTAAAGTTTTACATACGGCAATAGGTTGATCTGCCAGACTGGAAGATAGATTCTTACCATTGGTTCCTCCAACCTAATAACAGTAGGAGATAAAGTTACTCCTCAAATGGATTTAAGGGCAAATGTTCTCAGTCAGCAATTTGTGCTCACAGCCATTCTCAAGGAGGATTTTCTTCTTAAGAGAGACGCTGCCCTGTAATTCAGCACAACCAGCTGCACCCGGAGCAGACACCAGCCTTCCCCAGAAACCAGTTCTGCACTGTCAGGGGAAACCTGCAGGATCAAACCTCTCCTGAAAAGCACCCAACCAACAATTCTCTTTGGTTTGCTCTCCTGAGGAAACAGACGTGACCATCTTTTCTGTCCCAACTTTTTCCTTCCCCAAATATTTGGAAATATTAGTAGATTTTAAATGCATTCAGGAGGAGATATTAAATTCCTGTATATTGAAGGAATAAAATAAAAATAAGGAGAAAAAGATACAAATTAATGAATGCCAAGCCCTCACTGTGGAGTTACCAGCTGGGAACTGCTGAGGGGCTGATCCCAGCACACACTGCCCAAGTAACCAACAGCTGCTGCTTTCACCCTGCCCAAAACATCGTTCAGGTGCACAAACAGGGAAAGGAGGGCCACGAGAACATGCAAGGGGTGAGTTTCAAACACCACAGTGAAGGAAAAGGGAGGCTGAACACAGATCCTTAAAAAAGGTCAGGTTTCATCAGCACCACTGTTCTCTTCCTCTGTGCTTTTTGTTAGTTTTGTGGGGATGATGAATCTTTGATACCGGACAAGTCCAAAATCTGAAAAGTTCTTCACAAGAATTTCAAGACTTAACCAACCTGTTTAATTTTCTGCTGTGAAAAACCAATCCAAGTAACTGAAAGTACTTCACACCTGTACTGAACAGTTATACATGCTTGCACAGAAGACACTTTTTCCCTAAGATGCTCAGACTGACATGGAATTCTTTTGCTGTCTCCCAGAAAGCCACGGTTACTTTAGCAGGCTGAAGACATGCACATGCATTCTGTCCCTTTGTCACAGACATTCTGTGTCACAGGCATTCTATCCCTATTAAATATCTTTCAACATATTTTTTCCACTTTTTTGAAAACATTTTTATGTTAAGCAAAGCTGAAGTTTTAAGTACCCTATAAATATCTAAGTATCTGAGAAAACCAGCTTTCCATAGTCTCTCCTAGAAAAGACAGGTATTTCTGGCATTTCAACTGTAGTTGCCCACAACTGGCAAATTTTGTATCAATCTTGTGTATCATAACTGATGGGGAAGCCTAATGACTGTAAGTTAGAGAGCAGTGAATTAAGGAAAATTGTGAATTAAGACAGATTACTAAAAATAGCACCAGAGTTCCTTAAATAAGATTCACATTATTCAAGAGAGCAGTTATGCTTAAAGTGGGACAATTCTGCATTTTACATTACTTGCATTTAACATATATTTGACAGTCAACAACAGGAGGCAAAAAACCCCTGCAAATTACCCTTTCTTTACTTATAACACAGCTCCATCAGGTAAAATCTGCTCTAAACAGATTAGAAAACCCCCTCTGCAAACATTGACTGTAGCTGAAGTCACACTGGAAAGAAGAGAGCAGATCTCTTCAGCGTTTTCCTTACACACAGAAAGATGCAGGATGCAGGCAGGACTTAACCAGTTGCACCCAGGGAAGACAGAAGCACATTTGTATTGATGTCACAGCACAAACTACAGCAAGCAATAAAATAACCACGGGCTCAAGCACACTGGAAAGCTGGGACACCGCAGCCTCTGTCAATACCAATAATCTCTTCATTCAGTGCTGCCTCTTTCACATGTAGAACATCTTCACACAGACTAAACAATATCAAGTGCTTAGCAGTGACAGTGTCAGGTTGCAGCCAAACATCGCCTAAAACCAAAAACAAACCCTGCCTTTGGCAGGCATGCTAACCTTACAGTTGATGGACTAGCTGATGGGACTGTGCACCAAGATTTTTTTGGTTAGCTTTGGGGTGGTTTTTTCCTTTTAAATCAAGCATTCGAGACAATTCTGAGGCTGCAAGTACACAAAACCCTGCAAGTACCACTGCACACAAATACACAGGGCATGCAAATTTTAACTTTTTTACAACTGTACACATCCCAGAGATCATGAATTTCATGTGCTGCAGCACATGAAATGAAAGAAGGTCACTGTTACTAATAAATGCAACTCCAGGTGTGGCAATGTTGGCCTTATGATCAAAAAGAAAACTGCTTTATGTTAGACAAAGTTGCAGAGACTGCTCCTGGTTTCAGCCTGCAGCTCTTACTGTTTGCGGGTAGGAGAGTGGGCGTAGTCTGTCATAGTCCTCTTGACCAGCTGTGTCCCACAAACCCAGGTTCACCGGTTTTCCATCAACCATTACATTGGCAGAGTAGTTGTCAAAACTGAAAATAAAGAGAGTTGGCTGCATTAGCTTGCAGTAAAATAAAGCACCCAAGGACTTTTTCCTCATAGAGTCCTAACTGGGAAAACTAGGGAAGGAAATGTTTTCATTGCATCTGTCTGCTCCCCAGAGGCAGTAAAGCTGTTCTTTAAATAACAAGTGTGACATTGGGTAATGGAATAAAAAATTATACACAACAGACTTGGTCCAGTCTGAGCAGAAGTGATCCCTGTCATGGCTCTTCCAAAGGAAGTGTTAATCCCAGTGAGCACAGGAAAGCAGGTGATGTACTTAGCAAGCACTTTCCAGTATTAGTGGGACATTCAGCAAGTTAATCTGTCTCATGTTGTGAGATTTAGAACAGAAGATACAGAACAACAACCAAGAAATCCTTAATGACAACAGTAGGTAAGAAAAAAGCTAATTAATCCTGCTAATCAAAACCTCCTCCAATGAAATATCAAAGCTCATAACCAGGGGCCAGTGGAGGGATCATTTTTATCTCATCACTGCTGTGGGTGCAAAGGTTTTAATGACTCGTTAAGGCTAAACCAAGTTCACTGGGAACACAACTGTAATGCAAAAACTCGAATTTAAGACCAAAAAAAAAAAGAAACAGGAGTAACTAAGGGAGCAAGGCCTTGGATGGGTAACAAAAGTCTCTGTACACCTTATTAGAATGTATTTTGTTATCTGAAAAACTCATCAATACTTCAGAGAGCAGCATAGCCAGATGAAAATAGAGAGACATCAGAAAAGGGCAAAGAAGCTGCACATGTATAAACCACCCCCCCACAGGCCCTGGAAAAGAGAACTGCACTAATACTGATACTGACAAATCCTTGTGTGAAAGAAAAAGGGAAGCACCAGAATAAATGAGTCTCCACAGTCTCGCCTGAGGAGCTACAGAGCCGTGCCTGGCTTAGCAAAGGATTGGCAGTAGCACAAAAAGTGGAAGGAACAAATAAACAAAAAATCACCAGCCATGTAAGACAACTATTTCTGACTATGATATGATGTTTTACAAGCTGTTCAGTCTTGGGACTGCTTATTATAAATGACAATACACAGTGTTTTGGAAGAGAACAACATCTGATAAAATGTTAGCAAATATTAGTCCCTAATCAGCCAGGCCTAGGGGGCACAGAGAGCCAAAACTGAGGGACCATCAGCAAGCACTGGTGTGATTGTGCTTCAGTAAAAGCTCCGAGTGTGCACACACCTGAGGGGTGCTTGCAGCCAGTTCAAACAGTTCAGCTAAGGAATGTGGAATGGCAGTAGGCACTGAGAAGCTGACAGAAACGAGTTCTTTGGATTTTATAAGTACTTACACAGTGGGTATATACTCTCCAGGAAATGCATTGGTTGTGTAACTGATGAGTAGGCATGTTTTACCTACAGCACTGCAAAAAGAGAAAGTTCACACGTAAAACACATTCATCTTGAAGAACAAGAAATGACATTCCTTTTAGGGGAAGAAGACTAATTACACCCAGACACCTAAGGACAACTGAGTGTCTCCAGTCACTACTGTGCAGGAAAACAGCTGACAGGCTGCAGCTTTGAAATTACTGGCAATGAAAACACACCTAATATAAACATCCATTTTGTGAAGTGATAGATTACCACATTTTGTTATTTTTTAGTCCCAAAAACCCCAACAAACCCACAGGTATTAATTAGACTACTAACACCTGACTGAATATTCAGGAAGATCACCTTACTCAAACTCTCTGAAATTAAAAAAACCTGAGAAGTATTTCCAGATACCCTTACACAATTCTAAAACTGTTCTCTTTTCCAGAAAATTGTATACTTGCATATAAGTGAAGTTAAAGAAAGCTTGGAAACTATAATTTCTCAACACATCATTACTTTGGAGTATTTAAGGAATGAATACAAATTATAACTCTCACATTATTTACTGCTATTGAAAAATGACTCCCCACATGCATTCACCAACTATTCAAACATTTCATTAACTGATTTATAGATAAATTGCATTCCAGTATTGAAAAAGTTGGAACACCAAACCTCTTCCTACTGATCTAATTCACAAGAGCCTCAAATGGGGTCAGGGCAAGGCTCTGTTCCAGGATTCCTTCAGAGCTCTGGCAGCCAGCTCCTTCCCTCTCCACCCTCCTCCCCACGTCTTATCTGGAGTCAAACATTTGATTAACGACAGCACTCAATTTTTGTTACAGTTTCAATTAAAGTTCTGGAAAACTTGAAACTGGGCCTTATTTCTTTTTCAAAATAGCGTCTGCAAAGAGTGTCCCTGACACTGCAGAGTGGTTCCCTTGCAGGCTTCCCACTTGCAGCACATAATCCCGTGTGAGAGATTGCAGCAGTGAGCCTGCTCCTCTCCAAGGCGATGCTGCCAGGCAGCCTCACACCCTGCCCGATCCCCTTCCTGCTCTTGGGCAGGGAAAACTGCATTGTCTTGCAGATGTTTTATCACCACAGCGATTTGCTCAAAGCCAGTCAGCAGTAACTTTGAAACCCTGCTGCACCTACACGTATGATCGTGCCATTAGTATGAGGTTTGACTCATGAGCCTCCTGAACTAAATCCTTCACAAGTGAATTTGAGCTTTGTCACATCTGTAAATCACAGCTCAATCTCTAACTAAAGTCTCTGTGTTCAACTTTAAGCAGATCCTCACTGCATTAGCCCAAGAAGGTATTTGATAGCAGCTTCTGACATCACCTGAAATGCCTGAGCTATGGAAGAGTCGCTTCAGTGTGCAAAATTAACTGGGATTTTGTCCTACACGCCCATCTTTAATTGTAATTTGCTTTACATTTCTGAGCCAGTACCTGCCATCCCTCCCCATCTACTGCAGCTCTGACCATACCATGCAGTTTTCCACCCTGCTTTTCACACCTGCTTCTAAGACACCAGCGCCTCACACAGTCTGAGGGCTTTTCCCTTTCAGCACGCCCTCTCTTCACCAAGCTATAACAGCATCATGAAAGGAGGCATTTAATTCTGTTCTCATTAAGTACAATCTCTGGACATTCCCTTGTTGTAAAAGGTTTGAGATATACTTGTACTCAAAAGCAGATGGATTTACCCTTTAAAACACTTGTGTGGGAAACAACCAAGGAGCAGCTCACCATGCAGATACCTGTTTAACAGCTGTCAAAAGAGGAGATCCCATCTTAGCTCCTGAACTAACACTCTAACAAGCCAGAACAAGGAGTTAAGGAAAGTTATTCCTCCCCCATAAGGACAACTTGCTATTTTAGCTGCCTGCGGATGAGTTAGATCAGTTTGGATGTGCTGCTGAGCTGCTCTCACAACACCACACAGCCGGCAGTGCTGGGCCAGCTCACAAAGGACAGGCAGGAAAACCTCCAGGATCCCGAGTGGGGATAACTAACAGCCAAATGCTTTGGGAAATCTCGAGGTGCAGACACCACACGTTCTCACGCTTCTGGAACCTGTTTGGGCTGACGCCTCAGCTTCCAGTAAGGTCATTACAGGTAATTTGAGCTTCCAACAAATTAATGTTGAGCTCAACATTTTCAGCAGCCGATCAAGAACTTTTCTGTGCACGCAGGGTCCTTTGCCCACATTGCACTGAAACTCCCGAGTCTGCCCTGGCTAATCAAAACAGCACAGGAAGGTGGTGAGAGATTCCATTCCAAGCTTAGAAGTGCCTGTAGTGTGTTTCTGCAGCACCAATCAGCCAGAGTCATTTAAACAAGAAAAAACACGTTCAACAACCCCATTTCAGACTTGCTCCATCCAGGTTTCCTGCCTTCCTTGCCTTTTGGCTCACTGCCACACGAATCAGATCATTATGGTCACCAGTCTTAAAAATAAACACTAATGCCTACCTTTATAAAGTACATCCTCTAAGTGCTTTATCAACTTTTTTAGACTTCTAATTTCTATAATAAAGCAACTCCCCTAAAGAGAATTCCAACTGTTTAGCAAAGTTTAAATCCTTGTGCATAAAGGCTGAGACTAAGAATCTAAAATAACACCAAGATTAGTCATAAGATTTCTAGCAACTACTTAATCACAGCTCTGTCCACCCACTATTACATAAATGAAACTAGCAACATTTGACTGTCATTAAAAACATGGCCTACAGAAATCCAGCTTTAAATGCTTAACAAAACTACCTTAACAAAAGACAGCACTGAGCCCCCTTTTGATTCTGAGCAGCACCCAGGAATCAATGTATTTATATAACCACATATGTACTAATTCCTGAAAACAAAATGTTCCTTCTCTTTATTAATGCTAACAAGTTTTATGAAATGTCCCCACTGTAGTAAAGCTGATTGGAGCCATGTTTTATCTGCAAACAGATGGCAGCCTTCATAAAAGGCTTTGCTTGTGCCATTTCTCCCTTTCTCTGATGCACATGAAGTACCTCTCTGGCAGACACGGTGCACAACAGCCCAGGTCTTTGCTCAGACACTAAAGAGTAGCTGAGATTTCCCTAGTACCACCCTGAGATCAAGAGTTCAGAACTGCTGCTGTGGAAGGTTTAGCTGCATACGGCTCTCAGATAAGCTGTGTTACTCACTGTGACACACCCTCTCCCAAATATGCTCTTCAGCACTTACAATACCAGTACTTTTTTAAAAGCTTTGAAACGTTCAGTAACACAAGCTACCAAATCTCAAGTCACTGCACTCTCTCCAGATGGCACGGGAGGGACCTGAGGTGCTCAGCATCTCGCACAAACACTGCACTACACTCAGTAAGAAGCCAATTACCCTAAGCCCTCCCCTTCTCCCCGAGCCATCAAAGCAAATACAGCACGGCTTTAGTAGACAGGGCCTCAGATTAAGCAGAATTCCAAACAAGAACTCCTGAATTACTGCTCTTACAGTATTTCCACAATTGAAAAATGCCTACGGGAGAGCACAAAGTGTGACAACTTCTGTGGCATCCAGTAATTGGAAATTTCTCCAAAATGCAGAACTTCTCCTAATGTTACACAACATCGCTGGAGATTTTGTACCACTTAACAGCTGCCTTTTTGGAGTGAAAACAAAAGCTGCTAAAAATAACTTCCACCAATGCTTTTTCTCAAATGTCAATCAACAGCAACTCCTGCAGTTATTCCAGCGGCTGCTCTTCATCTGTCCTGCACATTCCTCCTGCTCTCTATCATGACAGCTCAAAGCAACAGTTGTCATTTATTTTCCCCCAAACAATCCCCACAGTGAAATAAAAAAACCAAGGGGAAAATATGCTAGCCTAAACTAGCACACATGCCACACTTTCCTAGTCAAGTTAGCTGCCCAAACATACACTAGTGAAAACTCTAAGAACAAAACATGAGTTACGTATGAGAAACAGCCTACTCATTAACAAATTAAAAAAAAAAACCCCACAGGTACTTCTAAGGCTTTGTTTATTTTGTTCCTAGCAGATCCTTGTGGAGGGTACATAAAACAATACCCAAGTTTTATAGTACATAAGCAAATCTTTAACCTGCATTGTTTTAGAGGAACACTAAAACTTTGGCCTTATCTCAGCCAAACATGGTATTTCCTAGAATACCTGCATGCTGGAGCTCTTGAAGCAGCAAAAGCACAAAGAAACACAAATAGTTAAATATTTTTTTTAAACAGTGAACAGAATTATACGAAGCTACCAAAACTGAGCAACAGTACCTAAACAGATCTTTAATAAAGATTCCTTTCTAACTAAGGTGGAAGGAAAAGAAATTAAACTACCGTAATTTGTTGACACACATGTACAAAAGTCAGGTAGAACTACACCACTTACATTTCCAAGACAAAGAACAACAAAAACTGTAGGAAGAGGGATGGTTTACAAAGCAAAAGACCCAAAGAACTGTTTTGCTGAATGAATTAGTGAACATTATACAGCTCGTCTGTGCTAAGTTCTCAGTTCTAGAGGAGGAAGTAGACTGAACCTTTTCCCCACCCAAACATGATGCACCACATTTATTTACAGCATTGTAAATACAGAGTTCAGATGAATTAAAAACATATATAGCAGAAAAGCGATTTTGTTGGGTTTAAATTTGATAGAAGCAAAAGAGCAGCCCACAGTTATCCTATCTGGCATCAAAGAATTACACTACTACGAAAATGATTTCTCAAGATACCACTTTCATGTTCATATGGCTCCAAATCTTACATAGCAAGTCAAAACAAATTTGTCACACTGTAAGGTTTATTCTTCAACCATACTTAGCTGCCTTTTTAGGGATTCTACATCGTTAAAAACAAATCAACAAAACCCCCCCACACACAAATAACTTGAAGATTAAGGCACCCTGTGAAATTACAGACCCCTGTAGTGAGTCCATTTAGCTACACCTCACTCCTCTGTCATCTATAGAAGTTTGCTGTAATACCAATTATGCTCAGCGTACACTGGGATTTTTGTCTCTCCTAAAGGAAAAAAAACCCCTCAAACTGCATAAGACAAGTCTTGTTTTCCAGCTGGCCTGTGATGTTCCCCTGAGCTCTGACATCCAGTAAGAGAGGGTATCCCTCTGAGCTGAAGGGAATAGTATCGTAGAGAATATTCACAAATACCAAACACACAAACTCTTCCCTCAATTCCAGCACTCCTCACACTGAATCCAACTGCTAAACTTATGAGTTAACGCGATTCTAAAATGCATTCCCCACTTGTTTCACATATAAGCAACACCATATTAAGATACTGTAGGTGTAACAGCTCTTTACAGACAAGTATATCATTAACTATTTGTATTTCAAGGGCCTATCAGTCTCCTTTACACAGGAGCCTTACAAGACCAGATGTCTGCACGCAAAAAAGCAGTTTCTGCCCAAAAGCATTTATGATCTGCATCGAGTTCAGCCCATTTCATTCAGTTTTACTGCAAAAGTCAGATGTCAAAAATCAAGCTCTAAAAGGTAGTAAGTTTGTTACTTTCACAAAAGGTACTTCAAATCAATATTAATTTTCTTGTCTAATTAACAATATGGTAATTTTTTAATGCACTTGGAGTACTTCGGTGACGAAAGAACACCAGCCAGCAGTGGCAGCGCAGGGAGGCGGCCCGGCCTGCCCGGACAGCCCAGCACACCCTGCTCCTTCCCCGCGGCCGCTTCTGCCCGCCCCGACGCGAAGCACTCGGGCACCACCACGGCCCCGGCCGCGGAGCACGGACCGCAGGGCGATGCGAGGCCCGGCCGGCCAGCCCAGAGCACGCCCGGCCTGCCCACCCCGCACCCCGCACCCCGCACCCCGCGCCCCGCGCTTCCCTCCCCGCCCGGCAGCACCAGCAGGAAGCCGCAGCCGCCACCCACCCGGCCCCGGCCCCGGCCCCGGCCCCGGCCCCGGCCCCGGGCAGCTCCGCTCCCTCAGGGCGGCCGGGCCGCGCCCGCGCCTCGCGCCGGGATCGCCCACAGCCCGCGGCGGGGCCCGGGGCCGCTCCCGCCCCGCGGCCCGACACCTCCCACGGGCCGGCGGAGCAGCTCAGGGCCCGGCCCGGCCGGGGGTCCCTCGCACTTACCCGTCGCCCACCACCACACACTTGATGGCCTGCATCGGGGTTGTTGCCGAGCGGAGCAGGGAGCGGCGGCCGCCTCCGCCCTGAGCCTGGAGCAGGGACGAGGCAGCGGCACCACCCAAGGCGCGGAGGGAGGGAGAGGGCGGACTGCGGGCGCAGGAAGCGGCGCCGCGCTCACATCCGGCCGGGCCGGGCCGCGCCGGGGCCGCCTCGCGGGCGGTGCCGCGGCTCGGGGCCGGGGCGGGCGGGGAGCCGGAGCTGTGCCACTGACCCAGTGCGGAGCGGGGCCCGGCCGGACATCCCCGCCCGGGGCGTGCAGGCGGAGCCGCGCTGAGCGGGAGCGTCAGCGCGGGCACTGCTGGCACGGGCCCGCAGCCCGCTCAGGGCCGTGGGGCTGCGCATCGTCCCACAGCGGCCCGGCCGCGTCTAATGAGCCGCAACACAGAGCTGCCTGTGACACCACCCTGTATCCCGTCTGTCACAGCTGGCACCCATCATGCAGCAGCCTCATCCCCGGCATCTCTTGAAGCAGAATGTTAAAGTGCAGTTGTGTTTACCCCACAGACGTACTGAGCACGTGTAACTCAGGTCACCGCAATGCTCCCCCTCGGCTGCTGTGGGCAGGGGCCCTTTCTGCACAACCAGGCGCCTGCCATGGGACCATCTCTTTCCCTGTGCAGCCCCACCACCACTGCAGATCCAGATTGTTTCCCTTCATCCATGGATCTTCCCACCACCTTCCCTCCTCCTGATACGCTGTGACATTAATCAACTGTGCTGGCAAGTTTTAAATCAAATCAGTGCACATCCAGTCTTCTCAAGATAGGCCAGCCCAAGGGTTGTCAGGCCTCACACAGCTTTGGGTTTCTTCTTTCCCTCAAGCAAACCAGTTACTTCCAGGAAATAGTGAAGCAGAAGTCAAGCAGAGCAGGTCCGATGATCCCAGGAGTCTTAATTTCTACAATTAGTTCTTGCCATAGTTCTACTTGCCAGAGCATGTCCTGGTTGGGCCGATGCACAGAAGCACTATTCCCTTTGTCTGCATTGCCATCTGTTCCTCGAGGGACGTGTGGGGAGAGGGCCCATGCACACACTGCTCCTGCACAGTGATGATGGATCCACTGGAATTAACAGTGCACCATCGGGGTGGTTTTCCAGTGATTTGATCTCCTCTTAATTTCAGAAGTTCGTAACTGAAAGGAGCGAGAAGTTAATAACAGACAACTTAATAGAAAAATTCTCAGTTTGATACACACGACTGCAGTGCTGAGTTGTATATGGGATAGTTACAAATGCACCTCAGAGAGGAGTTGGACAGAAGAAAATAATGAATGGCAGTAACAATAACCAATGATAAATCTTTCCATACCTCTGATAAAATCATGAATCATAAAGCTGAGGCTTAGATCAGTCCTAATACTGTTCCACGCTCTATCACCTTGTCTTCTCTCACCATTACAATTGTTGCTGAAAGCCTTTTTCTTAGATATCAAGAAGAAATCATTTAAGATTGTTTGGGATACTGTCTGAATGTGTGTATTGTGTGTGTGCTGGCACTGAGGAGGATTATTCTCCTTTGTGGATGGGGAGTGGCAGGGAAATCACGCTGATGCAATACTGGAAAGTTCTCCTCCCCATGACACAGACTATCAACATTACAGAGACAATAACTATTTGCACTTTTATAGTATCTCTCATCCCCAGCTATTAGTGTGTTCTGTAGCATGTCAGCTCATTCATGAAGCCACAGAGAAGCAGAGAAGGCCCGGTGTACACTTTGTACAGGGAAACAACCACAGCCCCTGGCAGTGATTCATAGTTTGCTCCCTTACTCCCAGATGGCTCCTCCTGCTGACACCGGTTCTGTTCAGTTGCCTCCAGGACACGACGTGTACAATATTGAGGTCAGAAGTAACCTTCTGTCCTTAACAATAACAGAAAAACTGGTTTAGGGTGAAAAGCTGTAATTGGAATTCACAATCACTGGAAATCGGGGCTTGGACTGAAGTGCAAGAGCCAATTTTATGTGAAGCAAAGGTGTGAAGTGTCAGAGGGTGGAATAATGTTTTCAGCATATTGCACTCTTTTCTCTTTAGATAATTTCTATTAAAATCAGAAGCAAAAATCCCCCAAACCTCACACAAAACAGCTGAAGAGAGACTTACCTTACCGGAGAAAATGGGG
Source organism: Monarcha castaneiventris obscurior (assembly GCA_026261815.1). Taxonomy (NCBI): domain Eukaryota; kingdom Metazoa; phylum Chordata; class Aves; order Passeriformes; family Monarchidae; genus Monarcha; species Monarcha castaneiventris. Next base: position 13,533,867 of record JAMPIT010000856.1, on the reverse strand, counting down.
TTTCCAGATGCTTTTTCATCTTAAAATAGCGGAAATAATTGTCTTTAAAAGTTGTAATTAAGGCTTGATCCTAATTTGAGTTGATAGCAAAAGTCAGGTATTTAATGATGTAGTATTAGGTACATAGTAATTGGTAGAAAGAAATCTTAAATGTCAGACAGCAGTGGGAATCCAAAATTCTTTCCTGGGCTCTGGTTCCATCTGTGGCGTTATCCACCTTCCTGGCCTGTCACTCTCTGAGCCCCTCTGCCTTTAAATCCAGACACCAGAACTTATTCCAGCTGTTAGGACAGTAGCTACCACTTAAAGCTTCTCACCTAACAGTTGCCTGAGATTCCAAGTTTTCTGCTTTATGATGTTTGAATTCTTTAGTGGATGTCTCTTAGTGAAGCTAATAGAGCGCAGATTTTTAACTGGGGAAAGTGACACTATTGCTGTGGAGGCAATTCAGAGTGATCTTCACTGAACTTGGGGAGGTATCATGGCATAAAATTAATGTTAGAAAATATTCTAATCCACAAGTAATAGCTAGATATTCCAGGCAAACATTTTTGGCATGATTAGTTTCCTGAGTGTTGAAAAAACCCTGTACTTGCATGTGATATGTGCACTGTTCAAATACAGCAGTCAGTCTGCTCTAGAGGAAGCAAAGTCAGCAATAAAAAAGGAACCACAACTTTCAAATGTCAGCATTTGCTGCATCAGAGAGAACAGATTAAAGGAACGTGAAAATAAAATTTTAGCATGCAAATCTTTACATTAATAATAAAGCATTGTAAAATAAATGCATCCCATTCATGTGATTCTAGCATAGATGATTTCTCTGGTATATGTACAGAACAGAAACAAATCCTGTACTTTCTTTCGGTAGCTTCTGATAAATATATCTTCTGTCAAGAATTTCAGTTATAAAAACCACATAAGGCTTTGCATTCACTGATGTCTACCCTCAGGTTTAGCCAGCAGTAACAGACAGTGCTTCAACTGTTGTTGGAGGCCGTGGGACTACACACAGTAATCCCTGTATGTGGCTGTGAGCTTTTTGGAATAGAGGCATCATTATATACTTATAAACAAGGACCTGAGACTTCTCTGTGTCTCTTCAGTTTTTTATTGCTGGGACTCCCTCAGAGCAGAAATACGGGAATAAGCCTTTTACAGGCATCACATCATGCCCTGAGGTGAGGCATTGCTGAAACTCACAGACACGTAAGCTGCAAGTGCCTCTCAACTTTCACCTATCTTGGTATCGAGCATTTCACAGAAATGAGCCTTAAAATATCAAGAAAAAGGATACAGGTTTAGCATGACATAAGCCCATTTGGTATTACTAGTTCTGCTGCCTTCCACTGCCCAGTCATTTTTTACATGAATGAAACTGAAAGCTCCAAGCTGCGATGTGGCCCCTGATTTGCTTAGAAAGATTTAAGTGTTTGTTTTGCTCCAGACTTGCAGACAAGCTTATGGACTTCATCAGAGCTAGGACCTAAAAAAGGGACCAAACCTTCTGTGGTTGGTTTGTCTGAGAACAGATGGAATGATAAGAAGCCTACTTCCCCCTGTCATGCTGCACAGCTGTGACTCACATCCCAACCGAACAGCTTCTCTCGGAGTGGAAAGCAATCAGTGTTTTAGCTAAATTGAAAATTATTTTACCACCATGAGAGAGCTGAAATCAAAAGAGGAAGTGGGGGGATGCCTTTAAGGTTTAGTTTCACTATCAAAATAATTAGCTAATTTCCGAATCTCGATGTGACAAAATCTGGTAAATCTCTTCAACTGGTATTCAATTGCATTATCTGTTAATTTCTTCGTTGGAAAGCTAAAGAATGTTTTATCAATCTCACTATTTAACGAAATAATTAGATCCAAATAAACACGGATGATAACTTGTTATTATGACCTAATTTAGTAATTCTATTGCCTGCTTTAGTGTAGAAAGTAATTTACTCTTAATCAAAATTTTAAAATTGATACTGTATCGCATCTGTTTCAACGTGCAACGTGGGCCAGAACTAATGGGACTCTGGCAGTGATAAATGTAAAAGTTAATCAGCTTCCTGATTTAACCTTTGTGTATCCTACCTTGTTTTCCAGAAAATGATGGAAAGCTGCTAAATGTCCTGTTCTGGAATTATTCTTTTTCTATGCATCAGCTTGATTCTGTGACAATAAAATAGTGTTTTATAAGGCATTCAGATCAATGTATTCATTTTTCTGTTTCATTTCAGTTATTGAAAGTTGATTGAATGGAAACTATAAAGAACAGTTCTAGGGAAAAAAAATGGGGCCATGTCCAAAAATTATATTGGTCCACTGTTCATCTTTTGGGACATTTTCACCTACTTGAAAAGTGTCATGATGGTAATTTATCTCGAAGACCTTCCTTGGAAATGCTTGCAAAATGTTTTTAAAATCTCGTGCGTAACCCGGGCCTGAACAGTATATTTTTAATTTATTATGTAACTCAAGCATTGGCTTGAAAGGCGTAGCAAGTATTTCTTTGTGACAGTAGCTGGCTCACTGAATTCATCACCTGGCTGTGTAAACAATGAAATTACAAAAGAACGTACCCAAACCGAGAAACCATTATTGACATTTCCCACTGACAGTGTGTAGCTTATATATTAGGAGAAAATTGCCCCATGTGAGGGTGGGGAGGCCCTGCACAGGTTGCCCACAGAAGTCGTGGCTGCCCCATCCCTGGCAGTGTCCAAGGCCAGGTTGGATGGGGCCTGGAGCAGCCTGGGATGGTGGAAGGTGTCCGTGCCCATGGCAGGGGGTGGCACTGGATGGGCTGTAAGGTCCTTCCAACCCAAACCATTCCATGATTCTGTGACATCCGTGGCCCAAGCAGCAGTCACTGAGCAAGCCAGAGCGCACCTCAGGGTCACGCCCTCAGAAAATGGGTCGAATCACGGCAACTCAGGGGAGGTTAAAGCTGGGTATCAGTAGGAGGCTCTTCCCAAGAGGGTGGCTGGGCTGGAACAGACTCCGCAGTGAAGCGGTCACAGCACCAAACCTGACAAGAGTTCACGAAGCGTCCGGACAACGCTCTCAGGGCGCATGGCGGGACTCTCGGGGAGTGTCCTGTGCTGGGCCAGGAGCTGCACTCGGCGATCCCGGCGGTAACCCCGTGAGCTCCCGGAGCGCTCCCTCAGCAGCCGGGCCGGGCCGTGGCCGCGGCGCCTGAGGGCGGCCCGTGAGGGCGGGGCGGGGCGTGCGCGTGCGCGGCGGGCGGAGGCGCGCGCGGCTGCGGCAGCCCGGCCCGGCGCAGGCGCGGTGGTGCCGCCCGGCCGCGCGCCCCGCCCGGCGGGCACGCGCAGCGCCCTGAGGAGGCGGCGGCGGCGGCGGCGCCCGGGAGCGGCGCGGCCGCGGGAGCGGGGGCGGGTTTATGGCGGCGGCTCTGTCCGCGCTCGCTGCCAGGCTCTCCCAGTCGGCCGCGGCCAGGTCCTACGGCGTCTTCTGCAAGGGGCTCACCAGGACCCTCCTCATCTTCTTCGACCTGGCCTGGAAGCTCCGCATCAACTTCCCCTACCTCTACATCGTCGCCTCCATGATGCTCAACGTGCGGCTGCAGGTGGGCGGGGGCGGCGGCACCGGGCCGGGCTCGTGTCCCGGTGTCAGCGGCGGGGCCGGGCTCGTGTCCCGGTGTCAGCGGCGGGGCCGGGCCGGGCTCGTGTCCCGGTGTCAGCGGCGGGCCGGGCTCGTGTCCCGCTGTCAGCGGCGGGCCGGGCCGGGCTCGTGTCCCGGTGTCAGCGGCGGGCCGGGCTCGTGTCCCGGTGTCAGCGGCGGGCCGGGCTCGTGTCCCGGTGTCAGCGCCGGGCCGGGCTCGTGTCCCGGTGTCAGCGGCGGGCCCGGGCGGTTCGCGGCCGCTGCCCCGAATAACGGCGGAGCAGGGACGGGGCTGTGCCCTGCCCTGTGCCGCCCAGGGCGGTGTCTCCTGGGCTGTGCACGGCTGCAGCCCCCGAGCCTTGCCCTCGGCGGTGCAGCCCGGAGTGCCCCGCTGTGCTCCTCGCTCTGCGTGTAAGCGGCAAAAAGCCGTAGTTCGCTTCAATACTGGGAATAAATTGTGAATCTGTGCGCTTTGATAGCACGGTCCTGACACCAAGGAGCGAAGAAAACTATTTGCTTCATCTATTTATTGGGTTTATCTGAAATCAGGAACAGTTGGCAGCAGGGAAAACGCAGCCAGTTTTAAATACCAATGTTATTGCATGAAAAAGATGGTTCAGATTTAATTTGTGTCTGTCCTGGTCTGAGCCTGTTTCTCCAAAACATGGAACTCTGTAACACGGCTTTGACCTGTTGTAGGGTTGAAGTTTCATTGCTTTAGTGATGAAATGAAAGATTTACTTTTAACTTAACTGGCAACAGAAGCAGGCTATGCACTGTCACTACAAACATCTGTTCTAGCCAAGGATTGGACACTCTTTCTCCTCGTAAACATAGCTGTAATGAAAGTTTTGACATCTGGCCGGTGCCCAAGTATTGAAAGACAAGTCTGGTTGGAGTTTGTTACTTGTAAAAGATAGTTTGAAATGGGAAGAGGTCAAAATGTGGCGTATCCTATTTTTGTTTTTGGGATTTGCCGTACAGTTCTGAAGCTTGAAAACAAGCCACATGGCCGGGAGTCGTACATGTAGCTTAGTAACCCTGGTAGCTGAAAAAGCCTAGTGTTTGCTCGTTATCAGTGTTGGTACAGCATAGTTCTGGAACACCACCAGCCTGTCCTTTGACTGTGCTGCAGCTGATACCAGTCTGACCAGTTCCCTCCCCTGCAGGAAGCTGTTTGTGGTACATTGTTGATTTCCAGTGTTGTGTGTCTGATTTCAGCTTGCACTTCTGTTTACTTCTGAGGATTACTTTAATATTAGCCTTTCATGCTGAGCCTCTAATCAGTCCCAGCCTGTGTTTCTATTGGTGAAGGGAAATGCTGCTGTTACACAGCAAATCTCTCTGGTTGCTCGTTTGCTGACTCACTTTCATGCCTGTCACCAAAAGAGAGCTTGTAGCAGATTAAACTGAAACTACAGAAGGAGGAGGCTGGTATTTGAGTGTACTTCCTATCCCTCTGGATGTGCTCAAGCAGCCTGCAGGGAGATTTGTCTGTTGGGACAACTGTTACTTTCTGTAGCTGGGTTATTCTGTACGTGAAAGATTTTAAATTATTTTTGGTTCTTTGTACTGGGAACTAGGAAACTGGGGTATCAGTGTAATAATTTCCTGCATTCTTTCTCTTTAGGTCCATATTGAGATCCATTAACTTGTGATTTGGTGTGCTGCTTGCACTGTATGCTGCAACTAGTCAGGCACACTCTTCTTCAAATCCAGCCTGTTGTAAAGCAGCAAAGCTGTGCTCGTGTGCTCCAGGACTATGAAGAAAGAAGATTTTACCCAGAAACGAGTACGTGACAATGGCCCAGATCATCACAAGCCAGCAGCTCATCTAACACATGTGCATTCCATGTTGGACAGTTCTCAAAATCATAGTAGCAGTTTACAAGAATTATATAACACCGGGAATTGTTCTCTCTTCAATAATATACCTCTGCCTTCTGTTGGCAAGGAAATGCCTCTGAGTTTCAGTGAATCAGCAGGGACGAACTCGAGTGCAGCTGCTCCTTGGAAGGATTCATTTCATCTGCATTTCTCTTCTGGGAAAGACAGTCTCAGTAGGGTTTCTCACTGCATCCATGGTGTTTCAGTAACAGGCTGGCTGGAAGAAGCTTGTGGCATTTCCCAAGACTTCAGCTCACACTGCCCAGGAGACAACTTTGTATGTTTTGCACAATTCTGGCTGGGAAATTTGCAGTATAATAAAAACCTGTGGTTTCTGGAATTAGAAATGAGCAGTAGAAAAGAGAATGAATTGCAGTTTGCATTTTTTAAAGCATTGGAGCTTGGTGGACTTCCTGATCCCTGTTCTAATCCAGTTGCCTCACTGAACAACTATGCTTTGGGACTCATAAACAACCAGAAACCATGTTTTTTTCTTTGTTACTTAAACCTTGTATCTTCAGAGCAAACACTTGGATACGAGCAAATGCTTTTGAATATACAATATGTGACTAATACTTTTCACATCATACAGCTAGTAATCTCTGTGCTAGCTTTTGCACTAGCAAGTCTCTGGTATGCAGCAGTGAAGGTAAAAAAATACAGAGATTTTAGTAACTACTATTTTTAATACTAGCAAAAAATAAGAGAGACAAGGTTACAGTTCAGGTTTTAGTGAGAATTAGATAGGTAAAGTAAAAATTATAGTTGTGTAATTGCTAGTTAAACTGGCTCTTAGAAGAATAGGGACTTTTTTTTGTAAGGAATAGCTGCATCTGAGTAAAGAACTTCATAATCTTCAGACTCTTTGGGACTTCTGCAGGTCTGCTGTTAACACTAAACTAGAACCCAATTTGATTAGCACAGATCCATTGTTTTCTTTAGAGTTTGTATTGGTGGAGTGTTCTGGCTAGTACTATCTGTAACCATTTCCAATGAAACTTGTTTCTTGTAGAATTGAATTCCTGCTCTGAATCCAACAGCAACTAATGTATCAGTCCTTAAAACACTTGGAACTGGAAAGCTGTTGGGAGGGTGGTCTTCAATGCAGCATAATTCTCAGCAGTGTTCACTGCTCTATTTTAACAGTATCTTGTGAGCTTTATTGTGCTACAATAGACACTGTAAACAACTTTCTAAAACAATTTTTTTTCCTTGAAAAAGTGATTGTTATTGCTGAAGTACAGTAATAACTTCTGGGCCTATTGACTTTGGCTTTGGGACAGGCTTCTAACAATGAGGTTTGCCAAAGAATGGGGCAAAAGTGCTGGACTCCATAGAGCTGCTGGTGAATAGAATTTTGAGGAACAGGCTCCTGTTGGCACTTCAGTCAAGTGACTCATTGTGCAGTAGGTCAAACTTTGGATTCAATGTCCAAAATTCTCAACAAGGATGTTGCTGTAGATGGGCTTAATGTGCTTTAAAGGTTCACATAAAGAGGGAGGTGTTGGTGTGTGAGTTAGGATGCATTTTCAGCTTCCCCTTCACTCTGAGTTAAAAGTGAGGACTTAATGTGGAGTAAAGCCATGCCAGTGATTCACACACTAGGTATCCTTTTTGGCAGCTGGTTTTGCTTCATCTTGGAAAGAGAGGAAGTGATGTTGCATTTAGTTTAAACTGAACCTACCTGGAAAGCCAGTAGAGTTTCCAATGTGGTGTTTATTGGGCTGTTTTCACACACGTGTAGAGAAGTCCTTGATTGTGAAGATGAGATGCTGGTTATCAGTGTTACAGGGAGAAATGCTGGAAATTTTTAATCTTATTTGAGTACTGAAAATAAGATCTATTACTTTTAAATGATACGTTGTGTTTTCATTATCCCCGTTGGCTGGTTGTTTCTTTTGGATGCTAAAAGAGATGAAAAGCTACTTACTTTAATTTAGAGTAACTTTTCCCCTGGTGTGTATTTAAGTGATTGTTTAACTTGTAGACTTTTGACCATGCAATTACCTGTCATGAAGTGACCGAAAGCCCCAAAATAATACTGGATTATGTATTGTAATTACTCTGACAGCAACAGTTCCCTCAAGCCATTCACTCTCATCTCCACTGCTGGAATTTATCAGCCTTGCAGTGAGTGATATTAACACAACAAGTAGTATTGCAGAGGTTCAAGATTGCTGAAGTGATGTGGATTTGAAATCCCAGAACACCAGAAACAAAGACTCCTCTCCAAATGTGTGTGGCTTGGAGTTACAGTGTTAAGCTGCTGTCAGCCTGTATCTTGACCCAAAAAACCACTTGGCAGAGCTGAGGGCAGAGAAATGAAGGCAGGGAGGGGAGGGGTTGGAGCCTGTTAGAGCTGGCTTGATTGCTAAAGACAACATTGTGCAACTCCATGCTCCATGTTAATCTCTCTAAGCAGCTCCACAGGTACAGCCACACTCTCCTTGTATGGTGAGCCTTACCTTAAGTTGTGCATGAACAGAGTCCTGCACCCAAAACTTGAGTGCTTGGACTTCCTGCACAAAGGATCAATTGGCACAGCTGTACCTGCAGTTGTTACTTGAGACCTTGTTTGTGCAGCTGACTGGTTTGGCCTGGGACATTCTCTGCTGTCTGTCATTTGGGCACTACGTGTTTTGGGAAGCACGGTTATATACAGGAACTTGCAGGTGAGACTGTCAGGTTAGTGGGCAAAAGGAGTAGCTAAAGGCATAAAAACATGAATCCAGTTTTTAATGCTCCTGTTTTTCATGGTGATTTTAAAGGGGGGGAAATGAAACGTGAGAGACACCACCAGTAAACTAAAATTTAAATGTGTGTACAACAGAGTGCCAAGGGCTTTCTCCTTATTGATGACAAGCAGGAGGAGATCTTGGAATGTTAAATTGTGTTACATATCACAGTCCAGCTAATACAGGTCTGTTTTAAGCAAAGTCTTGTTTTAGTGGGTGGCCTTCCATCACTTATTACTGGATCACTTTAAATACAACACAGCTAAATGAAATGATGGATGTTTGTTCTGTATTATATGTATATTGAACATAAGATACAAATAATACGTCTTAAATGAGTGGATTTAATCCATTTTAAGATAGTTTATGTACCTTGCCTTGAATTTTATTGCTTAAAACCTAAAAGGTAATTTTAACTTGAACATTCCTTCTGAAATTCAAATAAAGGATAGTTTGGTATGTTAAAATCTCATGTGATATACTGCACTTTAAGTCTGGGGAGGCCATGGATTGATTGAAAGCGCTGTTCTTGCACTAATAGAACTGTCTGCCCTGACAGGATGTTTAAATGGCTTTTCCTGTCTGGAGGGAGAATAGGGAACCTGAAGGATGGCATCCATCCTTTGAAACTATACATAAATCTAACACTCTATGGTTTAGGCCACTGTTTTCTTCCTGTAGATGTTTTGATATTAACTCATCTCAAAAGATGGAAGGTATCCTGGCCAAGAACCAGTTTGTGTGGAGTTTCATGGCTTCACTACATCCAGTGTGGAAAACTTTCCTGAGTTAATGTGCTGTTAGGGCTGAGACTGGCTCAGATGATTATTATAGTACAGAAAAATAACATTCTTAGTAGGGGGTAAGGGACCTTTATACTCAACCAGGAGTTGCCTTCGTATTTCTGTATTTTGTCTCTCATCCTGCTCTAGAAAGAGGTTATTTCTAAGCAAAATGTCAGGGTTCTACTAAACAACTTGTGCTTTCTAAAATTTCATTGAATAGTGTCCAGATCCTTCCTGCACTACATAGCAGAGTTTTATTTCTGCCTTTAGAAAAGAAGTAAGAAAATACTCAATATTTAGAGAATTTCCTAGTAGTTACACTTGAGTGAAAATTTACTATATGGTGTACTGCTTTGAGAAGAAAATATACTTTTAAATGTGTGTGCACAGAGCTCTGCATGTAGATAAAAAGTGTTTTACCACAGTATGATGTTGGGATGCTTATGCAAATGCTTATTTACTTTCTGACATTGCAGTGCAAAATGCAGTAGAGATGGTGGTGTTACTTCTCCGTGTGGTTTTAGCCAGTGCAATCTGAGCAATCGTGTGTCTGCATCATCCTGCACAGGAGACAGTTCTAGCTGTAGACATTTGTTAGCTTTTTGCTTTTTCAGTGTTGAGTTTGGTTTTTTTGTTGTTTGAGGTTTGGTGGTTTGTTGTTTATTTGTTTGTGGTTTATTTCTCTTTTTCTCAAAGTTATTTTTAGGACTATAAAGACTGCACTTTCTTCAACTTTGCCAAAGTTTGCTTCCTTTCTCCTTCTCTCCACCTTTGCCCCTTATAGTATACACATTTAATTTTTGGAAGAAGCAAGCCTGTATGTACTCTCCTAATATATAATCTTATTGTCAGGCTGCTCCTTTTGTTTTTATGGCCTGGTCTTACATAAATTTCTCTCCCTATGATTTCTTAGCATAAGCATATGCTGATATTTTGTTCCACCTCAGAAACATTGTCCTGTAATTAAATATGCACAACAATTATTGACAGAAACCATGCAGAGATGTAAGAGTCCATAGTCTCTCATTAGGGTGTATGACAGGTGGTATAACTGACAGAGCAATATGTAGTCAATGCGACATATTTCTGCTTTTTTTCTCTTCAAAACAGCTGCTTTAATTAAAATCCAATATTTAATTTGCATGTGTGGTACCTCTGTCAGCTGAGAATTGCAGCTAGAATTTGGGGCTTACAAAATACAGTAAGGTCAGAACTTAAACAGTGTAACTTCTCAAAAAATTAAAGAGTGCATTTAGGTGAACATTTTGAAACCTTTTTTTTTCCCTAAGAGTGCACAGAATAAAATGTGTTCTGACACTTGTTTCTGTGATGCACAGGCAGTAACTGGGGGCAGGGGGGACCCTTTTCCCTTTTTAGACTGCAGAGCCTCTAATTGTCATGGAAGAGATGCATTTGATAGAACTTTAAAATAAACTGTTGTTGTTGATATTTAGTAACTCTCATACTTAAATTACAAGGTCATAGATATCAATCTCCTGACAGTGTGAAAAGAAGAATAATAAATACAGATGTGCTAGAATAATGCTATCCTTTACCAGCCTGCACTGGTTAAAGCAAATCCTATTGTACTTTGAAATTAATCCTCTACTGCCTCCAAAAATCTCAATTATCTTAGTCTTTTTGGAATTAGTGATACAAGATTCTGCCTAAGATGGTTATTTCATTGTTAATGATGAAATAAATTTAAAAGCTAAAACATTTCAGAAAATGACCTGAGAGGTTTCCACAAAGAAAATCTGCCTTGAAAAGGTCCGTTTTATTTCTGTGATTTCTATATATTTATAGTCTGTTTTGCAAATTTCTTCCTTCTTCGTGGAAGATCTGTATAAACCTGATAGCAAAAGTGGTCAAAACCAAAATTGCAAAAGTATCAGTGTTTAATTTTCTGTTTGTAGTCAATTTTAGCTATTATCAAACATAACACCTAAATGTAATTTAAGCTTTTGTTCTTAAAAGTAGGGAAATCTAATATTTAGTGCCTGATTCATCACTTGAAGTTGAGTGAAACCATTTCTTGAAAATGAGTTCTGCTGCCTGATGGTGACTAATTTTCAATGCTGATGCTCAATACTTCTGTAAACTGTGATATCATCCCTGCAGAACAATTTTAGTCTATGGCCTTGGTCTTTGGCCCTATTTTTTTTAAATTCTTCTTATTTTTTTATTGCAATGTGAGAGGTGGAGAAGGCTGGCACAAACCTTTTTTTTTTTTTGTTCCAGAGAAAGATGTTTACAACTTTGTATGTATTTAAAAAATGTATTGTGACACTTTTAACTTGGGAGAGAAGTTTCCATGGTAGACTTGAAAGCTGAATACAGACTTTGGAATCTCGGGAGTGCTCCCCAAGCTGCCAGGAGCTGTTGGCTGCGGTGCTGCTCGCTCACACCACAGGAGGGAGTCCCACATCAGTGTTTGGAGTCTGTTCAGTCACGGCATTGTTAGCACATCTCAGTACAGTGCATTTCAGTTTGACTTGTCTTACGGATTGTCACTGCAAATAGGTTAATGTACAAAATCAATACACGGCGGTAATGTATTGTAACTGTTTACAGCTGAACTCAGAGTACCAATGGATGGGTTTTGTCAAGCTATTTAAAAACAGAAATAAAAATCTTTTTTAAAAGACAAGAGGTCGTTTTGATGCTTCTCATTGCAATTTTTCACTGTATAAACTGTACAGATGTACTTAAAGAGATTGGTTTTCTGACAATATAAAGTCAGACTTTATATAAAGTAATATAAAGTGGCTTTTTCAGAGGTACAATTTGAGAGATCTGTGTTTACAGAAACAAAGCAAATTTAAAACCTCTGTAAGAAAAAAGGGCTCAGTGCTTACACTTGACCTTGGAAATTTGGTATTTGAACTCAGGGCTAGCTTAAGGATGTTAGCCACCAGTACTCATTCATAAGCATTTTTTTTACACTTTTTTTTTTTTTTTTTTTTTTTGGTGAGAAACTTTAACAAGCCAGTTACTTTCAACATAATTCCAAGGTATTTACTAACTAGCTCCAGTCTTGCATCACAGTTTCATTTTAAAGGGGAAAGCAAACCATGGTAAATACATGTAATGACCATAGCACGTCTCTTGCATCATCCAGGATAAACACTGCTGGGTGCTTCTCTGCACAGTTAAAATCACTGAGATATTAACAGATATGCCAGAGCTCTTGTTTTTGCTGAATGAAATATTCCCATTAAAGGAGCAGAATAAACATGTATCCTCTGCTTAACGCTGAACATTAAAAAACATGTTAAAACAGGAGCCACTCACCCTTCAGAGATCTCTCTTCTGAAAGCTGCTATCAGGTGACATTTTGATTCTAAATGCCAAAACCTTAGTTTTTGTTTGATGTGGGGGTCCCTTGCTGCCACAAGTGATACATTTTGAGGAAGTATGTTATTATTATGGGCTGTATTCTGAAAAGAACTGGTACTGGCAACCCTTAAGAAAAGGCTGATACTTTGAGTACAGAATTAATGTGTACTATTTTTCTTAATGATGAACGCTGAGATCATATTGTCCCTCAAAACAAGCATTTAAACAGAAAAAGAGGAGTGGGGACAAAACTGAATAGAATAATCTAATAAAGTTCTGTAAGGTTTTGGCATATGGTTAGATCTCCATGGTTAAAGTGTTATCAGTGCTCCCTGCACATCACTGTAGGTTCCTCATGGCTTTTGGAATTTGTGTGGAAGATCCTGAAGTAGTGAACTGTAACCTTTGGCTGTCCAGGATGTTCCAGCTGCCCAGTGTGACAGTGATATGATACAGCCTTAATTATTCATGTTGTCATCACTTTCAGATGGTTTATCAATAGTTTTATATACATTTATATAATTGGGCAGGATACCTGCAATAGGGAATGCTAAGGAACTCTGAACAGTTTGCAAATAAACTCAATAGACATGCTACTGTGTGCATATCCAAATCTCTTCCTATTAGGATCTGAAATGCTTTGAAGTTGGATTCAAGCTGGTGGCCTATGACTTTGTGGTAGTTTCTTTGTTCATCTCATACTGTAAAATTCTGTAAGAGCAACTCATCTGTACAGAAGCCCCAATTTCCTCTCTGCAAATCTGAGATTGCCAGAGGAACCCTTTAGCAATTCCCACTCATCACAACATTTATCTCTTCAGTATGTTTCTTAGCTCTTGCTTTTCAGGCAGATATTATAGCAGCTTAAAATTTAAAAACCCCCAAACCTCAAACCAAACACAAGTACCAAAGATTCTGCTGAAGATACTCATATTTCTTAAAGAGATGATTTTTTAAAAGTGGGTGGAGTGCTTTACCTTCCATTAGAAAAGAAAGTATTGGATGGGGTTTTTGTTATCAAGAACTGTGGTGTGTTTGTAAAAAGCACTTGTAGGTCTTGAACGTTAGGAAGTGCTTTGTCTATTTGTTATCACAAGTATTTTTTAGACATATCAAAATACTCCTTTATTTATCTTTAACCTTGTAGTTCAAAGAAAAGAAAAAAAAAAACCAAACACATTTTGGAATTCTTTCAAGTATTATGTTTTGTTAAAAGTGTCCCCAAGGGCAAAGGACCAAAACCAACACAGACCTCTTGCTCATTGAACAAAAAGCCAGCAGAAATGACAAGCAGGATGTTTTTGATGCTTTGTTGGTTTTTTGCTGGGGCTAGTGGCTGAAGCCCTTAATCACTTTAGCTGGAAGTTATTCACAAAAAACTATTCTGAGCTCAGTAATCCTGTCTTGCTTTGTATCACAAAAATCTTTTCTACAGCAGGGATTCCTAAATTGCCTCTTAGATCTCAGCCTTGCATTCCAAGTACTGCATGCTGACTGTGAGCACGTATGACCTGCTCCAGAGCTAGAACAGTTATAGCATTTCCAATTTCTGCCTCCTTCAATAGAAAAGCATTTAAGATTAAAACAACAAAAAATATTTCATGGTGTTGTATAGCACCTTCTTAAGGGTTTGCTTGTACCCCTTCAGGTGTTTCTCACTTCAGGTCAGGTTTGTAGATGCTGAATTTTCTATCACGCTGAAAATCAGACTAGCACAAAAACTTGTCAAAACAGAATGAAAATTCAAACCTTTTTTGAAGTTGGACAGCCTTCTTTTATCTTCTGTTCCCTCTAGCTGCTTTCTGAGTGAGAACATCTGTACAGACTACAGCAGGTTTCAAGTCCTTCACTTTGATATACGGTGTTATGTTCCCAACAATCTGTTGCTTAAAATAAAAGCTGTCTGGTCTGTGTTGTCACTGTCAATCATAATTTTCAGAGCTCTTCCTCACATTTTCTTTCTAGTTTATAATCATTCGTTTGCAGTTGATAGCTGTATCTTCTGCTTTCCTTCTCTTTAGCTAAACTACTTACTTGCCAATGCTAGCAAGCAGAAGTCTGCAGAGCTTTTCATCACTGGATATTTTGTTACAGGCAGTTCATCAAGCTTTTCTGCTACTTGCTCAATTTACAGTTAATTCTAATATATTTTCATAGTATCCATAAGGAATTGTAGGTGTTCCTGACCGGATTTTTGAGCAGCTTCTCTGTCATCACATAGGAAGTGGTTTTTCTGAAGGCCCCTATTGGAACAGCACTGCCCAAAGGTTTGATTCCATTTTGTATATGGCAATTGTTACTATAGTTAGTATAAAAGGATGCTTTTATAAGTGAAAATACATCTGGTCAATCTGTTATTCACATGTGCTTGTTAAATTCAGCAGGTGATCTGCCTCTTCTGCCTCCCAGCAGATATTCCAGCCACGATAAGATAATGTGATACACAAGATGACTCCTCTCAGCCTAACATACAAACCTGAGAGGCAAGGAATAAACTCATGGAGAAAAAAACAGAAAGACCAACCAGTTAAAAAAAAGTGCTTTGAACATAATCTTGGTTTAATTTGATAGATCATTTTGCCAGAAACATGGGATGAGAAGGCATGAATTAAAACTTGAGACAGGAGGCAACCTAGATAGGATTTTCCTTTATAACAGGAACTGTCAAATACCTCATATCACACAGGGAGAGTGGGGTTAATTAAGGACTGGAAATGGGCTCAGAGGAAATTAAAAAAGCACAGATATTTTACAACCTTTTTGTGGAAGAGGAAAATCACACTTCTACTATTATTCCCCCAGAGGTATTTCTGTTGTCCTTCCAGCCCTACATGTACATTATCAGAATGCCACGTGGAGAAAGCAAGATTGGGGTTTTTTTGGTTTGGTTTTTCTTTTTTTTTTCTTTTTTTTTTTTTTTTGCATTTCAGAAAGTGTAATCAACCAGAGAAGAAATCTGATAGCAGGATTTATCTGTTTAAGTACCTTAGAGTGGTGTCAGTAGGACAAATCACAGCTCCAATCCTGTAATCCAATCACACAAGATCAGTACTCATGTCTAGCCCTGTTGACTTAATCAGAGCTCTGGAGCTGAGGATCTGCCTGTGTGAGCCCAGCTACAATGCCTGGACTTGGTGATTTATGGGAATATCATTGAATTTAGTCTGGGTTAAAAGTGCAGCCCTACCCACAGCAGAGTCAATGTGAATCTTCCCAGCCATTCAAACTGAGACAATATCATGTTCCTGAAGGGCCTTGAAATTCATTGCCTCCATTCCAAAATACTGTAAATTCCAAATACTGTACTCTCCATAGAACAGCCATCTTTTAGTGTATTATCTTGAAAAAAACTGCAGTAGAAAGAATGGAAACACACTCCAAATGTGTAGCCATAGGTGCTGCATGGTAAAAGCACACCTTTCTTTGCTGTTGTATTATTCTGGAATTAATACAGACCTTCCAAAAGCCCAGTGTGATAAAGATACTGCTTTACTCATTGCTGTTGCCTATGGTCAGCATTCTGGAGCAACATCTTTTATTGATTAGCAGTTTCAATTTCTGAGAATACTGACTTATCTGCATTTATCTGTCATTACTTGCAGTTTTGTAATCTAATAAAACCAATATTATCCCCTTTCTAATAGTTTCAAGGCATCATTTCATTATTTTAGCTGAAGACTATGAAGAATTTATCTCTTTTTAACTCGTATCAGAATATCTCAGCTTTACTAAAGCAAAATTAAAATGGCATTTATAGAAAGGAAAGCTTTGTACAAATTATGCAGGAAGTCCAGACCATTTCAGGAAAAAGCAGCAGCTAGAAAAAGAACTGCCAGGCAACTGTACTTCGTGGAGAGTAAATATGGAAATTCCACAGAATCAATCAGGACACTGGAGTTTCAAATATAAGAAACACCTAAAAATACTTCATGGAATGAGTTAATGTATGGAGGAGATAATCACTCTGGTCAACAAGATGAAAAGGTTTTAACTGTGAATGAGACAATATTTAAGAACATAACTAGCACTTGGCAGTGTATTTATCTTGCAAATGTGATTAAGATGTTGAAAAAAAATTATCTGTTTGTTTTAATTGTAGTTATCTGCCATCTTGTTTTTCAGGTTTGGAGTCTTTCATAGCTGCTGAGCTCTGGAAAAGCCTCACAGAGTAAAGAGCAAGGGCTTGGTTTGGTTAGTCATGAGAATTTAGCAGGAATACCAGAACACAGGCCTTAGCAGGCCAGAGGGAGAGAACATCCTTGCAGAAAATAATTCATTTGTTCTCAGCTGGTAAAATAACAGAACTAAGTATCCCAGATTCTCGTGCTTTTGAAGTGTTCTCAATCAACAGCAGATTTCAAAGACTTCTGTGTGAAAGTCTTTCAGGCATAACTGTACTGTTATTCCCTAATGCTTTCAATTTTTTCCCCACGAACATGAAAAGAAATGGAGAACACAGCCTATTTAAAAAACATATTCTTTATCCAGTGTGAAAACATTGAGCAGTCCACATTTACTTGAGCAGCTGTGCATTAAGACTGCAGTAGAGTGAATAACTTTTTATAAAACATGCTTTAATAACTCCACTATTTTGAAATAACATCATTTGCTTTCAAAATACAGCTCCACCATCATTGTTTAATTTTGGATATTTGGGAATTTCATATATCTTGCTGAATGTCACACCTGATCAATGCAGACATGCTTAAGAGGAGAGCTTGCATCTGTGCAAATTAGATTTCTGCTATTTGAAAATACAATGAAACTTTTAAAAATACACATTATAAAGAAACAAAAAATGTTTCATTAAACTACTTTGTAGGACATTTTAGTTTCAAATATGTCTATTGTGTTTTGTACACTAAGTCAAATTCTTTTAATGTTACATTCCTTGCTTAGTCCAAAGCATGGCAACATGCCAGCCTGAGCTTTTAGTGATAAATTCTGCTATACAAAGCAAAAGTTTTTATATGTGAGGCCACTTCCTTCTGCTATTTTATCATCTTCCTGGTTTTGTCTGTTTTCAATAAATGCCTTTGTATTTTCACATCTTTTATATGCTTGTATACACAGACACTTTCCTCTGTATTAAAACTGATAGTTGCAAGTTGGTAAGGATAAAAAAGACAGACCGTTGACTTAAATTTCATTGCACTAATACACTACATCAATGATTTTATGTTATAGTATTAAAAGATCTTAACATTGATATTAAAAGTATTTCCTGAATTTGGCAGTGGGGTGGAAAGGCAGAAGAGATGTTTCATAACAAGGTTTTGAAATGGAAATAATCTCTGGTACACTTTAGTACTACACATTGGCACTTGAAGGCTGGGCTCTCACAGTGAATATGCATTATTTTAAAGTATCTCAAATTTAAACATATTGAAGTTTAAAATCTGAAAAGAAATTATGGTGGAGGCTGAACACCTCTCCTTTATCTGTCCCAAGGGGCTGAAAATTTCTGCCTGAGAAGAAAAATCTAAAAACTCATCAGTAAAGAGAAGCCACAAAGACCCCTGCAAACACAGTGGAACCCAAAGAATCTTGAGGGAAAGGAGAATTTGGATTAGGGGTGGTCAGAGGAGAAGAATGAGATCAGAGGGGAAAAGCTGAAGTTGCAATGCAGTGAACCAGAAAAAAGTTTCTGGAACTTAAAAGAAAGAGAAGCTGTCCTGCTGTCCCTGCCCATTTTAGCAGTCTGTCATGAATTCCTCTTTCCCACAGAAAAATGTTACCAAGGATGTAAGCTACAAATCATCATGTACTAATCTTTTTATGAAGACAGTTTTTTGTTGTTCTGTAGACCTATTGTTCTTTTACAATCATATTAATAGACTAAAAATAACAAGGGCAGTTCTACCAGACTTAAATTCTGTTTCTGAAGAATTATTATTTTATACTGTGCTGATTGAGATCACAGAAATCCTTTTCTGACCACAGAAGTAGAAGGTACCAAATTCATCCTTCCTGTAACTGTACTGAGGTAAATGGAGTTACATAAGGAATTAATTTGACCTGTCTCCTCCATTTCCTTGGAAAAATTCTTTGTTTTAGCTCTTGCCAAGTATTAACTTCGACTCTCCCTTGCTTAACATCTTCTTGTTCCTAGTGACAGTTTTTCTTTCTTTAAGACTATAAAGAGAAATACAGCAGGGGAAAGACAATTAAGGTGAAGATCTGCTTTCTAAATTGAAAGCACACTTCAATTATGGTAAGAAAATGCCAAAACCTATTTGGTTTTGAGAGGGTAAGGGTTCAAGTAATGTTTTTTGGCCTAAGACCCATGTGTTTATTTCTAACTGCAACAGCTGAAATAAACTTTGGTTAGATACCATAAGAATTTAAAATACTACACATCACCTTTTAACAATAAAATCATCCCCTTTCCCCTAGACTCAGCAGGTATATTCCAAAATAACCTATGAGAGAAGCTGAAAGCCCCCTCTCACCAGTATATAACCACAATTTCATGATGCAATAAATTTAATTTTTGGATGGCAATGTGGCATGAAATTCTTTGTACGAATTCAATCCAGCAGTACAAAGTTATTTAAAACCCAAAACCCTCAAAAACAAGCACTGGTGAGTGGTTTTCCTCCTGATGGTTTTACGTTAGGGTTGGTATCATCTGTCTTCCTGCTGCCAGTAAAAAGCCAGGATAAAGTTTGGTCTAAACACTGTAACTCATAGCTGGCTAACCTCTAAAGAAATGCAATTACATGTTCATATTTCATCTTGATCAATTTATTACCATTAGATGATCTAGTATTGCATAGATGAGACATAATAAGCATCTAAGCCTGAGTATAGGCTCAGTTTGAGAAGGGCTGAGCATGAGGGATCAGGAGGAGAAATTGATGGAGAGTCTGTGGTTCAGAATAAGGTTAGAATTATGCAGAGATATTGTCCCCACAGACAAATTTACAATCCAGCAGCCTCCCTTCCTTCTTTCCATACCATCTGTGTGTCACTGTCTACCAGTGCTGCAATTGTGCCAATGCAACTGTTTGTGGGACCAGAGCATGAATTTAATCAATGGAGCAATTCTGGTTCAAAGTGATTAGATTAGGCAGAACTTTAAAAATCTGGATTGAGTGATCTGATTTACAGCGTGGCTTCACAAACAGCTGCACAAACAGCTCAGAGGCCACTAAAAGTCAAAATCATTAGTTGCCAGTTCCTGCTCCTGTCTGAATTTATGGCTCCATATTTATTAAACCCAGATTTGTGCTGGGTTTAGCCAGCAGCAAGATTTGAGCCAGCTCATGTGGAGATATGCCATTGCATTTCACTGACTGGTGAATCCACAAGAGCACCTGGTGTGACCCTTCCAACACCGTGTGTCATGAGCAAGTACAGCTTGTCACTTGGCTGCCACGTGTGCCAGGGGGTGCCAGCCCTGGTACACTGGGACTTGGCTGAGAGGAGGAACTGTGGGGGCTCCCATCCATCAGCTGCTGCCATGTGCAGCTCCCACCATAGGAGGAATTAGGAATTTTACATTCCCAGGCCTTGGTGAGACTGGAGAGTGGTATGTGAGAATCCATCTAACCATGCCAAGCTGGGGTTAGCCAGCAGAGGGGAATTCAGACTGTGGCTACTTCTCAGGGTGGGAACAGTCTGGCCTTAATCAGCACACTCTCCTTTGAGAGTTAATTTACATCAAGCTCTTTCCTGAGATAGAAAAACCCTCTCAAGCTTCATGCAAAGTTCCACTCAGGATCTGGTTCAGCCCATGTCCTTTGAATCCAAGTCCTCTTTTTTCTGCTTTTTTCTGCTTTCATGCTAGAAAGCATCCCGCTTGTGTCTAGTACTGTGCATAATTAATACAGGTAGAACAAGTTCTAATGCAAAGTATATTTCAGATCAGAAGCATTACAGAGGTGCTGGACCTTTGCAATTTTTAATGCATTTTGTTTTCCTCACTGGGACATTCTGGTGTTTTTTCCTCAATGACTCACAAATGGCCTTATCGGTGTTACACAATGGAAACAAGCACTGCCTTCCAAAACCAGTAATATTTGATGCTAGAAGTAGATAAAGCTCATTTAGAAATCTTAAAAAACCACAAACCCTCAAATGTGTCAAGAATAGGAATTTAAAATAAGCTGCAAATAAAATTCAGGATGTGATTTCAAAGGTAATCTGAGAGAAACCCCTGCAAAATTCTTAGAAGAGAGGTATCTTTATTCTTGGGGGTTTTGACTATTTTAATGGAATTAGCTTCCTATCCATACAAAAAAAGCACCATTCATAAAAGATGTTTGACTTGCTAAGCTTTAGCTTTGATGTTCCCCAAAGCAATATAAAATACCTGCATGTAAAAATTTTTTGGCCTAAATGAAAGGTACAAGCACTTTTGAAACCTTGGAGACAACCAGCAAACAGGATTTTCTATTAAAATGTTTTTCCAGCTGAGAAAAATATGATACGTGTGACAACATAAACATTTTAAGAAACAATACATGGCTAAAACCCATCTGCCAAGCAGAGGAAGTCAAATAGTTTGCCTGAGGGGTTTAAGAATACCAGATTATTCAAGTACTGATAAATAAAAAATAAAAAAAATTAGGGAAAAAAAGTCATGCTGACAGACTAAGACTTTCCTAAATGGAAACTATTAAGCAATGCTTCTTAAAAAATAAAAACTGTTTGACTGTCTAGATTTGAAATGAAAGTATTCTTTAATACAATAGCTGGGTATCAATGACAGTGATCCTATCAACAAGATGTTGCTCTAGGAAATGTAATGCTTGCACCATTTTTCTAAAAATGTGAGAGCATCTGTGTCAGCAAGTTGTAAAATCAACCAAACAATTCTAGATTACAAAACACTGCACAACACCTGTATTGTTCAAGATGTATCTATATTCTTTGGGAAAGACCTACATTCTTTAAGATGGATCTATATTCTTTAAGGGAGATCTATATTCTTTAAAACAGATCTATATTCTCTAAGAATTACTAAGATTGTACAGATGTTCATGTCTTTAACTGTTCTCCTTAAGGGTAACTGTCCTTCTTACCAAATCTAACAGAAATCACACTAAGCCAGACTTGCAAATTAGTCATGTCTTGCCTGAACACACGAAATGGGAATACCTGCATGGAGGTGACTGCCTTCTTAAGTAAGATTTCAAAGAATCTTCCTTCCGACAGTAAGGAGCATTATTCCATCTCCCTGTGGCTGATACTGACATCCAGTCTGATGGCCCAACAGATACTTCATTTCTTTCTGCAATGAGAAAACCCAGAATTTTATTTCTTATACTTCAATACAATGCTACTATCCATGTATGAACATCCTCATAGCTCATGCTTTTGATTAGAAATAAAAACTTTATGAAATCTATAATCGTAAAGTTTTTATTTTCATTCACTACTCTTGGAATCTGGTTCAAACTGAAACCCACAGAAGTGGCTTAATATTTAATGAGCTTTATAGACCACAAAAATGTGATGTAAGTTTCAGTTGTCTTCACTGACTCTCTGTGTAGGGACAAATGCCATAACAGATGTGCTCCTGAGCCCTTAAAATGAAAAATGACATGATAAATTACTTCTTAGTGCAAACTGAACCAGAACAGTTACTGAACTATCCAAAGAGGGACAAAAAAAAAAAAAAAAAAGACAAAGTATATTACCCAAAAATTCTGCAAGTAACCACATTTATCATTGATGAAATCAACCCTGCCAACAGCAGTTTTTGGAGAAAGCCCAATTTTCCACTAAAAATAATTTCAACAGACCTGCTATTAGACTATTACTTACATGAATGACAGACTATGAAGTTCTTCCAACACAGAAGGTTAGACTTGTGGATATGAAACTGGCAAAACGTACTGGTGGTAAAAACAGAGCTAAGACTACAGAAGACACTGCAAGAAAGGCAAAAAAAAATATCAAGCAATCTTAAGAAAACTGTTGATTGAAACTCCCAATAATATGAAGAAAAAATTAAAATTCATATGTATTTCAAAACAGAAGAACGATCAAAATTCCAGAAAAAAAGGAGATGTGACAGAATTATTCACATGAGTAGGAAATAATCTAATGGAGTTTGTCTTAGAATTTGCTGAGACTGTAACCTGTACTGGTTCCTGGCATCTTTGTTGGTAAGGAACTACCCTGTGTTTAATGACAGCGGTGCTGTTACTGCTGAATTGCCAAAAACCAGGGAGGAGTTCTGCACTGGGAGAACTGCTACAGCTACGATGTAGAACTGTGACTGTAATTCTTTACTTGATTTTACACATTTTCAAAAAATCTACTCCTGACCTAGTTAGGTTTCCAGCCAGACATGAGCTTTACTCTACACACAGGAAAATGAGGCAACAGGGTGAAAGGCTTGATCCTAAAAGTTTCTATGATACATCTCACCTACAGATGGAACAGCTTTGTACACAGAATTAAAGCACCTTGTACACAATTTTATGCTTAGAACATTTGTAGGATCAGGCCCATGCAGAAGTAAGTCTATTTATGATACACACAGCATGAATGAAAACATTTTAAGGAATATCTGCCATCCTGTCAAAGATACACGACCTTGGAGAGAACACTATAATTTCAATACTCTGTAGTACTACGTATCATTAATAAGTCATCCTGCTAAGGCAGGACTGGGAAGAACACATTCTCCTTGAGAGAGTATTGAATGACATATATTCCAGAGTTCCAACACAGTAAGCTATATATTCAGCAAAATACTGAAAATTTCCCTGTTCAGGTTAATAACGAAGGTATAATAAAGAACATTTTCCATATCTCATGAGTTTGGAATTGGATTTCACCAAGAAGTTTCTATAAAATATCACAACTGGTCACTTGGAACTAGGACAGACATTTTTCATATCTTCTTTGCATCACAAAATAATTTTTTATCTTTGCTGTGAATTTGGAGAGTTTTAAAACTAGTATTGCTTCCATGAGGTCAACAGGAACTTTGCACTGAATGGGTGGGAGGAGGACTGTTCTCCACACTTCACTCTCCCCTGGTGTTAGAATTAGTGATTAGGCTTTTTTATTTTGGACTAGAATTTTCCTTGTAGCAAAAGTACAGGAAAGAAGGAAGGGAGGAAGGAAGGAAGGGAGGAAGGAAGGGAGGAAGGAAGGAAGGAAGGAAGGAAGGAAGGAAGGAAGGAAGGAAGGAAGGAAGGAAGGAAGGAAGGGCAGGCAAGCTGACAAACAGAAACAAGAACATAAAAGCATATACTTTATATAAAGGTGTAAAACAACATAAATTAAATGAAACAAACAATCTGTGATCAATTATAAAATTAGAATTTTTCTCATGAACCAGATTCCCCACTAATGTAAATGAACAGTTTGCTCAGTGTGCAAAAATATTCAGAGCCCGCTGTCAGTTCATCTGCATTAAGACTTATTTTAAACCATCCTGTAATGGCACTTTATAGACATGTATTTCAAAATAAATCTCTTACCAAGGTGATGCTTCTGTTTTATGTAATCATATCCTTTTTATAACTAACTTAGTAAACTTATAACAATATTTAATATAAAATATGAAAGACAAAGAGCAGTATTTTAAAGCTTTATGATTTTTAGATGACTTTATCACCAGAGCAGCTGTCAGAGCCAAACCTCAGCTCTCAGCAAAATGGGCTGTAATAACCAGCTATTAGCAGCAGTGCCAAGAGGTGAGTGCTCCTGACACAGCTTCCTAGACGGTGCTCTGTCCCATGCCAGCCTACAAAAGGAAAATGAAAAACCCGATATTTTCCTGTTGGCTGACCCTTTCCTCCCACAGCTTCCTTTCTGAATACAATTTTGATACGAACAGGTTTTTAAAAATAATAAGGGGCGGCCGGAAGGGAGGAAGGGAGGAAGGGAGGAAGGAAGGAAGGAAGGAAGGAAGGAAGGAAGGAAGGAAGGAAGGAAGGAAGGAAGGAAGGAAGGAAGGAAGGAGTGCGCCACTACACTTCTGCTTACCTTTACAGACTTTGGAGGCTTGCTGATACCCCGACTGCCATGGTAGGTAACTCACTGAAGATCTTTACTGAAGACTAAAGAAATCCCACAGATGCTCTGCTCCTAGGGCAGTAAGCAGGAGAGTCTTTTCTGTTATCCACACACACAATGCTCACCAACACAAACCCCTACACCGCCCATGGGGCACAAGTCCCACTTCTACACCAGACTCTCCACGACCCCTCTGGCAGGGGGAGCACCCAGCACCAGACCCAAGAACAAGGAGCAAGCAAGAATCAGCAGGAAACACGCAGAAACATCAGATGTCTCGGGCTCTTTTTCAGAGGCTTCAACCCACCTCGTCTGACCTCACGACGCTGCTTCAGGCCAGCCCAGCCCTCACCTTCCATTCTCCTCCCGCTCTCCCCCGCTTCCCTTTAAAACCGCCAAAGGAGCCTTTACAACCCCACAAAAGAGTCAGGGGCTGTGCAGACATCTCGCTCCTGCAGACCCCAAAACACGACCCAAATCGACAGGAGCCCAAGTGACCCGATCCAGGCTCCTCTCGCTCCCGACCGCCCCGGCGACCCCCGACACCCCCGGGCAAGCCGCCTGAGGGGCCTCGGCGCTGCGGGGCCGCGCCGGGCGGGACCTGCCGGGGACGGAACACCGCGAAGGGCAGGCGGGAGGGAGGCTCGGCTCGGCCGGGGCGCTGAGGGGGACGAGCAGCGCGGTGCTGGCCGCGACCCTGAGGCACGAAGGGGGCGGCGAGGGGCCGGGTGGGGCCGCCTCCCCTCCGCCCTCCGCGGGTCACATGAGAGGGGCGGGCGGCTGGGCCGAGGCGGTGGCGGCTGCCGGGGCTGAGGGTTGGGTGGGGAGGAACGGGGCGGCGGAGCGTAGCAGCACAGAGCGGCGGCACTGGTAGTAGCGGCGGGGGAGGAAGAAGAAGAAGAAGAGGAGAAGAAGAAGGAGAAAGAGGAGGAGGAAGGGAAGGAGGGGAACGAGCAGGAGCGGCCGCGAGGCGCCGAGCAAGTGGAACGAGTCCCGGGCCTCCCTGAGCCGCCGCGGCCGCCGCGGAGCGCCCTGCCCGCGGTCCCAACATGGACGAAGAGGGTGGCGGAGGTGGCGGCGGTGAGTGCGGGGCTCGTGTCGGGGGGGACGCGGTCCCTTCACGCGGCGCTGCGGGCGGCAGGACGGCAGGAACCCCTCAGAGCGGCTGCGGCTGCGGCCCCTTGCCGCCGGTGCTGCCCCGTCCTGCCGGCGCCCCGGGGCCGAGCCGCTGCATCGGCGCTACCGAGCAGTGCCCGGGCGGGGAACGGGCCACAATGGGGGCTCTGTGCCCCGTGGCCGGGCAGGGTCTGGCGGGGGCGCGGCGGGTCCGGGAGCTCCCGGGGGCGGCAGGGCAGGGCAGGGCAGGCGGGTCCCGGCCCCGCCGCCGTGACAGCCCCGCGCTCGCTGCTGCGGCTGCTCCTCTGCTGCCAGAGGGGAAGGGGCAGAATGTAAAAAAAAGTACGCGTCTGGCGGCGTGCGAGCGGGGAAAAGAGTAATTGAGCTCTGCGAGGTCTCCGTTTGTGTGTGTCATCTTAATGGAGGCTCGGTGAAAATCACGGGGTGGTTCAGCCAGTTTAAACAAGGTGAACTGTTTCCAAAGGCAGCGGCGTTAACCTTGCCAGATACTACTTTTAGAAAATCCGGACTCGCATGTTGGGGAAGCTTTTATTTGTATTTTTTCTCTTTCGGAGACGGGCTTGCGCGCTGCCCCAGTTTAAGGCGCTGCAGACGTGCCACACGCTTCCCTCCTTTAATTTATAATGTGTTTTGCGAGTGCGTGTGTAAAGCTGCTGCCTGAAATAACCAGTTCTTGTGTATCATCAGCGATAATGGTGGCTGATCCTGCCCTGGGGCAGAGGCATCGACTGCATGGCCTGCCCTATATTCAGCGTGTCTGTGACCGTCTGTGCCGTGGTGGTGCAGGAGGGAGAGATGAGGGTATATCTTAAACCAAATGCTAAACAGGCGGCCTTTGAATGCCTTGGCTGATCTCTAAATAGGTAAAGTAAGGGCTAAGCGCTGTATGATTAATAGTTGCGCCGTACTTGCTAATTCTAAATATAATTACCCAGAACTCGGAAATCAAGAGGGTGTGGTGTTTGTTTTGACAACTTGAAAAAATAATGCTGTGATGAATCAGAAAAATAATTCTTCAAGCAGTGGGTTGGAAATGTGGCCATTTCTCAGCAGGCATTTCTGCTTGTTTTGACAGTGATAGACTTAACGCTTAAAAAAGAGAATCTGAAAAAGGAAAGCTAAAGACAAAACAATCTAGTCCTGAGAAGTTATTATTCAAAGCAGTTGAACACTATAATTGTAAAGAGCAGAAGCTCATTTAACTCGAAATATGTTATTTTTACAGTATTATGGACTTGCATCTATAGTTAAGGGAAACGAACATGCTTGTTACTTGCATTAGCCCTGTGTAATATAGTACTTAATCACGTGCAGAATGTAAACTAGAAAGTGGACATATTGCTGAATTAATCTTTCATAACGTGTTAAGCATTTTGAAGTTGGATTTTCATGGGAGGACAAATGCTCAGGGCCCGGGGAGGAGACAGTCTGTATTTAGCTAAACAGTGATTCTATAGGTGAAGCCAGATTTGTACCTCTAGCATGCAAGTAAAACTAATATCACTTTAATAAACATACTGCTTTTTTGGGTCAAACTACAGTATAGTTTATGTTTGGCTTTGTTGTAAAGCAATCACAGACAAGCAAGACTGGAATTTTGTTTTGCAGTTGGTATATATGACATTTTACACTGACTTCTTGTAAGTATTGTACTTTATTCTTGAATAGAGACCCAGTCTCACTTTTTCTTAGGAATTGCTGTCAGTTTGGAGCATCAGGATTAGTTAGGTCATTTCTAGATAATGAATTGGCAAGCTGTTATTTTGTTTGGGGTTCCCCCCCTTTTTTTTTTTCTTTAATGATAGGAAACACGTGGATTTGATGGCCTGCTTTAAAACTCTTTATTGCTGTTGAGTAATGAGACTTGTGATGCCTGAGCAATGAGACTCCCTTTGGCTTCTGACCTGGGGAGTCCCGTGTTTTGAACTTCTGCAGGACATTCTAAATCCTCATAAAATCGACGTTATTGAGTGGGAAACTCTTACAGCTAAGCTTATCACTGTGCACAGGTACTTTAGGAAGTATGCAAAATTATTTATGGGCTGCACAGAGTCACCCTAATTAGAGACTTGAACTAGATAAGCATGTAAATATCTAGGACATCAAAGTGTGATTCAGAAGGTAAGCTGCTATTCCCAGTTCAGCTCTGTCTGCTGCGCTGCTCTTCAGTTTGGTTTGCATCCTATGCATCAGTTCTCTTATTTGTCAAATGGGGTCAGTTGTTTTACCACCTCTGATAAAAACTGTGAATGAAAACAGAGCTGTGTAAAGTTAGAATTTATTATTTTAGAAGCACTCGATGGAAGGGAAATGCTAATTAAGGGAATTGTTCTCAGTACCTCCTTCTCTTTTGTATGTGGAGCCCTAAACAGGGCCGTGCATTTATGTTATACAATCCACTTCCACACAAGCCTCCCATTGATTTCAGCAGAGGCTGTGTGCATGGATTATTGAGGCGATATGATCCGAGTCAGTTGGTGTTTGGCTCAACTTTCTTTTGTGTCCTGATTAAAATATCTCTGTGGTTCACTTAGTCCAGGAAATTTCTCCTCCTCCCTCTCCCCACTTGGTTTAAAACCACGTCTTGTGTGATTTGAGTGGCTTTTTTCAGAGGCTCACAGTTAGCTGGTGGTGGTGCCAGTGACTGGGACCCTCGTGTTCAATAGTGCTCTTGGTGTGGTCACACAGTGAGTGAGTGATCCTCTGTGAAAGGTCAAAATGTATAAACAGTCAGTGCTGGAGGCACAGGATAGAACTTCTGTTTGTTTTCTGAATTTGACTCTAGGCATCCAGCAGGTTTTTCCATCCCCCAGATTCAATTTTGTGCCATTCCTCTAGAAAAGGACTGCGAGATTGGGTACTTCCCAGCTTCTGTATGTTTGTTTTATGCTGTCTCAACAAAGGGCTCTAAACAGACATGCCAGAAGGTTAAAGTCCTCCTTCTACTCGACAAATAGACCAAATTATAGCACTAATTATGGCATTGAGGTTTCCCTGCTGTTCCCCAAACTCTGTGCTTTATTTCTGAATGTTGAAGCTCTTCTGGGACAGAGCAGTTGGGTTGCCAAGCTCTGTTAGTAGCTGGCTGGACGTGCCAGCAATGGTGCCAGGTAGCAAGTTGGATCTGTGATGAGGATAGAATGTAGACAGCCCTTCATTAGGAGAGACACCAAGAGACCAGATCGTCGCACAGGGGACTCGGGAGAGTGGATTTGCTGCCAAACCAGACTTAGCAGGATGACTTCTGTTCTTCTGCAGGGCAAAACAGTTACCTACTTACAGATAAAAGCTGTGAAAAGTAACAAATGACCCAGATTTTTCTTAGAAAAAAGTTTTAAAATTGATTAAATAAATATATATTTATATTTTAGACATGAGCAACCTCATCTCTTCTTTCCACGTCATAATGTCTTTCAAAGGTAGACCTTAAAGATATCAGAGGCCGTGTGGCCTCCTCATGGTTATAGACATTTGCTTTGCATTTAAGACTAATTCTGCATGTTTTCTTATTTTATGAGTTTCTTTTATTATAAACAAATGTGTTTTAACACAGAAAAACGTTAAATATGTTTCATTCCCTACTCATCAAAGTGGATAACATGTACCAGTAGTTTTATATAAAACTTGTCCCAGAAGTCCTTCAGAGGGCTTGTAGTTTTAAATGGCGCTTTGGGGAAATCCCAAGAATATAAAAAAGCACCTGAGTTTTGGACTGACCACTTAGCTTGGTTCTAGGGAGTGAAAAAGAGGAGATACAGAGATAGTCTATTTATGTAATTCAGTTTTTTGTGTTCTTTTACCAGCTAGCAGAGCTTCATGCTTAGTCTCTTTTTGCTAAAAAGATATTTCTTCATGCTAAACTAATCTCATATTTGTTCGGATTATCTGTCAGCTCAGTAGGATCTTAATTTTTACCCCAAAACCATTTAATCATTTATCACTGCAGTAAAAAATACCATAATAAAGTATTAACAATTATGTTGTACGTATTAGTTATTTTTGGTGGTGTCAGAAAATGTGCTTGTTAATTGCAGTAACTTGTTACGTTTTTCTTAGCCTAATGTTTGATATTTTTAGCTGTGACTTGGAAGAAAACGTGAAATTTTTGCTGATAGAGTTTCCAGAGGCGGTTGGTTGCCAAACTTGGTGTATTGTTATATAATGGTATTTGGTGGCATGCTCAGCAGTGTTAGCACGCTGTGGATTTAGGGGAGCAGTGTGCCTGTAACAGCATCTGTCTGCACTGGTGCAGCTGGGAAAGAAAGCTGTGGGATTTACAGGCAGGAACAGAGTGTATTTTGCAGAACAACGGCTGGGAATCACAGCAATAGCCACATGAAAGTGGGCTCCCCGTGGGCCACTGTTACCAAATGGGTATTGCAATCTTTTAATGTCATTGGAGTTCCAAGAGCTTTCACCAATTGAAGGGCTGCAGAAGGTGAGACAACACAGTGATTTTCAAGATATATTCTGCAGTTCACATCAAATTTTTCAATCCCATCATATTTATTGCTTCCCCTTCTTTCTTTTTACGATTTTGAACGCTTTGTCAAGGGAAAATGAAAAAAATTACTTTCATCCATTTTCTTCCTTTTACAAGGGTGTGTAGTGATAGGACGAGGCGTAATGGCTTTAAATTGAAAGAGGGTAGATTTAGATTAGATTTTAGGAAGAGATTCTTCATTATGAGTGTGGTGAGACACTGGCACGGATTTCCTAAAGAAGCTGTGGCTGCCCCATCCCTGGCAGTGCTCAAGACCAGGTTGGACAGGGCTTGGAGCAGCCTGGGGTAGTGGAAGGTGTCTCTGCCCGTGGCAGGGGGAGTAGAGTGAAAAGAGCTTTGAGGTCCCTTTCAACCCAAACCATTCTATGATTCTGGTTGCCATCTTTTTGCCCTCCTTTCCTAGTACAGCAAAGGTTTGAAAAGCTGTAAAATGTTTTACTTAAACTGTAGCTCCATCCTACCTGCTGCAATCTTTTGCCCCATTCTTTTCCCTCCCAATGCAAACATGGTTTAGTCTGATTCTTTATATGCCCCATCTTTGACTCCAAGGCCAACATTTGAACTACCACTCATCTCTTTTCCTTGTTGGGAGTCATTGAATGAGTTGTTTGCAGTCACTCTCTGAAAAGTATCTCCTGGAGGTTTTTCCTAGGTCCTTTACACACTTGTCCTGACCCCTTGTACTCAGTACATTCCCTTCCTTCTCTTTGTACTGCCAGCTGCCTCTAGTACTGTTTACTATATTTTTCTTTTTGAAATCTTGTTTTTCTTTTTTTTTTTTCCCCCCTTCTTTGACTGTTTCCTCCTCCCCCTCCTGTCTTACTTGCTTTTTCAATTGGAAGATGATCTTTCTACTGCCAACTTTTTTTGTGAAGATTTGCAGGACCCTGTGCTTGCTTTAACGCTCTCTTCCTCTCTACATCTTGTTTCTGGATAATCGAATTTGCAAATAAGAGTGGAACTATCGTATTTAAACTGATGACTCACAGCATATACTCTGTGTGCTCTGGATCCAATACCATCTGTCCCAGCTAAAATGTTGGCTTGTTTGACATCTTAAGATTGCGTAATTGTCATCTTAAGCTTAATGAGTCTAAAACAGAGCTCTTAATGTTGTTTCCACCCACTTCCTCTTTTTGATGTCTGTGGACACATGCTGGCATCCCAAGTGGTTATTGACAAGGAAATAGTGAGATGTTGTAATTTATTGCTTCTTAAAAAATAGTCTGTAGAGAAGATGTAATAAAAATGGCAGTGAAAGGGCAATGCAAAAGTATTGACCTACTTAGGAAATAAGTTATGTTCTCCTATGCAATATTAATTTTCCTGTTTGAATGCACAAATAGATTTAATCTGGTTATGGGATCACATTTTCTGTAGACTTCTGCATGGAACCAGCCAGCACACAGGTTAGCATTTTGTGATGATTGAATGAATCTATATGGATTTTTTCCTTCTTTTTAAAGTAATGTGATAGTTAGTGATTTCTTCTTCACTTTGTCTCCCTGCAGTTCATGAGTACTTAAGCATGTGCGAAAGGATTGCACTAATTATAGTGAGGAGTTTGGACCTAATGACCACGTGCTTCATTCACAGAGGATAAAAACAAATCCTTAGCAGCTGGATTATTAGGAAAACCTGTCAATGTATAGAACTGTGCAACAGGGATCCCAGGGAAGTGAAGAACACGTGGTGTTTTACTTTGTTTTACAGAAGCAAAAGAGAAGTTGTGTGAACAGATGTACTGTTGGCATTTCTGACTTTACTGTGCATTCTTTTAGAGCAATATGCTGTACTGGAAAGGTGTATGAATGAGGTAGTAAGAGTCTATTTATTTATGCCATTTGTATAATTTTAACCTTAGCAAATTGTTTTTAATTGCATATGACTTCCTTCTTTTAATTTCAACGATTTCATGGGAAAACTTAGTATTGCAAATTTTTTTGGACAGCAGTGTTTCCTCTTAGTGGGATAGACATACAAAATCCACTAGAAAACCATGTGTTTTGTGGTCCCGTGAGATTTGCCTGAAGAAGGAAATGGCTTGACCTATTTGGTTGCTATGAAGTAAAAACATTCTTGTTCTCTTTTTTTTTGTGAACATCTGTGTCACATTTATTTCATTACTTTCTGAGGTTCTTTAAGCACATTATTTGCTAATGGGAAGTTTTATTTAAGGAAAGTAAAGTGATACATAGCTGCTTCCACAATTTCATTGAATTTCTGATATCTGCTTATAAATAGGTACGATATAAGTGGGTGGGTTTTCCACTCAAAGTTGACATGTTGAAAGGCAGACACGAATGTTATCTAGTATTTACGAGGAAAAAAGTGTTTGACAAATTCATTTGGATCTCATGGAGTTAACAGGAAATGTTGCATTCTGGAACCTTGGGAAATCTAAATCATAATCTCATCTAGGATTTGAAGATGTTTTGATTTAATTTTTCAACAGGTTGGCCTTCTTAGTGTGGTTTTAGTGATTAGCCTAATTTTCAGATGTTTATTATAAAAATAAATAGTTACCTTATGCCAGGTATATGGAAGAATTGAAGCTGTTTCTTTTATTTAGTAGCATAATGGAAATTGTCCCAATGAGGATAGATTTTATTGATTTTACTAACACTTCTTCTGAATTCTGTAAGAAAATTCTTCAAAGAGAATCTAAGATCAGTCCATTTGTGAAAGTTGAATCTGAATTCAGTCTTTTGCTGTTATGTCCAAGGGCTTCGTTGGATTTTGAGGAGCTGCTGTTGTTAATAAAAAAATGGAGAAACCAGTATTGATTTTTAGATGAAATATGTTGAATGTCTTAAGAAAACAAAAAAGCTGTGTGGAAATGATGAACCGTGAGTCTGCTGATGTAGGGTATGGAAGATGCTCCCAGTAACTGTGGGAATTAGTTTTGGTGTCTCTTCCATCCAGCTGCTATTTTCACACAGCTTGTAGGAACATCTCCTCAGTCAAATTAGATTGAAATTGAGTGCTGTGCAAGGCGTACTTTGGCAGAAGGAGCTGATGGGCAGGAAAACAAATGTGTCCAATGTCTCTTGTGCTCGCTCTTGTTCTCACACACATGCGTGCACAAAAAAAGGCTGAAAAAAACAGCATATGCAAGTAAGGGAACTGCCTCACACTGTTTTCTCTAAGAGGAACTGTGAGATGTAATGTCTTAATGATTCTCTACAGTTTATACAACTGCCTCGTGAGTGTAACTTCTAAAATGCAGATTTCAATTATTTTTTGTTTTAGTATCTGATTCATAATGCAAAATACCATTCATGTTGTTTTCTTGTTGAATTCCAAGTATTCAAGAGTCTATTTGCTGTTACATTTTTGCTTTCATGTCCTGTAGATATCACGTTCCTTAATAAGGTCCTTGTTTAGCTCACAATCAGTGTAGTCTGTAGAGTCAAATTCTGACATAAACAGATCCCATTGCCTTACTACAGGAGAGGGGGAATTCTCAAAAGGCTTATTTGTAGTTGAATTGGATACTATAAAATAAAGAATTATGGTTGCTTGAGGCAGTGTTTCTTATATTCAGTAGTCGGATTCCAAGTAAGTTTTTTTGGTTTTTTTGTCTTTCTTACTCAAGTAAGTTTGTCCTAATGAACTTCCTGCCCAGTCATTCTGTTGCACCGAGGAGGAATTTTCCCACCAGACCATGTACTCTGAGTACAGCTTTGACCACTTGCAAATGCAATTTTTGAATTTGTAAAGCTGCTGCATGTTTTTGTTCCAGTGTCTTGCAGCTGCCCAGCCAGGGGATGTGGAGGAAAGTTTTTTTCCCAGGAAGCTGAGGTTAAACCACAGTGGCCGTAAGAAGAGATGGTGGCTCTGTTCAGGAGCAACTCCATTCCTGGGGAAGTATTTTGCAAGTTAAATGTATTCTCTAGCCCTGAAACTCCTCACGTATACAGGACAGGGGCTGGGTCCTGCACAGGAGCATTCTCAGTCTTTCTTGAGAAGACCAGAAGGACCTGACCCCTCTCTTGTTCGTGTGCAGTGCTCCTGTGGCTCTGATCCAGGCAGGAGCTGCTGTGTGCAGACCCTGCGTGTTGGTGATCCATTGTAGTAGGTCTGTGAATAGATCTATGGACTTCACTGCGTGGGGTAGGTGAATGAGCATCTCTCTGTTGCTTTGTGGTTCTCCCTTTGCATTTTTCTTATTTTTAGTTCAATTTTTAAATTTATTTTTTCCTTTTCTTTTAACTGAAAGAGTTCTGCTTGGTACCCACCCAAAACAAGCACTTTATGTTTCAGAAGTTTGCCTTCAAGAGCCTCTATCAGGCTGAAATAATTCTTGGTATAGTCTTGTATTTTGTAAACCCAGTATATACTAATTGGGGAAAACTCATTTTTCATGTCGTATCTGTCATGTAAATGCATAAATGAGTAGTCCATATTATGGAAGTGTATGTTAATAGACTCAAAAGTAGCTGTGTTACTTTATAGAACTTTTATTATTATTTAACCTCCTCTTCTGCAGTTCAGTTTTGACCTACTATACCCTTTTAGTCATTAAAATTATCATATCGTGTAGTTGCAGCATTTTTAAGCAGCATCCAACATTCATCTGGGGACAGGGAAAGTATCTGTGCTTGTGTTCCCACCATCTCTAGTCAGTTGTGCCACTATCCCTGATTTGCAGTTTGTAGATGAACTATTTTGTAAGTGGAAGTTGGAACTGGTAGCCAAGGCTAGTCAAAGTTTAGGGAATTGGCTCTTGTGTCTATGGAAACATTTGTAGTCACAGAAGGGAGAGATTAAAAGGTTCCAGGTAAATGTGAGCAGTTTATTCTTCGTGTAGATGCTGATGATTAATTCTGTAATCTGGGAATCTCAGGCTGGGTCTTAAGGCTGTATTTTGTGTATTAATGTGTGGTCAGCCTTTCTAGGCAGCTGACATTTCAGTTTGCTGTACACGTTTTAGCAAGGATAAATGAATGGAACATATGGATTTGATTTTTTTTTTGGCGATAGGAAGTGGATTTTTGTGCATTAAAAATAGTAACTTTCTTTTTTTACATATCTGAGCGGAAGCTTTCCCACTCCCAGTGAGATTTTTTTTTTTTTAATAAGAGTACATGTAACTTTCTTCACTCTCATTTTGTGCAATGTAAGCTGGAAAGACTGCAATGTTTAGTCTTGGTCTTGTACCAATAAATGACATAGTATCACATGAATGTTTTAAAAGATTAGGTGATATTTTATAAGAGCAAACATAAAAAAAAGACTGGTTTAAGTCCTTCCGCTGTGAATTCACTGATAGTCAAAGTAAAGAGAGCATGCATTATGTTATTGTTCTTATTCTGCCGAAAATTTATTTCTTTTCCTTTTGTATCTTCTACCTGAGTGGTAAGCCTAGAAAAGTAACGTGTTATGAAGGGGAAAGGTTGGGTGAAATTGGTAATCCAAATTAAATACAAATAATACTCTCAAGTTTATAGAGCCTGTGGGTGGGTGGACTTGGCAGATCTATCCATTGTGGTATGTTAGACTTGAAAGAGCATATGGAGATGATTATTTTCTGGCATTTTGTAGTAAAATTTTTGAAGAAGGAAGTTTTAATTTTTTTTAATCTTTTCTTTTTTTTTTTTTAGAAGTGAGGTGACAAATAGGAAGAATAACATTTTTTGCATTGAGTAGTAAAATAGTTTGTTGTAGTAGCATATGAAAAAACAATTTATTTGAAGGTAAGCTGCTAAAAGAAATTCTCCTACTGTTTTCCTATTGGCTGTCTTGTTTTCTGAAGGCAGCCAAAGATCCTGTGCAGCTGGGACTAATACAGGATCCAGCTGTAATTTTTTTTTATTGTTGTTCAGATGTCCGGTGATGGTCAGATCTAAGTTATTGTGTGGAAATTCAGTAAAGGAAAAGGGTAGGGTGGGAAAAAAGTGACTCTCCATAAAAGTATTCCAGTAAAAGCAACAGGAACTAGGAGTATCCATTTCAGAACTCTGCCATAAATCCCATCCTGAAATGCTTAAACGCCTTCAGATTTTGCTGTAGACTTGAAGTCATCTAAGAGTTTTTGGTTAATTTGTTAAACAGAAGTGAAGTTAGCTGGTTGGAATGGGAAGGTGCCTGTTCTTTCAAATTACTTAATGGAAGAAGATACTGTTTTCTCATTCATAGTGCCAGGCTTTAGTCTCTTTACTCCCTTTATGGTATTGGTGCAGTCTGTAATGCACCACGTGGAGTTGATCAAACAGGTTTGGTTTTACTGATTTCACTTACGCTGTGTTTTGCTAGTCTTTGTTCTACAGAACCTAAGGATGTAAGAAGGGGAGAAGCCTAAATTTTCCTTTAGAATTTGGTTTACCTTTGGTATATTTGGTGCTTCCAACTCTGTCTTTTCGGTGTCTGCTTCCTCTCCAAATCTTCATTCAAACTTAACTGGCTGAGGGAGTCCATGAAATAGCTGCCTGAATTTCAGAGTTCTTTTACTGTTACTCCAAACCTTTAATTTTGAATGTCATTACTCAATCAGTTTGCAATTACACTAGTCTAATTTAAGAAGTTTAATAACAATAGTATACAAATTATAAGTCCTGATTGAAAGAGCTAGCTTCAAATATTGTGATATCCATCAGTACTGACAGTGACATGAATTTTAAAACATAATTACTGTCTCAAACATAACCTGGATATTGCATTTATTTTCAGCCTTAATTGGTTGTTGATACTAATTTTTTTTGTTGGAGGAAAAAGAAAAAAAAAAAGGATGTAGATTTATGGTGGGTCTGTTGGCTGTGGGATAGCCTGGCACTTTGCCCCTCAGACCTAGAACAGAATAGCAGCAACAACTTACTTTCCTTCCTGACCAAGTAGGAGCTGGTCTCTGGCTTCAAAGTAGAAGTGAAATGTGGACAAACACTGTGCTTTGAGGGCAAAACACTTCTAACACAAAGTAGTTACAATGCAAAAACATCTGTGATGTCCTTTTACATATAGTATTTTAAATGAATACCATGCAAATAATTTGCTTTACCTTTTTTTTTGGACATTTGCAGGAATTAAATAACCAGTACGACATTTTATCCTTGTTTAGTGAGACTGGTAGTCAGAGTTCTTTCCTCCCAATTTTTAAAGGCTATGATCTTTATCTGAATTGTGAAGCGCCTAAAGGAGTCTCTTTCAGTTAATTGTTTTCTTGAAGTGCAGGTCAACTTCCAGTGCGTTTTGCAAAATTGGTTTTATGTAGACTCTACCAGTGTCAAAGACCATTAAAATACAACAACTAGAATGAGAAACTTGGCTTACAGATTTGCTTTAGGATGTTTTGGCTGTATTCATGACACATAAGGAAAACGAAGAAAATATTTGTGGCTTGAGAATAAAATCTGCCAGCTAAATTGAAGAAAGTAATATGATAATGTCTTGCATCTTGGAGAGAGAGAGAACACTGCATTGCAATTATTACTGTATTGTATTTTTCTCTGGAGCTCATTTGGTCTTAGGAGATGATTTTCTAATGTGATGGGAGAACATCAAAAGGTCCTCCTCACATTGGAGGAATAACAGTACAACAATTCTAGTGAAGTTTTGGCTTTTCACTACCTCATTTTACATTTTGAAGAAAGGGTTTCCTGCTGAACAAACACATGTTAGCCTGATAGCATTTTCCTGTATTTGAATTGTGAACAGTCAAATGACTCAAAAAAATTTATGTTGAAGTAGATACAGGGTTTTAGCATAGAATATGTGCATACAATAAATCTATTCAACTAATCAGTCTGCTTCCTTTTTCTCCCACCCCCTTGCAGCTGGAAGTTCATCAGCTTCTGCTACTATATCTAGCTTCCTCTCCAGACTTTCTGGGGTAGAGTTAACAGTGGTGGCAGGCATTAGTGAACAATGTCGTGATTATATTCTGTGGGTCTGTATAAGTTGTCATTTTCCATTGCTGCTATTTCTAATGGAAAATATGTCATCTATTTAGTATGAGCATATTATGTGTGCCATGCAAAGTTGCGTGCTGCAGGGTTTAGTGAAAGCATGGACATCGTCATCATTAAATCAGTATAAAATATTTTTAGATTTCATTAGTGACCAATTTGGCATTTAAAATGGAAAATTTATGACAAGGTTTTACTTTCATTAGATCTGAGCTAGGATAACACAGGATGGCTAGACTTTCATTGTTAGTTAGTTTGTAATTAATTATGCTTTGAGGTTCTTTATGTTACGACATTGCTTTGGGGTACAGCTGTGGAAGAATTCAAAAAAAGAAAAATTAGATGCTTCCAGTTGTCTTATAAGTTGTGAACTTCATGATAAAATACTTGCAGTCAGATCTAATGGAATCTAACAGCCTGATTAAAAACTTCTGTAGCTGATTTTTGTTGACCTATTTTCTCTAAAAAATCACAATGTAATCTCAGGGTCCCAGGTTGGGTATGGCACTTGGGTGTTCTGGTCGAGCTTCAAATACTTTATTCCAACAAAGTTTCAAGGTCCACTTTATTAAGACATTTAACAGATGGTAGAACAGATGCTATGATTGGAGAACCTTTCAGAAGTAGTTTCTATATGATTTTCAGGTGGACTGTAGACTGCTGCCTGTGTAGATATATGACAAATTATTGGGGACAAAGGTCTAGGCTTAAAGTGCCACTGCTTTCATTACCAACCACTTCTCTTAAGTGTTCAAGAAATCCTTAAAAGAATGAAGAGTTTACCTGTGAATGATGTTCTGCAGGTGTTTTGTACTTGCTGCTGCATTGTCCATGTCTGTGGTATGCAGAAGAATTTCTGAACTGCACAAATAAGTTTTCCCACTGTTCAGTGTGTGAGCTGTGTTGGTAGAGCTGCAGAAACTGTTGCTCCAGACTGCTTAACAGAAGTTATAGCTTGGTATTTCTGGTTGCCCTAAGGCAAATTTAGGATAATTGCAAGTATGTTAATATGAGTCAGATTTTTTCAGTCTTACACAAAGTTTGTCTTTGTACAATGAAAGCTTGTGCCAGGTAGAGCACTGCTCTGAAGGCACTGCCTCTTTGGAAAGGTGCTTGGCCAAGGCTACATCTGACCACACTGTCAGTGGAACTGGTATGTGCAGGTGAAAAACTCAGGATTTATTGTAGGTTTTACTCATTTAGGAAGCGATATCTTTTATTGTTACCTTTTGTGCCATGTTGAGGGGTAGCAGAACTAAAACATACAAACCTACTCAATTGTTTTCCAGTCAACAAAAATGTTTCCTATTTGAGCCTGACAGGATGAAGTGGAAATCTAAGAATGTTTATTAATAGGAGCTGGAAAAAGGAGATTGAGGGTTGAATCCCAGTTAGTTGCTTACATTTTGAGGGAAAATGCTGAATCTCAGAGACATTGAGAGTAATAAAACTAAATTGCTCAGATCTTTGAAGTTGTATGGATATGATTTTTTTTCTTGTTAAGTACTTAGCTGAGAAAAATGACTAAGTTATTTGAAAATAAAGTACAAAAGATTATGTGTTCAGATTATTTTTCACTGATCTCTGGAAGGAATGCAGTGATTTTGCCAGTAAGGGGCAGAGAAAACAGCTTAGAAAGGGCAATGTAATATTTCAGCAGATTTAGTTGAAACAGTTGGGGAAAGTTTAAATAGGAAGAATGTATTTATTCAAATGAGTTTTTGATCAGAATGCCAGGAGGTCTGCCTGGAGTATGAAAGATCTTTCTTTTTTGTAACATATAACTTATGTCTGTACTTAGAAGAATTTCAGCAGATGCTGAATGTGCTCTGTTTTGGAAGGATGGTGAGGCAGATTTGGTATGACTGCTGATGGTCTTTTGCCAAGCAAAGAACAAGGGACCAGGGGTCAGACCCTACGGTAAGTGGATCCATCCAACAGACTTGTTATCAGTGGGCCAGATAAAAAGCTCTTTTATATCTGAATTAGTGACCTGTCAAGCTAATTGTTTCATGGTGTGATGGCAGCCAACAATTCACAAAAGCTGACTATACTCTTTTCTGAGGAATCTGAAAATGCTTTGCAGTCTTAAGCTAAGCTTTGCTATTCCTTCACCAACAAATCTATGACTAAATTCCTGTCTCTCTCTGTGCCCTCTCAGACTTCAGGCAATGGGACCAATGTGCCTGTTGATGTAATAGTAAGAAACTGGAGCAATTCAAGCCTAAGACAGCCAAGAAGCAAGATACTGTATTAGCTGTAGTGCATCTCTCTCCAAGTACTGCAGCCCAATGGTTTCCATAGCAGGTACCGGGGTTACTTTTTTTGGAGGAGACTGCAGGAATTTCAAAGGCTCACACAACATCAGGCATCACGTTGTGCACAGAGTTGTGCATCCTGGAATCTGTCTTGTTCTGGGTGAATGTGAATGCTGCTCGAGCAGTTACTTGATAGATGAGCAGTCCTGTGTGGCACTCTGTAGCTGCATTTGGAGACATTCCTCAGGGAAGGAAGATTGCTTTCAAATCCAGCAGTTGCTCCACCTCCTTCAGCATGCAACTGATCTTGGAAAATGAATAAATAGAAAGCTTCTGCAATAAATACTGTTCTGAAATCTAACTCCAGAGCTGTGTCAGGCAGGGATGGGGGAAGGGGAAAAATGAACTTTGCCTTGCTTTTTCTGAAAATTGGATTGTGTGCTTCAGAAACAGCCGGCAATCCTAAGTAACAGCTAATGCTCCTCACTAATGAGTGCAGCGCTGTGAGCAGATCCCTCATTGCCAAGAGTAGATGTTACTGGAAATTTGTGACGGAAAGCCTGTCTGAGCCCCAACTGTTTTGCTGGGAACACGGCAGGTCTGATGAGCTGTGCCTGAATATTGAGCAGGATTTGGGGGTATTGCTGGCGGCTGACCACAGGGTCTGGGCTCCAGGACCCCCCTGCAGCTGCTCAGCGACATTCCTTTCAATTTTCCGTGCTGCTACTCGAAATGGATCTGACAGGAATGTCTGCTACTACTCTGGTGTGTTTGCTTTTCAAGTCTATTTTCCAAGGTCTATCCTAGGAAAAAATGTAGGTGCCTGCCAGCCAACCATTTCCCCTTCCCAGTAACTCAGGGTGACTGGGGAGGCACAGCCCTTCTGTGAGGGTAAAGCTGAAACACATTGCTGCAGTCTTACTCTTTTTTCCTTCTCATACCATTTCAAAACCTGAAGGAATCAGCATTTTTGTTTTCCTCTTCCTCCTGCAAGGTGTGATGAAATGATCTCTGCTTTCAGAAAGAGTTTTCCCATCCTTGGTCTGAGGTGCTTGGAACCTGGAGCTGAAAGAAGTCTAGATTGGCAGCAGGCCATGTGTGGTTATTCCAGTTGTTCACTGGGAGTTGTGTACCAGTGGGAGATGGAGTATCCCCACTTTCCTTTTCATCCACAAACCATCCTTGGAATGGCTGGGAGAAAGAGTCCTGTCCTGACTGCCAGGGAAAAGAAGTTGACACAGGGGTATTTGCTCTCCTGTCAGTAGTTCAAGCTTTGCCTCGCACTCTGCAGAGTTGCTGGGAGTCATCCCAAATCCTCTGAAGTGAACACAGAACCAAATCCTGGGCAGTGGCTGCAGTACTTCAGGCAATCCCACTTCCTAGTCTGTACAGACTCCCACTTGTTCCACCTGTTTTCCATCAGCAGTCTGAGCAGGTCACTCTCCTGTGCTGGTCATCCAGTCCCTTTCCATCCAGTTCTTTGTATAATTCTGTCTAGTAATACACTACAGTTATACTGGGTAAAATCATAAATGCCTCAAGTTAAAGGTACATCCTGCTTCTGTTGTGTGGCTTAAAAGATCTTACTTGTGGAAAGCTATTGCATCTACACGTTTTAATTTCAGAATTTTCTCTTTTTGCTGCAGGCAAGCAAAATCCACTGCTCTTTTGCTGCCCTTTCTTTGCTCTGTTGTGAATGAAGGGTTTCAGTTAAAGACATGGTATCTCTAATGTGCCACTCAGCTATGCTGTGCATAGTTGGCATGGTGATCTGTTCCTTTCACCTCCTAGATAGTGTTGAGGGGGAGCCCTGATTTCCTTCCCAAGACTCCCACTTGAAAAGTGGCTGGTGTTCTGCATTGCAAGTGGATACACGATGTGCTATCAGCTGTTACCCGTGGTCTCCCTGGTGTTATTTATTGCAGGATCATTCTCTTGCTCAGGGGGTGCTAAAAATTTTTGTGACCTGGATCTTGCCATGAAAGTGTACAAAAGAAATTTAGAATTTGCAAACGTTCACTCTGTAAAGACTAAATTTGTCTTAATGCATACTATAATATAATGTACTCTAAGCAAAAGCTTTCAAATGCAAACATCAGAGAAAATTTGTTTGATTTCAGCTATGGCACTACATAAATTCCCCATTTGTTTCTCCAGTTTTGCACATACAAGTGCTCCACAGAGAGAAAATTATTACGGAGCTTTCCCAAACTTATTTATCTGTGAGACTCTGCCTTGCAGCATACATAATGAAGAGGGGAAAAAATAATTTGTTTCTGTTTAACAGTATTTTTTTGGTTTGATGCAGTGTAAAGACGAGGCTTGAGGCCACTTTCTTTTGGAAGAGTGATATCTGTATTTATAGTGGTGGTATTACTACACAGAGCTGATTCTGATCACCCTTCCTCATTATTTGCTGTGCAGAAAAGAAATCAGATGCAATCGTTTTCTTAAAAAGCTGAAAGCAGAGTAAGAAAAATTTAAGGCAATATAAATGCCCCACTATCCTTAAGCCAGCAGGACAATACAGGACTGTGCATTTTTACTTACAGTGCTTGGCACTGGACAGCATTGCATTTGTCCCACATTACTTCGTTGTTACTGTTTTCCATGTTGGAAGAGGACTGTGATGTTAAGATATGATAGTGTGAGAGTGTGTAGCTGTAACACTGAAATCAGAATGGTGATTCACCAGAATTCCTGAATAGTAATTGGTAACTGATGCTGATGGAGGCACTTGTTATACTGGATAGTATTTCCTGTATCTGTGCTAATCTGTTCATAGCCCTCTCTGAAACACATATCACTACAGTGTGGCCAACATCTCCCTTTTAAATTTCCACATTAGCTGGCATAAAATTTTTCTGCACTTCTCAAATATGCATGGATATGCATATTTTAACACTTTATATTATTAATGCAAGTATTAATGTATTTGGGTAAGGGACTTAGAATGTTAAGTTAAACTCAGCTTTCTTTTCATATTCAGTAATTTGTATTTACATATTTTAGAAAGAAAAGTTGGCCTAGAAGCATCTTCTGATCTTGAAGCAAGAGTAGGGTGACTTCAAAAGAAAAATGCTTGTGAAAGGAAATCCATGCTTATCTATTATTAATATCAGGTTGAACTACTTTTAGTATTTCGAGAATACAGCCTGCAAGGGTGGAGTTTTGGGGCTGAGCTAAGCTCGTTTTAGGGCTGGCTGACCTCAAGGGGGTTGCTGTCTCCTGTATGTTTGTGCTGCCAGGGGTTTCTGCTGTGCCTGTTTTGTTATCTTGGGCAATTCTGTGCTCCCTTGGTGCATTTGTCCTGCTAAACTGGGGAAAAAATCAAACCCAGAAAAAACAGGGTCCTGGCATCAAGTGGCAAAGCAATGAGGACCGTACAGAGCAGGTACCAACTCAGTACCTGTGAAATCTTCCTCAGACCTTCTTCTTTCTCCCCAGGTGATGCTCCTTTATTTGATTGAAAGTGGCTCTTTTATTTAATTGCTGCAAAACACGTGGTTTCCTAATGGAAATACATAAAAAAACATTGAAATAAGACACGCTATTGAATTAAAGCAGGTAAATACAATGTAAACGTGACCTTCAGTACTACCTGCTCATGAAAA
This sequence comes from Monarcha castaneiventris obscurior, assembly GCA_026261815.1. Taxonomy (NCBI): domain Eukaryota; kingdom Metazoa; phylum Chordata; class Aves; order Passeriformes; family Monarchidae; genus Monarcha; species Monarcha castaneiventris. The sequence goes on along the minus strand of JAMPIT010000856.1, from coordinate 13,490,104 downwards.
TAAGAGCACGGGCAGTGAAAAAGAAATAGGCATTAACTTAAACACACCCTGCTTTCTAATGGCCAGTATCTGTGTCAGAGGCCTAATTAGGAGCTAAAACGCAGGGGAGTTTTCTGTGGGTATGTGTGTATGGGAAGGTGCAGATCTGGAGGTGGCTGTGAAGCACCTCTTTGTGCTTTGGTGCCGTTCAGAAGGGCAGCTCATGGCTCCCAGGCAGGATCAGCAGCTCATGCGAGAGCTCTGGGAAGCCTTTGTGCTCCCTGTTCCCCTGCACAGCTGTTGGTGCTCGTGTTCTCTGCACACGCAGTTTGTACAGACACATCTGCTCTTGCTGCTGGCTCCTCTTCCTTTTGTGCTCTATAGACAGAGGCATTTGCAGGTACCATGGCAGGGCATGTCACTTGTGACATCTGAAATCAGCAGGTAAAATTTTCCTTCCCTCCAAATCATTGTTATCTGGACCCTGATTTTGCACGATTTTGCAACTGCCTGCTTTCTGCTTGACTAGAGATGCTAACACGTTAACAAATTATGTAGGGCTATTTCTGACCAGAAAAAAAACATAATCTTGCTTTATTTGAAGTAATCCTTATGGATTATAAGAAATACTGTTTGTTTTTTACAAGAGATGATTTCACACTTGATGGTGCAGTCACCCTGCTGGACCTTTTCTATATAGAATAAAAAATGTATTTCATATCTCCAATTTTTTTTGCTTTTGTCTGGTTAAAAAAAAAAACCTACACAAAGGTGTATTGCTGATATAATAAACCTGCTTTGCAGTGGAAGTAAAAGGAAAAAACTCGTGAAGGTGTAGCAGGTCAGAGGGAAACTATTTCCTCTGAATTCCTGAAAATGTATTTTTATGTGGTAAAAGTATTAATATTTTTAGGGTTCAGCCCCTCCTATTATTAGAGAAGCACAAAATGATGGTATTTTAACTGTAACTTTCCTGCAGAGTATGTCCTTATCCTAGAGAAAAAAATATGTTTTCAGGGACATCTTGTAATGGTGTGATTTCCAGCAGCTAAACAATGAGAGTGATGGATGTGCGTTGGAGGTTCTGTTCTGGGTTTGGCCACTAATGTGATTTCTGGCCACAGAGTCCCTTGTGATTGAAAACTCAAAATAACTCTGCAAGCCATGGATTCTGTCCTAGATTCCTCATACCACCAACTGGTGGTGTTTTGTTTTTTTTTTTTTTTTTTTTTTTGGTGTGTGAAAGGATATTGTGTACAGGATTATTTCCCCTCTTAATGCAAGTGTCATTGCTCATAAGCTGGAACACGCTCAGCAGTGACTAAAAAGCAGATTCACATAGTAAGGTAGTTGAGGAAGCAGCTAAATGCAGCTGGTTTTACTGATTGAATTTAATGTAGATACAGTTTGTTTCTGTACTGTGAAGTGAATCTATTCAGAAGGGTGTCCTCCTACGAAAACTTCTATGGAATTTTTAATAGCCACAAGTAGTTGGAGCACTGTTTATACATCTTGTCTGAAAGCTGGAAAATGTTCCTGTAATCAAGTTTTTAAAAAAGGGAGCATGTAGGGGGAAAGGAAGAGAGAACAGCCTGAGAATATCCGTTGAGGCAAATGTCCTGAGACAATCAGATTTGTTCTCAGAGATGAATGTATATTATTTTAAAGGCCAGAAGAAACATGTCTACCCATTTTGTGTATGGCTGAGGAAAGGTTTGTTTAGTTTTAAGCCTTGCATTGTATAAATATCTTTACACTTGCAAGATGTTTCAACTGTAGCAAAATTAAATTCCATCTAATTGTTCTCTGCTTGGAATGCAAATACTGAAGACCACTAATTTGAGACTGACACAGAAGAAGGAAAATGTTTATCTTTATGAAACCAAGAAGTTAGCTGAGCAATGAGAGTCAGGGTGTTGTATTGCTTCATAAATGGGGTTACAGAATTAGCATTTTGTCTGTGTTAGATATTGTTAAGATGTTTGCTTTCTGCTGGTTGTGGATATTTTACCCTGTCCTCTTGAGAACAGGGAACTTCAGAGCTCTGAAGTCAGTTGAAGGGGTCAAGTGAGATTTCTTTAGCCTTTGGCTGGTGACTGGCAATCGAAAGGCTAATAAGTGAAGTTAAACACAGGAGTTTTGCTTCTTGTGATACCGTTGGAGAGCTGGAAAAGATTTACATTTTGCTACTGAAAAAGGTGAAGGTGGCATAGTTATGGACTTGGAAAGTACTGTATTTCTGTTTCCTATTATGGGATTTGCTCCTATTTTCACTAACCTATGGGAACTTTCTTTGCAAGCTGATCTGTTGCAGTTTTTTCTCAGTCTCTAAAAGTTTTTTGATTTTTTGGTACTTGCTAGCTCAAAAATGCTTCCTATGGAGAGTTGTGGGATAATGCTCTTCTTTGGATATTGTACTTGGGCTGTCCATAGTGGACAGTTATTTAACCAAGTGACATCACAACTGATGCACAGTACATTGATTTCTGTGGTGAGGTGCAGTTTGTTTTCCCTAACATGGTATAGTTAACAGGACTGTATTAAAACTGTGTTCCAATAAGTGTTGGTTTACAGGATATTAATTTAAGTACATTTAGTTCAGTTACAGGAATTGTACTCTATAGGCCAAGTTGGAATATATTAAATATTTTCCTATTTTTTCCTGTTGGTAGGAGGAGTAGTATTGCAACATATATGGTGGTTGTGTGTTTCTTTCTGTTTGGCTAAGAATATAATTTGTATTTTCTACAGCTTATTCCTCATAAATAAAGTATCAGCAGTATATTGACTTTCTATTTCGTAGTACCTGAAGCTCTGAAGTTCTGGAAAAAGGAAATGCTCTCCATGTAAGCTAAAAGATTTTCACAAAAATTACTTACATTAGAACACTGTCTTTATTCAAAGATTAGAAGATAGCATGAAAGCATGCTGCAGCTGTAGCTTGTTCAGTGTACTGAAATGCTTTCGTTCTTTTTTAGTATTTAAATGTTCATGCTAACTCCTCCCATCCTATCTACTTTGTGTTTAGAATGGTGAAAGATAAAAAACCTCAGAAGTGACTGAGAGAGGACAGCTAGAGAATTCGTTGTACAGAACAAATGCATGATATGTGCTCCATGAATTGTTTTGTGGGGGGGATTATGTGAACACAAGGTTGAAAAAGAAGTGCTTTTGAGGCAAAAAGGTGGCCTTGGGAAGGGCCTTCCCAGAGCAGATCCTCTCTTACCATGTACCTGCAATGTTTGCTTAGGACTAAAGATGTTTTAATGCACCATTGTGTGTTGCCCTCCTATGTTCATGTTTCAAAAGCCTTAATTGAAATACAGAAAAACTGTTAGCCTTTGTTTGAAGACACAGAGTTAGAACAGCAGGGACAGCAGACATAAAGTCATGCAGCCTCCAGGAGCAGACACCTTCCAGACACTTTCCACATGAAGTCTCTTCAGAAACTCTTTTTTGGTGCATTCATTTCCCATTGATAAGTTTTCTACAGCATAAACAGCAGCACTGGAGAAGAGAGGCAGTGATAGGCAACCAGTAGAAGGATGATAATAAGGCAAACATCTTCAGTATCCCACAGAGGCCAGTTCATGTGGCTACAGGACAGTGCACTTGGGAGTGATCCTGGCGAGTCAATCATCCCTTCTCGTGCTGGTAGTGTGAGGGGAAGGAAAATACTGTCTATACCAAGAGTTTCTAGAAGTTGAGCAGTACTGTAACTCCCACTCAGTTATATCCTGACTCTTCTATTCTTGTCAAAAGATACTGAAATATTTTGGCTCTGACATTTAAATACTGTTATTTCAAAAAGGTTGCATTAATGTCCAGTTTTATCTAAGTGCTCTCCAAGTACAGAATCTTCTTTTCCAGCAGACTGCTTGTCTTGTATCTGGCAGATAAATACTTGATGTTATTTCCTAATGCAAAATGTAGTCTGACTCCATTTAGCTTTTTTCCTTTCTGTCTAACAGCATCATTAATTATGCTGTGAGGCTTGTCTCTACTGTGGCTGTGATCAGAGGAGAGGAAAACACAGCAGACAGTATTTGGGTGCTGTAGGAAAACACTGAGGTGTTTGATTTCTCTTTTTTGTGGGTTGCTCATGCATAGAAAACTGTTACAATTCGTGTTGATTCCAAGAAAGCAATTCCACTTGTTCCAGATATTCCAAACCTGTCCCAAGGAGCCTTCACTGCAAGGTAGAGTAAGGGAGAAGAAACTGCAGTACCACTCACTGATGTGCAGATTTGGGAGGGGCTTGTGGTAGCAGCTAATCCAGAGATTTTGTAACTCAGCTTGAAGAAAAAGCAACACCATCTATGAATTCTGAATATTTAATGCTTAAAGATGATTTTCTGTTAGAGTTTGATTAGTATTTCCAGTTGCCAGCAAAGGTGAGATTTTCCAAAATGTCTTGCTGCAGCAAAGAGTTAAAAACTTAGCATCTCATACTGATACTGCTGCTGTAAAACTGCAGTGTAATTTCATCTACAATACTGCAGAAATGGTTTAAGGCTATCAGAATGTGCTTCCAAGCTAAGAGAGTGATTATATATGGTTTGCCCTTTTTATAATCAACATTGGGTAGCTGTATTAATTTTTTTTGTCAGTTAACTAGTTGGAATATTTGTGGTGTGTGTATGTACACTGTGTGTGTATAGTCATTAATTTTCTTTGGTTTAGGATCTCAGAGTAAACATGTAAGACAAAGATGTGTTATAGGCACATGTATTTATAAGGTTTGATTTGAAAAGACTCCTACCACTATTCACATGCAAGAAATTTTTAGGAGTGGGTGGCTTTCTGACAAGATGAAGAGAATAAAAGCAGGTAAACATGTTGAAGTCTGGTATTTGTTCAACAGAAGACTGTCATTTCCTAAACTGAAAGTAATTTAATCATGTTTGTATCTGGAGTAGTAAAATGAAATAATTTGCCATAATTACTTCATGTCTAACAAGGTCTGTCGCCATTTGGATTTTGTTATGATTAGGATCCTAAAAGGAAAGGAGCTTAACCACTGGACGTTGAAATAATCAATGTATTTCATTATTAGGATTCAAACAGAAGCTCTGTTCCAAATGTGTGTTTAAAACTCTCCTCTCAAGCTGAACTTTTTTTTGTAATCCTGTTGCTACAGTCTGTTACGTGTCAGTAGGGCATAAAGCAGTGGCCTTGGCCATCCCAAATGACTACATTTGTTGTGTGTTGCTCTTACATATCTTATTAATTACTTTTGTTGTTCCATTTTACTGAGCTGGAAGGAAAAACTGTTCCGTAATTAAGGAGCTATTTCCAAGAAAGTGGGTAGCATTAGAACTGTTATTATAGGATCAGTGCACAGGAGGTGAATATTTGTGGTTGGTGCCTAGTGCTGTACAAATGAGCAGAAGTAATCTCTGTCCAAAGAAGCTTCTTGCTGGGGATCTGATTGTTCAAGAAAAGCAAAGGTTTTGTGCAAATAATTTTTGGTGGTTGCTGGTTGTCAGACAGAGAGACAGGGTAAGGGTAGGGTGAGTAATACACACACGCTTGCATCCTCAGTAGCAACTGATTTTTATCAGCAGGGTCATTTATTTGATTTAGCATGGCCGAGGAGAGACCTAAAATTGACTTAAATACTACAGACTCACCTGAGTGATGTTATGCAAAGCCCATGTTTGTGTTAGATAACTGATTCTGCTGCTGTATTTGTATATCCTGCTGTGGGGAGGTGTTTGGTGTTGTGGGTGTTTGTTGGGTCGTACCTGCCTGCACCTCTCTCTCCAGATGAAGGGGCACTGCTGGGATAAGTGATGTCTAAAGTCAGCACCAGGATACACATCACTGGCTATTCTTTGGCTTTTTTCTCTGGAAGATAGTCATATCTCCTGAATCCTAATTAACTTACATGAAGAATTTTAGCATGTTACTGATACAATAGGAATTATACCAGACTTGAGTTTAGCAATTAAGCTGTAGAGCCGAATCTTGCCACATTGTGTGATAACAAGATTCCTTTCATTGTCTGTTTTTCTTTTGAAAGATAGATTCTGTCTATGGTCATTCATTCAATTACCTTACTTAGGGTTTTTATAAAGCAGATTGCAAATAGATTAGATTTAGGTTTCATTTGTGTTGTTTTGATTGGTTTGGGGTTTTTTTTCCTGAATATGATGTAAAAGAAATGTCCTGATGTTTCATGTGAGCTTATTTTTCTGAGTCAGTTTATTCAGTTTTCTGTGATGATGAGGTATGTTTGCAAATGCTGAAGAATTGTATGTTTTGCTCTGTTGCAGTGCCTGATGACCTCTCCTTGGAAGAAAGAGAAGAGCTTTTAAATATTCGTCGCAGGAAAAAGGAACTGATTGATGATATTGAGGTAATTGATTTACTGGAAAGATCTGTAGAAAACTGCTTCAGTAGATTAAGTTACAGTAAGTTGCAGACCTAGATATGAATTTCAGATAATGGTTTTAAAAGCATATAAATGACTAAAGCTAAATACTTCTAATTATGAACGGGATTTATGCATCATATATGTGCTTTTAAAAATATTAACTTCTGAATTTATGTAATGCAATATGTGCAGATGTCCACATTTGATTTGTGTAATCAAAAACTCATTAAACAGCAGATTTGAATCCAGGATAGGAGCAAGTGAGAAATGTGGGTAAAGAAATATTAATTGATAATGGAAGCTTGGTCTTGGTGCTCTGACATGAGCACACACTGGAGGTGCAGGTTCATGTGTTTAACAGTCATTCAGTTGGGGTAAACTCTTTAAATATCTGAGGAAGCCCTAAGATTGTTCACTTTTCTTCAGGTAAATAACAAATACTAGAAAATAAAACCTAATTATCATATTATTTTATGATAGATTATTTCAAAAGGTGTTCTAGTATAGGTTAATGTATTGTCCTTCCTTCTTTTGACAGAGATTAAAATTTGAAATTGCTGAGGTTATGACTGAAATTGATAATCTGACTAGTGTAGAAGAAAGGTAAGTAATGCCAACATATGGACATGATTCAGTAAGATCTTGATCTTCCAGGAACAGCAAGTAAAAATACCTTTCCCATGCTAAACAAACAATGGATCCACCTTTATTTAGTCTGTTATAAAGTCTCTAAAGCCTGACTTTATCCTGTGCAGGTGTGTCATTTGTTTGAATAGAGAATATGTTGGATAGTGTGTAATATTTTACTGTCCAGTTGATAAGGATGTGGGTCTCTGGAGCTGCAGTCACTTGAAGGATTTGAAAATAGTATCACAATTTTCTCCATTACAAAAAGTGAATGTCTTGGTTTTGTAATGGAACATACAAAGTAGGCAAAATGCAAATTAAAAGCTCATCCAGAAGTTGTTGTTTTTGTAAAAGAGCAACTGGTAAGTGCTTGTTGTTTCTTCTTTGTCTCCATATGTAGCAAAACTACACAAAGAAATAAGCAAATAGCCATGGGAAGGAAGAAATTCAACATGGACCCTAAGAAGGTAGAGAAATTTTTTTCTACTTGTCAGAAACCAAGTTTCTGCTTGTAGCATGATCTATGACAAATACTTTCATGTTTTTCTTAAGAAACATTTCTGATAATGCAAGTTCACAGGCCTTACTTGCATGTCCTGTAACACACAGAGCAGAGAGTTAAATTGGAAGCAGTGATCAGGTCAGGTGCCAGTTGTGTGCTTCTTTCACTTAAGCAAACCTTTGGTAATGAAGGTTACTTATCAACAATCAAATATACCAGGTATTGATTGACCTAGCTTGCTTTGTACCTGATAGAGGAGTTCTGTGTTGATGTCAAATATAATTAAAAAAATGTTTTTATGTGTGGTTATTAGTGAGGCCATACTTTCTATTCTTTAATGCTCTCCTATTTTTATCTTTCAAAATGCCTTTACCGTTTTTTTTTTATTTGTTCTCATGTAGACTTTTATATTTGGATATCTAAAGTCTGTTTTGCAAAAGGCACATGTGAACATCTGTATGTGTGTATAAGTATATACATATAGATGTGTGTCCACCTGACTTGTACAAGCTTGGTTACCAGTTTCAAGAAGTCTGCTCTGCATTTAGCCAAGAAGTAATGCAATTCTTTCTGGAGTGCCTCTCTGCTTCTTAAATAGTTCTTAATTTTCTGGAAAATATGGGGACCTGCACATTCTCTTACAAACCTCCCCTGCAACAAAAGAGCTTCTTTGACATATTTGACCTTTAGCCTTTGCTTTTCATTTTTCATCTTCCTTGCTTTGTTTTACTGTCTTCTATTGTTTGTAATTGAGATTGTGTTTTGAAATTGTGAAGAGTATTCTTTAAGGTCTTTGTGGAAATCATTTAGCATTTGTTTTGCTGTGTTCTTGACATGTTTTCTTCCCAATTGTATTGAATTAATTTACATTTTGGTGGCTTTTCTGAAATGTTCCAAATACAGTGATGGCTTCTGTTCTTCAGACTGTTTCCAGTTTGCAAGAAATTCTCAAGTACAGGAACCCTTTCTAAACTGCTGGCCATGTCTTTTATTTTTATTTTCCATTTTGGTGGCTGCCTAACTTCTGTTCTGTTGAAGGCAGAACCCCCAAATATCTTGGTAGTTTCCTGTTGTCCTCCAGCTCTTTCAAGTCCTAGAACTTTGTGGCAAAGTCACAGGATGATGTCAGATGCTTTCATTCCAGCATTAACTATTTTTTGTTATGGTTCTTCCTGGATGAAATTATTTCTATAAATAGATGCTATGGCCACATTGCTACTGCAACATGATTTAGATGTGGTAAACAGTCTTAGAGTAGTAATTTCTTAATTGTGATCAGTGGTGGCTGCAGTAGCTGTCTGCTCTAAAGCTGGGCCATGGTGTTTGCAGCTGCTACGTTAAGTTACAGACAGCTCAAGTATGCATCCTTCTGCTGCTGGGAAAAGCTACCTTGGGTTCACTGGGAAAAGGTTATTTTTCATTCATAAACAGGAGGGAAGATGGTATCTGGATTTAGGAAGGCCAAAGAACTGGGGTAATAATACTTGGGTTGAATCTACCAAGTTTTCTCCTTTAAACTGGGTAACAGAGGTCTCATGTTTTCATATTAGCAGGAACACAGTGGGGTAATTTTCTTTCATCACTTCTATTTGGAGGTCTTTACACATTCTAGCATGTGTGCAGAGCAATTCTGCCTTGCTCCCTCTGAAAATAGGTGTGTTTTATGTACTTCCATGATGTCATACCGGGTACCTGGGGGTTTGGATTTGGTGAGCTCATGTGGGAAGGGCTGTAAGGGTGAAGTTTGTAAAACACTTCAGGAATCCCTGTGCACAGACAAAGTGGTGCTTGAAATTGGCTGTGTTGAAGTTGGTACTGCCTGTGTTGGGCCCAGGAAATGAATTCTCTGTGACAAAGGCAGGGTTTAAATAACTGCAAAATTTGCAATTGAACTACTGTAAAAGCGATGAAATTCAAAGCAGATTTTGCTGCAGTGACGTAAAAAAAAAAATCCATGCAATATTTGTAGTGAATATTGAATATGTCTGTAGCCATGAGTTTTGTGTGGGGAAGTTAAACTAGTACAGCTGTCATCTGTCTCCTGTCAGTCTACAGAAAGAAAATTTGCATCAAGACAAAAGATAGCGTAGGAGGTGATGGGGGTTTGCTTGGCCTATATTGCCATTTATTCCAGACGCTGAAGTTGTTGTCCCAGACAAATTCCTTTTCCTGTCTGTTTGACTTCTGGTTCTTTAACATCTTCGCAATAATTAAAAAAAAATCCAGGAAAAGGAAAATTAAATTGATTTTTGCAGTATGGTGAAGTGTCTGCCTCTGTCCACAGAAATTTGTTTTCTGTACTTCTAGTCGTGTCCATTATCAGTAACTTGCACAACTTCAAAACACCTATTCAGATCAGTCTATTTATACTAAGCATGAATAATATGGTCCAGGTGTTGAACAAGGGAATCTGCTGTTTCTGATATCAGAGGAAAGATTCTCTTTTGTCAGAGATGAGAGCTTTTTGGATAACTTGGTATGGGAAAAAGCACTATGTTTTGTAGTCAAATATTGTACAAATAAGCTTTGAAGGATCAGTATTGAGGAAAGCTCAGCAATTTCTGGTTCTAGATATAATGGATATATTCTTTGTAAAGAAATCATGTCTGTTGTGAAATGACTTACCAAAATACTAAGTTGTCAGAGTACCAGCCTGGCATCTAAAGTTTTCAGATGATGATAAAATTGTTTTGAGGGAATTGCATTCCAGACTTTCTAAAGAAAGCTTCAAGCTTTATAACATCACAGTTCATTTTCTTTGTTAAATTAGGTCAGAAAACTTTTTTTTTTCTCAGACAGGTAACCATTTCATTATTAAAAACTAGAAATAACCAAACAGAAGAATAATAACTTTTTTGAATGTTACTGGAGGGCTATCTATGCTATATCAAAAAAAAAAAAAAGCAGTTTTTTCAGTTGTAATGAAGTTAATAATATTCCACTTGCAGAAATTGAAAAACTAGTAGAGCATATTAGTAATAATTTATTAACCTCTTTTGTACATATTTGGAATCCAAGACATTAAGGTTACTTATAGTTTCCATTTCTACTTTTCACCAGCATGTTGTTGCAGTTTGAAGAAATCAGCAGGAGTAGCAACATCAGTGTTGGGATCTGTGGGCTGTAAAGAGGATGTTTCTCTCTGCATGACCTGCTCAGTGTCAGAACACCCTTCCATCCTTTCCATAATCTCTGTATAACTCTCAGTCTCCTTTCTTTGCCGCTTTGCAGAGAGGTCTCTGGGCTTCCCTAGAGTGTGCCAGTTGTAGGGCAGTAATTTGTGGAGGAATAGGAGTCCTGGGGCTTGATCAAGTACCCTCTGAGGGACAGGGTAAGACTCTCCACCTGCCTTTGGTAGCAGCCTGACTGAGCAGCCCTTTGTGAGTAGTGTAGCTCCAGTCCTTTGTGAATAGTTTAGTTCCAGCACAACCAGAATTCACTGATAATCCCAGTGTCAGCATAAACTCTTTTAAACCGGTTTCAGTATCTTCAGCTGTGACTTCCTTCTGCAAGTAGTGGCTTGATGTATTGGGTTGCAGTTTGTAGATTATACCAGATGCTTTATTTTGTGTCATGGTGGTAATTAAGATGTTTCTATGTACCTCTTCATTATATGATTTTGCAGATTACGGCTCTGCAGACATTTATGCAATGTTGGGAGCGGGCCAGCTCACACATTAGCTCCAAAGAGCAGCATGCACTCATTATTCAATTAATATTTGATCTCTCTGTGGTTTAGGGATTCAAACTGCCACCTAGTACTTCTAGCCTTAAAAATGTGTTCCCATTTTCATCTTAAAACCAGGACTAAATATTGCTCATCTAACAGAAAAACATTTGTTTACCATTGTATTAAAAGAGATATAAAAATCTGTAGGTTAATGTAGTTCTTAACATGCTATGTATGTCTGTGTCAGTATATTAATACCAAATGTTACGAGTGGTATTTACATAAATGCTTGTGGAAGAAGACATAACATTCCCTTTCCTCTGGAATTGCTCTTCCTAGGGAATACAGTTTCTGATAGAAAATGACCTCCTGCACAACACTGCAGAAGACATTGCACAGTTCCTTTATAAAGGAGAAGGATTAAATAAAACGGTAATTGGAGATTACCTCGGTGAAAGGTAAAGTAGAAATATTGGAACTTTGCTCTTGAGCTTACAAAGCACATTTACAGGTTTTGGGTAGTTCCCTTTCATAGGCTGCATGAAAGAACTGCTTGAGTGCTCTGAGATCTGGAAAAGCTACAGTGGGGATGTAAAACTGCTACAGTATTGTGATAGGTTTTCTTCCTGTTAGGTTGTTATTTTTAAATGGGTACATTGTGGAATGGTATTTAATTAACTGTAATTTACTATTTTGAGTAAACCAAAACATTTGTCTGTAGTGCAGCATTTAATACCACAAGCTTTCAGAATGTTTGAGAGTTGTGTTGCAACACTACTGGTTGCAGTGTCCAGAGAAGGAGTGATTTACAGTCAGTAATAACTGACAGTAAAGAAATTACTTATTCAAGCAGGTACTTCCTGGGATGGTGGTTACAGGCAGGTTTTGGTGTTGTCACCTCCCTGCACACACAAGTCCCATTGCTAAGGAGGCGCCTCCAAGGGCAGCTGCACCCAGTGCTTATCAACCCTGGTACAATAAACATGCAGTGCATATTTATGCACACTGTTGCAAAACACAATCAGAATGCAATGATTGCATTGCTGTGCAGCCCAGGAGCTGACTTTAAAAAGGCAGCTGTGAGAGGCAGCAGAGCAGTGGGTTGGAGTGTGGGTATGGATGTGCTGGCACATGTTCCAGGGCCACTCAGGGAGCTCTTGGAGGTGACTCATTTAGGATGTGCTCCTGTGGTGATGATGGGTTGTGGCAGCTCCCTTTTGAGACACTCTTCAGTCTGGTTCCAGCATCAGCAGCGTGGTTTTTGCTCAGCAGTTTCCTCTTGGCTTTCATAGGTTCAGTGAAAGTTTTTTCTGTAATACGAGCATTTTGAAAATAGGTCTTTGTTATGAAGTCTCTGTGCAGAGTATGTAGACATGTCAACAGTTTTTAAACAACAGAATTATGTCTGAGGACATTTTCTCTTACTTTGCCACCCCCTTTCAGGGGCCCATCATAAATTACTTCTGTATTCTAGCTAAATATAGCTGAAGGCAAGACCAGGTTAGTCAACAGAATGAAATATTTATATAACATTCTGCCATAAAGAGATATATTCTAAATTACTGACTTCTACAGTCTCACAGCACTCAGCAAACTGAAAAAAGTGAATGTAAAAATGGAATGAGCAAAAATTATGATAAATGAGGGATGAATTACATCCTAAAAAAAGAGTTAAGGTTTCTTTCTATGTGGGTAACTCTTGACTTCTTTTTTTAAGTGGCTTCCTGGAGCATTTGTGTTATTTGGCTTGTGTCTTTGGAAGTGTACCCAGCAAAAGTACTGCATGCCTGTAAACTAAATAATTGCTTAGAGTAAAAACATACCCCTCTCAAGTGCTCTCTTTTATGCCACTTCACTGAAAAGTAGTTGCCCAGTTGAATTGTGCATTGCTAAATCTGATGAGAATTGCTTGGATTTGCTGACAGAACTGGTGTGTTTTTCTGTAAACAATGTGGGAACATGGTAATGAATGAACAGTTGGTTTAAAGGTATTTACTCCTGAGTGTTACAGGTTAGTCTGACTATGCAGGTAGTCAGCAAAGCAACAGATCATTCCTGGTGGGTGCACACCTTTCTGTTTTTGGGTGGAGGCTGATACGCAACATTCTGTCTTGGTGATGTATTTAAAGCACACCCTAAGGATTATAAACCTTTATTCTTCTGGCACATGACCTCAGTGATGGTGTAGGCCAAGTTCTGTCCATCCACATAGTTTTGTGTTCATTTAAATGTTACTTTTGCATTTAAGCACCCTTGTATTAAACAAAACATAATTTGGCTCATGATTTACATACCAATCTAAGAGATGGGTGAGAGGAAGCCCCTTCAAAACCTATTCTGATTTTACTAAACTTTGTTGTACCAGTTTTTGAGAATGGAGTAAGAGTACAGTACATGCTAAGCAGCACTTTTCAAAAGCTGCTCTTTTTCTTGGATAGAATCAATAGAAGCATTTTTGTTTCTTATCTTTGTACATAAATTAAGATACTGCTTTAATATTTTCTCTTCTTAGAGTGGTAAAAAGATTGTTTGTCATACATTGTATGGCTAAGGAAATTAGTCTCAAATGTACTGGCTTTTGCTAACTTACCAGCAAAAATGGGCAAAGTACTAGTGTTAAATATTAAAATACCTCTCAAATGTGTAGATTATTTCTGATGACTTGATTTGGTCTGCATGATTGCGTATTTCCTTATTTATTTTTGGAAGCAAATCAAAATATCTGTCAAGTCTTCAAAGATCAGAATTGTAATTGTCTGTTTCATTTTTGTTTTTTGCAGAGATGAATTTAATATTAAAGTTCTTCAGGCTTTTGTTGAACTCCATGAGTTCGCTGATCTCAATCTTGTACAAGCCTTAAGGTGAGTAAATTCTTTCTGTTTTTTGACCTGAGCTTCCTTTATCAAATTGCATGTTTACATGAGTCACTGTGTTGATTTATTCGTCAGAAGGCTGCTCTACAGCTCAGCACTACTGTACAAATTACTGTGCAAGTGAGCAGAGACAGCTCTGTCTAACCCTTCTGATGGCTTGTGTGTGTGCTGCCTTTGGGGGTGAAAACTTCTGATTATTTCAGACAAATACATGCAACTAAAACAGCTGTTACTACTTGGTGTGCCTGCCATATGTGGACAAATGAGGGTCTATTTTATATCTTAGCACAGAGATAGGTTAAAAAAGAAATAAACTCTTTAATTAAATAATTTTCTTCCTCCTTTTATTCCACCTCAACTTGTCCTTCTGGGCAGGGAGGGGGAGAAATCCACTGACCATAGTCACTGATTATGTTCAGTCACAGAGAGGTAAACTTTGAAATGAGTGATTTCCTTCTACTTCCTTCAGTTTCCCACTTGTCATGTGAAAGAAAGTGTGATTTCTTAGTTTATTTTTTTCCCTTGCTATGTGAACAGTTCCCTTGATTTATCTGGGATGCTTGTATACAGTGACCTTGTGAGATCCCTTCTCAACGTGGTGAAAATCCCTAGCAGATTGAGCAAATTAAGTTGGCTTAGACAGTTCTGCCTGTTTTTTTGCCCCAAGTGACTCCCTCCTGACACCAGATAAATGGAAATGTCCGTGTGATCTTTGTTTCTGGTGCAGTGCCTTGTGATGTGGAGTCAGAACAGCTTTGCTATGGTTGAGTGATGTGGCGATGATAACTTGAGCTGCCTGAGGCTTGAGCCAAAGAAGCCTTTTCTGTGGCTGCTGAAGCTTGTCTGGGAAGCTTCGTATTCCTGTCTCTTTTACCCAGTTTGATGTTAGGTTTGATTTTCTTCTTCCTTAGCAGCTGCTACTATTAAATGTTTGTATTTTGGTAGCTTACAAAATTCGTGATCTGGGTTGGAACCTTGCATGAGGTGAGTAAAGACAGTATATAGAGCTGACAAACTAAAGATGGCCTGTGACACTTGAATATAATGTCCTGAAATGAAAACTGGTGAAGACAGGAACAAAGGGTTGTTATACTGGCATCCAGTGTACAGGGAATAGTGAGAACTTGTTTTGCATGGCAGAGCATGTAACTTTGCTGGTTTAGATCCTGGTTTAATTCAGATAATTCTTTTGCTAAGAGATAAAAGAATAAATGATGAAGTTCATTGGAACATTTTAGTGCCACCGTGTGCCAAAACAAATTTGTGGAGACTTCTGTCCTGTATGCATTCCAGTGTACCTCTGTAGAAATAGTGAGTTACAAAAGTCAACTCTGTATTCCAGTTCATGGTGCTAAGCAGCAGCAAGATCTGCTGTGTGTATTACCAAATTGCTGAAGTGATGGCATGAGTTGCTCTTTTTAAGACCTAGGTCTGATTCTTGTGGTGTGAACTTACAGTAGACAGGCAGCACCTCTCTAAGCAGTGGGGTTTTCTTGTTGTTGTTACCATTTTTAAAAGGTTTTGTATGAATTGAAGTAAATATGTTAAGTCTTTCTGTATTCCTTGTTTCTCTCTCCTTACACCAGAAATATTTTGTGTATTGTGTCCTTTTACATTGTGAATAAAGTCTAGCTGACTGTTCATTGCTTTCTGTAGCCAGGAAACCCAGGGAGGATTGAACTCATTTTTTCCCCCCGTAGCATTCTCGTGGCAAAAATGGGATGCATACAGAAAATTGTTTACTAGTCTGGAAAAAAGAGAGAGCCTCAGAATATGAACTGCCATATTATCTTGCCTGATAGCATGCAGTGTTGCTGGCTGAGTTACTGGGCTAGCCATCTGTGCATGTTGCTTTATAATAGCTCCTGACTTGTGTGTTGAGAGATTGAGAACATATTTCTAGGACATTCTATATAGGCATTGCTGATTTTTTTTCTTTTTCTGTTTGTTTCGGATTATTTGTAATAAATACTTAATATGTAAATATTGGAATGAGTCTAACAACTGTTCTTCCCTTCTGTAGGCAGTTTCTGTGGAGCTTCAGACTCCCAGGAGAGGCTCAAAAAATTGACCGTATGATGGAAGCTTTTGCTTCACGCTATTGCCTTTGTAACCCAGGAGTCTTCCAGTCTACAGGTCAGTCCCAGGAAACAGGAGTTCTTAAGTATTTAAATGATCCAAATATAATTACATATATATGTGTGTATGTTCCTCTACATCTGATGCCAGGAGATAATGGCCAGTTTGGAAGTTGAGGATAAAATAATATGTGAAATGAGAAATACCTGAGAACATGTGACTGTCTAATCCAGGAGGTGCAAACTTATGGTCAGGAATGCATTTTCATTTATAAAACTTCACAGAACTGCACAGAATGCCCTGGCATTGCTGGTCTGATTATATACACAAATAGTTCACTCTTGATCACTTAATTTGAGGATTAGACAGGATAGGAAAAGGTTGGTGTAAAGCAGGTCTGTAACAGCTAGAGAGGAAAACAGCTACTAAAAACAAACTGCTGAAGATGCAGGCACATTTTTCCTCTCTGTAGCAGGTTTTCATCCTGCTTTTTTCTTACACACAGTCTTGGACTTGAATTCTGGGAGAATTTACTATAATCATAACCATGGCAAGAGGCGTGATAAGATTTCCTTTGTCATCTTCTGATATTATCCAGTAGTGCTAGCTGCCTCCTGTATGCCATGAAATTGAGTCAATGTCATTTTCAGTCTTTTTAAATGCAATCAAAATATTATTTTGAAGAGACCATTCTTTCTCTTTAGAGAGAGCTTTGGAAGTACTTTGCGTAGGAGGAGGCTGATGGACCAGGTTTATTATAGCATCCACCACTACGATTTAGGCAAAATCTGTGCAGAGAACATTTTGCCCAACACTTCAGTGTTTGAAGTGAAATGTTAATTTAGGGTGGTAGCAATGATTTCATAAGTTTAAATTCTTTTTTATTCTTAAACAATTTTTCTTGTTTGTTATTTGAATTGTAACTTTTTTCTTTAACTGGGCTTAATTCAACAGCTTAAAGAAAGATCTTAGACTTTTATGTACAGCATTCAGGATTTTTTGACTGTTTCTTTATTAGTCAGGATGAGGTATATACTAATTTACAGGTTTGTACACACAACACATGGGAAGATAAAGCATTTTTCAAATCTGATTTCAGATACGTGTTACGTGCTTTCATTTGCCATCATTATGTTGAATACCAGCCTGCACAACCACAACGTGCGAGATAAACCCACAGTGGAGAGGTTTATCTCCATGAATCGTGGAATTAATGAAGGTGGAGACCTTCCAGAGGAATTGCTAAGGGTAAGACAAAGCCAGGCTTTGTGTTTTTAGTAGCAGAGTTAAAAAAGCGTGTGCAACAGTTCTCAGGCAGATTTGTCAAGGGAAGGCAAAAGAACATTTTCTAGCATGTGTAACCATTTGAGTAGCTCAAAGAAGCATATTCTGATATTCACAGCTACTTTGAGCTAGTTCTCCCTATATCTAACCTTTTGTTGAGAACAAGCTGTTTCACAATAAATGCTCTGTGTGTCTCTCAGTAGTTTGCTTATGGCAAAATTCTCATGGAGTTGGCTTCTTATGAAAAAAAGTAGTATATCTAGATAAGTCAGAAAAATAAGTAAAAATTTTTTTTTTCCTAATTGCCTCTCATTGTTTTCATGTGTCTTGTGGAGCTCCTTCCTTGAGAAATCAGTAAAAATACTTACTGCTGTAAGACAGTGTGATGGGCTACACCATTTTCTGAAAACCCAGATTCATTTGGCAAAACTTGTACTAAATGAGACTGATCTGAAATCTTTGAAATACTAAATGCTGAAGATAAAATAAAACTGTCATTGCTAGGAGTGCTTAAGAAATTTGTACGTAAGAGAGACTTGCTTATAGCTGAAGTAGTTTAAAATCAGCCATGATCAAAGTAGAAAACAGAGATTGACAAGGGGTGCTCCAGAATTTTATGGGCAATATTTCCTGTGGTTTTTATAGAAATGGTCTGTGAAGCAGTAAGATATCCTGGTTGCATTTTCTGTTAAGACATTTATTAATAAGGTCTTTTTCCTCTTTTATTTTTCTAGAATTTATATGAAAGTATTAAGAATGAGCCATTTAAAATTCCAGAGGATGATGGAAATGATCTAACGCATACATTTTTTAATCCAGATAGAGAAGGTTGGCTGCTGAAATTAGGTTAGTCACAAGGGCAGTTCTGCTGCTGTCTGTTTGTTCATTGTTAGCATGTTTGCTGCTCTGTGTCTACCTGCTTTTTTGTGAAGGTAACAGGTTTAACTTCGTATTTAAAAACGTGTGAACCAAAATAAGTAGCTCCTTTGCGTCCGAAGGCTGTTACTCCTTATTTTGCATAGCCAAATTAGCAATCTTGTTTCAAACTTCGGAGTTTTATTTCTGAGATCTGAGAAATAAAAACTCGGCGGCAAAAAGGGAACACCACATGGTATTTACCACATGCTGTGACTGATAAATAACAACTAAGTCTTCATAAGGTCATTTCAGAAAACTGTGTGTGGTTTTTCAACACAGTTTTCTGTGTACGAAAAAAGGATTTCTCTTCAAGTAGTTATTTTTGTACGTCTTTATTTTTCCATATTATTTGTGAGTTTCTCTTGGTTTGGTTTTGGCTATGATTTTTTGATGAGTGGTTTAAATGTGCCTTCTTGTTTTCCTTATGGCCTATGACCTATCACCTTTCTGTTCTGTGACTGGCTGTCTCTGCTTATTCTGCATTAGGAGGTACGTATCTGATTGCTTTCCAGTCCCCTCCTCTTCAGTTGCTCATTCTTTTATTTTCTTCCTCCTTCCTCTTGGTTTTTTCTTTTTTCTTTTTTTTTTAAATCAGAGTCGTTGTAGCATTTTGCTTTTTCACTCAGTGTCACTAACAGTGTCATCAGTGGTGCTCTGAGGGACTGGCATGTCAGTGTCTAACTCACATGCAAGTGTGTTCTGCAAAGGAAGAAAGCATTTACGTGTAAAGCAGAAAAATAAAGATGACTTCAGCACGCTTTTCTCTTTCATGGAGAAACATGACAAGGAAAGAATAATCTCTGCTGAGAGTAAACAATGTCTTACACTGCCATGAGGTTTCAGAGTGGTTGTGTTACTTGCTTATCAATGATAATAGATTATTAAAAGATTGATTACATTTGAACTATATAGTTATAAAAGCTGTTCTTTTTTCCTGCTTATTTTCCTTTTTAAATAATACATTTAGCTCATTTAACAGAGTCTTAAATGTGCTTCAAATTTAGGGTTGCAGAAACCTCAGGTAGTTCAGTCTCCTGGCACTGCAAGATGCCTTTGTTTTTACAGACTCTTGTAAAGTTGATGGGATTCACTTTTTCACTTGGCCTTAGGGAATTTTTTTCCTATATAAAGGAGACTGACACTCTGTTTTAACAGTTGTTTTTCAAAACAATAAATTTTTTAAATTTAAACTCCAGCACACACTTCAGTAGAGTCAGTTGTTGGCCACTTTAATGTGTTAAAGTGGAAGAACTTTGCACTTGAAGAATGGTGGCTCAGGTGTGGAAAGGGATGTGTGCTGGGGGTGCACATGGGGGGGATGGTGAAAGTAGAGCCTGGATAGAGCCCTGGGCCCACTCTGCTGATTGCACCTGGAACTTGGTGGTCATGCCTCTGCTGGAAGGAAGTGGATGTGAAAAGGAAGCATTTGGAATCCATTCACATGCTCTCCATTGTCGTATTCTGACCTCTGTGCTACAGATGCTGTGGAACTCCTTTTCTAACTACAAAAAAAGCAAAGCTCTTGCTTTTTGACCTGTATTGGCTGGCACAATTTCAAACATGACTTTGCAGCTTTTGTCCATTTGGTAGCATGAGATGATGGTTAACAGCAAAGCCTTTCAAGTTGATGTAGATGGAATATGCTTCTTGGAGAAGAGGTTGAGTATAAGGCTGTGCTGTGCCTTTGCTGTTGCCAGTGCTCCCTTGTAGATTTCTACACATAATGAGAGTGCAGGCAAGTGTGAGTGTGTGTAGAGGAGTGACAACATCCTCTGTGGCAGAAACTGCCCATAAAATAGATCTAATGAAAAATAGAGGAACAAAGAAATTGAGGAAGTGATTACTGAAAGTAAGGAAGAGCTGCCAGGTACTTCTGCACAGGCTGTCTCTGGCTCTGGTGCAGAGTCAATAAACCAGAGGTCAGAGGACTGAAAACTGTGCCTGAGTCTTTGCTGTATGGGATGCAGATGAGACACAGTGCACAGAAAACCCAGTAGTAAAAGGGTGTGTGAGGCAGAAGGGTGTTACAGGCAACACTCCCACGGTGTGAGGGTTATTTGAATAAAGAAATGAAACGTGTCCAGAAGCCTCCGGTGAATCAGCCTGGGAATGCCTGGAGCTGTGCTTCCATGAAAGACTGCATTTTTTTCAGCAGACACAGACTGGTACAGACTAATGCACTGCTAGTTTAGATGCAATGACCAGAAATAAACCTGACAGTCTTTTTATTTTCTTTTTCACCCCCCACCATTTTATTTCTTTCCTCTCCCTTGAGTTTCCTATTTGCTAGGAGTCTTAAACTGTATGTTGAGTGTGCTGTCTCCATCCACATAGTTTGCATTTTTACAGTCCTTTCTGTTGGGAAGCACTTCTTGTGAAATGGGTAGGGCTTCCTTCTGTTCTAGAAGATTCTGATATTAAAAAGTTGTGTATTGCTGAAATGCTAAGGAGACAAACTCCTCTATGAGGGTTTAAGTGCTCAGTTGTGATAATACATAAAAGCTGAAATAGAAAGTTTTATTTAAAACTATAAACATGACTAAAGACTACTTGCAGGCTCTGAGTGTATCAAGACAGTATTTTGTATCTGGTGTTTCTCACAGTCAGCTCTTGCCATTTATGTAGTTGTGCCCCTTTTTTAGTATTCCATCTCTCACTATATTGATTTTTCTTTGGGCAGAAGATGGATATCATGAAACTTTCATATATTGTAAAATTTGTCTGTCCAAAAGACCACTCTGGGTTTTAGAAGGCTGGGAGGGTGCAGAAGGCTTTTGGAGAGTTTGCTGCTCTGAATTGTTCAGAGGTGACTGTGTTAAGTCCGAGTGCCAGACCTGGCAGCCAGACAGCAATTCTGGTTTTATCTATCTAGACTTAGCCAGTGCCTTTAAATAGACATCTTTATCTTGGTAGACCTAAATTATCATTCAGTTCTGCATTGTTTGAAGCATGGTGTAATGAAAATGGATGCAGCAAGTTAAAAACTGAAAGCTGCTGAGTGCTAGTGAGTCCTCCTTGGAGCAGCTTGACACGTTATGAGCTTTCAGACTTTTCTGCATAATGAGTGGTGTTGGTACCATGAAATTTTCTGCCATCTGCTCTAAGGTATTTTGAAATTGTTGCCTAGGCTCTCTTTGCTAATGCCCAAGTTAGATCTGTTTTGCACAGGGAGATGTTTCCTTGCCTTAAACAACTTCTCTTGGCAAATTGCTTGGTTTGTGTAATATTTTCTTCTAGTTTGAGGGAAACTGTGACATTATTCCCCCGAACTGGAGAGGAAATGATTCCAGCCAGACACATGAGTGTGTTAATTTTTTCTGCCAGTCAAGCAGTTACGGAGTGCTTGGAGATGGTCCAAAAGCTTCACATCCGGGCCTGTCCCGCCAGTGGTGCTTATTCCAGCACATCTGTCCTTGGGAGGATGTTGTTCCGCTTCCCTCAGCTGGGGTGAGAGCACAGTGCTGGTTGATCAGGAAACTGGTGCCTTCCGGTACCTGCTTGGCTCTTGTGGTGCCTGAGGCTCCTCCAGGTTGGGGCAGTCAGTGCTGTGGTCAAGGGAAAATGCATTTTAAAAGAAAGCCAAACCTTGATCCAACCAACTGTGCAGTTGCTGAGTCTTTTCTGTCTGGTGATGTCTAAATGAACAGAGGAAAAAAAAAACATTCTTGGTGTATGCATCTCCTTCAGCTCTAAAACTTTTATATAAATGAGCTGAAGATTTGGGTAGAATTTTCTAACTTTAGATACCTTGCTGCCTTTAGCCTTAAGGCCTTTTTTACTTTGGGGATTCGTTCCCTAAGTCATTGCCAGTTGTTTTTCCCTTTATTATAGGTGGTTTCTTTTACCTTGTTGCCTAGTTTGTACTTTGCCCAGAGTTAAAAAAAAATAATCCTATGTTGAGTTACAAAGGGTTTCAGTTCCTGTTTCTGTACATTTTGACTTGTAGCCTTTTCTTGTAGTTTACTTACATTTCCACATACTGTGGAAGATACTGTGCTTCTATATTTCATTATTTGAGATGTCTGTGCATTTTTAATCAGCTTGATCTTTCAGAAGTATGTCACTTATCTCTCCATTTCTGTAGATGTTTATGGATTCATACTCTGGTTTTCTTGATCCTCTTCTGCTAGCTTAATTCCTGCCAGTCTTAATCTTTAAAAGGCTGGGAGCTGGAATAAGAGATGAAGTATGGTACTAAACCCTTTGTTGTTTTGTGAGCCTACAGCAATCTCAGCCAAGGACAAGAATGCTTTGTTATCACATGTTTTTACCTATTAATCTTGTGTGTGGAGTTTACAGGCCACAGTGCCTTATCAGGCAGCTGCTTGGGCTGCAGCCTTTTGTAAAGGCATATTAAATGTATGTTATGTGGTGACCCCTGCAAATTTGATTAGTACAGATTAGATTTTGAGCTTTATTAGAGTTTCTGTGCTGTTGACAGCTGCAACTCAGTAATGGGGTGGGGAGACAGAGACTTAGATGTGAGAGTAGTTCCTTATGCCACCAAAAAAAAATCCTGACTAACTGCTTCCTTCCTTTTTTTTTTTTTTTTTCATTTTTCTTTTCTTTGGAAGAGTAACTGATATCTTGGTGAAGCAGGGACTTAAGGTCTATTTCCATGACTCCCATGAGTGCTGTAACCCAGTGAGCTACTGGCTGTTGTAGGGAGAAAGGCAGTAAGAGGAATGTTGTTGGAAATACTTAATCTTGTTTGTGGCTTCCCTGGAGCTGGGAGATGTTTCATGACAAAAGCTTCATCAAAACTGCAGCATGATTACAAAAGGTTTCAGGTTAGAGAAATCTGGCTTTTCCAGAGGGAGGGGATGTTGTCAGGAAAACATTCAGCAAGGTCAACTGCTGTTTACTGTTTGGCAATTCATGTTGTTCTGGGAGTGTGTGTTTTAGGTCTGTTGTTTCTTTCTCAAATTATAAACAGGTCTTCTTTTAAATATATGGTTATTACTGATTTTTTTATTGTGTTATGGCATGATATCAGAGTTTGAGATGCACATTTTTTCAGTGTAAGCTGCTCTGTGATAGTAACCTGTTCCCCTGTTTGATTCATTCTCTCTCCTCTGGAATTGTTTTTCTACTAGAGCTGGGCAAGCCACGACCTCTGATAGCTGATACTAACTGTTAGCCTGAAAAACATGGTGCTGTTTTAGGGCCATAAAAATGTTAAGTGATGTTAATCTGCTAACCTTGGAGAGCAGAACGTGACTTAAAGCCATGGCAGTTGATCGTGGGCTATGTGAAAACAAGTCACGTTGAGGTGATGGCAGGGAGTGCCCTGGCAGTCACCGTGACTCGGCGGCTGCTCTTCCACTGCTCTGGAAGTGAGTCAAGCTTGAGTTCATCATTCCAAGCCCAAATACTTCCTGATACTTGAACCAGCTCTCGGTCAAGGTGATGGGGAATTTTTCTAGTGACTTACGTGCCAGTTTGAACATCTCTGCAGTGCTTTATTTACTGATCTGTCACAGTGGTTGTACTAAAACGCCACCAGTTCTTCCCTCACTGTCTCCAGTTCACTCAACCATTCATTGTGTCACGGCTTCTGCATCTTGCACTATTTTGCCTTCACTTATTTCACCACACCTGCTTGCAGATTAAATTTTTCTTAAGATAATGAGTGCATCTGGTGGAAATGAAGTTTATTATTGAGTACATTGAATGTTGCAGTGTGTTAGCACTGGGTTATCGTGGAGGTCATGAAACCCAGCAAAAGGAAGGTGCAATGTGCAACATACTTGGTCTGCAATGCAAATATGCAGTAGATTGATATCAAGAAATGTCATTATATCCCTAGAATTGTTCTTTAATAAGATTTGGATTTCTGTATTAACCAAAACCCAGCTATCTTAAGCAGAACAAAAAGATTGCAAAATTATGCTTATGTCTTAAATTTGGTTATATGACTTGGATTAAACTGGGTGTCTTGTATGTATTAATGGTGCTCTTTTACGCACAGGTGTTCAATAGCAAGATCAACTATTTTGAAATGTTGGCTTAATGAAATTAAATCACTGCTGAATGGATGATGCACAGGTGGTGACATAATCCTGAAGTCAGATAACTATGGTGGATCTAAACCTTTAAACTAATAACACATGAGAGCTTTTTTTTCAATTGTCCTTGGAAATGAGTTTTAAAATAATGTAATGTGGGAAGCCAGGTGTGTCCTGAAGCAGCCAGTGGCAGCAAAACAACTGAAAGGGCCAAAGCAATACTGTTTCTAAAAAGAAACTGTTCCCTACAGGGAGACATTAGCAGGTGTAAGGAAAAGGAACTCTGTGGTTGCTGTTGTCTAAACTGTTAATGAAGGGAAAATTGGCATTTTTGGAGCAGTAGCTATTGCCTCTGTCAAGTGTACTCAATGATATACTAACCCATGAAGTGAAGATGTTTTAAAAATACTGAAAGATGACAAATTACTAAATATGGTATATTTTGGCATAGGATTTGCTCCTCATTAATGACATCATATTTGCTCTGTAAATGATGTTCATCAGCACCTTATGCACTTGACATTAAATCTGAAAGTAAAGACAAGTTCTTAATCACGTTTGCTCGTGAGTGGAGTGACTGGAAGGTGGTAAAATGCCCTAATTTTATTGCTGGGACCCTTCCCTTGCCCCAGACAAGCTGCCCAGGGGTTTGCTCCTGTTGCTGGTTCCACAGCAGTGCTGTGGGTGGCCTCACTCGGGCTCCGTGGCAGCACTGACTGTGTCCAGCACTGTGCAGATTTGGTATTTTTGGTGCAATGACCACGTGTGAGGGCCTGGACAGAGGGAGCAGCTCTGGCCACTCCCTGTTGCCCAGAGCTCTCGTGGCTGAGGGCACCTCCATGGTTGATGCTGCCTCAGGACAAGTTGCAGTAACATTCCTTTAACTTCACTCATCTGTGCCTGATCCATTTACCATTAAGCAATTAAACCATATTTTGAGAAATAAGCAAAACTGAATTAATTATTTCCTTGCCCATTGTTGAAGCCCTGACAGCAGCAAATGTTTAATTCTGGAATACTTTTTGTTTGTAGGGGGAAGAGTAAAAACATGGAAACGGAGATGGTTTATTCTGACTGATAACTGCCTGTATTACTTTGAATACACAACAGTGAGTATATATCATGGTGAATTCTCTTTGTAACCAAGATCTATAAGTAGCTAATAATGTGATATTTTCCCAATTTTTTAGGACAAAGAACCTCGAGGAATTATTCCATTAGAAAATCTTAGTATAAGAGAAGTGGAAGACCCTAGGAAACCAGTAAGACAGTTTCATATTTATTTCTAAATGAAGATGAGTAAACCATAGGGAACTTAATCGTACTGTTAAATGAATTTATTTGTCAGTTTTGTTTTGTTCTTTTAAATTTATTACTTCATTTCTACCCTCCAGAACTGCTTTGAGCTCTACAACCCCAGTCATAAAGGTCAAGTAATTAAAGCATGTAAAACTGAAGCTGATGGTAGAGTGGTGGAAGGCAACCATGTAGTGTACAGAATATCTGCTCCCACCCCAGAAGAAAAGGAAGAGTGGATTAAATCTATCAAGTGAGTTTAAAGTCTTAAATGTCTTTCAGAAATGAAGTGTAAGCTCTTTTTCAGAGCATGATACTAAGAGAATTTGTTGTAACTTGTGTGAAGAAGTCTGATGTGGCAATGTCCTTGAGGATTAACAGTGAGCTCTGTGGGGTTGATGGATCAAGATACAAATCTTCTGTTAACTGTCTGGTCCTAAGGAAATATTGCTGCTAATTCAAATGAGGAAAATACGGATTTACTGTTTTATGCAAATGTAAAACCTTGTGTGAATTGTCTTTAATTTCATTGGATTCTTACTTCACGTAATAATTAACTTCAGTGACACGTTTCTTAAGCATGTTCACAGGAAGCTTTAAACTTCCACAGCCTGACTTTATCTTGGAAGATGTGTTAACAAACCCACACTTAAAAGAAATAAATAATAGCCGAGATGTGAAGGTGTGAACTCCTACCAAATCACAGATGAATAGCATCTTTTGCTAAAGAAATATTTGTGGTGCTTAGAAGTCAGCCATCCATCTTATTAAGAATGTGGAGTCATCCACGAGGATGAGAGGTTTTAGTTTTCAAAACCAGGTATTTGTTAACCAAACTGATGATTCCTTTTTTCTCTTCCAGAGCAAGTATCAGCAGGGATCCCTTTTATGATATGCTGGCAACAAGGAAACGAAGAATTGCAAATAAGAAATAGAACATGATCAGCAACTTGTAAACCTGCATCAACCAATAACTGAGCATACAGTGGAGAGACAGAAGAAATTGGACAAACTAAGTGAAGACAACTGTAAATTTTATATATATATACATATATATACATTTTATTATGGCATAAAAACTTGGCAAAACTTTTCAGGGTAAACAGTTACTGGCATAGAATTTGAAGTAAATCCCAGAGAATGATTATATTGGAACTTAATTCAGCTGAACACATGGAAGCCTTGTTTTCACTTACATTAGTGACAACTCCAGTTTACTTGGGCTGGGAGGCAAGGAGTTCAGGGCTAACACTAAAATGTCCTCTACCTGTTACCTGAGCACATTTCCCATAAAAGAAGGAGTGATTTTAAGACTTTGAGTTCTCACTAAAGTGCAGCACCAGCAGTGGAGCACAGCGTGATCTGGCACTGCATTTTCCTGGAAGCAGAAACCTCACAGTCCCAATGGCAGTTTGCAAGTCGTGTGTGTTTCACAGCAACAGCTGAGTGCAGCTTTCATTCAGGATTCCTCTCCCACCTTCATGGAAATGGCTTTTC
The DNA here is from genome assembly GCA_026261815.1 of Monarcha castaneiventris obscurior. Lineage (NCBI taxonomy): Eukaryota > Metazoa > Chordata > Aves > Passeriformes > Monarchidae > Monarcha > Monarcha castaneiventris. The sequence goes on along the minus strand of JAMPIT010000856.1, from coordinate 13,462,992 downwards.
TTCAGGAACACAGTGACTGGAGGCTCAGCAGGTACCTCGTGGTGCCAGAGGGTTTGTCAGTGTGCACTGAAATACAGGCAGGGCCCAGCAGCAGAGCTTTGAGCCTGTGGCCATGACACAAGGTACAGATGTGGTCTGGTGTTTGCCAGCTGGCTAAAACTCACTCCTGTCTGCTCATACACTCACAACAAACACTAAGGATTAATGATTGGTTTAATCTGTTTTTTATACAGTAACGTCCTCCTTATGTTTGAGATGTTGTAGTTTGATTGACACTAAGTTACTACTGAAGGAGAGAGATGACAGGGCTTGTGTGATTTTAGGCCTTGCATGTGAAAACACCCCCAAATAATTTCACATGCATTCAGTGTTTTTAAAGGGGAAAAGCCAGGAAGGTGAACTGTGTCTGTAAGATGCAGCCCTAGAGAGTTAAACAAGCAGGATTCATTCTTTTGCTTGATAACAAGCTTTGGGCATACACAGTTCATGCAAGTTCAGTATTTTTATTGCATTCTCAAAGGCGATTTTCAGATTTGTGCTTCAGCAGTTGAAATTGAAAAAAATAAAGACATTTTTACTAAAAAATGAAGTATTACACACTGATTGCCTGGTGCATCTAGGCTTCCCCACAGGCACGTGTGTCTGTCTTTGAAACTTGTGGAAGATCTGTGGTCCTACTCATGGGTCTTTCAGGAACACATCAAGTGCTGCAGAAGATTTTACTGCAGGGCTTTTCTGTGGATAGCACACACTGTTCTCAAGGTAAAGCCCCTAATTCCACAATGGCCACAGAAAGTGGGAGGTTTTGACTCTACTGCTTCTGTTACTACTCAGTTTTTCCCAAACTTGTTGAACCTGAGCCGTGCCTACTGTGCCAGTGGATGCTTTGGAGACCCAAAATGTTAAAAGCAGCTTTGCTTGTTGGTTACAGGAGCATCTCTGGGTCTGTTGTAGGGAGCTGTGCTGCACTGGCAAACCCACAGGCTTACCAAGTTGATCTGTTTGAAATATCCTTTGAACTGTAAGGGAGAGTCTGTTTCACTGTTCTGTCTTACTGATTTGCCTTGTTTTGCATGGAGTGTCAGCTGTGTGAGTGTTTATTGCATGTTTGCAAAAGAGGCTGAGAGGAAAAGAACAAAGTGAACTTTCCTACATTTTAGATTTTCCCCAGGGTGTGTGGAACTGCTTGGGTGAATGTTTAAATCCAAGTGCTTCCAAAGGAATAAAACTCAGCCAGAAGAGAGAATCCTTGAGTAAGTGTCAGCGTGGGGATATCTTTGCCTAATGGAACACATTTAAACTCTTTATAGAAATGAATTAAGTTGTGTGTCCTGTGTTTGCAAAGCAGCACAATGATGGAGCTGCTGCCAGCACTTGTTTTGAGTCTTCTGTTCTGCAGTGACATTTTGTTTTCAAGCACTGCCTACATCAGTCTTAGCTTTGGACAAGTAAATTTGTAATGCAAATAGTGACAAGCCAAATCAGTGGTACTGGAGAGCATAAAGGTGAAAGGCAGCAAATACAGTATTTCTGGAGAAATATGAGATTACAAAAGCATTAATAAGCCATGAAGCACTTTTGTATCAATTCTTATCTTCTGAATTACCACCTTTGAAGAAATCTATTTATTTAACCAGGTGAGGATGTCTGCCTATAAGCATGAAGGAAATGCCTTGAGAGTTCATTTGCTGTATTTAGTTTGAAGTTCTTATATCCGGCAGCAATAATTATTTAGAGTAACATGTAACTGAGGCTATTAGAGCAGGAAATACATTATTTCTTAGCATTGAAATGCAACATCTTAAACAGCTACTTTTGGTGCTCAATGTATCTATTTAATTTACCAAAGCTAATGGACTAGCGTTTTTTTTGTGTGTGTTAGTATTTGATTTCAGATATTCTTTGTAACAGTATTAACAGGGAGTGAAACTGGCCCAAAATTTCCACTGGCCACGAGGCCAGTAAAACAAAGTGGCTTGTGAAAATTTTGGCCATATCAGGTACTATCCACGAGGGTGAAGAAAAATCTCTCAACCTTTCCCTTTTTTTACTGGGCTTCAAGTCCAGGGGTGGCTACTGAAAGTGGCTGCTCAGTGGCCTAAAGCAGGATCTGTTACAGTTTGGCCATGCTGAGGAAAAGTCCTCTGGGGACAGCAGATTCTCCCTTCCTGCTGCACTGAAACTTGAGTGATTCTTGAGCTCTTTGCTTCTGCCTTTTACAGCTGCAGGGGCAGGGAGAGCCACGGTGCCAGGGCAGCTGGGAGGGAGCTGTGCACAAAACTTAAGCTCAGCTGGACTGACTTAAATTTTACAATATTCTGACAAAATAAGCTCTGTGTCACTTAACATTTTGAACCGTTTTAAACTGGTACAAAACTGAACCTTTATAAACGGAGCAGCATTTATAATGCTTCATATATAAAAAAACTGCATATTTTTAAGATTTATTACATATCTATGTAGATATGCTTGCTGGAAAAGCTGGGTCTGTTGTAGACCAGATGCTACAAATTAAGACTTGTGGCTTCCCAGTTTCATTTCTATATTTTCTTGGAAAATGTTTCTAGCTAGAGTTTAAATATAAAATGTAAATACTGTACAGGTATGTATTGATATGAGTATTACTTGGTGTACACAAGTGATTTGCATGACAAAATATTCTGTATCAATCATTGTTAAAACGGTGATGTTCTTATGTAAAGCCACAGCAATATTAATGTTCTCATTTATCATTATAAGACCTGTTGCTTAAATCTGTCAGTTTTCTCAAAAATAAAGTGTGAAACTGTACTATCACGTATCTCCTCATTTACCAGGAATGGATGGGAGGCAGTTGCTGCCTCTTAAGAGGTTAAACTTTAATTTTTCAACTGCTCTTGTAAATAAAAGGCCTCTTTTCCCTACCCCTTAGGCACAGTAATTTGAATTACCAGGTTTAATTTTTCAGAGAAAAAATCCTTCAGCTGCAAAATGTTTCAGTACAGGGTGTTCCACATGAGTGTCACTCCAAGTAAGAGCTGGCTTCCCTTGAGAGCCACCCTAAATTGAGGTATTTTACTTTGTCAGTTCCCTGCCAGGAGTTTCAGTCAGATGTGAGGGGCGGAAACGGATCTCTGCTCCTGGAGTAGATTAATTAGTTTCCTCAATTAGCATTTAGAAGCAGGTGCTGCTGCTCCACAGCTCCCTGCTCCAGAGCCAGGTGAGGCACTTGCTGCCCGTGGGGCTCTGAAGGGAGGGACAGCAGCAACACAAACTCCTTTCAGACACTTGTGCTGGAGTCACTCATCAGACACAGGACACCACACCAAATCTTGGAGCCAGAGGACAAAAGAGGAAAAAAAAAGCCAGATACAGGACAGGAATGTTGGTTACTTTGCCATGTTACTTTATGTAACTTCACATCACTGTTGCCATAGGAACATTACACAGGTACATTATGGTTTGCCTTTGCCGTGTTCTCCATGTACCAAAATATTAGTTTTAAGTATTTAGTGAAACATTAACCTTGCTCTTTTTGCTGCTTTTTTTTTTTTGTTTGTTTTTTTAATATTTTTTATTTTGCCACACACAATAACAAGCTCCTGCTGAGCTCCCAGCCTGGTGCCTGGCTGGGGCAGCTTTAAGTTCAAAGGAGAAGCCTTCTGCATCGTTGTCTGGGCAGCTCCAGTCCTGGGTTACTGATCTTCTCTGGCTCACAGCAACAGCATCTTCTCCCCTGCACTGAGAGGAAGATGTGACTTCAGAGTGCCAAACATGCTCTGACAGCTGTCAGCTCCCATGACACAGTGCACGTTAAATAACTCAAGTAAAACTCAAGTAAAAATCCATTTTAACTTTGCTGTATTTATATACTATATAAATTTTACATGCTATATATTTACAGTGGGGCAAGTGCTTTTTATCTTTAAAAAAACAAAGATCAAACTTTAGACATCTCTGAACAACACAGCTTGTATAAACCAGACAGATTATTCAGATGAACTGTATTTAATACAGGTTCCCCACTCATCTCCTGATGCAGGACCAGTGAATAATAAGTGCATCACAGTTTGATAGCATTTAATAATAAAAATAAAAATCACAGTATGAATTTGTCTGTAACTAGACACTTTAGAGAGACAAAACAGACAACTGAGACTTAAGACAAATGACAGTATATTAAGAAAATGTAATAAAAACATATGGAACAATATACAAATAGTCTTGAGAGATACATTCAGAACTGCATATTCGTTGTTTCACAATGCCGAAAACCAGAAGATTTTCTTCAGATCTTGAATATAACTCAAATGTGAAGTAAATTAGTTTCTAGTGTCAGACCACAGGAAAAAAAAAAAAAAAATGAAGCTCTTGCAAAACTTGTGAAGTTTTAAATAAGTCTTTAAATTAAATATACAGACTGTCAGTTGCAACTTTTATAATTCCTGGTCGCTCTTGCACCAGATGTCTTAACTTGGAGTAACATTACATGAATAACATAAAGTCAACCTGAGTCTGTAATTAAGCAGCATTTGAGATGGTCTATTCCAGGGCATTATCTCAGCTCAGTGAGATATTTATGTGGTAATTTACAATGTTCAGCAGTTGTAAAAAGTTTTCACCCTTTTGGATTAGAAGTATATTTTAAAAAAGAAAGTCTCAAGTTAAAAACTAAAAAAAAGTTCTTATATGGTAAAATTCTGTACAGAAATGTTAAGCACCACTTATGACTGGATTTTGTCTTGATGGTAATTTATAATAAATTTTAAGTTTTGATGGTCAATATCAGTAATGTCAGGTTGGAAGGTAAGAAGTCGTTGAAGGTGAGAAGTCGTTGGTTTTGATGATGAAAAGTCGTTGGGGTTTTGAAGGTGAAGGGGTTGTTGGGGTTGGTGGTCAGAAGTTGTTGGGGTTGGTGGTGGGTTCAGTCTGAGTATTGAAGGCTTTCATCAGTCAGCTCCACGTCTGAAAGGCAAAAGGAAGCAAGGTCAGGCTCTGCTGTGATGTTAAACATAAAACTGGCTCCAGCTTGATTCCTAAGACAAGGCTCAGAGCTGCCCCAGCTCCATCTGCTCCCTCAGTACAGATCCAACCTCCTCACTGGTGAACTGTCCAGAGCCTCAGGACAGAGCCACCTGCTTTAACAGCAAGTGCTGGGCCTTGGCTGAATCAAATTTAATTGAAGGTTTGCCCAAACAGCATCGTTGTTTTAGTAACAATCTTGTGGTCAGGCTGACCAAATCTTAGCCACAAAGGCAGAGCCCTCAGAAATTTGCTGGAGAGGACATGTAGGAATGTAGGAAAGAACAGCTTCAAAGCTGCTCCTTCCCCCATCCTGTATGAATTTTTCTTAAACCACAACTTATCATTAGCTGTTTTCATCCTTATTAATTCATTCAAAATAACAGGAGTTGTGGTGAAAAGGCACAACCTCACAATTCCTCTTCAGTGGTTCCTTGCCTGTCCCCACCTTGTTTGAGAGGTTCAGTACTCTCCAAAAACAAAGCCAAAGTGGCCTCTTTTGAAAGCAGCTTTCATTGTTCAGACAATTCTACTTGAGACCCATTTAAAAAAAAAAAAAAAAAAAAGGATTGACCTTCCAGAAGATGGAATTAACATCCATGGACTTGAGGAAATACTAAAGTTCTCAAGACTTGAAAAAATTGCTTTTTCCAGCCCTCGTCTCCCCTCGAGTTGTGAGTTCAGCAGTGAACAAAGGTTCCTTCCCCTGCACAGCCCGGCAGCCCCAGAGCCCTGGGAGCAAGGAGATGCAGGACACCGAACTCCTCACTAAACCTGCCTGGTTTGCAAAAACCCGAGTTTGCCATCTGCTGGCCAGAAAATCTCTGAGGCCAAACCACTCCTGATCACAAGCATTTTATTCTGTTTAGTTCCTGATAACCTTTTAGTGCAATAAGGGTTATTTTAGACATGAGTATTATAAAAGAAACCTCTTTTTATGACTTTAGGATTTGAAAGACCTCAACTCAGTTCTTAAATTTTCCTCATTAAAGAATAATGGGTGAACCATCAGCTTTCCCTCCTGACCATTAAGCCAATTCTTAAACCATGGTTTTAAGGTAGAAAATTTGACAATAAAACTTGCTTTTGGATAGTGAGCTGTCTTCTTCAGGGATTACTTCACTTATCTTTGAGTAAAATAGATAGCTGGGGGATTGTTTTGGTTTTATATTAAAATAGATGGGTAACTGGAACTGGTTATATCAGATAATAGGCATTTAATAAGGTTTTATTTCTACAATAAACACTTCTGCTCAGCAAAATTTTCAGGGGAAATGTTGTCAAGTTTGATTTTAGACATCGAATTTGTTGCAGTATGCAATCATCTTCATTGCATAATTTTAGAGCTAATTAATTTAAACTAATTAATTTAGCTACTGTGAGCCCAAGTTGAGATTATGACAAGCAACAGCTGAGAGCTCAGTGTAAATTTAGTCAGGCACACAAATTCATATTCAGGTTTTTTGCAAGAAGCACCAATCAGAATTTTTTAAATATTAAAAACTGGGGAAGAGCTGTTTCCTCAGCCCACTTCTATGTATTGTTAAGCCTGTGCTGACAGAAAAACCCCACAACTGAATAAAACAATAGCAGGAATTTACCACTCTCCAGGTGTTTAATTGTGAAGTGTCCTCTGGAGGTTTGACAGCTGTGCTTAGGAGAAGGCAGAGCTACATCTGGACCAACAACATTTCAGTATCATCACCAACTCCTGTTACTCTGAGTGAGCAACCAGCACTGTTTCTAGGCTAAGAACAGCTGAATGTAGTATTTCATTTAAATTACAGAATGCTTTGGGTTCAAAGGGATCTTTAAGATCATCTGTTTCCAACCCCCTGCCATGAGTGTGTTTGGAAGCTGTGATAAAGCCCAGGGAGTTCATCCCAGGAGCATTTAAAGAGTGTTATGAATAACCAGGAGTCCTGCCAACATCCCAGAGCCCCTTACCTCTGACATACTCATTGGATGCCATGGAGCTGTATTTCTTGCTGTCACCTGCACCAGAAGGCTTCTCTTCCTTGTAGGGTTGTTTACTGCCCTGGTTTCTGTATTGCTCACATAAATGGTCATCTGGAGGACGGGATTCTTCCTTCTTCTCCCATGTTTTCTTCTGGAAACGAGGATCTAAATATTCCAGTAAGTCTTTCAGTTTCCTGTCATGCTTCTTCTTTTTCTTCTTTTTCTTATGTTTGCGATTGTCATTGTCAAAGTGGAGCACAGAGCAATCCAAATCATAAAGTCTGAAGGAAACATGCAAGTTAAAAATAGAAAAACAGATGTGGCACTTGCTGTATATATGAAATGTTATTTATTTACCACAGGTGACGACTTGCAGAGTGTCTGCTACTTTGTGGTAATTTCTGCACATCTAACTTAATTTAGATGCAGCAACCTTAAGCCCTCAAAATGAAGGACAAGAGGTCCTGGTTTGCACACAAATCAACAACAGGCATATGGGGAATTAAAAAAAAAAATTAAAATTGTAACCTAACCAAGAATGGTGTGCAGATGTTATTCTCACTACATTGTCCAGCTCTAGTGTTCTAACACAATTCAGCAACATCTTTCCTATCTTCACTTGGCCAACCTAATGACATGATCCCGTCACATTATGACAGATAAGTTACTTAGAAACAATGAAAAAAAGGCAGACATGAGAAATACCCAGAAAATAATTAGGAAAAAATTGCTGATTATGCTGGAATCCTTGCTTACTTGTAATCCTTCTCTCGATGTTTATCTTTGGACTTCTTTTTCTTCTTGACCTTCTTATACTTTTTGATTCTTTGGTCATCTGTCTTTCGGCATTTCTTTTCTATGTCACTTCCACTTTCTTCTTGGTGGGAGTATTTTCTTTTACTATTTCTTAGCTTTTCTTTTTCATTTTCCCGGGAAGAGTCCTCAAAATTTGAGTGAGCTGACCCTGGTGGGAGGGCGTGCCTTTCACGGGAGTATTTTTCTGAGTGCTGCTGAGGTACTGAACAGTGGTGGAAGTTTGCTCTGTGGCTGCTGAAGTGATGCACATCCTCCTCTCGGGAGAGTGTGCTGTGAGCCCATCTGCTTTTGCAATGATAATCCTTGTGTGACCTGCTGTAAGCTTGGCTCAATTTGTCATAGTCTTTATCACAATGAGAGGACTTCCTCTCCCTACCATCCCTTGTTCCATGGGAGGAATAATAATCATTGTAGTATCTGCATTTTTCCCATCTCCGTGGTTCATCTTGATAGTATCTTTCTCTAATCCAAAGTCTGTCTCCTTTGGAATAATAATACCTATTCCTGTCTGGGTCTGTCCTTTCTCTGCTCCGGGATCTGTAACGGGAATATTTTCCTGAGCTCCTGCCATTACTGGGACTGCTTCTTTCATTGTGGGAGGATCTGTACTTGCTCTCACTGCAATATTCCTGCTTATGACGGCTTTGCTTGTTTGTTTCCACGCTGTGAGAGCTCCTCCTCCTGTGGGAATGATCATCTGATTTGTTTCTGGTTTGCCTCTCCTTCTCCTCAGTGTCCGAGTTTTCCCTCTTCCTCCGGTAGTGCTCTTTGTCAGTTCTTTTGGAGTCATGGATTTTTTTCTTATTTTTTTTCATATGTTTATCATCTTCTTCACATGTTTTATTACTCAGTCCCTCATCTGCTCTAGAAAATTGACTTTCCAATACTTTATCCAGCTTTGTAATAGAAGAGTCATTAACGGGTGGTACCTCTACATAGTTATTAGAAATGTCCTTTGTATCTTGGCATTTATCTGTAATATCTAGAGATGCAAGTTTTTTAGAACTACATTCAATGTCAGGCTTTATAGAGGAAGTTTGCCCTAATTTCTCTTTGCTCTCAGGAGACCCTTTGATGTACAAAGGATTTTCTTTTGAAATGAGTTCAGGTTCTTTTGATCTTCTTAGTTTGTCTTTATCTCTGATGTCTTCAGACTCGCACTGCCCAAGGAATTCACCTTCAGTATCCAAGGATTTTTTCCTAACCTTGTGCTGACCATTGATATTGAGATGTGCATTATCAGCTTTTGTTATAATACTTTCAGCAACTTCTTCTTTGGTAAAAATGGTTTCAGAATCTGATTGAGTAAAAAGTTTCTCAACCTCACAGCTAAAGTTGGAAGGAACCTTCCTGGATTCTTCATAGGCAAACAGTGCTTCCATCACTACAGTTTCCGTAAGACCATCATTGTCAGAAGATTTCTGAGATCCAGAGACACTGCATAAAAATAAAAACATATTTTTAACTTGAAAAAGTCCATCTAAAAGATGTTAGGAGTAAAATCTAAAGAACAAAAAAATAGAAATAAAAAGGGTGGCTAATGCAAAACTCTGAAAGACATTGTCTTCAGAAAACTATTCTTACACCTCCCTCAGCTCCCATGGAGAGTTTTTCTTCTCTCAATTCTTCAAGTCTTGCCTTAAAAAACCCACCCCCAACACATCCATCTCCTTCCACGTGCAGCTCTGAATCACATCACTAGCCAGAACAATTATATTTGCTCTCCCCTCAGTTAGAAAAAAGGTAGACACAGAGATTTCCCACTCTCTCCCAAACAGGAGAGCAGATGGTGGGAATTTGCATTCACCCATCCTAAGACACAAAAAAGGGAAAGAAGAATAGAAAAAGTTTTCCAGACAATGGAAGAAAAATGTAAAAACATCCTGTGGAAGTTTCACAGGAGGTGTTTGCCTGTATTTAGTACCAGAATAATGTGTGCCCAGTGCTGATGTTTGCAACACCACAAGTACAGTGTGGAATTCTCTGTACTGATGTAAATCTCTTAAGTAGCATTAGTAGATGGGTAAAATAATAATAAACTCGTATGAGATCTTGTTTTAATCAGTGTACTCATTTTACCTTTTTTCCTCTGACAAGCTGTTCAACTGGCTGTATGTAAGAGACTCTAAGATACCTTGAGGATCTGGTGACAAAGCTTTAGGCATCTACAATTAAAACAGAGAAGTTAACAAACAGAAAGAAAAAGCTATTTTTAGTAGAAAACTACTGTTGTTGACAAACTTCCAGCATTAGATGTTAAACAAGATCACACTGAGTTACCTGCACTATTCCCACTTTACACATCATCCCCCCCTTCTCCCAAAAATGTATTTTAAGAAACTTAGGAAGTGTTATCTCCCTGAACTTATCTTACACTGACAAATGTCATGTGTCAGCTCAGCTCTGCAAATTCAGTGGGATAATAGCACAAAGGGTTAGAATGACATCTGTGCTGTGTTTTCTTGGTATTCCACATTGTAGTGCTCATGAATATTGAATATACCATAGGTGAGGAAGTGCAGATGAACAAATGGAACTCACCGTTTCAAGCACTCCATTTGCTTTAGAGAAGAAAATCTCAGAAGGTTTAACGGGTTGGACTTGGCAAGTGGAATCATCAAGTTTCAGTCCATTTTCTTTATATTCATTATCTACACTAATAGCACCATTTAAGGAATCAATTTTTGGCAGCTCATGCTGGGATCTTTCTTCAGCATTCTGACAGGATGAATGGGAATTATGCAGTGTACGGACCACCTTCCCAATCAGAATTCCATTGGAAGATATGACGTTGCAATTCCTTTTAAACAAGCCCTTTGCCTCCTCGGATTTTCCTGAAGGTTCTGCACCGTATGGGACCACGTTATCAGAGCAGAGCTTAGGGTTTCCATTCACTGCTGGCTCAACAAAGATTTCATCAGGAACCTCCTGCTTGGAGACATTAGTAGCCACTGCGGGGAGGTTTGAGGTAGGCTCTGCTGAGGAAGAGTTTGTAATGGTGGCTGAAGGAATGGGCTTCAGCTCCTCCTCCTCCCCAGCACTGCTCGGGCACTCGGCCTGCGGCACCGCCTGCCGTGAGGGCAGCTTGTTGTGAATACTGATCGTGATCTTCTGCGTTTTGGAAGGGTCTGTCATTGAAGGCCTGGAAATCGCCCAGTTCTGAACACAAGCTGTAGGTGGAGCTGAAGATGGCCTTTTCACAGCAACACCAACAGCACTGGGATCCTCTTTTAAGGGTCCATTTCCGTTCAAACGACTGGAGCTCTGGATTTAAAGAGGTTGTGAGATGGATATGTTCAAACACACAGCATTGCAAGGTTTACAACATTAAATTCTCATACTAAATAGTTCTACAGATTGCCTCAACACCTAAGAAGAAACCTCACCTCCTTTCCAATATAACTGAAAGTCCAACAAGTGTGTGTTAATCCTGCCTTTGGTATCAAATGAGCATCAGTTTTGACACCCACCCAAACAACTTAACATTGACTAAAGCTATTCCAAAAAAATATTTATTTTCCTTTTTAAACATTCCCTGACAACACTGGAATAATTCTGCTGGTACTCAGGAACAAGACAATTTGTTTTCTATCACTGTCTCAACTAAAGTGACAGGGATAGGGACGGGGCAGATATTTACTTTTAAAATTTAAATTATTTAGGCATTAATAGACTACTTAAATTGTCTCAAGAGCACAGCTCTTAGAAACCTGAGCTGGAAGGGTAAAGTAACAAAGTGGCAAGGCTGCACAATTTAGGATTAGCCACTGTTTGAATAACTCTGGCTCTAGCACGAGGGCTGTGAAGAAACCTGCAGTGCGGAAGGGAAAATAAAAACAAAACAACGCCACCCCACATCAAAACCCACTCTAACTTGGTGCTGCCCCACTCCAATTACCTTAATCATGTGAGGAGGAAGCCGTGGGCCCATGAAAGCAGCCTGCTTGCTGTTGGCTCCACGCTGGCCCAGGAAGGAGCGGGGGTAGGAGGGCGCGGGCAGGTAAAAGGCTCGCTCGCCCAGCGTCAGGTCGTAGCGCCTGGGACAGAAAGGGCACCTTAGCTCAGCTCCTCCAGCCTGCTCCTGGATTAAACCCCACCCTGTAAGCTCACAGGAACAGTATGTGACACGGAAGACACATGTGGAAGATTTAACCAAGACTACAAACTGAAGATTAGATTGTCTTCCTACAATGACTTTATCCAGAGCGATGTTTCAGCCTCACACCATCTATGGCCACGATTTCTCCTTTGTTCTAAAGTGGCCAGCTACAGAGAGCAGATATCAAGCAGTGTACCCAAGAGCAGAAGTTTAATGTCAAGCAATGAAAGATAATAAATGACAAGGGGAATTTCCACTTTGACAGAAATACACAAACAGTAATATTTTCCTAGGGTGAAAGAGAAAGACTTGAAAACAAGAAAAGTATCAGCAACTTCACAGTAAAAATAACCTGAGCACACGTGGTGTTTGTTATTACCTGATATAAAAAAGTACATAAGCTTGCTGATTGAGAACTGTTTTGATATCAGAAAGCTCTACTGAGGCATCATTCATTCTGTACCAAAGTCCATTCCCAGCCTGCAAACAAAGGCAGAATAACTTCAGATGAATTGCACGTGTTCCAAAGGACATCACAGATAGAGCACTACAGAACAAAGCACTCCAGAGCAAACAAAGCACATGATGCAATGTTTTCCCCTAAAGCCAGTGGTTACCAGTAACATTCTGATTTCTTTGCCAGCACAGATTTTAGCCTGCTAGAAGGTGAGCTGATACCTACCTTTATGAAGCAGAGATAGTGTCCAGCATTACAGTTGAAGCCACTATGTACAAGAACTGCATATAAAGCATAGATGAGGGGTTCTCCAATGGATTGGGACATATATGCTCGAAGATCCAAATATTCAGGGTATTTTACATCCTAAACACAGACAAAGATTCAAATGTTATCCTGAAATGCTTCAGAGAACAGCCTGAAAAAAACATTTCTACAAATACAGACTAGGACTTACATATTGTTTGATTCACTTAAAAATGCCTATTCTCAGAAACAACATTTAGTAACTTCAGCTGCAGGGAGCTATTTTCTAAAGACTTAGCTCTTTAAGGGTAAGGTATGGTCACACAGGAACTCTATCACTATTAAAAAAGAAAGAAGCAGCCACTGCTGCTATGTTGTTAGATCGATTTCTCTTACACTACAGGTACTGCCTGAAAATGTGAACAACTTTAGAGTGAGTATTCATCTTTGGGAAATGTCCCATTCTGAGGAGATAAAGTAGCATTCCAGCTGCAAATATACCTTGTTGATCTTTCCACCTGTAAAATTTGCAAATCTTTTCAGAGATATTGTGAGAACATTGGAAGAGCGATGTATCGTGTATCTCTTTGATGCTGGAACCATCTTTTTACACCTTAAAAACAAGCACACAAATATTTTTAACAGTATATTCTTTTCTCACCCAGAAGTCAAACAAGTTTTCATCTCTCACGCATGCTTTTATGCTATTTGAATATTTGTTTGTGTAATATGTTAGATCTTTTCTTAAACCCATAAACTGAATTTCAGCTTTGTTAATAGAGAGAAGATAGCAGGACATTAGAGACAGCTCTACAGAACAAAGGATTTAGGACATTATCTCTTGATAGCCAAATAAATGTCTGAACACGTATCTTTCTTATGTCTGAACATGTATCTTTCTTATGCCAAAAAGGTAAGACTGTAGAAAATGTTAAAAAATCACTGGAAGGAAGCAGTCAGCCAATTCTGCAAAGAGGCAGACAGTGGACAATATTGAGTTTTCTTGTACTGAGGTTGCCTGGAAAGACACTGAAACCCTCTGCAGTCCTTCAAAACAAAACTGTTAATTTTGTTTGTTGCACTGCACACTCAAAGGAGGTACAGACTAAGTCCTGAAATACAACAATTAGCATAAAGACTAAAACATGTCACTTTACATTGTCAAGAAAAATACTGCTGAGACCTAACAAACAGAAAGAATTTAATAGCCTCTTTTCAAACTGATGTCAAAATACAAGGCACAGAATTCCAAACTGATGGTAAAAGCCACCCAGAATACAAAAAAAAAAAAAAAAAGATGATTTATAAAATTCTGAAACTTGTATTTAGAGACAAAATTTTCAGGCAGTAGTCTTTATTAGAAGAAACAATGGTAGAAAACAAAAATGAAACTGATAAGTAATATAACACTTTGCCTGCAATGGAAATGACACTGTACATATACCAAACCTTTCTTTTCAAACTCACAGAAAGACTAAAGCTTCTGGGTTTATGTGTGACTAAGCTGGTGCTGCCTCCCACCCTAAATCCTTGTCCATGGCCCTGTGCTGCAGCTCACCACTTCTTGGCAGCCATGCCTTTTGACTTCTGGCCATCAGTATTTTAGTGTGCAACTTCACACTTGGGAAGGTTGACAAGCCCCAGCACAGACAATATTTGGAATAAAAGTCTAATGTGAGCAACACAATTCTTATAATGTATTATACTCAACAGAAACATAACAGTTACTCATTTAGAAACAAGTGCATTATTTTCCAAGGTTTGAATGATTTCAGTATATTAGCTGTGTAAACAAAACTAAATGAAACAGCAAGCCATGTCTGTCTTAATGCTAAATAAAGTCAAGAGATAACTTATCCTCCAAGTCATGCACTGCATTAAACATGTATTAAGGCGTAATTAATAATAATCTTACTTGCTACACTTATAGCTGTTTTCACCATCCAGTTGTTCTGGTTTCACAAATTGTTCTAGAGCTCTGGTGACAGATGTAACTGCCTGGATAAGTAAGAAAGTAGAGCACTAAGTCACAAGAAATGCAAAATTTCAAGCACTTACAAGCACTATACAAGAGAACCTTGCTAGTTCATACTTAAGTGACCTATTGTGAACAGCAAACACCATGAAGGAGGAGACAGAAACAGTTCATTGAGCATTTACCTCATTTAAAAATGATCCTACTTCAAAATAAATAAATTTTGCAGTGCCAGACAGCATCTGTGGTATGCTTTGGCATCAATAATGAGAACAATCAAACCCATCAGTCTGACAATAGATGTATATTGAAGTAGAATAATTGAGAAGTATGATTGTATCATTGTTTGTGTAGACATAATTATTATTTTTCCAGCTTAAATCCAATCCAAACACGGAGAGCATTTCCATGGCTTCCACAGAATAACAAAGTCCAATCCACCCACATCCACCACCAAGTTCTTTTGTTTCAACAAGATATGTTTTTAAGCAAAATGAGCAAAATGACTTTATTTTATGAAGCTCTACAGGCCTTTACACATCCCAAGCCATGCTCAGAAAACATCTTACCTTTATATCCAAAGTAACGTCGAGAAATGGCTCGTAGGTATCTGACACTGCTTTGCAGTTCAAGCACTTCACTGGAATCAAAATACAAATGCTTAACATCATGTGAATGAGACTAACTGCAAGAATTTAAATTATTAGTAGACATTACTTTAGTCAAACTACAAACTCCTCTGCTACAGACAGACAAAAAGATACAGATCAGTTTGGAAGGCAGTAGATTTTTTAAAAAGTACCTCTAGATCTTAGATATCCTCCAAATATTTGATAAATAAGCGTGGTGGCTTGAGAAGATCTGTCTAACCTGGAAATAAATTAAAGTCAGATCTCAGAAAACTGAAAGCACGGAGTTAACTCCTCAAACAATATTTGGTTTTATGAAAACCAAGGACATAGATTTTAATTCATGATAGTAAATAAAGTAGTAAGAGGGGCTAGGAAACATTTAAATTTAATTAGTTTATGCTTACTTGGTGCTTCCATTCAAGCAAGCTTTCTGTAAAGCATCAACAGTGAAGCATAAGAATTCATGTGCATCCTCTTGACTGCCAAAATGGAAATGTTTTCCTATTCCTAATAAATAAGAAGGTTATTATACATTTATTTCTTATAGAATGAAAGAAAACACACATTTCTAAAATATATCTTTTTTAAAGTACCAGAATTATTTATATGCATCAAATAACTCTTTGAAAAACTAAAATAAGAAAGCTATATCAAACTACTTACTTTTAAGGCCATTGATAACAGATGTAGGTTTGATGGCATTATTAGAGCAACACAGGACCTGGTTGATGTGACTTTCCATTGTGCACATCATACAGAATCCTTCTACATGACCTAGGCAGTGAAAGAAGAAAGCATCCCATTCCAGTCAAATATACATTGCTAAAAAAACCCCCACCCCAAAATAATAATAATCCAAGTTGTGGGTGCAATGTCCACTCTCTGTGTTACATTCATTCCCTTCTCCTAAGGTGTTAACATCCCAACAGTTTTTGGCATTTTATTATGCACAACTGTACAGAATAAAACTTGTACAATCATAGACTAGGCTGCTCAAAGCCCCATCCAACCTGGCCTGGAACACTCCCAGTGGAAGGTGTCCCTGCCCATGGCAGAGGATTGGAAATAAATAATTTTGAAGGTTCCTTCTAGCCCAAAACATTCTATGCTTCTGAACTGAAATAATTTTTATATGGGAACAAAACACAATCAAACTTCCAGGAATACACATTAAGATACCAGACTAGAAAGCAAACAGGTGCCTTAGGAAAAAACCACATTCATGGATATAAAAAGAAGCTCCCCCTAGGCTTAAACAAATTCAAGTAGAAAAACAAAATTCAAAGAACACAAATTCCAGCGTTTAAAAAATACAAACAATTATTTAGATTAAAATCAGCCTAAATTTTAATCCAGTCCCCCCCAGATTTCTATTTGAGTTTGTAAGAGATTAGTTTGTAGCACTTTCTAGAATGTTTGGGTTTTTTAGTGCATCAACATTGAACATATAATTTATCACAGTATTAGTGCACTGCAGTATCTCAGCTGTGAAGACTAAGAATCTTCAACACCAACATCCTAAATTTTATCACCTTTCTACCAGCAGGAAGCCCAAATGCCAAATGTTCATCAAATGCCTTACTTTACAATGTACTTTATTATTCACATGAAGCAAGAAATGATCTTTTCTTTAAGTTTTACCGTGGCACATTAAATTAACAAATTCACTTTATGTCCCTCCTATAATTCTGAGCCTCCTGTTAGCAGAATCATAGAACCATTTAGGCTGGAAAAGACCTTCAAGCTCACATTCAAAACCTGCTTCTACAGGCAAAATAGGACAACTAAGAATTTTCTTCACAGAACCACTGTTTTTCTTTCACCTCCGGAGCTGTCCAACAGATTTATAGTGTTAGAAAGTACTCACAGGACTTGGTGTGCTCAAGAGAAAGCATGTAATTGGCAAGAGGAGGCGTGTAGGTCAAACACTGGAGAGTAGAATTAAGGAAACATGTGTTGCCGAGGTTCTGCAGCCCAACTCCAACACTTTGTGTTTGTTGCCAATCCATACAGATTTTCTCAGGCGGAAAAAGAATTCTTTGTGGCGGAGCAATCCCATCATTAACAACTGCAAGAAAACTGTCTTTTAGAAAGAGTTGTATTGTTTTTGTTTTAAAGGAGGTATTTAAAAAGCAGGGTCCTGCAGGAGCAGCCTGAAGAACCAGCTCTACTCCAAAACACAGCAACACATGATGCACAGCTTTAACACTGCCACGTGAATTTGCTGGTCAATGCACTGTTTGGGACAACAATTTATTAATCTGTTTTAATTCTTCTAATGCAAGACAAACTACCACTCTAATTTTAGTACCTGGTTTCTTTATATCTATATCCTTTAATCTCTTTATTAATTAAATTACTGGTTTTTTTCCTTATTGTAACTTAAACCACAAATTTACACTTGTGGTTACGCAGTAAGAAGAACTCAGACACACAAACAAGTAAGCAGCAGAGAAAGTAACCCTACAGATATCAGATCTCTTCCTGGGCAGTGTTATTATTCAAAGACTTGTGAATAATGGAAGCCATGAATAGACATGGTAAAATGTACTTTTCTCTCCAGAACAGAAGAGACCTAGGTACATTTGTGCACTATGAAAAGCTCCCCTTATTTGATTATACATAAATAAAGAATACTTTACGAATCAATTGTAAACAGATAAAACCAAGTTCTGCAACACCTATCCCTGCAGCTGCCTTAAGGGATGCACAAAACTGAAGTCTGTGGCTGAACTCTTGATTCACTGTAGTCCCATTTTATGGCATTAATTATAATTAATATTAATTAAATATTAATTATATATTAAAATAATAATAAATTATAGATTTTTATATAAAATCTGCTTCTACTTTGGTTTTGTTGTTAAGAAAAAGGAGGGAGGACAGAAGACACTTACCTAGATCTCTTTGGGCAAAAGGCTTTGATTTTTGAGATGATCTACAATAAATATGCCCCCCAGGACCTTTGTCCACAGAGACTTTGTTTGGATCTTCTGCAGGAGGTACCCGGCCCAAACTTGCAGTGCGTGATGTCATTTTTTTAGTACGGGGTTTCATAGATTTGTCAGAGCGTCTTGAGGAAGATTTTTTAGACTTTGAAGATTTTGGCTTGTTAACTATGGTCATTGTTCATATCTGTAACAAGGCAAAAGTTGTGTTTGGCATAAGAACGTCCAAAATATTCCAGAAAGGAAAGACTAAGAGAGGTCCTGTCACTTAGCCTCTAAGAACTTGAAGAACTGAATAGCTAAGAGTGGTTACAAACAAAGGAACAAACTCCCAAAACTAAAAAAAAAATTCCACTCAACACACAGAGTAGAATTGTCCATCAAAACTGTATCAATATTGCTTTCAACTTCTGCTGAGCTAATGACTGATGGCATTTCTTACACTTTCATGGGATTTTAAACCACTACAGTTACCAAGACCTCCTTCCTAAAAGAAGCTGTGAGCCGTGGCACTTGAGATCCAGGAGGAATTGTCTGGCCAATGTGTTCTCACTCCTGGGAGCCACACACCCGTGATGGCCCAGGGGATGGGATATAGCTCTGAGAAATCTTCAGAAAGGAGAGCAAGAACACACTTGCAAATTTATTTCCACCTGGGTTTCTGCTGCCCTTCCAAGAAGTATTTGTATGGATACAATTTTGGCATCGCTCCTTGTGGTATTTTGCACCCATCACATTTACAAGGCTTACTTATCCAACCAAGAAGTTGAATTAAAAAGCATCTTTTTCAGTTCTAGTTAGGTAAAGCTGTTTTACCAGGGAAAAACAAAAGAGGAATGTAAACTATAAAAAGAAAATGATGAATGCAAAAGAAAGCAAAAGAAATCCTCAGCCCTCAAGAATAAAGGCAACAACTGATATTAAGTCCTTTATAAAATGCTGATTATATTTCAAGATGGTATCTCTTTAAATACGTGTCATCATGTGTGCATAATAAGCTGCTGAATAATTACATGATCAATTATCAACTCCTATATGTAAACTTTGACTACTATCGTACTATATCATGTAGGACCTTTTTAAGTTTAGGGAAACTATAAACTTAACTGAGGGTTTAAAGTATAACCAGCTTTGTAATCCTGAAATAACTGAGAGAACAAAGCATGAAGCAGTTTCAGATTCATGGCACAACTTGATTGCTAATGATAAAATTTTGGGTAGATTAAACAAAGCACAGTTTATCAGAGAACTTCTAGTCCTACAAAAGACAAATTATGCATGGAGTCTTTAATTAGATTTTTTCCCCTCTAAATTTTCAATTTAGAATCTACTCTGCACATACTTTCCATTTTAGAGATGATAATACACAAAAAATGGAAAATTTAGTAATTTTACTGAAATAATAGGACATCCTTTTCCATTTGAAAGACTAAGATGACAGTTCTTGGGCTTAGTGATTTTCAGGTAAGATCCAGACTTCAAATTGGAGATACCAGGGACATCTCCTTTTCCTGATGGAAAGGGAAGGGGTTTCAACATCATATTTAAAACTCGTTTGCAAGACAAAAACCAGAATCAAGACTGCAGTGAAAAGCAAACAGAAGAATATTATCACAAACAGGCTTTGGCCTTATATCGACCAATGAGGGATGCCTCACGTATTTTGAAACTTATTTTTGATAACTGAGTAACACATTACCAGATATCAAACAGTAAGACACCTGCAAGTATCAAGGGATGTCAAGAATAACTCAGATCCACCACTTTTAAAAAATGTCAGTATAAATAATTTGGACACAACATCTCTTTGACGAAGTAGCACAAAAGTTGCAAACACGAATATTTTTCCTCTCCCACTGTTCAGTGTATACACAGGCTCTGTTCCTGTACCACTGCTGAACATAAATGCACATTGCCATGTGTATTGAGCGTTTTTTCCCTGTGCTATTCCCATACCAGACTTCTCCCAGTATGATGCTGACGAGTAAAACAGAACAAGCAGTTGCTTTCCTCCCATTTGGAGTGTTGCATCAGGGCTGTTTAGACTCTTTTCTCGCCGCCTCATCACAACACGCATCAGTTACGACTTGGATCTAAATATTTATGTTTGGTCTCCGCTTTGCATACAATAAATCACAGCTCAGGAGGGTTTTATACAAGATCCCGTTCACAGAACCGCGTTCAGCCAGGGACTATGATCGTGCCTTTATCTCAGTACAAACCAAACATTTCCAGCAGCGAGTGTAAAAAAAAAACAAAACCCAAGAGCGGCACACGGCAGCACCGAGGCACAAACAAGAAGAAGCAGGAGGCAACTTCTCCAGGCAGAGTGACCCCGCTCCATCACGGACCGCAGCGCACCGCAGCCGCCGGGACAAACACACCCCGGGGCGGTGCGGAGCACAAACACGCACCCAGCACAAACCGCACACCCCGCGCTGCTTTTGCTTTCGTTACAAAATGAGGGGCAGGCAGAGGCGATAGCAATTAATGCGTGTGAAGCCTCGCCGGGCGGGCGCGGGGCAGCTCCGAGCGCCGCGCCCCGGGGCCGTTGCTTGTGGCGGGACCGAGCCCGGCGCCGCGAGCGCCCGCGAGCGCCTCGCTCCGGGCGGCCCCGAGCCCCCGGACCCCGCTCACAACCGAACCGCCCCGGTACCGCCAGCGCCCAGCCCGCAGCACCGACCCGCTTCCCCCGCCCTGCCTTTCGCAGGGGTCCCGGCTCCCGAAAGCGTTCTGACACCGACAGTAAAAGGCCGCGGGCCGGGGCAGGGATGGGCACCGCAAGCAACATGTCCGCGCTCAGCGCGGCAAGAGCCCAAACGCGCACACACACACACACACACACACAAAACAAAACCCATCCCGACACGCCGGCGAGGGGGGCCGGGAACCGGCCCTGAGAGAGCCCCCGCCTCGCCCTTGTCCGTCACCCCGCACACCCGCCAGGCCCCCCAGCCCCGCGGCTCCCCGCCCGCGCCGCGCCGCCTCCGCCTCCCGGCCCCGTGCTGACCTGTCCGGGCCCGCGTCCCATCCCGGCCCGGGGGCAGGACCGCGGCGGCGGCGCCCAACGGCGGCTCCGTGCCCATGGCAACGCCGAAGGGCGGGGGGGGGGGGCGGCGAACTGAGCGCGGAGCCCCCCGGGCACGGGGCGGAGGGGCCGCGGGAGCCGCCACGGCCGCGCCGAGCGGGAACAACGCGGGGCCAGGCGGGGCACAGCGCCGCTCCCGCCGCGGGACGCGGGCCCGGGCCGTCCCGGCCGCCCTGCCGCCCGCGCCGGGACGCGGGGGAGCCACGCCGGGTGCCCCACGCCGACAGCAGCAGGAGTAGGAGGAAGGAGAAGCGGGCGCCGGCGGGACCCCGGCGCGGAACGGAGAGGGCGGGCGCGGAGGCACCGCCGCGCCGGGAGGGGGCCGGTCCCGCCGGCCCAGGGGGTGGCGGCGGCGGCGGCGGGGCTGGGTCCCTCCGCCGCGTGCTGGGGACGGCGCCCCGCCCCGCCCGGGGGTCCCACCCCCTCCGGCTGCCCGCCAGCCAGGAGGGCAGCGGCCGAGCGCCCGGCCCGCGCCCCGGCGCGGTGGGCTGGGCTGGGCTGAGCCGGCTGCTCCCGCCGGTCGCTTTCCCTTCCCTTTCCCGGGCCGGCCCCTCCCCCCGGCCCATTGATTTCCAGGCGGGATGCGCACGCGGTGCCGCCGGGCTGTGCCGGGGCCGCCGCCGGGCCCGGCGCTGCCCCCCCAGCCCCATTACCTGGCTCGGCCCCGCTTGACTCGGCGCTGCCGGGTCCCCCTCGCCGCAGCCCCCGCCTCAGCCCGGCCCGCTCCGCCTACTGTTACAGTCCGTCGGGGAACAATGACGTCCCTCCGCCGGCCTCTTGCATCCGGGGCCCGGCGCCGGCCGGGCAGGCGGGCGGGCGGGGGGAGGAGAGGAGGCGGCGGCGGCGGCGGGGGGAGCAGCGAGCGCCTCCGGGTCACACGGGGACCGGCACCGCCCCTGTGCCGCGGCCGGGAGCCGCTAGAGGGGGCTCGGCGACCCCCGGTCCGGGCGCGGGGCTCACGCGGAGCTGCCGGCGGTGCCGGTCCCCGCCGCAGACCTTCGGGATGAGCTCCTGCCTGCCGGTCCCCGCCTCCCGGGCCGAAGGTTCCCCTCTCGGCTTTATCCGTCCGGTTCATGTTTTATCGCTGCGCGCTCAAACAGAGGCCATAAACGCTGGCCCAGCCCCCGGAGCCGCCCACGGGGAGGCGGGCGGGCCCCGCCGGCCGGAGCGGAGCGGCCCCGGGACCCCGGCGCCCGCCATGTGGGGGGACAGAAGGGCTGCGGCCCTGCGGGCGCCGCCGCCCGCCATCGAGTACCCTGAGGAGAGCCCGGAGCCGCGCTTTGACGGTAAGCGGGGCAGCCGTGTGGGCGAGCGCGGAAGTCGCCCCTTTCCCCCCGGAGGGAGGGAGGGACGGCAGAACCGCCGCCTTCCTCTTGCCGTCCTTGCCCATCGCTCTGAGGCAGCGGCGGCCGCGGGGGTGATGCAAGAGCGGGCAGGCCCTCAGCAGTGCCCTGCCCTGAGGCCGCCGGGGCAGCTCCCCCTGCCTCGGGCACGAGGTGCCTCGGCCTCCCCGGGTAGCTGCTTTCCGTGTGCACTTAAAAAAATTAATTAGGTTCCTAATGAGCGTCTTAAGCTGCTCGCTCAGGGGCAGCTCGGGTGCTGCCTCTGTGAGCCGGGGTTGTGTTGAAGCTGTGGTTGTACATTGTTTTGATGTTCAGGTAAATAGGTGTGTACTGAGAGCTAAGTTCATTCGTCTAATTGCCCTCTTCCAGAGTCGGATGTGCCGGCGGAGCTGCGAGTTGCAAACGGGTCGCAAAAATTCGTGAAGTTCACTTCGACCATCCAAAACCAGCTGCTGCTCGTGTCGCTGCTGGAGCATCTCTGCCACATGTACACGCACAACCCCGTTCACTCCAGGTGTTTGTTCCGAAGTTAGTAAGAGGAGTTCATTCCTGTCTCTTAAACTGCCTTACTGCAATACCTGCCAGACCCTTCTGTGCAGAGTTACAGTGTAATATCAATACAAAGCTGTAGGTTTCATCCTGCTGGGACAAGAGTGATTCTTTAAAGAGGATGAATACCTTGAATCAACTAAATTGGCAATGACAGCTTGTCTTAGTTTTGAAAACAGTAACAGAATATTGCTGTTGATGTAAGAATCAGACAGTTCTGTTCCAGCTAAATCCTGTGAGTTGCATCATGAGAAGGGCAGCAGGGTAAATGATGTAACTGTTAAATGTGATCTAAAAATGCAGGTAGAAGAGGAATTTAATAAAATACTTATCAAGAAATAGTTGTAGTAGAGTCTTCACTAAATATTTCAAAACTCTGTGAAAATCTGAGCAAATACCTTTATAAGCCCTTTATTTTGCCATAAAGTCATTCAGGGAGTTTGTGTTAAGTGTGAAGTGTTACTTATAAAATACCTTTTTGATATGTGACTTACCATGGGTATTTTGTTCATTTAGGCATATCCTTAGTTCATTTAAGAAAGCATATCCAAGGGTTTTGCCCTTACTTTACATGACTGTAGACAGTATAATCTAATGTGTTGTTCATAGCTGAAATTTGTGCCATTTATAACATCATAGTCACACCCATCTCCAGCATTTTTTAGGTTTTGTTTGCCTCAGTTGTTTTACTGCAACTGAGAGAGGTGCGGTGCTTGGGGAGGTGGTGGAAGGGAGTGACTTCCTTCTTTATTATGAGTATGTGCACAAGTGTGTGGGTTTGGAGGGGAATTAGAAAATCTTAACATGACCACTTCTGATTATAAATGTGTCCTCGTAATTGTGAACGTGCTTTGAATTTTTCTTTTCACTGATCAAAATAAGTCCAAAGGTAAAATGAAAGTGGATGGGTGGTTGTTAGTGTGATTCGTCTGCTGAGATGAGGAGGAAGAGGAGATGCAGTTGTGACCCTGAAGGGCATGACAAATAACTACTATGCAAAGGGATTCCCATAGAGCAGCTCTGGTTTGTATTTAATTAGTTTTTATTGCTAAGAGTACAGGAACAGCGTTAGAGTAGGAGGGCTTGTTCAGTTTTTCAGACGTGTTATCTTTCAAATAAGATTTCTTGTTTAAAAACTTTGCATGGCCTTATTGGCTGGCTTTATTTAATGTTTCTCTGACCTTTCTCTGCTCCTTTGTGCAGTTCTTCGTCAGGCTTTCACAAGAACAGGCATGCTCTCCCCTTTTGCCTTCTGTGATGAATTTAGTACTGTAAGACTGCAGCACAACAGAGCCATTGCTGAACTGATGAAAGCAGCTAATCAACAAATACTTAACGGGGTAAGCTGTGTTACATGTCTTTGGCAACCTCTGCAGTAAGGAGCTTTTGTTTGGGGAGTTCTTTTAATGTTGGATTGGGTCTTTTTAATAGTTATACAAAAGAACTCCTTAGCTGTTTGGGATGGCATGCTCTGGTTCTATAGGTGGAAACCAGTTTTTGAAGCCATCAATGTTTTGTACCTTAATAAATAATAAAACCAGTTAAAGTGTTTATAAACAAAGGCGAGGTGGTGTAAGTATTGCTACAGCTTTTTTGGACAGGCATCCATTTTCAACTTTAAACTGTTGGTTATGTTAACACCCTTATATTTACATTAGTGGAGGGTGTATTTTGTGTACTTGTGCTTCAGGCTGAATCAGACCCATTTGCTTATCTTGCTGCTTGAACTAAGCTAGTTAATTTTGTTTTAAGCACATTTTAGAGCCTTCATTTTGTCCTGTTTGCCAGCAGAACTCTAAAAGGGCAGTAATCTCTCCAGCAGAGAGATGTTAACAGATTACCAGTGGGATAATAATACTTTAATTTGGTGAAGCTCTCTGCAGCATGAGAATGGCTGTCTGTAACCTCATTTTCTTCAGAAGGAGGTTGCAGTTCCTGGTTTGATTAAGCTGTCCATGCCACTAGCATAGTAGATTTTTTATATGTGTTCTTTTTTATATGTATTCTTTTTATATGGCATGTTTTTATGTTGGATTTTGTTGTTTTGTAGGAACTTGATAACGGAGAGTCTCATGCAATTGGGTACGTATTGAAAGCATGTAGAAATACTAAACTAACTCCTTCCCTAAAGTTCTGTGCTCCACTCTGAATTTAATATATACTGCATTTCATATTTTGGCTCTGAAACATAGAAAAAAGGTAGAAGTTTCTTCAAATTCCCAAAATGATGTGGTGAAAATTTTTTCTTCAGTACAACTCTTGCATTCACTGCCACTGTTCAGGAAAACAAGATTTATCAGGCATCAACGTAAAAGAAATAATCCGAACGCCTCTGTTAAAACAAGAGTATGGATTTGTAGCACCTGTGCATGTTCTTGCAGTCTGCTGGTTTTCAGTATTCACTGAAACTCAGGGTGGTGCAGTCTGGTAATGTCAAAGTATTTCTTCTTTTCATAACATGAATAGTATTTTTAGAATGTGTACAGCTGTATCTTACTTGTGAGTTGTAATTTAGTTTAATGCAGCCTAACTTTTTCTGATTAGGGAAAAAGAAGTTCTCTTTGAAGCACAGACTTCACGATACTTGAATGAATTTGAAGAAGTTGCTAGGCTAGGAAAAGGAGGATATGGCAAAGTATACAAGGTATTCTTTACCTCACATTTAAAACTAATCTGTTTGTATCTAGTTTTTGTTTGGAATTTGGAGTTACTGTTTTGGCTGTACTGCCAAATGTTTTTGAATAGAAAAGGTGCAAATCTGTACCTTAGAAGAAAGTTGGTGTTTCATTTCAAAAGCTGCTTAGTTGTAATAAGTTTTGCTTGGCAGAAGCAGGATATATCAGATGTTTTACTTTGTGCATTTTGACCCTTTTAAAATGAAAGAAAACTTCTTATTTCACATGTGAAGTATTGTGTTATATTGACTTTGAACAGCCTCAGAACTAATTAGTCTGCACACACCAATGCTTTAGTTGTGGCTGCTTGAAAAAAAATGAGCCTTAATATGAACTTACACTGTCAACATTGGCTTGGGATTGGCTTAATTTTATTAAGGACTTGTAGTGTATGGCCAGCCCAAGGTTCCCCATGAGGGATGTGCCATGTGGAAATGACAAGTGTGGTCTCACATATTTATTGAGGACCTGTTAAGCAGTTATCAGGACCTGTCAGTATCTCTGTCTTAGACAGCAGGGGCCTAATCCCAGTTTCATTCTCTGATCCAGGTGATACTCTATATGAATGGGGTGCAGAAATAAAATTTTAGAAAACAGTGGATTCTAAAATATTTTATTAATCCAAGCACATTAACATCTAATTTTCTCCTATTGCAATTGTTTTCAGGTCAGAAACAAGTTAGATGGTCAGTTCTATGCTATTAAAAAAATTAAAATTAAGAAGGCTACAAGAAGAGATTGCATGAAGGTATTCTTCTTTTCCTGTGTTTTGTCCCTGTTTTAACACCTTGTTGGCTTTAGCTTATTCTGTTCTAATTTATTAATGTAGCTAATATTTCCTGATATATTAAAAATACTAATACAATTTTTTATGCATTCTGAGTTTTTAAAGGTTTGAGCCTATCAATACTTAGTAGAAAAAAGCAAATGAGAGGTATTTAAGTCCATTAAAAGAACCATATTAATTACTTGAATGTGATCATCTCTGCAACCATGAAAATCAATTTGTTTTAAAGCTTTCAAATTTTCTCTGTTACTGTAACAATTTTATCTGGTCTTTCTCTGTAAGAAACTTATTTTTTGTTACCTTTTGTGTTTCTAAGCATTCAGAATAAAGGACTGTCACACTGTGGGGTTTTTGGACTTTGTAGGTGCTCCGAGAAGTCAAGGTGCTGGCTGGGTTGCAGCATCCCAATATCGTGGGCTACCACACTGCTTGGATGGAACAAGTTCAAACAGTGCATCCAAAAGGAAAGTACAGCTCATTGTGTAATTCTTGCTTGCATCTTGCAACCTCTCTACTGTTGTTTGTAGGAGAGTATTACTTCTCTGATAAAATAACTATTATTTGTGTATCAGCTACTGTCTGCAACTGTTGAGAATTTATCTCCTTTTGTGTTGATTTTATACCTTCTTCTCAGGTTTTATCTTCAGTTTCTTTGTTCTCAGCTCCTTCCACCCTCTGTCCTTTGGTCCCTTTGTAACCCTAATCCATTGGTCGCTGTCTAGTCCTTTCCTGGAATGCCTTTAGCAGTTAAATCTTTTGATCCTCTCTTAGTGGGAGGTTTGGTTATGCTCTGTATAACTTTATTGCTTTCCAAGTCACTGATTTGATGCCCAGCCAGCCCAAAAGCATAAAAAGAAATGCATAAATGCATAGGAAGTTGACAGTAGAGTAAAACAGGCAAAACTTTTTAACCAGTGACCCTTAGAATCTTGAGGGAAGCAACTGTTTAATGCTGGGAGTCCTTCGCAAGTATTTAATGGTGGTAAGGAAAGTACATAATGAGACCTATAGGTAGGTTCTGTGGTACTAAATCGTTTCTCTTGTCTTACAAAATTGGTGTTTTATATTTACTTCTGTGGGCTAAAACAGCTTTTTCATATAAAAATGCAATTTTGATGACCATTATGTCCAAGATACCAAGTGTCTTCCAAACAGCAGCAGTGTGATTTGAAGGGTGGTGCCTTGTGCAGCTGCTTCTTTAACTGTGTGTTGTTTTATACATTGTAAGCCCTTACTTTGAACAGGCTGACTTCTGAAAGATGAAATTTAAGTAAATATCTAAGAGAGCCCAGTACAACCCTTTTAGTGACTTTGTACAAGGTATATTTTCTTTCCACTTAAAGAAAAATGAATTACATATTAGGGTAGCTTCTTAGGAGACTTAACAAGCCCCTTTTGCAGCAGCAGAAATAGAGGTAATCTAGAGCTATGCATAGGTAGCAAAGTTAAATTCAGTGAGGTGCTGTAGCTTAAATGCTAATTTTTAGTAAATATGTGCATGCATTCTTTATTTTATAAAATACGATATTTATCTTTTCATCCAACAGGTAAAACAATAATGGAGTTGCAGCCATTATCTTTGGAGCAAGAGAGTAGCAAGTGAGTATTACAAATCTCAGTGTCAGCGTGTACTTGACTTCAATTTCAGGTGTGTATCTGAGACATTGCTGTCTGGGACAGCTGTCCAAAAACCCTGCTGGGAGAAAGTGTTAAAACAGCTGGAGCCTGCACTGACAGTTATGTAATCCTGGAGTTTTGTGTGGGGAAGCAGCTAAATTCTTAGTTGGGGGGAGTGCATTTTGCAATTGGGGGGAAAAGGAATCAGTATGGTGTATCACAAATAGATGGTATGAAACTGTGTACTTACTTGGATTTCTCTCCCTTTATTATTTCAGTGATCACTGTCACATCCAGAGTGTGGAAAGTGATAGTTCAATTATCTTTGCCGACCTTACCTCACAAGAAAAGAAGTCCTGTGACAGTACCAATCTTAAAAATGTGGGCAGAGAACTAGTGCAGAATATGGATGTAAGGGATGACTTCACAAACAGCAATAGCAAAGAGTCTGTGAAACCAAATGAATGTGAATTATCCATAGAACTGCAAGAAGACTTTGTAAATAACGTTAACAGTTTATCAACTGATGTGGAAAATCATTCAACACGGGGACCTCATTCCAGTCTGGATCAAGATGCTAGCTCTGAAAGCAGGTCCAGCTCTGAAAGCAACCCCTGCTCTGAAGAATGCTCCAAAAACGAGGTAGCACTCTGTGGAGAGTTTGAGGTAAATGCAATTCTCTTTAAGTATTCTTAACTGCTGTCTAATTTTGTGGTGTTTTTAAAGTAGTTCAGTAGACAGGAAAGGAATGATTCATAACAATAAATTTAAAAGAATGAAATGACTGCAAG
The DNA here is from genome assembly GCA_026261815.1 of Monarcha castaneiventris obscurior. NCBI lineage: Eukaryota > Metazoa > Chordata > Aves > Passeriformes > Monarchidae > Monarcha > Monarcha castaneiventris. The sequence continues at coordinate 13,434,009 of JAMPIT010000856.1, read as the reverse complement.
TAGAGCCAAAGGTTCAGACAATTTTTACTTAAATGGGTAACATCATTACAAGGAATGTAATGACCAGAGGAGCTGGCAAAGCTCAAAAATGAGGAACTTTCCATGTGTTAGGCACCTTGAGTCCTTTCAAAGTACCTGTATGAATAAAAAGTGCTACTGCTGCATAAAACGGCCCCATCAAACTTGAAAACATTTAGCTTTCAGTAATGATGGCTAAAGCAGCTGTTAGTGGTAAAAGTGTCTTGGTCTGTCCTGTGGTGTCCATGCAGTGTAGGAGCACATGGGAAAAAGATAAAAAGCAGATTTGAGCAGGGAATCACTTGTGCTTCTAAAACCTTGGTAGCATTCATACCACACCACCAATATGTTCTGTGTAACACAGCCAGCTCTGGAATGGTTCAAGCTTTTGCTGTCACTTGGAGTTCCCTCTTGCAAGAAACCCAGTTTTAAAGGTGTCTGCTTGAGTTGTCCAAGTTATCAGATGAACTGATACATTATCAGAAACTGAGCTACATATTCATGGTAATAAATCAAACAGTTGGACTCAAAGGTCTTTTGCAGCCCAAACAATTCTGTGATTCCATAAAATTCCATATCAAGAAGTTGATTTTTGTTCTCTATTTTATATTAATTGTGCTGGAATAAACCTCTGTTTTAGTACATCTGAAAAGTTCCAAACTCTACTTTGAATATTAAAGTATGTATCTGCCAGTTTTGTTAGCATTTATCATGTAACCATTGTTAAATTTTGAAAAACAAGCAAAAAACTCCCCAAAACTAGATAGTATTTTTTCATCTGATTCTTGAGTGCAGTAGATTACAAATACCATGCTTGAAGTCCTTTTGGCACCTGTTTTTGAAGGGGTTTTTTGTTTAATAAATTTTGGGTTTATTTAAAGAAAATAACCAAGGAAATACTGTTCATATTACATGGGCAAAATTATGGACCATTATTTTTCTGTTAGGTGGAGTATCATTTGATGCTTCATATACAAATGCAGTTGTGTGAAATATCCTTGTGGGATTGGATTGTTGACCGTAATAAAAGATGCAACAGGAGATCAGAGGACACTTCAAGTAAGATTCATCACTGTCTTATTCATTGTAAAGGAAATATTTTTTTTTTTTTGTAATTTGAAGTGCAGTTGTCTACTTTTATTTTACTTTAGCAGCTTATAATACAGATCTTCATTAAATTCTTTATTCACTTAATCAAATAGCAGCTTGTATTGAATTTTTGTATGATAGATGTTGGTAAAAGAATTGAAATTCTTGAGTTTTAGACAGCTCTTCAAAAAAGAATGACTGAATGCCTGAGGCATAGTTGTTACCAGGGGAGATCAGTGTCTGGGCAATACTCCTTATTTAGAATTGAGTTTTTTTATTGACAGAATCTGCTGCTTCTCAGAAAGTGGTTAAAGGCAAATTTATCTGCTGTGGAAAATACAAATATATCATTTGATCCAGACAGGTTACGACAAACTTAAAGGTTTGTTCTCAGGAGTCAAAAATCCTATGCAGGTTAATTTGTAATAGGTCAAAGAATGTAACATTCACTTTTTCTGAGTGACCAGGGGCTTCTCATGCTCTCATACCAAGCAGTCATCAGTTAACTGTTGACATTTGGAAGAACAAATCTAATGCTCTTAAAGAATTAGAGACATGTTCCATTCTCTGGGGTGGTTGTATAAAAGCAGCATATGCATATCAGACTGTAAAACAAACTGTGATTAATGTTTTATCTTGGTTTTAATCATTATTAAGGTAAATCTGTTCTTCTCTTCATTCATAGAGTCAGGTTTACCAGCAAACTGTCAGCTGACTTCCACTAATCCCTCCTGTAATCATAATCTTGTAGCTTTCATAAGCTAAAAGATGATGTTCCTGGTCAGGAAATGACAGAATTACTATGGCATTTGAGCTTGCCGAAATGCTGGTTTCACACATTTTCATGGAAATGGTGGATGTTACCACAGGTTAGACACGAAGAAACAGAAATCCAAATGTGAATAAATTGCAAATATTTAAATGGACAAGGTATGGGTCATTAGAGCAGGAAGACAGCGTAGTTTATTAATAAATAGTAATGTGGAAAATGGTTAAAACAAGGAGATGCTAAGTTTGTTTAGGACCACTACAGCCAGAGGAGACTGAGGGATTTCAGACGGTAGCACAGCAGCAGAAGGATTAGGAACCAAACAGGAAGAGTGCAAAGCAATACAGACAGCATGTCACTACATAAATTAATATGATTTTATCTGGAACTGTATTTTTCATGCTAAGTCAGGAGTGACACGAAAAGTAAAGAGTTTGTTAAATTCATAATCAAATAACTATCTGATGGGGTTTGGACAAATCTTTTCAGGAGAACATGGGTTCATGTTCCTTGAACTTTCCTTTTTGGAATTTTGATCTGAGTGACTTTTTGCTGATTCAGAAATAATATCTTGAGAGAAGCTTGAGAAAATCCATATTTAAAATATGCTCATTCTGTTAAAAATTTATTCCACAGCATAAATAAACAGAATTCAACAAGACATACCACCATAAACTTACATAACTCAGTAAAACTAGCTGAAATAAATTAAATTGTTTTAAGGTCCATGCCATCTCATGGATGTTCGCTGGACAATGAAAATTTTCCAGGAGGTAGTAGAAGGAGTTTGCTATATCCACAGCATGGGAGTGATGCATCGAGACCTTAAAGTAAGTCCATCAAATTACTTCTTGAGGTTGAAGAAAACAAAGACAATTTACATTATGAGAAAATGAAAGCATCTTCATAGTTGCATTTGAGATGACGTAGGCTCTTCAGAATTTAGTTGTTACATATGAAAAGTTACATTATCTCCTCTATAGCAGTACCATACGTTCTTTGCTATCAGCATAGTACTCATTTACACTGACTTAAAAGTGGATTTTAAGCTCTGGAAGTGTTTTCTCCTTGGAAGCCAATTTCCTGTCTGAAACAGGTCTTTCAGCCCAAATGGCTTTCCTAACACATGATTTGGTATCAGCAATGACTATTTTTTCTCTCTCACTACTCAAAAAAGTGAAATAATCATCTTATACCTGTGAACTGGATTTATTTTTAAATTGTGTTCTGTCTTGCAGCCTAGGAATATCTTTCTACATGGGTCAGATCATCAGGTAAAAATAGGTGACTTCGGATTAGCCTGCAAAGACCTTCTTTGGGATGATGCAGACCAGTGGTTTCAGACAGAAAGGATAAATGGTAAAATGATAAATGGTAAGAGAAGAAGGTTTCATGGCTTTCAGTGTTTCAATTTCTATGGTATTAAAATCATTAAACTGTTACTTGCAAGGGTAACAACACTTGCTAAATCTCAATTGTGTTTCAAAGGACTGACACATACTTCAGGAGTGGGGACTTGCCTCTATGCCTCACCAGAACAACTGCAGGGATCTCACTATGATTTCAAGGTAGAGAACTTTGTTTTTGTTCCTTCTTTTCTCTATTAACACATGGTAGATAATAGGAATAAATCAAGCCTTTCAATAGGCAAATACATATTTGATAAATACATAAATATTCCTCCTACTGTCACTCCTAATGTTTTTGTTGAAACATGGATTTCAACTTTGCCTTCTTGTTTGCTATTAAAGCAAAAATTATTTTTTTAAATGTGTTGAGAATGTATATAGATTTGTGTTCCTTTAGTAGTGTCATGATATTCTTCATATCATCATGAAACTTCATTGTGGTGAAACATTTTCATGTCATGATTTTATGAGAAAGAGAAGCAGACTAAGTTAAAATCGCAGTTATCCCAGAACTTTCTCTTCACCCCATTAACAGTCAGACATGTACAGCATGGGTGTTATCCTGCTAGAACTCTTCCAGCCATTTGGAACAGAAATGGAAAGAACAGAAGTTCTTACACATTTAAGGACAGGCCAAATTCCTCACACTTTCTACAAGAAATGGCCTACTCAGGCCAAGTACGTGAAGCTCCTCACCAGTCCGAGAGCTGCAGAGCGCCCGACAGCGGCTCAGCTTCGGGACAGCGAACTCTTCCACACCACAGACCAGGTAATTTATGCCAGTGGCCCCAACCCTTACAGCATAAAGGAGCACAAAAAGAAAATGCCCTTTGTATCCCTGACACCATTACGTTTGTTCAGCTTTGAACTTAATCACACATTCCTCTTAAGACTCTTTTTCTGATTACAGTATTTAGGCCACTGTATTATTTCTGGTGTCTTTGCTGAGATAGCTGGTTATTAACTATAGGTAACTTTCTGAAGACTGTACAGGTAAGAGGTATTTTTATAGGTCAGAAAAGCTTTCAAAGCTTTTCATCACATCTGCAGATTCTTCTAATCATTTTTCCTTTCCATGCCCCACTGCTTTGTGGATTAACTTGTAGTATCAGGAATGTAGAATAGCTGAGTGCTGCTGCATTGTGTGTGTAGTGGATTGCAAACACAATTCAAGTAGGTCAGAAAGCCTTATCCTTGCTTAGCTATAAATTAAGTAAACTGACTCTCATTTTCAGGTTATTTCTAACCTTCAAGAGAAGGTGAGACAGCAAGAAGAAGAAATAGAGAAGCTGAGGGAGACAATAAGACAGCTTTCTGAAGAGCAAGATGAACAAATGAGACTAGGCTCTCCTGTTTAAGTGCAGGAAGAACTAACCTCTGTTGTGTATTAAGTTATATAAAATGTTTCTTTTTTTACATAAAATATTTCAATGCATTTTCATTTTGCTGTCTGTTCTTAAAAGGTATTTATCTGTTTGCCTTGACCAAAGGCTCCTGAGAAAGGAATCACGTTGCAGTGGAAAAATTAAGAACACAGCTTGTATTTACATAGAATTAATTTACATACCTTAGCTATTGAACAAATATGTGTTACACAAGAGATACAAAAAAGGGAAGGTCACACCCAAAAGGCAGCTGTAATGCTTTTATTAATTTAAGATTCTGTTCAACTGTGGTAGCTAAAATACATCTCAGAAAGTACTCAAACATTACAGCAGGCATGAGGTGGAGTAAGATTAAAACAGCATCACTATGCAGAGTACAGGCTCACTTGAGCAGCTTCATGACAGAGCTGAAAGGTGCCAGGTTCTCACAGGACTTCATCCACTTGAGCACGTTGGCGGGGGCGGTGTTGGCAGTGCCCGTCTGCCGCAGCGCGCACCACGCCACCACGTCGGCCACCGTCAGTTCATTGCCCACCAGCCACGAGCTCTTGCCCAGGGCAGCGTTCATGGAGCGCAGCACTGCTCCTCTCTCCTTGCTGCTGCCTTCCTTCAGCTGCAGGATGGCTGTGTCCACCCAGCTGTCGATCAGGGTCGAGGTAACTGCGTTGTACTTCTGGCCAAACAGGGAAAAGAGGAATCGAGCGATGTTCCCCTCTCCTTCTATAGGGCACATGGTTTGAATGCTGAACTTCATCTGGGGTTTGGGAACTGAAATTAACAGAAAAAAAAAGTGATTACAACATAGTGAGGAAATGAACTACAATGTAATTCCATGATGCGTATTTGTGATGCCAGCAGCACTGTTAACATCATTAACATGATGAGCAGTTAGTTATGATGAGTTCTGGGATAAAGAGATCACTTTTTGAAAACTTCAGCCAAATCTCCCCCATAATTTCTCTTCTAGCTACCTTATTTGTAGAAGCTGAAAAACACTTCTATTAGAAAAAAATCCTGAAGGTACAAACAACCCTGTCAATGCCATGTGTATTTTAACAGCAGTAACTACAAACAAGAATCTTCCTCTCCTGGCCCAGCATGGTTCACAGCTATAAAAAGAGAACTAACATGTTAGCTGTTTCTTCATACCCACCATAAATCAGCACAAGGATACCATGGCAGCTGTTGGCAAGGGTTTAGCACAAGTTTCATTTTCTTACCTATTATAAAATAATGATCTACAAATTTCATTCTTACCATCCTTCCAAATCAGAGTAAAGCCCAGCTGATACTCATGACGTGGCTGCTTCTTAGTCTGCTCTCCAAAGCATTTCAAGAGGTTTTCTGGCACACTTTTGACTGACGAATGTGTGTGAACAGCTGATAATATTTTGTAGCGTTCACAAAGCAGACTGTGTATCACTAACAGTGACAGTGGAGGAAGAGAAGGATTTGCATTGATGACAACATCTTTGAGGGCACCATAATCCTGAATGGAAAGTAAAACATTCAGCAGGTAAGACACATTCCAGATCATACTCATAAGTATTGCTTTTATTTGAAACCAAAATGTACAGTCATGCATGTGTATGTGAAATTCTAATGACATTCAAATAAATCAATTCAAGCTTGGATATCTAAAACTTGTTTAAACCTTTAAACATCTTCCTTCCTCAACATGTAATTCAAGGACATGGCTGAGGTAAATTCTACTCCAAGCTGAAGCCAATGTTAAAGTCTCCAGTTTAGTAACAAACAAGAAATCAACTGTTGTAATTTCAAGATCAACTATTCTAGCTTGAAATTCTATTCAAATGAGCATATATAGTACTAGTATTTATAAATGTTTGTATCTATAATCTGCATGGCCAAAATGAAATGATAATTGTAGGTTGTATATTGAGTTCTGAGTACCCCAGGTTTTATTGCCCTCCTTCCAATCCTGAAAATTGAATGTTGAGGGAGTACCTACCAAGGTACCTGCTCAACTAAACTTACCTTTCCAAGCATCAGATCTAAATCTGCTCCATTTGTTGTCAAAGGAGAAAATTCGTCAGTTTGAATGATATTTGTTACATCAAAGTCAGCATCTGGGGTTTGTATCATCTTGGAGAGCCCATCCACAGCACTCTTCAGTTCATACAAGCGCTTTAGAATCTCTTCCTGGCGGGATTCAAGTGCTTGAAGTGATGGGTCAACCTCTTCCTATAGCAGAGAAAAAACCAAGGCCACGTAAACATTCACTCAGCTCAGTGTCAAAATAGTCCACAGCTCCCTTGAAATTAAGTATTGAAAAACCAAACACATTCAAATAGCCAGACCATTGTGAATGTCATGGGCTTATGTCTATCAGTTGTCTCTTGTGTGGTGAAATGACGTATTTAATAAATTCCTGAAATCTTCCTGCTTAATATATTTCTTAAACCAATAGTTACAGCAAACTCTGTAACATAGTCAAAATCAGAAAAAGAGTTGGCAGTGAAGTGCTGAATGATGACTGAAAAATCAAAGACAGCTTGTCAGGTTTTCTTCAGTCCAGAAGAGCAGATGGGTAGATTTGTGCTACAGCAGCCAAACAAGGAAACTTCTTGACTAATCAGGTAGTTAATAAAAGTAAAAAACGCTGCAGGTTTAGATGGATAGTGTATTGTATGGATTCAGTCTTTGTTTCAGAGAATATAAATTACAGAGGGAAAAAAAGACCATGGGCTTTGTTACATGTTAATACCAATGCAGCTTTTTATCTCAATTACCTCACAAGCATCTCATCTTACAATCTCTTTGAAAAGAAGATGAAAAATATATTCCTGTGGCAGGTTTTAAGCTTACAAACTTCAAATAACTTCAAAGAAAAATCTTCAAATAGCCTATTTCTAAGCATCCTGAATGAGGATTAACAAAACCCGAACTATCATGGATGAAGAGATAGACAAGCCATCCAAGTAAAATCTCTATACCCACTTAACACAGTATGCTCAAAGACAAGACGAGGAAGTGACCATTATTGAGTTAGTACACAGTTCCGTACTTTGCAATGGGAACGCATTTAGTTAGCATTCCTGTTAAGTTCTGCCCCTAAGTTACTCCTACTCAGATTCTCCACCATCAGCCTGGGCGAGGGCACAGCAAATCCGTGATGGCATCGAGCTAAAATTGGCCACAAGCGGCCTGTGAGAATTCCGTGCATTTCTGGCACCGGAGAGAGGCTGCTCAACCACACCTATGTAACACAGCATTTTACATTTTCATCTTATTCAAGGCAAAAGAAACTGTGACTAGAAATAGCAGGTATGTAGCTGGCTAAAGCCCGAGCTGAGCCAGCAGAGCGATGATGCAGCAGAAGGAACGAGGCCTGCTGGGCACTCATGGACTGCCAGGCTGGCACGGAGCTCCGCACGGCCATTCAAACGTAAAAACCGCCACAGGGGTACACGCGAGAGCCCAGAAAAGCCAAAACGAGAACTACTGAACGCTTTACAAACATTACGGAGAAATTCCCGAAAACGTTCATTTTATTTAACCTTCCGGCGAGCTACTTTCGCTGACGCGGAGCCAGGGCCCCTCCTGCGGGCTGAGGCGGTGGGACTCGGCCCCGTGAGCTCTCCGGGAACGAAGGCTCCGCCCGGTGCCTCACAGGAGCTGGGGCTCCCCTCAGAGAGAGAGCACCGGCCCGGCGGCCGCATGGCCGGCCCCGCCAGGGCGAGCGCCGCCGCCGGAGCGGCTCCTCCCGCCCGGCCCTCGCTCCTACCTGCGGCGGCGGCTCGGCGGTGTCGGCGGCACGGTGCAGGTTGGGCACGGGGTACATGCAGGTGGGCAGGTGGCCCGGCAGCACCCCCGCGCCGTGCAGCGGCCGCACCTTGTACATCGCGGGCATGGCGGCTCCCGCCCCGCCGCACGCCCGCCGCGCCGCGCCGCCGCCGCTCCGCCCGGGCCCGCGCCCATTGGCGGAGCGGCCCTTACTGACACGGGCCGAACCCAATGGGATGCGGGCGTTCCTGCCCGCCCGGCTGGCATTGGCCAGGATCGATGCCCACAGGGCAGTGGGCGGGCCGAGCCGCCGGGTCGGGGAGCGCCGCGGGTGCGGGTGCGGGGCGGGCGCGCTGCGGCCGCTGCCGGCGCTGAGGGAGCGGGGCGGGATTCTGAGGAGAGCGCGGCGCGTCCCGCCCCGCCGGGGCCCCGATGGAGGCGGCTGCGCCCTGGTGAGTGTGTGCATGCACCGATCCGGCACCGGCCCTGGCCCCGGCCTTGGCATCCCCCCGTCCAGGCCGCTTTGCTCCCCTCACGGGGGCCGTGCTCCCCTCACGGGGGCCGTGCCCCTGCCGCCGTCGCGGTTCCGGCTTCCCCCCGGTTCCTGGCTCCCCTCCCGGCTCGCCTGAGTGGGGTTTGCTGCCCTCTCACCGCCCTGATTTGCTGTCCATCTGTCCGCAGCCCTCAGCCCGCCGGGGCCATCCGGCCCATCGACCGCGGCTCTGTCCATCGCATCTGCTCGGGGCAGGTTGTGCTGAACCTCGGCACTGCCGTGAAAGAGCTGGTGGAAAACAGCCTGGATGCCGGAGCTACCAACATCGGTAACTCTTCCTCGATTTTCATAACTTTTCATAGGTTCCTAAAGCACGTCGTTTTCCTCAAAACCGAGTGCACGTTAACAAATCTGAGCTAACGCTTTCTGTCAGGGCCAAGCGTGTTTTAGTGATTTTACACCTTAGGTTAATAAAACATGCTGATTTCCAGGCTCCAGCTGCATTCCTAGTAGCATGTGAGATTGTGTTATTAAATTTCTGGCTCTTTTGGCCACTAAAAATGTGTGGGGTATGCAGCAATGGTGATCAGGCTGTGCCTGCTGGCCTTAGGCTAGCACAGGGTAAAGGCAGGGCTGGTTTCCAGAGCTCCCAGGATAGTGGCTTGGGATAATCGGGAAAACTTCTGTTCAGGCAGAAGTTCAGTGAAGCTTAACTAAATGGACCTACAGACGGGTTTGAATTAGATTCACCTAACTTTTGACAGCTATCAGGATTTTTGTTTGTTTGTTTGTTCAATTTTGACATGGAAAGCTGTTACTTGAAAAATTGACTTCAAGTGAAAAATTGATACTGAACACCATGTGTGAACATAAAGAATCAAAATACTTTACAACTTAATTTTGTAGATATAAAACTTAAAGATCATGGAGCGGAACTGATAGAAGTTTCAGATAATGGAGGTGGAGTGGAAGAGGAGAACTTTGAAGGCTTGAGTAAGTTGATTTTTTTTTCATAATTTATATTTGGGCATTTTGAAAGTGGGTTTTCAATAAGAAAGCCACTTTTTTTTTTTTAAAAAAAAGCAAATTTCCTAAGTTTAATCATATTTAATGCATACTTGGCTTTTATATAATGCGTGTGTGACCTGCGAGACTTGAGCAACACTAGGCTGGTGTTCTGTAGTGCTCTTGTGGTTATAGTTCCTGTAACTCAGAAATAGTCTTTGGTTTCATTGCTTATTTAAGTGGCACAAGCAGTACAAATAATCACAGAGGAGAAAATCCTGTAAATGTTCATGTGGATTAATTAGTGTTTAATCACTGATCATTGCTGAAGGAGTTGAGCTGTGTGTAAGTGACTGCTTTGGGAAGGTGAATTATAAACTTGATTTGCTGAAAGGGAGCTGATGTTGCACTGACTGTCAAACTTCCCATTTGCTAGTTTGAAATTGCACAAAATGGGAGCAGAAACGATACCATCTGATGAATCTAACCACTGCAACAGGAATGCTGGCATTTATTTTCTGCTATAACAACTAGGAATCTTTTCACCTTAGGTTATTACTCAGTAGCTTTGGTGTTCAGTGTCTGTTATTGGTACATCAGAAACTCTCTCTGCTGCTGTTCCAGGACAGTGAAAGTTCAGGGGTGCTGCTGCTAGGTCAGTTTGTTCCCTGGTGGTTGGTGCTGCACTGGTGGTGTGGATTGAGTCCTCCCCAGCTGCTGTGGGGGACTGGGCTTGTGCCTGTCCTCTGTCTTCTGTGCCCAGCACAGGCTGCAGCTGTTTTCTGGCAGAGCAAACTCTGTGACAGGTACAGCAGCAGCAGAGACAGGCACTGTGCCCTGCTCTGAGGCATCTTGTAGTGCTTATACCAGTAATGCTGAATGAATCTGTGGTGTAAGTGTGGGATAACAGGTGCATCTGAGGATTTTAAAGAGATCTCGTTTATAGGAAAAAGGGAAAGCAAGCAGTGTTTTGTCTTTAATCATTATGTAAAGTACAATGAATAATACAGAAGGTTTTTTGCTTCTTGACATGCATACAAAATCTACTTGCATAGACCAGTGTCACTTTGAACTGAAATATGTATTTGAAATATCTTTTTCCAGCTCTGAAACATTATACATCAAAGATACAAGATTTTTCTGATCTGATACATGTTGAAACATTTGGGTTTCGAGGTGAAGCTTTGAGTTCACTGTGTGCATTAAGGTAATTAATATTATTTGTTAGTAGTAGAAAGTTGCTGTATGCACAAAAACACCCTTTCAGTTTACCACTATTGATAAAATGAGGCTTTGGAAACTTGCAGTTCCTTACTGTTAGGTCAATTTTGAGCAGTAGGTTGCACAACATCCTGAGTCCTTTCCAACCAAAATTATTCAGTGATTCTGAACACCTAATTGGTCATTTTATGTACAAAATTTAACTTAAGTATGCAGATCTTCACAGGGTGGGACTGTGTATTTGCATGAGTATTTGATCCTCTGATGTAAAGCACTGTAATGTTTTAAGTGCTGATTGTTAAATTGTAACTCATTAAAACTGTACTTAAATTTCCTTCAGACCAACTATACATTTTAAATCAGCTTTTGTACACAGTGCTGCTGGTATCTATTAAAATGAGGAATGTAGTGTTCAACAAAACTAGATTTTAACATTGAATTTTATAAGAGAGGAATGAAAGGGATACAAATAAGAACGTTTGTATTGTAGCTAGGAAAATGTTACACTACCCTGAAGAGCAGGTTCTTAGTTGTTTATGGTGAACAGTTAATTAAGTTAATAGTATTGCTGTAGTTTCTATGCTGATTGTCTTGAGGAATAGATAAGATAATGCAGTGCTCAGTGAATAATTCTGTTGCCTCTTTCCTCCCGTTAGTGATGTTACCATTTTTACCTGTCATAAGTCAGCAAAGGTTGGGACTCGTTTGGTGTTTGATCACAATGGCAGAATTACTCAGAGGACTCCTTTCCCACGACAGCAGGGAACCACTGTCAGCATCCAGCAGTTGTTTTATACGTTACCAGTGAGGCATAAAGAGTTCCAAAGAAACATCAAAAAGGTCAGGTCAGAAACTCTCAATTCAAACGGGTGTCATACCCCAGAATTTATTCACTGCTGAATGAAATTCAGTTCTCTGTAGAATACATTGATTACAGACTATTCCATGCCTGTCTTACGTCTTAATCAAATAAGAAAAGTCTTCTTGTGTGCTTTTCTTTTATGCTTTGCAATATTTGGGTTTAAAGGTACATTCTCAGATTTTAAGATTTTGAAAAGAATCCTTATCATGATCACTAATGTGTATTTTAAAACCAGGGTCTGCTGTGTTGTAGCTAAAAATCAGTCTTGTAAACATCCTGTTTATTTTTAAAGTACTATTTTTCATATATATATGAATTTTTAATTTAGTTGGTAAATAATATATATTTAATTTTTAATTTAGTTGGTAAAGATTTTAAGAACTATAAAACTCCCCCCCTCCTTGTTACCTGCAGATATTGAATGCTTTGTGTATACATTTATGTTTTAAAAAGAGACGTTTCATATAAATATGAACTTTCTTTTTTCCTTTAATAGGAATATGCAAAAATGGTCCAGCTGTTGCAGGCCTACTGCATTGTTTCCAAAGGAGTGCGGATTAACTGCACCAATCAAATTGGCCAAGGGAAAAAAAGCTGTGTGATATCCACTGCTGGAAGTCCCAGTTTAAAGGAGAACATTGGAGCAGTATTTGGACAAAAACAGGTATGACTTTTTTTATTGAAAAGGGAGATAATGTAGCTGTATAGAGGGATTTTTAATGTGTAATGAAGTGTGAGAGGATGGAGTGTTGGCCTGCAGCACACCCTACAGGTTGACAGAGGAGAAACACCGCAGCCTCCACGTCTTCCTCTGAAAGTCCTGGATCTGCTCAGAGATGTTTTATGGAAGAGAAATGATTTAGGAGATGGGCTTATGGCTTAATATCTCTCTGAAACCAGTTTTAAGCGCTGTTGTACCAGAAAACAGCTGCATGTCACAAGAACAAGCAATTTAGAGAAATCCTAAAAATGGTGTGATGTGAAAGTCTTAACTGAAGAACAGAAAACTGAGGAGTATCCAGCTTTTTCAAGCTCCTCCTGTGAAAATAAGTTCTATTGGTGTTCTGGTTAACCTTTAAATGGGATTGCAGTCAGCCCCTATAAAGCTGTAGACTGTGATGCTTCCTAAGGAATGGCTCTAAGAATAATTGTTATCCTCTAGATGAGAGCAGAGATGAAAGAAAGCTCAAAAACATTTTCCCTGCAACTGTATATTATAATCATCAGAAATATTGAGTGCTTGACAGCTGCTGGCTGTTGGTAAACACTTTTTGCCTCCACAGTGCCCATGCAGAGATCTCAAAGCCTGTTCATGCTGTGGCTGAAAGATGAGATGGAAGATGTAACTTTGTCCTGCCACGTGGCACCGAGCATAGCTGAAAATTGAGTGTTATCTGAATAGAATGTTTAGCTTATAGCCTGTTTTTTAATATTGAATACTTAAATTCATAGAGGCTGCTCTAATGGCAGAAAAATAATAGTGGCATGACTGGAAAAATGTTTGTGGTAAACATAACTGTTCTTAGGGAGCTTGTGATTCAAATAACAGATTTTAAAATAGTTTTGTTGTCCTTTCAACAGAAACTTCTGTTACTCTTTTTGCCTGTTATTTTAGCATAAAACTTATTTAGGTCATAGGTATGTCAAACTGTCAATTATTTTGTTGTTCTCTCTGTGTACATTTAAAGTAAGGGTCTGTGAAATAACTAAGGCACAGGTTGTGATATCAAAGGATGAGAACAGCCATTTATTAAAGGCATTGTTCTGTTTCTCAGTGAACAGTGCTGTTGTCTTCTACTACTATTTTTTTTTTTTCAGTTGCAGAGCCTTATTCCTTTTGTTCAGCTTCCTCCTAGTGAAGCAGTTTGTGAAGAATATGGACTCAACCCTGCTGACATGCCACAAAATCTGTATAGGTAATTAGAAAAGTACAAACCACTGTTGCCTGTGGCATTTTACCATAAACTAACATTGAAAATAAAAAAGTAAAAGAAATAAAAAGGTGGTGTGGTTTATAGTATTAAAAAGAGCCAAGAACAGCATGGTAGATATTGGGATGCAGTTTTGTAGTAGTCTTTGTCAGATAAGAAACTGGGAGAGGAAATGTGTATATTCCTATTCATTGGTGTTTCCTTAACCCCTTATAAAATGCTTTCCCTTTAAGCACACTTTTCTCATCCATTTTACCTTACCCTTACATTATTTATCCAACAGCATTACTGGCTTCATTTCTCGTTGTGATCACGGTGTGGGAAGGAGTGCGACAGACAGACAGTTCTTCTTTATCAACCAACGTCCCTGTGATCCAGCAAAGGTGAGGGGTTTATTTTTCCATCATCACCCCCACTAACTTGTTCAGTGTTCTCTGAAAACCTCAGGATTAGCAGCTCATGTGCATGTTTGTTTCTTGGTGGTGCAAGTTCCTGTGTCTCAAGCATCTGTCTTATTTGTGTGAACAAGAGCTCAGTCATACAATCTGTGTTTTAGTATATTAATTAATATACACTGGGGCAAAATAGAAGATAATAGTATTGAAGTTTATGGTTTTTTCACCTTTTTTGCAGGTTGTCAAGATTGTGAATGAAGTTTATCACTTACACAATAAACATCAGTATCCATTTGTTGTCCTTAACATTGGGGTAGATTCTGGTATGTTGTGAATAATTTTTAGTAACTTCAGTAAAGGCTATTACAATTTACTCTTCAATGACGTTTTTATTTAGAGAATATTGTAATTTTCATCTGTATGACTTCCTGCACTCTGGGGATTTTTTAATACTCAGTTAGTGAGGGAGAAATAGGGTCTAGCTGTGGTTCCACTACTTTTCCCCTCCATTTTTTCTATACTCAAAAGTAACGTCTTAAGTGATGAGGAAGAGGTCAGCTTAAATACAAGAAAACTTTTGTCATGTTTTTTTTTTTTTGCTGGAATATTGAGACAGTTAAATCTGATTTGCAGACAAAATGGCAAACAAACCAGAGCTAATTCTGGGTAATAACATTTCATTTTATTTGTAAAGCAGTAATTTTTTTCTTTTTTTTTTTTTCCAGAGTGTGTTGATATCAATGTAACTCCTGACAAAAGGCAAATTTTACTTCAGGAGGAAAAGTTTTTAATAGCAATTCTGAAGACTTCTCTGATGGAAATGTTTGGTAGTGATGTTAACAAACTGAATGTCAATCAGAAACTTCTGGACATTGCAGGTAGGACAGAAAATGTGGAAGTTTTGGGTATGATATATGGCCGAGAATTCAAGATGGAAAAAAGTGTTTTTAAAAACCCAAAGAAGAAATGAAAAAAAAATTAAATGAAAATAAAGAAGGACCCTGCATTATTAAGTGATTGTTATGGTAATTACACATGCCAGCACAGCAGGATTTACAGTCAACTTTATGAGGAAAAAATTAGCACAAAATTAATTGATAATGCTCTCATTCATTAAACTCTTTTGATAATATAAATATAAATAATTGTGCTGATTGGACTGATTACTGTTCCAGTTTAAAAAGAGACTACAGATTCATTCTTAGTAGCAGCCCATTAGGTGTCTTCAAGATGTACCTGTTTCTGTGTTTGTTATTAATGCATTTCAGCCCCATACTCATTGTCTGAAGCTTCAGGGCTCCTTTGGACAGTTTGCTATTTTTCTACCTCTTTTCATTCCCTTTATTAAAGCACATCATTTAATTCATGTTTCCAGCTAACTTAGAATCTTGAAATACTCTGTATCCTGATTTCATTAGGCAACTTGAAGACTCTTCCTGAAGAGACAGAAAAGCCTCAGGCAGAAATGCTGTCTGACTCTGAGACTAAAAATCCACGTGGTGAAGGCAAAAGAATAATGACTCTTGCCAGATTAAGGGAGTCGTTCTCTCTCCATCAAGGAGCAGAAAGTAATTTTCAAGGCTCTAAAAAGGTGAAACAGCAGCACAGTTCCCCTAGACAAAGGTTACTCCATACCACTGGGGGCACTGTAAAGATTCAGAAGGCTGTCTTGGCTAAGGAGGCTGAGAGTTGTCCTAAGCTGGACTCAAGGGTGTCAGTTCCAAGGAGACACTTGAGAAAATTAGAAGATAATGCAGATTCTGGGTTCTGTAGTATTTCTGAGTCAGATGCTGGATGTAGTACACCAGAAGCTGGAAGCTGCATCAATAGTGAAAGTGCTATTAATTCTGAAGAAGAATTCTGTAGCACAGAAGAACAGATTCAGAAGGAATGTCTTAAAACTGCTGGATGTAGTAAGAAGTCACTGGATTGTGATGTTCAGGTCTTGGGCACTGAACCCAGGTTAGATCAAGTGAATGACTGGACTGATCAAAATGAGCTCTCTCAAGAAGCCAATAGTTGTTCCCCAAGAATAAAACGTTTTAAAAGCAGAAACTTTAAAAGTGAAGCAGATGATTCCAAGGCAGTTAAATATCCTGAAGTGAAGAACACTACTGTTGATGTGCTGGTGGAAGTTAAAAAGAAAATTGTGCCTCTTGAATTCTCTATGAAGGTTTTGGCAGAAAAGGTAAAAAAGGCAATACAGCAACAACAGAAGAATACAGAAACTGAAAACTACAGAAGATTTAAAGCAAAAATTAGTCCTGGGGACAATAAAATAGCAGAAGATGAATTAAGAAAAGAGATCAGGTATTTCTGCTTTCACTTGCTTGGTATATTTCATTCATCAGCTAATAAAATTAGTTAAGAAAGAATATAAGACTTATTTGGGGGGTGGGCAGGAGACTTACACGTACCTGTTAGTTTTGGGTCTAATTAATATAAATTTTTTATTTAATGTCACTAAAAAGTTCATTTGATGAGTTATTTTGCTGACAGAGCAGCTAGTTGAACTAAGTGCAAAAGAATATGGAAAAAGACACTAAAAAGGCCACAAACATCGTAGATTTGGCTTAGATCAGCCTTGTAAATTGCAGTGCAGTCAGAGAAACACCAAATTTCATGACAGATAACAATGCACTGAAAAGACTGCATAGCTCAAATTTCTTCCTCGTGTGAATGAAATTTGGTGAGACTTACCTGGGAAAATAAGTTACATTCAGGTGGTCAGCAGATGGTAAAAGTCTGTGATTTGTTAATATTTGGATTAAAAAAATGTGTTAGGAAAGTCTTCTAATTGGGAAAAGAAGGCAGATGTGTCAGCTGCCTTCAAAACCACGATGCCATCTTCAGTGTTACTTACTTGGACTATTGCCACACTGCCTGCTTCTAATTTTGTTGTCACAAATGGGGGAATCCTGAACAAGTCCTGTGATAATGATGGATTGTGTTCTGCCAGTAATGGCCTCATCAGTCAGTGAAAGATTCTCAATAACTGTACGTTTTTTACATTTATATCCTGCTTAAGTGAGATTTTTTTAAAATATAAAGTGTGTTCTTCAAGGGAGAAAAAGAGGTTTTTAAGTTTTTAGGTTTTTAAGGTTTTTTTACATGGTAAAAAAAAAGAGGTTTTTAGGTTTTTAAGTTTTTTTTACATGGTAACTGATTCGGTGTAATTTATAATCTCTTTATATTTTTTGTATACAGTAAAGAAATGTTTGCAAAAATGGAAATCATTGGCCAGTTCAATTTAGGGTTTATAATAGCAAAGTTGAATTCTGATCTTTTCATAATTGACCAACATGCTACTGATGAGAAATACAACTTTGAGATGTTGCAACAACACACTGTTCTCCAAGGTCAGAAGCTGATAGTGTAAGTATTTTCAGTGTTTTAACAAGAACATTTTTTTTAATTAATTCAGTGTTTCAGAAGGATATCTAGGATTTATATTTATGTAGCATTTCACACGTTCAGAACACTTGAGACTAAAGTGGTTTTTATATTCTGTGCTTCAAAGAGTCAGTCCTCCCATGAAACATCAATTCCATGGATGCAGTTGTCACTGTGCAGCAAGTCAGTGGTCAAACAGATTTCCCAGAGGGCTTTCATAGCATCCCACAGTTAGGTAGGATATTGGAAACTGCTCCTGCAACAAGGAATGCTGCCCAGCTTCATTCTGCTGAGTAACACTTGGAAGTAGCTGTTCACTAGTGAGATTATTTCTTTTAACAAAGCAGACTGAAAAGTTTTACCACAGAGCTCTATATTAAGTATCTCTAGGTTGCTTCTGAAATCTGTCTTAAGTGCTCTGCACTGTTTAGCTGTACAACACCATCTTTTTCTCTCTCTTTCAGGCCTCAAAATCTCAATTTAACAGCAGTAAATGAAACTGTATTGATTGAAAACCTGGAAATATTCAGAAAAAATGGGTTTGATTTTGTCATAAATGAAAATGGTGAGTTTGGACCAGAATTGCTGGAAGTAAAAGAGTTCAAAGGTTTAATCTTATTTATTATGCAAAAATTCCCTTGGGTGTTATCAGAAACTTTGAGATAAGATGCATTACTGTATATGGGATGTTTGTTTTTTAAGACTTACAATTCTGTGGTCTCTGCATGATGTAACAGAACATTGTAGATTATTTGTCTCGCCAGCTTTTTACAAAAGTTTTTGAAGACTCTCTGGAGTCACTCTTTGGCTATATGACTGGATGTGCATTTTCTGGATATGTTACATTAAAATCCTTTTGTTTCATTAGTACACTTGTAGGGATAAATGCAGGCAAGCAGTAAATGTAGTAATTTAAAATAAATAGATACCATTAATAACCGATCTTCTTTGGTTTCCTTATGGCTTTAGTACTGACTTCCTTTGTTCTTTTGAGCAAATTCTGGAACCTGCAAGCTCCTTATTGTTTCCTTTAATACATTGAGGATAGTGAAAATGCAGTGAGGTACCACTTTGCTATTTGGGAAGTCACTGCACATTTTTTCCATAGTCTTCATTCCAGAATATCCCAGGGTTTATTTGGTCTAAAATGGCTACTAATTATCAATCTCTTACCATCATAAATCCTTAGTGATTTTGCAGTCACATAAACTCAAAATAGTTTCATAAACCAATTGTTCTTTGGAATTGAAGGGTTTGTCGGAAAGTAGATCTTCCTGCTTTGAAGTTTGCAATCAATTTTTTGTTAACGTCAAAAGGGCATCTGCCATAGTTACCACTTTGGTTAGTTAATTACATCCATCAAAAGTTTCAATTTAAACAGTGGTATATACACACATCACATCATATTAACGTTTTAAAGTAGTTTCTCAGTTTTTCTCTCAAGAAAAAGTAATTTCCTCTATTTCTCAGATTCTTTATTATCCTTGCAAACCTTCCAGCTCCTGTAACTCAAAGAGTTAAATTGGTGTCATTGCCAACAAGCAAAAACTGGACTTTTGGTCCACAAGACATAGATGAGCTGATCTTCATGTTGAGTGACTGCCCTGGAGTGATGTGTAGGCCCTCCAGGGTCAGGCAGATGTTTGCTTCTCGAGCTTGCAGAAAGTCTGTAAGTACTGCACTTGATATTTGTGTTCAAACAGATAAATACCACGTTTCCTGATGTAGTATAGGTGGCTGTGTCTGTGTGTGTCTTGCAGGGCAAGTTTATTTACTGCTGAGTGTCAACAGCTAACATCCTTCCATCTGTTCCTCATGTTTTTATCTAGTAGAATTTGGGGAAAACTCCTAGTAGTTTTTTATTTTGTTCCAAACTAAGCCATTTATGAAGATCATATTAGCTGTGTTTTGTCTTTTGGTTGTCTGGTAGGTTTCTTTGCTTTTAGTGCCTTGCACAGAATTTATTTACTGTGGTAGCTGAAGTACTGCTCTGGTCTGTGTCAGCTGGCAAATGAAAAAAGAAAATAATTGATTTTTTTTTCCTTTACTTGCAGGTGATGATTGGAACTGCACTGAATGTGCAGGAAATGAGAAAACTGATCACCCATATGGGTGAGATTGAGCATCCCTGGAACTGCCCCCATGGAAGGCCTACTATGAGACACATAGTCAGTTTAGACTTGATTTCACCAGAATAAGTCAGTGTCTGTTTATTAACATTTTTGTTTTTAATTCTTGGCAATATTTGGAGCCTTTATTGTGACTCTCTTATTTCGAGTAAAAAAATTTTAGCCAGTCTTCAGAGTTGGAAACAACAGCACTTGAAGGCATTCAGCAGGGTTTCCTTGTTATTCCTGTTGAATCATCAACACAAACATCCTGAAATTCATGTAAATAACCTCTCTTACTGCAATTTACTGTGTGTTGTACTTATCTGAGCAGCAATCAAAACTTTTATAAAATAAATATGTTTATATATAAAGATCAGGAGTAGGTGAGCCTCATTTACAGCAAATACACTGATTCTTAAAATGAAGTGGCATGTGAATTTAAGTCTCTAGGAATGCCATAAAACAAATACTAGCTTTCTGTGTTTATACATCGTGTATATGATAATTTTAAAGAAAATGAAAATGATACACAAGTTAAAGGGTTTTTTTGCTTATACCAAAGCTGTGTTTCTTTAGATAATGACTTAGAGCTTTAATATTGTATTTAATGATTAATTTACTGGTATCTATGTTTAAGGCTTGAATAGAATAATTTGTCTGGCATCTTTACTTTTGATTAGCATTGTTCCCTTCCAAATTCCAAACTAGTTTTTCAAGAACAGGGATTCCTTTTCTGACAGTGAATGTCTTGCCAGTCAGGTCAGCCCAAATTCTATCTCAGTACAATCCAAATAGTTAGAAAACCGTCCTTTTGAATCAGAAACCATTAAATTGGGTAGTGTAGCTAAGCTCTTCAAGTTCTGTATGACCCGAGTTTATGTTCCCTTCACACTCCATTTGCCGCTGATGGAGGGGTGGCCGTGATGCTGCTGCCGTTCCTCCAGTGCTCGGAGCCGCCCGTGCCGCTTCTCCAAGCGGCGTGGCAGAGCGTGCCCGTGCTACCCGGCACGGCTGTGGCCAGGAACCTTCCGCAAATTGTTGGTGTTGGGTGCGGAGCCGCGGTTTCGCTCCCCTGCGCTGCCGGTGCGGCAGCCGGCCCGGCGGGGCCCCGTCCCCGCGGCGGCGTTGTTGTGGCTACGGCAGCCCCGCGGCGCTGCGCCGGCACGGCGAGAGGGGCTCGGCGCCGGCCCGGCCCCGCCGGCCTCGGGAAGGGCTTTGGTAAGGGCTCGGCACCGGCTCCGCCGTCCCTCAGCCGGGGCTTGGTAAGGACTCGGCACGGGCCCGGCCCCGCCATCCCTCAGCCGGGGATCGGTGAGGGCTTGGCACCGGCCCGGCCCCGCCATCCCTTGGTAAGGGCTCGGGAAGGGCTCGGCACCGGCCCGGCCCCGCCGTCCCTCAGCCAGGGCTCGGTGAGGGCTCGGGAAGGGCTCGACACCGGCCCGGCCCCGCCGTCCCTCAGCCGGGGCTCGGTAAGGGCTCGGCACCGGCCCGGCCCCGCCGTCCCTCAGCTGGGGCTCGGGAAGGGCTCGGTGAGGGCTTGGCACCGCCATCCCTCAGCCGGGGCTCGGTAAGGGCTCGGTGAGGGCTCGGCACCGGCCCGGCCCCGCCGTTCCTCGGTAAGGGCTTGCCACCGGCCCGGCCCCGTCCTCCCCTGCTCGGGTGCCGGGGCTGCGGTCGCCCAGCAGCGGTGAGAAGCCGGCGGGAGCCTGAGGCTGTCCCTGCCAGCCCTGGGCACTGCGGCACTGGCGGGTTGGGCTCTTGCACTGCCAAGCGGTGATGCTGCTATCGGCTGTGATGCGATTGCTGCTGAGCCGGCAGTCCTGTAACCTTCAGGTAGCTCTCAACTGGCAAAATAACTACAAGATAGAGTGGTTAATCTGCAACTTGTAACTTGGAAGGCAAATTAAATCAATCATAGTAGTGCAGCTGAAACTTCCAAGAACTTGCTGAATACGTATCTTTGAGAAATGACTCTCAACTTTTCCATCTAATTAAATCTAATAGACACCTAAAAATCCAGTAAAGGTGATCTCCATGTGGCAAAAGTAAGTCTACTGATAACACTTCCATCACAGTGGTTTTGTTGGGAGACTTGGAGGTAATTCACAGACACTGCCCCCTGCTAACCCTGTGGCCTCCCTGCCACAAGCTGCCACGCCTGCCTTGAGGAATTGCTGTTGCAGAAATAACTTAAATACAGGCATAGATAATGACAGAAATATTGATTAATTTTTTTGTAATAGTCTGTTTTGGGTTTTTGAACTAGTTTATAGCGTAAAAATATTTATATAAGACAGAAGTAAATTTTCGTTTTTCAGGAGGAAAATACACATTGAGACAGTCCAGTAGCCATGCCAAAAGGCAAGAAGAAAGATGTCAAGAAGAAAGATGCCAAGAAAGATGCTAAGAAGGAAGCTGGTGAGAAGTCAGAAGAATCTTTAGGTCCTACAACTGAGAGTAGCTTAACAATACAGTCAGATTTGCAGAATGAGCCAGTGAGTGAAGAAACTCAGGCAATTCCAGAGGCACCAGATAAAGAGCCAGAGGTAGAGGAACCACCAGTCCAGGCTGTTCCCCCATTCCACGAGGAGCCTATTCTTGCTCAAGTGATTATAAAAAGGTAAACTTCTTACAAATACATCATTGAAGTCAAGAACTCTCATTCAGGTATCTCTGCTGTAGCCAGTGTCATACAAACACAGATTTGACTCTTGTTTTGAAGCAGAAAATCAGGTTATTGAGACCTAGTAGCAGTGACACCTTAGGAGAGTGTCACAGGAGAGACACAGGAGAAATATTACAAGGAAGGTTCAAAAAATTAGAAATTTTCTTGTAGCTCATTATTCTACACAAGATGTAACAGCTGACCTCTGTGTAGACCGTGGTAAATCAAAGGTAATTTATTATATGTGGTTTAGATCTATTAGCAGTGACTCGAAATCTTAATCTTTAGTTTGTTTTCTTTGTAGCTATGAAGGTGAAGAAGTTGATGGATTCTATGAGGGCGAAGGATTTATATGTTTTGAGGGAGGAAATACATACAAGGTGAGTGTATAAATTTAAAAAAACAGTAGTAATGGAATAAGTTCTCTCTCAAGAGCACTGAGAAGCATTGAAAGCTCTGTTAGTTTCTGGCATTAAAACTCTTGATTTGAAACCAGTAGTTGGAGGGGAATTAACATGTCATTCTTTTGAAATCTTACAGTCACTGTAGGCTTCAGCTGGGCTAAGAATAAATCTGCAAATGATGCTATTCTCTTCGTTTTGAAGGGTCAATTTTCTAAAGGACGTATGGATGGACAAGGGACTTACACATGGGCTGATGGAGTAAAGTATGAGGTAAAGTACAATTTAAGTTATAACTGAACACAATGACACCCAATTAGATGTGCAAATTAAAGGAAAGTAGATGAGTTGCAGTAGTTGGTACAGTGCAGGTGGTAACTGTGGAGCTGTGGCAGTGATTTCAGTCGCAAGCCTGACTTGTCCCAAAAAGTTGGGGAACAGAGTCTTAGTTTTTAATGTTGTAATTTAATCTTTCAGGGAACATTTATTAAGAATGTGCAGATGTTTAATGGCCGTTATACCTGGAGTGATGGCAGTGTTTATGAAGGATCAATCAAAGATGGACTTAGGCATGGATATGGATTTTTCAGGAGTGGTACTCGTCCAGTTAGTTACTATGGTGATTGGTGCAATGGTAAAAGACATGGAAAGGTCAGTAAGAAGTGAATGAGAGCATGTGCTCCAGTGATACCTTCAAAACCAGCAAGTGTTACTATGCAAAGATTTTGCAAAAGTGTTTTGTTCTGTTGCATGGTCTTCTGCTGTGTAGAAATTTGTTTCTCCTAGGGAGTTTCTCTGAGGTTGTGAATACAGTTAATAGTGTAGACCTACGTTGGAAGTAAAATTCTGAATGGGTCAGAAAACTGATCTACCTCAGAGTGAGTACTGTAATTAAGATGCCAAGGTTAGCTCTCTTAAAGTATTTCCAAGGGATTTGCAAAACGTGGTAGACTTTGATGTAATGTAATAGGATTTTTCTTTTGAACACTTGGTGTTTTCTAAGGTTTTACTTAATATTTATTGAAAGAGGTTGCTTTTTAAATTTAATTGTATCCCTTCAGTTGCTTTCAGTACAGTGAATCAAAGTGACTCTAAATATTAGAACGTGATTACAAGTGTCGTATCATTTGTATGTGGTGTTTTATTCATGTAGATGAATATTTAGGTATTTAAATTGACTAAGCTCTTTGTTTCAGGGTGTAATTTATTATGATGAGGAACGTACCTCCTGGTATTCAGGTGACTGGGTAAATAATGTCAGAGAAGGACAGGGATTGAGACGGTAAATATGATAACACTTGTTCTTACCCTCACATTTTTCTATTTTATGTGTATTATGTTACAGTTTCTTGTGTTGTTTAAAATGGGTACAAATGCTGTCATTTCATAGTAGTGTGTACGTTCTGCAGTGGAATAAAAAATGTACAAAGTGATTTATGATAACAAAACAGACCTTCTTTACAAGTTTATTTTTATGTGCAGTATTTCTACTGACCATTCGCACAAAAGAATAGCTAAAGACAAAACCCCAAATCAGCTGTGGGAAACCACAATTCAATATTTAAAACCAAACACACTCAATTGATTTGAGCAGATGGAGCTGCCTTATGAATAAATGACTTATCTATAGAGTTAGATATGAACAAATATTTTTAATGGCTATGGCAAAGACTATTTGGGAAAAGGAGCTGGCTAATTTTTTAGTGATTTCTAAATTAAAAATAGGAGGTAAACAGTGGCTACTCAAACCTCTGTATCCATGTCATAGGGAGTCAATTTTCAATTTAATGCTTATATTTAGCCTTAATAAATTCTAAATTTATTAGCAATGAGGATCAGCATAGAATTTAGTATGAATTAACTTTTGTTGGTGTTTTGCAGCTACAGGTCTGGAAATACCTATGAAGGTCAGTGGAAGAAAAATCTACGACATGGACATGGTAAAATGATATGGTGGACAGTTAATCAACAGTACACAGGACAGTGGGTGTGTGGCATACAGGTATTAATTTCTTCCCCAGAAACCTTTCTTTAGTTCAGCATCTGTCCACTGCTCTAGGAAAGAAAAATAGGGAGTTTTGTGCAATATCCAAGGAGCTTTGTACGATTTTTGCTGGTTGAGATAGCAGAAACATGTTCTTTACTGTAAATTGATTCTCATGTTAGCAATATTCAAATTGTTAAAAGGCTTTTGATTTAGTCTTATAAAATCAAAATTTAATTCCCTAGTGGAAAATATAAACATTTTTTCAATAAAAAAAGACTTAAAGAAGTGTTTGTGACTTAGCTTGAGCTATGACTGCAGCAGTAGGTATATGTGGCAGTTTATTTCTGTGTCACCTGTGAAATATTAGACCATACTGTTCCCTCTTGGAAAAGTTTTATGATGGAAGACAATTTTGTGGCATTTTCAGTTCCTTCCATTTATTATTCTGTTTCAAAAAGAATGTGAGCTACTTGCTCTGTCTTTTCACTCTGCTTAAAATTGTCAAGGAGTCCAGCTTGTGTAGCATGCTGGCTCTGTGGCATGGTGTTCCTCACCTGGCTGTTCAGCACTGCAGGAGAAGGATTCAGGGAGGAAGGGTGGGTGTCTTTAGGGGTCCTGTAGTAGAGCTTGCTCAACTCTGTGTTGATGCAGTGCATCCTCTGGGTGCTTCTCCCAGGCACCTTTGTAGGATGTAGTTCTGTGCCTGCTTTGAAGTGCTGCAGCCATCAGCTGGGGGCTTTCATTTCAGAGAATTGCCAAAGTCTGGACTTATTTTTTAAACACACCATTTTTTTTTCAGCATGGATTTGGCACCCACATATGGTTTTTAAAGAGAATGCATGTATCTCAGTATCCTCTACAGAGTGAATACACAGGTTATTTTGTAGAAGGGAAGCGCCACGGACATGGGCTGTTTGTATATTCTAATGGAGCACTGTACAATGGAGAATGGGTTTGTAATAAGAAGCATGGCAGGGTGAGTACTGACAAAACTACAGACAACAGCAGAACAAACTGTTCTGCCCTGTATAGAGGATCTCTAGATTTCGGTTCAGCAAACTACATTCAGTTTGCAGTGTGGATGGAATCCCCACACAAAGGGCAGAGAGTCCACTGAAAGCAGTAGGAGTATTTCCAAGGACACAGGTTGACTCTGTGGTTAGATGTGTTTTGTGTGTACCAAGACATACATTTCACTGTGGAGATTTTCAATGCAATAGGTGCATCTTGAGTTTTGCAGTGATTGGTCAGAATTTCACAGTTCCACAGCGAGCTAATGGATTTCAAGCTGTCCTTGCATAGAGAGGTTCTTACATAAAACAGACTTTTGAAAAAATTCTGAGTGGAGTGCCACATATGCAAAGTAAGGAGAGCAAACAAGTCTTTCTATGTGGGGGAAAAATACTTTTCAAATATATATATAGGCAGTTCTTTATCCCAACAATGTACCTATTTAATGGGTGACAAGATGCATTATAAAAGAGGGTAGGAAAAATTATTTTGCTGTATTTTATTTCATATATTGCATTTTAGCTAAGATTCTGAAAAGGAGATTGGACTGAGAGCATTGGTGTTATTTTTTAGGATCTTTGTTTCACATTATAATTAATCTGTCTGTAGGGTGTGTTTGTCTCTGCGAAAGGTCGAACTGTTTCAGTTGCGTTCAGAGACGATTGTCCAGAGGAATGTCCTGACCATCCAGGGGCTGCTGTGAAAGCCAAAGAGCAGGGAGCCCCTGGCACAAGGAGGCATTTTGGCACTAGTGAGTAGCTTAACAAAGCAAATTTTACTCAGTTCGCATTTTGTTGTTCCATTTTACTGTAACATAAAACCGTTTGTACATACTCAAGAATCAGACATATTTCTTCAAAGAACTTAGATAAAAATGGAGGTCATGGCTTTTGCTTCCATGCTGCGTTTCCTGTGAGTGACACTTGGAGTGGAGTGACACATCCACACCACATCTTGTGATGGATGGAACACTGCTGTCTGAAAGTTTCACAGCTTATGTAATGTCTGCATTTCCTTTTGGTTAGGGGTTGATTTTACAAAATTGCTTGTCAAAATTGAGTTGTTATGCTGTTATGTGTTGTTATACTTCTCACTATGAAGGAATCTGTTGTTCCAAGTCAGTAATATAAGAAGGAATAATACATGTTTTGGGTTTTTGTGTGTATATATATTAAATTTTGTTTTAGTGTATTCTAACTTATTTAATTTGCATGGTAGAAGAGAGCACAATCATTAATGCCTTGGGAAAGACTTCTATTCTGGGATCAGATGTTGAGTTGGATTTATTTTTGCTGCTTCAGTTGTTTCCAAAGGAAGACATTGAGGAAGAAGTGGAACAAGTAAGAGTCTACTGTTTGATACTACTGATATTATGTTTTATATTATTTTATTTCTGGTTTATTTGTGTTAAAGTAACTCTTTCCATTAAACAATTATTCAAAAATCTGAAGGCCATGAACACCAAAAAGCAAAAAGGATTAATAGACAGTATTGCCTCTTCTGACCTTCCACTAAAAAAGGCCAATTAAAAGTAGGTTAACATCTGGAAAGGCATTGAGCAACCAGTTTTAGCTACTCTGAGGTTTGTCTGCTGTCAGAAGATAATTTATTTTTATCAGTCACCAAAACCCATGTATTAAAACTACTTTTGAGTAATACTTTTGTGAACACTTAGCCAGGGATATGCTCTTCTAAGTTGCAAGGTCAAATAATTATCTGCCCAGTTACAGGATCAATACAAACTGATCTCTGCTTGCTTTGAGATGATGCTGAAAACATATCTGGCTTTCTTTAGGTAGAATTGGCTGTGTTGAGTTATATTTCAAAACTGAGAAAAGCCTACCACTTCTACAGTGCCTTAGGCCGCCATCATTCTCCTGACAACATTTGTTACGCCCTGACTCAGCTGCAGTTTTGGAGGTTTCTGAAGGACTGCAGGTTTCATTTCTCCTCCCTAACTCTGGCTGAAATGGATCGGCTGTTGCAAGGTTTGTGTTCCTGCTGATCAGGGTCTAGAATGAAGGAATTTTAATAGCAAGCTGTGGAGAGTTGGAGTGGCAAGTTCTCCTGGCAGCTCAGCTCTGGGAGTTCAGTGGCCCTGAGTCAGTACCTCTGTGCCCGTGAGATCTCAGAGGATGAATTTACACTACTCTGGGCACTTCTGGTCCTTAGGTGAGAAAATACGAAATCAAAATACAACATAAAAAACTGCACTGAAGAGCAATCAGTTCAAAATACATATTTACTCCTGGTTTTGCCATTACTATTACAGTATCAAGAGAGAGAGAAGTAGGAAAAACAAATATTTTTTTTTTTTTTTTCAGTGTTCTTAACTTTAGTTTGCATGTAGTATGTTTTTTTTTTTCTTCCATAGAGCCAGTTAATCAATCAATTCCCTTTAGACCTGCAGTGTCCTTAGCATGTGAAGGGTTTATCTCCAGCTTTGAATTCCCTTTTATTTCTGTATATGCTGAGTGGATGCATTTCTAGAAAGGGAATTGTCCAAGATCCAGCTACAGGTGGACAGTTCTCCCTTGACCTTTATTTGGAAGTGCTGCATTGTCTGGTTGGAGTCTTCCAGGAGTGTTGTTACACTGTGATAGGTGGAGATGGAGAGGATAAGAAAGGCTGACAAATCAATATGCCTATAAGCATTTTAATGTACATGAGAACAGTAGAGATTTGGGTTTTTTTAATTTTTTAGGTGATAAATCATTTGACAATATACATCGTCCTCATGAGATAGTAGTGTTCAGAACATTTTTATCCTACCTCGTTCATCTGGCATTTCATATCTATCATGAAGAGTGCAAGTAAGTTTCATCTTTTAGTGAAATTTATTTCAGTGTAATCAGTTTGAATCTTCCCAGATAAGAGTATTTTTGTTTCAACTGTAGAGATGAAGTTCCTCGTCTGCATAACTGTTTCTTAAAAATGATGTCCAGGAATGTTCTGCCTTCTGCCTGTTCTGTTCAAGGTAAGCAATGCTATTTCTTCTGTGAAGAATTCATCAATTAGTACCACATGCATTACAGTTTTATTGTAACTGTTATTTTTTCCCCAATTCATTTTGAAAGGTCTCTTATTTTATGATGAACAATTCACATCTTTTGCCATGAGCTACATTGACAAATGCTGGGAAATATACAGAGATTTTTGTCGACCTCATCCCAGGCCTCCATTTGAACCCACAGTGAAGATGAGGCAATTCCTCTGGATGTTGGCTGTAATAATCTAATTTTGTTTTGTTTTGTGCAATTATATGTGCTTTTTTTTGTTCAGTTTATATGAGCCTTTTAAAATAGTCCCTGTGGCTTCTGCACAGTTGAAAAGTAGGAGTGAGGTTATTTGTGCAAGCTGTCCAAGGAACAGTTGTTCTACTGTCATTTACTATTATTTATGCACTTTTTCAGGATTGAATTCTAATTTTGTACTTTAATATTTCAGATAATCAAAGCCTAGACAGATGTGTTTAAGGAATAGAAATATTTTTGCTGGTCCCCACTGTGTCTCCCTCTGCCCCATCTATAAAATGTATATGGGAACATGTCCTGTTAGAACTCAAAGACTGACAGCTATTGAAGTAACACAGTAAACCACTTCAATAATGTATTTACTACAAGAAGAACATGAGGTTGTTTACTAAAATTCAGTAATATGGGGGCAGATCAAGATTACTATGAAGGTAGAGAACAATTCCCACTGATATTCCTGGGGTTTGGGTACTGTCACTTTATAAATCCAAGCAATTTTTTCATGAAGAAAAATCAGATGGAAAAACTGTATTTTTTTATATTTTTGTTTATGAGCTTTCACAAGTTCTTTTGTTACACTGCTTTTGCAGTCTAGGGAAAATTCCCATAGGCTTCAATAGGACTAGAATTTCACTCTGTTGTTAATTATGTGTGTGGAAGTATCATTTGAAACCACTAGAAATTTTGGCACAGGCTTGAAAGGGAGGTAGATTAGGTCCATGTGGGGAATGCCTTAAGTGCTGTTAACATGTAACATTTATTCTTACCCAGGACTTTAAACTTCTCAGCGAACAATTAACTGCTTCAAGAGTTGTGGGAATATTTGTCAAAGTTGGTGCCTCTCTACCTCCTATCCATGGTGTCAACCTGGATCTGGAGGTGTGTATGGAAAAAAACCATAGTCCATTGCTACAGGAACAATTAAAATTGCTTTTAAAAACTGCTGCAAAATCTGTCCTACCTGCTGGAACAGGAGGAAAAGGAATTAATTTATTTAAAAAAAAAAAGAGTACAAACTTGGGTCTCTATTTTTGTCTTCCTTTGTTCTGCCTATATCTTTTAGTTTAGGTCATGTACTTCTATGTTTTTCCTGTTACCTCACCTTAGCACAGTCTCAGCATACTTGGCCATTCAGATAAGTCCTTAGGAGTGCCATAATCCATGTAGGGAAATCCCATTCCCACTGCATCCAGTGTCAGGATGTGCAGTGATTACAGAGGGATTAATCACTGCACTTCCAGCTGCTGAGGCTGTTAAGGTGGATCAGTAATTAAGATATGAACCCACTGATCCTGAAAATCTGGTGATCCAAGAAACCTGATTAATGACATGTGAGGTGCTGCCACCTCAGTGAGGTCAAGTAGTGACTGTAGAAGACTCTTGTGCTATCTGAGAGCTGGCCTAGTATAGAAGGTTTTCACCCTTAGAGAATTAACCCTTATTTAGCACCAGTCTCTTGTAAATGACATGACTGAATTTGTTTTAAGCAGGATCCGATAAACTGAACACACAGTGTAAGTCTTACTAAGGAATCCATTATAAACCCACTCTTGGGGTTTCTTGCAGCATCATATGCAATGAAAATATTTTTTATAAATAGCTGTAGTTGTGAGTTACTTGTTAGAGAAATTTCTCATAGCTCCAGACAGAACAAAAATCAGTGCAGTGTTTTAGCTCAATATGACTTGTGTAAAGTGTAACACATCATATCCCCTCCTGAATTTTTTGAACTTTGGCTGTTTTCAAATTTTCTTCAGAAAAAGGGATGTTTGACTAGATAAATGAGGCCAGAGAGACTTCACTATCACTTCTGAGTTCTTTGCTTGCTCAGGTACATAGGCCTGTTAATAAAGAGATTTTGTAAAAAACTAATTTACCACTGCATTTGTTTTACTCTAGTTGGTTTTTCTGGAGTTTTTTGAAGCTCTTCTTGAATGTGCATTGGTGTATGTTACTGAGGACATGATCCCGGGGGAAGTAGCTCAAGAAAATCAGAAAAGAAGTAGCGTTAAAATCAAGGAGTTGTCCAAGAAAACTTCAGCTGCGTCTCTCACAGAATGTTCTGTGTCCCAGGTAAAGTTGATGCAGACCTGTTCAATGTTATTATGTGTCCACTTAGAGGGACAAGTTAGGCCCTGCAAATGTTCTGTTTCCTATCCATGGAAACCAATTTCTTCTTTTTCCATAAACAATCATTTGATTGGGTCCTTCTGCTTTTTCTCTTTGTTGGTACCTTAGATTGTAACATCAGCATAGACAATTTAAACACATTTGCACATTTTCCTAGATAACTATAAATACACATAGAGTACTTCTGAAGGGGAACTGACAGATTGGTTGGCTGGTGAAAGATATGTCTCTCCTGCATTAAGCTGAATGTCTAAAATTGTCCTGTAAAAATGGCATTGCAGCTGTTGTACGTAGCAATCCTTGCTGTTTGCCAGCAGTTAAGCTGTCCTCTTTTTCTTTTTGCTAAACTTCTGAATAAGAATTTTATAGGTTGCAAGATGCTGCCTGTGACACTGGTGCAATTTGAGTAAACAGAGTAGTTGAAGGCATGAATTAGAATTGTAATTGTTTGGAATTATGCAAAAGATGAAAGTATTCTTGTTAATTCAAAGAGTAGTCACAAATACATAATTTCACAGCCTCTGTAAGCCAGTAGTGCCAGTGTACACCACCACTTCCCATTCTTTGGCCAGTTGTTCCCACCCTATGGACCCATTCCATTTCATCACTGCAGGCAGTGACAGAGTTGCACAGTGAAGTGGTTCAGTTAAAATAGTAAAAAAAAAAAAAGGAAAAAAATCTTAATTTAAATATATTTAGGTTTAAATTCTCCTTTTCTCCTTGCGTTACATTTCATTAGTGCACCTTACATCAGGAGTATAATTGGTGCAGACATAAATGATGACATTTCCAAGGCAGCTGAGCTGTATGCTCAGGAGCAGATGAACAATAGATGAACAATATGTAGAGCAACATGTAAGAACAGAGAACCAGGTCAAAGAACAGGAGCTTTCATTCTCTGTAGTGCTGTCTTTCCCTAGCTCTGAAATAGGATAATCCTACCTGCCTGGCTGGTATCAAAGGTAAAGTGTTACCTGGTAATACTTGAAAAGGTGAAACACTCCTGCAGTTTAAATGTTTTGAGATAGGCATGATTGCAGGATGCATTTGGTTGGCAGAATGCTTTGTAAATGGGAATTTGCATGACTCAAAGGGACTTGGGATTTCACTTTGTAATTTGAACACAAGCCCAGACATTTAGTAACTGAATTTAAAACTTCTTGCCAGCCACCGAGACCTTGTGAAGACACACAGCTTCCTAATCATCCTTCTCTACTGGGTGAGTACTGTACAAAGTGGCTATAAAACTATAAAGTGGCTAGAGGAGATTCACTTTTTCTGCAACTTTCAAAACTATTAAACAGGAGCTGCTCATGGAAATAGCTGATGTATTGCAGTTACAGAGGGCAGCTCCATTCAGTCTGGCAATTATGACAAGGTTTATGTTTAGCTTTTCATACCTGCTGTATACAGATAGCTGGGCAAGTTGAAATCTCTGAGTCTTCTGTGGTTTTTAACTAGAAGCTGTCACTTTTTCCTTAAAAATAACTTTAAAGGCTTTTTAAACCTTAATTCTTCCTGTTCTGTCCCACTCATTTGGGCATGGAAACAGGAGATTGAACTCTGCATTGTGCCTTCATTAGAAACAAACTTTTCATAATTTCAGAAGTATTTTAATCACAGGTCTGGCTGTCAGGTCAGATGACAATCTATATTTGTTTGTGCTGAAGATCAAACCTGGTATTTCATGCACAGAATTAAAGGCTGAGTAATTTTAATTTTCTTTCTTTGCAATATCAGAAACTCTTCTTTCATTTCCCACAACTCCTGGAGAAAGCAAATATGATGTGTCATTGCCCAGTGAGGATGTAAGAGAAGAACAAGATTCCTCTCCAGAAAAGGAATTGACAGGTAAAACAGTCCTACTGTTTTAGGACTTAACCCACACACACAAATCTCTTGTAGCTCTTGAATTGTGAAGTTTTAATTGTATATGCAGATTTCAGTTTGTCACAAGAGGGCAGTAAATGAGCATTAATTCTGGAGAAAGATTTGTAAAAAACTTTAAGTATTTTTAAAAAGAAAATAATACTTCATGATTAAATGAGACATTTAAGGACTGACTTACATAGCTTCCCCAGTTTTAAAATGCTACATTTTATTTGTAGGGCATCTATAAGCTGTAATTTGTACTTGTTCTATTGAAGCTCAAGCTGCAAGCCTGTCTGTGGAGTGTCTTGGACAAATAAAATGTATTACTGCTATGTCCTGCTTCTTTTACTTGATATAAGAATTATTATTAGTGGTGTGCCACCACTAGCTGGGATAAGAGGCCTTATGTTAGGACAGGCCAACATTCATGCAGAAGAGATGCAGTAAAAGCACTTTGGTATGTTGAGGGTTGTAGTTTTTTGTACCATCTTCCTTCCAGCTGATTAGCAGATCTCATCTGGGTTGGTTTTTTGTGTTTGTTAAATGTTTTCTGCTGATACTGAACTCAAATCCAAGGACAAAGGTAGACAAGGATCTCTGTAGTCATCAGCTCTTTTGCTGAAATCTGATGGCTGAAAAGTCACACATCTGAAAAACTGTTTGTGCAGGGCCCATCACCTGGGCCTGGCCTGTTTCCTGACATGACAAGGGACACTGGCACACACCTCTGTCCTTTCACGTGGTCATGTTTGTTCCTCCCTTCCCCTGTGCACAGGAGTCACAGATACTGAACTGTCACAGGTTACTGCAGAAGACCCTTATCAGGGCACTAAAGGGAAGAGCTCATTGTCTTTCTGTGCCATTCCAAGGGCCAAGTCACTGAAGCCTCACAAAAGGGCCACCCCCTTTCAGTTCAAAGTGTCTCACACCTTTCATCTTCTGTACCATGCAGAAGCCAGAGTTTCCCATTGCAGAGTATTACAGCTGAAATATTGTAGTCCAAAACACATTTGAAACAGAAGTGCCCTGCTAAATAAACGTTTAATTTACATGTTGCAGATGAAGAAAAAGAAGACAAGGATGAACAAGATGAGCTGTTTAGTCTGTGGAGGTGTCAGGTGCAAATCTTTTTCACAACTAAGTTATTCCCTGCTTTTGATCATGAAATAGTGCTGAGGGAAAAATTAGAAGAAATAAAAAAAGAGGATGCTGAATTAGCTGGGCTGAGAAAGATCCAGGCTGAGGAGCTGGCAAGGTGAGTGCTGAATCTTGTCTAGCAGTACTGTTATCCCTTATCTTCTACTAAAAAAATTATTGAAAATGAGAAGTGTGCTTAAGAAAGTATAGCATACTGTACCTGGAAAACAAACTCACCCAGGTATAATTAGTAACATACAGGATGTAACTCATGTGCTCTCTGTTACTGGCTGGAGTAACAAATACAGGCTGCTTTCAGTTCACAAATTCTTAACTCTGGTATTTCCTGACACTTGGGTCCTGCTCTGTGGAAAGGCAGTTAAGAGATATTTGGACTTGAGGAGGTAATTAGACTTTCTGCTTCTCTATGCTGTGACATTTCATACAATGACTAGAGCTGTAGTTACTTAGCCAGTATAAATCTGTCTCCCTCCTCTTGCAGTACCTTAAATTTAATTTTGGAAAAATTTTGTTCATGCAGACTTATTGCTGAAAAAGAAGTAGAAGAGGTAAAAAGGCGAGAAGCAGCTGCAGCAGAAAAGGCACTTGCAGAGGAGAGTGTCAAAACAAGTAAGGGAAAGCCCAAGAAAGGAGCTTTGTCAAAGAAAGATGCATCTGAGAGAGGTGCCTCTCCCAAGAGAAGTCTCTTGGCAAAAAAAGAGGCCTCCAAGAGAGAACCCTCATCAGAAAGTGGCCCACAAGGCAGCACAGCCTGAGGAGGAAGAGGCAGAGACGGCAGCAGCCACAGGTACCAAGGCACCTGCAGACAAAAAGTAAAATAAATAAATCCTCTGCTGGCAACTACTACTGGAGCTTCAAGCAAGAACTCTCCAAGTAAGGAAAAAAAAACCCAAACCAAAACAACCCCAGAAGACTTGTGGGAAGCTGTAAGCATGGTTCAACTGCATGCACAAGAATTGCTGGTTTCAGAGGGAACAGTCTTTTACACCAGGGTCTTGGGCAAGTGGTAAACTAGCAGGAAGTCACGTGATGCAAATGAACACAGATGCTCCTCAAGTGTAACAATTATTAGTTTTATTTTTCAGCAAAATATTCACATAACATATCAGAATGGAATGGTACAGATGAATTCAGACCAGTTTTTAATTAGTTTGCACATAAACTTTTTTAAAATTTAAAAATTTTATGGTCAGTTTACAGATTTTAGTAGAAATTTTGATTCTTACAAAGCAAGTATTGCTTTACTATTGTCATTATTCCAGTCAATAATATGACTAATAACTTCTCATGTTGAACAAGTGCCTGACATTGACATCTTCAATAAATCAGCCCTTTGCAGATCAATCCAAGAAGAAAATATTATTAAACTGTGTTGCACAAAGTTTCTTCACTTCTTCTGTTTAAAAAAAAAAAAAGACACATCAGTATCATATTTTACAGAAACCTCCTCAAGAAAAACCCTGGGGATTCTCATGGAGAATATAATTAAATTCAAACAGAAAAAGCCCTAAGAGTTTCTAATGTAGAAATACACTTAATGTTACTGTCTTCAGTAGGAGAAAGGCAAGTCTGGCATCTCCCACTGCCTGAACGCTGAGTTGTGTCTAAGTGGCTTAAATGCAAATGATGGATGAGCCTCTCATCAAACACTGCAACAGCAGCAGATTTGGCTTAACATAAGAAGTATATGAGAACCCCTTTTTCGGAGAAGGGAGGAATTAGGGAATTCTGTTACAGTAAATCAAGTCTGCAAAACATTCACTTTGTGTTATTTGGTAGACAACACTTTCTAAGTTTATCAAGCACAGAAACACTCATTTACTGCTTCTGTATGCTAGGTTTGATGAAAGACAGTTAGATAGAGATTTCCAAGTTATGCAACTCATTCCTCTTTCTAAAATGTAGGTTGCTAGGCTTTGGTCCTGGAAAATGACCAAATTCTTTCCCATTGTCTAAGCGAGCCCATTGCCTCCTGTTAAAACAGAGCCCTAGAATTCCTGCAAGTAAGACTCAAACAGATTTTTCATGAAACATCAATGTAAAAGCTATTGCATCTTTCTGGTAATTCTCACTCTTAGTCATAGTAAATCATTCTCAAAACCACATTAGAGACAAGATAGCGATGGATGAGGATCACTGACAGGACAGCCACAATGTGTAACTATGCCTGGATCTGACAAATAAAAAGTCAGATGTAAATACATTAATCTCTCACCTGTAATACACTTTTTAAATTACTCCTAAACTAAGCTCACAGTGCTGTCCTCTATTATTTGAAGGAGGAAGGATGACTGATTAATAATTAAAATGCCTGCTGAATATTTATGCTGTCCTTTCACAGCTGGTAGTAGGCAGACTAAAACCTTAGGCAAACTCACCTGCTCTATGAAACATCAGTCCCTCTCTAGATTTCTCATGAGATGGGTTTTATTACTTCTCTAGGGACACACATTTTAGGAGTAACTGTATTTAAAGGTAATAAGAAACAATCCTTACCATTAACTTCAATCAGATTTACATTTTTTTGATTCAAAATAACATACAGTTCTCGCTGGTCAGACTTTTTCCCAACTACCCAGTAATCACTCATTGCCTTCACAATAATTTCCTCGTCTTCATCAACTCTGAAAGAAGTTTTAAAAAGTAAAGAAGGTGGCAGCAAGTTCATCTTCAACAACTTTATCTGTAATTATTAGGACAGCTCAATGTCAGAAATTGTGGTTGTGCAGTGTCAAAGAAAACACCAGTTCTAACTTGGCCATCATTCAGTCCAGGACGAAGGCTTCATAAATGGCTGCTTAGGACATCCCCAAATGTGTCAATCACTAATCTTTTCATTAGCCAAACACTCCAGTGCTCTGAAGAAAACTCCTCCATTCTGGCAAGGACACACTTCACAGAATGAGGATTTGCTACACAGTGACCAAATACTGAAAGCTGGAGATGGGTTGGGGATACTAAGCTTTCATTGAACTGTTAAACCTAGACCTAAACTATGCTCATATCAACTACATATATTCTATAAAGCTGTCACTAACCCAGTACTTCCATAACATGATGACACATGCTTTTTTCATTTACAGAAAAGTTAAAACCTTGTCCTTAAGCAGAGTGGGAAAATTGCTAGTTGTTAATTAGAGCTACGAGCATCAACAAAAATACTGGAAAGCTCCACTCCTTTGAAAAAAACCTAAATCTGCTTTACAGCAGGAGTTACAGACTACTTAACAGTTAAGCATTACCTGGAGAAGTCACTGTTGATGTCACCGAGAATCTTCATGAGGTCAGGGTGAACAGAAGCAAGTGATACGCTGGGTGTTTTCCTCATGTGAATGGTACTTTTCTCTGCCAAGTTCATGTGATTGAAATAGATGAACTTAAATTGAGGTTCCTTCTCAGCCCTAGGAAGATTTAAAAAGAAAAAAAATAGTGGTTTGTGAATACCAACATGTTCTATAACCACAGACCTCCCAGAGACTAGGTAGTGAGCCAGAGCAAAGCTAACTTAGACAGCCTGGAGTTACGTTCACATTGAAGGGACTTGTGGGATTGAACTTCATTTTAACACACTTAAAAAAAAAACAAAAGACAACCAAGCCTGCTGAACCAGCCAGTGTTTCCCTTTCTGCCACTCAGGCTGCCAGTAAACACACACAGGGGAGTCTTGAAGGCCTTGTTCCACTTCACAGTAGTAATTCATTTGCATTTTTCTAATGAGCTGTTTTTTTCTCTGGCCCCATTTTGTTCCTGCTGCTCTCCTCTATGCCAATCCAAGCTGATTTGAATGGATCCTGGGTCTTTGAGCAGTAAGTCATCTTCTATTCATGTCTTTGTTATTTGTTACAACCAAGAGAACAAACTCTTCCTTGATCCAGGCAATTAGATTTGCCCCCGTCATTTGTGTACGCTAAGCAAGAGACTATTTTCAAACTCCTGCCTTGGCAGTCTTCCTCCATTTCCTCTTTTATGAAGTTAACATAAAAACCTAGAGCTGTAGTTTTTTATAGAAGTCACAACAAATGCAGACAGTTCAAAAACTAGCTGCAGAATTGGTACTCGAGGCAATGCATTATTTAGAACCAGGAGATACTGTGATGACACCACTCACCTTAGCAAACAACCAGATACCCCTGCTCTCTGTCACCCACCTGCATTAGTGTCAAGGAACTGTATCATGTTTTCAGGACACCACAGCATTAAACTTTTAAAGAGTTAAAGCTGCCAAAGCCAGTCCCAGATGACATTTAAAAACCCCAAGTTTAATGATTTAGTAGACTGGCACAATTTCAAGCACATCCTATTCTATCCTGTGCCATTTTGCTGATTTGGGATGGTACCACTAACTCCACTCACACACCTATCTTTGGTTGAATTCCTCTTATGTTGCCATATGTGATGCTGTTCTTGCTTCCCCAACTAATAAATCTATCAAAAAATAAATGCAATTTTATTGCAAGTCAGCTGTAGTTCTAAGTGAAGTATAAAGCATTAACATCCTTTTTCTTTTGACTGTTTTTTGCCCCTCAAGTAATTACCTTATTCTTGCAAAATAGAAAACAAAAAAGACATTTTTTCCTCACCTACTATACATGGCAACATTTCAAGAAGCAGTAACTCTGGAAAAGTCCTCAACTGTAAAGCTTCCATTGTAACCAAACTAAAATTCCTAAAACTAAATTTACTCACTAAAATTCCCACTTCAGCCAGACAATAAACATTTGTTCCTAAATAAGTAACATCTACTGTTACTTCAGAGAGACCCAAATATGCAACAATATGCACTTCATAAACACTTATGATACAGAGAAGTAGACAAGCATTGTTTAAAGTACACCATTAATGCTTTCAAAATTTGGCTCATATTACCATTATTTAAGCAGTTCATTAACCTAACTTTTCACCAACTAATGAGGGAATGCAAGAGGCAAAGAAGTGTGGTACAAACCCTGATATTCTCTTGTTGATGTTGTATTGTTCACATATATCTGATGCCAACACTGTGAGCTGAGGCCCAACAATGCTGTCCAGTTTTCTGCAGAACTCCAGCGTGGGTGGAATTGAAGCTGTGTCAGGCAGAGAAAAGGGAGAGGTGAGATTCCCTTCCCACAGCTGAAGGTACAGTTTCTGTAGTTGTTTTCTTTAAGCATCAGTGAGAGTTCAAGAACAAATTTCTCCCATAATTAAAACCTCAGAGGTGATTTTAAAAGGGGCTACTTGAAGCAGTGTTTAGAAATTTTATTGTGTAAAATGAGTCACTTATACCACTGGAACAAAGATGAAAGATTGATAAAAGCACTCATGAAAAAGAGACTCGAATAACAAATTAATGTGAGTATTTTTCAAGAGTAAAACAAGCTGCATGTCAAAGTATTTTGCATATAAAATCTTGGCAAATAATTGATGCTAATAGGTACTTACCATCAATCATAAAGCAGACAGCAGCACTCATGGCCTGGAACAAAACAAAACCAAAAAAACCATTTACAACAGATTGCTTCAACTAACTCAAATAAATGACAATACTTCAGTGAGTTCACACACATGTGAGAAGAAATTTAAAAATCTTTTTTAAAGGTAACACTTCAATAGGATAATCTTTTTGCAGTCCTGCACAACACAGGTTAGCTATGATTTTAAAATACAGCCCAATTAACAGTTTAAGTTGTAGGGGAAAGATACAACTTGCTAAAAATGCACTTATACAAAGATGTCTGCAAGAGACTCCCATTTAATGTAATTTTTTTTTTTGTTTTATTGATTAATCCTATATAAAACCAGGCACAAAATCACTTAAAGCAACTGAAGGCTGGTATTTTGTTTTAGTAAAATAATTGTTTGCTTTGGACAGGGTACAGGAGAGGTGAAAAGAGAATTCAGGCTTTAAAGCTTGTTGCTAGAAATGCCAGTTTTCTGTCTCTTTGCTTTAACCTGGCCTTATTCATGCACCTTTCCATACAATTCCTAAGTACTTCACATCATTGTCACCTTCATTGCATAGAGATTCCTAATTCTGTGGAGTAATTGCAGAGGAAACTGTAATACCTTATAAACAATTAGGTGAAGCTCTTCGTAAGTGTCATCAGTGTTAACAAATATTTTGGGGAAACGGCATTTTGTCTCTGGATCATTGAGATTTAAAGGTCCAGTAAGAAACCTAGAAAATAATTCAACAGGTCAGATGTGATGAATTCTTGTATTTCAGTTTCTTGAATTTAACAGATGTTCTCCAAACCTGCAATTAGGAGTTCTCGTGATTAAGGATGTCCAAACCCACAATTACTCAAAATAATATTCCCTGCTTGTTTAAGCACAGAATTCCTCATGGACATGCTGAGTACAGAGGAAAAACAAATAGATAAATCCTAGATTAAATCTACACCTTTGTCTGGAGTGCTTGACTGAAAAGAAATGATTGGAACGATTCCCAAATTTGTCATGCAGTGCATTAAGAACAATGGGAAGAAAAATAAATATG
Organism: Monarcha castaneiventris obscurior; assembly: GCA_026261815.1. Classification (NCBI taxonomy): domain Eukaryota; kingdom Metazoa; phylum Chordata; class Aves; order Passeriformes; family Monarchidae; genus Monarcha; species Monarcha castaneiventris. The sequence goes on along the minus strand of JAMPIT010000856.1, from coordinate 13,393,228 downwards.
CAGTAATGTTAATGAAGCATTTTCTCTTTTTTCCAGAGGTCAGGTTTTACACTGCACCAACTACTGTGCAACCCTCTGGAATGAACTGTGTGTGGAATATGTACTCAAAATACACACACTCCTCCCAAATGCTTTGCCCTGGGGGGAAGAAGCAGTAGATGGTGACAGTAAAACAAGACCTACCTTCCATAGTGTTGTAGATTTCCTGGCATTTCAGCACGTATTGGAGAATCTCTTCCTGCTAACTGAGGGGAAAAAGAACACACAGGAAAAACCAGCTTAGAGGCAGAGAGAAGAGAGAGATTTCTCTTTGGTGTTTTAGCCTTTAGTACCAGGTAAACAGGAAGAAAAAAACAAAACCACCCAACCACCTTCCCCACCAAAAAGCCCCAGCCCAACTACCTCAGGCTCCATGTGCCTTGGAAACAGAGATGTGGTGAGATACTTGTACAAAATCCTCATGTCATCTTGCTCCAGTCCACTCCTAGAACATTGTGGGGAAAAAGAAACAAATTATGTTAGTGCTGCAGTTCAGATCACACATTTTCCTCCAACTAGCTCAGACCAATGTGTTTCTTGCTGAATGGTAGCCTGACTCATGTTTTTCATTTTCATCCAACTCGGTCCCTAATTTAAAAACTTCTCTATTATGACACTTACTCATAGGATTAGAAATTGAAGACACACAAAAGAATTACTGAAGTACCTACCAGATAAGCTGGTCATTGTAGAGAAATGCAGTGTACTTGACTATGTTCAGGCTTTCTTCCATCCTATTAATAAACGACTGAATTTTCAAGTAAGTCATTTTATCCAGTGGAAAGAAGCTGATTCCACAAAACACATCCAGCAGATCACAAGACTGTAAGTGCAGTGTCTGCAAGTACTGAGAGAATGACAGTTGGCTTTTAGAATTCAGTAAACTGCCAAGGTGTAGATTTAAATGACAAATTTGAGTCTAATCCCCAATAATCTGGACTAACAATCAAAGAAAAAAAATCCTTCCAGCGCTGCTTGCCTGACACACTCCTTCATGTGGGGACAGACTTTTTACAAAGGTTTGTAGTGACAGGACAAGGGTTTCAGATGGAAGGAGGTTAGATTAGATATAAGAAAGAATCTTTTTACAATGAGGGTGGTCACACACTGGCACAGCTTTCCCAGAAAGGTGGTGAATGCCCCATCTCTGGAAACATTCATGGCCAGGTTGGACAGCTCTGAGTAATCTGATCTAGTTGAAGATGTCTCATAGCAAGGGGTCTAGATGACCTTTAAGGGTACCTTTCAACCCAAACCATTCTGTGATTCCATGTGTGAGTGCATGAATGTGATTCCAAGTGTCACTTGGCTTTTATTTAATCATTATGACAACAGCTTTTAAGGAAAGTTCAAGATCGTTTGAGAGTATAAGAAAGCAAAGCCTATCTTACTAATATTTCATTTCAGATTCAGCTGTAGAAATAGGAACAGATAATTAGCTTTCAATGTGCAATGGAATAAATAATTTCTATTATTCACTTTCTTGATAGACTGTAACCTTTAGCAAGATATTCCAGATGCACTGTCAAGTGGTCTGTGAAAGAAGCTTTATCCAATGGCTCCCTCTACAGTCACTTCACATTACCAAATGCCCACAAGTGATACAGACCAACAGGATGACAGACCTCTGTCACAGCTTGTAAGTCTCTCTGTTTCAGCCATAAAAATCTATTTACTTCCTTTTTAGCTAAGGTCTATTTTTAATTTAGTCTGGACAGAAGCACACACCAGCTAAATCACGGTACTCCTTGTGCCAGTGGTGTTTACTCTGGAGTCTACGACAAATCTTACAAAGAAACAAGCAAGACCCTCCCCAAATCCACAAGCAAAAGCCTGTACTTTAGTTTACACTGTCACAACATTGTGCCATTCCAAAAATCTGTTAAAAGAACAAAATTTTAAACACCATTTTGCAGTGTCTACACTCCATTATTATCAGAGATCTCAGTATTCACATCTCTACCACAAAAGCACAAACTGCTGACAGCAGTCCTGTTTCCTTCCATGCAAACAAGAAAAATGGGGGCAGGCAGGCACTTTTAAAGTGTGAGGGAACTTTTCATGTAGGAACTCAGAATCCTGCCAGATGTGACTACTCAGTCAGTTACCTTATGTGAAAAATAGGTTTTTCTTTTCATCCTTTCACTAAAATAACAGCTTTGAAATGACATTCTGAACACTAGTATAATGCATGCAATATTTCCTGAAGCCTTCTCAGGATGGGCTACTAATTCCACATGGTGGGTGGAGGAGAGGGGAGAAGTTAAAAATTTCAACTATTCTCTGTTTCACAGTACTACAGGACTTTAAGCCTGTGTATGCAGCTTGTGGAATCTCTACCCATGGATGTTTTCAAGTCTCAACCACCCAAAGCTCTGGGCAGGAGAGTTTAAATTCAGTGTTACCCTGCTTTTAGTAGGAGGCTGAACTGGATGACCTCCCCAAATTCCTTCTAACCTCAATGATTCTTCAACAGTCACTCACACAGATCTGCACAAAATGTTATCACAGTAACCAATTCAAACATTAAAGCAGAACTCTGCAAGAAAGAACACAATTCCATCAGAAAAAAGATCCAACAGTTAAGTTGTTCCATCAAGCCATAACCGTGCTTGTGGTTCAACTCCACTTAAAGAACGTACTCTGTCAGAGAAAGCAGGAAGTATTTGACAAAATGAGTAATCACATACTTTGTGTTGACTCTGCATCTTTTCCACTGCCTGTGTTTTATAGTCACACTGCTGACACTTTTCTTTTTTTTTGCATTGTATTTCCAGTGCAGAATCACACTCTATGTGCCTGAAAAATAAGGTCTTACCCGATGGAAGAATTTCTCTAGTCTCTCCTTTAGAACTTTCACACCCCCATCTTCCATGGCTTTCAGGAATGTACCATTGAAAAGCTAACAGTTAAAAGAAAAAAAAAAAACAAACAGTGAGTTGGGTAATCATTTAGAGTAATTTCTTATAACAATGGCTATGAATAGAGATTACAACACAGCTCCCATTCCTCAATATACTCCACATCAATCCAAATATATCCCTTCTTTAGTGACAAAACATTTAGATTTGCACAGTCCAGGTATGTATGGCAGCAGAGGCAGAACACTTATGTGACATTGAAGTATCTCATGCTTTTGTTTTGTTTTGTTTTGTTTTGAGCCTCCAGTGTTAACCTTACCTTGTACATGCTGTAGCACTGCTGGAGGACAGAGCTATAAACCTTGTCCTGCAGGAAAGAGAGCAGCACATCAGTAGGAGCTGTGAATTACAAGTATTTTGGCTGAGCTACACACAGCTCATTAAAAAAAAAAAAAAAAAAAAGAAAGTTCATTATTACCAGCAATTCTTCTTCCTGATATTCATAGACTGGCTTTCCATCTTTGTGCTTTTCTATTATGGGATTCCGTACAACCTAGGAAGTGGAACAGGCTGGTATTAGACAATGCAGAATGCATTGAGAACATTGCAGGATGGTGTTTTAGGAACATGCATATCACGTGCATAAGTACCATGACCATCCAGAAGTTTTCTTCAGGTTCATGGAAAAACTGTCTATTCTTCTGTGTGTGTAGGGATTTTGCAGGTTTTGTTGGGCTAAAGGTCCTGGAAAGAAAATATATATAGAGATATAGATATTTATACACACTCACAACAGGAAGACATGTAACTGAGATATTTAAAATACAATGCTTGTGCCAAAACAATGAGCCATGCAATCAGACTCCCTACCTCGTGAACTGCACTATAGCTTCACATAGCCCCACATTTCTAATTTTTTCATTCTTTTCTACTTCATTTGGGTGATAGAAGAGAATCTTCTTTTCTTCCTAAAATTAAAATAAAGAATACAAGCAAACGCATTTTAACAGAATCAAAGAATATTGAGTTCATGGCTTTCTTGTTTTTTAATCCCTTAATTACATAGGCAGAATTTTATTTTGTGCCAAAATGGGCTTCTGTAATAGCGGATAAAAGGCATATTAAGCACACGTATGCAGTCGATCATCCCATGATATGTCAAAGTACTTCATAAATTGAAGGCTATTGAAATCACAGGCCCCACTCATTTCTCAGCCTGTTCAAAGCAAGGCAAGCTTCAAAGCCAGCTCAAAGCATGGCAAACTTCAAAGGCAGCTCAGATTGCTCCAGGCCTTGTCCAGTCATGTGTTCAATATCTCCAGAGATGGAAATTCCACAACTTTCCAGCCCTGCTGTGGTGTTAGATCTCTTCACTGTGAAGAATTGGTTTTTTTCCTATCTCATCAGAATTTCCCTTCATCCATCCTCATTCTTCACTTCAAGAACCCAACTCCATCATCTGCCACCATTCTTTAGGCAGGTGAGACTGCCTTCTGCCCCCTTTCCACATTGTCTCTCCTCCAGGCTGCACAAACACAGGCTATCAAAGGCTCCTCTGGTACGCCACAGACTGCATCCCCCTGACCGACTCAGGGGTTCTCCACTAGCCTATTTCAGTTTGCCAGTATTTTTCCTACTCTGGGAATCCCTGGAGGAACACAGCACCCACCAGCAACCTCCCATGTGCTGGACAGAGGGGAGGCTTGGCTGGACCTGCTGAGCCACCCTCCCTCCCTCCCACAGCCACAAGCGCTCGCTGCTGATTCACGTACGACCTGTTGTTCACAGACTCCCTGGTCCTGTTTTGCGCAGCTGCTCCCAGCCAGTCCCCCCCGACCTGCCACGCTGAGCCAGATTATTCCACCCCACACACGGGACTTCGCTGAGCTCCACGAGGTTTCTGCCGGCCCAGCCTCAGCTGCTGAGGGTCCCTCCAAACAGGACCGCATCCTCCAGCGGAACAGCAGCTGCCCCCGCTCTGGAGCCACCCAGGGGCGCGCTGAGGGCACACTCAGCCTCCTCATCCTGTCATTGCTAGGTATGTAAGTACACGGCTCTGCTCAAAAACTACTGAAGCTGAAGATTATCACATGAACCGCAAAATATGCTGTTACCTAAAGCTAGCGACGAGAGCTTCTTGACTTTCCCTACGAAGGGACACAACGGCGAACAAACACTAGCAGTAACTTAAATGTAACTAAGCTAAACAGTAACAGTTCTACCATATTGTATCTACGTCGAGAAAGTTATTTTCAGAGAAAGTTAAAGCATCAGTAAAACAGTTGCTGACTGTCCAGCTCCTCATCTACAACACGCGCCCTGCTGCTGACAATACCTCCGGTTACTGTTTCTTTTCGGTCTGCAGCAGGGACAGACCCCGGCAGTGCCCCCGGCCCTGCGGGTACCCCCATGCCAGGTGCGGATGCGGCAGCCGCGGGCCGGGAGAAGCCGCAGCTGCCACCGCCTTTGTCCGGGGCCGCTCCGCAGGGACAGCGCCGAGCCCGCACACGCCGCGGCCCGGCTTCGGGCATGGAGGGACCGCCGCGCCTTCCCCGCATCCCCGGGCGCGGCATCCCCCCGGTACCTCTCCCTCTTTGGGCCCCAGCTTGGGGTTGTAGATGAAAAAACTGAGGAGAGTCGGAGCGAGCTGCTTCTCCTGGCCGGCCGCCCCCGCCGCCGCCGCCATCCTGAGCCTGGGGCCGGCAGCCGCCAGACACCATCGGGGATCGGCCCGAGGCCGCCGCGGCACCGGCCCCGCCGCGCTTCCAGCGGCCCCGGCCCGGCCGCGGTTCCGCCTCCGCGCCCCGGAAGCGCAGCAGCGGCCGGGAAGCGCTCCCGGCCCGGCCGCCCGCAGCTCCCCCAACGGCGGGCACGGGAACGGCGGGCGGGGGAGCCCCGCCGGGTGCCCGGGGAATGCGAGGCCCCGCGTTCCCTCAGCCAGAGGCCGTGCCTGGTGTTCCCTCAGCGAGTGGCTTTTCCCGGTGTTCCCTCAGCCAGAGGCCGTGCCCGGTGTTCCCTCAGCCAGAGCCCGTGCCCGGTGTTCCCTCAGTGAGTGGCCGTGCCCGGTGTTCCCTCAGCCAGAGGCCGTGCCTGGTGTTCCCTCAGCGAGTGGCTTTTCCCGGTGTTCCCTCAGCCAGAGGCCGTGCCCGGTGTTCCCTCAGCCAGAGGCCGTGCCCGGTGTTCCCTCAGCCAGAGCCCGTGCCCGGTGTTCCCTCAGTGAGTGGCCGTGCCCGGTGTTCCCTCAGCCAGAGGCCGTGCCCAGTGTTCCCTCAGCGAGTGGCTTTTCCCGGTGTTCCCTCAGCCAGAGGCCGTGCCCGGTGTTCCCTCAACGAGTGGCTTTGCCGGGTGTTCCCTCAGCCAGAGGTCGTGCCCGGTGCCCCCTCAGCGAGTGGCTTTTCCCGGTGTTCTCTCAGCGAGGGACTTTGCCCGGTGCCCCCTCAGCCAGAGGCCGTGCCCGGTGTTCCCTCAGCCAGGGCCGTGCCCGGTGTTCCCTCAGCCAGAGCCCGTGCCCGGTGTTCCCTCAGTGAGTGGCCGTGCCCGGTGTTCCCTCAGCCAGAGGTCGTGCCCGGTGTTCCCCCAACGAGTGGCTTTTCCCGGTGTTCCCTCAGCGAGGGGCTTTTCCCGGTGTTCCCGCAGCCAGAGCCCGTGCCCGGCCGGGGACCGCGGTTCCTGCTGGGGTCCCGCAGGTTCCCGGGGAGCTCCGGCCGCTGGGCCCGGGCTGTGGCGCGGTGCCCCGGCCATCGCACCCCTGTTGGAAGTGCAGAAACACGAGTGTTTCATTCCCCTCTGGATCGTTCAGAGCTGCCTGGCAGCTGGAAAAAGTAGAAGCACTGTGTTTTTAGAGGCAGAATGCGAGATTTGAAAGATGAGATCAAGTTTGAGGATGTTGAAGGAATTGGCATGCAGCATCACTTAGTGCAGGTAATCCTTTCGCCGTAAATAGATATATTATGTCTATTCTGATTATTTTTCCATTTCTGTCTGGCACATTTAAGATAGTGGCATTTAACTAATAAAATAAGCTTTTCTATTACTTTTCAATTCCCATTTTAATAAAATTCAGTGTGACCTGTGACAAAAAATGGCTACATGGTAAGAGATGTATCACTTTTCTTCTCCATAGGAGTGTGAAGTTTCAGCATCTGAATGAAATCTGAAAAAAAACCCAGTATTTCTTGAGTTTTTGTTATTATTTCAGTTCCTATCATCACTCTGGTTTATATTTACTTTCATTGCCAGTAGCATCATTCCAGATAGTCCTCAGCCTCAGCAGCTGGTGTATTCCTTGAGAATCCAATCCAGTGCAGTAGGAGCACTGTGTGGAATAGAGATGCTGTAAGACTGCAGCAATTTAATATTTAATGTGTGTACTCAAAAACTGAGCGGTGTAAGCCAGAAAGGGATGACCGCTGTTTCCCCCTGGGCTGCTGGAGTCAGCTCCATCCCATCCCTACTGCCTTGTGCCATGGCTGCAAATCCTGCTGGAGTCATCTCCATCCTGTCCCTACTGCCTTGTGCCATGGCTGCAAATCCGGCTGGAGTCATCTCCATCCCATCCCTACTGCCTTGTGCCATGGCTGCAAATCCGGCTGGAGTCAGCTCCATCCCATCCCTACTGCCTTGTGCTATGGCTGCAAACCCTGCTGGAGTCAGCTCCATCCCATCCCTACTGCCTTGTGCCATGGCTGCAAATCCTGCTGGAGTCATCTCCATCCCATCCCTACTGCCTTGTGCCATGGCTGCAAATCCTGCTGGAGTCATATCCATCCCATCCCTACTGCCTTGTGCCATGGCTGCAAATCCTGCTGGAGTCATATCCATCGTGTCCCTACTGCCTTGTGCCATGGCTGCAAATCCTGCTGGAGTCAGCTCCATCCCATCCCTACTGCCTTGTGCCATGGCTGCAAATCCTGCTGGAGTCATATCCATCGTGTCCCTACTGCCTTGTGCCATGGCTGCAAACCCTCCCAGCGCCTGGCCTGGAGGAGGCTGGTACCTTGTGAGGTGTGGAATAGAAGTGCTGGTTCACCTGCCCTGGCCATGCTGAGGTCCTCCAGGCAAACTCAGCACTCTGAGTTTGGATGTGTGAGTTCATGTGGGTGTGTGCAGGCTCCTTTCCATGGGTGCAGAGATCACCACTACCTTGGGTGTCACCTTTCCTGCCCGCACGGGTGGCGTTTAACCCAAACCTCTCAAGAGTGAGCAGCTCCTCCTGTGTGGCCTGGACAGGCAGGAGTGACACAACAGGCTGAGCCACACCACAGACACAGCATTTCCAGACAGTGCCAGCCAGTTCTCGGACAGCTGTAGGAAATGTTTCCAAAGCTGCAGAGAATCTTCTTTATCATTTCAGGGTGTTTTCAGAGAGGTCACAGCAGAAGGTGACTCCTTCCTCTTGCCAGCAAAGCAGGATGAGGGACAGCCCTGCTGTGCTGAGCTGTGCAGTGTTTCCCTGAGCAGGGTCTGAGGGAGGATCAGGCCAAATGTGTCAGGGTGAGGTATCCACATACAGTAATTCTTGTTTGCTACCCTACAGCTCTCAGCTAAAAATCAGCAGTGTTTGCAGAGCAGGCCTTTTATTGTGGTCAATCCATTTGAAAACTGCAGCACACTTGAGACAATTTCTGGGAAGATCCAGTCAGGATTGAATATATCAAACAAAAGGAGCCACTTTTGGCTCCTTGGGAGTGTTGTTCCACTCCTTGGGAGTGTTGTTCCACTCCTTGCTTGTGCTCCACTGCAGGTGGGGATGAGGTGGTGATCAGAGCAGAGGGGAAGTTCATTTTCTTACACAACTCACTTAAAGCAAAACAGGGAAATTCTTAAAATTGGTAGTATTGATAATCAAATTAAATAATTTCTTACTGAAGAAATCATAAAATAGCAGTGACTGTAGATTTTTGCTTGTGTTGGTTGAAATGTTTAGATGTGTGTTTGTTCAGGACTTAGTAAGATGGAGATCCTGGGCTGTGACTGGGGTGCCTGTTTAATGCTGCAGTACAAACACAGCAAGGGATATATTGTGGAGGTACGTAGAGTTGGACACTGGGTACTCACTGTAAATGGGGATTGCTGAGGAAGGGGTTTCTGTGTCCAGCTTTCCCTAGGAAGGGAACTAGTGTATGTGTAGTGATTGCTAACATAAAATTCTGCTCGGTGCAACCTCATCTGTAAGTTGACATTGCTTTTGGTGGAAGTATTCGTGAGAATCTACAACGAGCAAGTGATAACAGATTCAATTAAATTATTACATTTCTAATGTACACATTAACAGGGCATGAAGAAACTTCGATTGTGGTTCCAATTTCATCCCATCTTCTTAATTGTATGTGCAGTAACACCACACCTTGACATTTGCAAAGTGGCATCAGATCACCCTGAGTTTGAAATGTGATTCCCAGCCCATGATTATGTAAAATTAAACTGCTGCATAAGTACATTGGGAATTTACAGGACAACCCCTGCCTCAAGGGACAAACAATTAACAACTTTATGAGTGCTTTCCAATTTATTTTTAAAAATACTTGGAAGTAAGGTATAGTACTGTGTAGACATATGTTTTGGTTTTTGAGCCTATATCTGGATACTATTTTGAGCACTTCCGTCAGCTGTGCAGTAACAGACTTCACAAAAAGGTATACTATAAATCACTCTGGGTGTTAGAGCTGACAGCTTTAAATAAATACAGCTGACAGCTCAAATAGCTGTTCCATTGACAGTATGTGGTCTAAATGTGTTAACAAATGCGTAGACTCAGCAGTTTGGGATTAGTTTAGCAAATAAATTACAAAATAATGCTGTGATCCAGCAAAAAGCACAATGCCTGTGTTTCCCTGGTCTGCATGCTTTGTTAGCACTGCAACAGGCCTGTGGAGCTGTGTGGGAAAATACAACAGTGCAGCTGGAGCTGGGCTCCTGCTAAGGCAGCCTTCACATCCCCCAGGCTTCTTCTGTTGGGAGTGATGTCAGGGAGTGTGAGCAGCACTGGGAGTGTCGTGGTGAGTAATGGTTTAATAATGGATGCTTTTGCTTTGCAGGACCAGAGATTTCATAAAGGAAGACAGTAACTTTGCACTAGCTTGGGTTATGATTAAGAATACAAGGTTACTGAGTAGCAACTGAAAAACTGGTTTCATGCAAAACTTGAAATACTGAAAGGGTTTTTTTGTTTAATGTTACTAGCCTGGCTCTGAAGAAAAGCTGGTAAGAGAAGATGAGGAAGGGGCTAGGCAGTTAAAAGAATTTCAGCTCTAAAAATTGATTATATTAATATGTTAATTATTTCTGTTCTGAGCACTGCAAGAAATGAGAATTATATTAAGAATGATGTCACAGTTTGACATATTTAAGGGATGGAATTTTCCTGCTTAGAAGTTGAATAAGGCTACAGGGTTTTTTTATATATTAATTTTAACTGTTCACAGACAGGGTAAACTGGCACAAGGTATTAGGGGGTGCATAACGTGAACATGGAATAGCACTCCAGAGACCTGTATTTTAAGGGAATCATAAGCATTCTGGTGTTTTCTAAAATTGTATTTTTATAATTGTTGTGTCTAGTGAATAATTGTAGTATACAATGTACAAGTGGCAATTCTGATAACCACTTGCACCTTCTGTTGCAATCTGTAAGCAGGACTGCCAGTGATGGGTGATTTCTGACTGCTGCCTTTCATGTCAAATTGTGGTGAATGCAGTAGATTAATTATTATTTCCATCCTATTCATTAAATATATACTTCTAGTGAGCACCCATATCCACGTGTTAAATGGAGGTTAAACATGGTCAGTACATTTAGTTGTTCCTTCCTTGTCAGTCAATAAACCCCGCCCAGGAGCTTTCTCAACTACAGGGCCCTGCCTGAAGCACTGGGAATTCTACATGCCACATCTCTAGGAGCTTTACCAATGATGTTTTGCTTTAGGCTAGGGAGGAGACAAGTATTTTTGTCAGTGAATAAATCCAGTTTGAGTTATGACTATCACATGTTTTACAAGAGTATTCAAAAGCATGATTTAATGTTTCGAGGATCCTGGGGAAGTGATATTTTAACTTCAAGTGTTTCTTCCTACAAGTCAACAAGTTTTCCCTTACTTAAATTTGCTCGGGTACGTGCTGTACTGCTGGGGGTTTTTAAGGTACCTTTTTTCCTGATGGAAAGCATGGAAAGATTCTTTAACTGCAATACTTTGGATGTTTGAGAGACCTCAGAATATCCTGAGTAGGGCAAGTGTATTTTTTTCTGTTTGGTGACCTGCTCCAGCATCCTGTTGCATCTCAGTGGAGAATAACAGAATTTGTACTTTGCCTCTGGGTTTCTTTGTTGAGGTCCACAGTGCAAAGGCTGAGACGCTGAGAGGAACTAGAGTTCAGAGTACAACAGCACCTGGAAAATTCTTTATTTTACAGGCATTTGCCTGCCTGATGTAACATGATTAGTCAAGGTCAGGACAGTTAATTGTCAGTGAAATGGAGAGCAGTTTGTTTGTTACTTACATGTGAACTACTCCAAGACCCTTCTGTCATCAGACTGATTTCATTGCCAAGAACACACTTTATTTCTTGTGACTATCCTGTGACATCCATCTTATGCTCTGAGAATGGCCATGGGTCAGCTCCTCATGGGTCAGACCCTTGGCTTGTGTAAATCTGAATAGCTCTGTTTAAGTCACTGATACTCTAGAGACTTATGCCAGGTGAGCATATTTCATAATGTTAAGAAGTAGTATCAAAATTCAGTGTTCATTTTTTATCATGTGTGTGACCTGCAACTTGCTGATGTTGAGAGAGCAAGTGAAGGTATAAATACTCCATCAGAGTATCTGAATATCTCCTCTTCTAATGAGTGAATAGTTTGCTCATAAAAAGACATTTCTTCATCCTCCCCAGAGATGGATGCACTTGTGAAGGACATTTTTAACAGGTCAGTCCATCCCGCCAGAGAGGGTATGATGGGGCTTTCTCAACATGCATTTGTACATATTCTTCCTCCACACTTGCAGTCCTCCCTGTTGAGAAAATGAGAAAATGCCACCAAGAAGATATCTTGCTTCCCCTCTGCTTCTTAAAACCTCACAGCTGTCTGAAACCTCAAGTCCTCATAGGCTTTCCTTTTAATTCTGTCTGCAGGAAAGCATGTGGTTTCTGCTTTCCTCATCTATTAATTGGCAGATGTAAAAGAGTGGTTTGAAACAGCAGCAACCTCATGCAGAAGCCACTTCTTGAGCAAAAATATATGACTGCTTTTCACTTGGAAGTCAGTGAGAGATTTTACCCTCACCTCTCTCACAACTGTGTCTGAGCTCCTAGTTTTTAATGAAGATCTGAATGTTCTGAGAATTTAAACTTAATCCAGAAGGCCTGATATAAACAGAACTCCCACTCATTTCAAAAGATGTTCCATATATGAGGATCTGATAAGTTCAAGATCTTAGAGGGATTAACACTTTTGGTTTAAGAATTCTCATGTTTCAATATAGGAGTAAAAAAAATAGACACAGGCTACAGTATATGATTAATTTTTATTGGATATTTTTAAGGGAAGTGTCTGCTAAAGTAGAGGTTAGAACATGGTAAATAGTCCACACAATGAAAAAAATCAGTAATCAGCGTTCCATTATGTTGCTAAGTCAGTGAAAAAATAACAGACACTGTCAAGATAAATAAGGGACTCCCAGTTTTCAAGGTTTTGGAGTGTCTTGTGCAGATTCATCCCAATTCTATCTTGCTTGGTCCTTTTGAACCTCTAAGCCTGCACCATTTCCTGGAATTCTGTGAAAGATAAGAGAATATTTACATGAAAGAAATATTCACATGAAAGGATTACAGGTAAAATATTAGTGTCTTTTCAAGAGATTTAGAATAGGAATGAACAGAAAACAGTTATCTGATAGATGGCCAGAGAAGAAATGTGTGGACAAGAGGCATCACCTAAACATCCCCTTCTAAACAACACATGGAAAAGTAGTGTTTTGCTGACACTTACGGGGAATAATTAAATATTCAGGGTAGTTTTGGCCTTCTCTCTGCAAAATACTGATCTTAGGCAAAAATAATGGAATGGCTTATATAGAATTTAAGTAAGAAGTAGTTAAGAGCTGAAGTAAAAAAATTAAGAGTGAATCCATGTGTTTTATCAGCTGTTTGTAAAGCTTCAGATGTTGAGAAGTGTTGATTTAGGGCACAGTCTAAAGATAAAAACACAGTGCAGATCCATGTGGTATGATCCTGGGGTGTTGAGTTGTGCAATAAGATACTGTTATTTTAAAGATCTTTTAAATGTTTGGCTTCCATGAATTAGAGTATCTGATCAGTCCCATCCCTGAGTGACTGTATTAATATACAGATTGCTTCATAAATCATGTGTGTTTATTCTGGCATAGTTCCTAAGGAACTGGGTTTAATTCCTTCCAAAGAAAGAACAGAAGGGTTCTGTCCTGCTGGTGCAGCGAGCTGGGGAATCTGCACGCCAGCACATTCCCTGCATGCTATTCCCTAAGCCCCTTTCATGCTCGTCTAGGCAGCTCACTGCTCTCATGGGGCTAGTTGCCATTAGCTGCAGGCCTTTTGTGTGTGTGCTTTGTCTCCAAAGCACGGCACAGAAATATGGAAGTAGGAGATCAGGAGGTTTCTGAACTGTGCAGCCATGAAACCACACCAGTGTTTCCACGTGGCGAGTGCAGTATGCTGCTTCCTAAAACAGCTGCTCCTTCCTGTCTGGTCCTTAACCTGCCCCTGGAGATAAACAGCATCCATCCCTGCACAGATTCGGTTGTGGGATCTCATATTGGGGCAGTGACACTTGATCGTTCTATTCTCCTTATCATGCAAAACAAATATGGAACTACCTGCTGCATATTGAGAATGATTTCAGTGCTCAGTGGAATCTCTGTGGGGCAGTAGCTGCTGGAAATGAACTGATGTGTGAGCTGTTTGCTCTCCTGTGTACAGCTGGTTCTTTTGTCCTTGATTTTACATTGGTGTATTCCAAGTGATGCCAGCGCTGCCTCACATTAGAGTAAGTGGGAGGAGACGTAAGGGGCAGTTCCTTTCAGAACAACTGGAAATATGGGAGGGAGTGGCAACAGGAAAGTTCCTTAGGGTTTTTTACTTGCTCATGCAAAAGGAGTTGCACAGAGGAACCTGTAAGATCAGGGACCATTTCCACCCATTAAACAGGTTGCTATTCAAGGGTTTCAGTAAAACCAGTGAGGGTACATCAAATGTACCATCAACATAAAAGAGAATCCCACATCACTACAAACATCCTGAGGTGCCTCATTCTGTATTTAAAGCAGGTAATACCTTCAGCCCCGATTTTACCATCCCCGTCATGATCTGCAGCTGCCAAGAAGGTCTTGGTTTCTGAGGTGGTTAACACTCTGGCTCCATGCTCAAACCTCTGAAGGAAATACCTTGGGAGGAAACAACTTGGATTTAGATTTTCACACTGTAATATTTTTTATGCTTGTATAATCAAACAGCTATCTTCAAGTAATTTACTACAATAGCCAAGTCCTTCAAACACAGTTTGACAAGCTAAATCTTAGTTGTATGTATTTCTGCTTTGTAAGTGCAACCCTGATTAAATTGATTCTGACCACTATGAAAATCCAGCCCCAGGGGGCTCTGTTTTTCTATACTGAGCATAAAAGGCAGGTATTATTAATTTGCTTCTCTCTGTGGGGATTATCTATTTAAATACACCTTTCACAACCTGCTGAAGGTTTTATCAACATTTAGCATAAATTGTGTTCACATTTACTGAAAGTTCTGGAATGGAAAAAGTGCTGATTTTTTTGATAGCCTCCAAGTAGTTAACAAAATCCTTACTTGAGCTCATCTTCCTCAATAAAGCCACTTTGATCATTGTCGAGAATCCGGAAGATCTCCTTGAGCTGGCTGCTACTCTTTTTAGACATCCCACTGATCTGAAAGAATTTTTTGGGACTAAAGGAATCTGGAGCTGAAAATAAATTAATAAAGAAATTAACCCCAGACCACTGTGTTCACTGTTCCTAAACGGTCTGAGGATGCTACTTTGTTACATTTTAATTGTTCTAAACATGATCAGTAGGTGAAGCCCGTCAAAGAATGAATGAATTTGCCATAGTGCCCCATACCCTCCTAAACATCCCACAAAATCATATGGGGATAAGCTCCAAATTGGCAATATAAACCAGTTATGAACAAACATACTGTGACAGCTGAGTAAAGAGATTACAGAAATCTGTTTCAAGTATGCACTTGTTCAATATTTCTTTGGGAATGAGTTAAACTTGCCATGGGTTACTCAAAATAATAGACTTTGAGAGTTTTAATTGTTTTCTCACCTTGGCAGTCCCGCAGAGCAGCAGCGATGTCAGAAGGGCTTAGAATGTCTGTAAGGCTCATTTCAAACCTGTGCAAAATAGAATATTGCAAAAGGAGTTTTGAAATGCAAATGCATCATACAACAAATTGGGGTTTTCCATGTTTTGAAGATTACTACAAGGTCAACAAGAGTAGATGAATCTCACTGATCAAACCAACATCTCTGCTATTCCTTAACAAATTACAAGGTTTAGTACATCACTTCCTTAAAAAGAGCAGTGCAGAAATAATGCTTTTTAATGAGATGGGTTACATTAACCATGTTGTGAGTTGATGATCAATATTTTATCATTTACCTGCAACCTATGTAAATACAGCACATTTTAAAACTCTATGTAACCATTAATATAATAAATAATTCCAGTCTTACTGGAATGCATGGAATCTGGCAATACAAGTAACGATATATGCAGTTAGAAAAGGAAAGGTAAGAAAGTTTGCTTCTATTATCTCCCCCAACAGCTCTAAAGAATAAAAAGAAAACTGATACTTATCTATATACAATCCATCCATATGTAATTCCAGCAATTAAAATAAAAACCTTACAACAAAGGTTATTGTACTTACTACTGGTGCAGCTCTGCACAGTAATTTTATTTAATTAATCTCAAGTCGGCTGCTCACCTTCTGAATTTTCTCAGCTAGGTAAAGGAATAATAGTTGAGGAGATACCAGGCAAAAAAGTAATGTTGGCTCTGGCTTGCCACTCTGTCTTATAAAGGATTCAAAAGGTGACAATAACCACTACTTAGGTTACACTTTCATGGATCAAATGTTTGAATTGAGACCTGGCTCAAATTTCTTCCTTAACTAATTAAACTTTTCTTTCTATTTATATCTTAAGATAATATGGACAAAAAGAAGAGTTTTTTAAAATAAATCCACTAGTGCTTAATTAAGTGCAATTCTGCCATCAGAAACACCTTTCAGCCTCCAAGTATGTTAACAGGTAACCTCTGCACCTGAAAGTCACTCTTTGGAAGACGACTCCAGCAGTCAAATCCTTATGAAAAGAATTTGTTTTCCCTGGGTCTGGTAATCCTTTGGAATGGAATGTATAAAGGAGGTTGGAGATGAAAGATCAGAGGTGACAATGTGACATTCTGACAAAGATAACTTGTCACTAGGGTAGAGGAAAGCATTTTCTAATTTGGATGATCTTTCTACAGTAAGCTTCATTTTGTATTTCCTGACCATTTTCTGAATTACAGAAACAGAAACCAATGCCTTCAGTGACAGAAAACTATGAACTTGGTAAAGCTGAATAAAATGATCTTGTTGTCAGTATTCCTTGGAAGATGATATATAATCAGTTGGCCTACTTAATAATCCATTTTGAATATTTTGAATTCCATGAAATCAATAATAGGCTTACTAGTTGTAGCAAGTTCTATAGGTTGTAGGAATCAGACTTTGTTAGTATGGAAATAGTTTTAAATATATTTTATAACACACTCTCACAATCTATTTCATTAATAACAAAATTTTAATTATAAGTATAAGTAAGTGAGTTTATTATATATTTCAGGACTATTACTTTTGGAACAAAAAACCTTAAGAAAATTTGTAACAGCAGATATGATGTTTTCCTTCTGAGACAAAATTCTGTTTCCATCTTTAAGGCAGTTAGTATGGGCAAAATTCTAGGATGAAGGTCAATAAAAACTCACATTTTGGTTACTGTTTGTTGTGTAATAGTAAATTGTGGTATCTAAACTAATGTTCTCTTAATCCATGAGGATTGTTTTATTTTTGAATGAATGGAGATGGCATGTTATGCCAAAGAGGAAATATTTTTATGGTAGCAAGGATTACAAATTATACTGTGGAACAGAATAATAAATATATCTAAGCCTTGATGTAAGTTAATGAACTACAGTGAGTTTACTCCTGCTTGGTTTAATGACAGTGAGAAAAGTGTCAATAATAGCAAATATTCCATAGCACTGTTTGAATTGGGATAGAGAAATACAAAGTAAAAGTAACATAAAAAGCAGACATAATTTAATGATACTTTTACCTTTTTTGCTACCTCTTTTGTATGTCAAGGAACATGGCATAAATCACAAATAATCAGACTTACCTTTGGTCCCAAATACCAGCTGTCCAGGAACAAACAAATGCTCCTTCCATTGCTTCCTGTGGGAAAACTGGTTATAGTGACCTGGAAGAACATTTTCTCGTTAAACCTAAGAACCCTGGGCAGTTGTAGATTAGTATTGTGTGATTAAAACAAATTAAACTGTGCTGATTGGTACAAGCTGAAGATCTGATCATGGATCTTTTAGTGCTCTTTCCATTTATGTTCTTTATTCAGCGCTATCTATTCATGTTGCTTTCTGCCTGAGATTTCCATGATATTATGGTTTGTCAGGCAGTGGGAATTAAGTTCATTCTGTGCTTTCTCCAGAATCACCCTGAAATAACTTTCATCCTCTTAGGTACCTTTTTACATGCTGTTGTATTTTCTCGTTTATGATCAAGTTGATCTGAGTTTGAACAGAAGGGTTATTTTTTTACTGCCAGATATTTCTAGAGAAAGGAATTTTTTTTCAGTGCTCTGTGACAGTACCATAGATGTTCCTTTATAGGAAACTTCCTTTATTTCTGCTGGCTCCTACACAGTGCTCATGGAACTGCTCTCTCTAAGTGTTTCACTTGCCATACAACACTAATTATTGGCAGCTAATGAGAACGAGGGAATTGAAATGAAGTAGAGAAAAATGACAAGATCAAGGTGAGCATATAATGCTCAAGCAGCTCAAAATGCGTGTGCAACTAATTTGGGCATTATATTAAAATATAAGCACCAAATGTTCAAAGAACATCTGGTTACCTCATACACTCTGCCATGGCACACAGAGGGCTGAGCTGGTTTTCTGCGTATTCAACAGTGGTAAAATAGCCAGAATTAGTATTATATTAGAGTATGATCTCAAATAAAAGTGAGATAATTGCAATGATTACTTCCGAAGGGATCTTTTAATGTTTGAAATTCAATGCTGGCAACAAAAGTGATGCTAATCCTGGCTGAAAGATGGTTTACAAAAGCCTAAAAGAGCTGAATTTCAGAATCAAGTTGATGTCACTGTACATTGATACAGGTGGGAATCTAGGGTTACTGGGTTTTATTTATTTATTAATGACACTTCATCTGAAGTACAGATCCCTGTACATCACTACAATTAGAATGCAATAATCAGGGATTAGTATATTAAGGGATATTTTAATGAGACAATCTGTTTTACATCTGAATTATATGCCTGTTTTCCTTATTTCTGGGTTATGTGTTAGCTTAGGTGATTGTAATTACATTATGCATTCAGAAACTGAGATCTGTGAAAGTGTTTTTTTAATAGATGCTATGCAAACAGTGTAACACTATAAAGAAAATCCCTAATAACTCAACCAGAACAACAGCTGCTAAGTAATGGGCAGTTAACAACAGTACAAAATCTGGCACGGAATCTGAGTATTGCACAGTTTCCTGGAATGTTTAGGACTCGTTCCTATGAAATTCAAGAAAAATACTAATTTTTGTTTGTTTGTGTATTTGGCTTTGGGGTATTTTTTTTGCTCTACGAGAGACATCTGAAAGTTCTATTGGGTTGATCATCTGGATACTTATGTACTTGCATACCTAGTGTCATTTTCACCTGAGGTGTCTTTTTTAAGTAATATTAAAGCCTTTTTTTTTTTTTGGTTCAGACTTCCAGAATTAAACTTGAAGGTGTGATTCTGAGAAACACAGAATATTCATATTGACAAGTTCTTGCTAGGAATCTAAACATATAAAACATTGTCTTCAAATCAAGTGCTATTTGCTTCTCTAAAAATCAGAGAAAAGTTGTGTTTTGGTAAATCATTGAGAGGTTGTGGACTAGTCTTGTACCCTTTGTACTCTGTTTGGCATAAAGTACAGAGTTAATTAGCAGTGGCAGTCAACCAAAGCCATGACTTCAAGCAGATGCAAAAGAAACATCAGCAGTTGTCTCAGGTGAGATCAGAGGAGAGGTGTTAACCTGAGACCAACTACAACAGTGTAAAGAGATGCTGCAGCAGCTGCTCTCAAACCCACACAACTCCATCTTTCAGCCCTGGCTGTGTCAGGGCCAATTGTATCATGATCCTGGATAACAGATTCTGCCTTTGTAATGAGTTTGGAAGTAACTAAAATAGATACTCAGTAACCTCTGTGGTTGATAGTAGTGTTGATGTCTCAGTGCTGACGGCAGAGAATCTTAGTGTGTTTACAGCTATAATCATTGAAAAAGACCTTTACAACAAAATGAATTGTATCCTGCCACTTCAAGCTGTCTCTTAAGGCACATGCTTTAATCATATAGAAATAAAGAAATGATTACAGCCCTTAATTTGAATTGTTGCTTGGGCCATAGTATTTTACCATATTTACCAGAGAAGTTTGAGCACATGCTGTAGTATTTGACTTTTTTGTCCTGTGCATTGCTATGATGAAGGAGGAAAGCCAGGCCCCAGTGACAAAGTTTCTTTCCCTGCAGCAGGTAGAGGATATTACCCAGAGCACTGAGCAGAGATCTGGACTAGAGAACCCAAGATACAAGATAGATTCTGCAGCCCTGTGTGTCTGGAGCTAAAGGAAAACAGGTACTTCTCTCACATTAGGGGAAATACCATGTGAACTTTCCTTGGTTCAAATTATGTCCTTATCATTCTGTGGGAATGAATTCAATTTCTGTTTGAAAGTGACAGCAGAATAGACCAACAGAGATGAATAATAGAGTCACTGATTCATGGAGTCTGGTCTGATAAACATATTTTTTCACTTAAAAAGCTGTCCTGGAAGATCTCTGCCAGCATTTGATATCTGTTTGTCTTTAAAAGCACTTGAAAGTTCTTCTGTGACACAGTAATGCAATTTTCTGTCTCTGACCCTAAATGTAATTGTCTAACGTTTCTGTCTGCTGTCAGCATTATAGACAGTGTCAGAGGGAGTGATCTTTAAAACTCTACATTGCTCAGGGTTTCTGTGTATTTTAGGAATAATTGTGCCCTAATGTTGAAGGCTGTGAAATAGTCTGGACTACTACTGCCTGTTGTGACACGTAAAAGATAAGTACAGTGCTACTACCCTGTTACCAAAGGCTCTTTGCACATGGCTGCATTTTGCTGTGCCCCACAGTGTAAGGAACCATGGTAAAAGAAACCAAATAGCACTTCCAGCACTGGTAATGCTGAAAGAAGGAAAGGTCTAAAAACGTCTCTAGTCACAAGCTCTTCTTAACTTTCTGGAGTGATCACTGAAGCTGATACCAGACTTACCTTGTCATGAATTTTTTACTGTTCTTAATGGAATGGTAAGTGGTGAAATTGTCTTAGATTTGTAGGCCTAGCAGGCTAATCAGGGTGGAAGTAAATGTGGTTAAATAAAGGAGCTGCCTGCTATCTCAGAAGTTATCTGAGCTGTCTGTGCCTTTCTCTCTTATTTAGCCATTAATGTTGGTACAATTCTTGAAAATGTCTGGGTGACCCACATTGCACAAGGAACACACAAAACATGATATCAGCTGAGACACAAAGCATTTTCTGACAATAATGAGAGCTTTTAGCCTTGCAATCAGTCTGTCATTATTAATTCTGCAAAATTTCCTTTGTTAATCGCTCTCCTGAGATGACATTGAAATAATGAATGTCAATTTGCTTGATGGATAATTCTTTTTTCACTCTTATAGAAAATTCTACAATATTAGGACCTGATTAATTAATTAGAGTTAATGGAAATATATTTTTGGCTAATGTATAGAGTATGAACACATTATTGAGTATTCATTAAAGTCTTGTAGATTGCTTCAACTTTGTGTAATATGATGATTTCCCCAGTATTGTATTGGTATTTCCTTCCCTCTCCATAATGTCTCATCATAAATATGCTGTGCAATCAGAGCCACAACAACATCTGCAGGCAATTTTGAAACGAAGATTTTCAATCCGAAAAATATTGAAACATCTTAAAGAGCTCCAACAAATACAGTATGAGACAGTCATACCAGTTTTTGCAAGATTTATGTCCAAGAACAGACTTTTCAAGAGTGCCATATTTTTTAAAAGAGTATGTAGGAGCAGCTATGTTGGAAGTGTAATATTTGGGATGGTCAAAGCCATCCAGATTTTTTAAAAGGCTGTTTGGCTGAGTGTTTATTTTGGTCATGTATCTAAGACAAAACCCTGATACAGTGCAGTGTTTCATTAGGTACTATTAGCAACGAGTTCCTTTTTGTAGCCCAGTTTGATTGCTCTGTGTGTTTATACTGTGCCAAAATTGTGATGCCATCATCACACTCATGCTTTTCAACCAGAACTCTAACCTAGTGCACAAAATGGATGAACTTCTGTCTGTCTTGCTATTTCAGTCTGCCTGTAAAGAAAAAAAGATTAATTTCTTAGCAATTTTTTATGGCACTCTTCATTTTATTATACTTTCCTCACAAGCATTGAGGCATTTTACAACCCTGTGAGATGTGGGCATTATGTTATTCTCAGTGCTGAGGAGAAAAGCAGCAGAATGTTGATTATTTGGGCAGCATTCCCCCATTTGCTCTTATGGAGCACTGGGGACTTGTTTTTTTGAAGTGCCTTTTGCAGAAGTGGCAGGTGGGACACGAGAAGTGCTCTGGAATTCATTCGAGCACACAGAACACTGAACTTCTCGGCAGTGGAACAACAGTGCCATCGGGTGGGCATGAAGGTGAGGGATTCCTTGGGGAATTTTGAATGTACTGCTATTCCAGTAATCTAAATTCACCCTGGATCCAGCTGATCTCAAATTGATGACTTCATTATTTCAAGGTCCTACAATATACCTAGTCTCTGAAACACAATCAGCTGCATAAAGAATGACAGAAAAACATATGGAATATAAAAATGCCTCTTGACTAAATACCACTGCTACCAGTTACTACAGCCAGGTTTTACACCTGGACATTTTATTAATTCAGGGGTTTTTTTACAACATATGCTAGCTATTTATGCAAATATTGACAATTCAATGGCCCGCAGAGATGCTTTTAATTTATCCTCCTAATATTTTTGTTTGTATCTTTAATGCCCTAAATTCAGATGAGCAGAGTGGATTCCAGTTCAGTCCCCCAGTGGCATAGACCTTCTGCTTAAAACACCTGGGAGCGTGGCTTAAGTAGTTCTTGTACTGCTTCAGATGTTTTCCAGCAATGTGAAACCACTTGCCAACAATTGTTCATGACCTTTCAAGGTACAAAATGTGTAAATAAATGGTAGGTTTGCAATAGGAAAGATTGTTCATGGCACATATATCTTGGTCTTTATCTTGACTGCTGGTTACGATTTGACCAGTGCTTGAAACTCTGAAAAAGAAGAAAAGGGAATAATAAAATGGGACCTCAATTTGTAATCACAGAGTCAAAAATTTTTCTTAATTTTTAGAGTTAAAATGGGAAACTAATGCTACTTCCTCTGATAGTCATTCCTTAAAGGTAGCTCGTTGTGTATTCATAACAATAGATACTTAAGGCAAAGGAAGTGTTGCATTTAAGTGTCACGTATCATAGTTCATTAGCAAAAAGCAGTGAAATTATAGATTGAATTTAGGTTCCAGTCCTGAAAAAATCTCCACAGATGAGAAAAGGGACTGAAAACTTTAGCCAGGGGCATAATAGAGGTCAGTTCCTGTTAGAGTCTCTCTATAATACAAAGCAGATCTGAGCACCTCAAAATCAGATCCAGAACATCCAATACATGGAGCAGGGCAGCTGCCTAGAGCTGCCTTTAGCAAGTCTCAAAGCCTTTTAATAAGGGCAGTCTTACCATCCACTCCAATTTTACCATCTCCATCACTGTCCCCTGCTGCCAGGAATGCCTTGGTCTCAGCATCAGTCAAAGCTCTGGCACTGGCTGAGAAATTCTTCAGGAAAAGTCTGTTAAAGGTGAGAGAACAAATGAGTGAGGCATAGTACTGAACGTGTTCAGGGCATGGATTGGTAATAGCTGTAAAATTTCAGGCATAATTCAATTATTGAGAACTATTTTAATGGCAAAACTTCCTCTAACTTCATTGAGAGTGAGGGTAAGGAAGTCAGAGGATGCTGCATCACTACCTGTAAAAATCCTTGGTGACATCTTGGTTTCATTGGATTAAAAAGGCAAAATTAACACTGACTCTGTAGTGGTGGAATTCATCTTCCCTCCCTTGTTATCTTGCTTCTTTCTCCTAAGATGCAGAGTCTTAGCAGCAAGAATTTCTCTAACCTTAATTTTAACTTCAAAGTCAGATGAATGTGATCTGGAAGGTAGAATTCATGTGACAGGAAGAAAGATGAGAGAAAAATGGCCCTTTGAATTCAGTCTGGTAAAAAATCTTATAATACTAAAAAGCAGCTGTAGCAGAACTGCTATTTTTATCTTCACAGTCTGTCAGTTATTGCTACCTGAAATGAGTATTTTCAGTGCTGTCAGAGAGTTTTCCCATTGTGATCCAGCCTTGCCTTTGTTATTTGACTCACAGCTCCTCCAGCACCAGCACTCACACACAGGTGCACAAACAGGATTGTCTCCCATGCAAAAAGGCAGGAGGAAGGGGAATATTTCTGATCTTATCATGCATTTTTAGATGATAAAACACAACCCTGTTGGTAATTTTTTAATTTACTTACTTCAATTCCTCTTCCTCAATAAAGCCACTCCTGTCCTGGTCAAGAATTCCAAAGACTTTTTCAACTTGGTCTTTGGACTTGGAGTTGAGACCCACTTTGACAAAAAAGGTTTTGTAATCAAATGAATCAGCAGCTGAAATAAGCAGATGGAAACAAGAAGAGATGAAGAAAAGTAGTCAAAAATCTGGAACAAAAAAAAAAATCAGCTTCTTGATCAAAAAGCAGCAAACTATTCTGCAGTACAGTGAGGGTAATTACAAATCCCAAGTAACAGTATTGGATTTTCCTGAGTTTATATCAGACCAATGGGATTTTTCCATCAATGATGTCTCACACCTAGGAAGATAATGAAGTAATGACTGTGGTCTTCAGCATGCAGGAACATACCCATGTAAATTGATACTTCACTGAAAGACATTTGAAGAACATGATGATAAATATGGTGCTTGTATTGAAATCAGCAGTTTCTCTGGAGAAACAGGATTTCTGCTGTGGGATTTCAGCCTTTGGATTTCTTCATCCTTAAAATTGCTGCAATGCACAAATGATGATGGGTGCCTGTACCTTGGCTGGCCAAGAGTAAAACTCGCATCTGTTCCATTACCTTGCATTAAGTAAGAAAGCATTTTCTGTCTCCATTGGAATTGGGACTTTGGGGTAGCAAGGACAGGGGAATTTGATAAATAAACTGAAAACCCAAATTTAAAACATAAATATTACCTTGGCAGCTCTGTAGACCAGCAGCAATTTCAGCTTCTGTCAGGATACTGGAAAGAGCCATATCAAGACTACTGCAAAATGAAAAATACTGTTGGGTGGAGTTGCCACTGCTCCTGCTTTCTCAGCTGTGGAGCTGGCCCCAAGGGGAGCCAGGTCTCATAAGGGGGCAGGTGAGCCCAGGTCCCAGGGCAGGGCAGGGGAGCTGCCCTGCAGGAGCCAGCTGCTCCATCCTTTAGTTCAGACACACATTGTGCATCTGAGTCCCTGGTGTTTTAGTTAAGTTTTCAGGTGCACAAGCTGAGGACAAAGCCAAATGTATTTACAGAACTGCCCAGCATTTGGGCATCTTTGGTTTTTCCATGAATTTTTTGTGTTAATTATTGTGATGTCTTCTAAAGCTCCAGAGGAAAGATTGAACTCACCTGGCCACTTAGTTTTCCCCAAGCCAAGAACAGAAAATACTGTCAGGTAAAAGATGTGCAGAGTCCTCTTGACTTAATAGTTTTTCATATGACATAGAGAAGGACTTATACAGACCTTAGTTAAGTCCTCTTGACCTGTTACAGAAGTCCTAGAGCCACGTGATGGCTCAGATACCCCAGGGGATAAGTTACTGTGGCTGACAAGACCTGCTAGCTAATCAGATTGATATTTATATCCCAAAGGAATAGGTAAGGTTTAGTGCCATATGCAGTAACTCCTCTCAGCTTGCACCTATTTTAGTGAAATGAATTGTTTTTTATGTATAAATGAAAAACTACATACATTTTTAAGTGCTTAATGATAGCAGGAAATGGACTTCTTCATAGCAGACTTTGACTTTTAAGGGCTCAACCCTGATATGAATTACCCATGAAACACTACTCCTGCAGTTGCCCTACTAGTCTTCAAAACATACTAATACTGATACATTTGTAAGAGATATATCTGATATACAAGTACAAGCTCAAAGACAAAACTTCTTCAGCCCAAAGTACTTTTAATAAGCTGTTATATAACTTTGGTTAGCTTTAAAAGTCTAATCTTGACAGCATTTGCTCAGCATTAATTAATTGCATGGTGCACATTTTTATATCACCCTAGTAAATGTGCCCATTTATAGAAGGAAGATTGTCAGTTGTTCAGCAGGATGCAGGAGGGTGAATCAGTTATGGCCAGGAGGGAAACAGAGCAAAGAAATCAGTGATATTTGGTTCTTCCTTGCCGTGCTGAAAAAATAAACTTCTGTAAGGTCTCAAACTGCAGCTAAGACCAAACTGCAGCTTTTCTGTTGGTGGATACTAATAGGGACCCCCACTCAGTTACCTCATGAAATTTAGTGGAACTTAATGGCGTTGAGAATAGTTGAAATTGTCCACTGGTGTAAAAAGCCATTGGGAGAACATTTCACTCTGACACTTATGTAAACATGGCTGGAGTATTGCTTAGGTTTAAATAACACTTGAGTGATGAGAGCATTTAAAATGAAGCCTGTCCTCTAATCACTATAGCATAAAGCTGCTGTCTTTCAAAAATTATGTACATGAAAATACAGACAAAACCTCATCTATCTTGGTTCCCCTTGATTTCTTCAAGAGAAGAATTTTTAAGAGGAGTGTTGACTATGTTATTCTAAACTGCTGTGTGGTAAATTGAAAATTCTGAAAACTAACTTTTCTGGACGATATAAGATCAACTGAACAAGTTATTTTTAAAGGCATTTTATCCCAAACAGGTGGGATAGCTAAATTAGATGATTCAGTTTTCCCATTGGGAATCTAGCTTTGCCTTTGGCTCAGGTTACTAGGAAATAATCAAGAGTCTGGCCTGGCATCAGAGACAATCTGATAATTGTATGGGAATTACTGAGCATTCAAGAAGTAATCCTTGTGAGGACCCCACACTGAGATTACAAAGCATTTACAGAGAAGAGTTTTGGAGTATTTCTGTGGCAAACCAGCGCTTGCCCGAAGGTGGCACCAAAGACAGGCAAGTCCGGTGTGAGAGCGCTGAGGGACCGCGGGTGAGGGAAAACTGCGGACCAGGATGGGAACAGGATGACCGGAGGGTGTTCATCAGAGGGGGAGAGAGGAAGGAACAGGTATTTAAAAGAAAAAAAATCTAGTCTACCAAATCCCTTGAAAGAACAGGAATATAAACAGACTAAACTGAAAAATCTGAGATAATTCCCAAGGGCTTTCCTTGCATGATGATTTAGAAGAGCAGGTTATTTTATCTGTCTAACAAAAACAAGGTTTACTGTGTTTATTTTTATATTGGCTAAATTTTACAGTCCATTTTGGAGATAATTGCAAATATTAAATCAATTTGTTCTGGAAGCCTGAGATTTAAAGCAGGAAGTCAGTGTCTAGAAAATACAGCCTTTTTACAGTCTATTAAATGATTAATATGTCATTGTGATGGAGCAGATGTGATTCCCTTTGAGTCAAGTATTTGCATATTCTACTTGGACAGAAGTTCCCCTTTGAATGTAGGGTCAATAATCCCTTTGAACCTGCAGGGAAAGGCATTGTCTAAGGGTACCTTCTTTTTCTGTTGTAACTGGAGTGATGGTCTGATTTTCTCTTCTGAAGCTTGATACACAAAACTCATTTTCTTGTTTTCATGACTGTAGGACATGCTGACCAACAAATCAGAAGTTCTGGAGCAGCCATATATCAGCTGCTGATGTGCTCTATAGACCTTTGGTACTGAAAATGTACCAGAAAGTCCAGACCAAAAAAATGCTATCTTTCTGTGCTTACAATCAAAACTAATGTGGAAATTAGGTTTTGTAAAATGTGAACACTTTAGTTCATATTCCACAGTATCCTCTTATTAAAATGTTTTAAAATACATGAAAAATTAAGCACGAAAATATTAGGTACGTGTCTGTTCAGGGACTTAATCAAGATGTATCTATTTCAGTAACCCATTCCAGGAAATTAATCCAGCCTTGGCCCCCTCTGCCCACACTGTTTGTGTGAAGAGCTCCAGGCGCCTCTGATGATGCTGCATCAAAGATTTTCCACATGGGCTGGCTGCTAACTCAGAGAAGAAACTGTACCAGTCTACGTGTGCAATGAATGTTCTGACATCCCCTTGCCCTTTCTGTGCTCTCTACTTGTTAGAAGATGACTGAGATTTCAAACAGTTGGATAGCTGAAATTGAATCTCAAGTATACAAATGGCTTTTGGATTGGGATTTCCAGAGGAATATGAAGTTAGGGGGCAGCCAGCTTCCACTAAAGACCAGGAGGTTTTATCTCATGCTTGGTTCTGCTCCTCTTTCAGGACAACCCAAAATTTTGGTCTAAGAGAGGTGGTGAATTCAGTGGCTAGAGCACTAGGTTGTTTTGGGATCCTGACCCTGGCCCTCTGTGTCCTTTTTCTAAGAGCTCGTGTAGGGCAATCAATTTCTTTGTGTTTTGTTCCTGCTCGAAGGGATCATAGTACGTCTTCATTTCATAAGAACTATAGGGAGGATTAGAGATTAAACTGCTCACACAGGGTGATCAAGGGACTGAGGTGTCTGAGAATTCACAGTCTTTGGGCCTAGTGGAATTCAGATCTACCACTCACAATTTGGGTTGCTCTTTAATTGTCCTAAGTGAACATAAAACACATAAGCCATATCCCCTTTATGCTGGGAATTATGAAGCAGTCTTATACTGAGTATTGTAGGGAGTAGGATGGTCTTACTCTAAACCTGAGAGCAGATGATCAGTGTGAAAATAACAGGGGTTGTTGGATTCTTTCTGATTTGATGTAGCATAAACAATTTCTAACAGAATTTTAGTTTTCAACTGTGTACTCAGCAGTGTTTTATTTGTGTAATTCATTCGTGAGAGCTTGATGCAGAAGATTTAATCCTTACTTAGAACCTCTGTCCTTGAAGATACACAAACTCATCTTAGAGCAATGTGCCCTTCTGAGGGAGTGATTGGACCAGAGACCTCCAGAGAACCTTTCTATCAGGAATTAGTCTCTGATTCTGTACCTTAATTAAGGTAACATTGTGATACCAACCGTGTGTCTCTTTGCTACTTCAGTTGGCATTCATGCAGACATCCTGCAACCAAAGTTTTTCTCTAGCATGATGGTGTTGTCACGTTCAGAGAGCTCTCCATGATATTCCCTGAAAAAAGGCTGCCCCAGACTGAAGTTAATTAAAATGAACCTTCCCAGAAAACTTGACATTTTTTGAATTTGTTTCCTTTAGTTTGGTTAAAATGTGGATCTAAAATATGGATCCTAATGCCCACAGAAACCTTAACAGAGGGTAGGTGGTATTTTTGCTGAAGCGTGTGGGCTTTTTTTTTTAATTGGGGGCTTCTTGGAGTTTTGTTATAATTCCTTCTAGTGAAATGGCTGGATGATTTTAATAAGATTTGAAACACGTCTTCTTGCTACAAGTCACTATTTAAGAAGAACAGATTTTCTTTTAAGCATAGGTGAAGTTGCAGCTTACACAAGGATTTCCTGATTCTTGGGAGTGCTTCATCCCCCTGAGGTAGCACAAGGCAGTGATGTGCAGTTGTTCTGCATCTCTGAAATACAGGATGGGCCACTGTGCAGTCTTGCATTACTTGCATTCCACATGAGACTCTCAGAGGTGCAAGGAATGCTGTGTCAGGTCTGGCACTTCTGGTGCTGTATGTGCCATCTGCTTGTGAGTCAGTGACAGGATAGTTGAGTGATCAGCAGTGTGAAGAGCTAATGTATATATTACATCTGGATATTGCTGCACATTCGGGTAGCCCCAGGTTTTTTCTTCAGCAGGGAAATAATTAAGGTGAAAGGAACCAACAGAGTCTCATCATTATGCAAAATATTTCAGTGCTGCAATTAACAGCAGCTATAATTTAAGCCGAGATTTAACATCAAAGGCAGTGGGGATAGAATTAGGATTTATAATCATTATAATTCTGCCAAGGCTTCAGTGAGTCTGATTGCTAGAATTCCTCTTTTTGCATTAGCCATCTTAAATCTGTTCACCAGCTCTCTTACATGCCTGGGAAATGAGGGAGCTGTGCTTGCCTCACATAATCATCTTGCAATTCATGGAAATGCCAACACTGGATGTTACATAAAAGTTCCAGAAGGCTTTGTTTCTGCTCTTCTTCAAAACAGCTGCCAAATCATAATTACCATTCAGTTTCAGTGAGGAGTATTAAAACGACAGTCTGCTTGTGAGCTGGAGCCACAGCACAGCACACGGGGCAGGAAAGAGCTAAATCTTGGTGGGGAGATTTCTGACACACTCAGCCAGAAATGCACAACATCCACTCAGACGGCTGCTGTCTGCATTTAGCCATGAACATAATTTACTTTGTCTACTGATGAGGACAATGCTATAACCAACTCTAAATCCTGTAAGATGCTTATCGAAGGGAAGACTAGTTCTTAGTTTTCAGACTGAAGAAAACTGCAGGTATTATGGCACATAGATGATATATGATATATGATAATTCATACAATAAATGACAGAGTTGAGTAATGGCCGTAATTTAACAATGTAACAGCTTAGGGTAATCAAACAGCAAGATTGGCTGTAGTTTCATCTGTAGGAAACACAGAAATTCACAGATGTGGCCAAGTATTTTTGTTTCGTACATGTTAAGAGACAATAAGCAACAGGCTCATGATTCATGGAAAAACCTCCAGGCCTGTGGCCCAGGTTGTCAGGGGACCATGACTTGTGGCAGTGTCAGAGTAGGATTAGACCCTTCTCCTCTATCTCACAGCTGCCTTAGATTTCATGAAAGATAAATCTTCTTAAGGGAGAGTCACATTTTAGGCCATAAACACTTTCTGAAAATACCATTACACTGTAATCTACTACTTTATTTTGTAAAATTACCCACAAACTTATTCTGTGCTTTGAGCTATGTGTGAACTCCTCTAAATGTCTTAATTTTTTTTCTCAAATTCACAGGGTTGGGACTTAATATGAATTATTTTTAGCTGTCTTGTTAGCATTGCTTTTCCTCAAGTATCAGAGAATTAATCAGAAATAAACCTCAGTTAAATCAGTACAATTAAGCCTTAGAAGATATCATATGGTTTAAGATTATCAAAACTGTGTCTGATGAGTCAGCATGCTCAAGTATGATGATGGAGAACTTAAACAAAATTTTAAAAGCAGCTTTTTCCCCAAAGGATCTTTTGGTTTGGTTGATTTTTTAATTTTTTCTCCCTTCTCCCAGCCACAATTTCAACATTATCAATGGTTGAAAATCACAAAGTGCCTTCTTTACAATGGAAATGTAACAATGCCATGTGACCAAAACATTGCAAGATTTCTCAGCAATCAGGTGTGTGAACTTCATGTGTGGGGAACTGTTAATGCCTGAAACAATATAAAAATGTACAAACACATGCTGAGTGCGAAGTGCCTGTTGGACGAGGTAATTGGCAGAGTCAGTCCAAGGTTCCTTTGGTCTGATGCTGTTTATGCCTTCACCAGAGACTGGAATTCTGTCAAGGAAGAAAGTGAGAAAAGCAGGGAATAAACTTGTGGAAAGTGGTTTTTTTGACATCTTAAGAAAGATAGATAAAAATGACTAAAACTCCTAGGCATTGAGGGCTCCCAAAGTTATTATAACACAGCACAAGCTACTGCTAAACTGAGATTCTGGGGGCGTAACAGATTTTTCACTCCTTAAAAAGAGTAAGTGCAGAGAGGAGGAGTGTGTCTGTAAATTTGTATTTGTAGGAAATCCTGACTTAAAGGTAAACTATCTTTACCTCATTACAAACTCTGATAATAGCCAAGGAAGAAAAGCCTGTAGCTCTCAGTGAGAAGAAATTTTTTTGGTTTTGTTGTTCCAAATAAAAAAATATCAGTAGTGAAATAATTCCAGAATGGGAGATTCAATGGTTAAGGGCAAGATCTGCATAATATAATGCCCTATTTGGGGCTCATAAACAGAAGCTACAAAAGCTGCTGCTAAAGCAAATTCCTCCAACAGTGTATCTCTCTCTCCTCCCAAATCTGGCTAAGATTAGCACGTGTGTCTGTTGGAGTTATTGCCACCTGTCCTAGTTCAGCTGAGACAGCCCTGTTTTCAGTGACTTCATCTCTAATACATGATGCATAATGTCCTATTTTTCTGTGCTGCAGTTTCTAAAAGAAATATGCTGTCTGGTTCACATCATCCCTGAGGTTTTCTTCAGGAGTTCGACTGAGTTTCTTGAAGGACTGCCCGGTGAAATGTGCACTTATCAGATGATTTTCCAGCACAAAATCCTGTGCTGCACCGCAGCAGTTGCAGCCTTGAGAAACAATACCATTTGTATTTTACATTAGTGCATTAAGCACTCAGAAATATTGGCCAATGTTTGATGGCGGAAGATGAAGAAATAAGTTTCTTTAGGTAGAGAGTGTGTTTAAAAATAGAAGTGTTGTATGGCCAGAAGTGCAGAGTATCCACTGCTGAAATGGAAATTCAGAGAAATTCAGGTGTTCTGAACGTTTTAAGAATCTGGCACATTGAGTCTGTGGCTCAGACCCAGCAGGGTTAACCCAAAGCTGTTATCATTCATTGGAAGACCAGACTCTGCTCTATATGGGCCTAAATATTCTGTTGCTGCAACAGTGACCAAATGGGAATAGAACTATGAAAATAAAGGAGTATTTGCTCATATAAAAACAATGGCAGAAAGTATCAGGCCAAAGTACTCCTGTGTATTCTTCATGCCCCAGTTTAAATGCAGCCCGAAATGTGTGCATTTTAAACCACAAATTTAATGAATTTTCCAAAAGCTTACCTTCCACTCCAATTTTGCCATCACCATCAGTGTCCCCTGCAGCCAGAAAAGCCTTGGTCTCCGCAGAGGTGAGGACTCTGGCATTTGAAGAGAAATTCTTCAGGAACAGCCTGAAATAGAACAGGGTGCTGTGCTTGAGTTTTAGTTTCTGAAATGCCCCATAAGGTAACTTCTGCTGTTATTATCTGAGGGATTCCACACAGATTCAAAGAAAGACAAGGATTTGTGTTTTATTTTTAAAATAACATCAAGGGTTTCTTCTAGGACACCAAGCAAGTTCAAATGTTTCGTTGTTTAAAGAAACAGAGCAGCTGAACAGTACTTACTGCAGCTCCTCTTCTTCAATGAAACCACTCTTGTCCTGATCAAGGATTCCAAAAACTTTCTTTATCTGATCAGGAGTTTTGCTGGATAAACCAACCGTGGAGAAGAAAGACTTGTAGTTGAAGGAATCATCAGCTGGAAGAAACAGAAGTTGTTAAATATTCTCCCTTGAAGTTGCTACTACTCTATGTATTCCTTGTGAATATGTATGTCTTTTCTGAAGCATCAGCCTGCTTCTCTTTCTCTTGTTCCCTGGTGTGGCAAAAGAGCAGATACACTGGATAATAATTTCCCTTTTTAATCACTCTATGCCTGTGGTCACGTTTCCTTTCAGCCAGTTTGAAGTTTTCCGCTGCAGTGCACATTCTGCTAAATCAGGATTTATGCAATATGTCACATGCAATTAATAATAAATATTGAGAGGGTGCTACTGTGACTTACAAACAACTCCTGTAATTCTTAATTCATTTTCACAGAGTCCTTACTTAGGTGAAGAATCTGATAGACAATTAAATAATACACAGACAAACCATATATCTGAGTATTTGGGAAATGGACTTGGTCTTACTGAGCAGCTCTTAAGAGAAGTGAGACTGATCATTGCTTCACAAATGACGCTCTGATTCTGCAAGCTGAGGCTTTTTTCTGACATATTGAAGGAAAAGGCTAACTTTAAATTTAAGTCTTTAACAGGTTTAGACACTGACAGCATAGTGTTAAGCCAACCCTAACTGTAACTGTGGCCCTTTAATTGCTGCTCACCACTTGTGAGACCTTTTGAATTTAAGGGGCTATATTGTAATGTAGCTTAGAGAGAGATCTCACAGGGAAGGAATCTAAGGGGAAAATGATAGGCATGTCATCTTAAGACATAAAAATGATATGCATCTTCTGTCTGCAGAGCGACCATTCCTTACCCTGGCAGCTGGAGAGAGCAGATTCAATATCTTTAGCAGAGAGGATGTCAGTGATGGCCATTGTTGAACTGTAAAATAAATTAAATGTGAGCTACTTAGTCATTAAAATGACTTCTCTCCTACTTTCGTGGCTCTATTTGAAGTTGCTGCAGTGACAGTGTGTGATAGGGGAGGCATTATTCATCCCATGGCAAGTGGAGCACACTGTAACAGATGTCTGCAGCAGGTGCTTCCACTGAAAGCTGGGAATGAGGGAGGAATTCTGCACGCGGGAGCGTGGGGCTTCAGGAAGATCTGATGCCTCTGCTGCTCTGGGAGAGCAAATCAAAGGTGTCCAGCACCACAGAACTTCATGACTTCTGTGTGGGTTTTCCTGGAGGTGGGTTATTACTCAGAAAAACCCAGAATGCATTTACAGCACACACAAGAGATAAGGTTTGGTATGTGCCTAGTATGGTATGTGGAATAAGCGTAACTGGAATGTTAAAAATCCGGTATTATTATCAATAGATGTAGTGGTCTTCACAAAGAAT
Source organism: Monarcha castaneiventris obscurior (assembly GCA_026261815.1). Classification (NCBI taxonomy): domain Eukaryota; kingdom Metazoa; phylum Chordata; class Aves; order Passeriformes; family Monarchidae; genus Monarcha; species Monarcha castaneiventris. The sequence continues at coordinate 13,359,047 of JAMPIT010000856.1, read as the reverse complement.
GAAAATATTAGTGCAGAGTTAGTAATAGAAATTTTACTCATGCAAATTTGGAGAGTAAGTTCCTCCCCTCTTTAGTTGCAACAATAAATGTGGCTTGCTGGGCTACGGCATCACTGAAAGACTACATTTCACGAGAGCTTTGGAAAAAGTTTTTGTCAGTATTTTCTGAGTGGTTTTTGGTTTTTTATGTGCAGTCTATAGAATTATAGGTTATAATAAACCATATTTTTGCCCAAATTTAGGCATTTTAGTAGATTGTTGTCTTTTGAAGAGAAGTATCATGACTTAATAGTAGAGGAGGTGTTTTCTTCTGACACAGCAGCATTTCATTTGAGAAAAATACTCTGTGCCATTCAGCCACCAACAGCTGCAATAGTTTGCCAATGTAATATGTATCACTTAACAAAATGCTATATTGCCTGCATTTCTAACCAATTTTTAGTACATTGCTGCATTTACAGTTTGGTAAACTGCACACACCAGTGCAGAGAGGTTACAGTTTAAACCTTGCAGCATCACTCTTAATTCATGTTAGTGAAAGAAGGGGATTAAGGCAGAGAAAAGTTATTCTTGAAAGCCACAAGAGAAAATAATATCTTTTCATTAATCCCTAACTGGTCTTCAGCAACATCACTCTTCCTGTCTAAGCGCGGAATGAGAAGGAATCAACTGGTGGTACCCATTTATTGTCTCTGCACTGGTTTGAGATCTAAACACAGGTTCAAACTTTGCCTAAAATATGAAATGGCTGCCTCTGTACTTGTTGGTTTGCAGCAGAAGAAATTGCCAGTCATTTTAATCCCTTTCTGAATATCTCAAAACTGTTAAGAAAGCAATGGGACCCATTCCCACCGATGGCAATGGATCCTTCCCCAGCTCAGGCAACCAAGTTACTTTTCTTTTACTAGTGATTATTTTGTCCTGGTGGTTTCTTGTGCAAAATACTTCCCCCTCTCAGCCTTAGGCAAGATAATTTGGAGCTCAGATGTTCACCTAATTCTCACTGCCGACAGGATTAAAAATGGGAAGAATTGAAGGAAAAACTAAATATTGCAGCATTTTTTTACAAGGGGCATCATTCCTGTCTTATTCCATCCTATTATCCAAATGCTGATTCTATTCTATGTCAGCTTGTAAAGATACAACATACTGGAAGCTGAGATAAGAACAGATATTTTAATTGCTTTCCATTTAAGGAGCATTTTGTTTTTGTGTTTCTTTGAAAGCAGAAGATCTAATCAGCTTACCTTTGTGGTCTTCTTGACTGGATAAGGAGGCAGTCAGGTTGGGAGGAAGGCACTTGCTGTGTGTCTCCAGCAGAGCTGAGCTTGCATATATATACTTTAAGTTGTATACCATATACAGATTTTAGATTTCAGCGTCACGAAGGGGGAATGGTGTCAAATGAACTTGCCTAACTAATCATCTTGCACTATTTTTATCTCAAGAGAATACATATGATATTTGCAAACGAAACAAGATAAGTGGCCAGATAGGCAAAAAGAACAGAGTCATGTCAAATTTCCTCTGATTTAAGCAGAAAACACCAGCTTCTCCATGTGATGTAGGGCAAGAAAAAAACCCCCACTATCTCATATGCTTGATCTGAGGAGCCAGATGAAATGAAGCACAATAACTTCTGAAGAAGCATCTTTAATGAATGTTTAAATGTGGTAACTTCTTTTCTTATCTTGTTTTCTTATCTTGTTTTCTTATCTGTAGACACTACATGTGATAGAGTTTCATCATTGGTGCACTAAAGAAAAAAGATGAAATTAAAAGTATCCTGTTCAGGTATTGTTTGCATAGCAAACCAATCAGGGAAAATAATAGGCATATTGTCTCCCAGAATGTCTGATCTGTCGCTGTTTTGGAAAAAAGAAAATACCACACAGTTAATTTGTTGCTATAGGAGGTAAAATAATATTATGTCAATCCATCAGAACAGTTGGTTGGGGGAGGGTATTTCATCTGCTGTGTTTCCAGAGAAAATCTTACAATTCTGCAAGATTCTGACAACCTGTTTAGTCGGCTATGTATGAAGCAAAGGGGTTGTGATCTGCCCAGCTGTCTCTGAGACAGAAGTCCCTGAGCCCTACATGAAAGGTCATTGATTTCAGAATAAAGAGAAGAATTTCAGTAGCAGCATCATCGCTATAACCATATCTGAAGAGTGCCTTTTCAGTTTTCAACCTGTCTTCAATCTCTTTTAGAAGAGTGATTATTTTCTAGAACTGTTTGGCCAGTGCTGTGTTCCTTTGTGCTAGTTACTTTTTTCATGGATATAATTTGATCATCTCAATTTTCTTTCACGAATGTTGTAGCCTGACTGGGTGAGGAGCCTGTCAGCTTGGATCTCACTTGTGGCTTGAGGTAGCAGAACAGTGAAAGACAAGTCATATGGATGACAGCACAAGGTATCATTATGGCCAGGATTAAGGGGTGGCAAGGGATGACAGTGCAATTGGCATCACAGCTTGAGGTGGTGGCACAGTAAGAGGTGACGCTGCAGAGACTGTCTTAATGTCAGAGAGAGTATCAAGGCATCTCTTTTCCAAAGCATTTCCCTCTAAGATGGAAGACAGACCTAGCCAGTCACTGAAGCCAGCCACTGATAAATCAGGGTTCCAGACAGAAAGGTGACAAATGGAGGGTACCTGCAAGACCTTAGTGCATCCAGCACTGACAACAGCTGATCAAAAAGCAACGAAAGACCATTGCAAAAGGTTCTCTGTGTGAAGGAGGTGTTACTTCATTTGCAGCATATAAACATAAGAAAAGTTATTGCTACAAGTTTTTTTTTCTTTTTACACATTCTACAAGTCTGTCCCCCATGAAAAGTTTCAGACACAGATAATTATTTTGCAGGGAAGAGCCATTGGTTAAGAATGGTTGTGGAAGATTTCAGCTTTCCCTGTTTTCTGAATGGGTTCTTGACCAGCTGACACTGAAAAATTTCAAGAAGAATTTGATGAGGAGATATTTAATACTGGCTCTTGTTGTCACTTGTGACATCTGGTAGAAGGGATACAAATACCACTTTCCCCCCTCAAACTCTTCTAAGAAATTACTTTTATTCTAAATGGGGAAAAAAATTCCTCTCCCATTTACACACACCACCCTTTTGTCCCCCTCCAATTTGGAAAATTGTCTACATAGTGCCAACAACTGATGTGCAGTACGTAGGGTGTCCAACATAAAAACTGATGGCATGATATGACCTAATGAAGCTAAGTTAAGAGGAAGGCCAAATTCTACTTAAACTCTTGGACTGCAGGAGTCTGCATGGGAATTTGGTCCCTGGTGTCTATTTCAGAGAATGCATTTGATTTTAGATGCAATGGCTTCTCATTTTGCCCAGAGCTAATTCCACATATGTTAACCCCTCGCCCCCTCTCTTCCCTTTAAAAATAGCATTGATTGCTGTTATTTCCCTTAATGCCTGTGGACTGTTGCCATTAGTTTGAACTTTAGTATGTGAAGCACATAAGGATGCAGTCTTTAAAAGTGTGCTTTGTTTTCTAAGAGGCTTTGACAAGGTAATTCCTTTTGTGCCCCGAGATTTTAAGGATAAAGCATGTAGTCAAATGATTTATGGCTCTGGTCTGTTCAGCTGTATTCAGACTCCAGCAAATTTTGGAGTCACTTTTTGCAGTAAGATTGGAGGCACTAGAGATCCAGAACATGTGCACTGATGAAATGCAAAGGGATCATGTAGCTATTTACAACCAGCCTCCAACAACCATTTTCTTTTCAAGCACCACATTAGAGATTGCACAAACATCTGTCTAGTCACTTTTACTTTCTTAAATCAAATACTGTTAGGAACTTTGCTGCTGGCATCCTACTCAGCAGGGGAAGAACTGGGGAAGTATGAAAAAGTAAGGAAGATAGCCTGTCAGGTTACCACTAAAAGCAATTTTAAACCCTGAGACTTGAGCATTTCTCTTTGCTCAAGGCTCTTTGCCTTCTGGAGGCATGGCGTTGTTTTATTCTTCCCATTTTTAACCTTGATTCTTTTAACATCTGAAGCTCCCTCCCCAGGTTGAAAAGCAGTATTTTAGGTCATCATAAGTTCTGTGATGGTTCTATAATCTGTTCTTGTCATTCTTCTTTGAGTGCTGATGTGAATCATGTGCAAGAGAATGACAAAAGTGCAGCAAACAGTTGTGTGAGTGTCTGCTTTAATTTAAATAAGTGTGACTTGCTGCCTTGTAGATGCCTGAGATCATTTTCAGATGAATGAGATGAATGCTTCTGATAGGGGTATCCATGGTCACGAGTCAGGGAACAGGGATCACCTGACAAAATGTGTTTAACCTATTGTTAAATGACATGTGAGTAGTGAGAGTGGAATATTCATTCAACTTGTAATTTGCTTTGGGAACAAATGAGATGAAAGGAGCTCTATGGATGTAATTTAATGTAATTGTATTAATGCATCACACTCCAGTCATTTGAGGAATGTAACTCTTGGAGAGATCTGGAAATATTTGTGAGTGGTTTTAGGTATATATTACTTAAACTACCATCTGTAGACACCTCGTAACTACCCCCAGTAAAATGCTGAATAAAGAAAAATGCTGGAACTGTTGCTATGGGGGGAGGAGGCTGTATGTAGGAAATACACCAAATAGCATCTGGTTTATTTTTGCAAACTTGAACGAATTACAAAATATAAGTAGTTTATTTTTCACCAGTTTATCATTCTAGTGTCATGTGGGTTCAACCTCTGAAGATTTTCAGAGATTCTAAGAATTTACAATGCAACTTTTCAGCTTCAAGTGCCCTGCAAAATGTTCATGTACAAAACTTCTTCACTCATATTTTTCTTACATGCATAAAACATATTTTTTAAGCCAACTGTATTGTTTACATAAATCAGACAATTTCTGATCCTGCTTATCTGAAATGGGAATGTCGATCCTGATTCCAGAATCTGAAAGGCATATGGACCAGATGTAAATTCTGTGTGATTTCTGAAGCTGTAGCTCAAAACTTTTAGTCCTGAATTCAGCCTTTTCAGTTCACTTCCATTTCTGTTCCTTTCTAAAAGTGTTCATCCATTGATGCAGAAATAAAAAGGCTTTTTTTTAAAGACAGAAATTCTCATAGATTGAGTTCTAAAATTGTAGATTTTTGGGTCTGTTAAATCTCATACAATCATTCACAAACAGACAAGATACTTGAACCTCCAGATGACTCCATCCATAGGTCTAAAATTACTTGCAGGAAGTGTCAGAAAACCTATAGAATCCATTTTCCTGCCTTAATTCTGAAGCAAAAAGCTTACTGTTTTTGAAAGTATCCTAATAAAAATGGCAATAACAAGGTATGTGTTGGATAATCATGCTTTTTGAGTAGAAAATAAAATCACTTCTGCCAAGGCAAACTTCTCCAGCTAAGCTGGAAGCAAAGATACATGCTGAAAACAGAACTTCGATTCAATATTTGATCTACCATATTCTGTTCTTGAGCTGTGTTCATCAAATCCCGTGTGGTACAATCCCTCAAGGGGATCCTTGTTACAGGAATTGTAACTTTAGTCTGTGTGTTTACTCTACGTAGCCTGGTGCAGTCCTGCTCCGTGACTGTGGTTTATAAGCACTATAAATAATCCTCAGTTGCAGCAAGCTTTCAAATATAGATGTGTTTGAAATGAACTCAGATGTTTTTCAGCCTGTCTGTGTGTTCTTGTGTAGTCCTTATCCCACTGTGTAAACAGCGGCTCCCACTATAAACAGAAACAGCTCCTTGGGTTGTATAATTGCAGGAGCACGAAGTGAGAACTGGGTCATTATCTGTGCTTGTGCTGATCGAGTACTGATACTGCTGAATAAAGCAGGGCCTTTGATTCTTCTGCCAGAGTTGCTTTTCAAGGAGATAAATATACATTCCAAGGATATACGGGTTTCAAACCCCCCAGATGCTGACTCTGAGGGATGTTTTCTCTGTGCACAAAGCCCAGACCAGTCTGACTTACAGGTGCCCAGTGAGGTGTGACTGAATTCCCTGCTCCTCTGTTTGCTGAGTTCAGGAAATGGTCAGGACTTGTCCCAGCTCCTTCCAGCCCGGGGTGCTGAGCTTCTTTTCTATGCAAACTGGAGCGTGATAAGGGGCTGATGTGTGTTTGGGTATTGTCCAAATGTGGAGTTCATGTCTCCAGGGCACAGCACCCAGACCCAGGAACTCAGAAGCATTCCTTCATCCCTCATTAGACGTTGCCAACAACACTGACAATAATTAGAATGAGGACTATAGAAAATAAGCTGAATGAATATGGAAATTGGTACTAGAGACATAACGGCATCGGATATGAAAGCATTAAGTCTTTACAAACAAGAATCCATTGAGCATTTGAAAGCTAAGCCTGGTTTTAATCAAACGGTGCATCAATGAAGTGATTCCACTCTTCAAATATTTGAAGGATCAGTGGAATGAAAAGACAGAAGCGGGCATTGTTCTTCCTATACAGTGCTGCATTTGTGCTGCAGCTCCTGAGTGATATCAGTGTCCAGATAGCCCAGTGATTTCAAGCTTTATTGTATTGCATAGGACAACCCAGACAGCAAATGCAAGTTCTTCTTTTCCATTTATAGACAAACCACATTGCAATCACTGAGGATTTTATTGGCAATTGCTGCAGTCAGGTGTGAAGTAAATTATTTCAAATCTGTTGCCCTAAATGAAAAATTAAATTTATTGTATTCAAGTAATAAATTCACTTTAACAATCTTTCCTTGAATTGTAATGGCCTCCATCTGAGCTGAATTATAGCACTGACTGCACCTTGCTAAAAAGGATACATTTAAAAAGGAATTTTAGTAAACGGGAGGCTTAAGGAGAAAAAGGCTAGGTGAATCTCTAGAGCAGGAAGCCTTGGAACAGGAATTCCAGCCTGGCTGTGCTTGGTTCACTGTTAGAGCAGAAAATGCCCTTGAACTGCAGAGGAATTGAGCTTGAGCTCCTGCTCACACAGAAGGAGGTAAATGGAGAGGTGCTTGATGCACTTCTGATTTTCTGAGACAACTCACAGAATAACTTTATGATACAGAGACAACAAGTAGGTGAAAAAAAGTCTTGAGATTCTTCCATCAATCTCACAAATTTTGAAGGATTTGATTTGTTATTTTGACTTTTGCATTTGGATATACCATACAGCAACACCCAGATTTGAAAATACAGATGGTGAGAGCAGAAGGTGTCTTGCTGATTCCCAAATTCTCCATATTGGCTCGTCCCTTTCTGAGCAGAGGTAGATGACAGCAGGTGATAAGGAGAATAAGTGCAAAAGTACTTTGCTGAATTTGAAAAGAACGTTCTGCAAATGTGTTTTATGTCCTACACTCTGCTGAGCTGGGCTGTACAAGCTGTAGTTCTGGGTAAAACTTGTCATGTCTGTGGCCAAATGATGTTACTGAAATTTGATTATTAAATGAAATGTGAAGCCTTTACTAAGAAATGCTCCAAAGCTGTTATCTCAGAATACCATGGCAAGGTAATTTCAGAATACCAGATCCCAGCTACTTCCTGAAAGTTGCAGCTATATAAAACCTTACTGAACAGTGATGTTGAAAAATGCATGTTAATCAGTGCAGATCTTCCCCATCACCTAACCCTGTAATTGATGGTGCCATCAACAGCAGAGACAGTCATTTAAATTATGAATGCTTCTGGTTATGAGTGATGGATTTTTTTGGCATAGGAATTAAAGAGTATGCATTATTAGAACTAGTTAGAAGAATTCAAGTCATGCTTTGGAGAAAAGTACAAAGTTAGGCATGGTTTAACATTCATGAATATTTGGCTGACAAGCAGATTTTTCTGTTAAATATGTAGGTATTACAAAACAGATAGAGAAGCATCCATTGAATAAGGTTTGAAAGTTGTTCTAAGCCTTGTTAAAGCTGATGCATAAGGCCACCACTCTTAAATTAAAATCTCTGTAAGCAGGTGTGCCAGTCCCTTTATGGATGCAAGCAACTGAAATGATCAGCCTGATCTTTGTAGTTTTGTTCTATTTTGATGGAGCCAGTCCTGGGAGGTTTCTGGGCAGTGGCTCTGATGGATCTGAGAGAGACTCACTACACACAGTGAGCCACTGCTCTGCAGTGTTTGCTTGAATATTTTCTGTAATCACCTTCATTTGCACAATACATTTCTATTTAGACCCTGAGTATATGGGCATCTCAGTGTTATTAACCAAAGGAAAACATGGAAACTTATCTTCTGCTGATATGGCCAGCAGGTTGTCTTCCAAGAAGAGGATTTCCTCTGAGTGAGTGGAATTGGATTTCACCCAGTTTTAAAACTAGAAGTATGAAAAACATGATCTGATAATCAGGCAGCACTTGCATCTTGGTGTCCTAATTCTGCCAGTTCTCTAGCAACCCCCTAGAGTTTTCCAAGGAAAACTGCATAAACAACAACAATGGCAAAAATAGCAAGACTGCTCTTAGAGAGACAAACCCAGTCAGTAAAATGGAAAATAAAGGTGCAATCATTAGCAGTTAAAATGCTGTAACAACCTTTCTGCAATAGAAACATCCCTAAACCTCCTGGAGGCTGCAGTCTGTGGAGTATCCCCTGTGCAGGGATGTTGCCAGGGAGGTGGGATTTGAGAGTACGGATTTGGGAATGAGGCCATGGTGCTTTGCCTCTCATTATCTCAGGTTCTCCAGTAAGCCCAGTTCAAACCCATGGCTCAGGCAGGTTGCAGCTGTCCCTGGGCAGCGCAGAGCCAGTGCTGCACTGCCTGCTCAGCTGTGCCTCTGGGGAGTAAAACAGCCCCAAATTCAGCTTGCCCAAAAGAGCAAAACCTGTTTGGAGACGCTGTCTCATGACTGGGCAGAGCTTGAGATTTTTCTGGTTTATTTAAAATAATCTGGGTAAGCCCCACTGAAGTAGAGCAGGCATTTGTTCCCCTGAGGAGATCTGACGTCCTTCTGAGTGTGAGGAGTGCCTGTGGGCCAGTTCCTGCAGCAGATTTACAACCCTGCCATAAGCAGCAGGAGTAAGACTGAGTATCCCAACCTGCTTGCTTGGCATGACATGGGCTTGATGGAAGAAATACAAAATTGAGCTAATATAGTTACTAAACTGTCTGTTTGTGTCCAGGGAATGCTGAACACATGTGGAGCAGATGGAAGAGATTAAAAAACCATAGAATTATAGATGAGAAATGTTTACAATTAAAGCAACAAACACGAGATCTCTCTGTAGTCCCTTTCCTGATTATTTTGAAGGGTGTCAGGTTGAAAAAGGCTTGGCATAAAAAAAAATATTCAACTCAAACAATACTTTTCAAAGTTATCTTTTTTCCCTTCAATCCAGCCTAGCAAAGGAAAATCAGTGTGTTTAACACCACAAATTAATTTAGACCATTTTAAGTTGTCTGATGAACCTGATAATTCAGCTTGTCCTCTACTGTTTCAACTACTAAGGAAATTCCAGTTAGGGACTGCTAGATCAGATATCCTGTGTCTCAGCTGACCCAAAATCCCCATGGTGGTTTTAGCACCATTCTTGAGAGAACCATGCAGACTTAGTGAATAACAGACTTGTTTACCTGAACATGGCAGAGCATTTCATTTAAAGGATATTGGCATCAGTATTAGAAATCTCAGAATTAAAGGATGATGTATTGAATATTCTTTATTTTTGCTGCTAGTAGCGCAGTTCATTAATAACAATTCAGTAGGAAACAAAAGAACCTTAATAGATCCTTGTTGGTGGGAAAGTCTCTCCACCAAAACCATGAAGTAAATATCTTTCTAGCACCCTTAAATGCTTTTTTCCTAAACTCTAGTTTCTAAGGTTCGTGTCTGTTCCTCTGGCTGTGCTCATAACTGAGCAAAGCTGAATAATCCTGCAAGAGCTTGTGCTGCTGCTCACAAGCCTCGTGGTGTGATCATGGTGCAAAAGCAACAGTACAAAATTGAAAAAGACCACGAGTTTTACTCCAGCCCCAGGGTTTTCTAAAAGCACAGGCTCTCAGCCTAGTTTGTGTTAAGACTGTTTTTTCGGATCCCTGACAGGGTGTAAAATTACAGACTGGTCAATGCAGATAAAGCTGACACATATTTTCAAGCACAGTGAGAGTTTAGGGCTATATTTAACAAAAACACTGAGTTCTGTGTTTGGGGAATACACTCTGCCTCCGTACCCAAAAGAGTCACCAGAATCCAAATTCTCTCTAGCTTCTCCTGTTGCTCACTTCCCACTCACTGGTTTCAAATTTTATCTGATTGTGCCTGTTTAGGGAAAGAGGGATGTTTTTGAGGTAAATACATGGAAGATAGGTTTTTAAAATGCATCCAATTTTTAACTCTCAAGGACTTAGTGTCTTTTCTCCATAGTGCTGCTAAAAATGCAGCCCTGGATTTCCTTTTCATGCAAGGGAAAACGTGCAGTCTTGACAAGCTTGGGAGAAGGGACATATTTTCTGATGTTGCCTCGAGCACATCTGTGCACAGAGCTATTTCTGCCTTTATCTCACAGCTGATAACATTAGACTTCCAGAGTTAGGGTTTTGAAGGAGCTGCGGACCAAATGCTGAGTTTTAAAAATCTGTCTGTAAATACCATAGTAGAACTGCTGGTACAGTGAAAAACCTGGACACAGTGACTCTTCTTAACACTGAAAATTAGGTTCTCTCCCCAAACAGATGTATTGTATTGTATTGTATTGTATTGCATCGACTTCTAAATATTTGCAATTAATATTATAAAGTCAATTTCTTTGAATCATATACGACAGGAATCTTTCCCTGGTGGTAATGGCTATTTCTGTTCTGGGGAGCACAGAGCACTTTCCAGATCTTTCTGAGATAGTTTGTATTATCTGACATTTCTGCAGGCAACGTTTGCTTAGTGGTGAATTGGATTGTAAATTCTACAGCTGTGAAGTTGTAGCAAGCAGGAGTCTTGGCAAATTTCTAAATAAAGCTCTGGTAAGGAGTGAGTGGGAATTTAATGAATACAGATTGTGGAATCAATCTCTCAATGCGTTTTGATAAGGGTAAAATGCCTATATAATAGGGGGTTTTTATTGCACCACTAAGTATGACAACACTGAAATTTATTATATGCTCCTATTTATATTATTTTCCTTTCCTTTTCATTCTTATAAAACCTTTCAAATACAAAAGGTTGTTTCTCTGTAAGTTCTTCAGCTTGGAGGATTTAAATACAAATAAAAAATTAAGAGGCCACAATCCCAATGCTGAGAAACTAAAAGTTTTATAAGAATGAAAAGTAAAGTAATTTTTTCCCTGTGCATGGAAAGACAGGCTCCGTATGTGTGTGGTATGTCAGACTTCGATTTATGATTTTTGTATTGATAGCTTTATAAGAAGATGATGCTCTGAGAATTGCACTGGTGGTTTTATTCTGCATTGAGGAGCCTCTCTGACCAGAAGGAGATTTTCTGGGCAAATGAATCAAGTTGAAATCTCAGCACATCTCACCCTGGGTACCCTCACAGTCTGCCTGGGCCCAGCAATGTCCCTGTGTCCTTCTCTTCACACAGCACAGTGACAGTCCCTGGGCTGATGAGGGCTGGACACAGCTCTTGCAGAGGCTGCTGCTGTCATTCCTCTGTCGGCTGGAGAACAGATTGCAGAATGAAATTAACTTTCCCTGACAGGAATAAATACAATACACAGACAACACAGTGTTCCTGGGTCAAAAAGAAGGAAATTCCATGCATTTCTACTGGGACTGGAGTAAGATTTAGTCTTTCAAGCAATGTCGTAATTTATAAATTATAGGGACAAATATCTGATATTTATAAATGCCTACTATATGAGACTTCATGTTTCCATTGAAGTCAAAGGCAAAATTCCCATGGACTTGAATGCCAACCTGATCTGGACCACAATAAGACATGTTTCCCATTAAAATCACATTATAATTAACACTGGGAAACTGCTTAACAAGGTAGATCTGATAGCTACAGAAACTGTGGGTCATTAGTATGAATCGAATCTTTCTTTCTTTCTCTACTACTTTAATTGAAGATTAAGTAGCGTCCTTGCTTTTACCAAGATCTGCAGATTTTTTGTCCTGTACCTCATCATGGTTAAAGCCATCTTAGTGTACTTTGTGACCACTGCCAAACACACGGAAGTTTCTGTTGAGGTGATGTGGTTATTATCAGCCATGTTCTTAAATTTACTTCCCAGTCAAAAGAGGAACATTTCTACACATGGTCAAAGAAAGATGGTAATTGTCAGTGGAAGGAGGAAACAGACACTCTTCAGGCAGCAGCGGCTGCAGGATGCCCAGGAATGGCAGCAGGTATTTGGCTGAATAGTTCACATGGCAGAGTTTAGGAGTAAGGACCTACCCTGGCAGGGATCAAGAGCAAGCACAGGACTGGACCCCACTGCTGTACATCTGTAGTTCTGCCTCCAGGGAACACCTGTCTTTGTATGTAAATCATTTCTGCTTATCAGAGAGAGGAATGTAAAACCCTGGATGGACTATCTGAATTCTAATTCTGATGTTGGTGTTGAGCCTCCCTGTGGCCCTGGACAGTTGATATTTACTGTGTGCTTTGTGCCAGTACCTCCCTGCACAGTTTGCCACAGGCATTTAAGTGTTAGGCTTTGTCCTTAAAAAAGGGTGAAAGAAGGAGGTCAAGGCCGAAAGAGAAAATTGTTGATACTGTCTCAGCGTATGTTGAATAGATTCTTGTGCTACAAACTGCTTCATTACAAGAGAGATGATTCTAGGAATCAGATCCTGCTCAGTGTATCACAAAAGGTTCCTATGTATTACTTAAGCTGCTGTTTCCCTATAAGCAAAACTGGGCTAATCTCTTAATGGCTGAAAGGTGTGTATGAACTCCACAGTTACTGTCAATGATTTCTGGAGATGAAAAATTGTACTGAAATACAGGCCAGTTGTTTTTGTTGTCAGGGTGTTTTTGTTTTGGTTTGGTTTAGTTTTGTTTAGCTTTTAGCTTTTCTGTAAGTTCTTCAGTTTGGTAAAAACGGGATTTGATTTACACTGGTCATAAGTTTTGCTTATCCCTACATTGACAGCGCTTCAGCTTTTGCCTGACTAAGGGCTGCCTTGTGGTACATTTGGTCCATATATGAATATTCCCAGCTATCAAGATGGTAGTTTTATTTTAAACTGAAATAGTCCCATCTGATCTACTATGCAAACCAATAAAAAAAGGCAAAATACTCAATTCAGAAAAATAAGATTATGGGTATTTTTTCTGTACTTCATTTTGTTCTGTGCAGTTAAACTTGGGTTGGGGAGAGAAACAAATATTGTTATGGAGAGCAAAGAAACAGTGCAAATTTGTTTATGTATTTCTAATTTTGTCTTGGGTGTTGAATTGCCCTGGGTTCAGTTGCATAATGATAAGTAAAGCAACTGGACACAATCCAGTGCAAAGTGATGCATGAAACCAGCACTTTTCCCCCCTAGTGTGTGAAAATTTGTATCAGCAAGAAACAGATAGTCTAACTTGTATGTAGCTGGAGAACTGCCTGCATTTTGATACCTACATTCTTTTAAAATGACTCGTTCTCCGGCGCAGACACCGGATCGGCGGCGTGCCCAAGCGCAGCAGTGACTTGCTGACACTGGGCTTCATTAACCCTCCGTCCTCCCTCCCCTGCTCCGGCCTGACCCCGCACGGGGACCGGAGGAGCTGTGGGCAAGCCTGGGGGGAAGGTGCTTATCGGCTGGGGCTAAAGCCCAGTGTTCCCTCTCACAAATCCGCGCTGGAGCCGGGGTTAGAGCCAGCGTTGGGTCTGAGCTCCGCCACCTTCGTGTCACAGACCCTGCGCGCTGGAACTGCGGTGTGCGACTGCCTGGGGTGGCCTGGCTGCAAAACCCAGCGTCCTGGTCAGCCACCTTCTGTCCGGGAGATGGGACAAGGTGCTGCCTCTTAAGGAAAAGGACAGTCATTGCTTTTCTGCTAATCAGATATATTGGTTGTTACAGGCTCAACAATTATTAACCCTCTCCCCCCCCACTTATGGTAATGGTTTTGTTCTTTAAGCATCTTTCACCCAGGAAACCTGATACGTGACTTTCTGTGAACTATGTAACAAGAAACACTAATGAAAAAAAAAGCCTTTGGTGTTCAAGGAAATTACATTTTTTAATAAATAAGTTACCTTTAAAACAACGCTCCAGCATCAGATAGAGGGTAACCAGAGAATAATTTCTCTGTTTTGCCTTTTACAAAAGTAAGAAATGTAAAGCTTTCTGGTTTTTATGCAGCTCTCCAACAGCTACTTTTTTATGGCATAGAATAATAGTATTTGTGTGAAAGAAGGAGGGGGAGGTTCAATTCTAGAATGAATCTCCTATTTGGTTCTGGTTTTATGCTGTTTTGTCCAAATCTACATCCAATCTCTGGGAGGTAGATCTTGTAGTAGAATTTGAAGCAGTGCAAGAATAAGTATGTAAATAAGTCAGATTAGTGTCAGGAGTGGGGAAGGTTTTTAAGCGATGTTACAGACTAAGCCAGTGTAAAAATGTGGGTAAAGATCATGCAGATTTGGGCTGTTGCTAATCAGCCAGTCAGCAGCTCTGCACTTAGGTTTTTCACAGTGTGACTCTTTTAAATAAGACACAAACACACAAACACATTGCAGATTTATCTTACTTTGGTGGGCGAAGATCTGGAGCCTAATCGTAATTAGTAGTTGCTGTTTATTGCTGGCTTAGAGACCTCCCAAAGCTGAACCAGCAATGGCAAAGTGAGAACATCTTTCCCTGCTGTGAGACAGCACTGACCTTTGAGTGTTCAGCAGGCCTTTGTGAAACCGCTGGGATTTATCAATCACTTGGATTGTTTGGATTGACAAAAGGACAACTGAAAAGATGGTAAGTCATCATGAATGTGGGAGTTCATCTCTGTGATCTCAAATGGTGTTTAAAGGTTATGATTTGTTCCCAAGTGACTGAAGCAGCAGGGTGGGAACTGACTGGGATCTTCCAGTTTTTGTTTAAGATGCACAGTATTTCACTTTTGGATGAGGTGTAAGTTAAACTGCTCTTGGGGCAGTCAGCTGTGGAGTATTCTGCTCTGACAATGGTCCAGGGCGTGCTGTATGCTGGAAATCATTGATGGAGCAGTAGAGGGATCAGGCTGGGCAAATTGCTCTAAAACCAAAGGGGAAGGATAAACACTGCCTCCTCCAGCTCAGCTTAGCTATTCAGCAGTGGCTAAAAGTGTCACCAGGGCTGAGGGGCACAGTGCCATCCAAGGCTTTGTAATGGCTTTGGTGCTGCTGTGGTGCTCCTGAAGGGTGATGCAGGGCAGTGGCAGTGGACTTTTATTAATCCCAAATATGCACCTTGCACTCCATGACACATTCTTGGTATGCAACAGTCAACAACCATGGAACTCATCTGCACAAACTGTGTGCAAACTCATTGGATTCTGCGCCTACTTGACAGTCAGTCCTTGCAGATTAGATTATTTTTCTTTGAGCAGGCAAGATTTGCCTAAGAGGAAATGTCATAAGAATAGGATGGAAACGAAGAGTGAATTCTGTTGCTTAAAGGCTGGTCCTGCTAGAATAGAAGGGATAATGTACTAATCAAATTTTGACAAGGTATTAAGGAGAAAAGATCGAAAAGCATTTTTGAACTGCCTGCACTAAAGCTGGATGCCTGAAAAATAAAGTAGTTCTTATGCATAAACATAATTTTGATTTAGTTGGCATTACCCGGGGATAAGTCATACAACTATAGCAGCCATAAATGTCAGTGCATGAAAGAATGGGCCTGACACATGCTGGTGATGCCAAGAAATTGGGGAGACCACCTGTTCCAAGATGAAATACAATATAAATAAATACAGAAACCTCGTCTCACCCAGCTGGTCCCAGCACAGGTAGCACGTGTTGCATGTGATGCATGTGGACATGATTATGTGACTGAAGCATACATGGCCTGGCCTGCTTGTACAGGACAGAGAGAAGTAACAGAGGGAGTGATCATAACAAAGAACTGTTTAGGGAGAAGGTTCTACTGTGATCAGTCTTTCCTGCCCTGTGATATTTATGTAAATGTAAGTTCTTCAAACAAAGGCTGGTTTTCAGGCTGCAGGGAAGGACGGAAGATCCATGAATTGCGCTCTGCAGTGGGGCTCTGCTGCAGCCTCGGTGGCAAAGATGGGGAGATGAAAGTATTGGACTTGTCAGTCAGGGCTTGGCTTGTTGAGTCCTCTTCCTTTGTGCTTTCTGAGACAATTCAGCCAAAGCAGAGAATGGAGACTGAAGAGACATAAATAAGCAGGGAGCAGGAAATGACCAAAAGACAGAAAAATAACAAGAGTGAAAATGTGAACAAGATCTTGTTGTGTACAACACATTGGAGGTGATCTCACCTTTCTCCTTTCAGCTGCTGTTGTCTGAGCCTGGCAGGAAGAACAGGACGAGGCTGGAAACCTGCAAACACTGAGCTACAAGCTCTGGCAGGAAGGACATCAGAGGGTTAAGATGTCTCTTGGCTCCCCCAGTTTTCTTTCTCTTACTGTGCTTCCTTAATATGTTTGTTACACTTCATAAGACTTCTTAAAATCTAAAACCTTTAGACGTGGAGGATTTGCACTGATGCAGGAAACAATTGCTCAAGGACTGAGAGTGTGCAGTCCTTGCCCAGCTCCACTCCTGGCCTCTGGCCTGTCCCCAGCCTGGCTCCGCATCCCTTCGGAATGCCCAGCCCCAAATCCCGCCGTCGGGAATGCCCAGCCTCAAATCCCGCAGTTGAGAAGGCACAATTCCACACCCTGCGGTTGGGAATGCACAATCCCACATACCGCAGTTGGGAATGCACAATTCCAGCAGTCGGGAAGGCACAATCGCACATCTCTCCGCTGGGAACGCACAATCCCACATCCTGCAGTCGGGAATGCACAATTCCGGCCACTGGGAATGCACAATTCCACACCCCGCAATTGAGAATGCACAATCCCACATCCCTCCGCTGGAAATGCACAATTCCCGCCGCTGGGAATGCCCAGCCCCGCATCCCGCAGTTGGGAAGGCACAATTCCCACAGTCGGGAATGCACAATTCCACATCCCACAGTCGGGAATACACAATTCCTGCAGTCGAGAATGCACAATCCCACACCCCGCAATTGGGAATGCATAATTCCACATCCCGCCGCTGGGAATGCACAATTCCACATCCCGCAATTGGGAATACACAATTCCCGCCGCTGGGAATGCACAATTCCACATCCCGCAATTGGGAATACACAATTCCCGCCGCCAGGAATGCCCAGCCCTGCATCCCGCAGTTGGGAATGCACAATCCCACATCCCACAGTTGGGAATACACAATCCCACACCCCTCCGCTGGGAATGCACAATTCCCGCGGCCGGGAATGCCCCGCTCCCGGCGCACGGAGGCCGCTGGGCGCCACCTCGTGTCAGCCGTGCCGCCTCCGCGGGGTTTTTGGGAAGGGAGAGCGACTGGATCGTCCCTCGGGGCCGGGGAGCCGCAGGACCGGGCGGGATCAGGGGCTGAGCTCTGCCCTCCCGCAGAACTCTCGGCAGCCGCCGCGCTCTGCCTGCGAGCGGCACAGGCAAGCCGAGGCAAGCGCGTAAAAAATCGAGCCTCTAACAACATTTGTAAATCGTATTTTATGGAAAAAGCTGCCCCTCTCACACTGCTGAGTTAGCCAGCAGGATGGAGGTGAGGATTTGTTGATAGGTCACTGAATCCTGCTCTGCAGTGCAAAAAATCGAGGAACAAATACCAGTAGCAAGGTCAAGGAAGCTTCCAGGGCTGTCCCTTCCATCTGCTCTGCTGTTTTGTGTCACGTCTCTCTGTGACTCCTCAGGTGAGCACCGAGCTGCTCTGACAGAACCCAGACCCCTTCCATCCTCCAGTGTGTCTTGTACGTGCTCCTTCATCCCACTGCCATCTTTCCTTGTGCATTTCTCTGCAGTGGAGGTTCCGTTTTCCAGAAAGATTTTCCCCTGTAATCTTGGTTCTCTCATCAAGCTGAAAAAGCTCCCATTGGCATCACTACCTGAATCTTATCACCCACGCTATAGATGTAGATGCCCTCTACTAAGTAGACAGATGTGAGATCCTCAAATGGATGAAGAGCTCAATACAGACAAAGCAGTTCTTTGGGATTTGAAATGTCCTGCAGTGCCATATCCACTGGGACACAGGAGTGTCTAAGTGCACAGGCAGGGCCTATTGGAATTATGCTTACTCTAAGAGAAAAAAATCACCTTATCCTGACAGGCTACAAGTTACATAGGATTTTGTGATTAAATCAGAATTATTCATACCAATTTCGTGTTCAAAACTCCAGAAAAATAAGAAAAGATTTTGTGTGGTGGAAAACCCCAGTAGGTGGAAAACCTCTGTGTGAGAGCCTCCAGAGTCAGATTATGACAGCATTGGGAAAGGGCTGAAAAGCAACATAACAGAGTGAGATCAAACCATGGCACATGTTGTTGTTACTGTTACTAATATTGTTTCCACAAATGTTTGAAATGTTGTAGGTATTTCTCAGACATAAAAGAGAGAATTACATTTGGCCAGGTAGTTCACAGTGGGATATGAGCTTTTTTTCCCACTTTGACATGGAAACAAATAAAATAAACATAACATTAGCAATTATTTGGCTTCCTGTCGAGAACATGTTATGTAACTACTCTGGCTTTCTTTCCTCATGACATAGGGTGGGGAAGATGATAACTGTAGAGAAAAGAATAATACAGACATTCAGCCACCCTGCAGCATTTCAGAGAACCACCTTTGGCAGGTGCAGAAAAAGTGTCCTTGAACTTCCACAGCCACACAGCAGGAGTTCTTTATCACATTCCATACTGTGATAAAAGAGCAGAATCAATAACTCAGAGAATGGGGACTGGGCAGCTGATGCTGAATAGAAGTCTTAGGAGGCAAAGGGTATTTGAGAAGAACTTAATAAGCAAACCAAGTTTCTCCAGCCCTCTGTAACCCACGTTTAATTTCAGTTAGCAAGGGCCAGCCTACAGGACGGTCACTCTGATTTATACCAAAATAAGAAAGAATGGAAAAACCAGACACTTAAGAAATGAAAATTGAACCAGAAGATTGTAGAGAACTAAATGTCATCCAATGATTAATCTGGGCAATGGAACAGAGTGCATTATGTTTGAAAAGGCAGAGCCACACTGCACTCTTAGGTGCTCCAGTGCCACAGAAGGGGCTGGAGAGGAAGAGCTGGTCCTTCTACGCAGCTACACACATCCTTCTGCACATCAGGGCACCCAGGTACAAATCCCAGCTGCCTGGGAGGAGAAATACATCATTTGGTTATGTCTTGTCCAATGCACTTTGCACTTCCCAGGCAGATTTAATTTTTTGGAGGTGAAACTGAACAATTGGCAAAGGCCCAGGATTTCAGAGAAATGTGAAAAAACCTCAGAAATGAACTTGTGCAGCAGTGAGGATGTGCTGGGAGGAGCCCGCTGGTCCCCTGCTGGTGGAACACTTTGGCAATCAGAAAACTCTGTGAAGCATGGGATCCACACACAGGAAATACAGAACAAGAGAGATCGAGTCTTGTTTCAAGCCTCTTTCAGTATATCCCAAACATTTATTGCCCACAGACTCACTTTCTTAGCGATGCAACTCCTCTGTGGGAGCATCAGGTTCCATATTAAGGCTGTTTAGGTTCTGTGCCCTTACTGCTGCCTCTGAAAGACCATGCAAACGTGTGATACTCATCAACAGCTAGAAATGTTTTCTATAGTTTTCAGTCTAAACATGATGTTGATCAGATTATAAAACTTTTATCTCACAATCATGTTAACCTTTAACTTAGTTCTTTTCCTACTCTATTTATCTTAAGAACTATTTATAAAGGACTTGCATATTGTTCCCCCACTGTCACACTGAAGAAGTCATGTTCTTTTTCTCTCCCTAAGACTGCTAATTCTGTAATTTCTCTAATAGCCAGTCTGCACTGATTCCAGTTTAAGCTAATCTTTTTCAACACTGTTGACAGGAACTGTATAAATATTTCACACAAAATCTTACCAGTGCCTTGTCTAAAAGTGCCAATATTTCCTTCTCTGCTAAAAATCTCACCTAACCCATCTGAACACTACATTATCTGTTGCCACAGCTGTGTTGTACTGGCAGATTTGGCACACTGTCAGTCTATCAGAACACTCAGATCTTTTTCCTTCTCTGTTGCTTCCAGCTGATGAATCCCAAGAACATGACTTTGCAGTTCACATTATTAAATTTCTATCACTGCAGACAAGAAGGTCATCTAATTCCAGTGTGGTGATCTGGTCCTCCTCAGGACTGGCAATACCTTCCAGCTTTTTATCATATGCACAATTTTTGAGGCTGGGGCTGATTATGTTCCTAGTTCATGGAGATGTAGATTCTATGGTATTGCTCCAAAGAGTGAGCCCTGAGGAACACTGTGGGGTAATTTGCTCTATTCTTGAAACTCCTTTTTTAAGGAGGGATATTGATCCCTATCACCTCCACTTTCAGTAATGATTTCGTATCAAATGATCTGTTTGAATTTCAGTAGACTGAGTTCACTGCATTATTTCATTCTGGAGAGACACTTATTTTATTCAAGATACACCAGCTCAGTCTGATATCCTTTGCTCTGGTAAACCATGTATGTTTTCTCACATTCTCTTTGCCTCCCTACAATTAATTGTTCTTTCTTTCAAAATTTGCTCTAAGACTTGGCATTATACTGAATTTTTAAAATACCTTTTAGAATATGTATATTTTCTAAAAATACATTTCAGATTATAAACATTGTATTTGCTATGCTGAAGTCCTAGGCAAGCTTTCATTGAAATTCATTAAACACTGGCTGCTTTTACTTGTAAATTCATATACCAGTTATTTCATGCTAGGAAGGAGATTGTGTATATTCTTCAATCGTTTTTTGCATGAAGAAATATACTTCGTTTCTCCTAAGACTTGTAATTTCTGTTATACTGCAGCTTCCTTTATATGTCATTCCCATCTGTTACTAGCCTAATGTCAAAGCAAAGGATCATTGCTTATTCTCAAGCAACACCATCTCTGATTTATTATCAAAGAAAACCACCTTATACCATGCCTGTGTCTTTGATGGAGCTCTTCCATCACTGGTGGCATTTTTCTGCTTTAGGTCTGGGAAGACAAAGTCTTCCTTAAACAAAGAATTACAGTTATTACTTTCCTGTAATTTTACATCCCTCATAATTTATATTCAAATTTGAATAGAGGAAGGAGGCTGTAAAAGATCCCCAGCAATATCATGCTGGGGCAGTTTTTGTCATCTTTAGTCCAAGTAATTTCCACCCAAACAGCATTTGTTTGGTCAGTGCTATCACAGATTTCTTTACACTCAGCCATTTCCTCAACATTCAGTGACACCCTCCCTCTCCTCTCATTTCTCTGTTCCCTAACAAACTCCCTGCAAACTGCATTAGTGGGAATATTCTGTTCTCAGCAGAAATGCAGAAGACCTCTCCGTGCTACAGCAAAGTTGCTGATGAGCTTCTGATATCTCCCCTTGCCTTTGACATCGCCATGTGTCAGTGCAAGACAACTTTCAGGGGAGACAGGGCATGTCCTGTGTGAGGCACAGGGGCAGGCTGTGCCCTGCCAGTGCCCAGATGGCAACCAAACACTTTTCACAATCAAAGATGACCTGAAAGTAGACATTTGATAGTTTAGCTGCCTGTTTGAACACCCTGACTCCACAGCTCCTCAGGCCCTGGCTACCCTGTCAGGATTGTCGTAGAGAAGTATTAATATCAAGAAAAAGTATAGAAACACTCATTTTTGTGCTTATTGATTTGTTCCCCTGTGGATGTCATATTTCCAGTATTTTTCTGGAATACACAGCCAATGAGAATAGTCAGGCCACTTCCTATGGAGCGATCTACTTGAGCTAATCTGCATGTCTTACTTGTTCTTCAGAGAAATTTTTAGCCATATCATGAGGCCATTCACTGACGTTGTAAATTTCAGCTGAGCCAGGGAAGAAATATGCTCCTACATACCTAATGCCCTGAATCCACCAGAGATTTGCTTCTTGTCACTGACTGCAACATCAAACATAAAATAAAGGACTTGTTGAGAAACAACATTGCTGGAGTTCTTTTGGCCCCAGTCACTCGTGTCTGCACACACCCAGTTGCTGTGGCTGGGAGTGCCTCCAGACAGAGCTGGATGATGCAAAGCATTTTCCAAATGTTTGCACAATGAAGAATTGCCATCATAGGCTCAAGAGCAACTGTTTTGAGAAAGTAAATATTGTGCATTTCTAGATTAGATAACAGCTAAGGGCAGCACGCGTTGTGGCTGGAGCCTGAAGGCAAAGCATAGCAGAAGTCTGAAGAGTGGTTCTTGTCTCCCACATGAGGATGAGACTTAGGCTTGCAGCTCAGGGAATGCTCTCCCTTTTACCCATTACCACTGGCTGCAATGCATCGTGCTTCATTTTTCAGAGATCTAAAATTAAATTAGACAGGAGGACAGCAGCAAAAGTGAATTGGAGAAAGAGTAATAAGTTTGTATCTGATTCGTCTTCAAACCATTCCATCAGATCAAAAATGGTCTCAGTTCTCTTCAAAGGGCCAGCAGTCCCACAGTGTTTACGGTTTAGCAGCTCTGGCCAGAACTTCTGCATTTCTCCATGCAGCAAGAACAGTTCTTTAACTGCAATATTATTAATTCAGCTACAATAACTCTCCTGTTATCTGGTAACACTTTTTGACTGTGTTTCCTTATTGCTGTTCTCATGCCTTTCCATTGTAGTATGTTACAGAAAGGATTTACCTGGCATATTGTATCTGCAAAATGCTTTAGTAGGTCTTAATTAGTAGTTCTCAGAGAGTACTAGGAGGTCATTTCTCAATAGAGAGGACAGGAACAGCAATTTTAGTATTGAAATGTCCCACTGGTATTTCTGTGAGCTGTTTCAGGCTCAGAATATTTTTTTGAGAGATATTTGGCCAGAGGCACATCTTTTAAGGAGTTTGGGGATTGATTACTGCAAAAGGACAAGATGGTTTAAAGTCATACCACCAGTGCAATAGTTTCTAAAAAGACAGAATGATTGGCAAAGAATTTTTGGCCTACTGGTTACAAAATGTACAGGTCTTCTTCCCACCAGCAGAATGTCAGGAAACTCTGAAATTTCTTGTCACCTTGGTGAAGTGCCTGCATCTCTAAGAGTTCCTTTTGCTTGCCTGTGCTGAAAGGTGGCTGAGACAGGAGGTTGTTTCACCTGGGGGAAGAATTACACGTGGGAAGTGGCTGCTGAAATAAACACTTGATCTTGTGTCTACAGTTTTGGGATGGAGAGTGAACAGGAGTCTTCCCTAAAACTGGTGAAACAATCCAGCTTGTGGGGTTCATAGCAGTAACTCCCTGCAGTCTGTATAATGCTCCTTGGGCTGGGAGCCCCGTTGGGTAGGTGGGATTTTGTCCATGATTTCAGCTCTTAGGCAGAGTGTCACTGCAAATAGTACCATAATTAAACACTGATGAAGAAAATTGGACAAATGTGTGCTCTTGTTTCTGAACACCATCCTTCAGCTCCAGCTCAGGGGGAGTTTTGCACATGCAGCAGTATGTGTGACAGCTTAACAGAGATGGCAAGGATACGACAGCATTAATGATACTGTAATTACACCAGTGGTATTTTAATAGTACCTAACTGCCAGTATATGTCCCAGGTCCAATTCAGGATGACTGATTGGTTTAGAAAAACATGTTGTTTTGGTGCCTTTACAGTCAAGGCAATTAGTAATTCAGCTTTTTGCAGTGGGTAGCACCAATCCAGGTCTTTTGAAAGCATTATGTTCATGCTGTTTTTTTGAGAAAATAAACTTGCAATGGAAACTCTCATTCTGACTGCCAGGCAGTATTACCAAATCAGGGTTGTGACCCTGTGAGATGCACATGAGTCAGCACTGGGTTGAAGTTCTGACTGCAGAATCAAAGTGCAAAGACTTATTTGGCTTGTGGGATAGAGGAGCCTTATTCAATACCTCACATCTCGTTCTATAGCCTCACCATGCACAGTGTGAGTTTCCAGGGGATGTTTGCTTGAGGGTTGAGCAGAAGGGAAGGTCCCAGCATCTCAGCCTGTTTTTTAGTTCACCATAGATTCATTAGCATTTAGGGAAAATGTTTTATGAGTGATCACACACTTCTTTGTTCAAAACTGTATTGTAATGTGAACTACATGTCACTGAAAATACAGAATAATCTTTCCTGTTTACA
The DNA here is from genome assembly GCA_026261815.1 of Monarcha castaneiventris obscurior. NCBI lineage: Eukaryota > Metazoa > Chordata > Aves > Passeriformes > Monarchidae > Monarcha > Monarcha castaneiventris. The sequence goes on along the minus strand of JAMPIT010000856.1, from coordinate 13,334,791 downwards.
GAACTAGACAGTCTAGACTTCAATTTATTTTTGGGATTTATTTAAAGCTTCAGTTTTGACCTAGATCCAGTTCTCATTTCTGAAAGCTGCATAAAGTTCTGACTTGCAGCAATTTTCTTCTTAAGGCTGTTAACGTATATTTATGTAAAATCAAGAATTCCAGCCTCTTATTACATGAACCATGTAGTATTTTAACAAGAGTCAATTGAGTCTGTGTAAAATTATGCATAGAATACTGCAGTCAGGGGGAAAAAACATTGTGGTCCATACATATTTGTTATTAACTGCTTTAACTTGACTTACCTGGTTTTATAAGCAGCAGCGTCAGGGGAATTAATTGCACCAGAGTCTGTGGAGAGAAAAATCAAGGAAGAATTCTATTCACCCCAAATTAAGATTTAATACTGCAAAGCTGTCATTATGGGTATCAAAGGCTGTTGAAAGTCATGTTGCTGGGAATAACCAGGGGGCTTGTTAATGTAGTCACGATCATCTTTCTGACAGAAGCTCACTTTCAGGAAATGTGATATGAAATTTTCCTTAGGTTCTCATCTCATTCCCATACTGTGTTTATTTCACTCTTAGTGTGCTTCGTCATTAATTTCTCAGTTAGGAGCTAATTATCTACAAAACTGTATCACGAAAGATGAGCAAGTCTGAAAGGAGCCTTAAGTGAATGCAAGTTACATTTTCCTTTCCTAGTTTTGGGAATGGGAGTTTCCTCAACTTGTTTGGGTTGAGGCCCTTGCGTAAATAGGATCACATTGTGCTTCTAAACATAGCCACAGAATCTGATTTCTGCTTCTTGTACTTCCATTTGAAAGGCACCGTTTTCTTCCATCTTCTTTTTAAGTGGGTGTATTTCTTCCTTTCTAGTAATCTCTGCAATATCTTATCAGTCTCTCAGGGGCTGACCCTTCTCTCTGTGAATGGCCGGAACTGCTACTGAAGTCTGTAGAGTTAAACAAAGGGCAGAACCAACGAGGGATTCTCTTGGTGGCTTAAAGGCTCACAGAATTAGTAGCACTAATGTAGACATTGTTCCACTGGGATTTTATATGCATTCTTACACATGTATGTCTATCATGTGCAAATCTATCTGTGGAATCCTGTCCCATCCTTCCTCAGTAATTTTTATTTTTTTTTAAGATCAGGCAAGACCCTGAGTTCTTCTGCCCAATACAGTTCCATGAAGCAAAAAGCAAAAGCATGTCAATAATAATGCAGTGGACAGAGAACACAGGAATGACTGTTCTGCCTCAAATCCATTTGATTGTGTCTCTTTTATGCTGAAATCACTGGACAAAACAATCAGTTGCAGTCTAAGTCTCTTTCTGTAAATAAACGTGGCTATATATGATAGCTGTTCCCAGGCCAGATGATGAATTGGACTCAAAATTACATACACAAAATGCATGACCAATTGCATATTTTAATTTGTAATTATCACAAGGGTTTATGCTAATTGCTTGCTGTACAGTAGCAGTAAAACAAAACACAACTGGTTTAGTGCTTGCTGTCAATCCATTTTCAGTGTACAACAACTGATTTATTGGTCCTCTGAACTAATGAATATTCTTTCTCTATGTGAATGATCTATATATACCTAGAAATTACTAAATGCAAGATTCCTTCAATGTAGGACCAGCAAATCTGTAAGTTACTAAGTACCTGCTGTGTTCCAAATGGTGACCTTCATATCAATGTCTTATTTAGATCTTTGCCTCTAACAGTGGGCTGAGCATTGTGTTTTCATGGTACAGCACTAAACATACTTTCTCTGATATTCTGTAATGTCATGCAGCTCTATACAGCAGGACAAACTCTGCTTAAGGGAAGAAAATAGCCAGAGCCATCTGGAGAGCTACTAAATTTCTCAGTAGTGGACAAAGTGTATTTCAGACAAGGACAGGAATGACAGAGCAGAAAAGAAGTTAGAGCACATATGGAAAACAATATCCCTTGACGACATCTTTGGACAATAAACCAACCTGTGGCAGAGCTCCTGTGTGTTTCTCACTCAGAGTTTGCTCTATAAGGAGAGCTGTGTGCATTAATTGGGCCACCTGCTTAATTGCCGCAGCACCAGAGTGTACAGAGGTGATCCTGGGTTCAGGCTGTAACTGGTGCTGTTCAGAGCTCTGTGGGAGTCGCTGGCAGGTGATGGTGGGGCACACACACGATCTCCTGCCTTGCAGTGATCAGCTTGATGTTCTAGAGACCTTCCTTCTTGTTGTGTTTAACCCCAGATGGAAACTCAGCCCCCTGCAGCCACTCACTCGCCTGCCCGGTGGGATGGGGAGAGAATTGAAAGGGTAAAAGTGAGGAAACTCATGAGTTGAGATAAAGACAGTTTAATGGGTAAAGAAAACCAACACACACAAGCAAAGCAAAACAAGGAATTCATTCACCACTGCCCATGGGCAGTGAGGTTCAGCCATTCCAGGAAAGAAGAGCTCCACCACATGTAACAGTGACTTGGGAAGGCAAATGGCACCATCCTGGAAGTCCCCCCCTTCCTTATTCTTCCACCAGCTTTAAACGTGGAGCATGAAGCTCTGTGGTCTGGGATATCCCTTGGGTCAGTTGGGGTCACCTGTCCTGGCTGAGTCCCTTCCCAATGCCTTGTGCACCCCCATCCTCCTGCTGTGTGGGGTGAGGAGCAGGAAAGACCTTGACCCTGTGCGAGCTCTGCTCAGCAGTAACAAAAACATCTCGTGTTATCAACACTGTTTCCAGCACAAATACAAAACACAGCCCCATACCAGCTACTGTCATGAAAATTAACTCTATCCCAGCCAAACCAGCACACTTCTCCACTTTCTCTCCCATTAGCACCTCATCTACAGGATAAGGCTTGCAGTATATGAGACCAGGAATCCTCAAAGTGGATATTTCCTCTGCAGTGGGTCTGCCCAGGCAGGGAACCTAGATCAGTATGGAGAATGTTAGCAGATGGCTGCCAGGCTCGTGTTTGCCAGCTGGAGAAAAGCACAATGCAGCAGGGATGTGTCCAAGCCCTTTGCCAGTGGTGGGACCAGCCAGTGAGGAGGAAAGCTCTTGTAACTGTCCTGATCTCCAACAACTCTAAGCAAATCTAGGCAGAGGAAAAATCCGACATCACACACTGATGTTACTGCTTATGCACAAAGAGCATTGGAATATTTTCTTGTATGACAGGAGTATTTAATGTGTAGGAATGTAATGTGAGTTGTGTTAATTTGCTTGATAAAAATAACATTTTCTGTACCTACGTTCAGTGATTCAGCATTTTGAGACATGCCTTTAGGAAAAATAAATATGTCTAATGGTTTGTGTGGGATAAAGAATATATTTGGGCCAAATTAAAAAGTGGTCCATACTTTGGTGGGTAGTTAAGCTGCAAAATTTAACCAAGGAAAGGGTAAAAGTGATAATCTTGCTTTTACCAGCTCAGCAGTAAGCAGAGCAGGTGCAAGCCATGTTTAATCCATGACCCCTGGGAAATGGTAATGCTCATTTCTGTTGTCTTCCTGTGCCAGATGCCAGGCTCTCCAAATTTCTAATTGAGAGCACTGACTAGAAAGACTGAAAAGGCACAACTGAGCACCTGGGTCGCATCAAAATGAGAAAAGCTCTTTAACTGCTGCTTATTGTAATATCCCACTGTAGGCAGCACCTGTGGTATGACTTTATAAATAGATAACCTGAGCTGTGCTCACACAGGGGTAATTCAGAAGTTGTCAGCTTGTTAGGCAGCTTTCCAGCAGTGTGCTGATGGCACATGCCCATAACCCAAGAGGAAATAATTCTTCATGTTTATGTAGTACATTATGACATAAAGTTGTGGGAGTTTTGTTATTTTGAAACTTCCTAGTCTGCTTCTGCATTAAAGGAAGTTCTAAGCAGATGTGATATTAGCATTTTCTAATGCCTTGGAACAGTTATGTCACCTGCCATGTTCTAAAAACATTTGGGGGGTCAAAATTACTTAGCCCTGGTAGCACGCATTTGCAAAGGAATTAAACTTTTTGTAAAGGTGCTGATAACTGTTTTCACGTCTAGTTTAATCTCTTAAAGTGTTTTTTCTCAATTTACAGTAGTAGTCACTGTACCCCCTGGAGTTCACACCACATCCTTTTGGTATTGTGTACAGATATGAAAGAGATGCTCTTGCTGAACATACTACAGCCCATGGGTTTTGATTAGCTTTGGACCTTTAGACTGAATTTCCTTCAAGTTCCAATAATTTACATTTGAAAATATTAAAAACCATATTCATTTTTCAGCTGCCATTGATTCCTGATTACTCAGTGTATATAGAGGTTGATTCATGAGATTCATGTGTAGCCAGCAAATTGTCATCAAACTCCTTTCTACTTTTCAGAAGTCATTTAGATTCTGTACTGTCTGATATACCATAAACATCCCACTAAGGTATATTTGTTGGTTTTTACATTGCTTCTATATCAAAAGAAAACACCAGTTCCTCATAAAGATAAATGCACTTTTTATTTGGACCAATTTTTCTTTTCTGGGATTGGAGAGCAAAATTGTAACTATTGACATTTAATGAATGAGATCAGACCTTTTCACTTTAATCAAAGCTTTGAAATGCAGCAAGGTGAGGAGGTGAGCATTTTGAAAAATGTCTTTTGTTCTCAGGTCTCTCATGCTTATGAAAGGTGTGCTCATTTCCTGGATTTTCCTAAAGTTCATCAGTAAAAATATGAGAGGTATTGCTTGATATCCTGGCACACATGAGTGATGTCAATCACAAAAGCAGCTCTACTCCCTTGCAGGACATGGCCAAAACAATACAGTGCAGAGTGAGGGACATGCAGTGCTCCTGTAATGTTGTAACAAGGGGCAGGAGATAACATCCCCCATGGTGAGCTGAGCTCAGTAAGTTGTTAATGTTGGGGCTGGAAAACCAGTTACAGTGAGTATCAGCCTCACTTAAATTCTCACTATCTTTTCATCTGTCTGTATTTTATAACCCTACAAACAAAGCAGCTTCACCTGTAAGACTACAAAATGTACATCATTTTGTAAACCTGTTTATATTGGATTAGCTTTATTAAAAAGATAAAGGGATTGTGGAAGATAGAAGGGCTTTGATTCTTGGATGATCTTTGGACTCTCAGACTGCAAGGATAAGGAAAATGAGCTACATATTTCAGGTCTGTTTTTGTAAGTAACCAGTTAATAAGTAAACTTTTAAAATAAGGTGCTGGGGACAAGGTTTTTTAAAATGCATCTGATATTTGTTTGTAGTGAGTTGTTCCTTGTCTGTGGCACAAGCTTTTCTCATTGGCTTTTATTGCTTTCTCTGTAATAAATATTCACTGAGATATTTTATACCTCTTTCTCTTCTGATTACCAAATAGTACAGAAATTTATAACCAATTGTTACCTTCTGTACATGGTTCTTGTTCTAAATATGATCTTTTGAATGAATAATTATTAAAAATAATGAAAATATTAAAAAGTTTGTTTTCCAGTTTACATGTGCAGGATATATTGGTTTGTGCTCCTTCCTTAATTGACAAGATTCTTCCTGATCCTGCTTAATTTGTCTTGATTCACCCAATTCTTGTCTGTGTAATTGGTCATGTTGAAATATCAGTGCTCTGGAAGACAACATTCATTAATATAAGAAAAATACATAAGAAAGTGTTAAATTTTCAGTACAAAGTACATCCTTCCCTTGCAGTGCTGCAATGAACTGCACCTTCCTCTAAATCTTGGATCCTTGTGCTTTTCTTCCAAGTGTGCTTGGAAGCTTTCAGCTGAAAGCCTCAAGACACCAGCTGTCTCTCTGTTAGCAGCCTCCTTACTCTGTTCTTTTATCCTTTTCTGGATCTGCCCTCCAGATCCAAGTGCTTCTTTTAAAAATTCCTTTTGTCAGTATTACAAATTATTTCCAAATTGGTATGAGCTTCCCCCCCATACACAGAGGGGTTCTTAGCCTGAAAGTCTTTGCCGATGCTTTCACTAAAACTAAGTGTGGAAGCCAGTGAGAGACTGTTGAAAGGGAATGCAAGAGGTCTAAGATAATTTCTGGTTTAATTTTAGAGCAGTTGCATAGGATTGGGTTATTAAAGATATTTAAAATGAAAGGTGAGTGCCTGGATATGTAAAAAATTGTCCTTTAATCTTCCATGAGTTTCAGCTTGCTCAGTGTTAATGAGAACTAGTACTTGTGTGAGAATTTTTCTTGATTGTTTTCTATAAAGTTAGGTATAAAGTGGTATGGAAATGGAAAGGACTACCTCAATAGACAGGTTGATCAAGAATTCCCTGTTTGATAGGACTCCAAACAATTTTTGTCTTTCAACAGGTGACACATTCAAGTGGTGACATATAACACTCATCAAAATTTAGTATTAGAATTCCTATATAGTGAGACATGCAAATCATATTTTATCTTGTGCTCAGAAGTTTGCCTTCTTTTATTGAAAGGATTTGTGATGAAGAGATTTCTGCTGTCCAAGAGGTCTAAAAACAGATAATGCTTTTTTGGCATTGTGCAAGCAGAGTTTACATCAGCAAACACTTAGCTAAACACAGCTAATTACAGGAGCATTCTGCAGCCTGGAGATGGTTTGTTTCTCAGAGGCACTGCCTGGTTCTGTACCTTGTAGGTAGTTTCACTAAACCCTTACACTTAGGCAGAAGTGGTGCTGAACTGTTCCTTTGCAGAAGTGCTGTTCTTGTCACCTACACCTCCAGTGCAAAAACACCCGGAGCCTCACGCCGTGACATTTGCTTTTTTGAGCGGTCTCAGATAGGACAAGTTCTTGAGAGTTGCTGAGCAGCTTCCACAATTATTGCCTTCATGAAGGTATTGCGTGAGGAGAAGCTGAGCTGCAACCTCGTTGTTTGATCTCTTGCTTCTTACTTGGTGTGTTTGTGAGAATATTCTTTCTGGTTTGCTTTTTTTTCCTTGACACACATACAATGTATATTTAGATCAGAACTGCATCAGACATTCATTTGGTTAAACAGCTTCTCACTCTGTTCAGTCCTGCTTTGCTGCATCTGGAGCAAAATTTAATAGTCCACACAGTTTAATGTCTACTAAAATAAATAGGAGAGAGTGGAAGGAATTTCTAATCTAGCTGAGAAAGTTTTACAACAGCTTCTTTACACAAAAGTCGTAACTTTGCATGTCCTTTTGTGTTAATGGAAATTAATTAAATCTCCTGTACCTTTGGAGGGAATAGACACCCATCACTTGTCTCTTACGATCTTGGTGGAAGGTTCTATAGGAAGCTTCAAAATACAGATTTATCACCACAGATGTACCTTTTATTTCAGCATTAGAAAGTTGTCAGTGGCATAAAAACCAGCTTCAAAATTGGCATGAGCTGGCAATTTGGATGGCAACATCATCAGAGTAATATGTGGGGAAAGAAATTTACACACTTTTGACTCTATTTTTTGTAAATGAGGATGGAATTCTGTTGAGGATAAATTTATACTGATGTTGGCACTTGCACTTCTTTGAGGGAGTACTTAAATGCTCTTTCACAAAAGTTAATTCTTTTGACTAACTCAACTGATTCCATAGAATAGTTCAGTGGACCAAAGTGAAATGAATTTAATAAAGTAAATCAAGTAAATTTAAATTAATTAAGATACAATTATGATCCATCTTCATATCTTAATGTTAAAACTTACTGAAAGTCTACCTGTTTGAAGCCAAAGTAAGTAGAACCTTCCCAATCAGGCCCATCAAAATCCACTAAGTATTTCTGGGTCAACAGAAATGACATCTATACTAAATGTTCCAGGATGTTAGTGGCAGATACAAATCCAAATATTAAATATTTACCAAGAAAGATGTAATTCCTTAATGATTTGCAAGGAATGGATTAAAAAAGAGCTGTTTGATCTCTATTTAACACATTTTAAAATTAACGCAAACTGAATTTTCAACCAGCAATTGAAAATATGCAGCACCATATATTCCAGAGGTTTGTTTTTCCATGTGCAAACTTAATCATTTGTGGGAAGAAATCAGAGAGTTCTGATAGATACTAAGAGAAAACAATTGACACAAATGAGAAAATTTCTTTTACTGGTTGTTTTAAATGCATTTTTCTTCAGCAAATTTTCCTTGAAATGTGAAAATCTGGATGCTGGAGTGTTGGAATGGAGAAAGAAGCCTCCAGTTATATAAAAACACTTTTAGGTCACTGATGACTGTAGGTAGAGGTTAAAACCAGTGATATTTATTTTGTCTCTGTCGGGTTGAGAAGCGAATCACTTTGTTGAATACAAAAAGACAACACTGACAGGGAAAGAAAGGTTATATTTGAAAGGATGAGCCATGATTCTTTTGGGGGGAGGGAGAGCAGAGTGTGTGTCTCATCATTCATAAAGAGAGAAGCCAATCTTGGTGCTTAAAACAGCGATCTGGAATAAAGAGCTGGGTGCTGTGATCAGCTTGGCTCCTGATGCTCAGTGATGCTCTTTTGTGGTAAATGAATTGTGAATCTTTTGGGGCTTTATTCACAGTTACACTGAGGACCTTTAACACCCCTCTGGCAACTTGTTCAGCCTGCTAGACAAATATTCCTTCCACACCAATAATGTTATCAAAAATATTGAAGAAAACTAACTGAAGATAAAACTATCAACATCCTTTAGTTGGTCCAATTATCTGTCTCTAAAAAAAGGTTTTAACACCTCCCACGCAGAACAGCAGCTTCAGTAATTTGGCAATGATAACAGTGCATAATCAAGGAACACGAGGCTGTGATACATGGTGACACGTCCCATTTTGTGTATAGGAAGAGTTTTGTTTAAGTAAATATATTTTATACCTTCCAAATTACTCACTATTATGTTGCTCATCCCATTAGTCTCATGTAGTTACCACAGATGTTTAACTGCAGAAATTGTAAATGGGTGAATCTAACATTCCTGAGGATGGAGATAGGAGATGAGGCTTTGCATCTTTGGGGCTTTTTTGATGTTTGTGGTGTATTTGAAGATAGGGAGCAAACTGTGACTAACACATAGAACAAAGGATTGGAAGGTTTGGTTATTTAGCTTCAACCAGTGACTAATTCACAGCAAACCTTAAGTGTCCCGTCATTATAGAACAGTGCTCTAACAAGTCCTTGTAATGACATGCTGCCATAATGTCCCAGATGATATTACAACATGGTGTTTTATCAGAAAATTACATCAAAGGCCCAGCATTCAATTATGATAGGGTGGGTTGGGAAATCAAGCAGCCTGCTGTGCTGAGATGCAAAGAATTGTTTTCAGCAGTGAAATGAGAACACCCTTGCATTGTAGACCTGCTGGAAGGCTACAGAGGAATGTTCAACCCTCATGTCTGTGGCTGCTATCAATCTCAACATTTTTTTTGTGTGGAATTTGCATGAAGTCAGTGACAGAGCTCAGAAGTACCTCAGACCCAAGGCACAGACTTAGTAAGAGTAGTTTGATTTAAATATATCCCCATGGTAGAAAAAATTCTGAGGGACAGAGGTGATTTAGGTTTATGTTTTGTCTTCCTGGACACCATGTTCCAAATACTACTTTGAGCACAAAACTTTCCTTTCATGAATTCCCAGAGGTGTACTCATTGCACATTTCTTTGGACAATCTGTGCTCCCAAAGTCGTTATATAATCTTGACATAATTAGCCTTTTTGTTAAATTATTTGGAAAACGGAAATCTAGTTTGTTAGTCATATGGTATTTCCCTATTTCTTCACTGCAGAGAGCCCCAGATTCCTTAGGATTAACACTTCCATTTATGCTTCTTAGAGCTGACACCTCATTTTCATGTACTCAAAGTTCAGCAGAATCACAGACCTAAAGGAGAATAATCTTTATTTCTAAATCCTGCTGGTATCAATAATTTAACAAGGTCACCTCCAGCCTTGGAAGCGCTCGGGCTGCAGAGGGCGGGTGGCGCGCCCATCCCAGTGTCTAACCTGGGTCTCATTGCGCTCCTATAGAGCAGCAGGAACACGCCGGGTTCCTCCCAAGGAATGGCAGCAGGGGATGTGGTCCCCTAGGGGCTGATCTCAGGGGATGGCTGAGGGTCTGTGCTCCCTCAGGGGCTGATCCCAAGGGATGGCTGAGGGTCTGTGCTCCCTCAGGGGCTGATCCCAAGGGATGGCCGGGGCTCTGTGCTCCATCGGCGGCTCATCCCAAGGGATGGCTGAGGGTCTGTGCTCCCTCAGGGGCTGATCCCAAAGGATGGCTGAGGGTCTGTGCTCCCTCAGGGGCTGATCCCAAGGGATGGCTGAGGGTCTGTGCTCCCTCAGGGGCTGATCCCAAGGGATGGCTGAGGGTCTGTGCTCCCTCAGGGGCTGATCCCAAGGGATGCCCGGGGCTCCGGGGCAGCTCTGAGGCGGCTCCACGCCCAGACGGCCCTGAGGGGAACACTACGCCGCCAGGGGGCGCTGCTCCCCCCGCGCCCTCGAGCCCTGCGCGCGGGCTGGGCCAAGCCCCGCCCCCTCGCCCTGCCCTCCTCCAACCGCTGCGAGCGCGCTTTGATTGGCAGCCGCGCGCCGCTGCTCTCGAGCCGCAGCCGTCCCTCGCCCCAGCTCGCTCTCTGCACAGCGATTGGCTGATATCGCTGTCAATCAAGGATTAGCCCCGTCCCAACCAGTGGAGCCACCTCCCGAGCGTGAGGCGCGGGTTGATTGGTGCATCGCGCTGTCAATCAGCAGCGCGCTCCGCCCCGTCGCGGTCAGGTAGCCCGGAAGATGGCGGCGGCGGCCGGTGGGGCTCTGTGAGGGGAGCGGCGGCGGGGCCGATGCCGTGGAGCCGGGGGGCGGCGGCTGCCGCGGGGGCTCCCCGGAGTCGCTGAGAACCTCGAGCCCCTCGTTCGGCGCCGGGCCTCGGTCCGGGAGCGGACGGCATGCGGCAGCGCGGGGGGCTCGGCGGGAGCGCCGGGCGGCGGGGGGGCGGTGGCCCGCGGCTCCTCGGCTCGCGACACCTGCTCGGGCTCGTCCTTGTGCTGTGGCCGCTCCTGGGGAGCGCCGAGGCGGCTCCGCTGCCGCCAGCAGGTGCAGGTGAGCGCCGGGAAGCGGGGCTGGGGGTGCGGCTCCGCGGCGGGGCCCGGCAGCGGCGGCACTGCGGGTTTCTGAGCCCCCGTCCCTCCCCCGTGCTGCGGGCAGGGCTCCGGCGGAGCGTCGGGAAGGGCACGGCGGGCGGCTGGGGCTCCCCGGCTCTAGGTCACGGCTCTGCCCGTGGCACTGAGCGATATCCCGCTGTGGATCGCTCAGACCCCTGACACTGAGCTGTGGGCTTGCTCGCTGTGTGTTTACCGCAGACCTTCTTCCTATAGTGCCGCTGTTTTCGCCTGTGCAGAGCTCGGCGGGATTTTTCTTTTTCTGGTTTTGCTGTGAATCACCGGGACTCCCGTTCCTGGGTGGAGGCTCTTCAGGGCAGACGGCGCTTCCCTGTTTTCCGGTCAGATTAGTCGGATTCCCCACCCTCCCGGCCCCCCCGGGCCGGCCTCTCTAAACAGTCATGTAGTTCACATTTATTTCTCTCGTATTTTAGGTAACCCTAACTTCCTTCGATTTCCCTGCTTATTTTCCTGTTTGTCTTAAAAGCAAAAGCTAAACAGTATGTCCTCATAGTCGTAGGAGTGACTGATTGGAGGTTTATTAGGACTCACAGGTACCAGCTATGTCTTTGATTCATTTTTGTTGTTGGCGTTTCATTGGGACTTACAAGCATAACATTGTACTGAGACTGAATTTTGTTAGGGTTGGGTTGGTTTGAATGTGTGCTGAGATTCCCTTCTAGCCATGAGGAGTTGTAGAGCTTAAAGACAAGATGTTGAGGGAGGAGCAGGAGCAGTGGGGAGGGAAAGATACGAAGCACGAAGATTAGGTAATCTGGCTGCTCTTCCACACGAGGTATCAAAACTGGGAGTGGAACCCATGCTTTCTTTATTTTTGGACCTGTGTCTTTTCCTAGATTTTTCTTCCCAGAACATTTATGAATTGTTCATAAGTCATTCCCTCCATCAGCCTGCTTTGAGGTCTTTTGTACTTTGTATAAAAGTAAACTTCTGAAAAAGAGAAATCTGTTCGTTAAATATTTATTTCCTTTGATGCTAAATGGTAATTTTTTTCATTTATAAAATACTTGAGTTTTGTCCAAATAATATCAATTTGTCATTGAGCTGTAAGGTATGACAGCAGAATCAGTTCTGTATGGAGAATTTTTTTATGCCTTTTCTGGATCTTGATTTCTTGAAATGCAGTTAATTTTTCTATTTAAAGAGAAATGTCAAAGTGTTCTTTTTTTTTTTTTTTTAATATGATTTCCTCTTTGCCATTAGGACTATGTATTTACCTTACAAAGATGGGGGAACAAAGCATAACTTCCATGGCACTGGTAAAAAGCTTCATTCTCAAAATGAAAAGCTGATTGGACAAATTGCAGGACATAGTATTAAAGTGTTGTTTGTTTGGGTTTTTTTTTTAAATTCTGTATTTTTAAAAGACTGGATCAGGTCTTCCAACTGCAGTACTGCTAAGAGAAATATTTATGATGTTGTGATATTGGACTCGTACAACATGAATGAGATATTGTAATTTTATATGCAGGTTTTGGTTATATTTAGGCCAAAGTCTGTATACATGGGATGTTATCTCAGGTTTAGCCAACTGCCCAGATCCTGTCATGAGAAACCCAGTGAACTCCAGGAAATGAAGCTGCTGCTTTATACTGTGCCTTTGTCATGCAATAAGAGACAATGTATTTGGATTACTTTATTGATGGATATTTAGTGTTGAAACTGTAGGGCCTCACTAGGAGCCTTTTCCAGTTTCAGTGCATCACTTTTGCTGGGAGGACTTCTCCTGGCTGAAATAATTTGTGCCTGGTGGTTTGAGTGCAGCAGGTTCTTGGGCTGCAGCATGTCCTGTATCCTCACCTGTACGGGCAGCAGGAACCAGTGGCAAAGCTATAAGGCCCTTGTTTTTTCCTCCTTCCTTTGAATAGTTTCCCAGGGGATGACAATGAGACTGGTTCAGCTTGAACCTTCTCTGTCATTCTAGGCAGGTTTTATAACCTGTCTGAAGATAAACCTGTGACTTTATTTTGCAGGGTTAAGAGTCATGGGTTGTGTTTAAAAACAAATGAGCCATATTGTGAATGTCCCTCTTGTGTCCCGTGACAGTTTGCTTTGATTTCCTGTGTTGGGGCTGGCAGGTGATGGTGGGCTCCATCCTGGGCCTTGGCAGTTTTTGCAGGTCACTGTAACACTTGGTCTGATACATACAAATTGAAAACTTGTGAAGCATTTAATGGCCTTTTCATAGAATGATTAGTGATTGGTTTCAAAATTATTTAGAATCCCACAGTTCTTCACCTAACAAGAGTGGTTGCTTCTTTGACAATGGAGAAACATTTTTATGTGTGCTGGCTCTAACAGGAAAGATGGGATCCACAGAAAAAGAAGCAAAGTGCCTGTAGTTATTATTGTAAGGAATTTTACAGACTGTTTCATGGAATACACCTGTAATAAATTAACTTCTCCTCTGGGGAGGAAGCTGGAATGCTGGAAGTGGTGATGGGCAGGTTCTAGCAAGACTAGATTGGATTCCTTGTGCAAAAATACTCCAATTTGTGGAAATGTTGTGGAAGTTTGCCAGTCTGGATGGCTGGGGAGCTGTCAGGTTCTCAGGGCCCTGACTGAGATGAATGATGCTGCTCTTTTCAAGTGTGGCTTCATAGTTCTTGCAGATGAAGGCGTGCATTGATGAGGTGTTCTATATTTGTCTGTATTTTTGATGTTATATTTCTCAACTAACTTAATATGCTTTTTATCCCACAATAAGGAGAGGAGGTAAATGAAATCAGGTTTGAACTGTTTCACTGGTAAGGTTCCTACCAATTATTGTAGGAAATACGAAGAACAGGCTGTTGAAGATGCTACTGGCTAAAAATGCTTTGACTAACTTAGATTTAATTTAATTTATTCTGAGAGTGGAAAAGAAGGATACTGATATGTACTGTTTGACTTTATACTGGAGGTAGGAGCTGGGGCAGGTGTGCTGAAAAGGAGTTCCTAGGCTGAAGTGCTGAAGTTGTCTTGAGCCTGCAGAGTGTTGGTGATTTTCCCTGAGTGCATTCCTCTACCAGCTGAAGTAAGGACGTTTGGGCACTGCTCTCCTGCAGCAGCATTCAGCAGCCAAGCACAGTGCATCACAAACCACCACAGCTGCTCTGCTGGGCTAAAGCTTCACTTGTGCATTCCACCTCTTGGTTCTGACTTGGATTTCCATACTTGACCTTTCCATACTTGACCTTAATTCTGCTGAGCATCTGAATCAAGTGTGTGTGTAATGTCAGACAAAGTCTTTTCATCATCTCTGTGCTCTCTGAAGTCTTTGCGAATACAAAGTAAGGACTCCAAAATACTTTTATTATCCTGTAAAACTTGTAGGTGGTAGCATTTTTAGCAGGTGTGTTCAATTTCACACTTGTGATGACTGCACAGTCTGGTCAGTTGGACTTGGTACCTACATGATTGCTTTTTGAGAACCTTGGGCTTGGGACTGAGTGGCCCAGTTGGGTGTCATTGACAGGGAGTCCCTGCTGATGGACTTGGTTATGTAGGATCCAGGAGGAGATGGTTAGAAATTGGTATGCAGTATCCAGAGTATCTAAATATTCATGCAGCTATATCTAGTGCAGTCAGCTGGCCTCAGGTGACAAGTTAAAACTTTGGGATGAAGGCACTTTTTTTTTTTTATGTTGAGTTCTGTATATATATACACTCCTGGGAAAATTGTTTCTTTGGAGTTGCTTTTGCTTGTTGTTTTACTTGGAGCTCTGTCAGACTGGGACCAAATTGCAGTTGTGGCCTGTGGTTTGGTACCATGTAAAATGTCTGTGACTCTTGCATATAATAAGAAAATTTTCTAAGTGTATGCAAGTTAGCAACTGGGATCACTGGAAGTTAAGAAAAATCTTGCTTTTAAAGTGGGGATTTTAATTGTGGTATGTGCCTTCCATGGGAGTGGTCTGTCCTTCCTCCCCTTTCAAGCACTGAACTTGTTTACTTCTTCTTATATTTCTTTTTCTAGCTTCTGTCCCAAGCAGTTAATAATCATAGAACTAGAGCTGGAAATTTGTCTTCTATCTTTTGTTTCTGTCCATGAGTTTGAGGTAAGAAGCCAACGCTGACTTTGGCCTGCAGGGATGTTCCACGCAAGGGTTTGTTCACAGGCTTGGTTTGCTTTCTCTGCCTGTGGCTATAAAGTGTCTGGACTTTGCTACAACTAAAGGAGTCCTCATAGGAGGAGGTCACTTTCTGAAGCAGTTTCTCATGTCTTGAATGCTTGGGTGTATCTAATAATTCCTCAGGTATCATTGCAGCATGTTTAGATAACACTGATCAGAGACTGCTTAAAGGTTTGTTGTCACAGCATCAGGTGCTGGGCATTGGTTTGAAAGGGTGCATTGGTGGGTGCTGGTTGTGCCCCTGTATAAAAAAAAAAAGATTTTGTGAGAGCCAGCATTCTGGATTGGTAAATTTGATTGGGAGTAATTTTGTGGATATTTGCTGTAGTCTGGTTTCAGTCACTATTCACACACGGTTTATCTGCGTGGGATAAAGGGACCTCAGTCAGTGTAATGCCAGAGCTGCAAAAATCACAGTTCTGTTTCAGTACTAGCACTGCAGTTCTGCAGCAGAAGGACAGCACATGGAGTACTGGAGTCTTCCTTAGGTTTTATTTTGGGTCTGTCTTTCTGCTTGATGTGGGCATTTAGTATCTGGAGCTTGATGAGGTTCTGGATACAATTTGCAAAAGCTTCAATGCTTTTGTTGCTCTCTGTGAGCTCTTTGTTTTCATTGTACTGCTGTTATGAAAGGTCTTGAGCAACATTTAGATACTAGAAACATTTTGTCAACTTCTATAATCAGAAATGTACAAAATGTGTCAGGATAGCCCTTTCAGTCTGCACTGTCTATAGCAAGGTGTGGTGCCATTTATAGCTTAGGCAAGGTAGTGGTGGGAAGCACATTGTCAGTAAATTGTCTTCTGAATGATTTTAGTATGAAATGCTGTACAAAGTAACACCTTGTCCAACACTGCTACACTTAGAAAAGTTGCCTTCCTGGTAAGAAAGCATCACTGTAGTGACTTAACAGTGACATGACTCTTCTGGGACTACCATTGCACCCTGAGACTTCTTTGGTATGAAAGATGTGTAGAAGATAGTAACAGTAGATTTTTTTAGTGCTGACTTTTAAGCTTTCAGCCTGTAGACCAGATCCAGTTCTCCAAAATCAGTCATTTACTCTATGGCCTGTGCTTCCTAGGCATCCTTTAGCTATGAATAGGGATGAGAAATAGATCTAATAAGCTCTTTTTGCAAAATGCTGCTTTTTCCTTTCTTTCCTGCATTTCTTAACCCAGCTGTACATTTGGAGTTGGAAAGGCATCTACTATAAAATCAAGATTCCAGAAAATCCTGTCGCATGAAAGTTGCATTTATGGATTTCTTTCCTGTGAAGTGAAGGAAATTGGTCTCTTCAAAGGCAGTGTATCTTAATAACTTGTATTGCTATCAAATGGTAGGAGGAAGAGATATTGTCGTTTTGGTTTCCATGCTGCAGATAATGCTTTTCTGGTGGTTTGAGATACCATGATGGGTGATTTTCTCATGCTGCTTTGAATTATTGTGGTCTTTCCCGTGTAAAAAAAAAAAAAAAAAAAAAATCATCTACAACTCCTGTGCCTTGCTATTGGAGAAATGGTATAGCAGATGAAAAAAAAATGTACTTGAGCAGGAATTAATTGTCAAAACCAACATCTGGCAGTACAGAATAAAGTATGCTCAGCAGAGTTTTGTGAGTGTGTGTATGTACATATATGCACACACATACATAGGCACAATTAAGAGTCAGTGATACATTTGCAAGATGATAATGCTACCCAGATTTTCCAGAAACACTGCCATGAAAGCATAAGGCACATAATTATTTAACATGGATATTTTTTACCTTGTCTTAAGATGCCTTTGTGCAAACATGAGATTCTAGCACTGAAACTTCAAACAGATCTCGCTCTGTAAACACTTGAAGTAGCAGCCTATATTTAGTCCTTATTAAAATTGAGCAGTATGCTGTTGTGTGAGTAATTCTCTGACATTACTGGGAAGACTTGTAGGATAATAGAATAAGGTCAGTAATGTAAAACTAATCCCAGCTCAGAGTTTTGCTAGTTACTAACTGTTCAGCCAATATTCAGGCCAGGACAAGTGTTCAGAAGCAGGAGGATCAGAGCAGTGTTGTTCTGAGATCCTGTGCTCCAGGAGATTCCAGCTTTGCCCTGGGTATTCTTGCCTTAGGATATGTGAGCTGTGCCACCCTTACCCACAAAGTGGATTTAAGCAGATGTAGAAACTCACTTGAAGCACGTTGTAAAAGCACTTAGGAGGAGCATGGGATAAAGCAGTTTGAAAAGATGCTGACTTATTCTGCAGGATAGACTTCTGTTCTTTTTAAGGACAAATGGGAGGACAGAGATAATATGCCAAGAATTGCTGATGTGGAATTACACATCCAGTTGTGATATGAAGTAGCTAAGATTTCTTCTTGAAAATATTGTAACTTATTGCATAGGACAGTGGTATTTCAGGGTCATGGGTTCACAAAACACACATTTAACTGTGAACGTGGCTTTTGACACTGTGGAAATATATCCAGAACTCAAGATGGGTTGGAGGAGTGTGTCAGAGGGGTTTTTATTGTTTCATGGGGAAAAACTCTGTGAGAAATGGCCATGTTGGTGTCTTCATTACCCTTACTTCTGATGGTCAGTGGTTGTAAGGAAGACAAGCTGTTGGTTTTTCAAAAGAATTGTCTGTGCACATGCCCTGGCCTTTCATCCCACCCACCTGCCCCATGAGGGACTTAATGGAGTTCTGGGATAAGGCAGGGTTTGTAATGGACAAGTTGAGTAGAGTGATGAAATGTTTCAATTTCTGTCTGGTAGAATATGGGAACAGACTTGCATTTGACTTTTGATTATTTTTTCCCCACACTACTGCTGAAAAGTCTTGTCATTTTACTTGTATCTTTCCACATGCCAGACTTTGATTTAGGCCACGTGACACAATTCAGATTTAGCCAGGAAATCGTTTTATTGACAAGCTGTTAGTTACTGCTTCTTGTTTTCAGAAAGATTGAGTACAATTGTGCACAAGTAACTTGGAAAGCTTTAAGTCCCTAAGAGGTTTTTTTTCTGAAAAGTTCAGGTATAAACTGAGAAATGTAAAAGTTCCTTAAGCAGTGTTGTGTGTCTGTTCTTAGGGAACATTTCCAGTCTCTGCTTGAAATATATTGGGCATTTGGAACCCATATTAGATTTCACTAAGGTGCTGCCATTGTGTTGAGGACATCAAGTCAATGAAAATCATCTGAGATCCTGGGAATATTTCTTCCTGTAGTACTGGCATTTTACTGGTAATGGGCATTCAAGGCAAAGGGCAGATTGGAATTTGGAGTGTCTCTCTCACCCTAGAATTCTCTTCATTTTATTTTCAAAAGAATGTCTGAAGTGCAAATAACACTCCTTCAAAACTGAGTTTTTGTTTGCTTGTGTTGTGTCTCAGTTGAAGGTTGGTGATTTGAATGCCCTTCTAATGTAGTATTTTAAAGCCCATTGTGATATAACATTGCACAACTGAATAATCATACTGCACCCATTTCTGCTCAAACTTAGTCTTGAAAATGATGCTTTTTTTGGCTCAGTTGTTAAATGGAGCATAGCAGGAAAAAATGGAGATTACAGGAATGCAGTAATGAATGGAATGTGCTTGAGTTTGGTTGGGGGTTTTTTGTTGTGAAATGGAGGAGTTGCAGTGTCTGTTGTGCTTTACCTTGTCATACAGATTGGGCATTACACAATAGATGTGTCAAAAATAATTTTGAATAGGGGTTTGGCTTAGTATTCTGCCTGTTACCTGCAGGCCATCTGAATTTATAGGCCTGGTTCTGTCTGTATGGTTTTGTGCTTATTACTAGCAAACCTCTGAAGATTTCAGGGAGTAAATAAATGCAGGAGAACCTCTTTATGAGGGGAAGATAATGATCTGAATCTGACTTGTGAAGAACTGGGTAGGAGTCGATAGCATTTTCCCGCTTAATTGCTGGCATAGAAGAGAATGACACCATTATTTAGGAAAGCTGGGATAGCTTTTAAAATCATATTTGTCAAAACCACTATAAATTAGGACGATATTACACTTTTAAATGTGGTTGCTTTAATATATGCTAAAAGCAGAGTAAGTAAATTGACAAAGTTTATGAGAGATGCCCTGGGTATAGCTAGGGAGCAAAATTAGATCTGGTCATTCATTAGTATTTTAAAGACTGCGTTGTTCTGCCTTGGTGTCATAAAGTAGCATCTTAGTTCATGATCATATAATTTGAGTGTGTCCAAGAGACAGTTTAAGTGACTGCTGTCATGCTAGATTTGTGCTGGAAATAGTTATAGCTATTAGTGCCAGTTATATAGCTGCTCTTGAAAGGAAATGGGCTCTTGCTTATGCAGTGGGACTGTTGTTGCATAGCAACTACTGTGCTGAAAGCTTAAAATCAGATGCTCTCTTGAAGTTCACTGTGCCCTAATAATGCTTAATTTATCTGTGCCTTACGCTGCCTTTATCACAGTAGTGAATGTCTTTTATCAGTGCACTCGATAATGTCTGGAATATGCATTTACTTTTCTGTTTCCCTGAGCTTAGAACTGTGTGGTATCATGCACTTTTTAGCCCAGTTTTCTGAAGGTTGAGAACATAATAATGTGATTACTCACACTGAACCAAAATTAAGAGCACATCCTGGCCTTTCATAATCTGGTAGTAGAAGAAAGGCAAGCCCAGCATCCCTCATGTATGGGCAGCTACATCTGGTCCTGTGTTGTCCTGAGTGGAGACTGTTGCTTGGCAAGTAAATGTGGGTGGAATATTTGGCTAGTTGGCATGCTCATTACTTGTAATTAATGATACCAAAGGATGCCACAGGTGGATGACATGTGGGTATTTGAGAGTATTGTGGGCAGACTGGGAAATGGGATAGAGAAGGCAAACAATTCTAGTGAGAAAACTTGTGTTTGCTTAAGTGTTGCATTTGGTAGTTAGAGAATTGTCTTATGAAAAAAGGAGATTTAAAAGGAACTTAAGAAGGTATAGGGAATCCTGGCCTATAGAAGTTGCTTTGAAGTAGGCTTTGTATGAAAATAACATTTTCCACCCCTTGTAATAAATACTGACGTGTGTGTTCTCAGGTCTGTACTTGATCCTGAGAATGCCAACACAGCTCATCATCACTGTTTCCTCAGTGAGCCTGTTCATGTGCTTGCCTGTGTTCAGCCTTTGACTTCACATGTGCTGTGCTCAAATTTAGGCTTTAGTGAAGAACTTGCTTAGGAAATGGCATCTTCAGAGGTGCTGAGGAATCTGCTTCACGAGCTGTTAATTGTCTGCCTCAACCAGGGCTTTGAATTGTTTGTGATACCATATACTTCTAAAAAGGAGGTGAATAACATGGATGTATTTAATCCCATGAAGCTTTGAAAGAATACTTGATTTTCTGTGTTGATAATTTAGGGCCACCTAGATGGCATTTTGGGATGGAGCATGTCCTAGCACAGAGCTTTGTAAAGCATTATGCTGTGTGAACCTTGTGGTTCACATGGCTGTGCTTCATCTCCTGCTTATTTTAGTATAGGACTGATATAATCCAGGCCTCTTCCTCTGGCTTAAGTAGTTTGGGTATACCAAAGCTAAGTAGTCTAGACTGTTTGTATTAGCTGACAGGAAGCCTTTTACTGTTGCCATGTTAGAGATGGTTTGGTTTTTTTAAATCTGTTTGGTGGTTTCTTTCCTAAGAACAGATTCTGACTTCTGGATAGATATTAGGATGCCTTAGGTTGTTACTGCATAGGGTTACACTAAATATGGTAGGGTTTTAAACTGATATGCTGAGTAAATCTATTAACTTCTCTAGAATGTATAATATGAAGAATCTTGAATTTTTGAATGTTTACTGGATTTTATCCAGGTTTATATTAAAATTATTTCAATCCATTAGAATGGATTTCTTGCTGGTTGCATAAAATAAATAACCATCATTCCTTGATACTTTCACAATTTACAAACAAAAGGGTGTGTTAAACATCTTCTAGTTCCAAGACATTTTGCAAAGCTCCAGTGAATTTATCATTGGATGGAAATAGTTGAAAAATGCAAACGAGGTTATACTGCAGCAGATTTTCAATACTTTGTTACAAAGACCAGTTCCAACACTTAATCAGTGACTTCTATCACTGAATATGTATACATGCAAGCTATTAAAATAGCTTCACTTATAATAAATTTTAGCCCAGTTACAGGTTGCCATAATTTAATACTTAATTTTACATTCATTTTTTTAAAAACCCTGCAAATTAAAGATATTACTTATTAATTACTATGTAAGAAACTTCAAAGTTTATCCAGACAGAGATGGATTCTGTAATTCTTAGTAAGTAGCTCTTATTTGTATGAGTCATCTGAAATGCTGTTCTGTAACTGTTGCAGAAACTTGCCCATGATAATTGGCATTTTTCTTGTATTAAAGCTTCGGTTCCTAACTTTCTATGTGAAAATTGCCTTGTGCTTTTGGAAGTTTAGATGACTTCCATCTTAACAGACTGTTAATGATAAGCTGCATTTCCAAAGATGATCTTTGCTTTTAAAAGAAAAAACTCATTACTTTCTCCAATTAATTGCTGCTCATTCACACAGTTTCTTTTCTAGGAAATGATAAAACGATTTAAAGGTTAGGAAGTAACAAAATGAACAGCAGCAATATTTTTCTTTTAGGTATTCTTTCCAAGACACTTAAGAGAGGTGGTTACCTTATGGGGAACAGTGTAACTTGAAAAAAACACTTAGACTTTAGGCTTGATAAATGTGCAGTTTCCTTTACAAAAATGCTACCTATTTCATCTAAAATGTCTGAATACATATGCAGTGTATCTAACGTGTTCAATAAATGCAACTTATGATTGATAGTGCTCATTATGTCTCACTTTGAGTTAAATAAACCACTTGGAGTTAAATAAATGTCTCGCTTTGTGTTAATAAATTGTGCATAAGATCGTCAGGAACTTGAATCCTCCTAGCTGGATTTGCTGTGATAACTTGTAACTGCTGGGGGTCAAAAGTACACAGAGACAGAATCACAAAAGATGAGGGATCCTAAGTTGGAGTGAGCATGGTAATGTTTGTTAAATAGAAGTTGTGATTGTCCTGCTGTAGCTGGGATAGTGCAGGGCTGAGAGTTTGTAGGTAGAGATACCATTATGTTCTAGACCAGCTGATGTGCTTGCAGCAGATTTACTTCTGGGGGCACAAACCCCTGGTCAGGTCTTGAAAAGAAACAGTAGAATTGGAAGAAGTGAAGGAAACTTTGAAGAACTGCTTCAAGTTTCGGTGTTGGGTTTGGAAAAATGTCAGAAATAATAGTTTTAATTTGTAATACCTGGTAACATAAATATTTCCTTTTTTGTTTTTGTAGTAAAGCTACCTTTTATTGTTTGGTTTCAATTAGGAGTTCAAAGGAATTTCTTAGATTCTATCTACAGCTGTACTACCTGTGTGTTTGTTATGGTAATTCAGCTAATTAATGACTTCACAAAATGCTTATATTTGTAGCTCAGGTAATTTTCAGTCTCCTTCATCAGGCTACTGAACATCTGGAGGAAGTAAACAGAAGTCAGCTGTTATCTTCCCCTTTTTTCTTGTTGATGCTTAGAAATTGAAAAATATCCATTGAGTTATGTAGAAGACTTGATTTAAATGAATATAAATTGTTCTATTGAGAGCCCTCTTCAGAGATACTTTGTTCTCTTCAGAATTTTGACTAGAAGCTGGTGAGTGGCCTCACATCATTGTTGATCTGTTTGAACAATGCTCGGTATCTGCAGTGGAGTATTCCCAGTCCCTAATGAGGTTAGAATGCCAAAGTTATGTGAAAACCAGAAACAGAATCACTTGTTTGAAAACCTTCCATTTTTGCTAACTTTTATTTGTTGTATTGATGATATTCCTAATTGTGCAGAAAATGTGACCTTCTGAAAATATGCTGACACACTTGAAAGCAGGATTTTCATTATGTCAATTTAGTCTTTACATGTAATTAAAATAAGTAAATATTCTTTAAGTTTTCCATGGAACATGATGAAAAGCTGTAGATTTTTTTTTTGCAAATCTCTTAAATTTTGTGGGTTTTTGAAGGTTTAAGAGATAGGTGGACAAGTTTGTGTGTCCCTTAACTCGCGATCAGCTTCTGCTTTTCTTATTTTCAAGGCTTCATTTACACTGTGTCCTGTTGCCAGACGTTCCCATTGATACTGAAATGCTCTCGTAAAATCCAGTCAGTCCAGGTCACCTGACCTTGGTAAACTCTGACAGTGATGTAATATCTAAATATATTTTAATCAGATGTGGTCCAAGTACTCTTCTGATCCCTGTGCAGTACCTGTTTGAAAAGAAACAGCAACAACAAAAACAACTCCTCAAGATGTGTGCTCTGGTCTCCTAGGGAACCACATGTCTTTGTTCTCTACTGAAGATGAAAACAGGGAGGAAAATAGGTTTAATACCCCTGGCAATAACTTAAGATTTTTCTAAAATGCCATTTAAGGCTTTTGATCCTGTATGAGTAATAACCTGACTTAATCTCAGGAAATGTGTTGTAGAATGTTTATCTGTAAAATTTTGGAAAATTATTTGTAAGTGTTTGTAATGGCTAGAAATCTAAAGTTCTTGAAATGGAGACAAATCACCTAGTGAATCACAAAAACCAGAAACTGGGTGGAGCTGATTGCATCCATTGCATTTGTGACAGCAGCTGGTGTGTTTGGCAGATTGTCACAAATGCATTTATTGAAAGAGATAGTACTGTCCTATAGTGATACATTTTAAATTTGTGTGCAGATTAGGTGAAGATTTCTACTTGCTGCCTGTTCTTTAGGTCAGGTCTTTTAGCTCATGGGAAATGTCTTCCAAAATATCAGATTTCTACTCTCTGTGTTTGGATATCTGTATAAATTTATTGACTTAAACAGAATCCCAAGGCTTGGTACTATCACTGTTCATCATGAGCTTCAGTAAGTCACGTTGGCTGAGGTCTCTTAGCTGGCACCAAGTGAGTGCAGAGTGGTGCAGGCAGGTGGTGGAGCACAGATCTATTTTGCCAGTAAGTCCTTTCTGTTCAATTCCTCTTAGTTTTGATCACATCCATGGGATTAAATGTTTGGACTCCCATTTTTAAACAAATGCTGGTGGATAATATGTTTTGGAGGAACTTCTTAGAGTGCTAAACATGTTTATATAATACTGCATCCATGTTTATTTCTAGGAGAAGGAGCTACAGCTGAAGTTCCCTCATCTTTTGTGATTCTGTCTCTGTGTACTCTGGTAGTCCTGGTCATTCTGCTGGCAAACTGTGTCTCCTGCTGTAAAGACCCCGAGATAGATTTCAAGGTAAGACCTTAAGTTACCAATGTGTGTCCAAGTGATAATTCTCAGCTGCATCCTGATACCAGAACTCTTGATTAATTGTGCTAATACTCTGCAGTGTCGCTGTACATCCTCTCTTCTGAGACAGCCAGTGACTGTATTCTTACAGGCTGTGAAGTCCTGATGCAGCTGTTTATTTAACTAATTGGTCCCTGCTGCAGTAAGGATCTTTAATGCCTTTTCAAAATAGTAACTAGCTATCAGGATCAGTAGTAAAAGTTACACCCTTGAGACAATTTTGCTGTAAAGAACCTTTTCATTGTTTTTCTGTGTTTTCTTTTGTTTTTCTTAGTCTGCTGGTGGGGTTTAAGACACTCCTGTCGAATAAGAATACTGAAGATGCATATGCACTGTAGCAAAACTCTTGAGAAATTATCCTCAGAGAATAGTTACTTTTGGAACATCTGTAATCAGTGTTCCTAAAATTGAGCTTTGCTCTCATTTCTAATTGGAGAACATTTGGCCCAAACAGTTCATGGTAATTTGTTCAATGCCAGGGTTAGCATTTAAAGTAAAAAGAAAACAAAGCAAAAAAACCAACACCAACCAACAAAACCCAAACCATCAAACCCACAAAAACCCCTTGCTTATTAAAAGTAATGCTTTAATCTCTTTAAGACAGCAATTAATGGAAAGTAAGGAATAGAACACTAAATGTCTGTTACTCTCCTTGGAAAAAAGTTAAGCTTCCTTTGCACTGCTCATTCAAAGTGAAAGAAATGTATTAGTGCTTATTTAAAGGCAAGGATCAGCTTGTTTACTAAGACTTCTTTTGTTTAGGAATTTGAAGATAACTTTGATGATGAAATAGATTTTACACCTCCAGCAGAAGATACTCCATCTGTTCAGTCTCCAGCAGAAGTGTTTACTCTTTCAGTTCCCAATATTGCTTTACCAACTCCCTCCCAGTTTCCATCTCGTACAGGTAAAATACTGGTTTTCAGCGCAAAAACCAAAGTAGCCATTTTCAGTGTCTAAAATGGAGTGTGGCTGATTATGTTATGACTTCACTTTAACAAATAACTTGTTACAAATTTCCATAAACTGAGCTAATATATTTTGTCGGGTAAAGGATAAAATGTGAAATATTGCTTCTATGATTGTTAACCTGTGGCGGGGTAAGAGCTTAAGAGAGCAAAACTGCCTCAAAACCCCCTCTCTAGATTGCTGTCATTATATCTCTATATACCTAAAGGGTTTGAAGCACCCTGGCACACTTGTGACTTCTGCTCTTTAGTGGTTTTCTTCATGGCTAAGTTGTCATTGGATTTTAACCACCACCCTTAAATGGAAACAAGAGTGAATCCTTTACTTGACAGCAGTGCTGCTGTTCAGCTGCATCACTTTCTTAATGTCTCTGTAGGCTATTTGTGCTGTAAATGTGATCTTGGTAAGAGCATTAGGTTTCATCTCCCTGTGTGGAAGGGTTTTTGGAATGTGTTCTTTAAAATACAATTTTTGTAAAGGGAAACTTCAGCATTTTATCATATTAGGAGCACAGTTTAACCTGAAGTGCTTACTCTCATATTGTGCTATTTCATGTAATTTCACATACTACTTGTGTTGCTTGTTCATTAGATGTTCAGGGAAGCTTCTAGTAAAATTCCTGTATGAATTTCAAGAAACTCAGTGTGCCTTTAATACAACTGACACAGTTGTACAAATGACTCAGTATTTTAAAGAGCTGGGAAAATTTATGAGTGAAAAATCTTATGTCAGCTCTTCTGTGTAGCCATAATTGTTAAAATGATATTGTCACAATGAGGGTTGTGCCAGAAGTAAGGCATCGTGCTTTGAGTGCTTGGCTGAAATGTGGTTGTCCTGCTGTGGCTTTCACCATGCTTAGGAGCACATTGACAGTGAATTACACAGCTCTGGCTCTTCCAGGACATATGGTTTATGGAAATAATTTGTGGGCTAGAATTCTCAGACAAGAAAAGGGTTTTTTTAGATCTGTTTATTAGTGTTCCTAACCAGTTGGGCAGCAGGGGTATAAACACTGCTGGATCTCTTCTGGTGTATGGGGTCTGCCACTGTTGCTGCCCATTATCTGCCAAGATCTGGGTTTTCTTTTCTGTCCTTCTCTCTGGGCTCTTATGTGAAGCATTTTTAGTTGGAAAATGTCCTCCTTCCAGATGGTAGCTACAAGTAGGGCAGTTGGGCTGAAGAATAAAGCAGTCAAACTGTTTCTCTTAAAACAGTAACTTTGTAAGTATAAATGTTAAGATATACAAACAGGGAGTTTTGTCTTGGGTTTTCTATTTTATTTACATAGGAAAGTTTTGTAAGTAGGTTATTTTCTCTACCCAGCTGCAGGCTATAATACACTTTTATATTGGAAGCAGAACTTAGCGTTTTTGCTTTCTTGCTGAATGTGTTAAAAACTTTTAAGTTCACATTTCATCAGGATAATTGCTGTGGTTTTGTAGGGGGTGTGTTCTGGTATGGCTTAGAAGCTGCACCTGAGAAAGGTTTCACTTGAGTGCTGTTGTCACAACATTACCTTCCTACTTCATGTGCATTTGACTAGGGTTTGGTGCTTGGGCTGAATGTGTGCACCCTGTTGGGAATAAATCTTGTAGAAGTTTGCATTATTTCCTCAGCAGTTGCTGACTTTGGCCATCTGAGTGGTTTGATACCTGTTACGTTTGTTTCATTGTGTGACAGATGGATCAAAGTCTCAAGTTGCACGTCAGAGTCTAAACTACATCCAGGAAATTGGAAATGGCTGGTTTGGAAAGGTGAGGAGTTATCTTGTAATATTGGTCAGATTGAGGCTTATTCCCAGCTGACTAGGCCTCTATATTTACTTTAAAATGATAATCAAAAAAAAAAAAAGACATAAGAAAAATTGAAGTTGAGATTAGGAATACTTCCTTGCATGCATTTTTAGCATTAATCACAGCACTAATCAGTACTTCATTATTTTACCTGTAGATTCTTACTAGAGACTAGTTAGACATTTCACTTACATGGATTTGAGTTAATACACTCCTGTTTTTACCAATTCTTTTTAGGAAAAAATTTAAGTAAATAAGCAGTCTTCACCAGCAAACATGTTTTCTGAAAGCTGACGTGTAGATCAGTTGTCACGATTTAAGTATGGGTATTTAATTATCAAAGCTCTGTTTGTATTGGTAAAAAAGCCAGAAAATCTTTCCTACAACATGTTTTTAGCTCTTGTTTTTCTTTGCAGGAAGACTACAAATGTTTTTTCCCCTCTGATTAAAGATACAATCTCTTTTTCAGGTTCTCCTTGGAGAGATCTACACAGGCACTAGTGTAGCAAGGGTAATAGTGAAGGAGTTAAAGGCAAGTGCAGGTCCCAAGGAGCAAGAACAGTTTTTAAGAAATGGAGAACCATATTAGTAAGTAATGTTTCACAGCTTCATTCTACTGCAGAGTTTTGGACATTGCTTTTGTTATTGTCTCTACTTGCCCTCCCATGTAACTATAATGTTTGTCTTTAAAATGTGAAATACACTCAACCCGAAGTGAGCAGAAGTTGTGTTCATATAACTTAGTGTGCTTTACCTTGCCTGGATGTGCTGTAAAAGATTGGTCAGTGAAGAGCTTTCTCTTCTCAGTGCTTTCTAACATCCTGGCTATATTTGCATTTAGGCTTAGGTTGTTGGCAGTTGTCAGAAGAAATTTCATGCCTTCTGCTGCATTGGCACAAGTGGTTTTGGAGCAATCTAGGAAAAGTAACTGATCTGGCTGGGAACTAACCTGGCTAAAAAAAGGTTTATTTTTTAGCCAGCTCTGTACCTTGGTGTAGTTCATGAACCAGTTGCATGCTTTTATTTTTGGTATGAGGGGTGGTGGGAGGATGGGTGTGACTCTCATGTGGCAGTCCTGGTTTTGTGAGTTTGAGATGCTCTGAGTTTTGGCTGCTGCCAGTGATACACTTCAGCAATACAGAGGAGATACAAAGGTCCAAATGGAATCTTGCACCTTCTGTTCCTGCCACCCCCCTCCAATGTTATGTGTTGAAACTTCTGGTAGGGATTTCAGTGTGTTGCATTCTACTGTGATCTTCCTGGCTTTAACTGTATTTTTTCACTCTAGCATTCTTCAGCATCCAAATGTTCTCCAGTGTATTGGGCAATGTGTGGAAGCCATTCCTTATCTCCTAGTTTTTGAGTTCTGTGACTTGGTAAGTGCACTTATATGAGAGGCTGTGGGTTTTTTTCTGCTGGTGTGAATTGTGTGTGGTATATTCACTGTCCTTTGCTCATGAAATGATTCTTTTTCTCTCTGGGAAGTTTTTTGATTAACCAGAATTTCACAAGACTTTTTTTTTTTTTTCTGTTTAGAGACACCACAATTACAATTTTTTGTTTGTACTCTTTTCAATTCATCATGTATGTTCTAAGTGCTTGTGGAATGTTCTGAAGAGGCAAATAACTGTTCTTTGATAATGGAATCACCAGTCTCTTTCAGTCTGTCTTCAACAGGGAGCTTGGAGGGCAGAGGGTGTGATAAAAAGGAGCTTTTCATCACAGTCCAGTATCACATGCACACACTAACATCACATCTGAGATTATATTTGCTGTCTGCAATCTTAATGTGCTTTTATTAACATTTATGTGAAAATGTTAATTGAGAAAGATTGAAGAATTTCTTGCCTCCTGCTTCTGCCTCCACCTCCGCAGTGCCCAGATTTTACCATGCTGTGCAGCTTTTGGTGGGCTCACTTCTGGTATCAGTCGTGTATTCTTACAGCTAGAATTTCCACTTCCAGTGTTCATTCTCTTCCTGATCCTTTCTCTTACTGTATTATTCTCTTCCCTACTTTCTTATCCTTTTATTTCCTTTCTCTTGCCCCTTCTGCCCCCCACACTGCCTTATGCTCCCTGGGCACCAGAAGAAAAGCTGGGAAGGCACTGAGGGTGTTCCCCCTGCTTTCAGTGCCACAGTGATCCCTGCAATGGGAGGGACAGCACAAAGCCTTGCTCAGCCACCACATTCCTTGGACTGTACGTGAATGTTGTGAGGAAGGGGGGGCATGTACAGAGCCTCTGAACTGTGCCCAGCATACACAGTCATGAGAGACAAAAATTTGGATCCATGCTCTGGAAAGACTTGAGTTGTTTTATTGTAGCATAAGAAGTTACTAAAACCAAACAAACCCCAAAGTCCAGGTGGCTGTCTAAGCATTGGCTCAGTAGCTGCTTTTAAGGTTTGTTGTGCAGATGTCACCCAAAGCAGAGTTCCTTGGGAAATGTCAAGACAGAAATGAAGTCAGAAGTGCACGGATATTACTAAGGAATAAATCTTTCAGAAATAAGATAGTTTGCATTTATAAATTTCAGCAAGATCTTTTTTACCAGTTTCAGTACTGCAGAATTTTCCTTTAAACTCAGGTGCAAAAATCTGCTTCTAGTTGCCTCAGGCAATTTAAATTAGTTAGCATGAACTTGAGATTTTTGAGAAATATCAATTAATCTGTGGCCTTAAATAACTGTATTTTTCCGTACTGCTCTTTTGCTCTAATGTATTAGCTGTGATAAATTAATGAGGCAGAAGTGCTGATAAAATCCTTCTTTTCCAAATTGAAGAAATGCCTTAACTTTTTAAGTGACTGATCAAAGTGAAATGTTCTGGTTTTGCTAACAATTAAAAACTCTGTGCCTAAGGTTAACAGATAAGGTTTTTTATATTTTTTCAATGTAGAAATAGAACACTTCTTACTGGCCTTTAAACCTGCAATTCAGATTGGAGTTTGTTTAAAAGGACCCTGGAAAGAGAATTGCATTTTATAGAGTCTATCAGTTATACATCCAAATCAGATTTAATTGCTGCCATGTTTTCAAATAGTTATGTGATTTAATCCAACTTTAAATTTGAAGATGGAGTAGCTTTTAAAGATTGCCCTACTTTAAGTATACAGGAAAAAATAATATCCTCGTTTGATGCCTGATTATTTATGCCAGAAGTTGTCATGATCCTGCAGAGTAATCTGGAAAGGATTTTACTTAAGGGGATAAAATAGATTTTCACTTTAACTGGGGGCAGTAAGCTTGACAGTTAAAGTGGTGGTTTTACAAATTTGAGTGTAGTTAGGTAATTTCGTTGGAATGGAAAATAAATGTCTGTGCTCATTTTTCTATTCCAAGTGAACTAAAACTTGGTTTTAGAAAATTATATGTTAGAGTCAGTTAAACATAACTTTCATATTAAAGTCTGGCTCACTTGAAGAGGTTTTACTTGGTAGTGCTGAGTATCTCCTAGACATGATAGCATTATTTTCCCTGTGCACACAAGTACACAGGGGCTGGGCAGACAGGGCAGGGTTCACCTGAGCAGTTTGGTGCAGAGACTGGGACAAGTGAGTAGCTCAATGTCCCTGTGCATCACTAATTCTGGTTGTGGTCCAGGGCCTGGAGGGAGAGGTGGCAATGTTGGAGTAAGGGCAGAGAAGACACAGGAAGGAAGCAATGTGAAGGAAGCATGATGGCACCATTTGGAACAGAAGATTTTGATGAATAGCTTTTTTTAGTAAAAAGGTTTTTAAGAGAGTGTCAGGAAACTTCTTATTGCTGTGGTTGGAATGGCAATTATTTGGATTTTTTAGCCTTTTACTAATTGATCTCAAAGCTCCTTTTGTACTTTTTCCCCTGAAATTGGATGAATTGGGATGCATGGAGTTGCTTCCAAGACACACAGGAGTGATTCTTCATCAGAAAATACATCAGGGCAGGTGGAACTTAAGTGGTTAAGGTTCCAGTGTCTGTGGTGACTATTGTTCAAATGGGAAGGATGAGAAACGTGGTCCTGTTCTGCTGCCAGTGGGTTTGATGCTGAGCTAGAGCTCTTTGCCTTGTGTTATGGTGGTGTCTATGTATATCCAGAAAAAGAAACTTGTTTTAATCCCTTGTGTGTTTAAGAATTCCATAGTTCTGAAAAAAGATGGCAAATATGTCAGCTGTGTTGGATAGGAAGTTTTAATATCTTCAGGTGACAAGTTCTTTTGAGGCTCATTTGGCAGTGTTGACCTTGTTTTACAAATTTGGCTTATTAAGTAACAAAAAATGTGTCTATTCTGCTGACCACCACGGTCTGGAGGGTACAGTGGTTGTTTTATTCACATTCCTTCAAACTCATAGCCTATCACAGCATGTCCTCCTTTTGCTACTTCTCTTGCTTGGATTTGTAGCCTTTTTAGGGCCAGCTGACCTTGTCTTGGCTGCTCAGGCAGCCCTGTTGGATTATGAGTTCCCAGGCTCCTTGGCATTGAAAGGTCTCGATCAGAGGCACTGGAAACTTAGTGCAGAGAAACCAGAGCTGTCAGGGCAGCAATGCTGAATGTCAGGCAGGCTGGCTTACTTGTTTTCTTGGCCACAGAAACTCCTGGTACATTTCTGTTACACAAGTTTGCTGGTTGCATGTGCAATAACTGTTTTGGCTAATATTTAGTCTATTTTATAATGTAATCCAAGTTGCTCTGTATCCCTTGCTTTGCAGAGCTGGGAAAGAAGCAAGAGGTCAGTCGCACTTTAAGTGATTTAAGATGTTAAATTCTATGCTTTGCCTGTGTTAGAATTATTTGGAAAATAGTAAATATAAAAAGAAATGCTCAAAAAGGTCTCACAGCCCCTTTGCCCATATTAGTTGTATAGTATGTCAGTGCAGTCTGCTATGAATAGTTAACTGTTCACTGTTAAACATTGCAGAATGATGCCAGGTTAAAAATAGTGGTAGCTGTCTTATTAACTTTAATATATTACTCAGCCCTGTGTGGCCAGCATTTTGTCAGCACAGCAAATCCTCTAATAGATTGACATAATTTATGAGTAAAAGGAAAGTTATTCAAATGTGGAAGTTGCATGTATATTGTGAGGCTGATTTGCCTATCAAGTTTTTACAGAAATTCTTCAAGTCTTGCAATTCCCTGGGCAGATGAGATCAGCAGGATGCTGATTTGCCTGGAATGCTCTGTGGCTTACTTTAGGGATGTTGCTCTTAGGGGAGGGTGCCTGCTTGCAGTGATTGGTTCTTTTTTTAATTACTGCCCCTTGAAAACATGCTCTAATCAAAAAAGAGTCTTTGCAATGAAAACTTTATAATCAAAGAGTTCAGTGAATCTATTTCATGATCATGGTCAATATGGATATGAGCCAGAGCAGATTTATCAGTGGTGTGGGGTTTAGAAATAAATGGGGGATTTGTCAGTTCATGACAACTTGGTAGAATGTGTTCAGTAGATGTAATTTGGTAACCTCGTCACATTTTTAAAACCATCATCAGTTTTAAAACCATCAGTGCCTTCTGGTTAAAAAGTCATGGCAGCCATTTGTTTGGGTGTTCCGATGAGCCCAGTGTGGAATTTGCACACACAGAAAGCTGCCAGAGTACTGACTGTAAGTGTGCCCCCAGCTTCTGGGTGTTACAGAG
Organism: Monarcha castaneiventris obscurior; assembly: GCA_026261815.1. Taxonomy (NCBI): domain Eukaryota; kingdom Metazoa; phylum Chordata; class Aves; order Passeriformes; family Monarchidae; genus Monarcha; species Monarcha castaneiventris. Next base: position 13,301,831 of record JAMPIT010000856.1, on the reverse strand, counting down.
TAAAATCATGTTAAAACTTACTTACAAAAGTGGCTGAACTGAGAAGGATGGGAAGAAAGGCAAAATTTAGTTCTTCATGGAGTCCCAGGAGAGGAGGGAAAAGGCAGAGTGGCAGAGGAGGTTGGAGAGAAAGCAGAGCCTTCCTCAAGCATGATTATTGAGCTTTTTATATTTAGATGTTTCTGCAGTGAATTTTGCAGAACTGCATTTATTCAGATATATATAACCTTTGATATTTACTGTGTTAAAAAGTCTGTCAATAAAGGGCCATTTTGTGGCTCTTGAAATAGTGCAGGGATAATGTTGCTATGTTGCTGCTGTCTGCTTTTAGGCAGGGAGGCATCATAGGATAATTCAGGCTAGCAAGGAGTTCTGGTCTCCAGCCTCCCACTCAAAGCAGTATCATCCTGAGGCCAGGCTAGATTTCTCAGGACTTTGTCCAGTTGAATCTTAAAAACATCCAGGGATGGAAACTGCACGTTCTTTCTGGTCAGCCTGCACTTCTGCTGGTGTCCTTATGTGTAGAACTGTTTTCCTTACACTCAGTCTGAACTTTCCATGTTTCAGCTCATGTTTGTTCTCTCTCGTCCTCCATCCGTGCTCCACAGGGAGGAGCCTGGCTTAGTCTTTAATAACTTAATACTGGACAGTTATGCTGAAGTCTTTCATTCTCCAGGCTGAATGAGCCTGGTTCCCTGAGCCTCTCCTCATGGTGAAATGCTCTGACCCCTGTGATGGTGGCTCTTCCCTGACCTTGCTCCAGTTTGTGGTGTTCTGGGGCAGCCAGTTCTGAGCACAGGATCTGATGTGGTCTGACAAGTGCTGAGAAGGTGGGGAGGCCTCCCCTGGCTCTGGCCCTGTTTGTGCAGCCCAGGAGGCTGCTCCCAGTCTGCTGCCAGGGCACACAGGGCTCATGTGGAGCTCGTTGCCCACCAGGATCCCCAGGTCCCTTCCTGCAGAGCTGCTGCCCAGCTGGCCACTGCTCACTTTGTGCTGTTGCAAGGGGTTTTTTCCTTCCTGGGTGTGAGAGTTTGCATTTGTCTTTCTGGAGGTTCATAAGGTCCCTGTTGAAACATTCCTCAGCTTGTCCAGGTTCTTCTGAAGGGCAGTTCAGCACCTGAGTGGGACCATTGGTTCACCCCAGTTTGGTACAAGCAATACCAAAAATACCTATTTTGTATTTTTAACCTTGATTGTAGCCTTATTTAGACCAGAATGGGAGCATAGAACCAGTATGTTTCAAGGTGCTGGATTTAATAAAAGTTGTTTTTCCTACAAAAATATGTGCCTACATGAATAATTTATTAAATAAGGGATGTCACACAGCACTGCTGTTACTAATGCATTTAAAAATTAAAAAGTAATTCCTGGGTGCATTTCAGGCATCCTGGGAACTTAATCCACCTGGGACAAGCCCTAAGCAAGCAGTTGCTGTTTTAATGAATGACAATTTTAGGGAGTTTGACTTTGTTCAGGCTCTTGCTGCCACCTACAGTCAGCTCAGCTGGGTGTTCAGGGCTTGTATTGCTTGACCTCTGCCGTTTGGAACCTGTGTGTGTTTCAAACACTGTTCCTTTCCTGATTGTTTGGAACTCTGCTCTGGCAAGAGCTTCCTGGCCCAGGATTTGGGAAGAAATGGACGTAGAGCCCAGAATGTTATGCTGGTGAAACAAATTGTGATGTATGTTGTGCAGTCTCAATACAGAAATGTCTTTGAAATAATCTGCTACCCTTTCAGAAAGTCTGTATTTTAAATACCAAATTACAGGACTGCTGGGTTAAAAGTCAAACTGTGAGAAAAGGAACAATGGCATGAGAAACTTATTCTTTTCCCTTGCTTGGATTCTCTTACTACATAAGTCTTCCTGAATGTTTGGATGGTATTCAATTATTTTCCTCTATTTCAAAGCTGTTCTTTTTTTAGTAATTTATGGAGTGCTTCTGTGGGCTCATTAATTACGTGTCTATTGCTCAGCATTGCCTGGGCTCAGTAAAACTGCTGCCATCATCAGAATTCTCTGACTGGAATGGGGTATATTACCATGCTTTTTATATAGAAAGCTCTGGTGAGCTGGCAATTTCTGAAACACTCTTCTCTAGCCTCTCCCTTCCATCCTCTTACAAATTCCAGACAGACAGCTTTGCTCATTTGGAGCACTTGAAAACTCCTCTCATTTAAAAGCAGAGGCTCAGCAAACTGTTTTTTTAATGGAAGTTATTAATGCATGGCAGGTTTCATGTGGCAGTCTGATCTAGGATGTTAATTACTAAATGATTAGATTAAAAACCCTTAAGGGGCAATACCATATGCCTTAGATTACTTTTATAAGATCCTTTATGGAGACTGGGAACTTGAGGAGCTTTATTGAGCATAAATGTGGTAAATAAGTAATGTGGTCATCCGGATCTTTATTACAAATAAATTCTTCAGATTCAATCAACATATAGGGCTAATAAATATCTTCAACTTCTTTTACAGGGTGACCTGAAAACTTACATCTGCAATGAGCAGGAGCACATTAAAGGAGAGTCTCAGATAATGCTGCTCCAGAGAATGGCGTGCGAGATCGCCGCTGGCCTCGCTGTGATGCACAAACACAACTTTGTGCACAGGTAGGCTCCCAGAGAAACCCCACTCAGTCAAGAGGCACTCTGAAATTCATTTGGGTATTTTCATTAAAATCCATGGCTGTTGAAGACTGTTTGCACAAACTTCTGTCTAGCTGTGACATACCCTGAGGCATGAAGGTGCTAATTGAGCTGCAGTGGTGTGGTGTTGCAGCTCCACCTGCCTGAAAGCTGATCACCTGCTCTTTGGGTTTGCAGCCCACAGAACACAATCTGCTGCCAAGCCAATCCAGATGTAGTTGTTTGATTAATTCTTGGCCAAGTCAAATTTGTTTTGTTTATTGTGGAGGGAGGGATGTTAAAATTCAGTTAGGATAAATCTTACCTGCTGTGATTTTTTATCAGATTATAGCAATTTAGAACTTCTCTTTGGTAACCTGTTACCTTTGTTACTAAAAATGGGGGGAAAAAAGCCTTTCTAATGCAGTAAGGGGGAAGCTGAGTTTAGAGGGAAAATCTGACTGAAATGGACCAACACTTGCATCACCCTTTCAGCAAGTCAGGAGCTTGTGTTGGAGCTTATCAGTGCACATCTTGCTGCTTAGGGAAGGCAGAGACCTTTAGTTCGGGGAGAAATGAACTCTCAAACCTAAGTCTTAAAAGGTGCAGGTGTAGAACAGCAGCAAAACCCTGAAAAAACCCCAAAGGCTGGACTCAGCTGGTGGCTGATGAACAGAGCTATTCTTTTAACCCATTTAACAATTTCAGATGACTTGAAGGTAATAACAGTTGTACCTGTCTAAATGAGGGATCAGTTTCTTGTCTTGCAGCAGCAGGGCTCTGTAGGTATTAAATTTAACAGTACATTTTCAGTGAAATAAACTTGGTAAATAATTATTCTGTGCATCTGCAGGATTCTCATTGTAATGTTTACTTCTAGCAACACTATCCTGATGCTGTCAGAGTAAGTGGTAAAGCTCCAGCATCAGTGATTTTGTTGTTAGTGGTAAATTCAAGCAGCCAACAATTTTTTTCTTCCAGGATTTTGATTTAAGTAGTATAAAACAATTTGGCAAGCTCTGGGACATACTTGAAGGTTACAGATGTGTTTCTGACCTGTGTAGTTCAATGACTCTGGAAAGGAAAACATCATCATCTTTCTTGGTAGTCGGCAAGCTGTGGCCTTCACACAGTTTGTACTTCAGAGACTTTTTTTTTAAGCCAGCAGAAGCAAAGGTAGAGTTCTTTCAGGGCACTTAATTGCCTGGTCCCCTTCTGTGAAACTGAGAAGTGAAATATTTGAGCAATTAGTCTGCCGAGCTCTTTGCTGTCTCAGCCACAGTTCCAGCTTCATTAAACTTGCATAAATTTCTGAGTTTGCACGATGGGTTTCCTAAAACTGCTTCTTGGTGTTATTACAGCAGCACTGCTGGTTCGTGAGTATTTGTGGTCTGGTTTATGGTAGAAACTGGAAGCAAATTCTGTGTCTATTCAAGAGCTTTGTGATTTGTTTAGTAGAGGACTTCTATGGAATACATTACTTTTTCTGTTGGTCTTTTTCCAAGACTGTCTGTAGTTCTGGCTCATGTGTAATGTATGGGTTTGTTGCTTAAGGAACTTAACTGTAGATGTAAGATATTACTGGTTGCTTAGCATCATATTATGAATTAATATTTAAACCTAATCTGAATTGCTGATAGATTTTGCTTATGACAATTAAAATGCAAGCCATGCAATGATAGGTGTGAAGAGGGGTGACATCACTGCAGCATGTGAACAGCCCACGTAATCTCCGTGACAGGATTAAGAGCAGAATGAAATAACTGCATGTAGCTGCTGTGTGTAGTTTGAATGCTTAAGAGTCTACACCACTGCTCTAGAGAAGTGCCTTCAGCTTGACCTTTTTTTATACAGGACAGCATAATAGTCCAGGGTTTTTTGTATGAAATCTTTAAATGTGATTGCCTTGTCACTGTGTTTAGTTTTCTTTGGATTCTAGAATGCAGTGTCTGCTTGGCTCTGTGGCTCTGAACTGATTCTCTTTTGAAGCAGTGGGAGTGCCCGAGGGAAATCAGACTTTTGGCCACAAAACATTTCTTGTCCAATAAGTCCTCTCTAAGGAGAAACCCTGTCAGTGTTTGTTTTTTCTGGAAATGATGAGTGTTTGTATAGAGCTGTAGTGTCCTCAGTACTCCAGTGAGATACGGAATCAATTGTTGGCATGTGTAGGTTCTAAAACTTAGTAAAAATGTAAGCAACAAGAAAACTCTTAATATTTGGTTTAGATCCCAATTGCACTTTAGGAATTAATCTCCCCTGTTCTGTGCCTGGGCTTGCACTGCATATGAGTTGGTCTTTTGGAGGGCATGGACTGGTTTAATTTCCCCTGAAGAGAATCAGGAAGGGAGCTCCAGGAGCACACCTTTCTTACACCTCAGCCTTCAGTAGGATTTAGGTCTGTGGGATCAGCCTACAGCTCATACACATGGGATTGCTGAAGTTTATCTAGAGTGGATGCTGGATCATTAACACTGTTTTGTGTTACTGATCTGCTCCTGTTACTTGCAGCTGTGACCTGTAACTGTGCATAAGTCCTTGATTTTTAGATTATAAGTTTTTAAAAAATACTATTCTTGCTTTTTCATTTGACACTTCAAACTGTGACCTGAGTGTTCTAAGAATTGTCACTTTTGCTAAGCCATTTGTCTTAATTTGCATTGAAGACCTCCTGGTTTGTCTGACTGTTTATTTGTTTGCATTTTCAGTGACTTGGCCTTACGGAATTGCTTCCTTACATCCGATTTAAATGTCAAAGTAGGAGATTACGGTATAGGATTCAGTAGGTATAAGGTAAGTTAATCTAGTCATGGACCACTTTTTTAAAGGATTCAGGGCTCAAGGTTACAACCAGCATGCCTGAAAGTTGTAAACTGATACTAGATTGTCCTTTATTTGAATAATGAACTTCCAGAGTATTACTGGCAAATAACTGCAGCAAGTTCGTGTACCAGAATAGATGGTCTCTCTAGAGATGAGTAGAGTTTATGCTTCTGGAAGCTTCTGGTAAATCTACTTTTTTTTGGTCCTATTTACAGTAGTCCTGGAATATGAACAAATTTATTGTAATGTATTTTAAGGACACATTTGAAAGAAAGATTCAAATTTCTTAAGGAAAATATTTAAAATATTAAAGTGTATCAAGAATGAGAAAAATTAAAGACATTAATTGAAACATTTTGTAAGTACCAAACCTTAAACAAGAAATTTCCATTCAAGTTTCTGCTATGCAGTGACCAGTGACTGACTTTCCTCCATAGCATTATTCTCTGCTACTTGGGGAAAATGGGATTTTTTTTTTTTAATTCAATTTTTTTGCATAGGCATCACATGAAAGCATATAAAGGAAAGGACTGTCACTGTCTAGAAGTTGATCCAATGAATATTCAGCCTTTTTCTGATTTTGTTTTTTTCATTTTAATCAATAATTCAGGAAGATTATATTGAGACTGATGAGAAGAAACTTGTTCCTCTACGTTGGACTGCACCTGAGTTAGTTACAAGTTTCCAAGACAGACTGTTATCAGCAGAGCAAAATAAATACAGTAACATATGGTATGTAGAAGGCTTTAAAATAATTTCAGTGAGAGATTTGTGAACGTATTTTCAAATGTTACATGAAGGAGTAAATATTTAAATTGGCCTGATGCATCAGATGTACAGTAGCTTAATCTCTCTAAACCTGACACTATATCCTTCTTTGGAAAGATGCTTAAAAATCTGTTGAGAGACAGTTGGAGCAAACAAAAATGTTTAGCAGAATAATAGGTGTTTATACTAATAAAGATACCTTCAGATGTTTATAAAGGAAAGAAATGGTAAATGATTTTTCCAAGACTAAGTAGCTGTGGGTGACATAGAAAGTTGATCCCACTAGAGCCTGATTAAGTTCAGTTGGTAGAACAGTGGCATTTTAATTAAAATGCTGCGTTGTTGCTGCAGCATTTGAGAGCAATTAACTGATGGTTTGTGTTGCCAAAGAGCTGATAGACAATGGCTGGTGAAATTCTTGAAGATGAACGTTTTTGAAATTGCCAAGTTCCACTTCAGTTCTCAAGCCCCAAGAAATTTGGATAATGGAAATTGTGGATTAGGCTAACATTTCTGAAAACACTGTAGTTAATTCCTGGTTTTATATTCTAAGGATATTAAATAGTAAACTAGGCTTTGGTGTTTTAAAAGTAGGGTTGCAGAAAGCAGGTGGGATAGATAGAAATTATATAAATACTAATTTATTTCCATCCTCTGAGGAGGCTTCCTCAGCTCATAGTGTTCGTCTGGACTACAAGCAGCCAGGGTCTTAAGCTTTCCAGCTTGTGTTTTAGTGCCCCATGCAGAGCTGTGTTGAATAGGTTTGGACTGGATGATTCCAGACACCCCTTCCCATCTAAATTATTCTATGTGCAGAGTCAGTTACTTTGCATTTTGAGCACAGAAAGATTCCCCGAAGATTAGCATGGACTGTAATCACTGAAAATGTGATTAGTGTTGGATACAGTACTGAGCAGAGGCAGCTTTTGACCACTCCAGCTTGAAAATAACGAATTCTGTGAACACTGGAACAAAGATGACTTTTCTAGCAGTTTGACCTATAACTGCAATTTGTCATGAAAGCTTTTTTCTTCTGTTGAATGAACCATAAGGTTTCTTAATCTCATTTTATACACTATAACTATTTTTTTTATTTAAAAACTGTTGAACAGATAATATTTTATTATGGGATTTTTTTCCATGATCAAATAATTTGAGACTTCCTATATTTTGTTGCCTTCATTGTTGTTGCCTTCAAGCAGTTTTACTCTTCAGGCTGTTAGCATTCTGTCAAAATGAGTTAACAAGTCCTGAAGTTATTCTAGAGACAATAGGGAGTGGTATTTATTTCTTCTTGCCAGTTATGATTTGCATATCCTTACTTTCTTAGAAAAGCAGCTCCAAGATAGTTCTGAGGATGCCCAGTCATTTGCTGCTCTTTTCCAGGTCTCTGGGTGTGACATTATGGGAGCTGTTTGAGAATGGTGCTCGGCCTTACTCGGACTTCTCTGACAGGGAAGTCCTGACCCATGTCATCAAGGAGAAGCAGGTTAAACCCTTCAAGCCACGTCTGGAGCAGCCATACTCTGATAGATGGTAAACTTTAAATATTTCTATTGATTCTTAAAGCTGCCGAAGAAGTTTCTCAAATGACTCAGTTTTCTTAAATACATTGAAATTTCTACATGGAAACATGCTCCCAGCCAACAAATTCTAGATAAAGGGAGTGAATGGGCTTGCTATAGATGGAAGTTCCTGCCACTGACATTGGTGTTCTGAGGCTTGTTAAGTGTCTGAATTCTATGAATTCCTTTTCAGTGTGAAACCTATTGAAACATGTTTTTATTTGCATAGGTATGAAGTTTTGCAGTTCTGTTGGCTGCCTCCAGAGAAGAGACCGACGGCAGAAGAAGTGCACAGACTTTTAACTTACCTCCGCATGCAAAGCCAAAGGGACTCAGAGATTGATTTTGAACAGCAGTGGAATGCTCTGAAACCAAACACCTCAAATAGAGAAGCAAGTAATTCTGCATTCCCAATCTTGGATCACTTCACAGGAGATAGACTTGGCCATGAGCTGGAGGAGGTTCTGACTGTAACTGAAACAAGCCATGGTCTGAGCTTTGAGTACATCTGGGAGGCAGCTAAACATGATCACTTTGATGAATGTGGTCATGTGAATCCTGATGAAGCCATGACCTACACAAGTATTTTCTATCCAGTGGAGGTTTTTGAGAGGTCACTTTCAGAGCAAGGACCGGGAGCACAGGATGGGAGTGGTCAAGAGGCATCACTGGCTGTCCCTGGGGTGTTACCTGTGTTTGATGCACACAAGCTTTCTGTTGGAAATGACTACTATATCCAGTTAGAGGAAAAAGGAAGTGGCTGCAGCATGAATTTTGATAACCAGTCAGTTGTATTAACAACAGAAGTCGATCATCAAGAAGCTGGACAAGAAAAAAGTTCTCATTTCACGGTTCTCAGGGATCTTGATGTTGAAGAATCTAGTACCGATGGGGACTTCTTCCACTACAATACAGATCCTAAAGAGGAATTTTTGCCTGCTACTAGTAGTCCAGAAAGTCCTTTCCAGAGTATATTTAATGACATTGATAGATCAGAAGAATTGACAAACAAAAAAATACTTGGGTTTGCTGAAACAAATGATTCTCCTAAAGACTTTAAACCAGCTGTTTTGAACTCAAACACAGATGCTAGAAAGGCAGTAGGCTGTTCTGGGAAGGAGCATTCTAGTCATGCTGCTGAAAATGAAACTGTTTCCTTATGTGAAAATATCTCTAACCAGTCGGACCTGGTAACTTTAGAAGAACTTTCTGATAACTTCTTATTTCTTCAAGAGAAGAACTTATTAACAGGATTATTGCCCAAAAAAACCAGCAGTGATTTTGGGCAAAACTCAGATGATGTTCTAAAAAGTATATTAGAAACCTCAAAAAGAAACTCTGTAGAGCCTGAGCCTGTGCTGGCTGAAAATGCACAGGTCTTTTCTTTAATACACGAAAGTCTTAGAGCAGTGAAAGATGAAAATTTTAACCCAGTGACAATGACTAAAGATCCCAGTTCTCAGTCTCAGACTCTTGTGGAGATGCAGGCATCCTCTAGTCCACCCACAGCACATAAGTCATGTGATAAATGTGCAAATCTTCCTATTTTGAGGGATGAGGGGAAACTTCTAAATGTAGAAGTGAATGAAGTCATGTCCTGTAACACCGATGTTCTCTGTCAAGAAGAGCTGTCTTATAATGCCAAAAATAATAATGTTGGAAATAGTCCATATTACAGTGTTGCTGTTGAAAAAGATGAGTATGATGCACAGATGAAACAGGGAAAGCTTTTCAAGTCTGATGAAGTAACTTTTAATAGAGAAAAATGTAGTGATCAGGAAGATAGGAAAAGAAACTTGCAAGATGGTTCTCCCGTATTAAAAAAAAATGAATGTTTATTGGAGGAAATACAAGAAACATCAAATAATTTTGAGAACTGTAAGGATGTTCCAGAAGAGGTGACCTTAATTTCTGTTGCTGCTTCAGATTGTACAAGTCAGGATAGTCTTTTGGAAGACAGCCCATCTCCTATACAAACTGTAGAACAAGCCTTAGAGACACCTGATTCTTTGGATTCTTTAGATGTAAATGAGGTTTTAGAATCTTTACAGGCTCAAAGTCCTCAGAAACTTTTGCCACCAGACAAACCTGCTGACAGTGGCTATGAAACAGAAAACCTGGAATCTCCGGAATGGACTTCCCATGTCCCTGTTGAGGATGCTTCCAGTGGGGATACTGCTCTGTGTGTTGTGAGTGAGAGCAGCGTCAGTGCTTTGCCTTCTAATCCAGTCATCATTGTGTCAGAAGCAGCAGCTTGTTTGGATGCAGTGAACAGCAATTTTGAAATAACCCCAGTGGTTTTTCTGAGTGGAGGTCAAAACTCATATAGAGACTCTGCCTATTTCTCTGATAATGATTCTGAGCCAGATAAAAAGCCAGAAGAGTCTGTAAATCTGTCCAGAGAGACTGTGTGTGTTGTTTCCTCCAACAGAGAGAATCACACTGAAGAGGTTTATGGTTTTGAAGAGAGACAGCAAACGTGTGATGTGAGGAATTACCAGGATGATGATAATCAAAACGGAAAACTAGAACTAAACCACAATTTAGAGATCCAAGAGATAGATGAAAGGATACAGGGGTGTCCTGATGAGTGGGCTGAGGCAACTCTGTCTTCCCTGGGAATAGTGATGGAAGGTAACCTGAGGGATGAAATAAAACTGTCTGAGACTTCCCATAAAAGTGTCTCTTGTGTTGGCACTAACACTTCAGAGCTTCTTTCACACAGAGACTTAAAGCCTGTGCACAACATGGCTTTAGATCTGAGTAACAGTGAGAAGTCCTTCTATCACATGGAAGGACAAAAACTGAAAGAGCCAGATATTGAAGGAAAATACCTCGGCAAACTCAGCGTGTCTGGAATGCTGGATTTAGAAGATGGTGATGATGCAGATGAGGAAGATGAAAACAGTGATTCTGAGGATGACATGAGGACTTTTCATATGCATAGTCTGAGTTCTGACAGTGAAGATGAAACTGTTCATCAAGTACCTGAGATAATTACTGACAAAGACGATGGAAAACATTTGAGAAGCTTGTTGAAACTTCCAAAGCCTCTTAATGAAAGGCAACCTGAACTTTGGAAAGATGAGAAAAAGGCTGTAACATTCTTTGATGATGTGACAGTCTATTTGTTTGATCAGGTACCTTTTGTATTTATTACTAAGTAAAGTTTTTGTTGGCTTGCTATTTTTGTTTTTCTTTAAACAAGGAATAATTGAATGAATTGCTTAATACTTGGGAAAACCTTGTTACAAGTGTACCTTTCTTGTTTTGGCAGGGTTAAAGCTTGTTTGTGATGTGCGTTATTTTGTCTTTATATATTAAAGCTACACAAGAATGCATCTATGTAAAAGAATAATATTTATATATAAAGAAAAATGAACTTTCTGACTTGGGTAGGTGCAGTTTTGTGCTGCTGGCACAATAGCAGCACTAATCTGAACTGAAGGAGGGTTTTGCTTTGGTTGTCAAATCCTGAGTCTCCATTGCTGTTGGACCCTTGAGTGCATGTGCTGAATGCAACATGGTTTTTAGTTAGGTTTTTCTGCTGTTTATAAGATGTATTTCATTAGAATATGTGAGACAGCATTGCTATGGACAAGATTTAATTATTTTGTTTTGACAGAATATTGTTATAACTTTCTAGAAGCAACTTATCTGTTTAATGTGTTTGAAGACTTTAAGACGCCTTTATAAAAGAAAGGAAGAAAGCAAAAAAAGCCAATAATTAACCAAAAAAAACCCGCTAAAACTCAAACTGAAACCTAACTCTGAATCATGTGTTAGTTAGCACTAAATTTAACAAGGATCATAATCAAAGATGAGAACAGTATTTAGGTGGTAATGCTAATTTTTATTACTTGTTGTGGTTTACCTTACTCCAGTGGGATTCATGTTCAGTGAAATACTGATTGGCTTATAAAAATCAAGGTTGCTTTTGTTTCCCTATCAGCTTTATCAATTTTTAACTTCTGTAACTGGATACAGAGGGGATTGTATTTTAGCATTATGGTGACTAAACTCGTCCAGTGAGTTTAAAAGAACAGTCACATTGTCAAGCTTTGGAAATGTTGCTTATGATGACGCACATAAATATTAGAGTTAACTGTGTTTTGGAATAGAAAACATAGGTGATTTATTTGTGTTTAGGCAGCCTGTAGAATAGTAATCCTTTTGTCGGAGGGGAAAGAAAAAATCAGCTGTGTTTAAACTGCTCTTAGTTGTTGAACTCTTTACTTTTTATTGCAATGACTGATAAAATGTAGGCTGCTTCCAATACTGGCTGTACAAAGTCTGTCTCTTTATCCTGAACGTGATTAGGGGATTAAAAAAAAATAAAATGTTGGGAGATGGGATAAGGCTTTATTAAAGAGGAAAAAAAAACCCTTACCCATGTTAAGCTGATATGGGAACTGTTTTCAATTGGAAGATATTTTAGCTTTGTTCCTAGAAGTATGAAACCATTTTATATTGTAAATAATATTTAAATAGTCATTTCCTGCATGTGTTTTAGCATAGAGTTGGTGCAGCTTTCTTTAGAAGTAGGAGTACGTGCGTGTGCTTCATCTGTAACTCACAGTCTTCTGGTGTAGTTGTAACAGTTTACAGACCTTTCAATTCCACATTTGACTGGGTGGCTGGATGAGGGAGTGTATTTGTAGGTGCTGGCATCTGAAGGCATGGAGACATTGTGTGTAAAAAGAGTTAAATAAGTGACTTTGTTTGCCTTAGGAAACACCAACGAAGGAGCTGGGAAGCCGTGGGATAGACGTGAACGGGGAAGGTGCTGGCAGCTCTCCTGTTCCATCTTCCAGTCCTGGTTACTTAAACAGATTTGCAAATTCAGAAAGCTCAACAGATGAAGAAGGTGCATGAATATATTTATACACAGCGGGGGCCAAGACAGTTTTATGCACAGCCTTTTATGAGAAGTCATTAAACTATATGTGATGTGTAAATTCACTGGACCACGTTGGCTTCAGTTTTACATCCTGAGCAGACACTGCATCTGGGCTCAGATCCCCTTGTTCCTGAGGAGCAAAGCTGGGATGTGATACTGGTTGTTTATATATTGATGTGTGGAGGGTATCCTGAGAGGCAGCCAAACTGGGTGTCAAATCTTTGTGCTTACCTGGGCTAGAGCCCTGCCCAGGGCTGCAGGTTTTGTTTGGGGTTAATGCAGTCTTCCAGTCTACTTGTACAACTCTGGGTGACCTTACATGACATTGCTGTAATGCTGCTTTTTTTCTTCTTTTTTCTTTTTTTTCTTTTCTCCCCAAGGTGGGGGTTTTGAGTGGGATGATGACTTCTCTTCTTCAGAGCCATCCTTTATATCCAAGGCAGCTAATAGTCTCATTGGTTCTAAACCACCCCTTCAGCCATCAAAGTACTTCTCTCCACCTCCACCTTCCCGGACTCTTGATCAGAACTGGTCACAAGCATCCCCTTATTCCAGATTCTCCATCTCTCCTGCAAACATGGCAAGCTTTTCTCTTACACATCTTACAGATTCAGATATAGAGCAAGGAGGTAAGTGATTTCATTATAATACTTTAAGGATACAAATTAAAACTGTTATGTAAAGATAAAACTAGCGGATACAACAAGTCTTGTTCTGTTTTAAATACCAAACATAGAAGTACATTTTTAAAACCATAAAAGTTTGTCTGGTCTTGTGTTTCACTTAAGACATAGTTTTCCATGGAGATTTAAATTATTTGCATCCAAGTTGGTACAAACTTGTGGTTGAACAGCCTGTGGAAGGTTTACAGGACAAGCTCTCAGTTCTTCTGTTACAAACCCTAGTGCTGTATATGTATAGGTGAAGCCTCTGCAATCCTGAAGCACTGCTGTTACACCTCCAACTACGGCAGTTACTAATTCTGGTTATTGTGTTGTCTTAAGTCACAATTGTGTTTTCATTGCACAGGATGAGGATGCCAGGAACATAATGTTTCTGCCATTATTGTGTAAGCCATTATTTTACAGTTTAGTTTGTTTTCATAGTGCTTTTTGGACAGTACATTCTTGACATGCTCTCCAGACTTGCAGCATGTTTTCTAGAGCTGTGAATAGGATAGATTTTGGTAGGTGAGCCAAACAATCCATTCAGAGCAATATTGAGTACTAGCAGTACTTATTAACAGGCCGCCTTGTCGGTAACAAAAAGCTTTTTTAACCTTTGATACATTTTTGAGGGTTAAGAGAAGCAAAAATAAGCAAGCTTGAATGAGTTTGGCATATTGTTAATCTTGATAACACACTGCATTTTTAAAAATAAATATTACTGATTGCAGAGCCTTGCTAATGGTCAATTTCTATAAATATGTAATCAGTGTTATATGGAGTTGTATTGTTCTTGTATTGTGCTTATTGATTAGATAGTGTTTGCTACTTAGTAACTCACAGATAAGAGAATATTTTGGAGATCCTACATTGCCTTATGTGTCCTAAGAAGTGACATTGAACTGTGTGATTGAAGCAGATGTCTATGAATAAATGAACCAAATATTTACAGTAGTTGGAAGTGTAGGGAAAAATTAACCAAAACTTACAAGTGCAAAACAGCAGAATGCCAAGTTCTAGCAAGAGTCTTACAAAGAAGTGAGGGTTGTGCAGAAGAATCTCACTGTATCTTATGACCTTTCCTCTACCAATAGGAAGCAGTGAAGATGGAGAAAAAGATTAAATCAATTTAAACTTGCTTGGACTCCATACATAAAACACACAGACTTTGTGTTTGAAACTTCTTTATCTAAACTCTGGATCCTCCTGGAGTAACACAGGTAATCAAGAAGTACTGAGAAATGAAAGTGAACACTGAAAGCAATGTTAAATCAGGACATTAATTTGAATGTGTATTTAACTTTGTAATGTATTTTTAAATCAGTGCAATTTTGCTTTTCATTGAAAGACGATTCTGCCGCTGTTTTCAAGTACTTGAAGTATTTTTCAGATAACTTAAACAAGTAAAGCAATTACACTACAGTCTGGTTTATGTATGAGATTGTATAATATTCTTTTTATATTTTTCCATGTAGTTCATTATCTATTTGAACATACACCTGTTGTAGAATTGTGTATAACTGTCCTGTGCAACAGGTGGCTGTGTTGATGGAACTGTATGAATGATAGTTGATCAGTAGTGAGCCATATTTATTCAAAAAGATATCACTACATATTACTTTGCTTATTACAATTGCACTATGGATTATTCTTCCTTTATTTCCTGATGATGTACAGAATCAAAATCTTAAATCTTTCAAGGAAAATGAGACAAGTTGAATTGGCCCAGTTATCCAGTTTAATTTGTCCTTTTTGTAGCCTTTGCTATGCACGGTACTTGTAAAACGTACATAACTTCTGAGTATCATGTTAGACTTGCTGAAATCTTATATTCAGTACCATTTCTAAAATGATAATGGTTATAGAATGGTTGTTAGTGTTCATGTTTTATAGGAAACTGGAAAAGAATATATGATATACTCTGGAATTTTTAGATGAAAGAGATAATGTCTCTTAATTCCTACATATGATCCTACTGACTGTTTAAACTGTAATAGCATCTGACTATATCACAGTTAAGGGCCTTCCAGTTTTTACTACAATTTCTGCCTTCGAGAAAGAAGAGTCAAAATTGGCTGTACAAAACTCTGGAATTTATGAATCTTATAAAAAGACTAATTTCCATAGACTGGATTTGGGTACACTTGGCCCTTCAGTTGTACATTCTGTGAATTTTGAAGCTCGCTCCTCTGCTGCCTGCAGATCGGGGCTCCATTCAGAGGCCTGTGGTAAATCTACCTCTCGGTGATGTTATGACAATTGAGATTCTGATTAGTGGTTAATGCCCAGTTTTGCACCCGTTATGGGGCCAGATCCATTTTAAGATGTCTGCAGAGCTCCATGGTGCATCCTGAACAAAGGCTGCAGTACAATAGGTTTGCTCTGAAGCCTGTAGGGAAGGGAAGACAGTGTGGGGGCTTAAGCTTCCTGCTCTACCATGCATTTAATCCTTTAAACTGCTCAGAAAAAGATTTCCTTAGTTATTACTCCAAACTGAGTTCAGTTGAGAAACAAATCCCTGGCTTCTTGGAATGCCTGACGCTGTTGTAGATCTGTAGGAAACTCTGATAGGAACAGTTTACCTGGCTCTGTATTTGTTTACCTGTACTAAAATACAAATGTACTGAGATTCAAAGTACTTTGTATTTTAGTGGCTGTTTTGGCAGGGCTTGAGATAATGGTGGCCCAAGTGCTCTGTGTCCAGATCCAGTCACCAGAGAATTTTCATCATACGAAGATGGGAGGACTAGATATTTTCAGATGTGTGATTTTTTTTTTTTTTTTTTGTATACCTCTGTGTTAATTTTGATTTTTAAGTATGTTTTAAAAATGACAGGAATATGTTCACTGCTTTTTTTCCAACGTTATTTAGCCCTTAAACCAGAATGGCTTCCATACTGATTAAAAGGGAATGATTTAGTTGTCATGTTGTTTGAAGTTGCCAATGAATTGTTGAGATATCTTTTTTCTGATGAGGCACTCAGGTTCGGAGTTAGTCAGAACTGTTCTTCAGTATGAAGTGAGGAACTGAATTTTCTTAAAGACCTTTCCCAAAACATTGTTTAGAAGGCAAAGTCAAGTAGTTCTTAATACAGGCTTACAGTATATACTGTAGAGGGTTTAAGGAAGCTGTGCGCTACTGAAAATATTTAAAAATGTTGGTAATAGACTTTGTGCACAAATTATTGCCTAGAAATTCCATAATTCCAACATTAAACTCCTTGATACGGCTAGATTTAGGGTATCTCATCTGTCTTTAATTCTCACCATAGTAAGAATGAAACTCCATAATGGTCTGCAAAGAACATGTGGGTTTGTCTGCCTTGCCTGGTGAAAAACCTGTCAGACCTGGAGTTCAGCCTTAATTTTGAATCATTTGATTTAAAAAGTAGTCCTGGGTTAAATAAAAGCTCATGCTCCAGAATGTTGTAATTTGGTTGTGCATTTTGTTTCATGTAATTCTGGAAAATCAGATGTTTATCTTGCACATCAGGAATTTCCTTTGCTTGATGAAAATACAAGATTTTTATTCTTTACCCGGGTTTAAAGAAAATCTTAGACAGGAAGTGAAAGTTTACTCCTTTGTCCAAATGGACTCATTGCTAATGAATTGCCAAAGGAGCATTTTTTCCAAAACTAGATGTGTATGATATTAAGGAAGGTTATGTCCTTTTTAGCTGTACAATGAAGAGAAAGAAATATTTAAAGTTAACTCGCGTCACTTAAACATGAATTTTAATTTCAGTAATCCAGTAGGCTGGATTGCAATAATATAAACTGTCTTTTGGGGTAAAAAATTCTACTTAAAGATCTGATCAACTACTAGCAATACTTAAATATCTGCCTGGCAGTCAAGTGGCACAATGAAGATGAATCAATAATTCCAACATGTTACATTATAATGAGGGGATTTGTTCCAAATCATTCATTACACTCTTTGTAATTTCTTGCACTAGCTACTTAAGCCTGGTCTCCGTTTTAGAAGTACATGTATCTATTTTCAATGGTTTATTATGAGGACTGGTTACAGCTTAATTCCTTCTCTAGTAGAATACCTGAATTGTTTGAATAATGAAGGCATTGTCTCAATTTGGCTACTAAAGATATCTAAAAGATCTGATTTTTCCCACCTAAAGAAGTTTGTTTAAACATTAGGATCTGTAGTGAGAAGCCAAGAGAGCGACAAGAGTGTCCAGTTTCAGTGGGAACACCTGTACTCTCCCAAATCCCCCAGCTGCAGATACAGTGTATAACTGCATTTATGGAAATTGCTATTTTCATGGAAATGAGGAGATTTAGTGGTTTTTTTTCATATCCTTGTTGATGCACTAATGAAAGCCATTTAAGCCTCATTCTTTTTATCAGTATTTTAGCAGATTTTTATGTAATACTCAATCTTTCATGAGGAGGCTGGTTGGTAGAAAGACTTTTTTTTACAATTAAGCACTATCCTAAAATGTCAGCATTGTCAGGTGTCAGTGACTTGGCTATTTGTGTTGGAGTTGGTGAAAAGTGGAATCCAAGTACATTAGCCTTATAAGAAATAGCCTTAAATAAGAATGGAGTGTACAAAATTACTTCAGCTTTAAGTCATACACAAATATCCTTGTATGTTAATGGTTTGGGTACAAATGGGAAGAAATCTAGAGGAGAGTCAAACATCATATAAACTTATTGAAAATAAGTATTTGTAATACCAGCAGCCTGTTTTTCAGAAACTTGAATATGACTTACAGTTAGTTTTGTTTATGAAATTGTTTGAACTTGCACAGATGTAGGTGTAACTTAAATGATAAATGGTACTGATGTGTGTGTATATATAATGTTCAATTCTATTTGTAAATGAGAAACTATGTAACAAAATCATAGGTATGAGGTTTTCCTATTGTAATTTAATACAGGTATGAGGTTTATGGCAATATATCATAGTTAATGAAATTTCAGGTCAAAATGTCTTTAAATTGTGTACATTTTTAAATTGTAATTTCTACTGTATATTGATTATCATGCATAGTGTGATTCAAGAAACTGCTTGTAATTTAAAAATATTTAATATTAAAAATAAAATACAGTTATATATTTATAATCTTTTTGTCTGTTTGTTCATTTTTAAACAGATGCCAGCAGTGTAGTTCCAGTGTAAGATATTTGTATTAGTGTCCTGAGGTTGAGAAAGTTCCAAAAGCTCAAAGCTGCAGTCCCAGCAGATGAGTCCATGCTAAATAGTGTAGTCACCTTTAATTTCTTCCAGTATCATCACCCCTGTGAAAATTTCAGGTAAAGTGTGTACACAGTCAGTAGAGAAGCAATAATTAAAACAGAAACAATGCAATTCTGAATACTGAATATTGCTTTTAATCATAGAATTAAAGATCTGTAGGAAGAATGGGGATTTGAAATTTATAAATTCAGAAAACAGGTTAATGATGTTTTCTTGGCGTTCATTGAATTTCTTTCTAGAAGACTTGCTTGGGTTTTTTCAATCTAAGTGCATGTGCTGAATGGACCAAAAATCAGCAGGTAAATAAATGTGGTACTGGTGTGTAAGGGGAGATGCTGAGGCTGTTCCAGGCTGGGCACTCGGCGGGGCAGGAGGAGGAGGGTGCTGGTTTTCCCTGCTGTCCGGAGGGCCGGGATGGCCCAGGGCAGCTCCGAGGGAGGCTCTGGTGGAAGCCCCCGCCTCACACGGCAGCTGCTCAGTGCTGGCACCTGTCGTGACCTGGGAATGGGAAACTGATAGCAAGATGACTTAACTTCATTAGGTAAAATATAACTACTGGGCTGAAATTTGACCAAGGTAATGGTCATTAATGAGAACAGATGTAGAAGATCCCATGGCACTAAATTGGTCACCTTATATAGAGCTTATTATCCAAGAATTTGAGAACTCGGAATCTTTATGAGCAGCAAGTTCTCGAAGGGATGGCAGTGCTGTGTCTGTGGGCCTGTGTCACACGGGTGCTGTGCAGAACAGAGCTGAGACAGAGTTTGTCCTCCTCCAGCTGCTGAAGGAGGTGCTGGGCCGAACCCTCCTGTGCTGCCGGAGCAGTGCCTGGCTCAGTGTCGGTGACACCCGCGCTGCTGCAGCGCTGCCTCCCCGTGCCCTGTGTGCCCTGTGACCGCCCCGGACACGGACGGGAGCCCTGAGCGCGGCCGTGCCCGGCCTCTCGGTGGGTGCGCGGGTGCCTGCCCGGCCCGGTGCCCGCGGAGGGACCGGAGCTGCCTCCCGCCCGCCCGCCGGGCCCGCCCCCGCCGCTAAAGCGACGTGTCCGGGGCAGCGCCGGCACCTGCGGCGGCCTCTGCCTGCGGGCTCGGGCAGCGCCTGCCCGGGGCTCCTCGGGCCCCTCGCAGGCTCCTGCTGACAGACCTCGGTCAGAGGACACGCAGCGTTCCCTCCCTGTTGCCCCCACAGCCCCTGCTGCTGTTCCTGGCTTCCCCTGGGCTCTGCCGCGTTGCCCCTTGGGCCCCAGGCACCTTCTCAGGAGCTGGTAGCGTGGTAAGTCACAGAGGAGGGATGCCAGCCCTGGTAGACGGCTGCAGAGGGTGTTAAATGTGTTGGTACTTGGCTGCTCTCTCTCTTTGGTTTCTCTTGCCCACTCCAGTCTGTTGCTGCTGAACCCCCCACAATCTGTTTGCTCCTTGCACACTCATACCACCTCTTGGAGGCTCCCAGCAGCTGAGCTGGGGCTCTGTCAGGTTTCTTCTCCAGGTAACAGCAGTGGCAGTCTGAAAGAAAACCTCTGCCAACTCAGCACCTTGTTATCCCATGATACCCTGTTTGCTTTTGCCCAGCCTGCAGTTTTACAGACTACTTTGCTCTCACAATTTGCTGAAGCTTCCTTTCTCTTGGATCTTCTTCCAGCTTTCTCTCCTGGCTGCCTCCATGAACCCCCTCTTCCCCAAATCCTGTGGGCTGTTTCCTTCAAGCAGCAGCTCTCCCCAGCAGTGCTTCCTGTGCTTGGGCAGGGAAGCTCCCTCTTCTCTGTGCTATCCTGTAGCTGCCCCTTTTCTGCCAAGTGAGTTACACAAAGGCTCCAGAACAGACCCAGTGCTTGCCTTTGGACCTGTTTTCTCACAGAAGATACCTGTGTGTCTCCAGCATTTTTTTAGGCTCCCACAACACAAGCTGCTTGGTGCTGTCTTTCAGCTGTCATCACCTGGGTGCTGCCCTAACCCAGCTGCTTTGTGAATTCCTGGCTGTCTTTGGTAGTAAGGAACCTGGGGATGGCCAGAATGCCCTCACGAGCAGAGAACTGAGTCACTGTGCAAGCCCAGCAGCTGAGCATGGCTCTGAAGAATGAGAAACGAGACGGGAGGTGTTTACCACAGCACAGCTGGGAACTGCCCCCACCTGCTCCAGCTAAGGTCGATGTCTTGTACTGGGACAGTCTCACAGCTGGGGGTAGGTTTTGGTTCTTCTTTTTCTTTCATTTTTTATTGGCTCACCAACTCTCAGGCTGCTCCTACACAATAGTATTGGCATAAAATATATTTTGTTTTGACCAAGCCTTTTTATGACTACATGAACTGGAGGACCATGGAAGAAACATATTTTGGGAATGTCTCTTAGTAACATTGATCGTTGGTGCTAGAGGCAGGGTTGCTGTGATGCTGTTGTCTTCAGATGTAGTGTGGGCACAGCATCTGGGCTGAGGGGGGGTAAAATATCGGTGCTGTCATTAATGCAGAGGAAGGAACATTGCTGTGGCTTTTTGGATAACTTGGAAAACAGCCTGTTCTGCTGCTGTTCATCTGGGGCAGCAACTGCAGTTAAGTTATTGGATTGTTGTTGGAAGAGGGAAGTGCTTTTCTTGTGTGTGTGGTGGGGACTAGCCCAGAACACAGAAATGCTGCAGCTGAAAACACGTGGCTGGCTCGGAGCTTCTCCCTGAGAGTGTGCCATGTTTCCCTCTAGTGGACTCCTCACACAGTGGAAATAAACCTGTGCCTACAAAAAGTGATTACCAGGAGTCAAGGAGAAATTACTTTGAATAAGGGCCTGAGGGTCGGTCTAATACCCCCCCATAAGCCAGCATGTGCACAGTGAAGTGGTGCATGGTTTTATTATAACGTGGGGTAGTGAGGAGCTGGGAGACAACAGCAGCATATGAGATCAAACAACAGAGGCGATGTTACCAAACCTAACTGACTCGTACTCTGCTTATTTTTTGAGTTGTGGTTCACTTCTCTACAGAAAGACTGGATCAACTTGGAGACCATTTTCTCTTATGTAGAGTGATAAAGGAAAAATCTCTCTGCTTTGAGGCCTGTTTCTAAGAAAGTACAGGCATCTGTTTTTCACCAGTAGGTGATTCACTGCATCTTTGTTCCACTGGTTCCATTCACTTGCCCTCTGCTCCCTCTGCAAGCTCTCCTCCCAGCTGAACATTGGTGTTATGTTTTTACAGCACACTGATAATTAATACCAGTCCATCCAACAAAACATGAAGACTAAAACCAAAGGAAAGAAGCAAAGGCAAGCTGTGGACAAAGAAGCATTTTCTGAAGAGCCGGCAATGAGAAAAAAGGAACTGGGGAAATGCTTGCGACGCCAAGAAAGGAGGAATGGGGGAAACAAGGAGAGCAGCAAGATCCCCACAGCCAGAGCCAAGCGTCCTTGGAGCAGTAAGGACAGGCTTTTGAGGAGACTGGAAAGCAACGAGCGTGAGAGGCAGAGAATGCACAAGCTCAACAACGCGTTCCAGGCCTTGCGGGAGGTGATCCCTCACGTGAGAGCTGAGAACAAACTTTCCAAAATAGAGACTCTCACGCTGGCCAAAAATTACATTAAATCCTTGACCTCCATTATACTCAATATGTCCAATGGACACTTTCCAGCAGCAGAAGGGATGGGGGGAGCCTGGGGGTCCAAACTGTACCAGCATTATCAACAGCAGCATGGGGAAGATGACCATGAGGAACATCTACAGAAATATTCCACGTAGATTCATAACTTCAGCCAAATCACCAGCTGCCAGCTACTACTGTAATTGTTTTTCCTTCTTACATCGTCATACATGTCATTACCTAGAGGTTTAAAGAGATTATTTTTGCCTCCAGTCTCTCTTTTTTTTTTTCTTAAAAAGACAGGTAACACTCATGGCTATAGTTTATGTGGCACATTGAAAAATTACCTTAAACCCTCAGAATTTTTCAGAGCGTAGTGAATGTGTTTGTGTGGTGTGCCAGGGTGTGGAAACCTATCCTGTAGCACTGGAGTTGACTTGAAAACAGCTATTTAGTAGCTTCTGAAAATTACCCTACCTGGAGTAGAGTGAGTTGAGCCTTTAAAGGTCTGTGTCTCCCAAGTTCCTTGGAGTTTGTCGAGAATTTGGTTGTAGCTCTGTTCACCAGCCTTTCAATGACTCATCTACTGTGCTAAAGAGAAGATTAAAATTGATGACAGCATTTGACTGACTTGGTGACTGAAGTGGCACATATGGAAAATTGGTCACCAAATCTGAATATTTATCTTGATATTTAACTTCTATGGATTTGCCCTAATAATTTTGAACCTTGCAAGGCATAAAAACATCTGTTGATGCAAACATCTGCAAAGCTTTCTTAGATTGTAAGCTCTCTAGAGTAAGGACAGTTCTGATCTGTGTTTCCAGAGCATCTGGCCTCATGAAGATTTTCTTTAGTGGGTGTCTGGGTGCCATTATAATACAAATAATAAATAAGGGACAAATGACTTTTTTTTGCCAAAACAATGATAAAAATGCTTTAGTATAGTCTTAAGTTAGACAATGCTCTGGCCAATATAAATTATTTGCTAATGAAGCCTGTGACATGATCAGGTTCTTTCTGTGTTAGTGTTAGATTCTGATACTATAAAACAATAAATGAAGCAGAAACTCTTCAGAAAGGAAAATGAGCTCTTTTTTCCCCCTCCCCATATCCCCTTCTGTGGTAAAAAGTTTTATGTCACTGAGGAACTCTCATTTCCTCTTGTATTCTCATACCTGGGGCACCTGAAGCTGGAGTGGCCTCAGCTGAAAGTGTGGTGCCCATGGAGCCCCCGTGTTACAGCTCCTGCTCCCCACATGCCCCATGGAACAGGAGGCTGCTGCTTTGTGCTGTGGATGGCACAGGAAACATTTGGCACCTCATGCATCACTGGCATTGCTAATGGTTTGTGGCATGGTCCTTTTCCTGCAGAGGAAGGCTGTCCAAGGAGGAATGGGGGCTGAGGGAGGATTTATCAGATCTGTCACAGAAGGGTTGTGCTGCACTGAGCAGTTTGTAATGTGTTTGTAGTTTGCTGCAGCACAGCTGAGGGGATGACAATTTAATTCAGAGTGAAAGGTGAGGTTTCCCACACAGGCTGGCAAGAGATGTGAATTACCCTTCTCCACCCCAGCAATCCATAGCTGTGATGTAGAACAACACAACAGTTTATAGCTGTGGTTGCCTTACTGGAGAAAACATTTGGATCCTGCCTCAACACAGCATTTTCTTAGTTTTTGAGCTGTTTTCACATTAAAACAAATGTGTTTAAGCCCTTCTTATACTCAAGTGTAAATGAAAGTATTGAGGGTCTCTCAGAGATGTAACTTGTCACTACAGTGCTGGATCTTACTCCATTCACCAGCTGCCCCGTGTGGGTGAATTAATCCTCACTGTATTTACACTGATCACAATGGGGGCAGTCAGTAACACCGAGGCCTTTTCTTTCAGTTGTTCCACTTGGCACCTCTTCAGGTAAGAGATGTTGATGTTATTTGGTTATTTCTCACCCTACAGGTCAGTGAACTGTTGGCTCTGTGTGTCACACAGTAAGTGATGACTAAGGACTTGTAGATTATGGTAATTTTTTGTAGGATTCCTTAAAGGTCATTATCTGGGAGTTGCCAGCTAGTAAATGTCCCTGAAATGCTTTTGTGGGATAGTGATGTTTGAACTGCTCTTTGGGTGTGTTGGGGGGAAGAGGGAACCAGGGAGCTTAAAACCCAGTACTTGAACAGTGCTACTGATGAAGAACTGCACTTTAAGAGCCAGTTTGCTGGTATTGCTGCTAAATAGAGTTTAATGCTTGGGCAGTGTATTTTTGACTTCCTGCAACCAGAGGCATTTCAAACATTAAGCCCAAAATGGCATGTCATATCTAGCTATAAATGCAGCAGCAGAGGAGGCAGGTGAAAGTCACCCTTTCTCTGAACACTGCCATCCCCGAGGGATAAACAGGCTCTGGACACAGGCATTTAATGGAATTACAGCTGCTAGTTCCACAGTGGTACTTCGCTGCAAAGTGCTGTGTTCTTGGACATGGCAAAAGGGATTTGTAAGAAGCATTTTTTTCTGATAAATTACTTTTATTTTTCAAAATTGCTCAATTTAAAGTCACTTTTCCTTATTTTAACTAGCCACAACAATGACATTTTTAAATTAAATAATTTTCTAAATAATAGTTTTAGAAGGCAAATACTTAGTACTCAAACATAAACAACTTATAACTTATTTTTTTTCACTTAAACCCAGATTTTTACAGTAAAGTAAGTGAAACTTGGCAATGTAGGGAAAAATGCAAAGGTACATTATAAAGCTTATTGTATGCAATCAGGTTGATTGTTGGAGATGTAAACACTGGCTATTAAAAGGAAAAATCTTGATACAATGCAGAGAAAAATACAATCCTAATAATTCTCTAAAAATACATGTAATAAAGTTATTTATTTGGACAAGATACTGTGCAAGTTATGCAAAACCTATTATGGTAATTAATGCAACACATTATTTATGGTTCTCCCACAATGTATGTATAAACCAGGTATCTCTAATCACATACTGGAAAGATCAACAGGTTCTTTTTTTAACAGTAAAGCATCTTCAAACTTCATTCACATTTGTATTTGGAAACAGTGCTTTCCTTGGCATTAAATACCAAATATATTCCTTAAATACGTGCAAACATAAGTTTTACTTCTACAAATACAGTACTGAGACCACACCAAACTGCTCATCATATAAAAATAGCTCCATATACAGTCACACACAGAGAGGAGAAATGAATGTAAACTGTCCAATTATGATAAATAAGTCAGGAAAAACGCTTTTTTTTAAAAATAGAAAGTGGTTTCATGGTGGAAAAGGGGATGAATAAATCACTTACTAAAAATGAAGAGCAGAGCTTCACTCGGAACTGCCATCAGTGTACACTGGCAAACTCCACTGATATCAGTAAATTTGATTTGCATTCCTACCACTGTAAAGTCAGAGTTTAAGACCTTCCCTTGACTTTTACAGTATGAAAGCATAATTTGCAATGATCTGGAACACAGCCTCCAGACTCTGGTGCCTTCCAGCCTCATTAGGTAGGCATCTGTATCCCTCAATTATCCCAGTTTCAGTTAAGCTGAAGACACAACACGATTTCCCAGCACTTGCACTGACAGTTTACAGTGAGACCTCGCTGAGCCCGACTGACCAGGACTGGGCTCTCTCCAGTGGCTCCCTGAAAGCAGAGAGAGGTTCTTCTGCCTGATTAACACATTGCTCACTGTGAGCAAAGACAGCAAAAACTGGCCCTTCCTGCTAACTGCAGCCTAAGCAGAGTTGTACAGAATTTGATTTTGCTGAAGGGAGCAAGAACAGCCTGACCCAAGTCCATCCCTACACACGGAGCCCTCCCATGAGCAGAGCTCCACACATGTGGAAGGGCCTGTACAAACAGGACCAGTTGTGTTTGCCTGCAATTCATTCAGATTGAAACAACATCTTCATCTGTGTTTAAGGACAGTGTGCAAGATGTGTGAACATGAGAGAAATGTAGGGAACATTAAAAAAAAAGAAGTAAATGTAGTGATCATCTGCACATATTCACATTTGTATGGTGTGTAGCAGCTATGGGAAAGGGTCAGAAATACATTGTGGTTAAAAACCTTGCCTGCTTTGACAAAACTATGAACTCTATCAAGTCACATTTTACACAAGATGCATTAGAAGGATTCAGTACTTAAAATACCCCATTGCAAAGTCCAGTTCAGTCAAACCTGTCAGTAGCACAAAAAGGTCACGTTTTTCTCTCCAAGCAGTAGACATTTTGTTTCTTTTTAAATTACTGCATACAGCTTGTTAGAAACATGCAGATGGCAACAACTTAACAGTTAACAGAATTTCTGTCCAATTCTTGACTTTCACTGACCATCAGAGGGGTCTTGGAGTGTTCTGTTTTCCCTTTACTCTCCTCATCTTCTCCCTCTTTCGACACTGCCGGGTTTTCCTCGGCGGTGTCAGGCACAGCAACCCGAGATGCTTCTGTTGCATTTCCTCTGACTGTAATGTGCTCCCACCCACCCTGTGAAAAAGTGATACAGAAATTCAGAAGGAGAAACATCACCCTGTCACTGCTGTTATCTGATGTGCACTGCTAGTTTATACTATTTGTTCATGAGGAAAGTTATCCTGCTCTGGGATGAATCAAAAAAAAGGCTCCTTGTAAAATGAAACAAAATACAACAGACCTCCCTGATGGGGAGTTGCAGAGGTGGTAAACTTGAGGATTATTTCTTATCACAGGGAATTAAGATTAGTAGAGTCAAGCATTCATAACAGAGCCACTGCAGATGTTCCACCAGCTTAAAAGGTGGCAAAACCTTGAAACAGCCTTTCTCAAAACATTGAGAATAATTCAGGGTGCAGCAATGAGGAATAATCATGTGCAGACCAGGAAGGAATGCACTCTTTTACCAAATGGCTCTTACTTTACTAATTTTTCCATTGTAACTTTTAAATTACCTATTTAAAATGAATACTTATCAAATGCAAATAAACAACTTCCCAGCTACAATTGCACAGCCCATGATAGTAACTTCAAAAAGGAACCTAAACCTGAAGGAAAATGTCAGTTTCCTGCAGGTATATCCCAGCTTTCCAACGATGGGCAGGATGGCACTTCCCTTTCTCTGAGAGCCCATGGGCATTGGGATGTACAACTTCCAGGCATTTGTGTGCCCCCAGCACTTACCCCAATACCATAATCCCAGGAGAGGCCTTTAGGCTCCATTGGCTGGACACCAGTGCGGTGGCACACGGTCCCACAGCTCAGACTGTGGCTGCCCTGCACTTTGTCAGCTATCACCCACACCTCGAGGAAGCAGAGAGAGACAATAAAATGTGCTGCTCTTCCCAGATGGGGAATCTCTGTCTGACCCCTTTCAAGAATCAGTCTTGGTCTTCAATAGGCTGAAAATTCTCTAATTTAAGCAGCGAGACACCCAAACAAATTATAGAGCAGTGTTATAATTAAAACACGGCACGATAAGACTTGGCAGGAAAGAGATAAAATATCTAAAAAGCCTTCTTAAAATATATAGCTTTGTTTAAAAAAATGGAAAAATAATTAATGAGGCTTTTTACAGCAGAGGGCTTGGCTGTATCACTATTTCATTGGTATGGTTTTTTGTCTTGCTATCAGATTCCAGCATTTAGACCAACATTTTGTGGAATAAAGTTAAACAAAACTAAGGCTGAAGAACATTTAATTACTAAGGTATGTTCTACATAATTTTTAATAAACTAATGAGATACAAGGAAGCTCAGTACACACCTGGTCCAGGGGCCCTACAGACATTTTACGGATATTATTTGAAACGTGATCCCAGGTAGATCCTTGGGGGTAGCTGGGTGTGATACCCTGGCGGTACCAAAGATTGCCTGTAAAACAGAGAGTGCTGGTTACAGCCCAGCAGGGCTGCTTGTCTGCAGTGCTGCAAACAACATCAATCAGCAATGAATTCTTTCTGTGGCTGGGGAAATGCAGTTTTGGCTAACGTGTTACAGAGGTGGACAAAATGAAGTTCCCACTTTGGAATTTGTATTTCTATAATTACTGTTCATAAAAACCAGCAAATACTCTGTTTTGTAAAACTTCTTGGGGGAAAAACGTTCATATAAGGAACTATGCACTAGAAAACAAAAGCAAATGAGATGAAGGTTTCTGAATCTGGTGTTAAAGGTTTGTTTCTTTTACAAAAGGTGCTCCATGATTTCTCTGTTTTGGAGCAGGATTCCAGACAAAACCCTGCCATGCAATTCTCTGACATTCATCTGTGTCTTCCCCCCACAGAGCACAGCTGCTGGATTGTTGTTACCCAGGGCACTATCAGATATAAAAAACAAGCCTTCAGAAGCAGTACCTAAGTGCACTGCTACTCCAAATCCTTCAATATGAAACATTATTCCCTTTGGAGCACCAGTAATCATCTGTCCAGTTCTAACTCAGCCTCTCCTTTTTAAATCAGTCTGGGATAGACTGATGGTACTTTTTGTAGCACTGCCTAATAGTTTTTTAAATCCTTACCATTTTTATCCAAGACAAACACAGATGTTCGTCCTACTGAGACTTGCTTTAACTTCTGTTTTTGAGGTGATGGGATATGGTACCAACAGTCACCTAAAGGTCAGAAATCTTGGGTTAAGCACTGAGAAAATAGAATTAGGCATGGAAATGTCTGCAGTTAAAATATAAGCAAGAAAGCTGTGAATGACCTCACACTTCATATATTTTTAACAACTTGGTTTTTACAAACAATTTAAGTTATGCAGGTGAAAAGCAAATTAACTGCTCTCATTATTGTGTTATTTGTATGCACTGTTTTGCACAGCTGTGGGAAAGGACTCTGTGGAACAGGCTGGACTTTTTCAGACATGGCAGTGGAATAGAGCAAAAGATAAAGTACAAGTTCTTACCTGCAGGTTTGTTTGGAGACACCGAACCCCGGTAGAAGGCAGAACCATCTCTAGCAATAGCCCACACTTGGTAAAATGCTCCAATGGAGATGGAAATGAAGGGCTGATCTGTTCCCACGTGCAGCCAGGATGTTCCCTAACAAGGGAGTTCAAGGGAGATGAATTGTAAAGCAATAGTTAAAAACTCCATGACAAAATATCGTTGATTATTACCAAATGAGAACAAACCAACATAGTGAAAAATATTTTGAAGAATAAACCTTATGTACTTTACAACTGAACAGAAACAAGGTTGCTGATCCTCAAAGATATTTGGATAAACAACTCTTTGAAAATAGCTAAATTGGACAATGAAGGGCCTTTTCTATTAAAGTCACTGGATTTTAGACATCTACATGTCTCTGAACAGCTGGACTAGAGCCTTCTATTTTTTAAAAATCCCTTATTTTTTATTACACAGAACAAGTCTCACAAAAATCAACTGGTAAGGGATTTCAGATTCTGAACAGATTCCAATTCTTACTGCTGCAGTGCCTTACAGATCAGGATGAAAAAAAATTCTTAAGTCTTTTTCAATTTCTTGTAGTTTTTCTCCAAATTCTACTTAGATGTATTTTAGTATTTTCTTAGATGTTTTTCCTGTTTTTTATCCCAGTGGTATCAACAGGCACTAGACTGGGACCATGCTTCACAAGGTCTATTCCTTGGCAATTCCTTTAAATGGGATACACCTGTTATCAACCATTTCAAAACACAAACAAAAAAAGAGGAACTAAGCTGCCAGTACACATAGTGGAAGTAAAATGCTTCATGAGAAGATGGCCAGGAGCTGAGAGAGGCTCCTGCAGGTGATGTGGCACAAGCTCAGGTAGATTATGCAAGAGAAATGCTATTATAAGGAACGTGGGCAGCAAACTGTGCTGCAGCTGATGGACAGGGACTTCCAAATCTGGGACACAAAGGGATGAAAAAGAACAAGGTGCTTTGAGAGAGGGCCCTGTGTGATTGTATGTACTTGTGTATTACATTAAATACATCAATAAGCAGTAAAAACAAACAGGAAGCCTTACAGCTGGATTTTGCTGTGTCACTCCAAGCCTGCAGAGCACGTCTCCTTTGTCACTGATTGCCCACAGTGCTACTGCTTCTTCATCATCTGCATCTGAACTGGGAATTATGGAGATGTCCCACAGGGTAACAGGAGGCACTTCCAGCCATGGCCCGTTGGTGACTATCTTACATTTTCTGAGGCAGAAAAAAACCCAAGCCTGTCAGAAGTACATACTTTCTATAATTGAATTTGTTTCCCAGTCTGTTGTTAACTTCCAGTCCTAAAGTCTTTTCATTAGGCATACTTTTCATTAAATATTAGTATTTTTAATTTGAAAGATGTTTTTAACAATCACTTGTGTTTTGCATCAGGTTTTGAAGTTTCAACTAATACTGATTTCTCAAAGCTTCTGTTGTTTTTTTTAAAGCTACTGTATAAAACCAAGACTACCCAGGAAGTCTGCAGCTGGTGCTACACTGCTCCATAGCTCTCTCAGACTCACTGGGCAACAGCAGGAAAATAAATTGCAGAGAGAACTCCACACCCAGTTCATTCCTTCCTCTGTCTTGCTTGAGGGAATAATTTTACAATTCTTTTTTGGTGGGGCCTGTTAAAAAGGTTACATAGCATCTTGAGGTAGGCAGAAGTAAAGCAGCTCTAAATGAAAGATTTGATAAGTTTTGCTGGGAATTTGTGTACTTTTTCTGTGGAAACTGAAACCAAGTAGTGCTGTCTATTAGGGACACTAATTTGACAGTGGCAGTTTGCTGTTTTTCAGGTTCCACCTGGACATTTCCTCTGACTGAAATGGGGTTGCATTATCTGTGGCCTAGCACCAAGTATGCGGAATTCATAAATTAAAACTATTAATATAAAAGGTCTATTACCAGTTGTTACAAGTGACCTCATATGTATTGATATAGCCAGTGTCTACTATTCCTTAATGATTTGCCATGAGGAAAATCAGATATAGAGAAGAACCATCTGACTTTTATCTACAGATCCCACAAAATCCAATAAAGGCTTACAATCAAAGCCATAATGCTAAAGATCATCAGTTTCTCTACTAGAGATGGGTTATTTATTGCAGGTTTCTTTACTTTTTCTTTTGTTGATTGGGTGACAAGACTCTTCACCTCATAACTAAAATAGACTTTTAGTGAGCAATTAGCATTCAAGTTCAAAACTTACTAACACTGAGGTTCCTCACCTTGCCCAGCGCCTCCGTCGGACGAAGTCTTTCATTGTCTTGTGGCCATGGTAGGACCTACCAAAACAGATTTAAACAGTGTTCATGAGGATGTCAGAGCATCTCCAGTGTCAGTGCCAGCCTGAGAGCACTGCCTCCATCTGCCCACCAGGCACCCCTGCTGACTCTCAGATTCTTGATATGACAGTTTGCCAAGTTCACCTTGCTGCCCTCCCTCCCTGCAAACATCAGCGTGCCCACAAAAGGGGGAAATGAGGCAGTGCTGTGTCCCTGTCCAAGGGCAGTTAATGTGCAAGCAGAAGTGGGAAGGAATGAGGGCTGGAGCCTGGGATTTGGTGGGAGAGGAGTTTCCTTACGCTGGGAAGTCGGCTGCGTACTGCCAGCCCTCCCGGTCCGTGCCGCCCGCCGGGCTGAAGTCGATGTACCAGTCTGAGACCTGCGGGTAAATGGGGACACTGGGAATGACAATCAACACCTAATGCATGATAAACACCTCTGCTTCTATTTGCCTCCACCTTTTGGAGAGCAATGACTTGCTAGAAACCTTCTAATACTTGGAATACATACAGCTCCCAAAGCTTTTTAATTCAGCCAAAGAGAAAAGGATCTAAGTCATGTTAAACAAAAGACCTCACTCAATGCTTAACATTCTTTTGACTGTGGAAGATTACTACTGGTTATGAATGGGAAAAACAAGGTTAAATGTTACAACAAATCCCAGGAGAAATTCTGGGCCCCTTGAACTCATGTGTTGTATCCTCCTTGCTAAGCCTGGACTTCTTTCTCAAAAAAATTGTAGGACAAAACTTACCCAAGACCACTGCGGAGAAGGAGGCTTGGTGTTGGTCTTTGTACATTCCTGCAGGCCAGAGGCATCACTCCACATGTATCTGTCTGTGGGCAGACCTCTGTGGTGGTGGGACAGTGCACAAGGAATGCAAGGTCATTTACAATGGGGAGTTTAAAAGGGGAGGGAAGAAAAGCCTATTTGTAGCACTTCCTACTTTCACACACAGAACACTGCCATCATTAATGTCTATTTAGAAATAGCATGTGAGTGATGAGCGTGGTGGGGAAGAATCTGTACAACTGCTTCCAGTTATACCAGACTTGAGGATCATGTAAATTATTCTCTGTAGAGTGATATTCCTCACTGCCATTTAAAACTGGAATGTGAATCCCATATATGTGGATATGGATTTTTCAATACTTTTGTTCAAATATACTATTCAAAGACCCAGTGTATTTAGCACAATATGTATATGAATATACAGATCCTAATAACTTTTCTGTCAGGCCTTAACAGTGAAAGACACTGCAAGTAGGCACACTTTGTGCAATCACAAAGCACAAATCTGTAATGTTTTGCCATAAGGACATTTTGAAAAGATAATTGCAAATTAGAAAACTGAGAAACACTGCTCCTTCCATCACAGGTTAACTATGAATGTTGAAGGAGACTGAAGACAGAGTAACTGTAATAACTCTTCCAAAAAGCTAGAAAAAAGGCCTTGTTTTGACAGTAGTAGTATTAAAGTAAATAAATACAATAAATTGAGTCAATAACCTGCTGCTGTATCCAGTGACCGGGTTCCACCGTTGGTTCTCATAGATGTAAACACATTTCACATCTGACTGTGTATAGATGTTATCAGCACTACTGGCCAGTCCTGCGAGGAATAAATAACGTGGATTAGAGTAAAGCTAAAGCTCAAAGACATTACATTTGAAATTCCAATAGCCACTGATTATCCCATTTCTCCCTCTGAAGCTGTACCTTGGATGAAGCCACCTCCATATCCCCCCGTGTACACCCAGGCCGTGTGGTCGTAGCCGACGCCCCACACCACGCCCCGGCTGTTGCTCTCGATCAGCCGAAGGTGGCCTCCCACCTGACGCCAGAACCTGCCAGGAAAAGGACCTTTCATTCACCACCACATCCTTCAGGAATGTGTGCTTTCCCCACAACAACCCAACAATCTTCAGGACAGGCAACTTTCTCTGCTCACTCGTCCAACCACTGTGCAACCTGTAAGTGAAGGCAGTTGCCAGCTGAAAGCATCTCCCTCTGAACAGCTACCAAAAAGCAGATGGTATTGTTCTGCTCGAGGGGTTTGCAGTACCACATTGCCACAGTCGTCATAAAAACTGTCGAGAAACTGCAGTGTCTATGGAGGACTGAGAATGTCATATTTCTTGACTCAGATAAAACTGAAAACTCAAATTATATTCCAATGACAGCGATTAGATTTAGTCTAGGCTATCTCTTATGACATTAAAGATGCAATTACAAAAAATGGAATCTCAGTGAGAAAGGCTTTTGAAATCACAATAATATCTCCAGAATCTAAGAATTAAAATATGATTTGGTGAATTTCTTCACGTGCAGTCATGAATAGGAAGGCACTCATTAACCCTGTCAGTGAGAGACATCTGCAGTGTACTACACACTCCAACAGCCCATCAAAGCCACTGAACTGACAGGAAGGACATTCTTTGCTGGATGGCATCCCATGCAGAAAGAACAGCTTCAGAAGCCTCTTACATTTGATCACACGGCATCAGCTGGGGTCCGGCCTCCAGCTCAGGACTTGGCTCACTAACAAAGATGTCTCCTTTACAAGTAACTGACCAAATGGCATGGTGAGAAGGAGGGCCTTGAATCCGTCTGCTTTCACAGCAAGACATGTTCAGCAAAGACAGCTACAAAACAAGAAGCAAAAAAAGCTTCTGTTTACAGTGAGAACAAAAATTTCCATAGAGATGCTCAGTACTGTAAACCAAAAATTTACCTCTGCATGTCCTTGCAAATCAGCAAAGTGAATTTGCAGCTTTTTCTCAAAAAAAATTCCCACTAGAATTCAGAGGTTCAGAAGTTATTACACAACCACTGGAACCACTGTGGTTTTCAGGAGCTGATCAGGATGAAGCATCTCTCAGGTTTGCTCCTGCTCCAGGGTGCCTATGCCTGTCTGCCTGTACAAAAGACTCTCTGCAACCGTGACAACAGAGAATGGTTCTTCTACCAGTGCAGAAGAACACAGTAACTTAATTTAGCTCCTAACTCATTCCTACCCTAACCTATATCCAAGAATGGGAAGAGAATGAAAAGCAATATTTGTGTTGCTGTGGCTAACTGCAGCACCAGAAAGCATGCAGACATCCGAGGAGATAAGAAGCCTCAGGTGTCTCTAAGTAAGTTTGACCACATGGTGTAAATACCTAAACTTAAAAAACAAATGAGTGGCCTCAAGAGTTTAAATGTAATGCTGACATTTCAGAGCCTGGCTTCTATGTTTTATTGCAGATACTGCCAGCTTGAAATGAGAGATGCCCAGAATTACCCAGTCATGCATTTCTTGCTCCGTTGCAGCTGCCAGGCGGATTGGCCATCGCTGCTTCGTCCTCTCAGGTGTGTACAGTGCAAAGGAGTGCTTGGCTTCATTCAGCACTTCAACTATAATGGTCACTTCATTCAGGAACACGTGGATGTACTAAGACAAGAGAAAAAAAACCTGTGACTTAAGGCAAACCTTCCACAGAGCCAGCATTTTTGCACTTCA
Source organism: Monarcha castaneiventris obscurior (assembly GCA_026261815.1). Taxonomy (NCBI): domain Eukaryota; kingdom Metazoa; phylum Chordata; class Aves; order Passeriformes; family Monarchidae; genus Monarcha; species Monarcha castaneiventris. The sequence continues at coordinate 13,266,971 of JAMPIT010000856.1, read as the reverse complement.
GGTCTACAAACAAGGCATTCCTGCCAAGGACAGCAAAGAATCAATTCTTGGCACAGAGGGAATGGGACTCGATTTCCAACCTTGCACCACCTCTGATTCCTACTGTCTGCAGGCATTACTTGTGAAGACCCTGTTCAGCCAATCCAGGCTCTTCACAATCAAGAACATTTTGAACTTCAAGAAGAATTCCTAATTAGTACAGAACTCATGGTTTAAGCAATGTGAGTATTTCTGACACAGCATTAGCACAGCTGAGAAAAGCCTGTGGCTTGCTGGTACCTGGGGTTACCTTTGAATTAGCTCCCAAACCTCCTAACAGTAGCGTGCCATAATTTGCCTCCTTTCAAGAAACTCTTTCCCCTTCAGAGGTTTGCCAAAAGCAGCTGTCCCAGGGGTCTGCAGCTGAACACACCTTTTTCTCCTCGTGATACATGTAATAGATGAACAGGATGCTGTCACGCATCCCATCGCTCCCAGTGAACTGCTCCAGTGCCACTCGAACGTCCATCCACTTATGAGGCTTCCAGTTCCTCCACCACTGCAAGGCTCCAGTTTTAACCCAAACCGACTACAAGGCAAACACAAAATTCCAGCAATAAAGAAACTGCACCACTCTTTTTCTTTCTCCCAAATGCCGTTTTTGTGACCACGAGTTGTCTGTGCTGCAGGTTAGTCTGTACCATACATTCACACACCTGTATCACACATTTCCGTACAGAGTGTACCAGAGCATTCAGGAAGCTGAAGACAAAATGAAAACTCATAAAAGTGGATAGAAAGATACTGAAGTAGCACGTGTACAACAGCAGTTAACATCTTATCCTGCAAGAATGCAGTAGCACACAGGTACTGATTGACTCAAGTCTGCTCCTGTTATAACACAACCTCTGTTTGGAGTTTAAAAGCTTTGACATAATTTTTTTAAACTTGATTAAACCCCTGGACTCCAAGTGTTTTTAATCAAATAATTCCAGATGTCATTTGGCAATTAGCAATGAATGGACCAAAAATATGAATGAATCTGAAAATTGCCAAGCAGTCATAACAAAGGGAACATCAAACAAAACTGCTGCTATTTATGTGCTGCCACTGACGTTTGCATCATTTATTTACGCAAGTTAAATTAGTCCTAATGGCCACTGGGAGGGAGGCTCACCTACCTGAGTCACTGTTTCAATTAAGGTGCCTCATCTTGTGGTGGAATAATTCATACAATATTCCACTGCTGCAACCATTTCTCTGAGGATTTGAGGTCTCACAGTATCCAAATAATGCTGACCAATGCTTTGTTTCTTCTAAATAAAACTAACTGATAATGCTTTTAGATGAAAAAAGCTGCTGCTCCATGTTTGAAAAGCTGTTCATTTCCCACAGGCAGCTCAGACATTAATAATCCAGGGAAGTTGTCATAGACAGAAATAAGGGCAAGAATATAAAGCTGACAGTAAGCTCAAATCAGTATGTCAGAAATGTATTACTGATTCCCAGATGCATTTAGAAGATAAGAGATAAATGTCCTCACTGCTTACCTGCTCAATAGCCTGCTCATAGTGCCTGAAATTCTCCAGTTCCCGCTTTGTCCTTTCACTGAGCTGCTGAAAAATCTGCTTCCTCCACGCTGCTGTCTGTGCAGGAGTGATAGACAGGGACAGAGACTGCACAGACGATGACAAACCTGGGACAGAACCAAACCCAAAAAACTCCAGTGAGCTTTGAGTACAGTTCTGTGAAAGGTAAGACACGGTGCTCCTTTGAACACCAGACTTGATCAACCCAGTCTAACACCATTTTTATAGTGGTTATAATTTGGAATCAATGTATTACAGCCAAACTTTGTAAATGATGCATAGAAATAGGATCACTAGATGATTCTATAGAAGCTTTTAAATCCATAACCTTGTAAAAATGGGAGTTTGTCAATGAACAGCAAGATAATTAGATAATATACTGCATCACGAGTTAGACTGTTGCTACTGGGATGCCACAGGTCATGGTTTATTTTACCCATCTCAGTAGGAATGGCAGAGTGAGGCAGTTATTTCTGGCATTGCATCTCCCAAGAGAGCCCTTTTCACTCCTTCCTGTTACTGTTCAGTGATATGTGTTTTGCCCAAAGCTGCAGCCTCGGTACAATTGAAAATGAGATGCAGATCCAGCACAGATTACTTTACAAAACTTACAGGAACTCAGTAGAAAATACCACTTTCACATTTATTTATCTCAAGCCCAAAGTGCTCTACAGCTAAATACTGCAGCACTATGCTTAGACATGAACCCATTAACAAACTGCAGTAAGAAAAAGTGGGTTAGCACAAGGTTTGCACCATGGATTTGGTCAGAAAAAACAAACCAACATTTTCCTTAAAAGGCATATTGAACTGTGACTGGAACTGGGGTGTGCTGTGGTGACTGGCCAGTACCTGATGGGGCAGTGAACCACTTCAGTGGGCTGTGCAGGTCTACAAGACAGCCTCCCCCAGACACCCAGGCCCACAGTGGGTGCTCATCAGCTCCATACTGGTCTTCAGCTCCCACCGAGAACACGCCCAGGGAGGAGAGGCTGGATGTGTCTGCAAAGCTGCTGACAGAGAGGACTGGATGCTTCTGAGCCTCCTTCAAGTCAATGTTTATCCACTGCAGTTCTGCAGAAGGATTTGGGTTTGCAGGAGATTTATTCATTTCAAGGTTATCTTTCTCAGTAGTAGCTGAAGCAGCAGTGGCTTCTGCTTGCTCAGAGTGCAGAGGATCCCCAGGCAGCTGTGCAGATGTTTCAGCCTGGCTGGCTGGGCCACTCCCAGCAGCTGCAGCTCCCAGCAGGGCAGGGCTGGCAGGGCTTGTGGGCACACCAGGGAGCTCTGTATCAGAGGAAGGATCTGCATCACCCTGAATGACGGCGCTTGTTTGGTTCTGAATATCATCAGTAAAGAAACAGCCAGCACTGAAGGACAAATAGATAATTAATTATCATCCAAAGCATTGTAAATTAGCACAGGCCTTAGATCACAGACACACAGAAATTGACTTAGTGTTTCATTGTAGGAGAGAAACAGCAGATTTCTCTTTTAAAGGTCAAATTCTATCATCAGAGGAAAGAGTCCAACACAAATCTGGCAAACTGGTCTAGTAAATCTGAAGCACAGGAAGGAACTTCACTGATCTTTTCAAACAATTGGTGGTGTTGGCTGCCTACAACTCTCAGGAAAACACTGAAGCAACATCACATTTTCTGAATATGAAAGAATGAATATAATTTTTTTTAAGGCCATTATTAATTTCTCTTTGCTAAAAGGAACTTCTCAGCACACACTCTGCCTCAAGCAAGTAGCTTCTGCAGCACTCCCCTTGGAAAAGAAATGTACAGTGACACTCAAGAAGAATAATTCCTAAGTGGCATTGGCACTCCTTCATGGTATTTCACAGACAACATTTTCTCTTATTAGAGACTAGTTCCAGATAGTGATAGTATGCCCAGAGGAAAATGCTTTACTGCAAGCATGCACTGAATTCCAACGTGGGAGCTTCAGATTCTTCTCTGAGTGCAACAACTGCTGCTTATTGTTAATTTTAATGCCAAAAATGCAAATGCCTTTTGGCATACATAATGATAAGAGAAGTCTTCCCTGCTTCTCCCTGTCTGTACCACTTGAATGTAAAGAAATATCTCCTAGCATTGAAACTCTTGTTGTACAAAGTCTCGAGCAGGTATTTCATGAAGTACCTGAGCAGACTTGTAGAGCTCCCAGTCTGAGATCTGTCACTCTCTCTGCCAGACACAATTGCCTTCCATGTCTTCCCACTGAGCTCACTTGGTGTGACACCTTGACGAAAATAAATCGCTCTGTCATCGCAGCCGATTCCCCAGACCTAGGGAGGGAAGGGACGTGGTGAAGGAAGTGGCTTGGAATGCAGTAGGTATCAGATACAGAAAAGGTGCAGTGGTGCAGAATTGAGCACAGAAAACTGCTGGACACAGTGTTTTCCTTTTGTGTTCTTCCTTAATGCTGACATTGTAGATGCAGAACAAAATTCTGTACCAAAACCTGTCTGCAATTCCCTGTGCCACACAGGACACGTGCTGGCTGTCACCTTCAGGTGCACAATTGCAGAATTCAGCCCCTTTCCCTCCCAGCAGTTTAAGCCCAGGGCCCTTTGTCCAGCCCTATTGGCATGGCTGAGAGTCCTCAGCACGTGTGAGCAGTGCCTGCACAGAGGGGAATGTAAACACCCTCCCAGCTGCCCCCCAGCTCTCTTACCTGGTTGTTTAAGCCTACAGTTACCATCATCATTTCTCCAACCATTTCAATCCAGCTTGTCCCACAGGGATTATGTGAGTTCACTCCTCTTCTAAACCACACCTACAGTAACAACAGAAAGTCCAAATTTTTCTCCTGCATTATGAGGAATTTAGTTTCTTTAGTGGATTAGTCTTAATCTCTAGTACTGACTTGCCATATTGTCTTAAGAAGTCAATTACTTCCTCGATTCTTTTTCTTTATCAGATAAAGATAAATTCTCCCAATAGTACCCACATTGTGTGTCCACTTGCAGCCACAAGAGCCCACAAGGAGACTTTTTTGTAGGACTTCCTGTGACAGAGTTAGTTTCTCTGCTGCTGGAAAAATACTTTCTATTACATGTCTACATGTAGGCTATTTTTGATCACTCTGAATGGGCTTCTAAACAGCATTCTTACATTCAAACCCTAGAAGCAGGGCAGCCAGAGGGAACTGTCAGGGGGATGTCTTTAGCAGTACAGCTCTTTACATTGTCTCCCCTTAGATCTGACTTTACCAATCTGTGGGCTGGGTACCTGGAAGAAGTTTCCTCTGTAAATACCATACAGCCTTATAGTTCTGCAGTAGCAAGCAGCTCCCTTAGAAGCTGCAGGCTGAATCCCATAACATCAGGATACTTGACTGCCCTGTGGCAGATCTGAAGGGAAACACAGCATCTTATCTCCATTTATTACAGTGGGTTTATCTGGCAGATGGAGCAGGCTGGGCACAGCCTGTGACCACGGCTCAGCTGACAAGTAGTGACTCACTAGAGCAGAGAAACTCAAGAGAACTGCTGCACATGCACAGAGTTCATGCCTGGCTTTCATTCAGTGTGAAGGAGCAGGGAGTTGGACTCCATGATCCTTATGGGTCCCTTCCAACTTAAGACATTCTATCATTCTAAATTAAAACTCCAGTAAGAAAGTAATCACACATCTGAGAAAATAACTAAATACCAAAAACCCCACATTAAAAGGCTGATGAAGAGGGAACAGTTGCAGTAAGAAGACAAAAAACCAGCATCGTAAGTGTAGATGAGAATATTCCCCATGGTGCTTTTGATGCAAAATTCAGTCCTTGTGGAAACAGGAGTCACTTCAATTTTGATGCTTAATATCCCTTAGAAGACGCCCCTTATCCAATCCCCAGCAACATCCCCACCCACCTGCCAAATCTGTCTGACTTGGGTTTAGAAAATTACTTCCAAAAGAAAAGCAGAAAGTCTTCCTTCAATTAAACTCAACTATCACAAGCCACAGAACATTCCCATAACAGCAAAGGGGAACTAGAATTCCCCAAACCATGGGGACACAGAGTCCAAATCACAAATGCTCCCTGGGCAAGTTGCACTCCTGTTTGAGAGCAGCAGACAGGGAAAGGGAAGAAAAAAAGCAGGAGCAGAGCATGACCCTCTTACTTTTCTATCCTTTGTAACACACCACACCACATCAACACCCACGGAGACGTGCATAATCCCATTTTCAGAGCTTGGAGACTCCACAATACTCCAGGAAATTCCTGCAAAAGACAGAACCCAGAAGGCATTGTAGGTTTGTTTCTTATTCAACGCTATACAAATCACAGGGGTTTCCAGCCAAATTTAACAAACTTTACCTTGAGGGTTATTTCTATCAATTCCTTCTCTCACAATAGCTTGCCCTTCCCAAAGAGTTGCCCAAAGGAGGTCATAGGGTCCACAACTGATCTGTACAACTTCACCAGGAGTGGTTACTAAGGACCACGTGGAACCTTCTGGATTGTGATGGCAGACATCTTCTCTGTACCATACCTAGACAAGTTTAAAAAAACAAAAACAAATGAATTAAGAAAAAAGTATCACTACAACAATGAAACCATTGAGACAAGGGTAAAGACAAACTGGAAAGAACTGTTCTCCTTTAACAACAGACTTTTTTATGTAGTGTATAGCACTCTGACCTTTAAAGGTACTTTTTTTATGTTGATTATGCAGTTGAAGCCATTTCCTTATGTACTAAGGGAGGAGGCTGCTCTACAGAGCAGCTTTTATCACGGAACTGAATCTGGATTGGGTACAGTAACCTATTGCTACAAGTTCTGTGTATATTTCAACATTTAAACCACTTCAGTGTATTTCAGGGCATGTTATATAAACTGAGAGTGAACAAATGCATAACACAAAAATGTTACTGTTAGCTGACAGCCTGACCTCACTTTCACTGAACAGAGCTTGCCACAATATGGGGGAAAAATTCCATTCTCTGTGCAGCCCTTGGTGACATCCAGCCATTTGCTAGTCTTGGACTGTGCAATTTTCTGTAGATCACAGTCAAAATAGGAAGGTCAAACATAGAAAGCATCCTGTGGCAGTCACATGAGTGCTCCACAGCATGACTGCTGACTGCTAAATCTTCATTTTTAGAAATACTTTATTTCCCTGGGGACTTTCACTTGGGAAATGAAAGCATTTTACAATGGCAGTCAGATAAGCTTTTAGATTGGGGTGCTTGTCATGTATTACTACAAAGTATGAGGAATAGGGAATTTTATTTTAAACTATTTAACCAAGATTGCTTGCCTCTCCAGGCAGTGCCAAATGTGACTGAGAGCTCAGACTATCTGTTAAAAGTATTACACTCTGCCCTGTGAGACCGTAAGTTAGAAACTGTCTAGCGACACAGGAATATCAGATACATGCTGTAAGGATGAAGGAAGGAAAGCAAGAATCAAATCTTCACAGCACTGAGCAGAAGAGGAGACCTCATGGGAGGCCTAAAACCACCACCACCACCAGAGAAAGATGTATAGTTTTCAACAGAAAATAAAATGAAAACATTTCAGAGCTGGATGCCACATTGCCAGGTCAGGAGGTGACCACTTTCCGGTCAGTAAGTCTTAGAAAACCATTTTGTAAACTCCTGAATTATCTCTGGCTCTCCACCCCAAAGGCCCAGCACAATGCTTCAGCAGAACCTCTGTCAGGTTTTAAAGCTCCTTCTCCTGGTTACCAGCACCACAGTCAGCATTCTGGGCATTTTTCAGGATATAAGATACTACTCAACCCAAGTTTTTAAGATTCACCTGTTCATAGACGTTAAAGGCTTCCATAAAACAACCCCAGAGGTACTAAGCCTTTCCATTTCCAACACAAGTTGTTACATAATGTAGTCCCAAAGCAGCTTTTCATCCTGTGCCAGATGCACAAGCAGTGTATTTCCTTACCAACATAAGACAATAACAATCCTGCCTTGCTTTACAAGTATTTAACTCCTTTTCACTAGTAATTTTTATGAGAAAACTTAGGGAATACACACATACCCTTCCTTGCAGAGAAACTGCCCACACTGACAGGCGGCCCAGAGGCTCATCTGTGATCTCCCAGCCTCCAATGGAGATGTCATTGAAAGGGTCTGGCAGCTGGTCTGGTTCATCATGGGACACAATCTGGAGCACAGGGAAGGAAGGTTGAGGAGAGGAGACACTGCAAACAGGTGAGTTGGCTGGTGGCCTAACCTGTCTCTTGCAGATTGGTTATGCAGCCCTTCCTAGAGTGTCTGAGCATGGAGATTCTCCCTCTTTCCAGGCCTCCATATGCACAGAGGGGAAATGCTGCCATGGCAGCATGGAGAAGTCTGTGTTTTGCACCCTAACTAAAGGAAATTTTTACTCACAGAACAGTGCATACCAAATTAGAAAGCTGAAAGATCACAAATTACAAATTTTGAATGTTCTTAGAATGGAACAACAATTATTAAAGCACAGTTATTCACACAGATAAAGGAGCAGCTGGTGAACAACACAAGGCAGGTGCCAGCTCGAAGGAGAGTGCTTTGTCACACAACCAAAGAAGTTAAAAAGCTGATCTGAAATTTGCAAAGGAGCTCAGCATCCATCTCTAATTGCTTCACCATGAGATTTGGCACCTTATTACCACAGGTTTCTATGAAAAATCCCAGCCTTCCATTTATGCCTATAAGAATAGCAAGTTGGAAGTGAAGGAATCCAAGTCCAGCCTACAGAGAAGTCATAAAAATTAACTTCCCTGCCCTTATAATTGATTATTTCAGACCATCAGTTCATTTCATATTTAAAAGAGATCCAGAACCTTTGCCCAAATGTCCCGTGATTTGTATCTCCTGTATCTGATCCATCTCCTGCGTCTGACACAAGAATTCCATCTCTTATCCTTTGTGTAGGTGCTGGGGAAGTCTATGGCATAAGTCCAGCCCTGCAAACAGAGGTTTTCTTGTATGAAAAACAGAATCAAGGGAAAGCTTGAAGTCATAACTCAGAGCAATTCTGCACAAAACTCACAGCACAAGTCACTCTGTGTGTCTCTAGAGCCCTGATTAACAGATCAGCTAATTCCATGAATGATTTATGAATCATGCCCAAATTCCTTGGGATGATATACACAGAACAACAAGACAGTAAAACATTTCACTTTCTTTATAGTAAAGACTTTAAATAACAATGGCACTCAGTTGCCAGGATTTTGTGGTCTGATCAGAAGAAAAAAGCTTCTATAGAAGCTCCTATAGACTTCAAAAGCCTTCAAACAAGATCCTTCCTTCTGTTGTATTAGAGTTGAGCTATTTCCCAGGAAGAAGCATCTATGGCAAGTTTTATTTTTACAGACTTTTTTTACACTTCTATAACAGTTCCTTTCATTTCACAGAGTAAGGATTCCCAGAATAGATCTCTTTTTGGTATTGTTCACCTACCCCTTTCTCTGTTGGTTCCCCTCCAATATTTTCATCCACATACCAGTCAGACTCCCACTCCCAGTGTGGTGAAGGCAGTGTGAAACTATCAAGCTGCTGGTGTTTTAGCCCGCTCACATCACTCCACTGCCAGCGGTCACTGGGCAGTAATTTCTCACAAAAGCCACCAACTGGATTCCAGCGCTGCCAGAAATAATAAATAAAGTATTTTGTTTGAGATCACATTATCTCATTGGACATCTACAGGGAATCATGACACGTTTCTTATTTTCTGCAGTAGAAGAGGAATCAATTCCTGAGGTGAATGAGAAAGTGTTCACTCCATGAGGCCCTCCCTGACACAGCCTTTGGGGGAAGCTTTTGAGTATCAAAGAATGGCTGACTGCAGAGCTCATCCCAACCAATTCAGCTTCAGCTACATAAATAGGAACATCTGATGCTGTATTTTACTAGGCACAGTAAAATACGTGGTATCTTTTTCTTTGGTGATGTATGGCACCATGACACTGCAGCATGAGGGTAGTGCTGGGTAGATGGCCTTGGTATCTCTCATCTACTCCCAGAGAAAGATGATTCATACCTTGTCTGCTCTAGAAAAACAGCACTGCCTCTGCCAGGAACTGTGTGGAGAGAACTGTATCAGCAAATCTCCCCTGGATCTTATGCTAGATGTTTTCCCTTATCTGCCTTGAATCAGTTATAGAACAAATAACACAAGGATTTTCACCAATACAGCTGTCATTTTTTTCCCCCACACTCCTACATACCACAGAAATACTGGCAAAATCTGTCCTGTAATACTGTCTTACATTTTAGGGCACATGGAAAATGAGTGGTTCAAAATCCATCTATAATTTTTGCACAAAATATTATTTGCTGTTACTAGAAATCTGGTTAAATTTCCTTGCACATTATCTGCAAGCTACTTCAGTTTAATTTTGTTGTTGTTAGCTCTTGTAGAATATTTCTTTTTGTGCTTTCTAGTATTTTGTTTTCTGTTTTTCATTACCTAAAAGAAACAAAATCAAAGTTTTAAAGTAACAAATACAATTTTAAATTTCGCATTTTTAAAGAACATGTTTACACAATAAAAGGAACATTCTTAAATAGCTGAAAAGCTTTATCAATATTAAATAATGAATAAAATTTAATTTTTTGTATTTTTGCCCATGCAGGTAAGTTTATGTCTTTGCCCAATTTATATTCATTCCATTGCCCATTAGAAATCAGAGAAATGTGCTCAGGAAAATCCATCCATTTTCTCTCCCAAATAACTTCTGGTTAACTTAAAAACAAATCTGATAAACTTCTTTTAAAATACTGTTTTAAAGACATTCTTTTGAAGTACATCAGATAGAAAGGATCATCTTAACACTCCTATGCAAAAAAAATTGGAAACATTGTACTTTAATGGAAAATTATGCCTTTATCAGAGAAGTCTTTTTAACAATAAGAAATAGCATTTTCTTAAGAATAATATATTTCTGATAATGTATCTTTGTTGCCTGGCAGTTACATTGGACATTTTCTTAAGGGGATTGTGTATCTGCCACCAAGGAAAGGAGAAATATAAACCAGCCAGTGAAAAGGGTGGATGCTTCAGTATGAAATGGCTCACACAGAACAGGAGGAGCTCACACTGGCATTGCTTTTGCTAGGAGCAGGGAAGTAGAACTCATTTGGGAATTTAAATATTAAAAGATAACCTGGTATTTGGCACATACATGTACTCTTCAGAACCTTCTGGTAAAAAATGAAAACAAGCAAAACTGCTCAATCCTCCTGTGAGAAAAACAGAGACAGCTGATGCTGGATTTGCTGTCAGGCCAAGCAGTGGCTGTGTCACAGGGGTACTGTACCTGTCATACCTGGTTCTCATAGGTTTCCTCCTGGTACCTGATGGGAACATCTCCTGAGAACACGTAGGTGTACACTTGATGGTCACAGGCTATTCCCCAGCAGCACTGTTTGACAGCAGAGACCCGTTTGAATTCCAGCTGTGTGTCCTTACAGAGCTCCCAGTACTGGCCAACAGTAGACAGAGTGTAAACCCTCCCAAAAATGTCAACAGCCCACAAAAGGGAACTGGGCATGGCCATATCTGAAAGGCAAAACCGAGGTTATTAATGGAAATGATGAATACAAAAATGGATCTTGAACCTACTGCAGATCAGTTGTGCTCCGAGCCATCATCAGTCAAGTTAAATAAAGATGTAAGGGATGATTTTTTAAAAAGAGCCTGTGCAAAGCTGGCAGCAGATCTCTTTGTCAGAGCTGTGCAGCCAACACCTCTCAGATGGCCCTGAAAAGCCATTTCTACCAGCCCACTGCTGGCCATCGTACAAGAGCTCGGAAGTAAATGGGGCAGCTCTGGCAGGCCAGGGACAGACGTCAGCTCTGAACTGGGATGACAGCACAGACCATTTCATAGCAGGCAGCTCTACTCTCAAGATGTGGTAATGCTGGTGGTGCTACACACCCTGCTCATCTCAGCTCCACAAAGCCCTGATATCCCCTGATCCCTCCTTCTCAGCCTCCTCTCCATGCAGGCTGAGAACACACCTGCACAGGTACAAAGGCAAGGATGTGAAAGGGAGCTTCTCCAAAAGCACACATCTGCTTTTAATTCATGTGCATACTGCCTGCTCCTGCCAGGAAACCTCTTTCAAAGCATTCTGGATCAGACCCAACTTTAGGATCTGATCTTTAATATACATAGGTGTGATGAATTTAAGTATACACAGAGCATGGTTTGGCAGCAGAGACCTGGTTGAGTTCCATTCCAGTTCTATCACATAATAACCTGTCATTTTCTGGGCACTGCAGCCGTGCCCTTCTCAGAGGGGTGAGGCAGGTGCACATCAGTCCTTTCAGAAGAAAGGCCAGTGTATTTCTGTCACTTCACCTTCTGGGTGCCATCAAAACAGACAAATTTTGGTTGTTCTGTATGTTTGACAGTCAGAACTGCTGATGAGTGTTTTGAACTTTGCCTTCAGCTCCTTTAACTATGCAGTAGGGAACTGGGAGAGGAAAGGTAGAAAAGTGGACTCAGATCCAACACAATGAAGGAGGAATTCTTGCCTGGAGTCAGTGTGGAACATTGCTTCTTTGTTGTCAGATGGGAACTGTCTTTTAATACAAGAGCCTCAGGAGAGCTGCCTGCCTGCTTTCTGATAGAAGTGGTAGCACAGAGGGACTGACTTGCCCTGTGTATGTGAATGGCAGTAGCGAAACTGTGGAGAATCTCTCACAGCTGGGCCAGTGTCAAAGAACAGCACAGAAATTCCCATGGGATCCTGGGGAGAATGTATCAGGAATCTTTGCTTCATAGAATTGTTGCTGTTAAGTACCTAAAAACCTGGGTCCAACAGGTGAAGAACAGGTAACAGTGATAAGCAAACACATAGCAGCAGAGAATGAGTGATACCAGGGGAAGGTCACAAGCAGAATTCTATAAGCTGCAGCATAACTAAGATGAATCTGCTGGTTTTGACCATTTTCCCCTTGTTGTTGCTGGGACTTTGAAGGCATGCATGTTTGTCTGCTCTTGGATCAGCCATTTACCTTTTTTATGTCTTTCTATAGCACAGGACATAACATGAAATAATGGAATGGAACAAAGTGAAGATGAGTTGGAAATTATAGTGAGTGTATCACTGGGAAAGTAAAAGCTGTGAAAATAACCCTTTCAATATTAGCACTTAAAATGCTCCAAAGCAGTGTTTATAACAGAACAAAATATTATGCACTTAATCTTAAGTAAGCAGAATGCCAGAGAGTCTGGAGTAAAGGAAGCATTATGGATAATGCAACAATGACAGCTACCTAGCCAGGTAACAAAGAAAAGTGATGCTTGGGTGTCTTAAAGATAGGCAAAGATATAAATGAAGACCTGTACTGGAATGACAGTCCAGGCAGGCAGAAAAGTACCTGGAGCAGTTTGGGAAAAGGTGATGAAGGTTCCAAAGATTATGAAGTTAAGAAAAACATAGACGGGACAATTAAAATAACCCAGGCTAATGCAACTGGTTTGAAATTCTCAAGGCAGCCAAGGCAAGTGAGAGTTTCTACATATTCTTTCATCTGAACTTTTGAGACAGTGTTTGGGGAATCATGGGAAAATCCCAAATGCATTTGGGATTATAAACTTTTAAGACTTCACTTTAGGCCTCTTTGCACTGGCTGTACTGCAGAAGATGAGCACAGGTATTGCCCAGTTTTGAAGGATGCTCAGTGCTGGTGGCTTATGTGCTTTCCAGTGAAAGCAGAAGTTGTCAAGTATTCTCAGGGGCCTGGAAAAAATCAGATCTGCTGACTTATTCCTCACCCCGCAGCTCAGCCAGGTAATTTTGGATAGAACTAAAATGCTTAAATGAAGACAACATATTGTTAATTAAAATTTCCAGTGGCCTGGCAAAACGCGGATTGCTAGAGAATTCAAGAAAAACATCCCAACTCCTTACATATAACAAAAGCAATGATGAGCAAGGCCCTGTCCCCGAGTTCAGGCCGAGGCGGCAGCAGGATGTGAAGCACCCCAGGACTCGGCGCGTTCCAAGGCACACCGCGCACACATTTCTCCTCCGTGTCACACGAACCGAGCGGGGACTCCGCCGGTACCCCCGGTCCAGCTCGGAGCCCGCGGGGGCCGCAGAGCGCTGCGCGACCGCTCCGAGGCACGAACGGCGCCCGGCACCGCGCCCGGGCCCTCCCGGCCGGGCATTAGGGCAGATCGGCTTAGGAGCCGCGCGGGGCCGGGGCGGCGGCGGCCTTGGGGCGGCCCCGGGCCGGGCTCGGCCCCCGCTCCCCGCGGGGCTCCGCCGGCGGCGCGGCCCGGAACGCCCCTCATGCCCTCCCCGCGGGGGCTGAGCGGAGCTGCCGGCACCTCCCCGCGGCTCCGCCACTGCTCCCGACGGCGCCGGAGCCGCCGGGAAGGGCGGCGGGGGCCCGACCTCCCCCCGCCCTGCCCTGCCCTGCCCGGCCCGGCCCGGCCCGGCCCGCGGGCAGCGAGCGGCACTGCCCCGAGCCGGCCCCCGGGCTCGCCCCTCACCTGCCTCCCGCCGCCCGGCGCCGCTCCCGGCGGAAGGAGCCGCCGCGCCCCGGCAGGGCGGCCCCGCGGAGCCGCGGCCGGCGGAGAGCGCCGCGCCCACAGCGCCTGCGACCGCCGCCGCCATTGGCGAGGGCCCGGCGCGTCACGGGCGGGGCGGCGGGGCCGGAGCGCGGGCAGGGCGCAGCGCCGGGCAGGGCAGGGCAGTGCAGCGAATCTGCGAGGGAAAGCTGAGGGAGCTGCGCCCGTTCGGCCTTGAGAAGAGACGGCTGAGAGGGGACCTCATCCGTGTGTAGAAATATCTAAAGGGAGGTGTCAGGGTGTCGAGAGGATGGAGCCGGGCTCTGCTCCGTGGTGTCGAGCAATAGAGCAAGAGACAAGGGGCAGAAACTGATGTGCAGGAGGTTCCACCGGAACATGAGGAAGAAGAACTTTCCTGTGCAGTGACCGAGCACTGGAATAGATCGCAGAGAGAGGGTGTGGAGTCTCCCTCACTGAAGATACCCAAGATCTGTCTGGATGCAATCCCGTGCTCTAGACCGACCCTGCCTGAGTAAGAAGGTTGAACAGATGAGCCACTGTAGTCCCTTCCAGCCTGACCCATTCTGTGATGCTGTGATTGTGTGAAAGGGGCTGGTGCAGGCAGAGCCCATCCCTCTGTCCGGCTGCTCCGAGTGAGCAGTGGCTGCAGCCGGAGTGAGGGAAACCAGCCTTTGCCTGGAGTTATGTTTACTCTTGATGCATCAGGAAATGCCCTGCCCGAGGTGTAAGGAAGGCCTTTACTGTCACATCCTGTGGCAGTGCAGGAGCACAGCAGCAATCCTCCTTCCCTGGGCGACACCAAAGGTGCTGCTTAACGCTCATTGCAGGATATTGCACACTTGCCCTGCTACAAACGATAACCTGCCTTTGAAACTGCTTGCCTGTAGATCTCTGCTTTTGCCATCACATTCCAGTTCATTTTGATGTGAGACAGGAAATCTAACAAGATAGGCAATGCCTCCCATGCCTGTCCATCCAAATATCTGAACAAAAAGTATCCCAGACCTTCCTATGTCTTGCAGGTCAGTACAGGAGTTGAAAAAGCATTGCAGACCTCTTTCAAAGGGAACTGGCTGATGTGTTGTGAATCCTGCCTGAGGAATTTCTCGTTGCTGGTTAAGGAGAGTACGTCTGCCTTGCTCTTGTCCTGTGGCCTGTGGGTTCAGATGGTTTTGATGTGCAGAGGGTTGTGGTTTGGAGGGTTGATGCACACATGAAGTTCTCTGGAATGATTCCGGTGTGAGGTAAAACCATCCCGTCTGGGTCGTTTCCTGCTGAGCCCCCAGGACACCTGACTCACTGCACTGGTTTGGTCCCTTGCACAGACTGGGGCCTACCTCAACACAGAAGTTTTGCTCCCTATTAGTGTTTTGAGGATTTGATCATTGTAGCAAAACATTTATAAAGACAAAGTACTGTTTAGATCCTAGAAAATCAATGTTGCAAGGTTTTCAGTGGTTGTCACTCTGATACAATTCATATATACTCAATCCCTTTGCCACTTTGAGCAGGTGGAAACAAGATTTTTTGTTGTTTTCCATGGGAACAAGATTGCAGAAGAATTTGTGGAGCATTTCCTGGGATTTTTTCACTGTCTGGATTTTGAACCACAGTCCTACAATCTTAGAGGATGGCAGCATAAATGATAGGATTATAGGAGGGGTTTGCACAATAAGTCATTTACAACCAGCACAGTTTTTCCATGCTTCTTTTAAGGACACTTCATGTGAAACCAAACGAGTGCTCTCCATAACAGTGGCAGCACGTACCTTCTATGTGGTCGGTGGCTCTGCTACGCCTGTACTTTGATGTAAAAGTTAGAATTGAATTGATGCCTTACAAGAACTCTCTGTTCTGGGTGTCCAGTGCTGAGCCCTGCTTTGTTCAATTGCTGGTGTTGCAATAGAGCTCCCATTCTGCAAGGAGCAAACGAGGAAGCTTTTGCAAAGACAGCTGAATATAAATGGATATTCTTCCAGTCTGCAGCCTGTGAAGGCTTTGTCCTGGGTCTTCCCTAAATGGCTGAAGCCTTGCAAAAGAGAAGGAAAACATGCAGATATCCTTCCTCATTTACGTCCTTCAGTCCTGTGGTTACTGCATGACTCAGGAAGGAGTTTTCTCCAGTGAACCAAAGCACAGTCAGGATGTCTTCAATCCTATTTCACTGCTTTGCAGCCTTCGTCCTAACACAGTCAGAGGGGGTTTGTACAGACAGCTTTCCTCCTGTTGGCTCTTCCATGCTTTCCCAAACTTCACTTCTTTAAAAGAGGGATTTTTCCTTGTTGCTTTACATTCATTTTAAGGAAGTATCTTTCCCCTAGTGAGGAAGTGCTGCATTTCATTCGTGTTTTAAGGTTTTTAGTTCAAAAACCTCATGCACTATTTATACTGCTACAGTTAGAGTAAGCAAGAGAGCCCTCAGAGGAGGTGCCCCTTGCAGATGGGTCACCTGCAAAACAGAAAGGAGACAGAGGCAGGAGGGCAGGGACCTCCTCACCATCATGTGATGCTGGCACTGGCTTGGATTTGGGGTGGTGTGATCTGTGTCCCTCTCTGTTTCAAGAATTTGTTTCATTTTGAGACAAATTGTTTAATGACTTCTGGTTTTTATGTTTTTCCCCCCCTTCCTATGAAATGAGGCCAACCCTTCCCTGCTGCACAGGACCTGTCACGGGAGGGAGTCGCAGTGTTTGCCATGGTGATAAGGCTGTGTTGGGACCTGTAGTGAAGGACAAACCAGGGATTTCCAAACCAAAAGATTTGGTGAGTCAGACAGCTCAAGGGATAAAGGTGTGGAGGGAAGAGGCAAGAATTCTGGCTGGAGTAAAAGACATTTAAGATCTTTACAGCATCTGGCCTGGGCAGTCATGGAGAACGTGCGTTTCAGAAGCAGCTGAGTCTGGTGAAAGCGTTGTTGAACTCGTTCCTGTAGTTTGCTGTACAGGAGGCAGCAGCAGCATCCTCTTTGCTTTCCTCTTCCTTCTAGTAGTGTTTGTTTCTTAACTTTAGTGTTTCTTTGAACCATGAGAGTTTTCTCCTGCTTTTCCCTCAATTTCTTTTTAAAAACGTTCCCTCTTTTTACAACATTCCTACTCTGTGCCACCACCCCAGAGCACTTTTTCCTTTAACGCTCAAGTGCGGCTCTTCCCAGTGGGGATGTAAGAGTTCGCAGAAGTCACTGCGAGTGACCAACCTCATCGTCCCCATCCCCATCCCGCAGGGACTGCATTTCACAGAATGGGCCAGCTCGGAAGGGGCCGCAGCGGCTCATCCGGCGCAACCTCCCTGCTCAAGCAGGGTGGGCACAGGCTCGCAGTGTGGGGAGCGAGCACGGCCAGGATGAACAGAGCACGTTAAAAACCCCTCACCGGCTCCGTGCAGGGCCAGCGGGGCGGGCTCGGGGCAGTGCCGGGGACCAGGCTGTGCCAGCGCCGGCTGCTCCCGGTGCCCGAGCGGGGGGAACGCGGGACCTCCAGCGAGGGCAGCGTGTTCGCGGACCGGAGCAGAAGGGTACGGGGCCGCGGCGCCGGTGCGGGGCTCTCGGTGCGGGGCTGCCGGTGCCGGTGTCGGTGCGGGGCTGTCGGTGCCGGTGTCGGTGCGGGGCTCTCGGTGCGGGGCTCTCGGTGTCGGTGCGGGGCTGTCGGTGCGGGGCTGTCGGTGCGGGGTGTGGTGGGTGGGTGGGGGTGGGTGGGGGTGTGGTGCGGTGTCGGTGCGGGGCTGTCGGTGCCGGTGTCGGTGCGGGGCTCTCGGTGCGGGGCTGTCGGTGCCGGTGCCGGTGCGGGGCTCTCGGTGCGGGGCTGTCGGTGCCGGTGTCGGTGTCCCGGCGGGGCTCGGTCCCTTTAAGCCGCGCGTTCCCCGCCCCGCTCCGCTCGGGGAGCGGCGTCACGTGGGGCGCGGCGGCCTCGTGACCGGCCGCGAGCGCAGCACCGGGGCCGCCGCCGCCCCCGCGCGCTCCCCTCCCCCCGCCGCGCGCTCCCCGCGCCGCCGCCGCCCCCGAGCTCCGGCGGCCCCGGGCGGGGCGGGCCGGGCCGGGCCGGGCCGGGCGCCGCTTCCTGCCGGGCCCCGCGGGACGAGGCAGCGCCGGCCCAGCATGGACAGCAAACCGCTGCTGCAGGAGCGGCCCCCCGCCTACAGCCCCGCCGCGCCGGGCGCGCCGGGCTACGACTACGGGCACGGCAACTACGGCGCCATCCCCGCCCCGCAGCCCGGCTTCCAGCCGCCACCGCCGTACTCATACCCGGGCGCCGCGGCCGCCCCAGGTGGGTCACGGGCGGCGCCGACTCGGGGGGGCTGCGGGTGGGGGTCCCCGGTGTGCGGAGCGAGCGCCCCGCTGCCCCCGCGCTGGGGCGGCTGTGGGGAGCCTCCGCTGGCCCGGGGCCGGGGGCGGCCGGAGGGAGCGGGGAGCTCCGCGGCCGCTGCCCCGTGCGGCTGCCCCGGCTCGGGGAGGCACCGGGGCTGCCGCGGCTCCCCCGCTGGAAGGCAGCGCACGGAGGCGGCCGCGCCGCGATCCCGGTGTTCCGAAGCGCCATCTCCCTTTCCCCTCCTTCCCTCGGGGCCCCTGAGGTGTTTGTGTTGTGCTGTTCCCCAAAATCCCGGCTGGGTTTGCGGGCGTTCCTCACCCGCGCGGGTTTTCTGCCCCGGAACAATGGCAGAGGCACAGCTGTGCTTGGCACTGAAACAGACCCCAAACTTGCTCTTTGCTTGCACTTCGCTGTACTCTGGTTAATGTTTGTTTTTTTCTGATACACTTCAGTAGTCTGGGAGCGACTTAGGCGAGTAGATGCAGTAATTTCGTTAACTGAATTAATATTAACATCTGCCGAAGAAAAGTAGCCTCTCAGGAAAGAGGAATGCTTCAAAAGTTACAAAAGTTACACATCAGACACAGACCCCGGTCTTTGAGTCGAACCTTGAGGCTATAGATTGATTTTTCTGCTGATAACTTGTAGCTTGTTTTCCTGCAATACAGATATTAGTGGTTATTTTCCGTTTGAAAAGTGAGGTTGTCAGACTTCACAGATGCATAACTTGACTGAAGAAAATCTGAGAACTTGGGAAATAAGGTCAAAGTGGATTATACCTGGTCAAACTCTGCCTTGATTACACTGCATATATCTAACCATCCCTTTCAAAAGCTTTTAAAAATATAATTTAAAGTTTTTAATGTTAATGAAGCAGTTAAAGGCTTCTGTCTTCCATCTACAGCTTGAAACTAGAGGCAGATTTATTCTGTTTCAAGTCGTTTGTCTGCTGGAGTGGGACATTCTTGATGCATAACATCCGGGGGTGAAAGCTATGGTCATTGTTTAAACAGTTTTTCCCTGGTGCTCAACAGCACTGAAACAAAATCTCAAAGTTAATTATTAGCTCAGTGTCCTTTTGGGATGGTTAAATTAATACTTGGCTTTATGAAGTGGCTTTGCTATTAGATGTACCAGGTGTTCCAGCTCTGATTTTGATAGATCTTGAAGTGCTTAATCAAGATTACATTCCTGTTTATTGTTTTCCATGTTTTGTTGTCATACTTGTAAGTTACCATTGTTCTTTGTGCCTTACGTGTGGTGATTGAAGTTTTTTTCCTTATTTCAGGGTATGCTGTTCCTCCACCGACTTCACAGCCAAACTATTCAAGCACGTACACCATTATTCAGCAGCCTGCCACCACCACTTCTGTAGTAGTAGTTGGTGGCTGTCCTGCCTGCAGGTAAAATGGCTCTCAAGGAATTAAACTCAGTCTTGGGTTTTGTTTTTTAAGATAGAGGTGCCCATATGGTGCCTTGGTTTTCAATAGCTTCTCTTTGTGTGTGTATTAGAATCAGCTGAAAAGGCACTAAGATCTAGGAGTGGAATGCTTTGGTTTGTGTAGTGTGAGCTTGTCCTGATGGGCTCGTGACACCTGCTATAAATAATACAAGACACTTCAAAGATTAATCTGTTCTTTAAGATGGAGGCAGATCTGTAAGTAATACCTTTAATGAAAAGGCACTTCAGTAACAGATGTAATGGGTCAGTTCCTGGGGGAGAGCGTGACAGGAAATCCTTTCTGATGTGCTTATGCCTGGTGATGGTGAGTAGCACTATTTTATTGGGAAACTCTGTAATTTTTGACCATAGTCACTTCTGGTTTTCTGGCAGTTGTGTGCAAGAACTTCTGCTGTTGTGGTGTATGTTCCCATTCCCAGTCCAAACTGCAAAACCAGGCAGGGTGATTGTCAGTATTGACTGGAAACATCGGTGGCTTAAGGCTATAAAAGATCTCTAAAAGTCCTTTAACTGCACAAGAACAGAGAGATTGATAGACCAGACCAAAAATGTCAGTCTGCTGCAGAAAAAGTGGTCAGCTGTTACTGGAGTTGCAGCAAGAGAAGAACTTCCCCCTTGGAGATCACAGCCATAAAAAAGGAAGAAGGCACTCAGTTTCCTCACTAGTGCCAAAGTCAGCTGTTTTCCCTTTTGCTTCTCAGTTCTTCTCTTCCCAGGATGTGAGGCCATGGCTGAGGGATTGCTGCTGGTGCAGTTCAGGCACGGCTGTGCCTGGCCAGCCCTGACTCAAATGCAGGCTCATTCCCCTCTGTTAAAGTGTACAGGAGTTACCCTTGGGGTACCTTGCAGGGAGGCACTCAAGATTCTGCAGGTCTGAGCCCTTCCTTCCCTTTCAGAACGTGTAGGAAGCACTCTTGGCTGAGTAGCTGAAGTTTGCAGTGTGCTGAATGGGACAGAGGGTGTCATGCAGCAGAGGCTGGACCCCAGGTGTTTTCTGGCTTTGTTAGAGTTGGTGTTTGTCTGAGAGTCAGTACCTGCCTTCAAAGGTGGATTCAAGTAAGAAGTGTCCTGTGGTGTTATGTAAAAACAGGTGCCTGTTGAAACGCCACTAGTTAAGGCTGAAAAACCTGTACCAGCTAGAGCTATTGATCTAGAAAATGTGTGTTTTAAACTGTGGGGGAAAGCAAGTGCTGAGCTGTTCAGAGGATGTGGTAGATCCTGCAACCTGAGTGATTACATCAACGTGCTGCTGCTGTAGCTCAGCCAGAAGACAGGGCAGATGCTGTGCATGGCTTGGAGAGAGGCAGGGAGTGTGCTTATACAGACAGGCCTTCTGGCCCTGACCCCAGTGCAGCTCAGAGCATTTCACTGGGGAAGTGCTCTTGGCAATAGCTTCAAATTGGTAGGCTCTTGTTGCTATTATTTTTTCTTTTTCTGGAAGTTCATAGAATATGCTGAGTTGGAAGGGATCCCTCAGGATGATCTAGTCCAACTCCTGGCCCTGTACAGGACACTCCAAGAATCCCACCATGTGCTTGAGAGCATTGTCCAAACACTTCTTGAACTCAGACAGGCTTGAGGCTTCTGGGATGGTCTAGAAAAGAGTTTTGAAACAATCATTTGCACATATAATATTTAACTTTAGCCAAATTTTTGAAAATGAGCAGTCTGTTGTTAGTTGTTTTTAAGTGACCTCACTTGAATAGTTTTCTTAAGTCATCGGATATGCCCAGCTGGAAGTACCCATTGTGAACTCTTCCCTAAACCAAAATACTCTCCACAGAATCCTAGTTTACTCTTGGATCCTCAGTTTCTGTTTTAGGCTTTGAAAAAAAAAAAAATTGTGAGGAGAACTGTGGCATCTTGATTACTGTGAGGCATAATACTGCACTGCTCGAAGTGTAGGGCTCTTCTCAGCATCTGTGAAATGTTCTGGATCAGGGGATCCCAAGGCTGAGTAACTGTATCTAGTAATGTTGTGTCATAGTCTCCTTTGCCCCATGCCTGTGTTTCTTCCCAGTTGTCTTTAGAACAAGTGTCAAGATAGGAGGGAAAAATTTCAGATTGCTGGTTTTTGAGTTGTCATGGAATTGATAGTCTATTGCTTCAGGAGAAAGGAGACAGGGAGGCTGGGTGAAAAGCATAATATTGGAAATATTCGTGGGAGCCTGAAAGATCAGGTTCATATTCTGGAAGGTTACACGGACTGTTTCTGTTAGAGGAAGAGCTCAATCCTCTTTGACTTCTCAAGACCTTAAACACAGTTCTAGTTTACTTCCATGTCCTGGAAACCTATTTTGTGAGGAATGCAATGTGCAGCTACACTCAGAACAGAAAAGTTGTTGAAGGGGCATTGAAAAATATTAGAAGCTGTTAATGGTTCATAAAAAAACTTTGATTTTAAACTATCAGGTCAGTTGTCCTGTTCCTTTCCTGATTTGATGGTGTGCATGATTTTTAGAGAGGTCCATCTGCTTTAGATCACCAGGAAAGGCCTTGTTTGTGGCTGTGGAATGCTGTAACTGATGGAGTAACCTAAAGGCCATCCAGAGGATTTCTGCTATCAGAAATACAAAGTATCTTTTGCACTATGGCACGTATTCATGTTGCTGAGTGAAATCAAAGCCATTTCCAACTTAAAATACACAGTGTTGAGGAGAAGTGCACAGTGTTGGTCTGTTATTTGAATTGGTGTCTATTTTATTGCAGTCATGTGTGATCTTGGGGTTAATAAGCTGGCTTGAGTACAGTCGATCTTTAGGCTTTTTTAATGGTATTTAGTCATAAAATGTACAAAGTATCTCCAGAAGCAGCCTCTCTGAAGTGGGTAATATGCCCCTGGTGCCTGTAATTGCATTCCTGCCCTTGTCCCTCTGGAGCACTGCTGCCTCTGAGGGGTGACTCCTGTCTCACAGGCCGTGCCTCTTGCTTAGAGCTGTTCCTTGCATCTCACCCATTCCTCACTGGTCAGTGCTGCTTTCTAGGTACAGACCTCAGTTTTAATGTGTGTTCCATCCTTCCCTGCACTCTCAGAATGTCCTGGCTGCTTGTAGTCCTGTTGTCTGTTCTTCTCCCAGCCCTGATGTAGAGAGAATTAAACTGAGTTGCACAATCTTGTCAGCTTTATGGCTTCTAGTTGACATTTAAGGTTTGGCTAAGTTCTGCTTTTAAACTATTTTATGTTGCCAAGTACACACTGAATCATTACAGGCACTGACTTTAGATACCCTGCTGTGGAATTATCTTTTTAGCTTGGAGAATGCAGCCTGGCTGCTTTACTTGTGGTCACTTTCATTTTCTTTTTCTCTGTCTTTTGTTGTTGGGGATAACTAACTACTCAGGAATGTTTGCTTTCCTGTTATTTAACAGAAGAAAAGTTCTTTTTAAAAACTGTAAAAACATTCTCTTGATCTGATGATTGTAAAAGCCAATTCCTTCAAAATCTGGGAGAGAGCCTGTGATGGGCCCTGTTGGGTTTTTATTTTCCTATTCAGCAGTATTCAGTTGCTTGGGAGAAAGGGTGAGGGAAAGGACCTCACACTGCTGCAGCTTCACTGCACTGTTAACTACAGTACAACTGCTGGATAGGCACTGTAGTGGATCTCAGGTTATGCCAACACTGAGGCTTTTTCCAGAACTGGAAGATGAGACAAGTTTGATTAAAACTGTATTTATTCTGACATCTCTCACAGCGTTCTTCCTGCCACAGGTGTGGTTTTCATTTGTTGTTATGATGGGGTTTTTTGTTTGTTGGGGGTGTTTTTGACTTGAGTTGTAAGTTTTGGTTTTGGTTAAAATCTTGTTTTCTTCAATTATGTGCATGTCTGCTGAGGGAATATACTCTAGAAAAATTGCACTGAGGTGATCAGGTCCTTCCAAATTTCAGTCTTCTGCTGTTACTTCCATTATTTCAGTCACAAATGCTGTGTGGGCTTTGGTAAAAGGCTGCTCAGGATACAGGTTTTCTATAGTTATTCACAACTATATTTAAACTTCATGTAAATATTCTTAATATAATTTAATTACATTCACTGGTTAAATATACAAGGAATTAAAAAAAAGGCACCAGCAAAACACCTGTTTAGAGAGCATGTCTGATAGTGTGAGCAAACCTGAGGATTTTTGGTTCCCAGCAGCAGGCTGGAGATCTTTTGAACCTTGTGAGTGAAGCAGACTTTGAATACCTTTTTGAGAGTGCTGTGAAGAGGACAGGGAAGAAGAAAGGCTCAATCCAGCAGACTCGGGCAGATGCCACGAGTGGAATTTGGAATTCCTGACTGGGAGAGCTGGGACTTCTCCCACCCTAGCAGCAGCTGCTGAGCAGGGAGTTGCTCCCTGAGCCCCACAGAGAGGAGGGATAAGCCTGTAGCAGGGTCCCAAATGAGATCAGCATAGCTCTAGCTGCTTCTGAGGAGTTTTATTCCACTGGTCTGACCTGATTTGTGGACAATAATCAAAACACATTCATCTCATAAAGCCTCATTTCTTAGAAAAATAAAGCACAGCAGGAATGGATTCCCTAATGGGACTGTTTAAAATGGTCTGGTCTCTAATGCCTCATCTGTCACTGGCCCTGAATTTTAGCAAATTTTTTTATTAGAGTCACCATTTGTCTTGAAGAATACTTGTCTGTATTGGGATAATTAGGATTTCATTGTAGCAGTGAGCTGTTCTGGGAGAGAGGAGGGAGCTGCCCTTGTTTTGTTGGTCACCACGGCAGTACTGGTTTGGCTGTGTGTGCAGACAAGGGAGGGAAAACCCCACCAGGGCTCAGGCTGGTTCACCCTGCTGGATGTCCACCCCACAGAGAGCTCAAACTGGTGTGCTTAGCCTTGTTTGCCAGGCTGGGCTGTTGGTGTGAAGCCTTGAGGCTCAGTCTCCTAATTAGAACTGGAATTGAAGCAGTGGTGCTCCTGCAGCAGGGAGGGCTGGTGGTTTGGAGGCATTTCAAGGAAGACAACAGCTAGATACAGGCTGTTCCCATTGCCAGAATTCCTCTGCTTCTGCAGCCAGCCCTCTGTTTAGGAAATGAGGGCTAAAACATAAGGAAATTCAGATAAATCTGTAAATACTGTCATGCCTCTTAGTTGAAAGTGACTTTTAAGGATAATTGCATTTACATATATGTACATATGCTGAGGAAGGCAAGCCAGTGGCTACATGGAGATTTGGGCTTCTCTTGTGAATATGGATCAACAGCTATGCAAAATGCCATCAGGCTGAGGCTGGAGGAGCTGATACCCCTCTTCACAGAAATTAAAACTGTAAACATTCAGTGCTTACTCAGTAGTTCCATATATAATTGTCAATCCTTTTTCTTCTGGAGCTTGCAGGTGAGGTTTAAACATTCTTAACATAGCTGCTGCTGTTGCATTAGCCAGGAGATGATAAACAATCTCTGGCTGGTTTTGTCTGTATGTTCAAAATTAAAGATTCAGGGTGTAGCTGCCAAAGTCCATATTTGTCCCTGGTCTGATGTTTCCATTCAAATCTAAACTTTGAAACTCAACCGACCTCCGTGGCAGAAGGTGGGATAGGATATGAAAATTCCATGTGGTTGGTCAGTGATCTGTGTACTGGATAGTTTTCTCAAGTGCAGCTTCTTTTTGTGTCTTGAAGAGCTTATGGTACAATCAGCCTCTCTCTGATTACCTGGGGTGACCCTTTGACTGTATTTATAAGGTCTAAAAAATGCTGATAAGCCCACATTGAAACACTGTGATGTAGTGTAAGTCTAAAAATGCTCATGTTAAATTGTACTAAAGCTGTGTTCATAGATCTCATTATCAGCCCTCTGATCCTGAGCATTTGACTTAAGATCTTAATGTTTTACTGTGAAAAAGAGGGTTGTCTGAAAAATAATTTGGTTTTAAATAATTGTCAGTGGGAATAATTGACCTTACTATATGGAGTTGGCAGCTGCAGTTATAGCTTAAATGCAAGATGCTGCTTGCAGTATAAATAAACCTTTCCACTTTATTTTTAGAGTGGGAGTGGTGCAGTTATAATCAGCTTTTATGTGGTTTATGCTGTAGAAGAAAATTTATGTTTGGTTACGTTAGTCAATCTACAGTTTGAATATGGAGTCTCTAATTACTCCACATCTCAGGTAAGACACACAAGCAAAAAATATTCGTAGTCTCCCTTATAAAAAGTATTTTTTTTTCCTCTTTTTAAATTTAGTAACTGGCTAAGCAGTGGTTGGGTAAGTGTTCATCTAAAATTAGGTGGTGACATAAATCAACAGAAGCCATGAAGTGTTTGTGTGGCTAATGCTGTAATCACACTGAGATGGGATAGGAGCTCTGAAACAACAGGTACTGTGGGAGGTCATGCAGGCACAGCTCTGCTGAGTGTCCCTTGGAGCTGCCTTGCTCTGCTGCTGGCCTGGGCTGTCCTGTTCTGCAGTGCTGACCCAGCAGGGCTCCCTGTGCCTTGCTTTGTCCCTCCCTGGGCCTTTTCCCTGGATCTGGTGTTGAATATGGATGGCAATTTTTTAATTTTTATTTTTAGTTTAACTTGGCATTTTGCACTACCACAAAACACTTCTGAATAACTCTGTTCAGGGGGAAGGGAGTTTAAAAGAAATTCTATTTAAAGTGATGAGGACATGTGCTGACCAAGAGGCTTGGGCCCTACAAGCTGATGTAGAGGGTTGATTGGAATGGGTTGGGCTGTTGGGTCTGCAGCTCCTCAGGGCTGACCAGAAGCACTGGTAAGTGTTCATGCAAGGTCACTCAGCTCTGTTTGCCTTGACTTTCACTGTACCAGGAGGATACTTCTTGTTCAAGTGTTTTGCTGAACTCCAAATCTTGACTATTTAATGTACCTGCACAAATTTCTAAAGTATGAATTCTCTGGTTGACTCTCTGTCTTCATTTTGGGGGATGCTCAGATACAGCACTTCAGAAAGGAGTCAGGGACTGAAATGGAGTTAAATTTCTGCTGTCATAGGACTGTGCTGAATTTCTGGGTGGTCATGGAGTTGGGAGTCAGCTGGAGCCAGGTGACATCAATAATTAGTTCTACAGTTGTAAAGGGACATCAGTTTTGAGAAGTAAAAACCAGGAACAAACCCCAAACCTTGTGCTTTATCTTGCTCTATAAAGTGGTGTGGTTTCTCGTGACTGCCAAAGCACTGAGTGGTGATTGAGGGCAAACTTGCTGAGTGTCCTTGACTGTTGCTGTTTTCCCTTTTTGCAGGGTTGGCGTGTTGGAGGACACCTTCACCTGTCTTGGTGTTTTGTGTGCCATTGTATTCTTTCCAATTGGGATTCTGTTCTGCCTTGCACTGAGGCAGAGAAGATGCCCTAACTGTGGGGCAGCTTTTGGCTGAGGGGCTGAACGTGGACGTGCTTTCAGAAGCTACAACTGTTAGCATACTCTTTCTAATGTAAATGTCATGTACAATCATTTTATTTGCTTCAGACCTGTTTTGTAAAGTGTGAAGGATTTTAGTCTCTTGCATGTAATTTAAACTTAATCTTTTATGAGCATGTGCATTGCAAAACATGAAAACCTGACTTGTTTTCCATGTTTAGTGGCACCTGTTGAAAACTAAATAAAACTGCTTTTCCTTTTGCAATCCTCAACTTGTGGCTGGGTTATTAAATATGTTACTGACATGTCTGATCCCATGTAGTCTGAAAGCAGAGTAGTAGTCCTAGCTACAGTGAAGGATAAGTATTTGCCAGAATCCTTATGATGATGATAAAGCCTTAAGGCTGTACATGTTCAGGTTATTTGAGGGAAGTGTTGCAAGCACTGTGTGTGCTACCACTATGCTGACAGCTCCTCTCCCCCACTGAAGGCACAAGTAATAACACACAGTCAGAGCCCTGTTTTAATTAGTGAGGGTTTTCCTTCATGCAGTAGCTGGTGGTTCACAGACAGCAGAACCTTCTGCCTGCAGCAGGAAGAGGTTGGGGCACTGCCAGCTGTGAGCTGCCCTGAGTAAAGGCTTTTGCATCTTAGATTGTTTAATTCTGACACTGAATTACTGAAAGCTCAGACAGGCTAGGCTCAGGTGGGCTCAGGTGTAAGTCACCCCTCAGAAAAGCTGGTGTTTCAGGTGGGGATGGTGGATGTTTATGCAGGGCTCTGGCAAACTGTCCTCAGCCTTGAACTTGGAAGGCAGGGTGAGAGCAGCCAGCACATGCTCATATACTATTTTTTGATATTAAGTAACTGAAAGGCATTTCACATGACTCGAATTCACTGTTTATAGTAGTAGAAGTAGGCACCACTAAGTGAAGGAGCCAGAGGATGCTGCAGGAAACATGTGCATGTGTAAAATAGAATGATTTAGAGTAGGGATTTCTCACAGGCAGCAGTCACAACACAGACTTCAGAGCAGGTGACAAATACCCCCAGAGCTGGGCAGTGATGAAGCACCCAGTGCTGATTCAGAGTCAGTTCCTGGCATGCTGGGCTCATTTCTGAGGTGGTTATTACTGCAGGAAAAGGCTTTTGGACACGCTGGCTCCACTGGAATTGCCACATCTGAGTCTGAGGTAACAAACTGCTCAGCTCTGCTGTGGCTGAAGGTAAAAGCTCAATTTCACTTAACTCAGCTACGGTGCTGTGCCAGCACTCAGGCCTTTGCTCAGCTCCTTAACCAAAAATTTTCAACTTTAAGCTGTTTTCCTTTTGGGGAAGCTACAGTAATGGAGGAACTTCAAAGGCAGGTTTTTATATTGGCATTTGAGAAAAAATCATGGCACTGCTTTATTATGACCTTTTGTAAGACTAAAGTTTGACAGCACTTTTTAAAGATGAAATTATCACTGAAGTATGTATTGACAGTATAACATTAGACTGAAAATGAGTTTCTGTTGACACTTGAAATTTGTGTGTGAACATTAAGCAAGGCATTACAACTTCTCTATTCTTAAGGGGATAAATATTTATTTATAACCTAAGGTATCTTTCTTACACAAAATAACATATAATCATTTATACAGGCAATTCTCTATTCTGGAATAAGGCCGTTGTTACATTGTTCTGTTTGAAAAAAAAAAAATCACTTGTCTCCTTTAGTAGGTGGCATATGCAGGCTTATATTCTAGAACTTACCATTGCAGCTTCCAAGGAATGAATGCCAAAGATTCTGTGAGCTATTACTTACACTGATTCACTAAAGTATCCAAACTATCTCCAGTATTTTCACAATTCCTACTACAAAAAAAGGCATACTGTAAAATCAAGCCCAAGTGCTCAAAACACTAGCCCAAAGCAATTACCTCGTTAGAAACTATAGGTTTAAAAAAACATCAGAGCTCCATTCCAACATGTGTCTATTGTACAGTAATTACATTTAAATAAATTTTTAGGACAAGTTGAGATAGTAATTGTCATTGCTGGAACTGGGTGTTGATGAGGAAGAAGCACACGTGTGTTCATCGGATAATCGGTGCTGATCTGTCATTTGTTACTGTGGGTCTGAGTTTCACTGTTGCAAAGGGGTTTTCTCCACTGAAAAGAAATGCATAAAGTCACTTGAAAGCTGGCTGCAATCCAACCCCAAATTTATTCATTCACGTCCTTCAACCAAGCTGTCATCAAACAGTAAGTTATGGTTCTGAGGCTCAGGGATTCTGTGCAACTCTTAGTTTCATTTCAGTTTTTAAAACGAGGTTTAATATGAAGAGTCACTTTCCAGTGATCCAAAAATTTGGGACGTTAATGTCCAGTTACATCTGGACTTCTTTAAAGAGCCCCCAGTCTTCAAAGATTTTTGCTTTCAATCCTCAAAGTCAGTTAAAGAAAGGTCCTGCTCAAACTACTGCAGAAACATGTTTTTCTGAGAAGGGCCCCTCTATTGTACTGCACTTGATGCCATTCTTGAGGAAAGTGCAACTAATTTTAGCCATATTGTTCTAGCAGTGCCTGAGAAAGGTCACAGAGAAATTACTGATAAACATCCTTATTTCCCCTTATAATCAATAAAATAACAAGCCAATATAAAAATCAACACAACTAAATCAGTGTAAAAGTATTTTACCTTAGAAAAGGTGGTTTTATAATGCCATTCATGTCAGGTTTCTGCAAAAGAAAAAGATATTTACATGAATTTATAGAAATATGCCGCAGGTGATCTCACTGTCCTGCCAGGGGAAGGAGACCCTGTCCTTAGTCTGTATGGCCAGTTTGGTTTTAACACTTCAAATCTCAGTGCTGAACCAAAGCCTGTCAGGCTTTCCATTCCAGGCACACTGGGTTTCAGGGCCTCATTCAGCAGGTTCTGAGCTCATGCTTGGCTTGTGATTCCAATGAAATTGCTCAAGTACATCAGTTGTGAATAGACTTAGACCTTAGAATTAGGCCTAATTAGCCATTAAAATTAAGAAAATTGAACAAATGCCTCAATTAAATTTTACTGAACACCAATCTTCCTCAAAGATATTTCAATGACTAAGTCTTTCTTTTAATAGCTGACACCATTGTGCATATTACTGTCTAGTGTAGCACAGCATGAACGATTTCACTGGCAAGAACCATTCCTCATCTTTCCTTCTTGAAACCCTGAGCTGCTTTTTCTGTGTGTTCTGAAACAAAAATAAGATGCCTTGAATAATTTCCTGCTCCTGTACAGGAGTCCCAGTGACTGTTTTACACGTCTGTAAATCCTGGATGAGTGTACAAGCCAGCCCAGTAGAATGTTGGGCTTATTTCCAAAGCCTATGGAGGCATGGGGGTTGGGGACTTGCATGGAAGCAGGAAAGACAAGGAAGTTCTGCAGGAGTGAAAATAAATAGTGACTTTGGAACAAAACACTTGGTTGCAAGTGCAGCATCTCTCCTCTGCAGTTGTCCTAAGATGGGGTCACAGCAGCTGCTGAGGAGGTGCCTCAACAAAAGTGGTCATTGTTCTATACTCCAGAATTTCCTATTTATTTTAATCTTGCTTTCCCTGTGGAAATTTAGATTATCAAAAAAGATGTATTTGTTTTCCACTCCTAGGAGCTATCAGTTTCCATTCTGGCTTCCAAAGAGATTGTGCTGCTCTCATTAGAGCTCTGCCAACTGACTGATCTGCCGTTCCTCTTGGGTTTCTGCTTCAACAGGAATGTTAGTCCACAAGCCTTAAATTTATTCCTAAACCCCCTGACCTAACACCACAAACCAAAACAACCCTGAAGGTGCCTGTTCCTGAGAATGGAGTGACTGCAGCAGAACAGTGCAGGGATCCTGAGACCATTGCACACATTCCATAATTCTTTTAAGCTCTTTAGTCAGTCACCTGGTGCCAGGGCACGGAACTCTCCGTGCTGGATTGGCACCTTCCAAGGGCTTGGAGCACAATCACACTTGAAGGCCATGTTGATCCTGCTCGTCTCAACAGCTCTAAAATCACTGGAGATGATGGATTTGTACTGCTTTCTGTGAGAATTTCTTTCCATGAGTCAGAGGACTCTTTCCATGACTCTGACAGAGTCCATTGCTGAGAACTTTTGCTGTACAAATTCTCCTGCTACTGTCAGTTACATCCCTGACCAACTTTCTCCCTTCCTGTTAGGATGCATGGACTAAAATGCCAAACCCCCAATATTCCTGAAGACAGCTGGGTCAAAGGGCTGAAGTCAAGCACAGGTAGGTCAGGTAGGAGATCCCAGGGCCCCGTTGAAGAGCCCAGGGTGGAACATTTGGGTTCCCTGGCCTGGGCACTCACCGGGCCTGCCTGCTCCCCTCTGTCACTGGGAGTTTTCACTGCAGCACCTTTGGCAGGCTCTGTCCTTCTGTCTGTCTGTGAAGCCCCCAGGTAGTCTGGTGGTGGGAGGACAACTTCCCCCTTCTCCACGAGGTTCACAGAGCTAACACTTCGGATTGGTGCAGGGCTGCAAGACAGAACCCAACAAAGACCATCCTCAGATGCCAGAATTCATCTCTCACTGCTTTTAGCACCAGGAAAGCACAGAAATCCATGAGCTGGAAGTTGATAATGGGGCACAGTGTCCTGGAGTTAGTGGGACTGAGTTAAAGCTACTTCTTGGGTCTGTGTGTAACCATAAAATCACATTAACATAATTAAGGCATTGTACTACAGACTGTTAGAGTATTTTCTGTACACGTTACTGAACCTTAAAGAACATGAGCACAAAAATAACATTTTAAATAAATGTTAGTGAAGATCTGGGCATTTCTGCAAGTGCCACCCAAAATTTTACCTTGGCACTGGGGCAAAGGCTTTTTCTTCTGCTGATTCATCCAGTGGTCTGGTGTATGATGATGGAAACCATCCTTTTCTGTAACGGGAAAAGTCTTTTATATTATATAAAATTGGAAAGATCTTTCAAAATACAGCAGTGGACAAAACAACAGACTCAGCAAACAGATTAAACTTTTGAAGAAACCAATTTCTGATGATGCCAAATTAGTGTGTAAAACTAAATAATGTGCAGAGAATTTCCTTAGTGAGAGGCTCCAAGTCCCTCATCAGTGACAGCCAGTAAAAAAGGTGGAAAACCATTTACTAATGTCTGCTACCACAGTCTGGTGAGACACACTTTTACTTCATGTTCAAGGTGGGTAATGTATTGATTATCTTACAGTCTGGTTGTGTCATGCTCCCCATAAAGCCAGCCATCCTTCTCCTCAGCCACCAGCAGGGTGATGATATCCCCCTGGGCAAAGCTGAGCAATGTCTTGTTACTTCCAGCAGTGTGTGGGAAGATTGTCTTCACTTTTTGCCTCTTCATTATATTTAGTCCTGTGGCAACAGAAGTTGAACGTGATAAACTGGCATCATCTGAATTCTCTGTCAAAAAAAGGAAAAGAAACCAAAGAAAAATTAGACACACAGAAATAAATGCAATTATCTGAGAGGAAAAAAAATAAAAGGAAAACTCAAGTGCAAATCTGAGTTCTGAGACTTTGTACTTAGACAACTCTCACTGCCAGTGTTTCTTATCACCATGAAGTTCTTAACTGCATGTGCCTTTATATGCACACACCCAGCATAATAAAATGGAACCAACAGGCATAAAGTTGTAAGTTTTAACTGGCTACTTTCTTCCTCTTTTGACATGAAAAGTGCTAAACAATCACAGCTGTAAAAGGCCTTTGAAAATTTTCCCTTCCGAAAAAAAGGAACTGTGTATAATATCCAACTTTCACTTTCAAATGTGCCTCAGCACTCAGCTTCAGCACTGGGGAGACTTGCAGATACTCAGCACTTTCTAGACACCATATGTTTATCAGAAAAAAAATAAAGGAGGGCTTAAAACTGTGTGTTATTTGACCATACAAGGAAGAAATTTTTAAGGAAGAAATGCTGGAATTTCTACTACACGTTGAAGAGTTCTGCATTTCTTATGCTGTGATCTAGGCCTAATTCTGTCCTATATCATAGAAAGGGAAAAAAATCAATATATTAGACACATGGCAAGCAAATCTTACTAGGATTTTAAATTTCAGGAAAAGTAGACTTGCATTTTACTGCAAACCATTCTCTTCTAACACATCTCTGTCCTGTTAGGTAAATGATATAAATCCTTTGTAAAGACCATTTCCTACTCCTCTATACATCCTGGAATTCACATCATTGTAGTAGAGGAGAAGCCCTGAGGTAATTCTGAAGGCTGCATTCACACTTACCCAGTTTGCAGGGAAGGGACACTCACCTGCTGAGTGATTCAGTTTTTCAGAAGGTGCTTTGGGACCTGTTGTAGGATTGTTGAACATATCCACGAGTGGGCTCGTGTACGCCCTGCCCGTGGGAGCTGGGGGCACTTTGGATGCATTTTCTTGATGAGGATAAAAATCATTTCCAATCTGGAGTCACAAAAACAACAGTATCACAATACTGAGGTGACAGCAATAACTTTTTTGCAAGATTGAATTCTAGAGAGCAAGGCTTAAGTATTCCTGAACCATACACATTTAAACATGACATAAAGCCCACATATTCCTATGGAATTGCTGATCAATGGTTTGTAAGAGGCTTGATAAACACTTGCTAGTGGGAAGGCTACAACAGCCTTTTTTTTCTGCAAATACCATAATGATCTCCAGATTTTTCTTGTTTAGAAGTTTTCTATAATCATTTAGAAATTCAACAACTGATGAGACAACATGGAAATGGGCAGAAATGGGAATTTCACCTGTACTCCAATAAGCTAATAATCATGAAGGGAAGAAGGAAAGAAACTAGAAAATAACATTTTGCTTAAGTTTACATTGAACTACTGAGTATGTAATTATTATTACTTACAGACAACAATGCAGGAAATGGAATGGTTGGCACAAAAGCAGCCCTGAGGCTGAGCTCTGCAGGAGAAGCCCTGAGGACTGAGCCTTGTTTGGACGTGTGCCTCTCCCTTTTACACTGTGTGTTTTTCCCATGGCAGAGCTTCAGTTTAACGATTTTGGTTCCATACCCAATCCCAGGATATTCCAGCTCAGACACACTGTGGATTCCCTCCCAAATGCTGAGGTCCAACAGAACCTCCTGAAGCCACTCCACACCCACTGAGGAGACCCCATGACCACGAGGAACAACGTACCAGGGTGTTTCTCTTTACCATCGGTGAAGGCTGCGGCGTTCCCGACACCGGGGTGGAACCAGGGGTCCTGATTTCATCTATCATCATCCTGACTTTTTCAGGCACTTTGGTGGCATCACTACAGATTTCCTCCCACCCTGGCAGCTTGGATTTTAGGAAGTCTGCGCACTGCATCCAAGTTAAGAGATACTCGTCAAAGACAGGCTTCTTCATAAAATTGCACAAACCCACTGGTTAATTTTCATTACACCAAGATGTTTACACCAGCAAAATGGAAGCATTTTCTAAGATTCCTCTAAGGAACACCTCTTTGAAACAAATAAGATGTAAAAACAACTCTTTTGCAGGGTCAGATACTGGAAGTACCTGATCAGTCCATGTAATTTTTTCTTAATACATGATTTTTAAAAAGTCACAGTAACCCTTGATTTTTGCTACAATACATTTCATAGAACAGCGTATTGTAAACATTTCCTATGAACTGATCACAACACTTGTCTGGCACTTCACTCTTCCTTAGCTATTTCTGGCAGTCTGGTTTACATGCTGCAGGAAATACTCAACATCTCCTGTGTGCCTGGATTTCAGGAGTTTCATTTCTGTTCACGCTCACACCACTGACCTGAACGTGGTAGAAGTGCATGTGCTGGGTAAAGCTGCAGTGCTTGTCAACCAGAAAACAGAACCTTCTTTTCTCTTCAAGCAGAGCTTCTCTGCAGCCTTCTGCAATAAACCTCTGAATATCACTTTGTCGAGAGCTCACAGTTTCCAAATACTGAGGGAAAAAAGGAAAAAAAGAATCACATAGAGCCTCTGAGTTTTATTTGACGCTATATCCAATTAGTTAAGTAAACTCTAAAAGCCTTAGAAAAAGCTTTTGGAAAGACAGGATGGGAGAGGGTAGCTCTGCTCCTAAGTCCCTCTCTTTTCCTGCACACCCTGATCTCATCAGGTAAATGTGTATTGTCCCTCCAGGCAATCAGCAGCCTATTTAGGGTTTGTGAGGGGGGTGTGTTCAAATTAGACTAATGACCTTTGTCTGCTCCACTGCAGCTGCATTTATTCACACAAAGCTGTGATGAATCTCTGCTTCATTTAGAAGGGGGGGGAAATGAGTTACTAAAAAGACTAAACTATATTTATCTGAGATTACGAGGATTCATGGCTAAACTGTGATTAAATGCTAATCCTTGAACTCTCAGACCCAGAACCTTAAAAAAACTGTTATGAATGTAGATTAAAAAATAGGTAGTAAGAAATAGGAGCTACTGTTACCTATGTTTACTATACTGTGTTTATACACAAAGCTTTATTTGAAAATTAAAATAGAAAGATAAGGAGGAAAAAAAAAAATATAAGCCAGCACGAAGTACAAGTGTCATGCAAATAAAAATATCAATGGCAAGTATTTTCAGAGAGACACATGACAATGAGAATCTGATTTACTAATTTTAAAACAGTTTCTCTTTGGTGTCTTGCCATTTCAGATTTCACCTCAAGATGGCAATGCTGGATTACAGGCAGTAGGAAAGGCAGTAACACAAACTGGCACAGCCTACTTTGGGAAATTATAGCAAGTTTCTGCTGAATTTGCATCGTTTAGCTGGCTCCCTGTGTAAAGCTCTGCATAAAGGTGTAGTTACAGAGGTACTTTTAAAAAAATCAGTTCTTGGCCAAGGGATGAAATCTAGGAACCAGAGCAGAAGTGTCTGAACACATTCAGTGGTGCAGTGAGAGTTCAACTGCAGCTGCAGTTCACACTCTAGCAGTGCCTTTAATACAAACCAGCTTTGAGGAACCATTAACATTTTCTGTTCACCAGTTCTGACACAGAGAAAGGAACACACGAGACACAAGGCACTGACCTCCATTTCTTTGTGCTCGTACTTCGTTACATTTCGCGCTCCTTGGCTTTTCCTTCTGATTTTTTTCAGCTCAGCCTGAGACTTCTCTAAAGAATCCAGTTTGCTTCTGTGCTCCGTTTGGTACCTTTTTAAAGTTGCCTGCAATCAAAGCATTTACAACATCTCACAATGCACTCAGCCACGTAGCTGGGTAAGGGATAAGAAGCGTTGCTGTGATCTCTAAGATCTCCCACACACCAAATGGGTTCAGCAGCTGCTGTAGTTTTAAGGAGATATGAAGTCATACAGGGGTTCCCTTTTTAACTTAAATTAAGCATGAAAATTTTGGCCATCTCTATATATCTAAAGTTTATTTCGATTAAAGCTCGTATCAATTAATTAAATATTGGGAAAAAATGTCTTAAAAAATTCTTTGATTAGCAATAGACAAATAAAATAGGAGTTTTAGAATTGAATGTACTTACAGTCATGTATTTTACATCCAGGTCTGTTTTCTTCTCCAGTTCAGATATAATTTCTTTATGAAATTTTTTGAACTTTAAAAACAAATTAATTAAGGGTTATTAAAAATTGGCAAAAGTAATTTATAATTTCACAAGCAAAATGAAATAGAAGAAATAATTTAACTTACACTCTCCTCTAGACTGTCATTAAGTTTCTTGTGTGTTCTTGAGATTTCTACCAGAACTTGGCCTGTTGATAAACATACAACCATATTGGTTTCTTCCTTAGACTTCTGAAGTTAGTTAACAAAGAGCAGAAATAAAATACATTTAACTAATATACTCATTAATGGTTGTATTTAAGAGGGACAGGAAATTTCTTGCTGTTGGCCATCACAGCAGCTGAAATAAATAATTCACTCTGGCCACAGACAAACCAAGCAGTTCATAAGTGATAGAAGAACTAATCATGCATTGTTATGCAAAAGGGACATGGAGTGCCAGACAAAATAAATACTTCCTTCTCTCCAGAATAACCCCTGTTGGTTTAGTAGCAGCCTCTTTTCATGCCAAGTCAGAGAATAGCACACAAGTTGTTACTACCCAAATAGCTGCTATCCATTTCTTAGTCTGAAAATCAAACCTCAATGTTTATTAAGTTACAGCACCTTCAGAGCCAACAAAGCAACCTTTCAGTTCCCTGGCAGCACACCTGCTAAAACAGACCTGATCCACACAGGAATTCCCACCTGTGCAGCATTAACCAAGGGCCAAGGCAAAGCAGATTCCTCAGCATCCTCACAACAGGCCCTGAATATCCCGTTCTGCTCTGCTGTCTCCCAGCACAAACTTACACAGCTCACTCTGAGCATTGAACGCTGAACTGCTCCATTTTGCTTGAGGAGGATATAGAGGAAACATCCTCAATCTTTTGGGTGTGGTTTTATGTGCAAGGCAGTGTAAGGCTGTGGGCTGGTGCTGCCCTGCCTGCAGCCAGCCACATCACCCTGCTCATGGCCACATCAGCCCCACTCCCTTCCGTGCCCTGGCAGGGGCAC
Source organism: Monarcha castaneiventris obscurior (assembly GCA_026261815.1). Classification (NCBI taxonomy): domain Eukaryota; kingdom Metazoa; phylum Chordata; class Aves; order Passeriformes; family Monarchidae; genus Monarcha; species Monarcha castaneiventris. The sequence continues at coordinate 13,229,270 of JAMPIT010000856.1, read as the reverse complement.
AGCCAGCAGTGCCAGCCCTGTCTGGGAGATTGCAACACACTGCTGAGGGCAGCAGCTGCCAGGGCCCAGCCTGATTTCACCCACATCAGAACAGCCCAGTGTTACCAAAACTGCAAGTGCTGGGACCACGATCAGATCCCCAAACCTGCATGGGGAAGCTTTGACCGAGATATGTTTTCCTGGCAGTTTGCATGGCAGGACTGGCAGGTTTGGTTTGGCAGCTGATTCCCTGGCACGCCTCCTCCAGTGATCCTTGCATCCCTTGAGCACCCTTGCAGCTGTCCCAGCTGGATTTGCCACACAGGTACCTGCAGTTGTGCTGTCCTCATGCCCAGGCAGGGCTGCAGAGTGACCCCAGTTCTGTAATTCCTGCACTGTAACCCTGACACTGGCACTCACTGCATGTGTGTCCCTCCTATTTGCCATCCTATGCAATTCTAGTTTCCTTTTTTCAAGTTAAAAAAGAAAGGATGCATTAACTGCTCAACACGCTGCTGTATGATGTTTTCTACCATCCATATTCTTTGAGAACTCCTGAGTTAGTCAGCAAAGACTTATCATCCTAAAGTGCTTCAGATCCTTCAGCTGCTCAGGAAAACTCCCAAAAGATGCCAGTAATTAAAAAATCTGGCTCAATAAATGAATGACAAAACTCTTGATGAGAATCTTCTCCTTTCTCATCCAAGAAACACACAGACATCCAAGTCTGTCTCCCCACAGTGCAGGTTGGTGACTTGGTAACCTTCTCACAGAAGGCAGAAGCATTCCCACAGTGCCTGGATATGTGTTACCACCTTTCTCCCTGCTGATTTGTCATTTTCCAGTTACATCATCTCAAAATCCTAGTTTCTTTGCAATGAGAGCCACATCTCCTGTGAAGCAGTATGACACAGCAGATCTTCAACTAAATCTTATAAAATGTGGGTCTGCATTGTTGTTTGTGGGAGAACATCAGGTGGTACAGGAAGAAACACACACCTCTCCTGGTTTTTCAGGAATCCCTCTTTGTGCTCCAGTGCCCTCCCCTACTTCTCTTTGCACAACAGACTGCAGGACACTGAGAGGAAAGAATCAGAGAACAGACAACCCCTTGACCAGCAAGAAAAGGAATTCACAGGATGGGAGATGGCAGAGACAGAGGAGTGCTTTATTTTTTTTTTTAAATATGTTTTTCTGAGTTTTGTAAAATGTTTTTAAATATGTTTTTCTCAGTTTTTCTGAGTTCTGTACAGCCCACAGAGTGCTGTGCTTTTTCTGTTCATATGTAAAGCTGCTGGTGACTACAGCAATATAAATGCTATGAGAAGTGAGAGATGCTATAGTAATTAGCTGTCATGTGCAAGAGAAAAGTAAATACAATTGGTTACACAAACCCTTGAAGTAACGGAGGTGAGCAGTGTTATTTTAAGGCTCCAGAAGTGAAGGCACTTCTGTGTCTGTTTCACCCACTCAACTCAAAAGATACATTTCAGACTGTAATGAGCTTTTAAAGTTAGAAAAGTTTTGCGAATACTTATCTACAACTTAAAAAGGAAAATGCTGATAAAAGAAAGCAGGAAAAAATATCGAGAAATACAAACGAAATTACAAAGTTTGTTTGGTTTTATGCACACAGACTAGAAAGCTGTTTGGGAAGTTACAGAAATTCAGGGCGAGAACTGGAATGGCCCTCACTATAATCACCCTTATAGATTCCTGTGCTTTTAAAACGAACTCCTTCTCCCTCTGTGTAAAAGCCCCACTCAGAGCAGCGGCTGCCGAGGCGGAGCCCTGAGCTAATCCTTGGCAACGCCGCCGCAGCCAAGGCTCGACTGAGAGACATCCAACAAGGCTGGGCATTGACTCAGCTCCCTGCCTCCCTCCTGCCTCCCTCCTGCCTCCATAAAACCCCATTCACCTGGGGCGGTGTGAGTGGAAAACCTGACACACACACACGGGGTTATTTTTGTCTCGCTGCAGCCTCCCAGTCCTTCGGCTTCGGGTGCTCGCTTGGAAACGGGTTTTTTCATCTCTGTTACAAAAAAGTACTGCCAAAACATGTCCTGAAGAGAACTTTGAAAGCTACACTTCCTTCTAAATGGTTTCTGCTGGATTATTTTACGAGTTTATTTTAGAGTGTTCCAGAACACTTTTAAAGAGCGTGGTTAGATGTCAGTGACTGTGTCCCTAATTGCATTTTCTTTTCCTCTCAGCCAGAGACTCCCTGTACTGTGCATCAGGCAAAAGTCATATTTATACTTGTGTATATATATACTTTATACTGGGATCTCCTCCCTGCCACCAGGAATCCACAGGCACTGCATGTACTGGCTCACCCATTTCATTTCCCCTTTCAAAATGTTGATTCAAAACACAGAAAGAACCCATCCATAGTAACCACACTCTGATCAGTTAAGATTTAACTTATAGATCAGATTCTGCACTTTGAATAAATAGAGAGCATTTTTGAAGGGAACATATACCATGTTTCCTTACTGCCAGTTTAAGATAATGGGTTAGTCACATTTAGATGGTTCTCCTGAATTATTTTATACAAGGAGACAAGTTTTTGCAGAAGACCAATGCAGGAAAGACAAAACAACCCCTAGCCTACAGGGAACAGTGTCCAAGTAGAATGGAAATTGACCAACTTCAATATAATATCTGAATTTTAATCACCATGATGAATTATAGAATAGCTCTAAGAAAGACAGGGGATTACTCTGGATTAATAGCAGCATAACCTAAGGCCAGGCTCTTGCAAAAGGCTACAGAAAACTACTTGAGGTGAAGACAAACATGTATTTCTGACATCAGTTAAAATATTCTGCTATATATTAAAGCTGCTCTTGATCAGGTTTTATATATGAGAGCTCATAATACCTGATAACCAAATATTAACCTTGTCATCATTTATTGGCAAACCCCAAACCTATCAAACATAATGACATGACCAGAGCACACGATAACAGGCCACTTAAGTCCAATTTGTGGCAGCCATCCTGTGAACTTGAACCAGTTTTAGGCATCATATTATGCAATGAATTAATAAACCCAAACCCCTGGTCTTGATGATAAACATAACTATTAAAACACTTGTCTTTCAAAGATACTTTTTTTCTAATTTCCATCTCCCCACATCCTCAACATGAAATCTTTGTGACTAAATAAAGTAGGTGCACATTAAATATTTACACTTTGTTTTAGAAAACAAAAAAGTAGTTGTAGATGTTCACAGATACTTGCTCTGATATTTTCCTATTACCTTAGAAACAACAATCTCTTTTGGAAAAGGATTTTGGGGGAACATCTCGAGTATCTTAATTAAACATTTCTCATATGCAATTCTTGAAACCACGTCTCATAATACAGCTATAATCTGATACAGGACCATGAACAGTAATGGTTCCATGGTAAATCTATTTCAGTTTCAAATAGATTCCGTCCACACATAAAAAGATCTTTTCAGCTGAAACTTCACGAATTTGTGGAATACTTTTAAGCTTAACCAAGGCTGTTGGTTGTATCCATATTTTCTATTGAGAAAGTAATACAGACTAGAATTCCACTAATGATACTGGTTTTGTTTAAAAAAACCTAAAATCATGAGCCCAAAGGGTGCAACACTCATTTCTCCATAAAGAGCATCCTTGAAAAGCTGTCTTCCCAGGAGATGAAAATCAAGGAAAGCAATTTCTATCAGAAATACTCATTGTAAGGCCACAACTTCTGCAGCAGTTACACTTCAACCTCACTGTTTGCACTGGCTGATTGTTCAGGTTATTTACCTTTTCACCTTGTGTTGACTGTTCTTGCGAAGTCAAGAAGAATTTGTTCAAGTTAGAAACAAAAATGGAACTCAATCAATAGAGCTCTGTCATAGAAACAAGTATCAACAGCTACCAACAAAATCACTTAAACTTTTAAAATACCAAATAGCTACATTAGAATCAATAAAAGTATTAATTGCATCACCTTACTTGAAATACACTTCAATTTTGTTTAGAGGAGGTTGCTCTTGAACAATTTCAAGTCTCTTAATAGTGAGACTTTCTTAGATGTCTGGGAAGAGGCAAAATGCTTAATTATACCACTCATTTACCTCCTGTTGTCCTGTTTTGTATTCAGGGCAGGTTGATTAACTTTGTGTCTTAGAGATGAAGCCACATAATTATTTATATTAAACAAGAGAATGAAAGGCTGAGTCAAAGCTGCACATGGAGACAGCATGGTCCAAGTGTGTTAGATGCTACTGCTGGCAAGATGCTCTTTCCTCCAAGTCACCCTCTGCCCAGAAAAAAAAGCATTTATGACATGGGAAAGTTAGAAACAAAGTCCTTTGAAAACTGTAGCCCCCAGGAGGTAGTAAAATAGGAAGTTTCAAAGGAATACAGTATAACAAATAAATATGACTGAACAAAACATCTGCTAAGCTTCAAACATGTTAAATTTGTCATTCTGGGATAGGAAGGATTTAACTGTGCAACAGATGCTTTAAGGAAACCAAAAATCTTTAATGGAATTTAACATGAAGGAAGAAAATCATAAAGAAGGATAAAATAATGTAAAACTTGCCCAGCTCTAACTGCACTTTCCTTCTGATACAATTTGTCCAGAATGCTTTGACACACTCCCCCAATCTGTAGAATTAATAGTAATATGCACATAAATCAAAAGGACTAGGTCAAGTCTGCCTTTCCTTACTGCATGAGCAAACATGGAACAGGAAGTCAGGAGTAAATCTCCCTGTAGTTCATTTCACAAAATGGCATTGACACATGACCATTCAGTGCCATTTTGTGAAGGTGACTGCAGAAGGTGAAGGGGGGAGAAAAAAAAAAGGAATAAAGTCTACAATCAAGAAAAAGGGAAGAGATTTTTAAGCTCAGTAAAGTGTTTTGAGTCCACTCTACATGCTAGACACAGTGCCCTGAGGCAGTTAGAACCCTACATAAATAAAATCTGCAAATAAAATAAAAATAGAAGCAAGGAGAACTCCACATTCTAAATGGCATTCTGAGATTAATTTTAAAATATGCAGAGTTCTCATTAAGACTGTGAACAACAGAAATGTTTGCTGTGATATAGCAAGCAAATAAGTTAGTTAATTTAAAACAGATTAAGGGTTAAAGGAAATGAATAATTACTTTACAGTCTCACTGATATGGAAGAGATAAACAGTCCTGCAAGATGCCTAAGGAGTGTAAGTATCTTGCCCCCATGTCCAGACAGGAGCAGTAAGCAATAAATAGGATTGTGCAGGACACTGTTGCTAATTTTGTGACTGGGGCACTGATGGAGTTTGAACTGATGAACTCCCAGTGCTCCACTTGCTCCTTCTCATGGGACTTCACTGCTGTGCTCCTCACATGGCTCCAGAGGGAAAAATGGATTCTAGCCCAGGCTGACTTTTTCTGTGTTCTTTGACCATAATCAAATTTTCATCTGATTCAAGTGAAAAAAACCCAAACAACCCAACCCAAAAACGCCTAAAGCTTCAGCCTCTGTTTTTATCCAGTCAAATGATTTCCTTCCAGGCATATCACAGCCAACACACTTGGCTAGGAGTCCACAGCTGCTTTACCCAGCACACAGAGCTTTCTAGGCACAACGTGCATCTGTTGGACCAAAGGGGACTTCTGGCATTTCACTTTCACAGCAAATGCTGTACACTGAGTTCTGTCCTTCCCAAATATTAGCTTTATTTTGCAATGTACACATTTATCTGCACATATATAACCCACCCATTCAAGTGCCTGTCTGAGTCTCACTGACACATCCTTGGCCATACTCTCTCAAACACTTCCCTGTCCTTGGGTTGCACATTGCTCTCAGCACGGGGAGTAGAATCCAAGAATCCTCTTATCCAAAGATCCTCTTCCCATTTCCTAATTAGACAAACAATGAAGGGATAGAGCACAGTTCACCTCTACTCCAGTAGCCTAGCACCTCTTATGATATCATTTCCTTTTGTAGTCCAGGATCAAACCTTTTTGTATAGACACCTTTTTCTTGGCCTAAAACATCATTGATGATCATGTGAAATAACACAGCACCACATAAGGAAGGACTTTCCCAGTACACAAGACAGGATTTTAATTACTTGAACTAAAGTTATAATTTTTCTTTAAAACTTTGGGATATTTAAATCTTAAAAGAGACAGAATACTCCTCAGCTCTTTATACCTTAGAAAGTCTATGCCTGCTTACAAGCCATGTTCAGTTAAACCCAAGGATCAACTTGCTTTTTAAATATACTTCACTGAGACTAAAATTAATGCCAAATTCTTTCAGCTGGACACAGGTGATTTTAGAAAGTACTACACAATTCATACCATGCTATAAAGTGGGCAATGAGCTGCTAATCCATTAGCTGTTCCCACATAAGGCCAGACAAGAGTGAATAACAGAGATTAACAAGACCATTACGATTTCCAGTTACTCTGAGTTTGTTCTTGGGGTGATGCTCCTACTTTCCTGTTCTAAATGGAACAAAAACATTAGCTCACATTGTATTCTAAAGAGGAATGTGACTTTATTGCAGATTCAGCAAGGTTCAGTCTGCAGTCTAGTTCCCCCATTCCTCCCAAGACGTTTTGATCTCTTAGTCAAAAACATTCAGAGATTAAATTTTTTTTAAACATACTATATCATTGAACAGATGTTAATTAACATTGAATATCCAGCTTGTCTCAGATGATTGGTAAGCACAGAAACTACATTTTAATGTTAAAAAAAGGAAAGGAAAAGCATATGCCATGTAAATAACGCATGAAAAATTACAAACTTGTTTTTCCACCTGTTACTCCATTACTAATACATATGAAGTCTGCTGCAGGCATTTTTTTTTTTTTTAACCCAAACATATAAACCCACAATATATTAAGGTTTATATGTCAGAGACTCATCTTTCATAGGGCCTTGGAAGCCCTGTACACCACAGCTTTTCATACCTGAGCTGCAGTGCTGTGCAGTGACTCGTAATCTTCACACAAGTCAGGTGAAAAGAAAGTAAGTTACAATCCAGCCACAAGCCTGAGCTTGCCTGGATGAAACCCTGCTGGTTTTAGGCAGATTAGTTAAGGAAGAGCATACAAGAGAGCTAATCTCTGTTTTACAGCAGGCCTGGAACAAACAAATCATGCTAACCAGCAAAAATTGAAGTTTTTATGGGTTTCCAGTACCAGAGAGGGTAAATATTTAAGTCATCATTACAAATGTTACATGAAATGCAATAAACTGCCAGGAACCACTGCAGCTTTCATTAACAGCAGTTTGGAACTGCCACTGAGTTTCACAGTCTTAGCAGTGTCCAAAAAAAACCCAAACCAAAAAACCCCACACCCAAACTGAGTCAAAAGTTTTGATAAAAGTCTCTTTTTCAGAAGTCCAAGACAATTGGTTTTAATTCCCTGCCCTGCCCCCTGGGACTGGTAGTGACATCTGCAATGGATACTGGATTATTTGTCTGTTGAGAAATAATTCAGCAGGAAGAGCTGACTGTACAGACTAAATATAGTTAGACTTTCACTAAAGGATTTACAAGCTGGTTACAAATATGACGTTATTTTCTTCACAAAGTTGTCACTGACTTTCCATTTTTCTCTCACTGGGAGGACAATCAAGTACATTTTCTTGACACCAGCTCTCTCTATTTCACCTGGGGCTGCTGGTGAGGAAAGGCTGTGATTGCTCAGCATCCTGAGCTTAGAGATGTGAGAGAGAACAACCTCGTGCCCTGAAGAGGCCCCTGGTGATGGTACCATGCTTGGGTGGGTTCAGAACTGGGGGGAGCACACACAGAGGGCCAGGAATTGCTCTTGCCTGGCCAGACCTGGCCACAAGCTAGGAAACTTTGCATGGACACACAGGTGAGGTCCAGGGTGTCCTCCCCAGGGTTCCCACTGCGAGATGAACGATGCGTGTGAGGCCCCAGTGAAATTTTTGTGTTCCAGTAGAGTGAGAAATTCTTTAAGGATTCCCTTCACTGGGGTCTCAGGCCTTTGAGGCACAGCATGAAGATATTGAGTCTGGCTCATTGCAGGTATTGTGAATACCCATTTTTCCCCAGAGGGTGTGTGCCCAGCAGGACCATTATGGGTTCCTGTGCTGCAGCCCAGTCGTGGCTGCTCCTACAGCTGCAGGTGCCACGACACCTGGGCTGGTGCCATCCCCACCATCAGCCACCCTGGGCACGTCAGGGCCACAGACTTGCAGGATTTATTCCCTACCTTATCACTGACTGAAAACAGGGGAATCAGCTTCAGTTTATAGGGTGCTGTAAGGCTGGGGCAGCTGGGGAACAAGATATTAAAATTGACTGAAAAATATAACCTATTATCTAACTTAATATGAAAAAATAGCTGGAAAAATATCACTGAAATCCTGTGAATCTCTGTCTTCTTTCCTTCCCTGGTGTTACAGTAATTGATCCCAAATGCCTTGTGTATTTTCATAGTCTGTTTCCTCCCATCAGCTATTTCTAGAACCAGAAAGTTTGAAACTTATCTGGAAGTCTTCATAACAAAATTCACAACAATATAATTGTATACAGAACAAACTTGTTTTGGATAGTTCTGTAAGAACAAACTGCAGTATCCATTTTTAGACACATTCTTTTTGTTCAGTAACAAACCCACCTCTTGTTCACGGTGTTTCTTGAAAGTATCATTTCTGGTTTATATTCTACCAGGGAAATATTATAGAATTTACAGCCAAGACTGGCTCATCTCCTTCCACCTTTCTCAGAGCAGACAAGCATGGCACAAACCCAGAATGTTACTGTAAAACTGCAAGATACAAAACCTCATTCCTGTAAAAACCCACAAATACTTTGTATTTCCCTTTCAAGGCAGCTCTCTGTGTAGTTTCCTTTTAGAGCACGGGAATGAAGTGGCTTCTTCAAATGAAATTCCATTATAAATATAGTAGAAGACTCTTTTACTAATGCTGCATAGGAAAAGCTGGCCTGATTCTAACTACTTAAACTGCAGCCTCTAAGCTGCTTTCCCAGAAGTTTCCCCCAGATGAGGTGTGTAAGGTTCTGTAGCTGCTGGCACACTTCACTTTTCTTTCTGTGCAGCACAGTCAATTCCAAAGGCAGCCCATCAGTTCTACAGAGGAGATGGCAGGGATGCAGTGAGGTGGACAAGGTGACAGAGTTCTCCTCCTCAGCTGAAATGAGCTGGGGAAGGGAAGAGTGCAAGGTGTCATCTTTCCAGGTGAAACAGGATTCCAGCTGACTGGGTCAATGTCTGCGTGTTAAAGCAAGCCAACAACTCTCCCCCCTCCCTTTTTTTTAAAATGGAAGTAGAGCTGGCTGCATTCATCCTGAACCATGGAATTTTAGTTCAAGACTTGCTTCTCCAGATCATTTGTAGTGGTCTTTAACCAAAAACTTCTGAAAGGAACTCAAATCTTCCCAAATTCTTACATTTTAGACTGCAGATAAGCATAAGCTCTTGCATACCTGTTTCAAATTAAGTTTTAACACAGTGCAACTATAAAAAATAAGCCTGTAAACCAGAGTAATCTTTCAATAAAGTACCAGTCTTGGTTAGATTAGGGAAGAGACTTTTGTCTCCTCTGATTGTCCTATTAACATACTGATCTTCTGCAGTTTAATTCCATTGATCAAGACCATGCAATATAATATTTTTCTTTCCTCTTCTATTTTGACAAGCAATTAACAGTTTACACTCCTTAGTTCTTGAGCAACAGGCTCTGGGTACAGACCCATAATGTAATTGTGGGTGACTGCTGTAGATACTGTTGCTACACAACAAACTAAGTGGGACTTTACACCCACAATATAAAATGAGATGTAGCTACAGTAACTGGCAGGTGCTGGAGAAGATGGTTGGGAAGATATGAGAAGCAATATTCATGGGCAAGCAGGAAATAACTCCTGGTGCAAGTGAAGGCTACAGAGACAGCCCGTGTTACTAGAGGAGGTTTTATTTAAATTATAAGCACTAAAAATCGAGGTGACAAAGCCTCACAAGCTTTTGTGTTTTGGGCAGGACAAAAACAATTAGCAACACATGAAAGTTACTATTTTAACACCGTGGTGAAGTGTCAATGTGAAATTGCTTTTAGTGCGTGATTGAAACTCAGCGTTTTATTGTGCTGGTGTGGTATGCTGAAATTTGAATAGTATGAAATCTCAACATTTTTAAACATGCAGTTTCTTGCTTTCTATCTTTTCTTCCTGGAGGGATTTCCAAAAGGTGCCTAACAAAAAAGGTATGCAAATTCTGTAGTGCAGAATAGCTTGAACCACATAAATTCAGGTTCTGTTCTTTAAATGCTCGTAGCCAAGTCTGGGGGACTACAAGCTCAGAAATTTAGGGAAACACTAAATTAGAAAGAATCTTGACTGAATCAACTCATCCCTTATTCATAAGGATTGTGTTATGACTGCAGTACATTCTTCTACTTCCTGAATTTGCTTAAATTATTCTGTATTAAAATGATTCAGAGAGCTTCAACCAGACTTGAAAGATAGAGATACTTAGTACAAAAGCTCTGAATCAGCTGGAATATCCAGATTTCCTTTTCATTCTTGCTTCCCTCTTCTGCTCCAATCCCATTCAACAGAAGAAAGCATTTTCTGGCTTGATTTTTACTTGATTTTTTTTTCCCCCATGACTTCTCCAGCTTTTCTGCTTTCTACCCTCTACTTAAAAAAAAAATAAACTCCTTTATTTCTAGTGCATTTCTCTTTCTCCCCTGCTGTGGGGCTGGTGTCCATTTCCCTGTCTCACCTCAGAAGTTCACGCTCTGTGTTTCCTTGTGAGAAGGAAGGATTGGCTGTGGGTTTGATACAAATCTTTACATCACACTGGCAGTGAATATGCTCCAGGTCACCCAGCAGGTTTGGGTTTGAACTGTGAAACCACCTCTAATTTGGCAGAGATAACAGAAGTTTTATGCATGGTGGAGCTGCTAGTGGCCAATCCCTTGTCTTTGGGCAAGTCTAAAGGAACTCATGGATGAGACAAAATTGCACAGGGGGCTGCAGCAGCTCCCCTGGAGTTACAGGGCCCATGGATGGGCAATGTTTGATCTGTCCTTACACACCCCCAAACTGCTCAGCATGCACTGCAATGTTATTGAAGCACACAAGTGTACAGTAAATACTTTTCTTTTTAAGCAGATACTTCTGGAGACACCTGGGTGTATCACATTTCTCTGGTAAATAGTTCAATACTGTAGCCCAGCTTCAGCACTTGTAAGAAAGACTTTTTCTTGAAAATGCAAATGACCTGCCACAGACTCCTAACCACATTGTCATGCTTTTTCCAGCATTCATTGACTTTCCTTATCTCTAAATTAAGTATTCCATCAGAGAGTATGTTGGAAGAAATCCAGAGTTACTGTTTGCCTGAAGAAGAATAGATTTTTCTGCAGTAGCATTTAAAGCAGAAGGTGAACAGAAAGGAGGGAAGAAGGCTGTGTTTACTCAATATGGTATATCTTGAAAAAGATTTATAATTGCAGGATGGAATTCATAGTTAAACAAAAGCACGTTTTCAATCACAATTCTGTATTGTCCCAAACAATAGGGAAAAACAGTTATTTTCAGAAGTCAGCAGAAGATTACCCAATAATAACAACAATATTTCCACACAAGCAGAAAATGCCCCCCAGTGACAAATCCTAAATCAGTTGCTTCCATGCCTCTGTCCAACCGCTTGATTGCAAAAACTGTAATTGTGCATTTTCTGCTATTTCATGGGACTCTGCATAGCCTTTTCTTTTAAGTGTTGTTCTGTAGTCTGACAGCAGCAGCTCTGCTTTCTGCAAACAGGCTGCAGAGCAAACAGAGGGAGCTGCTCTCTGGGACTGTTTGCTGTGCCCTGTTTGCTGTTCCACCACTCCCAGCCCTCGGCACGGACGGCACCTCTCAGCCACGAGTGGTTTCAGAACAAGCCATAAAAATGCAGGCAGCCACACTGAAACCAGTGGCCACCTTTCCAGAGGAGTCTGTCCCCTCGATTCTACTCCTCCAGAGCTATGAAAAAGAATTGCTAAACCCATCAGTTAATCAGCTGAATTAACAAAATCCTGTGAGATACAGGAGGAGATGCAAGTTACATCACTGGAAGAGTCCTACATTGCCCAAAATCAAAAGTTCAGAGGCAAGACAAGTCATCAAGTTACTTTTGTCAAAAAGCAAATGAAGGCATTAAGCAAATGTTTCTTCTTTGCAGTGCAGTTCCCAGTTCTTTGTTTTGCAGTGACATGAGAATCTTTTGCCAGAAATATTACAAATATTTTTTACTCCTTTGCCCAGTGGTGCAATTATACTGCTCAACCTACAAAAGTGAAGTTGTCAAGGTCAAGTGCTGCTGCTGACCTTTCATATATTCAGAAATTATTTTCAGGGGAGTACAGAACTTGAAGTGGATTTCTATTAATGTAAAATTAATCCATCTTTGAGTCTACAGTTCCTCTTTCAAAAGCTCAAGTAGAAAATAAATATAAATGCACCTGAGAACTTTTAGTGACACACTTGATCAAAAGTAGTGAAGTAAAACTGAACCCTTCACAATTACACTCAACCAGAAAATTGTTTTAGTTCTAAAACTGCTGTTGTACAAAAGTATTTCAACTTTCACCTCTGCATTAAAAATCAAGATACATATTTTTGTATTTATTTTAGAATTACATGAGCTTAAACAGACATGCTTTTGAATGCATAGGCAGATATATATTCACAAAAGGGGGGGGGGGAAAAAAAGGTAATTTTGTCAAAACATTTTAAGTGTCTTGAGAAATAATATGCCTTAAAGGCATCTGATCCCTTCTGTCCCTGTTATATAAGAGTAGAACATACTTTTACTGATCCTTATCTACTTCACATTCGTTCTGTGAACTGCCAGCAGGAAAGCAAAAATAAAGTTTATATTTTGAAGTAATTTTAAAAAAGTATTCACTTACCTAATTCTTTAGATACTGGAGAATCTGCTGATATGTCCCCGATCTTTGCAAGGCTATCATAATATGCTCTTCCAGCCACTACCATAACTGGGGGTGAGTGAAAAAAACAAACTGTTAAAAAACCCAAATTATCTTTCATTTTTATTAATCTGTGATCCTAGGAAATCCTGTCATCCAGAGCACAGAGTAAGAGTATGGCAACAAGGAAATCCTTCTGTCAGAGAAAGTTGCACAAGTCCCTGTGCTGCCTGCAGATCTGTGAAACCAGGAAACAAGGACAGCACTCCAGAACACATTAATGAAGTTTCAGGGTGTTATTTAGCTCCAACTCCCGTGCATACCCAGGGGCAATCAGCACCTGGTGGGAAGGCTTAGACATAGGCCATTGGTCAGGACATAACCAAACTCCTTGGTACAGAGAAAACTGTTGGAATGAAACCAAACTGCAATCCCAAAAAAGTGCTGAGGTCTCTTGCACTGACCAAGCCAGAGCAGTGAGCTGGGAAATGGCACCACCCCACGGACCTGTGGCTGCCCAAGGAGATGTGAAGCCCCTCAAAAACAAACCATCACTTCCCCCTAAAGCTGGCTGTTACCAGAACCAATGAGCTCTTACTGTACACCACAAAAGGTTCAGTTATTCCCAGTTAATCATTTCCTGGTTAGGGCTGGCTTAAACAGCAAAGCCAGTTTCACTGGAATGAACACGGAAACGTGGGGAGTGGAGCTGCAGGGAGGCCAGTGGGAAAAAATATCTTACATCTTGAACAGATTACAGTGCCTGCCTTGCATCTTCAGTGTCTAGAACTCACCTGCATGCCACAGAGGAAAAAATAACAAGGACAAACTGGCAAGCTTTAATGTGAAAAATAACTTATTTAAGTTATTCCTCATAATTTTTTTGTAGTAGTACATTCTTGGCCTAAAGGGAAAGTCAAGCAGAGCCTCACTGTTGACTTAATACATTTTTTTTCTGAGAGGAATATAATTGCCAATTACAGGTTTGTATTTTATAGTTTTTAGTAGTAAGGTGACATCTTTGGTTACATAACAGTATATTCACTGAGAAGTCTGAAAACTTTCCAAATCAAAGATCCTCTTTGAGGCTCTGTTGCATTAGAAAGGGTGATTTCTGTCTCATAGGTGCTCTGTGCTCAAACTTTCTAAGCAGAAGAATTATACTGGTGCTACTGATGGAGCAGTGTGCCACCTGTACAAGAGGATTTGATGCCAGTCCAACTCTTCCTATCTGTGTTTTCTCAAGACAGCCCCAAGTCACTCTTTTCCCCTAATACAAGCACTAAAAAAGGAAGGAAATATGTGATTTTCCCTGTGCTAACCAAGCTAAATCAAGAGCCCTGCTCGCATAGACCCTTCACCAGTATTATGGCTTACAAATTACTTCTGCAGAAAGGGAAGGTTTTTTGACCTTTTGTCCTCAAAATGTAGAAAAATACATTGCAAACATATCTGGAGTTCTTGTACGTTTTATGTTCTTTGTCAGCCTACTCCGACTTTTTTGGAAAGCTGCTGAGTGTTTGTTTAGCAACAGAGTATTTACTCCTTGTTACAGATCTATTTACACCACTCAGAAGTGATGGTGGAAAGATTACAAATTTATGAGAGTCCAAAGATGACTTTGCAACAGTTGTTGCAACAGTGTAAATATTCATTTGAAATTAAGCATTCATGCTAGATATGCCTTATCAGCCAGGCTTAAAGGCAAATGTAACAAAAGGCAAAATGCAACACATCAACAGCAAAGTGTGTGAAGAGCAGAACCCTTAGAAACCAGAATAGAAATATTTCAAATGAACGTGAAAACACCTGTTATTACTCCTGGTACTACCTGTAATTCCTAGGGTCAGGCACTAGGTAACCACATGTTAATCCATCAAGTTAGGCACTACCACAAATAAGTCAACATTTCCCTATTTTCATCTCCAGCAGGCTTTTGGTTTTATCTTTTTCTCAAGCCAGGTCTAAAATTTGCATGGGGAGAGCTTTCAGTGTCTGTTTGGCCATGCACTACTTCTGCAGGATCCCATTTCTCAGAGGACTGCACTACACAGAGGGGAAAGATGTGCCACAGGCTTGAGTGAGGCAAAATCAGAGAGATTTTACATGGCTTTAATATGGTATCAAGCAGTTTGACAGGTCTGCATGGAGAAATGGAGCAGGCTCTGGCAGGTCCCACACTGCAGGCTCTGGGAGCCTGGAGCCCCTTCCTAGATTGTTTCCATGAGGTCAATAATGGGAGTAGGCAATTACATCCTGCAAAGTTGGAGAAACTGGGTCCTTAGATTCCAATTTATTCATTCTGATTTTGACTCCATTAAAAATGATACCATCAGGGTTAGTATGGACAGCAACAACAAAAAACCAATCCACTCCTGCAGCTTGTACTAATTCACATTGTTCAGGACACAGGGTTACCCAGGCAGTGACGTGTGCAGCTGAGCAGGAACACAGCTAAGAATGAGAAATATCTCTGGAAAGTATTTTCAGAGAGAAAAAAAATAACACCTGATTTACATAACTTTGGGTTTTTTCATTTACTATTCTAATTTGGGTTACTTAAACCCACTTTCAGTTTAATTTGCAGGAGCTCTGTGCCTAAGTGTTTGTGATGCAACTTCTCCAGGACAGTGGAAAAACCCCAAAAGACTGGACAGAAGGTTCATATATTTGTGTATTTGTGCTTTTTAGTTGGGGTTTTCTTCCTCTTAATTAAACACCCCAAAAGTTCAGCTTGGAACCCTATATACACAACCCTCATATCCAATAGGTATATTTAAATGAGAATTAAACATTCTTTCTAAATGTAGCACCTAGGAAACTTACCATTAACAGCTTTTTCATAATTCTTCCCCAGATTTATTAAATTCCTCAGTCCAGGATTGAACTGTTCCATAACATTCTAGTGAAAGAAAACAACATTTGTGTTATAACCAAGGCAATTCCACAGTGGGTGGAAGTATTCATCTCAGTGATCAAGTCTAAAGTTTCAGATGTACAGCACACAACTGACAAGTCCATGGATAAATGAAAATTGGAAGATTTGAGGGACACAGGAAAACAAAGGATGGAAGGGAGAAGAAACTGAGCATTTAAGATCAACAACTGATAAAAAAAAAAGTTTATTGCAACAGGGGTAAAAAGGGATGTGGCTGCTTATAATACAAAAGGATAACAACTGTGTGATCAAAGTTTGTACAAAACCATCTTCATGGTAGGTGATGTTGGAATGAGAGAAAACCCTTTGTCCACTAATTGTTTTAAATTCAGACAACAACTTTCTGACAACGGTTCAAGATTTGAGTTCTAAATTAAAAAAATGCTAGAAAAGAAGAAAAATTTCACCAGATCTCTGGTTCATATTATTTGTGTTTTCTGTGTTACAGATGCATTTAGGGAAATTGGTTATTTTGGGTTTTTTTGCTGGGATTTTTGTTTGTTTGAAAATTGTGCAAAGCCGTGGTTCTTTCAGAAGGAAAGTGAAAATTATGATCTTATTTAAATAGAAGGGGGAAAAATAATCAACTGCAGCTGCTTTCACTGTTAAATACAATTACTGGCTGAAACAACCAGAATCTGAAATCCAGCAGCTGCAGGCAGGACTGCTCTCAGTCCTAGCAAAAGCTACAACCTGCAGATTCTAGATCTCCTTTCCCCAGAACCTTTCTAACAAAACCAAAGCTATGACATTACTCTGTGAAATTATGCTGTCATGAAAAGAAGATCATGAGATACCTGCAGACACCACTCTGTTATTCTTACTATTTTTATGGCATCACTTTTATGACACAACTCACTGCTGTTCACACTGCAGAGCTGTCAAGTTCAAGGAATTCAAAACAGATGCCTTCTGTTTAGAAGAAATACAAGACTCAAGACAAGTGAAATACTATCGAGCTTTTGTCTGTTGTACTACTAACAGAATGAAAATATTTATGTTTAGTACACAGGTGGACCCAAAAAGAACAGCAATAGCATCACATTTGTCTGATTTTCAGGCAAGGTCATGCAGAGAGAATTTTGTTATTTTTCAAAGACAGCACTATACCTGAATTCTGCTCAACATAAAAAGTGAAGGATTAACTCCAATAATACTTTAACAGTCATATCAAGTAAAAATACAGTTATTTAAAAAATAGATAAGCTATTAGATTCCAATACCAGTATAATATAAATTACATCAAAAGCAGCCACAGGACAACAATACCTGGCCTCACTGCCTTTGTGTACAAATTAAATGCAACTGGGATTGTTTTCTGGTCTGTCCCATTAAACTCTCACCCACCCAAATGCAATCACTGCAAACAAACCAGCTATTGTCCCCAGGCCCTTGATTTGTGTTAACTCACAAACCACATCCAGAAATCATTTGGGAAAGTATGTTTCAGGTTGGGCCAACAATGCCAAGGGCTATTCTAACAACTTAACAGGATGGATATTCAGGCTCTGGTGTCTGGGAACATCCCTCCTCCTGCCCCAGCTTTTTAATTTGCTCCTGTCAGTGCTGCTGCTGTGCCTCTTGCTCTCCTCGTTGCTGAGGCACCCTGACTGTGAGACACTTGTTCCAAGGAACAAGTTGTTTCTTCCTATTCCAACTTCTTGCCATTTCTTCCCAGCTGTGTACTAAAGACAGTGTCTGTTGACTTACATGGAGTCACTGAATCACAAGGAGAAAAAAAAAAAAGATGAATTAGGGGATTGTTTTAGGATAGAGAGTCCTGTATTTTCAAGGATATGGGGAAAAAAAAGATGTACCATGATGGTGTGCATCCATGGCAGGTAAGAATCCCAATGCCACCTTGAAGTGCCATTCTATACTGAAAATAATCTTGAAAGATTCTGCCTCTGCTAACCCTGATCCTCAAAATAAAAAAATTACAGAGTAAAACCCCCTATTGCCACCTACCCCAAAATCCTAAGAATAACATGATAATTATTGGCCTTGAAGCACTGCTTTTTGGAATGACTGTCTTAAGCATTTCGGGGTAAAGATTCCGGTTTTCTTGGCATCCCCTAATTCAGATTTCAAGCAAAAAACAGTGATTGCACCTGTCAGTAGTTTTCATGCAGGAGGAAGCAAACAAACCCCAATAAAACTGCTCTCAACAGCTCCCCTCTCTAAAGCCAGGCCCCACAGCTCATGTTTTTCACTAGAGCTCTTGATCCCTAGCAGGTATTCATGTACATGACACAGACCATGCTCTGGAGACACAGCAGGTCCACTGGAACACAGGGAACTCAGAGAAAGAGCTGCAGGACATCACATCTGCCCAAGGCATACGTAAAACCACTGGGAAAGGTGAAGAAACAATTTACAGCCAGTGCCTGCAGCAGCTGGAAGCAGCACGACTAATGGATCTTTTCTCCATCAGCCCAGGCAGCCCCTGGAAGTGTTTCAGGCTTTGCCCTGCCACAGTGGTTGATTGTTAGCAGAACCTGGACGTGAACGCCCCAGAAACGGCAAAAACCTTTTGCAATGGAAATTCCCCTTTGGAGCCTGCTTGGTTTAGCACAGTTTGGTTTATGGGTGTTAGCTGATCCTCACAGCCCTGGGCAAGGCTCATCTCAATCAAGGGTTTGTGCTCGATAGAAAAACTTAACTCTCCCTGACCCCTCCTGCCACGTCTCCAAGATTCTCAGATTATTACCCTTTCATACATCAGAAAAAAAAGCATAATACGTGATCTTCTTCCTTTCTACTGAAAACTAGATTCTCAAAGCAAACAAAAAACCTGGCCATGCTTCTAGGGGTCGTTCTATACAGTTAACCACAGGTAACCACGGGCTGTCTTTGAAGTCCAGGAAGAAGAATCTAGAGCACTTTATCAAAAAGGGAAGCTGTCACAGGCAACTCCCTCTTCAGAATGAGCTATAGATTTGATATTGCCGAGACATTTCAGAGCAATTAAAATTATTGTTGTATTTTATTCAGCTTCAGAAGTTCTAGGGGACAAGAGCAACTCAAATAAATTTGTACAGCTACTCTTTCTTATCACGTCTTAACAGTTTTATAGCTTCTCTTACTTGTAGTCCAAGGGAAAGGTCACAAAAATGAGTGGGACTGAACACCAGTGCAAAATTTCAAGTCATACAATAATGCCATGTCTCAAAACTTCTCAAAAAGGAGGACAGAGGAACAAAGAAAAATTTCTGATCAGGAAAATTTAAAATTGTCGAAAGTCTCAGAAAATAACAGTATTTTTATCTAACTTGGTGTACAAGGACATGGAAATAAAACCTTTGTCTTAATCCAAATAAACATCACAAGGTGAGAAAGAGCTTGGGAGGGATAAAGTGGTGCACAACACATCATTTTCCTGTACAGTGAGGCACACAAACAGGGCCTCCTAATTGTCAATCGTGTGTCCTATATTCTGGTGACACACTACCTCTCATGAACAGAATAATTAACGAGAAGAGGAGGCACATGATCAGATCCTACAGCTTTCTATTATTTAGGATGAATGGAAATAAAGGGAAACATTTTCAAAACAGGCAACTGGAAACATCTTTTATGCAGAGACCTTTAGAGTTGGCAAAAGCGACCTTCCAAGGGAAAAAGCATAAGAGAATCCTATTCTGGTCGTTTGAGTCATTAAATCCTCGTAGAATCTGTGGTAAGAGTTGCTGTGTTCCTTTCACCACGTGAAACCAGTGTGAGTTTTCCAGCCGGGTAGCTCGGAGCCGGCTGGAGAGGAAGAAGCCCTGAATTTCCACTTGTTGTGTGTGGGTATTTTATCTTCCGCAGTTCCTGATGGTCTATAAACAACGCTAATCTTCAAAACAAATGACAGCCATTGTAAAAGCACCTTCCTGTAAATGCTCGGCTTTGCTTTCTGCTTAAAGACACACCTCAGTGAACAATAGCTCAGCAGGTATGAACACAGCTAAACAATGCACGGACTCCCTGCAGTTTCAAGTTTACATCCTGCAGGCACTCTTGCAAGAGTGAGTAACAACGCATTCGGGTAGAATTCTGAAATTATAAAAGCACCAGAGAAAAGTAGATCTTGGTATCTACCATCACTCCTATTACCACCACTGTAGCTAAGCTTTGTATAGCTACTAGTGATTTCGTTTAAATTGTTATTTCTCAATCTGAAAATGAGTAATTTTTTTTTAAAAGTCTTTAGTGTTGCCACACTATGTCTGAGACCCTCCTTGAGAAGATTCAAAAAGGAAATAATACTGTGCTCTGCTGTACTTGAAGCTTTTTGTGCATTAGTGCATTTCATCTCCTGCTTTAGCTTCTGAAATCCATAATACAGTTTTCAGAAGGGCACAGCTGAGCCCTCAACACACCTCATGTTAAGGTATCTCATTTGTAAGTTAGTTTAGGTTTAACAGAATGGAAAAGATTAAATCAAGATGCCAGTGTTTATTCAAAAAGACTAATTCCTATGACTAATTATTAGTCGTCTTGATGGAGCACTCCTTGTTTAAGAGAAACATTAATACATCATCCATCAGTGTGTTTCTAATACAACTTTTTCAGGTTATGAACACATGCCCAAGGATAGACCTCAAGTAGGCATAACTCTAAATAAGGACAGAGAAGATAATTTGTACTAAGGAAGAACTGGGTTTTATAAACTCCCAAACTTCCAAAGGCTCCTCTTCCCCCAAGTTAGATTTATATTGCAGGGATGAGAGGCAACAGCCTGACTGCAGTATGAGCTGGGACCATAGGTGAATGTGAATTTTGATACATAAGTCCAGCAGTTTAATATAATTGTGAGTCTTTTTAAAATACAGAAACATGGAATGTGGGACTTTACATTGAATTTATCAGACATATTTCCGTGACAAAACAATATAGCCTACCAAAATAATTCTCAATGCCTCTGGGGAGAACAAAGGGTTTTTTTGAGGGGGGTGAAGGTGTTTTGGTTTTTTTTTAAATTATGCTTTGGTCGATAATCAAAATTTCTGGGTAAGATTCACTTGGATACAGACGGATGTATCTTTTAAATCCAAGATTAGCAACACCAGTCATGCCATTATCAAGAGCTCCAGAAACCTCACACCATGGGAACACTCTGTGAGCTGCCTGCCCAGCCCTTGGCCCATCCAGGCAGAAGGACAGGTCTGTACCTCAGCACTTTTCCTGTTTTGTCCCCTTTCCCCTGCACTCTGTGGATCTCAGCCAAGCAGTTTTCCCCCAATTACAGCAGAAAACCTCTACAGGCTGCAGGGACACAACAGCACCTAACAACCTCCCTGGGGTGCCCAAATGACCCTCTGTGCCTGAGGGGGTCCCACAGTGTCCCCCCACATCATCCCCAGCACAGGGAGCTGCCAGGGCAGGGCAGTGTCATACCAGGGAACCTCTCAGCAGTTCCTTGGCAAAAGGGAGGCTGTGGCCCTCTTTAGTCATCGGCTCCCACACCCTTGGGCTTCATTGTGCACGTGCCATTCCTATCATGCGCTGAAGTGATTCTTCAGGTCTTACATAAAGGGTAAATGTCAGCCCCGATTTTTGTGTGTGCACACACATTTGTGAATTGTGCTGTTTATTCAGCCAGGTTAGCTGAAAAACATTGAGGTATTCACTTTCTGGTGTTGTTGCCAACAGAAAAGAAGAACAAGATAAAAATAAAACGGCATTACTCAGCCACCTGATGACTTCTGTAAATATATTTTGAAGCTTTGTATAACACAGGTTACTGTGTATTTAATAAATCCAATGGATTAGCACTGTAAGAAATAAAAAAAAAATTACACAACACCACCCCCTCCTCCCCAAAATAGCAGGCCAGCAAGGTATTCAATTTAATTTTCCATTATTTTTCCAGGTCACCCAAAACTTGATTCTTTTTGAGAAGTCTAAAGCCTGTATTTGGTCCTGCAGCACAGATGCCATCACTGCACTACCCTGAATTGGTTTCCCCAGACCAAGCCTTTCTACCCACAGGTAGCAGAAGCACAGAACACTGCTGTGGATTTCAACCACCCCAGCCTGGTGTTTGTGTGCCCTGCTGGGATGGCACCGGCAGGAGCAGAAGTGCTGAACAAAGAGAGCACACTCTGCACGCAGGCTGGAGCACAGCACAAAGAGGTGTTCATTTGTTTTAGATGGGGGAGCTGTGATTACAGTCCCAGCCAGGCTGAGTACACAGGCTCCTGCTCTCTGCCCCAAAGGGTGACCAGCTGTTTTCAAGATTTCGGCTTTGATGTAGAAATAACTGCTTTAAAGTGGACCCTGAATCCATTCTCTATGTGAAGCAGCCTTTATACCTTATCTGGATAAAGTTTCAATTTTTAATGAGGGCAGGGCAGGAGGGTTTCCAGGCCTGTGAGTACGAGCTATGTGATGCAACATGCCAGACCTCTCAAAATACCTACAGAGGAGACATTTCATCACACTGTCAACATTAACTTTGTATTACTTGGTGTTTTTGCTGGTTATTTCAGTCTCAGAGATCTCTTCGAATCAGTCTAGAAAACAAAACTAAAGGGTAAACTTTCCCAGGAAGTAAGAACTGAGTAACAGGGAAGGTTTTGCTATTTAGAGGTCTGTCATTCCTTTAAAGCCTATTTTAAATTATATTCATTAAAACACACAGGAGACCTTCTTCCCTCTCCTCTGTAAAACTGTTTTGACTGCACTCTGGAAGTCAATAGACAGAGTAGAGCATTCCTTTGTTGGCACAGCCCTGAACAGTCAACTTCCCAGGTTTCTCCTCTGTGAGCTTGTATTTACAGGGTGCTCTTCTGAGAGGGGAATTTGTTAGCTTATGGCCTTGCCACAAATGTAACTGATACCAAAAAGCACCAGACTATTTACGATTATCTGCTCTGGTTCTAGAGGACAAAATTTATAGCCAGATAATATCTTTTTTTTTTTTTTTTCAGTAGTTTTGCATGAATTTGATATCTAAGTCCAAAGAAAGTAAACAATAAATACAACATGACCCCAGTATAACTGGAATACTTAAAGAGGGGGGTAAAGTTTACTTAACTGTGTCGAAGAACAACAAAAGTAACAGCAAAATTTACTCCTAGTAAATGTTTTCGAAAACCTTTAAATGCTGATGACAACAACTTCAGAAATATGAAAACATTTGATAATAAGCCAGAAAAATTTAGTAAGTAGTGAAATAGAACAATCCATCAGAAAGCTTTCCTTAGGGCTCAAAGCTGCAAGTGCAGTGCAGCTGTAAGATAAATTTGCAAATGCATTCAATCATGCAAATTTGAGTGCTTTCTCTGGTACAACTCACTGTACAGAACGAGGATTACAGATCCAACTATGGATTACCCCAACCAAAAGTAGGATTCTCAAGGGAATTTTTCCCAATTAGAATTGCTGTGTTTTGGAAGGACCGTGGTGTCTGGTGCCCACAAGCAAAATATTTTTAATTCTACAGATAACGAGGCATTTTGGAAAGTTTTAAAGCCTCCCAACACGACCTGAACTACCCACAGCGGTCAGTGCTCTGAGGCAGTGCTAGGGCGCACCATCATAAATCTGATTATCAGCTCGGGACGCTGGCAAGCAACTTAATTCAGCGTTAAGCCATTTTTAGGCTCCGGCCCGTAGGAAGAAGCGGTTCAAGCAGAAGACCACAACCACCAGGATCTCCAAACCACCTTATCGGCCAGAACACACGGAGGGAATCGGGGCTGGCTGCTGGAGAGGCAGGAACCGGTCTGGAACCGCCTCGTCCCGGGGCTGCCGCGGCCGTGCCCGCCCGGGGCTGCGGGATGGCTCCCGGGGGGAACGGGGACAGGGGGAACAAAGGAAAAAAAAAAAAAGAGAAATAAAAAAAAGAACGAAGAGAAGAAGAAACAAAGAAAAGAAGAAAAAAAAGGAAAGGGAAGGAAAGGAAAAAAAAAAAAAAAAGAGAGAAAAGTTTGCTGCGTTTCCGCGTGAGGAGCCGCGGCCGCCCCGCGCCTCACGGAGCCGGGGCAAAGGTGGCGTTGGGCGGCCCCTCCCCGCTCCGCACTCACTTTGTACGTGTTCTCCGTCAGCTTGTTCACCTCCTCGGGGTCCCGGGACATGGTGCCGGCGGGGACAGCTCGGTCCTGCGCAGCGCCCCGGCCCCAGCGCAGCGCCGCGGCCGCCTCGGCTCCGGCTCCGGCTCCGCCAAAGAACTGTCAAAAACTTGCGGAACCAGCCCGGCAGCGCCGCCGGGGCGGGCCCTGGGCCGCGGCTCCCGACGCGGCAGGACTGGCTCGGCGGGCGGGGAGGGCCGGGCCCGGCGCGCATCACCGCACACGGCGCGGCGGGGCGGGCGGACAGCGCGGACCGCCTCTGCCTACCTGAGCCGCCAGCGCCCGAGCGCCGCCTCCGTCCTCATCCCCATCCTCATCCTCATCCTCGTCCTCATCCTCATCCTCATCCTCGTCCTCATCCTCATCCTCGTCCTCGTCTCGTCCTCGTCCTCGTCCTCATCCTCATCCTCATCCTCATCCCCTCGTCCTCGTCTCGTCCTCGTCCTCGTCCTCGTCCTCATCCCCATCCTCATCCTCATCCTCGTCCTCATCCTCATCCTCATCCTCGTCCTCATCCCCATCCTCATCCTCATCCTCATCCTCGTCCTCGTCCTCATCCTCGTCCTCGTCCCCGTCCTCGTCCTCATCCTCACCCTCATCTGCATCCTCATCCTCGTCCTCGTCCTCATCCTCTGCCTCCATCCTCATCCTCATCCTCTATCCTCCATCCTCATCCTCATCCTCATCCTCATCCTCGTCCTCGTCCTCGTCTTCATCCTCATCCTCATCCTTATCCTCGTCCTCATCCCCTCGTCCTCGTCCTCGTCCTCATCCTCGTCCTCGTCCTCATCCTCATCCTCATCCTCATCCACATCCTGGTCCTCGTCCTCATCCTCATCCGCGTCCTCATCCTCGTCCTCGTCCTCATCCTCATCCTCACCCTCATCTGCATCCTCATCCTCATCCTCGTCCTCATCCTCATCCTCATCCTCATCCTCATCCTCATCCTCATCCTCGTCCTCGTCTTCATCCTCATCCTCGTCCTCGTCCTCATCCTCATCCTCATCCTCATCCTCATCCTCCATCCTCCATCCTCATCCTCCGCCTCCATCCTCATCCTCATCCTCATCCTTATCCTCATCCTCATCCTCATCTTCATCTTCATCTTCATCTTCATCCTCATCCTCCATCCTCATCCTCATCCTCATCCTCATCCTCATCCTCATCCTCATCCTCATCCTCATCCTCATCCTCATCCTCCTCTGTCCTCCATCCTCCTTCCTCCTCCCCACTTCCCTCTCCAGGAGCCCCTGCCCCGCTGCCAAAGCCCAGCCCCGGGCCCTGTGGAAATCCTTTCAGGAGGCAGCTCTGCCGTGTGTGTCCCACGAAGTAAACTTCTCCTCCCAGCAATTAAGTGAGGGTTCTGTAGGAATTAATTAGTCAGAATGAATTAGCATAGCCCTGGTGATGGTGGTGCAGTGAGGGCTGGTCCCCCTGCTCCCTTCCACAAGTGAGGGAGAGCAGAGGGGGAGACACCCCCATTCCTGAGACCCTCTCAGGAATGGACAAAAATGTCTTTCTCCCCAATCCTGGTCTAGTGCACTGCCCGAGCTTCCTGCTACATGGGGAAGTTTTCTTTATTTTAAATACACACCCATAAAACAGTGCCCCCAGTCATCTTTCCTCTGGGAACTGACTTGCAAGGCCTTCATGGAGAGGGGTGGTGAGGAAGGCTGTGGGAAGCTGTAAATTTTTGTGGACCATAAATCGTCCAGAGATTATGAGAATAAAGTATGCCAGCTGGAATATCTTTCTGATAAAGTAATACCAGCACTATCTGGAAGGGCTTTGTGGGAATTTCATAACCTTGGGTATTCAGGTTATGGAGCTGGGTATCGATGAGCGTGTGAGGTGTAATCGCCGTCCTCACACATTGGCTGTCCTTCTCTTGGTCGCTGTCTTTCCCTCCCTTTCCTTCACCTTATTGCAGCAATAAAAACTGGACTTGGATCAGAATCCTAGATATTGGACTCTGGTGAGGGAGGAGGCTGTTACCAGGTTTTGAGAGCTGCAAAAATGTTTTCATTTGAGCCCATGGAGACGTGCCTTTAGAATTACAATTTGCCATCTGAGCAAAAAGTGGGCACTCAGGGTGTTACCTTGAATGCAGCTACAATGCCGGGCAGAAAGGGGCTTTTATGAGACTTCATACTCGTAGCTGAGGTCTTTACAGACTTCTGGTGTGCATGGTATTAATTGCTATTCAGTTTAATTTATAATGTTGTCCTATGGGCATAATGGATTGTTTGGGGCCCAAATCTACAATTTATGCTTCCACTAAGCAGAGTTTGCTCACACAAACAATCCTCTCAAATGAGATGTGGCTGCTTGCCCCTGAGCATGGCATGAAGAGTCACAAGTCACACTGTTCATTTCCAAATCCTTTGTCTGCAGAGTTTGCTGCAACTCTGAAAACAGACTGGGTACTGCTAAATTTGTATTACCATATGCCAGTGGCTGGAAAGGATGTTACTCCCTCATGGGCTGGTGTTCAAATTTGAGGGAGCCGGTATCCAAAGGAAGATGCAGAAAAGGATTTTTCCTTCCCTGCTTCCTGCTAAAGGATCCCGGAGTGTTCTATTCCTGTTAGGGGCAAAGCATTTCTCTTTTCTCTGAACACTTGGGAGCTCACCTAGGATCCAGGGTGTTTGTTTCCAGTTGACTTGCTAAGTTCAGTCATAGTAAATTACAAAGTGAGTGTTAATGGAGTATGCATATCAGACAGACACAATATGGATAATTCATGTAGGCAGAAGTGTTTAAGTTGTTACGACACTTAACACGTTGTGGGAATACTCAGCATTTCAAAATACACATTTGTAAAGGTCTTTCTTTTTACCTTGTAAGCAGATGTAAATATTTTAAAGTTCTGCTGAATTTCCTACTGTATGACCTTTGGTCTTTGGTGTGACCTCTGGTATTAGTTTCTGTAGTCTTCACGTGTGTACATTTTTTAGAGTTTTTAGGTAATCTTTTTAGTGGTTTTAGTGCTGTTGGTTATTTAAGGAAAAAAGGAAAATAAAGATGGAAATAAATAATACAATTGTGAAGCTATGGGGAAAATAAAAAGGAACTTAAAAAACCCAGTCTTCAAAGAATACTTAAGTGAGAAATTAAGCTAGGAGGGAAGAATCCTTACTTTGGGGTAATGATTGCATCTATTATGACATCTATCTCCAGATTAAAATAAAAATAACCATAAATAGTTGAGATATTTAACTTTACTGTGTGACTGCAAAATTTGAAACTTGACAGCCAAATCCAGTCCTTTAAGTATCCAGGCCTTTTCTATAAATGATACATTTTCAAATTCTCTAAGAAAGGAAAAGTCTGCTTGAGCTTGTAATACAAATGCAAAGGTTTTTTTCTCTTAATAGGGGATTTTTGCCTTACATTGTGTTAAGATTAGTGTTATGTTACTGACTTAGCTGGAGTCAATCCTGATGTGTGCAAACAACAGGAATTTGGAATGGTTGAATGAGCAGGAGTCCTGACCACCAATTGTATCTGCCCTCTGAACTGATTGGAATCAAAATTAATGGGATTATCTTTTTTTGATGCTTACTTTTAACATATATGGATTTGTTGGCCAGAAGAGATGAAGAAGGAAATATTCTTACTTTGGTGGTGAACCCATTCTGTGGTATAACTACATCTGTTCTTTGTACTTTGTCTCAAGCAATAACTGCACCTCAAGAATAGTTGAATATAGGCAATAGGCAGGTTAGTGGCTTACCTGGTCCAGTACCCATCAGAGTAGGGCTAAATTTAGGATTAGGTTGCTCATGGCTTCATCCAGTTGAATTTTGAATTAAAAGTTGAGGGACAGAACGGAAAGTTTTATTTGAAAGATCCTGTAACTTGTCAAATAAAGAAAACACAGTGCTCCAGGAGACAGTGTTTAACATTTTGTGTTGGTCTATCCCTTTTGTCACCCACCCAGCTGAGTTGCCTGTGCTCAGCAGGCATCCCCTGGGTCGCAATGAGAACTTTGACTGTAATGCTGCCTGTTGGGAAAACAAAACTCCTTCCTCATTACCTGCCATCCTGCCTCACTTCACGCTTTCCTGATGTTAAACCCAAGTGTTTGAAGGGCTGTAATGATGCATAATTCCAACAGTGTCACTTGATACTGGCTGTTTACAAGCCATGGGTTGGATTGCAGCGTGTCCTGGTCTCACCCTGGCAGTGGTTAAGGTGCTGGTACTGAGCAGGAGCAGCCAGGCATGGGCTGGCCTGGGGCTGGGGCTGCAGCATCTGAACTTTGGGCTTGTATTCTGTGAAGTGCCTCTCTGGGCCCCAGCCCAGCAGCTCCTTCCATGCTGGCCAAAGGCAGAATCACATCGATTTAGCAAAACTGCCATCGAGGGACTCACTCGAAGTAAGTGCTTATGTTTATTCCCTCCAGAAGGCCACTTCTCCCTTGTAGGGTTCGAGCTTTGGGACGTGAATAGCTACAATAAAAATTTCCCCATGCATTGCCAGCCCTGTAGAACTGAGATTGTAATGAGAAAAGGGGATTGTTGATACATCTTTTAAAAACGTACATACTCAGAAATATTCCCTTGAGTAAATACATGTATTTCTCTAAAAGCAGTAATATTTTGATATTTTCTGCATGCGTCCTGTTTGCTTGTCAGAGACATACTCAAACATTCTTTGAGAAGAATTTAAGCATGCTGTAAAGACCCATTAATATCAGCTCATCATTAGATATTTAACATGTGTTTTAGGTAGCTTAGTACGACTGCAACTAATTACATAAATTGTGGCTAAGCAGTAATCACATGTGCACGATCTAGCCAACTGTGGCCTACTTCATTCCCCCGTGGTCATTAGCAGATGTTTAACTTGATTAAGGAAAAAAGCATGTCCACAGCATGTTATTTAGTGATCTCAAACAACATTCAGAGTCAGAATATGATTTTCTGAACAGGAAATTAGAGGGACTCTACAGCCTCTCTTTTCTGATTGAGAGATATTTTTTGTCTTCTGTTGACTCTTACATGAAATTTTTCAAGTATTTTAATCCCCTTCAAATTGACACTGTAAAAGCACTTAAACAAAGTTTTGTTTGAAAGAATTATACAAAACTTTTGAAGGGTTACTGACCCTTTCAGTCTGGTTCACCTCTGGGTCATTTACAGGATTTACTCCATTTTTAAACTGATGCAAGCAAGCACAAAATCATTTTGTTCCCTGCTGTTCATTGTCCTGGGCTGGTTTCAAAGCAAATGAGCTGTAACTCAGACTCACAGGTCAATAAGATACTGAGCTCTCTGGTCAAGGAAGACATTTAATTGAATGCTTAATTTAAACATGTAATTAATTCACTGTACTTCGGAGGGGTTGAATCAAGGAAGTGCAGGATGTTTTTTATTAACTCTTCTTTCTCCAGACTAAAAATTAGATGATGTTTTTGTCTTGGAGCTGAACACTTTGGATGTTTGTGTTTTGTGTCTCAATAGTCTCGTGTTGCAAATTATCTTGGCAGTATTATGAGATGAACTATAATCTGATTTCATCATTGTGGTTTATTTTTTTGAGACTAAAAAAGAATCTATGGCAAGGAAGAAAGTGTTTTTTAATGTGGTTTTTTTAGGAGTTAGACAAACTTTAGCATTCCAAGGAATCTACTAGGCAGTCCTGCTAGCTATGCTAGTAATTTTCTGCTGTTAGTTGAAATATTTAATTCAAAGCTCTTATACCCACACATTTTGTGACTGCTCATTTCTTGCTGAGAGTAGCTGTGCTTTAATTCACGTGCTGTGCCCACTAGATGGCAAGCGAGCTATGCACGATGGAGCAGAAGAAACACATTTTCTGTATGCACAGGGCTTCCTTCAAGTGCTTTGTAATGAAACAAGATAGATATTAGTGGTAAGCGAATGAAGCAGCCTTTATATTGCCCAGGCACAGCCTTGGAATTTTTTCTCAGGAGTGTAAGTGCAGTTAGTATGTTCATGTTATTGAAATCTAAATATGCCTTGGGATCTGTAACTTTATTTTGGAAGTCAGCCCTAGCAGCAAGCCAACATCCTGGTGAAACTCCTGTTATAAACTTCTAATCCATTTTAATGATTAAAAATCCAGGGTTTTATGAGGTGACTCATGCTGAAAACACATTATTTTAAATACCTACGTATTTGTCATTCTCCCTTTTGTAATTTGTCTGCTGGGGATTAGCTAACAACAGGTGTGCACTGTCCCAGATGGATAAACTGCTTTTGCCTGGGGCTGAGTGTAAAGTTCTCCAGCTTAACAGAGATCTGCTCTTTGCTGGTCTTAGAAATGTCAACAGATGCTGTGTTAGAACCAGAGTAGGAATTATCTGTGTTTGTTATGGGGTGGAACATAAAGACCTCAACTGGAATGTGATGCTGTTGCTGGGCTGGGAGCAAAATGTGCAGCAGGTGTAAAGTAGCACTTCTGTGAGGATTTTCAGAGAGTTTTGCTGCTGTTCTTACCTCTTCCTTTTCATAGCAAGGAAAAGATAGACCAAGTACATAACATTGATAATTTGTACTTTAAAATGGTAATTTGGTTGTACTTAAAAATTTATTTTTTCTAGAAAAAACTCCTAGAATTTCATTTCTATATTGCAAAGAAATTTGTAATGTAGCTCATTACCCCCAATCTTTTATGCAGACTTACTATCATGGAAAATTACTAGAACTAGGTTCAGGATAGATTGTATTAATAGTAAACTATTACAAAAATATAATTACCTTCTTCCTGTACTGCCATTTAATTGTGAACATTTTTTAGAAGTTGCACTGATACCAAAAAAACAATCCATTTCTATTTGTTGGTAATAAAAATATGATTCCAAACCCATCCATGGATATTCTTGGATTGAGCCATACCGAAGTTTCTTTGTATGGACATATTATGAGCCTGCCTTCTCCTCTTATGTTCAGTTGCTGTTCCAGGAATCTAACACTGCTGTGCCTGCCCACTCCTTGTTTCCAGACACCCACTGGCCAGTGACAACACTTGCAGTGTTTTCCAGAAAATGCACGGGCAGTGAGGGTTGATATTGAGCAGTGCAAATCCTGGGAGCAGCCTGCGGTGGATATTTATAATCCGCAGTGCCTGTGCAGCCTGGTGCTGTGTTCTGAGGGTGTCTCCACAGCTGACAGTCTCTGTCCCTGCTTGGGGTCCCGTCCCTGGCTTGCAAAAACGCCTGGGGAAGGAGGTGGTTGGAGGCTGGGACTGTTCTGCAGAGAGGGGAAGATGATGAATAGATTAGATTAGATTGGCAAAAGGCAGTCCTGGAGGGTTGGGTGAAAAGGATGATTGATTAATCACTGGTTGTCTGAAAGGTGATAGCTCAAGGGTTAAAATACCTCACTTCCAGTCCCATTGAGATTGGGAAAATAACATGGTTAGGGAAATTAGAGTGATTACGAGAGGTTTTCAGCTCCTGATTAACTGGCTTCATTGAAGTCAGTTCAGCTCCTATGGATTTCCTGAAAGAGTTTGGCTCGACATTCCTCATTTCTGCTCAGCTTTGTCCTTTGAAAATCCAATGTGTGGGCTGCATCACAAGGAGGGGTCCCTAGCCTCAGGGCAGAGTGGGGTGGGATGGCTCAAATCCCCTGGTTTTGGGTGGGTTTGCTCTGGGACTTTCTGGCTGCATCCCCGCGGCCGCCCCTTGGCTGCAATCACTTGACCATGGCTTTATTCCGTGTTTTTGGCTTCTAAGTGCCTGAACTAGGCTGCGGGCTGTGCTGCGGCTTGGCTGAGTAGCATTGGCACGGGATGGGAGCGCAGGGAGCGCTGCGGGCCCCGGGGATGGGCAGGAGGGTGCGGGAGCAGAGGGAGGATGGAGCTGGGCATCGCTCCCGCATGGGGTGAGAGAGGCACCGCATTCGGGGGGGATGGACACGTTCGGCCTTTAGGGTGGGTCCTTGTGATACCTTTCCTGGTCTTAAAAATCAAGAGGCAAACACAGTTAGAAGGGGAAAAAGGGTTTTACCTTGGTATTTATTGTAAGGATCCTTAGGTGCACCACGAACAGGTCGAACACACCTCTGTGCACCCCCCCCATCCCCACTGCAAAGTCCCTCTCTTCTAGATCTGGTCTTACATTCTAGGTCTTACTAATTAGCATACCTATCAAATATTCCCCAATGAGAGGCTCAAATGAGCCCCCCCCTCCCAAGGAACCTTCCCCTGGATGGTTCTGTCTTAGTTTACAAAATGTGTTCTGGAGAGGACCTTGGGCTCTGGGCACCCTGGCACCCGAACTACGAAGCCTCTAAAATCTTTAGTCTCTTAGCTTAACAAACAAGTCCAAGAATGTAGGCAAAAAGCACCAAGAATACAGAAGTTGCAAAAAGGTATAACAGGGGTATAAAAGAAAAGACAAAATTCATCATGGCATCACTTGCAAGGAACTTTTCTTGGGGTACAGCTCCAATGTCGTTTGAGAGGAGAGGTGGCAGCAAAGGGGATCCCCTGCAGAGTGCCAGGAGTTGTGTAGGTGATCCAGGAGCAACCTAAGGAGCTTATCTGTCATCCTTCCCTGACGTGTGAGGAGAAGAAGGCACTTGGCTTCTGATAACAGCACCCTGGGCACTGACTTTCTGTGGAGTTCTAGGGCATCATCCCTCCATGTTAATGAGCTGAATTTCTGCAGTTATAGATAACTCACTAGGTAAGAATTGTTTGGGTTGTGATTCAACACAGACACTGCAGCTGCTCAGTTGTTTGGCTTCTGAGGAAAAAGCATTTTACTGTTTCTTTTGTCCTTTTCACATGAGGGCTGCTGTTTCAGATATTCCTGGGGATGTTTTGGAATTAGCTGTTCTGGAACAAAAGAACCCAGTTGCTGGATACAGGAGATAAATCAAGTTGCTTCTGTGCTGCCTATTACTGCTGCTCCACCCTAGAATTCATTGAATTTGATATTAAGTATTTCATTAATTTCTGGGTTTCTAAATGAGTGATATGTTAAATTTTGCCCTGTTCATATAGAAAGCCTGTATGTTACTGCTGGTCCAAGCTAGGAGAAAAGGGATGTGGGACCTTCTTTTGACCATGAGATTTTGTCTTTATCTTAAATTTAGGACAAAATTTTGGTTGAACTAGAATTGATGGGAGGTTTTGATTTAATTTAGAGAAGCCCAGCTTTATTTTTATGCTCTTGATTTTTTGTTAAGCTTTAAGTAATGAAAACTTTTAAGAGAGAAAACAACTCACAAAACTCTTATGCTGATAGGATTTGTGAAACAATTTGGTAATGATTCCTCTTTCTTTGACTCCTGAAAATATTGGGAGCTTGCCAGTACTGGGAGTAAGTGCCACTTTTTTATTACCTGCTCTTCATCAGTTGGTTGTGCTGTGTAGATGTTTTTCATTAGTATCATGGAATACACATACTTGCAGCTAAGCCTTATATAAAGTTTCATATCTCTACCCACATTTGTTACTATTGTAACACTACTTAGCAACTAAAAGTAAATCAAAAGAGCAGTAATGAAAAAACCACTCAATTTCTCTCTTTAAAACAGAGACAAGGCTGTAAGCTGCAAAATTCAGATATGAGTTTAGCTCTGAAATTTTCAGAAGATCAGAGATCTCACATTGGTTTTATATTTTAAAATGTGAAAAGTCATTAGAATTACCTGGCTCTGCTTTTGGGTGTTCAGTATCTGGTATTGACAGACCAAGACACAAGGCTGAACTAAAAGTATTATCATACATAGTAATGAATTAAAGAAAAAGACAATTATGATTGTCTCCTTTTCTGGAATATCCAGAAAAGATGTAATACTGTACGGTGAGTTTATTCTAGATCAGTATCCCAAGTCCCCTTCCTCCCCCAGTTAACAGAACAGATGGTTCATCTCTCTCCTGCAATTTCTGAATCCTTCAAAAGCCACACTGTGAGGAGCTGGGGATGGGTCTTTCTTTAAGAAGTCCAGTCCCTCTAGTCCATTTTAATTCTTAATTCCATGGCTAACACTTCAAGTATCACCCTGTTATGCTGATTTTTCTGGAAATTACTAAGGGATCAGATGGTGTGTAGAATTAATGCTGCTGCTGAAAAGATCAGTACAAGTAGTACTTCAGCACCACGGAAGAAATGTAAAGGGAGAATGTCTACAATGTCTTTTTCCCAAGACTTTTTTATATAAACCTGTGGTCTTTGAGCAGTCTGTGAGAGCTGTGGGCAGTGCAAACAGTTTAGGTTTGTCTATACCCGTGAATGGCACTTCAGGCAAAAAAGGATTTGCAGATTATACAGGTGAGATAAGAGCTGTGACAGTGACATGATAACAGCATTATCTGAGGGGAAGGCTGGAAGCTTGGGTCTATTATGAGTGACTAAGTATTCATTGTGGAATAATGCCTATAAAAAGGATAAAAACATCCTTGACAGTCAAGGACCAAAATCTGCACTCATGGAAAACAGAAAGGTGAAAGATAGGCAAAGGTGTAACAAATGGACAAGGAGATCTTGAACACCTTCATTAGTAGAAAAAATGAAATCTGTTATTGCAATAACTGCAGGCAAGGAGGATGGGGCGGGGGGCAGTAAGACAACAAATTTCTTTAGATTTTCTTTCACTGTGGGGAACTTTCCATGACTTCAAGAGAACTATGGCAATTACGTAGCACCAAGTCAGGAATGACATCAAAATGACCAAGTCAAGTGGGCTGTGTAACTGGGAATTTAAACCCATGCATTACTTACATTGATGGATAACTCTTCAGAGGAATGAGCATTTTGTTATGGTGATTCACCAGCTAGCAGCTGGATGCTTTTCCCAAAATATTCAGAAGTATTCATCTTGCTAAGTGCAGCCAACAGTTTGTGCTGTTTGGGTAATATTAATGAGTTAATGTAGAAGTGGGTTATATTTTTTATTCTTAGTTTCTAGACACTGTGGGCCAAGGTCACATCCCTTTTTCTGCAGCACAAAGTAGTTGAAAAGGGAGAGGGTGGCTAGGTAGGAATCCCACTTACACAGGAGGAATCCCTTGGTAACACACAACCACCACAGCAGCTTCATTTCAACTTTTATCCAGTGCCAAATCGGTTGAAATTTCTGAGCAAAACAAGAGCTGGAAATTGGTTTTTGCTTCTGAGTTAGTCTCAGCTGTCAACAGTCCACTGAGAAAGTGGGCAGCAGCATATGAATGAGGGCAGTGCTGTAGCTGGAATTCTGTTTGATGTTGGTGCAGGTCTGACTCACAGTGTGATCTGGATTTCACCACAGCCTGAAGATGGAACTCCCTGGCTGCCACCCACCTGTAGCAGCAGCCACAGCTGGGATCAGGTACAAATCAAATTCAGACCTTTTTCATTGCCAATTTTGTGTCAGTCTCTTATTCTATTTCTTTAATTTCCAATTTCTCCTGCCCCACCTATGGGTACTATTTGCCAATACAATAAAAAGGAAATACTGTATAAAATAAAGCACATAGACACAAAGTAACAGAAGTCCTGTTTCCCATTTTCTGATCTCTAACATAATGTTCCATTTCTCCATGCCTTTCTTGCTCATTTTATGACTCTTTCCCATCTCAATTTCTCTCTGCAGTCATTGATTACTGATGTAATATTTCCCATATCAAATTCAGAGCTATAAAAACAGGCTACAGTGCAGAAAATATTTTAGACAGAGGCTGGTTTAGTTGAGTTAGTGAGGTTATGTGTTGGAGAACAGTGACACATTCATTTATTTATCTGCAGGGAATTGTTTGTGAAGTTCTTTGTTTATGCCCTCTCACTTTCTACTGATTCATTCTCACCTGTTTTCTGAGACTGCAGTGACCGTGTAGAAATACAACGTGACCCAAACAGCTCAAATTCATTAGAACATGATTATCATGAAGCAAGAGGTCTAGCAGAGACATTTTAAATGAGGATGTAATATAGGTAGCTTTTTATTTTTATGAAAATGTGAAAGTATGAGTTACATTTTCATTAAGTTAAGGCAAGTAGATCTCCAGCATGATTGGTGTACCTGCTGTACAGACAGCGCTGTGAAATAAGCCAGAAGCAGCATTCTTCCCACCACTTCCTCCTGCTGTTATTGATTTAAGTGAGGCTCTGGGGTATCTGATCCTATCCTGGTGCCTGAAGATTTATTCATATAACTCCCCATGCATCAGCATGATATTATACCACTTGTTCTCTGGAGAAAATAATTAAGTGAATTACTAACGCATAAAATGCTCAAGTTAAAATGCTTAAATATTCCATTTGATGCAGTTATATATAGCTTAATGTAATAAGTGCAGCATCCTCTTAGAGTGCCATGGCTTTCATCTCCATTAAATGGAATACTAATTACCAGTTGATTCCAATTTTGTCAAGGTTGCTTTGTCGTTATATTCTTAAACAAGACCAGAAGGTGAAAAAGGACTAACCTGTATATAAATTAAAAGTAATCAACAGAGGTCAGAGCAAGAGTGTCTTTACTTTGGGGTTGCAGTTATAAATACTTTGCTATCACAGAGTTTTTTAAATGAGACAGAAACTTCATCTATTGACTGACTTGTAGCAGAAGTTGCTTGTGGGGATAGCAAGGTTCATCTTATGTGCAGGTATGGCAAAGAGTGGGAGAATAATAACCAAACACAATCAGTGATGGAGTTCAGCCTTTCACTGAAGGAACTGGTGTGAAAATGCAGGCCCAGAGCAGCTCCATGAAGCACTCAGCAACGAGTGGATGCACATGAAGTTCCCAGTATCCTGCTCAAGAAAGCCATCAAATAACTTCCAACTGTGGGTAAGCTGCTGAGAGCTGGAACAGTTAATTCTTTTCCTGATTACGTTTTTTTGTTTTTTTTTTTTTTTTTTTCCTGTGTGTGTTAGGCTAATTAATGGAAATTGAACATGAAAGACTATTTGATTTTCAGGAAAAAAAATAGTCCTAAAATTGCTTAGATTTCACTTGTAGTGAAACAATATATTTTGGTTTCTCCATATTATTTAAAATAGGCAACAAAAATCTGTAATATTTTGCAACGTTTTACCTTATTTACATCAAATGCTTTTGCTGGATACAGATCTGTTTGCCCAGGAATAGAACCATCAGTCCCAGATTTTAAAAATTCTTTATTTTTTCCTAAATTTTTTGACTTTTTGTCTTGTTTCACTATGGAAACAAACATTTTAGCCCAAAAAATTCATAGTGAAAATACAACGGAATTTCACCTTCTTTTGCAAACCGTATAAATGTGTGTTTGTGTATTCTGATTGTATTAAAATCAGCCACCTCTGAACACAAAATCCACTTCAAGGGCCAGATCCTAATACTCATCCATCTTCATGATTCCTGCTATATCTCTTTTCCTTGAAACAGCTGTTGTGTGAATATCTGTGCATTATTGTACTGGAGACTGAACTCTGGCAGTGTAGGAGAGGCACGTGAAGAGGAGGAGCAGGAATTATTCCAGCAGAGTGCTGTGTGTGTGTTTGGATGGTGCAGGTGCCCACTTCATTCACTGCTTTCTTTCAGCACCAAGAGTTTAATTCAGTGCTGGCTAATTCCAGGAACTGAAACAGTACCTAAATGCAAATGTCATCCTTTGGAATCAGCTTTGCTTTGGGTCCTGGTAAGAAAATTCAGTGTATGCTGGCTCTGTGTCTGTGCATCCACAGCCCATCAATGCATTGATGCTTACTCAACATCTCACATTTTTATGCTTTGGCTCAGAGTGCAAAATGAAAAATAGATTAAGCTCTGCTATTGTTGATTCACACTTCCACTTTACCTGGTCTCCATGTGTCAGAGATTTTGAACAGGATCTGTGCTGTGGCACATTCACAACCCGACTCCATTTAGAAGTTCTGCACCAAGTACAAGAAACTCTGAAGTTTGGTTCATCTTTTAAGTGGCTTTTGCATCATGCTGCCTGTCCCCCTCCCTGATACTTTTCTCACTTTGATGCTAATGAGGGGCCAGAGCATCCTAAAGCTAATTAACATTTCTGGTCATAGATGTGCAAACGTAAGAAGAAAATTGATCTGCCAATGTTGATCTAAAGTGTAGAAAGTAGTGATGCATTACTAAAGTATCTTTCATCTGAATAAAAAGGAAGACTTTTTTCAGGAGCTGCTGCTACTTTTTCCTGCACTATTTCTCATCAGCATATTAAACCTCTTCTTCACAGGCTTTGTTCAGCTGTTATTGAACAGCATTCTAGGTTGTGTAAATTCAGGGGAATGTGGTTTGGGGAAAGGTTGGCAAAATGAAGCTGTAAATTGTTGGGAAGTGTTTAAATTGAGAACAGTGTTGCAAGTTTCCCGTGGAGATTTAAGTCTGATTAACTTAACAGAACTGAAATATATTTTTCAATTTATATTCAAATAATGTTCATTGTTATTTTCTTTAATACGAATTTTTAAAATCTCCAAGGGAAACATTTCTCCACAGATAGCTGTCTTCTTTACAACAAACCCAAGCCTTGCCATTGACCTTGAGTATTTTCAAGAGCGAAGAGCAGAGGAGGCAAATAAGTGCAATTTCAGCCGTTGTTTACCAGTCATCTCTGCATGTGCCAAATGCCACAGCTGCCACTGACTTTGAGGAACCTTGGTCTTTGAATGGTATGAGGTCTAGATATAACATTTATTTTGATGGTATTAGAAAATGACAGTTAATGCATTTCAGTTATTCAGGAATATAATGTAACAGTAAAAAAATTATTCCAGGGTGAGTAAATTTAGCTGTAGTGTAGGTTCTCCTGTCTAGAATCCTGATCTTAAAACTTTCCAGGGCCTCAACTTTGGGGTACCTCAAGTTGCAGTCCTTGAGGTCAGAAATGTGTTGCTACCCATGAAAAATATTACATAGAATCATAGAATATCCTGAGTTGGAAGGGGCCCACCAGGATTATCAAAGTCCAAATCCTGGCCTTGCACAGGACACTCCAAGAATCCCACCCTGTACCTGAGAATTTTGTCCAAACACCTCCTGAACTCTGTCAGGTTTGGTGCTGGGGAGCCTGTTCAGTGCCTGACCACATTTTCCTGATATCCAGCCTAAACCTCCCCTGACTCAGGTTTGTGCCATTTCCTCGAGTCCTGGTCATGAGATAAATTTGAGATTTATTGTTACCAAACATAAGGGTGGGATGAACTCAATCGTAATATTCTAGTGATTCCTGAATCTACACCTTATTAGTAGAGATGTTTCTATATTTTGTCTGGTTACCTGGTGCTTATCCAATCATCATTTTACATGAAATACAGAAACTATCAATAATCTAGTTGAGCATAACAATTTTCTCATGAGAATCATCAACAACTTAGTTACTTAACCTTGAGGCAGGACTTGGGCTTGGGTGTGTTGTGTGCTTGGTGAGATCTGTGAAAATAAAAGTGGAGTGAGCACATGGGTTTCCAACTTTTTTTTTGGAAGAATATATGCAGCTGTTTTTTTCTGATTTTTGTTGGTAGGAAACCAGCAGGATTTAGGAGATGGCACTTTGAAAGGATTAGTAACTCATTTGAAGTTATTAAGGAAAATTGGAGCAAGTAAGGCAGGGGGAAAAGTTGGGTCACTCATGCTTGTGCATGAATTGGTAGGAAACTTAAAGAACAAGTCCTGTGACTGGGAAGGACGAGAAAGAAGTCAAATATTGGGGTTATTTGAGGCTTTGCACACTAACTGATTTATTACTATGCTGTCTGCCTAGAGTAATGGTGAAAAGCAGGGTGTCAATACATGGTAATGCCATAAATTTATATAAATTAGGCAATTTTAGAAAAGACTACTAAGGGCTCCAGGAGAACGTAATAGAACTTGGTAATAAGATGTCAGATTAAATTCAATTTAGATAAGTGCATGGGAATTAAAGTATAAATCACTTCAGCGCCTCCAGTTCTAGATTAGTCCTTAAGAAAATTGCTTGATATTATATTGGAATATTTGAAAATCACTATTTAGATTTTGTAAGTAAAGATTATGGGGAAAAGTACAATAACGGCAGAGATATTTTAAAATAGTATGGGCTCTTTTGTTGCATTTCTTGATTATTGATCATTGATTATAGTGGTTCTGTAAAGTGTTCCAGGTGCATGAGAAGTGCCAGATTCCAGTGGCTGGGTAAATGCACACAAGTCCCATTCACAGTGGGTGGCTTTGGTATCTGGCCTGTAAATTTAAAACTAGGTTTAGGTGGTAATGTAAATTTCTTTTTTTTCTCCCCAAAAGAAGAAGGTTGTTGTATTTTATAAGTTCTGCTGAGGACCAGATTTTTGAGTTGTGTTGGATTTAACCAAGCTTGGGAGGCTTTTCCCATAAAGGTGTGCAAGATCCAAAGTGTCAAATTCTATGAGCAGGGTGTATCCTTACAAGTAAATGGTAATACAATGAGCATCATTTTTCACTTTCCATAACAAAAATGATGGCTGAATTCATATCTCTGAACCTCTGTTAGAAAGAACAGCTCTAAACTGAAACCAAGACCAGGAAATCCTCTGAAAATCAGCATTTTCAGCCTTGTTAATTTTGCTGCTTTCCTGAAAGCACGGGAAACTCTGGTGCAGATGGTGAGAGCAGGATCTCAACTGCTAGACTCAGAGTCCTGTGTGTTATCATGAAACTTCTGATGAAAACTGCTCCTTGTGGCTGCAGTCTGCACTAGGACCACTTATGACTAAATAGTTGCAGATTTGACCACAAGTCCTTTCTGAATTCTCTGCTAACCCATAGCATAGCTGGCTGCATGTTGAATTTTTGCTGACACTTTCTCCATGGCTTTATCAATCCCTGCCCACTGTGTAGAAGTCTTGAAGAGGACTTGTGCTCTCTGGAACTTTGCAGCAGTCTTT
This sequence comes from Monarcha castaneiventris obscurior, assembly GCA_026261815.1. NCBI lineage: Eukaryota > Metazoa > Chordata > Aves > Passeriformes > Monarchidae > Monarcha > Monarcha castaneiventris. The sequence goes on along the minus strand of JAMPIT010000856.1, from coordinate 13,188,529 downwards.
GTGTCGTCCTTGCAGTTCTTATTCAGTGTGAAATATTCCCTTTCAGAACCGGTTTGTAATTGAGCTCCAGTAGGATTACTCACCTTGTCACCTGTTAATATGAAGAGTTCTGTATTTTAGAGAGAGAGCATTGATCACTTTATTTCTGTGTTAATAATAACAACTGCTGTCAAATTATCATGGAAAAAGGATGTCTTTTTTTTTTTTCATTACTGGCAAGAGAAGTATGCTTAGTCACTGCAGTTAATTTTGGTTATGGTTCCAGAGCCTTGTAGTGAGTAATTTCAGTCTCTATTTTTGGTTGTCTCTGGAGATTTGAAAAAATTTGGAACAGTTTTTAAAGTTAGGTTTTGATGTCATCTTAAATGACATTGGTTGCCTTTTCACATAATTTTGATGAAATCCCTTGCTTTTGTACTTTGTTTCACCAGTACAGCTAAATCTATCATTCACTCCCAAATAATCCAAGCCCAACTTGCTTTGCAGCACAGAGGATTAATATAGACTGCTCACTGTTACATGCTTTAATGCTGTCTGGGGAAAAAACCCGTTTCCTCACTATCTGTTTTCAGAAGCATTAAAATGTTTTACAATTTCAGTCCTTACACTTTGTCTTCGATGGCTCTGTTGTAAAACTGTGGGAGCAGTAAATCCCTTCTATCTTTAATTGAATCCTTTGATATCACTCTTTAGGGCACTCTGGGCTTTGCAGTTATTTGCACATATTCGGTAGGAAACCTCTGTTCTTGCAGCTTTTACTCTTTGTCCTTCAACATCGTGAATCTCATGGCTACAAATGTTTTCCATCTTGGGTGGTCCCTGTTTATGCCCTTTCTATTTGCTGCATAGAGCTCATGTTGGCTCTTTTTTGCCTTCAGACTCCATGGAAATAATTCTGGGGCTGTTCAGACCAGTTCAGTTCCTCTCCTTGCCACCTGTAGTGTTTAACTCTGCAAACACCAGGTTTTAGTTCTGCAAATGAAACCAGAACTACTCCTGATGGCCACAGCCCTGCCCTGACCCCTGCTCTGGCTGTGCAGTGCCAGCAGTGGATCAGTGGGGCTGGGAAGGGAGGAATGAGCTCCAGGGAGGCTGCAGAAGGACCAGAGCCTGGCACAGAGCTGGTGAAACACTGTTGGTTCTCCACACACACAGTCTGGCTGTGGGTCAAGGAATTGGCTTGGTTTTTTTTCAGATTCAGACAGATTCAGAGCTGTTCTGTAGGGAAATATTGCCAGCTCAGTGTCTAGAAAAAATATGTTTTTCTGAGTTTCTTAGGAGAACCTTGTATTTTAGAGATAAGAATTGTTCAACTTTTGCACCCAAAATGTGTTTGCAAATGGCAGCAGTTGCCTGAAACATTAAGGTTAAGAAGTTTCTCTTTTGTGTTGTTTCTTTTTTTATAAAATGAAGGTAGGGCTGCTTTACAACATATGGCATGTGCATGATATCCTGCTTTGGAGACTTTTTAACACCACAATATAGGCAGGGCAGGGTTTTCTTTCCCTTTGCAGTCTCTTTTAGTTTGAATTTTTAGGCAGCAGAGAAATGTAACTCTCTTCCTAACCAAAACACTCTGTTGTACCAACATTGTCCACACAGTTACTGAATTTTTTATATTGCATAGAAACATGAACAATATCTTTGCTATTCACATGCTGCTTATTCTTTGCAAGTTTTTTTCTTGTAAAAAACAAAAACCCAACACAAAAACTTCCTCTAGAACACTGTAAGAAATAAAGCATAGTAAAGTAAAGTAGCCAGTAACGGGGATGGATATGACTGCACTGGGAAAAGGATGCCACGCTCCTTTAGGAATTACCTTGTTTATATTGCTTTTAAGTCACTGAACATGTCCATGGTGAAATATAGACTTATATTTACAGAACTCTGAACAGTGTCTAACTGAGTTTCAGACTTATGTAGTTAATAAAAGAGCCAATTCTCTTCAGACAGCCTTGAATTCTTATTAAATGTATAAGTTTCATTTTAGACAGCAGGTTTCTACATACTGGAAGCCTCAGGCTAAAGCAAAAAGCAAAGGGAACCTGTATATGTTTGTAGGGATAGTGCAGAAGGGAAAATTCCTGTTTCTGCTGCCAGGGTTCCAAGTGGTTTAGTTGTAAGGTGGGTCTTCTTAAGCAGGGCAGGTAAAAAACACAACTTATAGAGAAAGTAGTTTTATTTCTGTTGCTTTCAAGGAGCTAATGTACTTTTAATTAGAAAAAGGCTTTGAAGGCAGGTGGGGAAGGGGAAGAAAGTGTTGTTTCTTAATGAAATTTTTCTCTGTCCTGCACACAAAGCAATAGGTGTCCTCCAGAGAATTTTTACTTGAATTAATGGCACTAGTGGTAGAAACGATGCTGTAAGGAATGAGAAAACAAGGCTTGAATTCATAAAGCTTTACAATACAGTACCATGCAGTAAGTGCAGAAACTTCTTGTTTTTCACAGTCTGCAAACAAAGGCAAAGAGAAGTCATACAACTTGAATATAGCATCATTTTTCTGTTAGAGCAAGAAAGTGAATCCAAATTGTTAATTCCTGATGATGTCTTCCACCCCAGTTAGAAAACAGCTTTTTTTAAGGCTTAGAGGTGGTAAAGTCATCAACATATTTGGGATAAAAGGCCACATAGGCAACACTGTCTAATTTGAAAAGCAGACCTGAATCAAATGGAATAACACCATAAAAGCTGCATTTTAAGTATGGTGATCTTCACAGCCATACCAGTGCACTTGTAAAACCTACAAAAATCAGGTTTTTTTTGTTTAACTCGATTTCAGTGTTTCACTGAAAAGATATTCTCATAACTGAATGGCTGCTGTGGGCTTTGCCATCCAACTTAATTGCTTCCATTTCCAGGCAAAATGGCTCTCCTGAACTCTGCTTTGGTTTTGGTTTTTATTTTTGCCTGGTGGAAGGCCAGCAGTGCTCCCTCATGGAGGCAATCCCATGTAGCAGAAGGTAGGAAGGCATTTGGAAATGGATGTTTAGAAACCGCTCATCTCACCTGCTGATGGGTGGTAGAAGTGACAGTGAATTCCACATCAAGTGAGTGGGAAATTCACGTGTGTCACTGGCACTTCTGTCTGGGGCTGGATCCCTCCAGGTGCCCAACACAACACAGATTCTTGAAGCAGCTGCTGCTGTGATAAACGTGTGTGAGAGCATTTATCTAGAATGCAAAGCTTAAAAAGCATTTTGGAACCACATCACTGACATATGGCACAACAGTTTAAGTGAGTGGAATCTTTGTTCTGGTGCAGACTTTACAGATTACAGTAGGAGAAGTAAAACTCAAGAAAGGTGCAGGGCCTTATGGAGTGATTTGCAGAGGAACTGGATGTGACAACGCGAGTCAGCCTAAAAAAAATAACAGCCCACAAGTTAAAACAGTGGAACAGCTTTTCCTCAGAGTGAAATGATGAAGACAAACAGACGAATGTAGGAGGAATAAAATAAATCAGCTGTTAACACTCTCTTTGAAAGCACTTTTAAAAGGGAATAAAATTGCTTTTTAGTGCTTTTTAGATTTTTTTCATCCTTCTATAGAAGAAATTAAGGTGTCTGGATTCTGTACTTATTAAAAGAGAAGTGTTGCCTGATTCTTGAATTAATAAAGCTTTACAATACAGTAAGCATGTGAGCACCTTCACATTGTGAAAAGTGTTATGTGACAATGACAACTGATGGTTGTGAGAACAGATATCCTTCAACCCTATTTTTAACAAGTGCAACAAGATGACTTAACTGCCACCAGCTCTCACGACTTTGGCCTCCAGTCCAAATCCACTTCATGCAAAATTCTGAGGAGGAAATGGGCTTCATGCTGGGAACAGAAAATTAAGAAATATGAGTTAGAGAGTGCTCCAGTTTGGTGTTTCTGTGTCAAAAACAGTCTGCAGCTCTAGACTTTACAAGTTGAAAGCAGCATCTGTATTTGTACTCTGAAGCAAAAAAGAGCACAGCATAAATAGTCCTGATATAAGATGCTTAACATGTCAGTTCACCCAAGCAAATGATCCCATAATCTCTTCCAAATCCACACAGAATGTTTCTGACTTTATCTCCTCCCAATTTCTACAAAAACTAGTATTTTTTTGGTTCTGAATTGCAAACCTGATTTCCTGGGTGATAAGCAATTGCAGCAAGTGTGAAGTTTTCTGTGTCTGCCTTGCCATGAAGAGACTGTGTGCAGGATTTGAATTTGTAATCATGGAGCTGAAACGATGATCTAGACTGTGTAGTTTTTGGTAAATGTAGGACAAGTGAGGTAACTGCAGTGGCTCTAGGCAGAGTCAAGGCTTCCCCAACATTCAGAATGGGTTTATTGCTGAGGTCTTGTTTACTTCAGGAGTAATGAGAGTACAGTTCTTGTTTTAAAACAGAAAATGCTGTCACAGATTTCTTGAAACAAAGCACTGAATATTGAATGTTGAGCAGTAATCTGCTTTCTGGTTCTATTTTTTTTTCTAGTTGATGCCACTATAATTCCAATGTTTGTTCCTTTTTAATTGAGTTATTCTGTATTTTTATATACAAAAATGAAGGTACTTTACCCAAATTTTCTACATTACAATTCCTAATGTTCTTCTTTTAAAGAGAAAGATCCTCCTGCTGCAATATATCTCATAATCTGTTTATATGAATAGAAATTGCATCAAATACAAAATTAGAGAAATGTCATTAGCTTTACCTCAAGTGAAGTTCTTATTCAGGTATAAGTTATTAAAAAAGGGAGGAAAAAAGTAAATTATTTTTCTTTTATTTCTTGACTATATATGAAACTGCTCTGTTTATTTCTGTGAATGGTATCTTACTCTTGGGTGAATTCCTAGAACTGCCATCATATAAATTTTAATTTCCCCAGGCCTGTTTCCTCCAGACCACGCTGCTCTTGCTCTGACATTAACAAAGCCTGAATTTATATTTCAGCTTTCTGATGGGTGCATTGCTGGTTAGAGATGGTTGAAAATCTTTAGACAAAACATTTTGCCGTCTCTGGTGGAGCTGGTAACCTCTTTTATTTGAGCCAGCTCCTCTGCAGGTCTGCTGAGGCTCTTTAGGTGTGTCACTGAGACCTGGGCAGTCCCACACATCAGGGGCTTGCAGATGGCTTTCCTAGGAATAAGGGAAGCTCGTCCCTCTACACCAACCCCTGTGCTGTTGTAAGCAGTGTTAGTAAGCCTCAAAGATCTGTAGTAGAATTTCAAGCAGGATTTAATATGACTAATCATCATCCCACTGGATTTGACTGACATTTTGGTAATGGCTTCTGTGCAGCAGAAATAAGCCTTTAAGAATAAAACATTTTGTGTATTAAAAGGACGCCCTTCGTATAACTGCAGCAAACCTAACTTTCTGCTGTGCACTAAAATTAGAGATCGTGTGACAGACAAGGTAAGAGCCCAGGGTTCCAGCATATTTGGATTTGCTAAATGGAATAAACACAAACAGATCTAATTCTGATGCTTTCTAACTCGTGCATGCCTGACTTTAGAAGTCAATAACACTTTTCAAGACAGACTGTGGGAGCATTATCTGAAATGGAATAGGTGCCTTTGCTTAGGAGCTGGGTTTTTTTATTCATGACACAATGCAATAATATACACAGAGGATCTGGACTTGTTAAAATGTATACCCTTCCCTGAAAATGGCAATTATGTATTGCATATACTTGAAAATACTAATGTTACATTTTTCTATAAAAATGTAATAATGTGATTTTTACTGACATCCAGATGTGACCTTTGCTTTCTTTGAAACAGATTTTCAACTTCAGGACTCTGATGTGGTGTGTCCTGCTTGTTAGTGGAGGACATCCTACTCTGTTTTTCCTTCTGAAATCCAAGTATTTGCATATAAATTTCAATCCATAAAATTGGTGTAAGAATAACTTTGGTTCCAAGATTACAGCTAATAATGATAATTTTTATCATCCTAATTTTATTGGTATCCTGCTCCTTGTAATTCCTGGCTAAATCTGTCATACCACATCATTTTGTGTGGCCTTTTCAGGGGTGTTGGTTGCTCTGTCCCAAAGTTTCCTTTCCATTTTATTCAGTGCTGTATATTTTCCTGAGCCCTGTTCTCTACAGCAGATTTCATTTTTAACATTCTGGTGCAATAAACAGCAATAAAACGAGGCGAGTTTTCTAACTGTGTAAGAAAATCATGTCATTGATGTTTTTTATTGAAGAAAACATTTAAATACTTTTTAAAGGTGTTTTAGTCATCTTGGCAATGTGCAGTGTGTAGAAGCTAAGGATATGTGACTCAGGAGAAAATGTGTTGGTACTCATTTAGGGGAAAAACCTCTGTTTGTATTCATACAGAGCCTGAGCTGAGACCCAGGGGAGCAAACAGAACACTCTTCATCACATATGGGAGGAAATCTGCAGTTGATGTAAATTGTTATAACTCAGTTGACTTCAGCAGAGCGATGCTGATTTATAGGAGATGAAGTTTTTTGGCACAGTGGTGGTATTTTCTTTGTTAATTTAAAACCCAGCTGTGCTTAATATTGGGCAGAGCAGCAAAATCAGGTTCCCTGATCTGCATCCCTGTCCTCAGCAAAGCTCTTCTGGATTTATGTTAACCAGACCAGGATCAGCAACCGCTTCAAGACATGCAAAATACCAAGAGGCATTTCTATAGTTTTTGTTTCCTTACTGCTTCAAGTGACTCTGTGGGATCAGAGCAAGTTGCAAGCTGGGCTGACCAGAGGGTTTGCCTGAGGAAGGTTATCCTGGGGAGACACAGGACTAGAGCAAGGCAGGGTTACTGAGCAGCAGCTGGTGAGAGTTTTGTTGGACATGGGTGACTGTGAGCTGGAAGAAAGGCTGGTGTAATGTAGAGCATCCCTAAAGCTGCCCTTCACTGTCCCAGGGCTGAGGTGGCTGAGGGAAGAGTGGATAGAGGAGGGAATGTGTCCCCTCTTCTCCCAGCTCTATGGGGCTGCATCTCAGCTTCAATGAAAAATCAGTCTGTGAATTACAATTTTTGCTCGAGAAGCCAGATTTATGTTTGCATTTGAGGAGCCCTGTTTTGTATGCAAACCTTTCCAAGCACCAAGGTGAGAGTATTCTCGAGGGTGTGCTCCTGCTGCCTCAGGTACACGGGTTTGCAATTCCTTAAACTCTGCTGTCTTGCATGGCAATGTGAGTTCCTACAAACCCAGTGATGTTCAAATGCAGCCATGTAACAGCCCAGCCCCAAGAAATGCATCTCAGCCACTGTGCCATCTGCAAACTCTACAAGTGTTACACAACAAACAAATTCCTTTGAGTGGAAGGTCCCTGCTCATGGCAGGGGGCTTGGAACTACGTGGTCTTTAAAGCCTCTTCAACCCAAACCATCCTGTTTGGTTCTAGAAATACCAATGAAGAATTTTTAGGAGTTCTTCAGAGTACTTTTCAGTGGTTAAACTGGCTTACCCCTATCTCTAAGTCACAGCATGAATTTAATTTATAGCGACCCAAAAATCGTGACTGAAACTAACCCAGACACCACCTTGTTCTTCAGGGAGCATCATGAAATTTGTTAATAGTTTGAGGGAGTGGTTACCACGTGCAAATGGCTGGAAGGTAACTTTTCATTCAGAATCCCATCACAGCTGAATTAATGATGTGTGTCTTGTTGGCGGATGATATGGGAAAATACATCAAATACAAGTTTGACATATTTGGAAATTTTTTTTCTCAGACCATTTGTATTGTTAAAAACTGTGTGTCAATTTAGATGCACCCAGCCTGTAGTTCTGTTGTTTATATGAGTGTGAATTGGCACAGTTGCAATAGCCCTACCCTATGTACAATTAGCAGAAGGAGAAATTGGGTGGTTTGCAATTTGAGTAAATTAACCCATGAAAGCTGTATAAAAAAGTAATTCCTTTGGCTGCTGCAAATATTTAGAGACAATCCTGGCCAAGCATCTTACTTGGTGGTGGAAGATCACCCTTAGAATAAGGATTAATGTACATTTCAATATTTATTCATACAGGGTTTTAATTTTTAGTTTCAGTGCATATCCACAGTTGCTCTCAGTCAAAACATCTGTCTTCATATTAACTCAGAGTGCTTCTGGTTGTTAAAAAAACAGTGTTATGAGACGTGGGGGTAGAATAATTATCTCTCTAATACAGCATTAAGAAATTCCCTGCACAGAGAAAGACAGATTTACACTTGCTTTGTCTTATGTGGGTGTAAGAGATAATGGGAGTATAAATCTCTGTAGGATAATAAAATGTATAATTTAGAATCTCTGCATAAGATTAATGCCACACAGTTTTTCCTCCCCCCCACCCTTTTTTAGTTAATGAGATTACTATTTTCACAGGTTAAGTTTCATTATCAACAGAACTAATCACCAGACCATAACATATTTATAGGATTTTGGATTTAAAAAAAATAATAAATTCTTAGGGTCATTGTTTTTAGGAATAAAATTGTTCCTTAATAATTTTAGAGTAGACTTTTAAAACTTGGTTTGTATTTGGTTGCATTTATTTGGAGTTGAAGATCATTTCCTTTATTTAAACAGGAATCTCTTTAAATATACCCGCCAATATGCTTTTTACATGCCCTTTACGTGTTCATTTAAACTACTCAAATGAAAGAAATGCTTCAGTATTCTCTGGAATTCAATGGGTTTAAACATTTCTTGTTGATACCATGTGATGTGTACTGTAGTACCCTTTCCTTAAAATCTTTTGCTGCAATTTTAGACTCCATGCCATTTATTTTTAGAACTTATTAGAGAAGTGCTTTTTAAATATCCTCCACCAGAGGTGGGTGTGTGAAACATGCTGCAAAACTTCAGTGATTCCAGCAGTTGGGAAACACATTTTGGTGTGTCCAAGAAAGCATTACTCAATTATTATTTCTGTTTCTGAGCTCTGCAGAGGGCACTGAGCCTCCCTGAGTGTCCTCTCCCTTCACTCTGCCCTGTGCTTTGTCATCTGACTGTGATAATGCCACTATTTTGGGCATCAGTTCTTAACAAAATTAGCCATTATAATCCAGTCACAGAGAAAAGAATTGCTTTGAATATACCTGGCATGCTGTGTTTGCTGAATTATTGCAAAGACAAATGTTTACACCTCATAAGTGAGTTTCTGAGAATATAATTTCTGGCAGAGCTCAGTTAATAGAATTAGAAAAAGTGGAGATGCCATCAGAGGCAAACAAATCACTTTATCTTTTTTCCTAAAATGGAAACTGAGAATACTCTCATCTGCTTTTTAAACATTTTTACTGCACATTGTATCCTGTTTCCAGGAAAAAGAACAGACCAATTTTGTTCCAAATATCTGCTATAATATCAAACACTACCACAAAGATGCTCCCAAGCCACAGTCTTCAAGGTTTGAAAGCGGTTGGTTTTTTGGTTTTTTTTTTCTAATTCTTCAATCCATCTCTGTTTTAAGATTGCAAATTGCAGAGCTTGGTCTTTTAATCCATGTTTCTTTCTATCTATGGCATAATGTACCAGAAAATAGCTGTACATGCTTTCTTTAATTTGATACAAATTCTGCAGCATTTTCTTCTTTGGTAAACTTAGAATTGAATAATGTTAATAGTTTTACTTAGCTTTTAGTTTGTGCTTTACTGGGTTAAAAAAGACTGTGTAAAAAATCAATTAGAAAAGGTTTAATGGATAGCATTGTTTTTCCTTACTTATGCCTCTCATTGTGATAATTAAAAACGCTTTTGTTTTTCTGCTGTGAGAAGCTGCACTGCATCAAGGCCAACAGAGTGTTTACAAAGAAGTGATGTATGAGCTCTGTGAAGCCATAAAATAAAGTGCAGCAAGCTGACATTGGGTTGGCTTCTCTAAGTTCCAATTATTACAGGTTTGTAATTTGACTTGGGAGATAGTGAAAGTTTATTTATATAGATGCTAGTGATGTTGTTAATAATTGTGTCCAGGATCAGCATAGAACATCATTGATCAAACTCATTGAGGCTTTGTTTTAAATCAAGTGTGAGAAATTTGACAAGTCCATAGTTGTCTAATATAGATTTTTTTTCCTGATATCCTTCAGGTATCAAAGTTAGAATTGCAGAAACATCAAAGAACAAACTCCAATTTACAAATCTGTCAATAATGGCAGCCAGCAGCATTATGATTGATGTAATTTATTATAAGATTACATGTGGAAAGCGCAACACAAATGATTTCTGCAGCACTTGTTACTCATAGATTTTACAAGCAGTAACATTTAGAATAATGACCATCTAATGCACTTCTCTGCAAACCACAGATAATAAATTTCAGTTATTGGTTCAACTTGTGAATTGGTAGCTCATATTGAGATAGTTACTGTTGACAATTCTTTAGGTGCTTCAGTGAGAGATTTCAATGTTTAATTTTGACATCACAAACCTTGTATTTGGCTGTTTAGAAGAACCCTTTGAGTTCATTTTACCAATCAAACTTTATAGGTATTGTTCACTTCTTTCCATTCTATCCATCCTTATCCTTTTGGAAACATCACCAGCTTTAATTGTATATTTGTATTAAAAGAATACCTCATGTCACAGGCTGAGAATCAGTCTCTAGGTAGCTTTTCACCCTAAGTAATTGATAATGACTTACTAAGAAGTGTGGTGTCAAGAAAGTATTTTCCAGTTTGATGTTACCCTGTAGCTTCTGGGTATTCCCGTCTCTTAGGATCAGCAACTTGTGTGGTATCGAGTTCAAAGCTTGAAACATGCTCAGAAATATGTTGTTAACAATTTCTGCCACTCTGTTAGTGGGAGTATTTGATCTGACAAGACTTATGTTCTCCCAAAAGCTGTTGAGTACTATAAAAAAGAATTAAGCCTCTAAGAGTAATTAATAATCTTTAATCAGATATTGTATGATTTTCTCTGAAATCAATATCCAAGTGGATGACTCAGAGCAGTATGACTCACGCTATTTACCCGTTTGAAATATTGACAAAACAATTTGTTTTAGAGGAAGTATATAATTTTTCTGAAATTGAATAAACATGAAAAAATGGTACCTTGAGACCTAAGATGCTATCTGTCTCCTGTTGGCATTCTGCAGGAGGAAAGAGAATTGAATTAGGTTTGACATCAGTAAGTTTCACCCAGCAAGGATTATTGGTGGGGGTTTGCTTTAGGACTCAGAACTTGCTGTTCCCTTGGAGGTGCCATAACAACGTTGTGGCTTTCCTGCCATGAAGCAAAGCACACGTGTCCAACTGGGCTCTCAGAGCTGCTGCTTCCCCTTGTGAGTAGATTTGAATATTAGTAGATTTACACAATTTTGATACTAATGTTGGAGGTTTATGTTGCCCATAACCTTAACTGCCAGGGTGCCTTTTTGTGGGGAATGAAAACAAAATCTGGGGAAGAAGGGGGAGAAACGTGGCATTAAATAAATACTTGGGCTTCTGGATTGTCAACAGTGGTTGAAGCTGAAGTGTGAAACAGGCAGAGGCACAGACCTCCCAGCACGTGTCAGACACCTATTCTTTCCCAAAGATGAGTAAAAAAATCCTTGAGCTGGAAAATCATCCACTTCCCTTCACTGGTGAGAAATATTCTCCACAGATCCAAAAGCTCAGCAGGTATTGTCGTGGCAGGGTTGAGCACGGCTGCAGTGGGACCCTCAGAGGCTGAGCTGTGACCTCTGCTCCTCACTCCTGAGAGAGGACAGAAGGAAGCTTTAAATTGCAGTGACAGCCCATGATCCTGCAGCAATTCCAGTCCTGAACCTTTTGTCCCCTGACAAGAAGATTTGTTGTAACTTGCAGTAGTGTCAGAAGTACCATAGAGGGGTTGCAGGTTTTAGGAATACTTTTCCCAGCTCTGCTCCATATCCAGTATTGAAGAAATCTTCCTCTGCAAATGGATAGCTTTTGGTTTTGTACCATAGCAACTAGTACTAAGTTTTGAGGCACAGTTTTTTCACAAAGATATAATAATAATAATTTTTACAGTGTGAAATAAGGTGAAGTCTGGCTAGTTGAGATGACAAATGCTTTCAGCAGCTTTCTCCACTGGCAGAGAGTTGAATGGTTCTCAACAGTGACTTGAAATGTTTTTCTCCTGTGCATCTGAGTCCATCCATAATTACAGTACAGGTATTTTACTGCTGTGTCTGATAAAAGCGTAACACAACACAAATTATGCAGGCAGATTTTAAAGTGACTGTGTGGTTTCCTGCAAGTTTGTTAACTTTTTATACCGTTGGCTTAGACAGGATGATGCCCTGAACAGTCACTTGTCATGTACCCACAGCCCAAAAACCCCAGACAGGTTTTTGTGTGAAAAATTCATGCTCTGTATGTTGGACCAGCCATTAAATGAATAGATATAAAAGCCTCTATGGTGGGTTCTCTGTTGTAGGATGTAATACATTATTCATGGCACCAACCTGCCGTGGCAAGCCTAAATGTATTTCTAGCATTAACTCAGATATGTATCCAAATCCAGAAACTCTGTGACACAGCATCTACCACTTTGATCCAGGCCTATCTTACTAAGCCTCTCACATCTCTGTCAGTCACTTGGGAGGAAGGATGTGAGTGGTTCACCTGAATGTTACTGGATTTGATATTTATTGTGGGGAAAAAAATATTGTCTTTGGCTGTTGTCTTGCTAATTTATCTTCATTCCAAATGGTAAACATGTTGGTAAATGTGAATGAAAAGCCTCCAGAGTATAAATAATAAATGCTTCTTCCAGCTCTACTGAGTGCTTTACATTTTTGAAATTATGCCAGTATTTTTTTTCTTGCTTTTAAATGGATTGCATTGTTACACAGTACTATGCTCTCTGCTAGGCTCTGTCTGTGAAGGCCTTTATCTGGGCTCCTAAGTGTTGATTTTATATAATTACTAGCATAAAACATTATATGCTGCAAATCAAACACAAACAGACGAAATGAATATTCAGGGAATCCTTTGCAATTTGTGGTATTTTGTACAAGCTCAGCGCAGATGTTTAGGAGTTTCTCAGTTCTTGACAACTAATAGATAACTGTTTAAAATATCTGAATTATGAATATGTGTTTTCTTACTAGGATAACATTTGTGAATTTATCTTACCCAAATTATAATTATTACATAAATCCACACAAATTACCATAGGAAGTGAATTCAAAATGTGTCCTTTCCCCCCACCCCATCTCCCATTTCTAACCATAAAGTCGAAAGCACTGGCTTAGATTCCTTCAGGAGTCCTTTGCCCGTCCAGTTTGGCCTCCTGAATGTATAAGGTTCAGGTAAGTATATCTTAGGCACAAAACTAATGTATAAATTAGCTATATTTCATAATTCCTTTGAAAATCCCAGTATAAGGTTCCAGTGATCACTTAGCAGACAGACACTGCTTTTTTTAACAGTGGAAAAGGTAATGCCTATCAGGAAACCACAAAGTGAAATCTTAGGAGCAAATATTGAGTTAACCCTGGATTTTCTTGGCAACTGCTGCAGTGCATTTGCTTTGCCTAGGTCTGAGAGATGGTCAGCAGCAGAAATAACTACCGTTAACACTGAACTTACAGTGCATTCAGGTAACATGGTGTGATGGGTCTGCAGGGTGTCACAGTAACACTCTGGGCACTGCACATTTTAATAAAGGGTGAAAACAGAATTATTTTCCCAAAGTAGTCAATTTGTATGACTCCTCTTTTCAGAAGTAACTTCCAGTTGAGGACTAGAAAATAGGTTTTATTGTCTGTCAGCATCCTGTTGAGAGTAGAGTTCAAAGTGAAGTGTATAGATCCAGTGATAGGTTTCTCTGCTGAAATGGTGATTATCCTTTAGATGAAGTGAAATGGTGTAAGAGAAATGTGCTGTGTTGGAGAATATTTTGTGGGAGTCAAAGAAACCAAGCCATACCAGTCTTTAGCTTTTACATGGTTTTCCTTTTTTAAATGTGAATAAATCTATTGCTAAACCACTGTCTACAGTTTCTTTCCTGAATTGTCTCTGTTTTAACGTGGATGAAATTCCAGTCAGCCGCCTTCCTTTCCTGAATGCATGGTCATATAATATCACTCTCCATTAAATAGCATCTCCAGATAGAAATTTGATAATGGCACCTTAAAGATTATTGTCCCACGGAAGTAAATGAGTATTTGAGCAGTTTGTATCACGGGAAGTGTGATTAGGGCAAAAGTACAAGAAGTTTTTCAAAGAAGGCAAAGCTTCAGTGACAAATGGAGACTCTCAGCTGTGGGAAGGCATCTGATATGCAACTGTACAGCGAATTTAGAGCAGAGATTTGATCACATTTCCTTTAAAAGAAATTTCCTCTCTCTTTTTTAGGTGTAGGAAAATCTCATGAGGAGCTGGTCTGACTTAGACTGCAGAATGAGGTACTTAGCTACTGTTTTGCTGTATTTGCTGCTCTCTGGACATGTATTGCCTCAGGCTGTTCATTCTCAGCTCGCCAAGGCATTGAAGCTCACAATTTCTTATGCTCCTTTTGAGGGCAAATGTATTTGATCTCTACTTCGTGCAGTGCAGTGTTCTGGCCCTGTTTCATCATCATGAGTTAAATCCTCTTCAGAATCCTTCAAAACCTCAAAGAGTCTTGACACAGCAGAACTTTTGCAGCTGAACTCTATTGTGCACCAGGAGCGTGTCCCTGGCTCTCCACAGCAGTTCTCTTTTCCAGCTTGGGGAGCAGGCAGCTCCTGAGCTGGACCTGAAGAGACCTCAACAGTGAGTGCAGGAATTACTGGAACCAAGTGGTGATTGTGGAAAAAAAACCCCGCAGTCAACAGACACAGACAAGAAACCATCAGTCACCGAATCTGCGAACTCATTTAGGATTTGGCTCAACAACAGCAGTAAATGGGAGCAGATGATAATCAGCTTCTGCACTGCTGGTGCAGAGGGTAATGAATGAACGCTGGCTGCTGCTGCTCTGAGGAGCCCTGCTGAGGGAGCAGCAGCATTTGGCCAGCTTGGCTTTGATTTCATTACCAGTGTCAGGAGCTTGTGTCTAGACTGGTGCTTTGGCAGCTAATTGATCTCTAGCATTTGATATGCTAATTATTTCTTTCATAATATGCTAATATGTGTACAGTGAAAAAAAAAAACCCACACCTTTTAAATGCTACGAGGATCTCAAAGGCGTATTTGGAACTGGAAAGTAAGAGCTGGAAATCTTGATTTATGTCAGTATAATATACAAATGACTGAAGGTTTCTAGTTGTGGGAATTTAGCTGGGAAATGAGAATGTTAGGACAGAAATTGTTTAGTCATACAGTGACTGTACAGGGCATGTAGCAGGCTGTCCTGCACAGCCCAAGCAGAGAAAATTCCTGTGGATTAGGGAATATACTCCTCTGCCCAACACACTTTTTTTTGCTGCTATATGGATGTTCTTTTCTTGTCAATGATTTGGATGTCATAGTTTTTATCATATTTCCTGAAGTAAGAGAAGGAAAAACAGATAGAAGAGAAGTGTAGTTGAGTCACCTCCCAGTTCTCCTCCAGGACAGTACCTCTCCACATTATGACTACTTCTCCAGGCACCTGTCACTTGCTGGCTCTCTGAATTCCTACCATTTGACCATTCAAAAGATGATGTTAATTGACTGCATTCCATTCACTCCCAAATTTTTTTTTGTACTTTTCCTCTTTGGATTTTCTTCACCCCCTGGGTACTTTAAAATACAGTCTGATGAGTCTCAGTCATTACCTCTCTGAAGCTCTGTGTGGAATTTTAATTGTAAGTGTTCTTCAGGCTGTGACAGAAAGGAGCCATCAGGGAGAGTTTCCATACACAGTTTCTTTTGTCTGTCTCCAGTCAGATATTCTGAAAAATACTTTTATTAAATGCGTATTTGATAGGCTTGAAAGCTATCAAAGCAAGTCTGCTGAAAGGGAACTACTGAGGAGCCTTCCCAGGACCTAGGGTAAAGCTGGAAGCACACATCATTCATGTAGGACAGAGCCAGAGGCAGGACCAGGATCCTTACTGACCTTTGGAGGTCGGTCATGTTTGGCAATTGAACAGTTTAATTTAATTAAATAGTTTTAAAAGAAGGCTGCTAGATTTTCTTCTATACAGACAGCTTTTGCATAGACTAATAGTCTGTCCCAGTGCCACTGAGTAGGTAGCAATTAGATTACTAATATGTACTTAAGGTTTTAAATAATAGGAAAGTGTCTGCTCTATGTTTGGCTGCAGTCCCTGGCAGCAGATTAGATGAACACCTATCAAGTGTTATAAGTGCAGGGGCAGACTGCAACCATTACTGGGAGCAGATTCTGTGTCTGCTGTAATAAGCTCAGCTCTGTGCTCAAAGCCCTAATCACCTTCTTGCTGACAAGAGAGAACTTTAATTTTATTCGCAGGGGTATAAGAAACTGATTACTTAGCTCTGCAGACCAAACCAACCCAAATAAAACCACCCATTCATTTTAGAGAGCTAAGTGAGTGAACTGATTGATGAAAAAAGTCAGTGGAGCTGTGTTTGCTGAAGTCCAAAAGCAGCAAATCAAAATGCTTCCTCATGTCAAGAGATACTATGTGCAGTTAAATTCAACCAACAAATTCTGCAAATGATGTGGAATCACAAGAGTGTTTTAGGCAAAGACATATATTTTTACACTGAAATTTTGTGTGTTATTCTTAGTTTCACTTTGAGCTTCTTCAGAACTGATATGAAGGTGGTGACCAAGGAGAATTTCTCACCCTGTTACAAACATAGGTGACAAAAGGATCTGGTCTCCCGTCAATGACATACATCCCTTCTTCAAACATTTAAATTTCTTCACTAGCAAATCTGGTTTCTGAGAGCAACAAGTCCTGATGTCCTGAATCTCCCTCCTTAGCTGGATTTCTTAAGGGACTAATTGAAATTGAAATTGGCAAAATGTAATTTTACATTAAAAGAAGGACTCCTTAATGAATCTTATTTGTGGCCCTTATAAAATAGTATTTTTCATTTATTCATACATTGGAGATGAGATTCCAAAATCTCCTGGTTTTAAGAATTTCCCTTATCTCTCCACAGATGGGAGATCAAGCCAGGCCCATCTGTACCTTGTGGCACATTGCTGTGCCTGCTGCCTTTGACTTCCCAGCTCAAACAGCCACCTACTCTTTCACCAGGGCTCTGACTGAGCGTGGGCTTTGGCACCCTACCCAGCATCAGGATTTGAACTTACACTTTTGGATTTGTAGCATTTCCTTGAGCAGCTCTGACACTAAGCCTGTTATCAGATCAAACAACGGGAAAGAAATTCCTTGACTTATTTGGCTGTGGGGGCTCAATGGCTCTGTGCTGATTTGCCACTGATCCAGACTAAAACAGAGCCCTACATCAGCTCTTGAGTGCTGAATGACTTTGAGTCATCATTTTTGGCAGGTTTTTGGGTGAAGTCGTGTTACGAGCTAAGGTGATTCTCTCACTTTCACCCTTAGAATTTTCACAGTCTATGAAATATTATTGTACTCCCATAATCACAAATAATAATTATTTTGGTGTATGATGATTAATTTACAGAGTTAGGGGAAAATAGATGATTAAGGCCCTTAGCATTGTACAACTTGATTGGATTTTGATGTACCGACATCTAATTATTTTGAAATGTAAGTACTCTGCTTTATCTTTGCTTATTGTTACTACTAACATTTTGGATAGTTTTATGAAGGCTTAGATTTCTCTAATCCTCATTTGTTTTTTAATCATTTCATTTAGAAGGGCTTTAGCTTCATAAGAACTGCTGGGAAAATGATCTTTAGTTAAACCTGTGAAGTGCAAAAATCATCTGTCAGAGCAGATGCACAAGATTTCCACTGTTAATATCTCTTTGGCCTTTAATCCTATTTTTCCCGGTTTGTGTGGGCACTGACAGTTAACTCAAGTTTCAATCAAACCTAGACAAATAGGATTTTGTCCTGCCCTACAGTTGGCTAGTCAGCCAGCCAGTGATTTTTTTCACACTGTTCAGAGACTCATTAGACCTTTGTTCAGACTGGCTAAGGCACAGCAAGGATGCAGAACCTGCTCTTTCATACTCCACAATATTTTTCACAGGCTGAAGATTAAGGGTTTATAGGCAAAAGATTTTCCATTTTATTTGGAAATGAAATCTGCGTAATTAGCAACTGCAAAATTTTGACGTGCCTTAGAGAATGAAAACATTGAAGTGGGATCTGTTTCACCTATTAATTAGTTTAATGCCACTCAGTTAATGATACCTGAAATATTGCTGAGAATTTACATGCAAAGAACTGAAAATTTTAACACTGCATTATTGCTATTCCAAACTATGTTTTCTAATGAATACCCATCAGTCTGCAAAAAAAGAAATTTAGTTTGTGACATCATTTCATGATGGCATACTGTGTAAAAGATACTGAAAAAAACAGTTAAATGTAAAATTACCAGTGAATTTAGATATTAGATAATTAAAAAAAAAGATGGGAATAGCACCATTACAATACTGAGTACTTGTATTTAATGGCAGTGGGGAGTTAGCTGAGTACTTCAAAACACATAAAAAATGGCCAGTCACTTCCTCAAAGGTCTTGTCATCTTAAATGATGAAAAGGTAACAGATTAAACCAAAATGGAACTGGGCAAGTGGCAGGAGGGGCAAGCTAAATCTGTTATGAGCGTTAAAATGAAATAAAATTATTTATATCTACCCCACTTAAAATATGATTTCACTCTTGCCAAATAAACTTAGTCCAATGACAAGTAAATGTATTGTTGACAATTAAAATCCAGAAATTTTTGGGCTGGTTAACTCTTCTCACACACAAGTATCTCTCAGTGCAAATAACCTTAGCCAGGGGATGAAATACCCTGCATTGGTCAATGGTGGAGCTGCTCTTGAAGCCCAAATACTCCACAATCTTACTGCTGGTGTAAATAAACTAATTTCCAGATTCTTTATCAAATCTAGCCCCAGGTGTTTAGTCTGAAGCATGGTGCAGCATCCTTAGCTGAAGTTATATAACTCTTTATTTTGTAATCTTCCTGTGTCAGTCTTCTCCCATCTGTGCACATTCTAGTTTCTTGCAAAAGCTACCTCCACAGACAATGAGGTTTTTTTCCCCTTGGCCTAACAGAACTTTATGGATCCTCTCCATGAATCATTACTTTGTCACACTCATTAGAACTTGAAATGAAACCTATTGAGGTGACTTAACATCATCTCAGAACACCCGGTGCTTTGGCATTTCACATGTCATATGGGTCATGACATAATAGCATTTCTAATTGTCAGTCACAGAGTGAGACACAAAAATAGTGAGCAGAGAAGGGAAATCCCTGGTGGGAGGACTCAAGGTTATCACTCTGCTCCTGACAGAACTGAGAAACTAACTCGCCCACATGAAAGGCTGGGCTGCTTCTATAGTAATGTTCTGTAATGGAAAGGCACAGAAAGGTGTTCTGCCTTTTGTCCTGCATTTCTAATCTCTCATCTATTCTTTTCTCTCTCCCTTTGTCACAAAGTGGGTACATTACATTCTATTCTGTGGATTCTGGCTCTAAATCCAAGGGTATATTTCTGTATTGAAAAATACAGTTGATGTAACCTATGTCTGTGAGTGTGTGTGAGCACCTTGCACACACGTAGGGATTTCAAGGACTGGCACAAACATCTATTTGTGCTTTGTGTAACTGCGTCATGGAAAGAAGAAAGACATTTCTAACACCACAGTGACAGTGATTGGTCAAGGGACACAATTTCCTGGCCAGCCACAGGAAAATTATTCACCTGTTACTGGACTTCAAAGTTTGCAGAACTGGAAAGGTTTCAAGGCACTGACATAATCTTACTGACTCTAGAAACCCCCCAGAGCAGCCTAAGCGTGGACTGTAATAATTGTCTACACTGCAGTATTGGGGGATATGGCAGCAGGTATTTTATCCTGCTCCTGTGCAAAGCACTGAGACACCTGCAACAGGGTTTAATAGCTCCAGCTCCAGCTCTGAGAGCAATAGTCCATGTGGGAAGTGGTGCTAATGGAGTCTGCAGAGAGGAAATGTCTCTCACGTGCTACAGCAAGAAGTGAGATATTAGGTCTTTTCACAGCAGCATCTTACTCTTCAACAACACCAGATCTAAGTGGACTTCGAGTTTTGAAAAGAAACTTGAGCAAAAAATATCCAGATCTGAACACGTGAAAGCATTTCATACATTGCAATATATTTTATATGTATGCAGACTTTATCTCTAGCCAAATTCTGTGATTTGTCTTGCTGTTTGAATTGGACAAAATTCATACAGTTTCAGGGGAATGTGCATTAATAATAGTGGAATAATAAAGGTGAAGCTCTCAGGGTTTGTGCTCCAGTATAATGAACCTATTGCACTTCTCAGGTGTCTTTCTAAGCCTGGCATTTTGGGCTAAATGTCTGCAGAGCACGGCAAGGGAAGAGGTCCTGCAGTGGCTGACCCAATGTCTTGCTGGCTGGTGATCAGTGCCAGTGTGACTGGCAGCTCGTGGGTGCTCCCACAAAGTCTTCTGCTCCTGTTCTTCACTCACCAGCAGCACATGGGAATGCTGGAGGCTGTGAGCTCTCTTTTGAGTACCTGATGGTCTTTGAAAGTTCCTGCAGTGAATCTCTCTGACAGAGTTAGTTTTTACAGAGAGTTTTGTTGTCCTTCTGCTAGGAGGAAGACCATCCAAACTAATGATTCTCAGAAAAGTGATGCGTCATCCAAATGATCTAGAGAAATCCTGAATTTATTCAGCTCAATGGAAAAAAATACAGGAATAGACAACTTCTGCCTAGTGTGAGTTTATAATCTGAGAAATGCTAAGGAGGCATAGAGAAATTAGACTTTTTTTTCAAGTACCCCTTCTTACTGATGAAGCTGGAAAGATGGCACTTTTGAAAATTTCTTAACCAGTTAAATGCTTAACTTCCATTACAGTAAGACCTGAATTTCTAAATCACCTATAAAAAGGACCTAAACCTGTATCTGTAGGTCTAGCTTAAATCAGACCTTTCAGATAACCTAGACCAATATTTCACTGAACATCTGGATAATAATGAGTGGAACAAACCTGAAGAATATAAAAAAAAAACCAAGAAGCCAATCTTCCATCTAAAGTCACTTGCACACTGCCTTTCATGTGCTTAAGCTACACCTTAAAAATGAGGCATGGCCTCCTAATTTATTTAGTTGTTTTTGCAAAGTTGTGTTAGTGACAGTGGCCAGACAGATGTGTGTTAACAAAGATTTTTCAGATCCCCTGAATTCCAGACCTTCACCCTTCTGTTACTGAGAATCCCAATGCATTTTACACAGACACCGAAGTTCTGGTGTTAGACACTACAGATAGGCATCAAAGACAGACAGCAGCTAGCATGCAAGTGCTGCTTCCAAAGAGAATAAAGCCCTTTTGAAGGCAATAGAAACTGTCAAAGTTAAATTAAAAATTAAAAATCCATTCTGTGGGCTGCTGACACACTAGGCTGCCTGACAGCCACAGAGCCAGAAGTTTCAAAAACCTCTCAAAAGCAACTGTAAGTTGCCTGTGCTCTCTGTGCTTCCCCCTCTAACCCAATCAACTTTTATCCAACAGTGAAATATCACCACGGTGCCTATGAACTGATCATCTTGGTCATGAGGAAAAAAGCCCATCCTTTAAAAAATATTTGAGTGATCAAATATTCAGCTAGCTTATGCTTTAGCATGTGATGTATTGATGTAAAAATGATAGACTTTCTTGGAATTTTAATGATTTATTATTTATGATAATATACTCCTGCATGCCAGACTCTCAAAATGAAAATTTATATGGCCTTCAACATGAAAAAACACTGCCTACAGTCACAGGAAGTGTTTCAATAAATTATTACATGCGTTAAATTTAGGTCTTAGAATCTGCAGGTGGGGTAAAGTGGGGTAATCCATGCTGTTTGGGTTCATAGAGTCACAGAATCACAGAATATCCTAAGCTGGAAAGGATCCACAGGGATCATGGAAATCCAGCTCCTGGCCCTGCACAGGACAGCCCTTACAATGCCCTACACCCTGTGCCTGAGAGCATTGTCCAAGTGCTTCTTGAGCTGTGTCAGGCTGCTGCTGTGACCATTGCCCTGGGGAGCCTGTTCAATATCCAAACACCCCCTGGGTGAAAATTTTTTTCCAGGGGAGCTTAAACCTCCCCTGACACAGCTCCAGCCATTCCTTTGGATCCTGTCCCTGATCACAGGGAGCAGAAACTGGAGCTGCCCCTCCTCTGCCCCTCAGGAGAGCTCAATGAGGTCTCCCAAGTGTCCTCTTCTCCAGGCTGAGCAAACCAAGTGTCCTCAGCTGCTCCTCACAGGGCCTCCCCTGCAGACTCTTCCCCATCCTTGTGGCCTCCTTTGGACACTCTCTATTCGTTTAATGTCTCTTTTGTATTGTGGTGCCCAAAAATGCACACAGGACTCGAGGTGAGGCTGCTCCAGTGCAGAGCACAGCAGGGCAATCACCTCCTTTTTATTCTGGAAGCACAGAAGTACCATAGCAAAATATTAAGGATATTAAGAAGCACAATGGATAATACCTGTCTTTCCCCATGTCCTCCACATTTATACCCCACTGTGTGATAACTGACATTTCTGAGTGTCTTTGTTGGGATTCTTTCCTGTTTTACTGACCTCTCCTGTCAAGAAGAAACAGTAGAGTAATAAAGGACAATACTTTTGTTGTCATGAGCAATTTACCATCATATACCTTACAGAACTCTGGAAGTCAGATGTTTATTTCTTGCTGCTGCTTGTATTATTCCTCAGCTTGTCTGAATAAGAGATCATGACAAAAATCTATCTGTAATTAAGCAAAACCTTCAAGCTTTACATTGCTTGAATTCAAAAGGATGCAATGCCTTTATCACAGTCGTGCATTCAGTCAAAACCTGTTTGGGAAGAGCTCTGAATTGTAAAGCGCGCTTTAAAATCAAGATCAGGAGTTTGAAGTTTATTTTGAAGTAATGTGAGGTTATTTGCACAGGGTGCCATCATAATTCATATTTTAGAGGGTAGAGTCAAGCGGTATAAAAGCAATTGACTACTGTTGTCCTACTGGCTAAATCCAGCATTTTACAATTATTTTATTCCTTTTTTCATACCACTTCACGTGAAATTTGGGAGAAATGAGCTGTAATGCAATACAGATGGGACTGATTAATCTTACATGTAGAGCAATAATTCTGGTACATTATTCTGCATAAGCTTTAATAATTCTTTGACTTATGTGGGACTGCGAAGACCCTGTGCTGACAGGTGAGATGTTCCTGGTGCTGTTGCCTGGTCCTGCTCACTGCAGCATCCAGAATTTTAATCATGAAGCAACGATATGCTGTTGATTTCGATGGGAGTTAAATGTCTAACCAGCATCAGCCAGAGCCTCTGCACTTGAGGGGGTCCGTTTTCATTCACCCAGGAAGCAGCAGCGTCTCTTGAGACCTGGTTTTCAGACAAAGGGAGTTCAGCCAGAAATCGGAGCTTCTGCTTGCCTTTGAACTCTGCCTGCCCCCGCTGTTCTCTCCCCTTGAATGAGCAACAGGAGCTGCATCTCAGCTGTCTGGCTGCACAGTGGCTGCAGTCGCCTTTGACTCGTGTGACTTTAATCAGGACATTGCTGGAAGACTTGGACAAATAAACCGGACTCCATGAAACAATCAGATTTAACTGTCCCTGTGGTACACACTCCTGGAAACCCGTTAATTCCTTCTGTAACGAAGCAATTCTCATACTGACTGAAAAAAAATCTAAAACTATTTTCAATTACATATTCTTCATTTATTTTAATTAAATGAGTTGCTAATTAATTATTAATTATCTATTAATCATTAATAATTAATTAACAATGAAATATTAATTACGTCATAATTGTTTATTAATTATTTATTAAATTATTATTTTAAAAGTTGTGTATTTTATAGTAGGAGCTACTCACCCTATGGTAAAACGTCTTTCATGTCCATATACATGAACTTTCTAAAAATCTGGAGTTCTGCTCAAAGATTTGGGAGTCCTAAGAGCAGCCTCTGCTGATGCGTAAGGAAATTGTCTCTCTATTTTTCCAGTGGAGGTAACAGGTTTTATTGCATATCCACAAGAAGTTTGCAAGAACTGTTCAGTGTTTGTGTGTCACTTGGAAAACATAAAAGCCTTCACAGTTTATAAATTTCGAGTAACTCAAGTAAATTAGGAGACCCGCATTAAAAATACAGGATGTCACAAACAGTTTACCTAAACAGCGACGGTCTTATGGCCCAACAATAGAATTATCGTACTCTACGGAGTAAGATGTCCCTGTTCCTTTCCCCTCCATCATAAATGTGAACACTGATGTACAGCTCGAACTGATCTCGTTTTTTCTGACGGCGTTATCTTTCAGCTCAACGAGCTGCTCCAGGCCGGCCGCACCCCAGGCTGCATTGGCAGCAGTGTGGGCAGCGAGTGGAGGGGACGGGATAAATCCCTTTGCTCGGCACTGCCTGGATCCCCTCGAGATGCTGGGTCCGGTTCTGACCCACTCAATACCGCAAAGATAACAAGCAGGAGCGGGCTCGGCGGAGACCACCGAGGTGGACGGAGCGGGGCTTTTCACGGCGGAGCGTGGTGCGAGGACAAGGGACAAGGGACCAGGGGTGTGAGCAGACACCGAGAGGGCCGGGCCGGGCGCGGGAGCGGCTCCGTCCCTCAGCGGCCTCACCGGGGCTCGGGCCGGGCTCGGTCCCGCTCCGCTCCCACAGAGCTCCCGCCCCGCCCCGCCCGCGCCAGCGCCGCCCGCAGCCAACCAGCGCACGGAATGCGGCCCGGGCCCCGCCCCCCGCGCCCCCGCCGCCCATAAAAGCCGCGGCCGGCGGCGGGCGCGGAGCGCCGTGAGGGGAGGCGGACGGGACGGGGCGGCTCGGACCGAACGGGGCGGCGGGACCCGCTCCAGGCACCGCGGCTCGGCCCCGGCCGCCCCGCCGAGCGGGCGCTGCGCTCGCCAGCCGGGATGCTGCTCGTGGCCGCCGGGCTCCTGCTCGCCGTAGCTGCGGGCGGGCGGGGGTCGCCGGCCGGGGAGCAGGAGAGCCCGCCGGGCAGCCGCTTCGTGTGCACCTCGCTGCCGCTGGACGCCGCCGGAGCGGGCTGCCCGCTGCCCCCCGTGCCCATGCAGGGCGGCGCGCTGCCCCCCGAGGAGGAGCTCAAAGCCACGGTGCTGCAGCTGCGGGAGACCGTCCTGCAGCAGAAGGAGACCATCGGGAGCCAGCGGGAGGCCATCCGGGAGCTCACCGGGAAGCTGAGCCGCTGCGAGGGCGCCGACGGCAAGTCCGCCGCGGGGGCGTGGAAGAACGAGGTGGGCAAGGGCAAGGACACGATGGGCGACCTGCCGCGGGACCCGGCGCAGGTCATCGACCAGCTGAGCCGCACCATGCAGACCCTGAAGGACCGGCTGGAGAGCCTGGAGGTAGGGCCGGGCAGCGGAGCCGCTTCACGTCCAGCGGGCACCAGTAGTGCCCGAAATCCTCATGGGGATAGATCCAAACTGGCCCAGCCCCGGGGCGAGCGGCTCGGCTGGCTTGTCATGTTCTTTTGGTTATTTATCTCCTCTCTTTAATGGTAAAAACCCTCAGGGGCTGCTCTTGAATGTGTTCTCCCACAGCGTGGGGGAAGATTATGGTTTCCCCGCTTGTCACCAGCTTAGTTTCTGTTATTAATAATGTGTAAATCTCTCTTTCTGGGGATGTGACTTCATGTGGTTTGAGGTCCGAGGCTGACGTCTTGGGCAGTAAGACCTCGGCATATGGTGCTGAACAGACCAGTGGTAATGAGGAGATTGTGTCGGGCAGATGGTGCAGATAAGATGATGTACTTAGAGCTGACATAGAATAACAAGAACCCGATTCTGTGCGCCTCTGAACAGAAAGGGGATTTGGTCCAAGCCCACCGATAAGTGATTTCCGTGAGCCTTTGGACAGTGCCCGTGTTTTGAGTGCTGCTCAGAGAAATGTTTTGTAGAGAGGATTCTCACAGGATTCATGCTGATTTTGTTTCGCTTTTCACACCCTGAAAGCCTCACATGTGTCATCCTGCTGTCCTTCAGTCAGTGCTGATGTGAGGATGGCGAGTAAGTTCTGAGAAGCTGTTCTGTGAGCACTGCATTGCAAGTGCAGTTTTGAATGAGCTGTTAGTATTGCATCCTTTTATTACTATTGCTGTCTTCCTGAAGCGTTCCTTTTAGGGCTGTACAAGAGAAACTCCACTAGAATAACTTGGTAGGTGGAAACGTTTTGTTAGTATCTTTAAAGATACCAGTGTTATTTGAGAGTGTGAGGTACCTTTTTTTTCCCCCAGTTTGTATAAGAATACTTTCACTGGTTAATACTCAGAGTTGATCTAAAGAGCACCTGACTTCGGTAAATCTGCTTTCAAAGTTGCTTATTTTTTAATCTGAAATGAAGTGATCGTTTTTCTGTTTATTTACATTGGCCATGCCACTAACAGTAAGTAAAGCAAAAATTGACTTACGTGCCACATGTATACATATTAATAGGAGTGCATCAGACCTGCTCCCTACATTGATTTGATTGAACTTAAATGTATGAAAACTCCTTCATATAAAGTGCTGGAAGCTTTTAACAAAAGTGCCCTTTTGTTTCAGGAGCTGTTCAGCTACAGTGCTGATAAAAGCACTGAGCATGACAAGTGCCCAAAAAGCAGTACCTCTTCTATACTTGCTGGAGAGTGATCTTAGTTTCCTCCTTTGGATCGGGATCATACCTGCATTTCACAGTTTCTGTTTCAGAAGTGACAGGCTTTCTTTTCTTTTTTCTGCTTTGCCCTAAAGCACCAGCTCCGAGCCAACGTGTCCTATGCAGCGCTGCCCAGTGACCTGCGGGAGATGCTCCAGCGCAGGCTCGGGGACCTCGAGCGCCAACTCCTGAGCAAAGTGGCCGAGCTGGAGGATGAGAAGTCTCTGCTTCACAACGAGACCTCAGCCCACCGGCAGAAGACAGAGACAGCCTTGAATGCATTGCTCGAAAGAGTGTCTGAGTTAGAGAAAGGTAATTGCTCAGAACTGAAACGCTTCCCCATGCTGATTAATTTTGTGTACTCCTTCCTTCCAGTGCAGAAGACTAAATGTGGGCCTTGAGGGAAAGACATTCAGGTACTGGACTAAATAGGTGACAGTGCAAATACTTGGATTCTCCTTTTTCTTTTATCACAGGCTTCTTGCTTGACAGGCAGTTGCCTGGCTTTGGCTTCCTGTCTCTTAATTTGTCATGTGTGGGTGGCTAGGATGAAACTCTTAGTGTTTGTGGGATGGAAAGATCTGTAAGGAGGCAAGTGGAGATAGGAATAAGTATGGCATGGGTGTAAATAGCTACATAATGTCAAGCACACATCTGAGTAGGACTGCCTTTATTTGGACTGAGAGTCATACAGGCTAAATGTAATTAGCACAACTACCTTTGATGTAATGAATGGCATTTTATACCAGCTTTGTTTCCTGGTGCTTTGGAAGTATTGATGGTGACCTTTCCTTTTGTTGCTGGCTATGACTTTAGGTAACTGCAGATATTTGAATTGTGCCCGATTCTAAGCTTACAGCCTTCAGAGTTTACAGTAGATTACACATGGTCCACTGGGGGACACTCTCGTAATCCTAGTCATTCATTCTGGTTCTTGACTTAATTATTACTGAGATCTCTCTGCTTGAGTAGAGTCTGTTTATTTAAATTACAAATGTCTGTGGAAGTGACCTAAAGCACGGAACTCTTTGTGCATTGACTTTATAAACATACAGAGTGGACTGTGTAGGATTAGAGTGGCAGTAAATATCACTGCCCAATCCTTAAATGATTTTCCAAGGTGAATAACTCTCTGCTTAGAAGCAGCTTAATGGACATGCCTTCCCAATGGTACAAACATGCATATCTCAGAGGTTTAGAAATGCAGCCTAATGGACCCATTTCTGTAATACTGTCTGTTCTTCTTTCATCTAAAAAGTGTGAAGGAGGGGAAAAGGGAAGGAGGAAGATGATCTTCTACTGGCTCTGTCTTTTAGTGTTTTCTGAGAGCCAAGATAAAGCCTAACCTGCAACTAAAGCTATGGAGAATTAGTGGCCTGTTAATGTCTTATGTGTCAAGTATAGATAGTCCTTGTCTCTGAGAGATGTGACTCATATCAGAAAGAGAGAGTGGTGGGAGAACAAGAATGTGTAATTCAGTAAGGCTAAAAATAACCTGTTCCCACCTTTATTTTTTGTGTGGAGAGTGAGGGCTGTCTTAAGTCTCCGGGGAAGTGAAGAATTTGGGACAGGAACCAAGATAAAGTCTTTCTTTTAGTTGTGCAGTTTGCTCTCTATTACAGTACAGCTTTGCTGTTCTGGTTCCTCTGTCAAATCAAAGTCAGGGTAATAATGATTTAAGAACTGATTTTTTTGTGTATTAAATACAGACAGCATTTGATCTGACCTCATTTGAAAGTAGTATTTCTGTTGTGCTTTTATTTAAAATGCAGTATTGTTTAGCATTTCTTCCCCACAACTACCAAGAGTGTCAGAAGCTCCTCATTGTCCTGAGACTAAATAGAGGAAAAAACCAGCCTTATGAGTTTAAGATAATGACTTTTGAGTTATGAGATGATTTACTATGTCTAAACCTACTTTCTCTCTCTTGAAAGGGAACAACAATATTTTTTGCCCATCTAGCCCAATAACAATTGCTCTTTTAATGGGATATGTTTCTGTTTTTCTATGTGAGGTTGGTTGTAGCAGCCTAATGGAGGTTAGGTTACATTACCCTAAGACCCTGCTTTTTTTATTTGCTTAGAATTTAGAACATTTCAGTTCTCTAAGTTCCTCAAGACAGATTCAAGAGAAAGAAAAGCTTTTTCTTCTCCCACCCCCTCGTTCTGTGAAAAATGCAGCCAAAACACTTCAGTTGCTTCTGAGAATGGGAACTGAGAGAATGCCAGTGGTTTAAAAAATACATATGAGAATTGTGGCAACCTTTTGTGACAACAGCTTTTCATTTGGACTGGAGTGTGAAGTTTGGCACGGGGATTGAATTTGTTTCAGGAATGTGAGCAAAGGAAATGAGTGAGACTCAGAAGAACAGGCTGCTAAAAAGTTGAGGGTGACATTACTACAGAACTGTGGTGTTGTATTTGTGGCACAATGTGGGATTTCTTTCTTAATACTTAATTCTAGAAAATTATCTGTAAGCATCTATATCAAGTACATGATACAGAGTATTGCAGCTTCAGAAAGTTTTGGTTTTAAGGGTTCTCAGTTTTGTAAGCATGTCTTGGAATATCTCACTGGATTTTATCACTTCTTTTAGAAAAAGCTAAATAATAATTTCTGCTTTTGTATTAAATCAAGTGTCTAATCTTCCCATAGTTCATAGCTTGATATTGCATTTTTAATTCAGATCACTTTGAGCTCTACAGATCTTGTCCTGTTTAGCTGATGGGACAGAAATCAGTTCTATTGACTGTAGCTGCTTTGCTGGACCACATCAGTGTAGTCTTATTTCAGATTTGCTGCTCAAAATGTGAGTGTTTATCTGTTTCTTGGCCTGAGATCTTACCACAAGGATGCTGCTTGGGTAGCAGGAGTAGGGAAAGAAATGCTGGTTGTGAAGCACTATGGTGCTTTAATAATGAGCAGAGAATCCATTTTGCTAACAGTAAGTGTCTTTTAAACCAGTTTAAATTGTTTGAAGGAGGCAGGCCACCAGCCATGAGCTAAGCAATGAGGATGTTCTGCCATCTATTCTTTTGCTCTAAATGAGCAGAAATAAACTAAATAATTATCACAATGTGGATAAAATCTATTTGTATTCTTATGTGCAGCAAAATCAACATTCATTAAATACTACTTCAATATACTTTTTTTTTCTGTACCTCTCTAAAGTGATTAAAGCCAAAGATTCTCAATGTCAGTTGTGTCTTAGCCTGAATCCCCAATACCTTGTTTTGCTTAATGTTAAATGTTTTTCTTGCTCCATGTAATTGTAGGTAACAGTGCATTTAAGTCACCTGATGAATTCAAAGTCTCCCTTCCTCTTCGCACCAACTACCTGTATGGGAAGATCAAGAAGACTCTGCCAGAGCTCTATGCTTTTACTGTGTGCTTGTGGCTGAGGTCAAGTGCTTCTCCTGGAATTGGCACTCCATTCTCTTATGCTGTTCCTGGGCAAGCCAATGAAATTGTCCTCATAGAGTGGGGGAATAATCCAATTGAACTGCTGATTAATGACAAGGTGAGACTTGACGAGCTCCTTGTTGTCAGCATAACCAGAGCAAGGCCTGACCCCTTGGCACCTTTGCACTGACTCCTTCCTTCCCTCTGAGAGATGCCTTTGAGGTGGTGCTGTCTGTTGTCCACTTGCTGATCACAAATTGCTTTTATGAACAAAGCACTTGAGACAGAAGTTAAATGGTGCAGATATTTGTGTGTTGAGACAAAGCAGCTTGACATGAGATGTGCACACACTTGTGTGTTGTCTGAAGTTACAAGCAGGTCTTGTCTTCTTGAGTTTTTTTTGTTGTATGAAACACAAGCAGTATTTGAAGCCACACTATTGCAAAACCTGTGAGATCTAAGCCAGCTGCAGTGTTTCTGTTTTTCCAATTGTAAAAGTTACAAATGTTAAATGAATTTTGCAGAAGGCAGAGAGCAAAAGGCTCTCCACATAATGGTCTGGTTTTGTTATGCTTGGTGATTGAACATTAGTTTAAGTACAATTTTTATGACTTCAGATACAACTACTTCATACCACTGGTTTTTGACAAGCTTCAGAAAGAAGCTTGAAGAAAACAAGACCCATTGAAACTTGTCATTAAAGCAGTATTTAAATGCTTCCTTTCTTCCCACCTTCAGTTAGGTCTCCTGGTAACTCACTGCTCTCTGAGGGATCAGATGTTTACCTACACAACTCAGGTGGTTCATCATGTGGCTGATTGTGGACTTCTAACAGTCCTATCATCCTCCCAGATCAATAACCAATTATTTTTAATGGTTTGTGGAAGAGAAGCAAACTTGAGTCTGCTTATCTTTAGCAATAACTTTTTTTCTCTTCAATATTATGTCTGTAGTCTCAATATTCTGTGAGGGTTTTATTTCTACCACATCACAGCTGCTCCACAGCCCACTGCATTTGTGCCTTGATGTTGACCTGAGTAAGTTTTCAGATCAAACTCCTAAAGGAGCATAATTACTCCTTATTTTGAGGCCTGTGGAACAGTTCCCACAAGTTTTCCTGGTAGCAGACAAATCCATTTGTCAAAGTTGTTAATACAAATGGTGCTGGCAAGGCCCAGGTTTTAAGAGGAGCTTAACGTGAGCATGGATGGGAAGTTATGACTCAGCACTGAGATTTAAACAACAAATGCCACAGATTAATATGCAGCATGGGGGTTGGTCTCTTCTCCCAAGTAACAGGCAACAGGGAAAGAGGAAATGGCCACAAGTTATGCCAAGGGAAGTTTTAATTGGATGTGAGGAGAAATTTCTTCACTGTTGTCAAGCACTGGCACAGCTGCCCAAGGCAGTGGTGGAGCCACCATCCCTGCAGGTATTTAAAAGGTGTAGATGTGGCACCTAGGGACATGGGTTAGTGATGGCCTTGGCAGTGCTGGGTTAATGGTTGCACTCAGTGATCTTGGAGGGGTTTTCCAACCTAAATAATTTTATGGTTCTGTGGAATCCTACAAAGTAGGATGTGCACTAACTCCTGCCTCTGAAGTGTTTGCTTTTGAGAACAGAGTAAATACTCTTTACATGTTGGCCTTGAACTGCTAGATTTGGGTTGCCACATGCATTGTTCTGTTTTTTATAGGTTGCCCAGCTCCCTCTCTTCATCAGTGATGGAAAATGGCATCATATCTGCATCACATGGACAACCAGAGATGGAATGTGGGAAGCTTTTCAGGATGGAGAGAAGCTTGGCACTGGGGAGAATCTTGCTCCTTGGCACCCAATTAAACCAGGAGGTGTCTTGATCCTGGGTCAGGAACAGGTGAGTGAATGACAGGGTGTTCCAGGGTTTAAAGAAAAACAAAATCAAAACTCCCCAAACCAGCAAGAGCTGTGAGAACTTCCCTGTTAAACACTTGGTCCTGTTGTATACACAGTATCAGACTGAAACAAGGCAACAAATACTTAATGCATTCACACAAATACTTGTTTCACTTATTAAATATTCAGAATATTCATGTTGTTGTTAAGTCCTTTTAGAATATTGAAGAAAAACCCAAAGGATTTTGAAGCTTGCCTTTCTAGTTAGCATCTCACAAGCAATTGCCTGTGAACTGTGTTCACTTTATTTCTCTACCTATTATATACATTTGCTACAAAATGTGAATATTGTAGCAAGTAGCAGGAAATAGCCTTTCTTCAGGATTCCCAGGTTCGCAGTGAAGCAATGAAAAATTAGTTTTGTCTTGATATTGATTTTAGGAGATACTTATCCATGACATAAAGGACAGAATGGCAAGTTCAGTACCTAATACACTCTGCAGAGCAGATGCTGCAGCTCACTGCTGTGTCTGGCAGGTTTCCTTTATCTCTGTCTTGCCATTTGCCTGTGCTGTGCTTGGTTCTGTCCTGTGCTATCAGTGTCAGTGTGATCACCAAAAATGAGTGATTTCTGTCCTTGGGTAGTGAATGGAGCAAGCAAACACTTCTAGGCTTATGCAGTGGCAGTTTGAATCACTCATTTGTTACAAGCAGACAAAGCCTGTGTATTTAAAACCAAAGATCACATCTCACAGGCCCTGCAGACAATTGGGCAAGGGCTGCAGTTATGGTTTAATCTATAGCCATAAAGCTTTCAGGGTAACCTTACACATCTCTGCAGTTCTTGCAGGAGTTGTCCTGTGCTCAGCTTGCAAAGTGGCTCCTAAATTAGCCTCCAAATTTAAAGCTGCCTTCCTGCTCTGCTGCTCGAGGGCAAGGTGGTTATGTACAGCCTTTTTGTGGTGTTTTGCAGTCACCACTGCTTGACACAATTCGGTTGGAGCTTGTTACTGTTCCATGGGATGCCTTGTTCCATGTAGCCCTTCTAGAAACTTGGATTTGTTCATCTCTGTGACCTAACTCTGCAACTCTTTCTAGCAGTGGGGCTGGGTGGGGAGGGACTTCAAGTTTGAAGAAGGAATTGCCAAAATAACCTTCTCACCTAATCCTAACTCTCGTGTGCCTAAAGGACACAGTAGGAGGAAGATTTGATGCAACTCAAGCCTTCGTTGGGGAGATGAGCCAGTTCAATATATGGGACAGGGTCTTAAAAGCTGAAGACATCATGAATATTGCCAACTGCTCCATCAACATGCCTGGCAACATCATCCCCTGGGTGGATAACAACGTGGATGTGTTTGGAGGTGCTACTAAATGGCCTGTGGAGACCTGTGAGGAGCGTCTGCTTGACTTGTAGCTGTGATCACCTCCCATCCAAGTGCCCCCTTTAGTAGGACAATCTTCTGTGCAATCTGAAGCACTTATTTTTCTCCTTGCCCTTCCCCAGTCTTAACTCCTTGAAAGAATTAAAAAAAAAAAAATTGAGTAAACTGCCTCAGTGCAAAGATAGCTGCTAGTTTGGGGCATTGAGCCTGACTATGAAAGGAGCACTTCTTGGCTAGAGCAGCCCTTGCTTTCCTATAGCCTGATCCAAAAATACACTTTGGCCTTTTGGTTGGCCCTGAGCTCAGACCATCAGCTCTTCTGCAGGGAGGGAGAATCGTGCACACTTCACTCTCATGTTGCTGACAATGTGCAGTGCTGACAGCACTGGGATTAACAGGCTGAATGTGAACCCTTCCTTCCAGTCTATTGTCTCCCCTTTGAACTGAAGCCATTCTTTTTTAGCCCTTTTTAAAAAAAAAAAAAATACCACTTAATCCTTACACTGCAGTGGTTATGGTGCAACTATGGGTAGAGCAGAACAGCCACTGTCTGAGTGCAAGGCTTTTGCTTTTTGATTTGCAGATTACAATTCCTTATTTTATGATAATGAGGGGATGTATTTGAGACACTGTACCCGTTCAATTTGAAGAAAGGGCTGTTTAATCAGCACAGCTCCACTGAAGCAGAGGTGCTTCAGGTGAGGTTCTGTCCCAAAGCCTGTCCTTTGCTAGCCAGGATCCCAGCATAGGTGGGTGGATGAAAGATTGTACTACTTGTATTTTCTGTAGGCTGAATGTACTGAATTCCTAGTGACCTGGCTTGTAAACTTTTCTCTATTGTTTCTCTTGCTTCAGTCAATGTCTTTATTTTTTTAAATATACAAGCTGTGATTAAGTGAATTTCCATTTTGTTTTGCTTTGAAAGGCCTTTTTATGAGCAAGTGCCAAAGTTCAGTTTCTGCTTGCTGAGAATTGCTATCTATTTTTCCAGCATAAAAGTCTTCTGCACTGGTTTATATGTTATTATAATGGTCCTATGTAATATGAAAATGTGCTGCTTTTTCAATTCTTGTTGACTGTCTCTTCTGTAAGCACTGGGCTGACTACTATATTTTTTTATCATTTTCTCTCAATATTTTGCAAACAATGTTGCTGTTTCCTTGGCATTGATGTGACTACTTGGTTTGTGGCTCGCAGATAGCAAATGCACTGTACTGGGAAAGAGTTAATACTTTTGTTATTTAAAAGAAAAAGGATTTAAAGGGGGGGAGGGGGGAATTTATAAAGCTAAATATCATATTTTATTTTTCATATGTTTGAATTGTAAGAATAATATGGTGACAGTCCCATTTGTAGGGTAAAGTTACATATTTCCATGAATATGTAGTATGCTGTTCTTAAAAGAAAATTCTTATAATGAACTTTTAATTAAAATGCACTGTAAAATGAGTCTCTTAATTCTTTTATAGTCACACAAGACACTGAATATTCTCTTTCATAGCTTTTATGCATTCACCTGCTGTCTCTCTAGACTGGTAGAAGTACAGTCTTGTAGGAAGATTTCTTTATTCCCTAAATGCCTTAAATCACAACCTGCAAGCCAGGGGGGGGCTGAGGTGTGTGGAGCCTTGGCAGTGGAGAGGGTCTGAGATTTGGGTGTGGGGGTGTTGGAGCTCCAGCTCTGCCTGCTGCTGCTGCCCTCTCTGAGGCTCTGCCCTGGCCTGGGTTCATTCTTAATTTGTTGGTTTTGATAAACTGGAAGCGACCCCTCCTGGGTGGAAGTAGTGAAAGTAGGCAGCAGGAGTGTCCCAAAGCACTGAGGTGCCCGAAGTGTGAGAGCAGAGGCAGCGCCCTGGTGCAGGCTGTGTCCCTGGGTCTGACAGCAAACCACATTGATCTGCTCAAGGAGCTAACATGCTTTAAGTGCTGCCTGTGAGGGAACAGCCATCTAGGGCACAAATGGTTCTCCAGCTCTGCCGTCTTCCTCTGACCAGGGAGAGTCTGAGGTTTCTATGAAACATTTGACAACTTTATTTCAAGTGTTCCCGTTCCGATTGGCTTTAAAACACAAGCACACGCTGCACCCCCGACCTGCAGCAGTACTTTCCCTGCCCTAAGGAAAAAAAACAAACCACAAAACTCACTTCATATCAAAAGAATCTGTGTTGTGAGGTGAGGGAAAGCAAAATTCTCATCTCCCAGGGGCTGGTGCCTCCAGTCAATCCACCTTTATTTATCAGCTTTTTTCAAAATAAGCTGGAGGAGCTAAACTCTGGAGTTACACATATTTCACTCTGTTCTTAAAAGGTACAACAGTGAAATTGTCTTGTGGGTGGTGGGGTCTGCTGTTTTAAACACCAGCTCAGTGTTTGAGTTCAGTGCTTGGGT
This sequence comes from Monarcha castaneiventris obscurior, assembly GCA_026261815.1. Classification (NCBI taxonomy): domain Eukaryota; kingdom Metazoa; phylum Chordata; class Aves; order Passeriformes; family Monarchidae; genus Monarcha; species Monarcha castaneiventris. The sequence continues at coordinate 13,152,795 of JAMPIT010000856.1, read as the reverse complement.
GAGGGAAGCAGAGGGTCTTTACCCTTCTGTTGGCCATGGTGATCTTTATGCAGAGAGTTATTTAAACACACTCACTGCCTTTAGCAATAAACACCTGAGTCCAAAGCCCCACCTCCATGGGAAGATGTTAATTTTGGGGGCTGTACTTTGTGCTGGGCACAGTGAGAACCCTGGGCTGGAGCTGGGGAGGGGCTGGCTGCTTTCTTCCTCATGTTCTGCTCAGGCTGCAGGGAGGGGGAATATAACAGAACTTTATAACAGAACTATAACTTCAAGGTGGAAGTAATACATAAAAAGTTGTTTTTTCTAAGGCACCTCAAGGTGCTCAGGTGAAAGGTGTTTTGGGGACACTCATCCTTTAGCAAACTGATCTAGAAGTGAGGTGGTTCTTCTAAAGATTAACAACTTAGCCCTCAGGTTTTGTGTTGGGGTCTCTCCCAAATGAAAGGTCTCTCTTGGTAGCTGGGGAATTGGGGTGGGGGTTGAAGGTGATGTGGGATTTTTCCAGAGATCTTTCACCAAAAGGTGTCTGGATCTTTTTTTCCCTTTCACAAAGAGAAAGTTGGACCTTGATAATGTTCATGGTTAGCTGTGAGGCTTAAATAATACATGAGTTTTTTCAGAGCTAAAAATCTTCTGGAAAGAATTGAATTAATTGCCCCTCTGGCTATGGCTGTTTCTAAAAGGCTGCGCTTAGAAAAATATAAATTTGCACAAGGAGTTCAAGGGGCCATTTCTTTTCTCTGCAGGAGTTCTGGGCTGATGTTTTGGCAAAGCTTCAAATACAGAAGCTCCCTGATGGCTTGATGCCAGAGAGAGAAATTGTTTTATTTATTGGAGATGCTCTGGCGTTTCACCCAGCACGTGTGTCCGGCTCCTGGCCCTGCTGCTCCCGGGGGCTCCTGCCACGTGAAGGATGCTGAGCAGTGATCCCTGGGGTACCCACTCGTTCCCTCAGCTTGTCCTGAGTCTCTGGGGCAGAGCTGACCTCACACAGGGCTGCCTGGAGCCTCTGTGGCACTGGGTGTGCTTCCCTTCCGTGCTGAAAGGAGTTTGCAAGAGGTGTGCCCTGGTTTTCATGTCACCAAGCTGTTCCCAGCAGCAGTTCTGGAGTGCTTTTTAGGAATAAGTACTCAGAAAAGTAACAATGGCTACTTCTTAGGAGGATTTAGGTGGTTTTTTAAGGTAGGAGATGCTCTTTTACATTTTGTCTTTCAAAACACTTAAACCAGCTTATGAGGAACTTTAAATCCTTATGTTACTGTAACAGGGTTCGTCACCCAGGCTTATCTCCACTACTGGAGATTGCTCTGCTGACCTCACCAGATGAAAGGAAACCTCTTTAAAGGGCAGCCTCATATATTAAAAACAGTGTGTTAAAACTTCTGGGTAACAGCACTAGCTGAGCAGGGGATTTATAACTTTCCTTTTGTTTACATTTTTTATTTTACTTGGTGTTGGCTGTTGATTTGCACTGGGAAGCCTGCTGTGGTTCCAGAATGGCTGTTTTTACTCCATCAGGCATCAATTGGTTTTCCTCCCATTTCAGAGGGCAACAGAACAGGCAGCTGCCTCCTCCCTGAGGCAGAGCTGGGGAGAGATTGTCCTGTGCAGCTTTATTCTACCTCTGCAGCTGCAGAAGGGTCTGGGAGAAGCGATCTGCACTGACTTTTAATTTTATGTGAGATTCCCTGCAGGAGATATTTGTGTCTGACAAAACAGAACAGACTTACATTTGCTTTCCAGGGATGGTGTAGCTCACAGGAATGAGCTGTGTTTTAGGCCAGGGTCTATTTTTTTTTTTTTTTTTTTACTTTCCTGCTTTCTTTATGGCAAATTATAAACGATTGATAAACACCTATAATAAAATAGAGATATACATGGGCAAATCATCCTTTTTTTCCGATTAAAGAAAGCTGTTACTTACTGTGTAGAGAGTACATATCCTCCTAAGAGATCAAATTATTTATGGCAGTGCACTAATTAGCTTTTTCAAGGCTTCTAAGGTCTTGCAGATACTTCAAGCTCCAGGGATAATTGCAGTAGGTAAATACCTCTCTGCATCAAGTATAATTTCATGTAACTGGCAAAGAGCTGTCAGTGTGTGCTTCGGACTTCTGACCTGCTGGGGGCTGCTGTCCAGTGGAGCACTGGCACCTCTGAGGCTTTGCAAGGCAGTGGCCACAGCTGCCTGGTTGGGTCACTGTGGTGGCCACAGGGATCCAGGCAATTCGGGAGCCTCCCAGAGCTGGTTTGGTCCCCATGTCCACTTGCACTGCAATATTAATGCTGAGGCTGCACCAGCACTCTCAGCTGCCCATCGTCACTCTCAGGGAACAGCAGATCCAGCTCCCTCCTCACGTCCATCAGCAGCTCCAGGCTCCATTCAGAAGGATTTGGCATTGTTCAGAGATGCTGCCATGGTTACTCAGGCACCACTGACTGCACAGGTCAGCTTGGAAGAGCTTTAGGCAAAGTATTTGGGACAGAATGCAGCTCTCGCTTGTTAATTTAAGACCTGGCACATCAGTTTGAACAAACTACGTGGGGGATAATGTCTTTCTTTTTTCCCTACGCTTGGGATTTGGAAAAGACATAAGAAAAATATTGGCTTGACATGAGTCCAAGCAATGACAGTGGCTCCTGCTGAAAATAGCAAGCAGCCTATTTGTGCTGGGAATTGCCTGAAGGCTGGCGGGGCTCTGTGTGCACAAGGGGAAGGAGGATGCTCAAAGCCCGGGGAGGAGCAAAGGCTTCCTCAGCTGTGGCGAGCAGAGCAAACAGCCACGGGCCACCTCTGACAGCCCTGGCGAGGGCAAGGTCGTGACTCGTGGGCCTCAGGCTGCCCTTTGATGGTCCGGGGGTCAGGAGGCAGCTGCTCACTCCTGGAGACTGGGACTGGCATTTTCCAGGGATGAAGATACAGGGAGCTGCAGGGATGACCTGTTGAGGGCTGTAGCCATGAATTTAATCTTCCAGTCCTGTTCAAATCCATGAGCTGAGCTGGCACGAGGTGTTGTTTAGGTCCCAGAAATTCGGTGACATCTGTTCTGTGCTTCACCATGGGCAGAGTTTGAAAAACGAGGGCTGTAAAGTGGCTTTAGAGAGGTGTAGTGGTGCCCTCACTAGGCTGTGCCCTTTAATGCCTTTCGGATTACTTTACTAGGACTGAATACGCCTGATTTTCTTTTTCTGATTACACTGAAGGCAAAATTTCCATAGACTTGAATGGGAGAAGAACAGGAAACCGTTTGAGACAAGTCTGAACATGCTGGTAAAAATGAAACAAAAAAATCTGGTGTGACTTTAAAGCTATTTTTAAAAACACAAGCTGGAGCGGGTTACTCTGAATCACTGGAGTCTGTTGTCTTTTTCTTTTTTTTTCTTTTTTTTTTTTTTTTGTATTTTCACTCAGTAATTTTAAGGATACAGTGAGAAGGCAAGTTTTTAGAGATGGGTTATATGTGTTAAAAGGGGGAATGTGCTAGCATTTGCTGAGCACAATAAATATCACTGCCAAATGAACATGTCCCTTTTCTGATGTAGCAAAAAATTTGTAGATGAGAATTTATACTGAACCATTTCAGAAAACAAGAGAAGGTGGAGGATTTATTGCTTTAATTGAAATATTAGCTTTGCTATCTTCCTTGAATGTTTATGTGTGAAACGGGGTGTTGCTTGGCATTTGCAGACTAAATCTTGGGGCAACATCTTTGGTGGATGGGTTGTGTCAGGCATTGTCTCCCTTATTCTCTCCCATCCTGCACCAGCCCTTGGGGCAAGTTTCTGGCAGCTGAGGGTGGGGACTGAAATTAAAAACAATCTACTTTCATTGTAATAGGTAATAGCAGAATCTTGCCAATATCTCTTGGCTTGTGTCCTGGTTTTCCATTCAGTGCTTATATTCAAAACTGGTCATTCATACGCTTGTTTTTCCATTGAAGGATGCAAATTTCAGTGGTGCTCATTGAGGTAAGAAGTAGCAGTTCTCTTTATGCAGTTATTTTTTCCTGTTCATGGTAGCAGACTTTTTGCACTTGGAGAAGGATGGGGAGGGGGTTGAAACAGCATAAACCACTTGAGGGGAGAAGTGGAAGGAAACTGACCATGGCAGTATGTGAGGTAAGGGGAAAACTGTGTCTGCATTCAGCTCTGGGTGTTGGAAATAATGTCTGTTGTCAATGTTGTAGATATGGAAAGAACCATCTTCCCCTTGGACTTTGGCAAAAAGTCAGGTTTGTGTTTTGGGAGGCTGGACTGCACCAACTGGCTTCAAATGGTGTTTGTTTTTAATCCATTCTCCTGTCCTGTGAGGGGTGTGTGTATCAAACCCTTTTTTGTTACTGGGAGGACAATCATTTATTTTTCCAGATGCAGACAGGAATGCTCTGGAGCAATCTGAATTAAATGCCAAGGTGAAAGAGTGTTGCTGTAGAAACCCATGTCAGGCTTGCCAATGGTTCTTGTGTGCTTCTGGGGATATGTGACTGATAAAGACTCTTCAGCTATTTCTATTTTTTTAGTGTTTTTGAGAAATGGTTCTTCACAGTTGCTTTTTAGCTCTGAAAGGCAGGGACCTGACTGTGGGATGGGATGCTCAGGAATCTGCTAAAGCTCTGGGAACAATCCACTGGCTTTAGAGGGCTTTGGATTTAGTGCCTCTGTTCACTGGGGTCTATGCAATGTGCAATGTGTTGCATCCAAGGGTTTTTTTAACTTCCAGTAAGGACTCGTTTATGCGGGAAGAGCTCCCAGAAAACTCTTCCACAGCACTGCCTTCTCCTTTCTGCTAAGCACACAAGGCTGCTGGTGACCACTGTTTATAAATTGTGTGTCTTGAGGAGCTGGCAGAGACGACCTGATCCTAAAACATTGCTGTGGCACTTCCTCAGCATCCCTTTGATACCTCTGCATCTTCTTGGATTAGCAATGCTGTTGTAATAGTGCACGGCACAAATCCAGTTACACGAGCTCTCTGTCATTTGGGTCTACTCTGAGCAGCATTTCAGACATTATTGAAACATTTCTGTATGCTTTTTGGCTTTGAAAAATACAAATTCGAAACAGAAGCCCATGAATCTTTGTTTAATCAAAGTATACGTCTAAGAGCAGTGTACATGGGTATTGTAAAACAAGCAGGGTGAATTCCAAATAGGACTTTGAAAATCCATCTGGAGCAGAAAATCAAGACTCGTTGGAGATTTTTAGAGAGCCTTGCTTGCTTCCTGGAAAAAATCACTGTACTGTGTTGCATTATCAATGCTTAAGTGACAACTGCAAGCTGATTCAGTGAAGAGCTATGCTAAGCTGTATTGTATTTGCTAATGCATAGTTTATCTTTGAAGCTGTGAATGTTGCTGGCTCACTGATACCAAGCTGGTTTCAGTGACTGAGACTTGCCTGTTGACAGCCCTGTCAGTCGAAAGAATTAGAAGAGAAGGAAATTACATCCTGGGCCTTGCCCCAGATGGGAATTGCAGTAATATTTTAAACCTCAAAAAGGATGGGAGTGTAACAGAACAACATGACAACAACAAGATTTATTAGTGCTGCTTTGGTCTTGGCTTTGGGTCATCTCCTGTCTGCAGAATTCCTGTTGATGTCCCATCTGGATTTATATAGAAATTGATGGTAGGGTAAAGCTCTCTGATCCCATCAGTTCACATTTGCATCACTTTCTGTTCTGGATGTGCTGTGAAAGGCTGGAAGCACCACTTGTTAAAGTAGTTAGCAGGCAAGCAGAGGAGAATGCAAGGTCAATTTAGCACTTGCAGAATTTAAATTATTTTCTGAATTGGGAGGGTGGGGGAAGGAAATCAAAGCCTATGTCTCTGAGTTCAGCAGTGTTTCTGAAACAGTCCCTTCAGAGATAAAAGTACTTGAATAGAGCCATTAAGCTCTAGTTTGCTCTAGATTTTGCTGCCATAATTGTTTCAGAGGTCATACTTAAATGCACACAATTTGGGTTTGATGTCTGTCCTCCTCTAAACACACACAGCTGCTGAGAAAAAGGAAACTTCATTGTCACTATTGATTGCTACTGAGAGCAAGTTTCCGTATCTTAGTCTAACAGCTTCTTTGGATTGGTCTATCCAAGAGTTTTGTGTCCCCTGAAAGACTTTGTTACCCCAATACTTCCTGCGGGTATAAAAATCAGGACAGTGGCATCTGTTACAGCTTTTTTCTATTTTAGCTGCTTGTGTCATTCTAGTCTTTAACCGCTGCAGGTGCTAAGAACTAAAACTAGGAGGGAGCTGCAGGCAGACGAAAACAGCAGAGGGAGGACACACTCAACACCTGGGTGTGCAATCCACCCCAAAACAGAGATTTTGGGGTGCAGGACCCATAAATTAACTTCCAGACAGGAGGGATGTGTGCTTTGGGCATCCCCTCTACCCTCTGTCTCTGCTGGCTGCCCTGCCCAGGTGTCCTTAGGAGGGTGTCCCCCTCTTTCCCTGGCTACTGACAGCACAAACGGGCTCACACAGCCACAGGGAGCTCTGAACTCGCTTTAATCAGAGGCTCCACCAAAAAAACTGACATTCAGGTCATGTACTGCTCCATTCAGCTTCAAGCTGAATTAGTTTGCTTTATCTCCCATTACTTTTGGACTAAGACAAACTGTTTATGCGCATGCTGATGGGTCGCTGATGCAAACAGAGCATTACTGAGGGTCTGAATCAACATTGCAGCACAACCATCAGCGCTCCCGCTCTCCTTGTGGGTACCAATTTATTCTCTAGATGAAGCTGTAGTGAGGGAAGGCTCATTCACCAGGAAAGGTGATTGAATGCAACCGAAGCTGGCTGATTGAGCTGGACAAAGAGAAACACTCATGTGTCACTCAGCACGCTCTGCTACATGAAACAAGGGGATTAGATACGGTGAATTTCTAGTAATGAAAGCAGGCAATCGGGTTCATCATAAAATCAGCTTAAAAGAGCTTTCTAGATTCCAGAGAGAACTAAAATAACTTGACCTACCTTGGTCCTGTAATCTTTAAATGCTGCTTAACATCTGCTCATCAGCACTTGGCAATAATATTTATTATGGAATTTTTAACAGCAGACACCCTCATGGGTTGAAATTAATAATGCAGAGGGGTGCACTGTGGAGGAAAAAACACCATTACACAAGGGTTAAAAATGAAATGGAAATATTTGAGTTCAGTTAGGAAAATCTTTGGAAGAAAGCTACAGCTACAAAAATTTTAGTGAGGTTCCCAGCCCAGCCCAAGAGGGGCAGAGTGAAGCACCTTTCTGGTTCCCTGCAGGTGGTTAGCACAGAACCTAAGCTTAAGGGACCTAAAATGGTAATGGGGAATTGTAGAAACTCTCCTTAAGGGGTAGAAAAGACAGATGTGCTGAAGATGCCTTTAAGATTTGAGACATTATTTGGAAAGAACTTTCTCCTCCCAGGACTGGCATTTCTGACTATGTCATTAACTTTGGAGATACAGAAGGTGTTTGCCATTAGGTGGGCTGGATTTGAGCCATTATAGGCAGAGGAAAGAGTTTGAAATTCCTTACTGCTCACTGTGTATTCTTGAAGAGTCTAGCACAGGAATTTAAGAACTCTCTATGCCCAACAGCTACCAAAAAAAAGTAAATTGCAATTCTTGGCTTGAAAGGTCTTCCAAGTAAAAATACCTCACAGGTGCCAGTGATTTCTCCACTGAGCCTGTAATCTGCTCTGTAAAATGGATTCCCTAGAAATGGTCTGAGGATGTCAGCAGGTGCTGGATCCACATTTCCCATCACAGTGTGTCCCAGTCAGTTCTCCCAGGCCTCAGACCACAGGTCTGTTTGTCCTAACTTGATTTTGCTTGGTTTGAGCTTTCACTTGCTGGTCCTTGTCGTGCACCTTCCGTCCTTGCAAGCCAACTGTGGCCATCTTCTGCCTGTGGCATCAAGGACTAGGAGCATTCTGGGCTCTTTCTTGCACTTAACATTTTTGTGCCTTTTTTCCTCTGCATTCATGAGTCTTTCCCCAACACTGGGTCTGAAGCAGGAGCTGCTTATTGCCAATCCCCTCTGGAGAAGTCAAATATCATCTGCACTTGCAGACATTGTTCTTGGATTCATATATTCAGGGATGATATTAGATAGCTTTGCCACTGGGAATGCCTAACAAATTGCTTGTTCTTTTTGTTGTCCAAATCCTTTATTCACTCTGCTTTCTATGATGCAGTTTCTCGTGCTGAATTCTTGCTGTTCCTAGACATAGAGCTTTGTGTCTTGGCTCTATGGAAGCCTATTTTGTTGGAAAGAGCCCAAACTTTTAAGCCATCCAGGCCACTCTATTGGCCTCTTTCCATCCTAATTTACTGCTGTGTTGTCCTTTGTGCAGTCTGTAGGTTCTCTGCTAGTAGAATATATATTTATTTCTGTGTTGAGAGTGGTGAGAATGCCAGGCCTGCTATGAATCCATGTGGAACCCCCAGCTGTTTGCTAATGCTTCCCTGCATTTTTTGCAATCTACTTTTGAAAGTCTGTCACTTACCCCACTCAATTACTTTAATACGGACTTTTAATTGAAACTACAAAGTGGTACAATAAATATCTTAAAACTGAAATCCCAGTAGCCTTCAGCTACCTAACTTGTGTGTGTGGTCTTTATTTGTGAGGTCTCAGATTTTCCACAAATCTCATTTATAGGAGAGGGAAAGTGACAGGCTTGTGTTCTCTGTGCTGGTGTAAATCAGTGGTCTCTTCTGCCAAACTAAGAGCCTCCCATTTGGTCCACACGCAGTTCTTGCTTCCTTCCTCCCTGCCAGGCCTCTCTCCAGGGCTGCTGCAAACCAGGATTAACCATCCTGGGGGGAAAACAGAAGCATGTTTAGGGAGGGAGGTGCTGCTGCATCAGATGAAAGCTACTCTGTCCCTTGGAACACCAGCAAATTCATGCATCCCTGGGTTTTGCAAGAAAATACTTAACAAATCACTTATTTTAAAGCTGTTCTATCTCCACTGATATACTCAGAGAAGTATTACTTTTTCCTCCATGTTAAAAGTGAACATTTCTTTCTTTGCTTTATCTCTGTGCCCAGCATGTCTTGTTGTTACATTTAAGTTGCTATAAACTCTAAATCAATAATCCCATTAGGAAGAAAAAAGGGGTCTAGTAGCAATAAGTACAATTGCAGACTTAATCAGATCATCTTTATTCGAGTTGTAGACTCTGTTTCCCAAAGATGTTAGAGCTCTGCAAAATCAATAAGGGCACAATAAGTAGGTTTATTTTCTGGGTATCAGCAGTATAAGGGTGGGGGCTGGATGCCTGGAGGAAACCAAGGGATTTTGCTGCCTGTGAGCACAGTAGCTGTGGAGAAAGAACTGTTGCTGCCATGGAATCAAATAACAGAAAGTAGTGCATATTTTGGGCACTCAGATGTCTGGGAAATGTCTGGGGGAGGTATAGATCCAGGAATTTCTCCCTTTTTAGTCCATCCCGACCAGTTTCGCAAACAAAATATGTCTAAAATAACACTGCATTTTAAATATAACATTTTGAGTTGGTAGCTACTTGTTTTAGAGCATAAAACCCACCTGATTTTACAAACATTCTTCAGAAGGGAGGGATGACGTTTTTCTTACCTCCTCTTTCCATTTTCATTTCTAAATCTGGTCCTTACTGCTGATCTCTTCTAGTTTGTGCTACACAGCTATAAAGACTTCAGTGGAGATGCACCTGGCTGGTCTGGTCAGATTACAGTGAGGTTCAGAATTCCCTAAACCAGGCTTTGCACAACTTCTTTTGAGTCAAGCTGAACCCTCTTCTCCACAACCATTTCCCTGTAAATAGCTACTGAGGACAACAAAACTGAAGCCACAAAAAAAAGATGGGCCTCCTTGTTGTTTCATTATTGTTAAATATGACTCCTGCTGTGCTGTGGAATAACCAGTGCCAGCACTGCTGCATCTTCATTGTTACTCAGTGATCCTTTAAACTGAGCCCAGCTGCACGTTCAGCACATCAGTGAGCTGCTTTCTCCTTGCTCTGTAAGGAGCAGCAGGTCATGGAGCTGTGCCTTAAATATTTAGTATGCCTGTGTTTGCTAATAAAGACTTTTCAGGAGAAATTATGTTTCACGTTGACCCCCTAATACTCAAGTGCAGCTGGCTGAAAATTAATTACTCAGTGGCTCAGGGTGGCCTTCCCAGTTTGGGAATGTTGTGGCTTTTAAAACATAACTAATTTTGCTTGAAGGTTATCAGAGTTTAAATTATTATTAAGGTATTTGCATGCTGTCCTTGCCAGCTGGTCTTTCTGAATTTGATGGTTTGCTTGAACATCCCAGGCCTGATTTTGCTCCAGGTAAATTTCCTCACAGTGAAATGCAGCAGCAATCAGCTGTGCTGTGTCTGTGCACACACTGGCTCTGTTCACCCAAGAGAAGTATCAGAAAGAACGTGGTTAAGAATAAATACAGTGCTCATGACATGAAGCCTGGAAAGTTCAGAGTGGTTATAAGACAAAAAGAGTTTCAGTGAGATACACAATTCTTTGAAATCGGCTTAAACAAATTGACATTTCCCAGAAAAATAAGAATCTGTAGATGAGAGATGGTTTACTTGCAAGAAGACCTAGGGCTCAAAGGATTTTTTTTTTGTTCAAGACTTTACAGTTCTCTACCTAATTTGAACTCTGAAATAAAATTTAAGTATCTAGAAGGATCCCTGTCTTGGTATGAATACAGTGACCTGCACTGTTGTGAGGAGTGAAAGGTGAGTCCAAATCTTGAAGAGCTCTTCTTGGTGACAGTTCTGACTTTCAACCACATTATTCCTTAGAGTTTTATAAATTTCTGTTTTCAGTTTATTTACCACCTGCTCCTAAGATTTGTATTAAATATGCTAGGACAAACACAAATCCAAATAACTGGCTCTTACACATTCCCAAAATGGGATCTGAAAAGAAATGCTGCAAAAAAGTGAGACACAGTTTATAAATATTAACTGTATAATTATAAACTCCAGTAACTATATAAACATAGTATATAAAAATACATAAATATTGTGCATGTGTGCAGGTATTTATATACAGACACAATTTCATCATCCCTTTGACATTTTGTCCTTCAGCTGACCAAGGTGGAGACTTTGGTCAAAGACAGCAAGAAGTTTCTGAAGTTCTACTAAATGGTTAAAAACCTGCTGTGATTCATATGGAAAACAATTGCTGTTATACCAAGGCTCAAGGCTACACAATGAATTGTGCATCTCCTAAGAGTCAGTAAGGTTAAGTTGTAATGACTTAACCCTATTGTTGCACAAAATTATAGTAAAATTTTCAAAATATTAAGGTTTCTCCTCAGCAGAGGAAAGGCTGCGTGTATTTAGATAATAATATTGGAAAGATAGAAAATAAAAATGGAAAATGAGCCAGACTGTAAATGCCAAAGGAATTGCTGGCCACTGTGGCCATCATCTCAGACTCTGGTGCCATTTTGAAGAAGGATAAACTGACTATTTTTGACTGCTTTAAACAGAAGATATATGGGTTTATTTTTTTTTATAACTTTCTGATTCCTCAGGATTATTTTTTTCCCTATGGGAAATAAATGTGATGTGAATACAAACACTGTGTGTGCTTGTCTTGTAGGAGCAGATTGAATGCACACGTGAAGTGTTTGTGTGCACACAAACGTGCAAATGCTTCCCCAGGGGTGTGGGAAGAGGGAGCGACTGAAACCCAGATGCAGGATCTGCTTTAAACCATGTTGGCAGAGCAAACCTGCCCCCAGAGCTGGGCCTAAACTTCACAGGAATATTTCCAGGTAACCACAGGAGCTCTGGCCTTTGCTGTGCTGGGTTACCAGAGCTGCATGTCCTCTGTGCATGTGTGAATACTTCATATGGACAGCACAGAATCTCTCACCTCATTTCAGCTGAGCAGCTGCAGCTGTGTAGAGCTGTCTGTGCTCCACAGTCACTTGATCAGCACCACAAGATGTAGAATGAATAATATATATTCCTGAAGAGCCAGCACTGACTGGGAGAAGGCTCAAACTGAATCTTGGGAGCAAAGGAGTGAATCCTGGTCTGGATCTCGTTTTTTCTGGAGCAATTTGAGGCGGTCAGGTGCTGGAACAGAGCTAGGGATATGTCCAAATGTTGTATTTTAGAGACATATTTAATGTGGATCTTGCCCCCCATCACTTCAAGCATATGGACATGTGGAGGGAAAGGAGGGTTAATCTTGTCTGGTATAAATTAGTAAGAGCTGTGCAAAAAGAACTTTTCAAAGACTTACTTGCTAAATAAATTACTGATCATGTTTTATTTAAAATGCTCGTGCTGCCAGCAGAGAACATAGCAAACAAGCACACTTGCAATTAAAGTAACAGCTAGGATTTTCCTTCTGGCTCTCCTGTGACTTCTTGCACTTGTTCAGTTTTATTGCTGGTCACAAAGAGCTGAGCAGATCCTGTGCACACACGTGGTGCACGTGCACACATGGCCTGGCATGGTCCTGTTGTTTATCCCCTTCCCCTGGCAAATGCCCTTCTGGCAGAGCAGAGCTGGGACCCCCAGCTAACCCCTGTTTGCTTAGGGTCTATAAGGTAGGGGTCAGCATTAGCCTCCTTGGGCTGTGCCTCGTGCTCTGCTTTCCCAAAATCCAGGGTGGAGCCCACGGCTGTGTCTCGGAGTGCTCCCTGTGCCCACCCACGTGCTGTGGGAGCTGGGGGGGGATTGGTGCCAAGCTGCAGCCTGGCAGGGGCTGGGTATGGAGGATTTACATTTTTAACAGGACAGATGTTTGCTTTCTTTTCTGCCAAGCATCTGCTCACACGCTCTATTTTGGGAAGTGCTGAACGCTGCTTTAAGGGCAGGACTGAGGTTACAGGAGTTTGTCAGCCTTATGCCATCAGAGGCCATCGTGGGACTTCTGGCTGCTCTTGGTTTAAGACTAATGGAGGAAATGTGTGGAGAAAATGTTTTTACCTCAAGGATGCTTGAACATTTCTGGAAAATTTTGCCATTGCAGGATAACTTGTAGCACCCTCTGTAACCCTGGAGGTACAAAACCTCTCCTTTGGCTGGTGGTCAGGCTTCAGGCTGAGAGATGAACTTAGTCACAGGAGAGCATTTGCTCATTTCTGTGTCAGGTTTTTCTCCCTCAGCTACTCTCATGAGACACCCAAAGGGCTCACTGCCATCAGCCCTGGGAAGTGTCTGTGCAGTTTTCAGCAGGTTAAATACAGATTAGCTCTTTGCTGCTTTTACCTTGAGCATAACGTTGATCAGTTCACGACAAAACTTCTTTCTGAAAAATCAAACAAAGGGGCTTGTTGGAGTGGCTGGAAGGCAGGGGATGGTGTACAGGAATTTCTTAGGAGCTGTGCTGTAGCTGATGATGTGTTCCTTTGTGCCTAAGATGCTTTTTTGAAAGAAACATCTCCGAAGTGAAGGACAGGAGCCTGAAAAGCTCTCCTGAGCTAAAGGAGCAGCATTTCCAAGTTTGTAAGACTTCTTTTGGCACTGATAAAGAATGCCTGAACGAGCAAAAGATGAATATTTGGGGCAAAGAGTGCATGGTTCTGAAAATTTGGTAGGACATTGACACATACGAGGCATTTAGCACTAAATGCAATGGAAGGAAAGCCACCAGTCTGTGAGCACTTTGAGATGATCAATTGCTTGAGCCTTTCTTGAGGTGAAAAACAGATCAGTGGAAAGCAAGAAGTTCTAGATTTATCCCTCCAGTGCCTGTGGGAGGTAGGATCCAGCACAGTGCACACTTACTACCTTGGAACACCAAATTTGACCCTCAGAATGGTGACACTGTCTGTAAGATTAGCAAATCTAGAGACATTGTAGTGCATGTTTTAATTGCACATGCTGAACCAAATCAGGGATATGTAGCCTAGAATTCCCTCTGGATTTTTCCCCTAGACTGGTCATGTTCTGTAGATGAGCTGTGTCGAGCAGATCCTTGAACTTTATTCCTCCTTGTGCCCCTGGGCACATCCTGGGAGCTGGGCTCCTGCTCAGGTTCCTCTGCCTTAGAGGTGAAATTAAGTTCTGTTCCACAGGACCACAGGATGAGGAAAAGTGTTCTTTGTGCCCAGTCCTTGCTGTTATGAGCACCCTAAGGTGCCTTTTATAATTGTACCAAGGACCACGTCAGCAGCAATTTCCAAGTGTTCTGTGTGTATTTCACAACCTCAAAAACTGAAAAAGTCGGATACAATCATTGCCTGCAGGGTAGGGTGTAGCCATCCTCTCATGCTCACTTGTTCAATTAAGCAATCAAACATGGAGTTACTGGTTTTGCACCCTGCACAGAACAGTCTGGACTAACTTCTGTAAGTTTTTAGCCCATCAACTTTCAGTGTAATCCATCAGAATAAAAGAAGTGTTGATCTTTTTCCTGTGGAAAGAATCCCAGAGAAGCCACTGTAGCAGCTCTGGGACATCTGAGGCACAGCAGCACCTAAAGCTTATTCCTCTTCCTCTGTGCTGTGAGAGCAGTTCTGTGCTCAGGGAGTTGCAAGGCAGAGAATTAGAGTTGCTTTTCTGCCTCTTGTGTTGGGAAGTTGCTTCATTGTGGTCAAATTCATCCCCTCTGTTGTTTTAGTGATAAAAGAATGCAAGTTAAGGATATATTGATGGAAGTTATTCTCCTGGATTTGAAACCCTCCCAAAGTTGTTACCAAAACCCCTTTGTTTCCAAAAGTTGTTTCCAAATTCAGGCTCTGCTGGTTGGGTCCTTAATACAGTCACTTGGCAGTAACAGGAGTGAAATGTGTGCTCTTCCAAAGCTTTATTATGAATATGAATAAAACATTTTCTGGTGTTATTAAAGCAGCCTGGAATAAAGCAATGAGAGTGGCATCATTCAGGGGTGATCTCTGTGTCAGCCTGTCTGCTCAAAAACAGCACTGCAATAGTGGCAGTTTTGCCTTTTCTTTAATGCAGTAAAAGTTGGATTTCTCTTTGGGAAGCACAGTCAGATAATTAGATTTACTGAGAGCTATGAAATTACTTCTTGTGCAGGATCTAGCACATGACAGTTCCTTTCTATGCTCCCTGTGCTAATAACTAATCCAAAGTGCCATATCAGAGAAGTCGTATGCACAACAAAAAAATCTGTGTCCAGCAATCTGTGGTCCTGGCACACATCCTTCAGCAGCATCTTTAGTGTGTGTTGAGAAAGCCATTCCAAATTGTTGGATGCTTTTGGATTATATACAATTTTTGTGCTATCAGCATTAGGTCCTCTAAGGAAATCACAAGATTGGTTTAAAATGCAAATATGCACATTATATATATATATATATATATAGATGTATATTACTTTTACAGGGTTTCTGTCTTCAGATTTTTCAGCATTTGGCTGAAATCACAAGATTGGTTTAAAATGCAAATATGCACATTATATATATATATATATATATATATTACTTTTACAGGGTTTCTGTCTTCAGAGTTTTCAGCATTTGGCCATTATCTGAAGTCTATTTCCAGAAAATTATTTTTCATTAAAGAAAATTTAAAAAGAGATTTTTGTATAACCACAGATGCCTTTTAAGATCAAGTCCTGGTTAAGTATTTTGGTATTAGCCTTGGTGGTAACTGAATGAACCATACACAGTACAGAAGTCATCCAGTATTTACAAACACCTTACAGTCTACTAATTAATCCAGACTTTAATTAGGCAGCACCTCACTAATATTTTTCAAGCTTTTTGTAGTTCCTTGTCTTGTTTTTATGGGGCCCAGTTTAAGTTAAATGCTCCCAGAACCATTCCAAGATCGTGAAGTCATTTGGAAGACAGCATATTTTTAATTACATTTCCAAAGCTCCGGTGCTTTAGTCCCTCCATCCCCTCAGCAGTAAGGAGATTAGGGCCCCTGCCAGGGACTTGCATCAGCCTCTCTCAGGCTGGGGCTGCCTGGGCTTTAGCAGCTTCCACAGCACTGTGGTTCCGTGGGGGTGCAAATGCAGAATGAGCAACCTTGCGTAGGTAAAGGTGAAAGAGCCTTTCCTGAGGATCTTGCTAAGGTATTTGGACACCCAGGGTAGAGCAAAGCTCTGGCTCAGGCCACTGACAGCTAATCTGTCCACCAAAACACTGCACTGGAGTGGAAGCTGCAGAGGTTGAGCTGATGTAGAATAGCTCTATGTATTTACCAACATCCTTTCCAACCTTGTTTCAGCTCCTCTAGAAGCTTTTCTACTTTTTCAACATTTCAAGAGTGTGTCTGTATTGCATGGACAAAATCTCATCCTTCAGTCCAGACAAAACCTGGTAAATATTCATGGCACTTTCTAAGCGTGGTTGCTTGATAATATGTGTCTGACACATGCAGGTTTGCTAAAGAAAGCCCTGATAGTGAACACATCCTGCTTCCTACTAGACGTTTCAGTCTGATATTCAGACTTCTATTTTTTTCTGTATTTAAATTCAGTCTCCTGAAGCTTCATTATATCTAGCAGTCGTTTTTCTTTTAAGTGTTTTTGTCCTGCAAGGCCATGTGTAGGTAGGAATGCTTTACCAAGTCAGGAATGCTTCCCTACTACTTCAACTGTGTTCCCAGAATTAGCTGTACACCTGCAAAGGTGCACACTGAATTCACTTGGAGACAATGCACAAATGGCTTTTGTCGTGCTGGCTTTGGCTGGTGCAGCTGTGCTTGTCAAGGATTTGGGAACTCATTAAATCAACCTGTATAAACTGGAGAAGTTAAGATGGCTCAAAAAAAGGAAAACCAGAAGAAATGAAGCAATGGAGTAGCATGCAGGAAATATTTGCAAGGGAAACATGCTGATTAGGGGAGTAACTTCAGTTTATCTAATAAATAAAGATAAGTCTTTGAAACACCTCTAATACATAGCAATACAGCAGTGTACCAGCAGCACAAAAACAAAGAGCAGATACATCACAAACACTGCTGTGCACAGACTTTGGTTAGAGAATGAGTAGAGGACAGCATTTTAAACCTTGCTTTCATGTAATGCTGATTTTAATGGTAGTTCTAATGCTGCAGCTGCCTGCCATCCAGAGGAGATGGAGGTGGCATTTCTCCCTGCTGTGGTTTGGAAGGGGTGATTGTTATTTGTGTGGCAAAATCCGTCTGACAGGTAACCACGTGTTCCAGTTAATCTTAGCTGGGCTATAAGTAGATCCTGTATCAAATCTAGTGACTCAGTTACTGAGCCTGATGCTAATGTCCCTGACATCTGCTTCAGCCTCTGTGGTCCTTAAAAATGGATTGGAATCAGGCTTATGGGTGAGTTTGTATTAGGGTAACCCCCACATAAACACTACAGGTCACACTGGTATCTGATGCCCGTAGAGGTGCATTAGGATAGATTTGTCCCATGTTTGTCCAAATCCAAGGACACAGCTGCAAAAGACTGGAATGGATTTTCTGATGCATTAAGACACAAATCTATTATTTACTCTGGGAAAAGCAGTCTTATTTAATATTAAGTTCCAAATTTCCTTTAGGTGTTTACCAGCCACCCAGAAGATTAGGTGCATTAAAATCCTGAGTGTTCCTTTTGCATAAATTGTCTTCTGCCTCTCTTAGTTTGTGAGTAATGGACTCAATCCTGCTGTCCCTTGTGTAGCACTTACCCAGGACTGACATATTCTAGTTTTTCAAACAACAGTGAGTTAAGATATAATTTCAGCTGCTTTCACTCCATGGATTCTTTGCTCTGTTAACCAAATTCATGTCCCATTTCCTCTGTCTCACATCTCCCTTAGGACTGGGGTCTCAATTATTTTGCTTAGTCTGCATATAACCTGGAGCCTCTCTAGGAAAAACTAAGGATAAATTGATCAGGAGGTTGCATTCAGGGCTTTGGGATGATCTAAATGAGGCACTGAGACCAGGCCACTCTCCCAGCTCCTCTCTGGTGGTAACCAGGCTGCACGATTTTGCTTGGACATTGTCAGCTGCATTAAACTATGAATTGTCGTTGTGACTTGGTTAAAACTGGCTTTCAAAAGCTCGGGATAGAAAGGGAGAAAACCAGAGGCAAACCACTGGTGCCTGGGAATCTCCTGACACCAGAGTTCTTTGTCCAAGTTTTCTGCAGCTTTCAGGTCCCCTGCCAGACTTGTGACTAACCATACAAGTGATGCAAACTATTCTTATCTCTAAAATCATGCACAGATAAGATATAAGTATTTATAGCTACATTACTATAGGTTACATGCTATGTGTCTAACACCATCTGTCATGCACATGTGTGGGTTTTAAGGGAAGATCTTTAAAATCTGAATCATTCTTATCTGAAACCAACTCAAAATGTTAAAATAATTTCAGAAGTGGACTTTGACTAATGATTCAGTTGAGGAAAATATAGCTTTGCACCCAGGCTTTGATCACAATGGAGTTTGATTTGCACCAGCATTAAGTATTAAAGCATACCTTACTAAGCTTCAGGAAGGGCTGTGCAGCTTTAAGAGCTTGGAAAAAAAGATCCCCTTGTGCTTTTGCCAACATCCTGTTAACAGATTTCTCTGCTCCCCTCATTCTTAATGATTTTAGTGGGAAATATGATGGATAACTGAAATAAGATCATTCTATTTCCAGTGAAAGCTTTACTACATTGATTTCTTTTTTTCTGTGTTGCTGTTTGTCAAAAGCAGCTGATGTACAAAATTCGGGTGTCCCTGGGAATTCCACCTGTCACTTCTGTTAAATTTTGACTTCTGCTTGTACCATGAAAAACTTAACTGCTGTGAAAGGTAATTTATTTTTTGCTGTAATGGCTGATCATTAATGGGCTCAGTAGAAAACTGCACAGCATTAAAATAAAGCTCCTGTGTATAACTCTAATAACACTTATTTCTATAGTATAATGCTATGTTGATATAACAACACTTGGTGCTCGTATCACTTTTTATTGTGGGATCTGAAGCATTAAACAATATTATTCATGCTTCATAACAGCCCACTAAGAGCTACCATCCTGGCTTATTAGACAGGTAAGCTGGAACAAAGGCAAGCAGAGGTTTGGACAGAGATGTGATACACTCAGCCTTGCAAAGCCATACCTAAATGCATAGGCTGAGGCACATGCTTAAATCTAGCCCTGTTCAGTCACTCGGGTATTTTACTGAATCTATATCTATGTAACTAAAATTCCTGGTCAATTTGATTAACTGTCAGATGATCCTCCCTAAAATTGACAAGAAATCAGTGGGATTTACATACAAGCTTTTTGCTCAGCTCCAGGTTTGCTGTTCTGCTGGATGGGGGCACAGATGAGGGCATGTCCTTGAGAGCAGCTTATGGAGCCCTGAGCAGAATACCTGGCCACTCCCATCCTTGTTCTGTCGTTTCAGGCAGCAGCTCTCATGAGCATTAAACTCACCCACTAACAGGGAAATATCTATTTTTGGACTACCTACTGCAGCTGCTGTAGCAAGTTGCCCTCTGGAGCTCCAGCCTTGCAAACAAAGTAAATATTTACCTGTAGGCTGTTGTTAATGGAAAAATCCTTCCATTCATGTTTACGCTGGAAATTTCACAGTAATTTGGTTGACAGGGTTTGAATGCTCTTCATTCATTTTACTATAGGAACTCTGAGGGAATGGCAGCCAAGGCAGTGGGGAACCATGGCCATTCAGAAAAGTGTGGTTAGTTTGTTTACCTGCCTTCCTGGAGTGTTGGTTTGCTGTTTTTACTCTTAAAAAATACCGGAGATCTAGACAACATAAATAATTCAGTATGTGAGTATCGCATTTCTGAGAATGCTAGCATGAAAATTGCTAAATATGCATTTAATTTAAGCTTGATTAGGCAACTGATTCTGTTCTAACACAGTCATAATTAAAATGTAGTCTTGTGAGGTTTAAGCTGTTGCAGGGACCCTGTGCTCCATGTGCAGCATGGCTAATTAGAGGGGTCCCCTTTGGGCTGGCAGGCTGGATGCCTTGGAATGTGAAGTAGCAACAGGTCCCCCAAGTGTGGGGCTTGGAAGGGTGATGGAAGAGTGGCTCATCACTGTGGCAGAGCTGAAATGTTGCAGAGGCAGATGAAGCAGCCCCTCCTGCTCCTCCTGTTACCCTGCAAGGGATGCCTCAGTCTGTCTGTGGCCGTGGAGTGACTGCTGCACAGCTCCCTGCCCTGCCCTGCTGGGAATTTCTGTTGCCTGCTCAGGCCAGAAGGATGGGGCAAGCAGCTGAAATGAACTTTAGGATGGAAGAGTCCAGGATAGATCCTCTACAATGGCTCCAGTGGGAGCTGGGCTGTGGATCTCACTAGAGACCCATCAGTGCTATAAATGGAGTGCTGGTGGGAATAGACTAAAGGAAAGCAATTTCCTAAAAATTTCTTGGGCAGAGTCATGGGGTCATGGTGAGGTTCTGTTTTCGAAGGTGTTCTTGCTCTGGAGCTCACTTTACCTGTGGGAAATTGTCAGTGGCATTATTTTTGACGTGAAGCCAAACCGAAGGCTGTGTCCTGCAACCCATCCACGCCTGAGACAGAAGATATGCCCTGGAAAGGCAGATAATGTTGCAAAGTTGGGTCACTGAGCTCATTTCTGGCTGGTAGAAAGGTGAGATCTGCAACCAGAGATGGTTGTGGGTGAAATCCATACATGCCCCTTTTGTTTTGGCAGAGTCTTGGTGGCAAAAGGGGCCCGGGGTGGGTCTGGCTGGGCAGAGAGGGGACAGGCATCCTGTGCTGTGTGACACAGCTGGGTATGAGAACATGATCAACATGAGGCTGCTGCTTTCCAATTCTGGTTTATTCTGTTTTCTTGTTCTTTGGTTTTTTTCCCCTCTTCCCTGTCTAATCACCAGAGCTCCCTGCTGCCTGCAATTTGTCTGGGCAGCTCTCCGAGCCACAGTGAACATGTCCGACAAAGCTTAAATCTTGATCTGAGCAAATCTCTTTTAGGCTTTCTCATTTCAACAAAGCCCTTGTTCAGCTGCATTAGTTCCAAGGAGTGCCAGGCCACTGCTCAGTCAATTATCTGTTGCCTTTAGCACTCACAGAGAGTTTTGACATATCCCTAATTCATAACGGGGGAGCAAACTGTCTTGGGGTGGGGTGAGAAATTCAGGGTGAGAATGAACATCTAATCCCCAGGCCCCACAAATTCTGCAGGGTCTCCTCTGCATTCGCTGAATTTCACCCCTTCCTTTTTTGATGTTTGGTACAACTGGGACCTGGTTGCTCCCTTCTGGTGAGCCTTGCTTTAATTGGGACACCTGATAATGGGACACCTTCCCTTGGCTGTTGCAGACCCACCTGACTGCAGCATCCTAAACCCTTTTCTGTGACTGACACCACCCAGCCAGGGCTGTGGGGTTCTCCAGAGGGCCCTGCTGAGCCCAGCAGATTCCCAGAGCAGGAGATGCAGTCTGCTCCTGCTGCTCTTGGGCAAGGCTGAAATGAGGCAGGCTTTAGGAAATTAGGTTTGCTTCTCCACGTTCTAGTTGCCGATTTTTTTTTTTTTTTGTTCCATGGCCTAAAATATTATTTTCTGGGGGCTTGTATATTTAATAACAGGTTTTGCATTCCAGTTTACTGTGAGGCTTTTGTGTGTGTATATACAAACACCAGATGAAATGCTGAAAGGTGTATTTGTAATTTGAGTTTATAAGTGAAGTGGGTTGCTTTTCTCTCCCAGAGGTTAATCTGCTTCTGCACATCCACTGCCACATCTTATACAATTTGGAAGTGATCTCTTAAAG
Source organism: Monarcha castaneiventris obscurior (assembly GCA_026261815.1). NCBI lineage: Eukaryota > Metazoa > Chordata > Aves > Passeriformes > Monarchidae > Monarcha > Monarcha castaneiventris. Next base: position 13,131,122 of record JAMPIT010000856.1, on the reverse strand, counting down.
CAAAGATGTTTTTCTTTGCAGACTGCTTATTGTAGCACATTATATCGTATAATATCATTCTGTTCAACAGCACTCTCTTCTGTTGTGCAAACAGCACAGGAAAAAAAGGAGGGGGAAAGGGGAATAAATAAGCAGACACACCAGCAGAAATTCTCCTTTGCTGGTACCCGAATTGCTCTCAGGGAAACAGACACATTTGTATTCTGCCACTGCTACCGTGACCAAAGAGATCTCCTAGTCCAGTCCCAGAGCTCCAATTTAGAAAATCTTGCTGTATAGTGCTTTGAAGAAAAAGTGTTTCTCAAGTGAAAAAAGCAGTGTTTGTGGAAATGAATGGCTGCTGGCACCGTGGGGGATCTCTGACACCGCTCTGAAGCGGGGTCCAGCGTGGGAGTCCTGGGCTGGTCCTGGGGGGCTGGAGGTGTTGGGTGGGTGGCATCTCTGACCCAGAGAGGGTGGGAGGGATGGGCTGGGCTGGGAGCATCGGGCAGGCTGCAGGCTGGGTGGCTCCAGGGATGCTGAGCTGGGTCAGAGCCTTCCTCTCCTCAGCTGTGTCTGTCTCAGCACAGGAAATACCAGGGGGGAGAAGGGCAGTGGCTGCTTTTTAAGGTCTAATCCTGCAGCCCTTGCTGAGGTGCCTCTACCCAGCACAGAACCTGCTGGCTGATGCTGAGCTGGGTGTCTGGAGCTGGGCTCCTGTGATCTCATATTATGTATTTGGGCACAAGTTCTCCATTTCTCCCCGACCCAGCATTAAAGAATAATATCTTGCTTTAAACTCTGGTCAACCTCCATCCCCCAAGTCTTGTGTTTCAGGCTTACTATAAATTATTTAAACAAGAAGGCAGCTTGACTGTAATGTGGGCAAGTGCTCTTTATGCTAAAGGCATAGATGGCAGTCACGCAGCCTCCAGAATTCAGAGAATTTACATATATTGCTGCATTATTTCTTTTTTTCTCTGAAAAGGTGGCATAGCTGTGAGTCAGCTTTGTGATATGTCTGATCTCCAGGACCTCACATGATGTGCTCTGAGAAGAGGACGCTCCAGGTTCATATTTTTCCACTGTTTCAGTGAATTTTTGAAAGCACACCCCCTGCCAAACAAATTATCCTATGGTTCCTTGGTGCTGTAGAAGCCCTTCCCAGACCTGCCCCAAAGAATGTGCCCCTGCTGCGTGCCGGTGTCAGGCTGAGATCAGAGCTCAGGTGTCCTCATTTCCTGCTCTTGCTAATTGCCAGCAGCTCCCTGGTGCTCTGTAGTGATGAATGAACAATAAGAATTCAAGAAACTTAGCAAAACCTAAGCTATTTCACGGAATTTTCTGTTGAATAATGGTAAAAAAGGGTGCTAGGACTCAGTGATGTCAGAAAATGTGAAACCAGCCAGCAGCTGCCAGGGAGCCTGAGAATAAGCAATCTCCAGTGGTTTGCAGCATAGCCAGCTCTTTTTTTTTTGTCGGCAAAGAAAGATGAAACACTACAAAGATATTCCCAGGGAGAAAATAGATGTCATACAACATTTAAATAGATCTTTTCAAGAAAGAGAGCTGCAGAAACCCTTATAACTAGCTCATGAGTGTGAACGTGCTGATTTTTTTTAAAAAAGACTGGTAGGACAGATAGCAGGCTTTAAATATACAGCTCTGTTGTCTTGATAGCTTAATTCTATTGTCCAGATTTTGCCTGAATGTACCAGATAATAATAAAAGCAATATGGGAAGCAGGTCCATAACTACAAAATGAGTGTTTAAAAGAGCTTTGTACTCTACAAAGCAAGGCATTCTGAAATAGAGAACTGCTTAAAATGGAAGTTTTAAAGACTACATAGGGATTCATGGTAATAGAGAGAATACAAGTGGCAAAGAAGCTCCTCATGTAGTGGAACTGAAATATTGATAACTGGGAGATCAGGGGGGAAATATAGGAAATGGAGAGAGCCTAGAGGTGGCAATTTCTTTCCCAGAAAGCTGTGTGCACTATGGAATGAAGGCAGCTGTCCAGTTCTGAATCAGGAATGATTTAAATTTGATCTGTTTGTATCAAAAGGCAGCTCAGTATCTCTCCATTAATTTTCAGAAAAATGTAATAGCTGAAACGACCCCATGATCCTGAAACATGTGTGTTAGAAAACAGCTCTTAGGGACAGGGTGTCCATTATTTTTTTGGGTAAAAAATGCTGGCTCAGTGGATGAGGAAGGGAAGGATCTGGCTGCAAGTTTCCCTTAGTGCTTCCCACCCTGTCCCCACTGCAGGCCTGCTGCAGTTTCCTCCTTTCCTGTCCTGGGGGTGGCTCTGCTCTTTGGTGCTCAGTGCTCTGGGGAGCCCAGTCCTGGCCCAGGGGCTTCCCCTGCCCTTTCCTGCAGCAGGACCTGAGCTCTCTGCAGGGAGCTCTGGCAGAGTCCTGAGCTCTTCAGTTTTTCTGATTGTCCATGGGAAGGAGCTGCCCTGTTCCTTGCAGCACTTCCATGGCTGCTGAGCCTGTCCCAGCTCTGTGCCTCACCCTCATCTTCCTCTCCCTGCCCTGCTGCCTGTGTCACTCCTCAGAGGCTGCTGCTGCATGGGCACAGAGTGCAGGACTCTGCTGAGCACAATCCTGCTTCAGCTGGTTCTTGCCAGAAGACAAAAATCCAGCTGGATACCAGCTTGATTTGAAGCAGTTCCACTGGATTTATTGTGGTCTTAATGTTGAACCCTAATTCATTAGTATGTGCTGATGAATTTGATTAGAGCTGGCCTATGTGCTAGAAAATCTGAATATTTTTGGGCTGCAATATGTCTGTGAGTTACAAGGTGATCTGTCTTTATTTATTTATTTCCTGTGTTCATCTTGGGAAAAGAAGGGCCATGTCTAGAGGAGACTGATAGCAGCTCTGTGTGTTTTGGAGCAGGGGGTGCCAGTGGCCATGGCAGTGCCAATGACTCCTCTCCAGAGGTGCCGTCAGAGACTGACTTCCTGCAAGTTCCTACACAAATATCATTTATATTCCTCTGTCAAGGTGATTTCAAAGTATCTGTTGGCTGTGATGGAAGCAAAAATGTTGGGAATTTAGAATTTTTCCCCTGGTCATAAGGAGGAAAAGGAAAGAGGAGGCTTTTATATCACTTTATAAAATGTTTACTCATAATGCATATTTAAAAGAAAGATACAAATCAAAAGATGCAAAGGAGATCTATCCTGTGAATTTTTTGGTGAGTTCTGTAGCCCTGCCTTTCCTGTTTTACTCACTAAATATGAATATTAAATACAATTTTTTTACAACTGCATCAGTTCTGTGAGGGTGAGCACAGCTCTGTTACAGTGGGGCAAATCTGCTGCTGATGGAGGGACCGGTGGCTTTTATTGGTTGTACTTAAAATCCAGCTCTTCTTATTGTAAAGCTGATAAAATTTTGAGAGGTTTCTTGTACTTACAGGCTCAGCTGAGCAGATTAAACATTACATAATGTGCCTCTCAGGGGCACTGCATGATTAATGAATGCTTACAAAGTGCTTTGTTAAATATGACATAGTACTAATGTCTCTCTTGTAACAGACAAACTGAGGAGGAGTTAGTAGAAACTGTGCTCCCTGAAAAGGCATTCTCGAAGGTTTTTTTTTTTTTTCCTGAAGTAATCTACTGAATGAAGTCAAACAAACTTTGAATTATGTGCAATATAAGGCAAAGCACCAGATTTCTCTTCTTGTGCTGGAAGAGGAACTTAGCTGCTCAGGAACTCGGCAGTGCAGTCACACAAACTTTACAAAGGCAGTGTGGAGGTCAGTAATTTAACTGGCAACTTCCCTGTGCCATCCAGCATAAGGAAGGAATAGAGCCTGCAGCTAAAAGGAGCCGTTTTTGAAATGATTGCTGCTGTGATAGCTGAACTTTGATTTATTTTTATTATTTGCGTTCATGTACCTGTTCTGGATCAAGTTCTGGATCATGTTGAAGTTCTGGATCAGGTTCTGGGTAATGTACTGAGTGGGGGCGGGGCTATGTTAAGATTGGGGTGGAGCTAAGACAAGGGGAGGAGTTATGTTAATGTGAGGGGCGGGGCTATGTTAAGAGTGGGGTGGGGCTAAGATGGGGAGGAGTTATGTTAATATGAGGGGTGGGACTATATTAGAACTGTAGGCGGGGCTTATGTAGATGGGGCGGAGCTATGTTAGGATTGGGGCGTGGCTAGGGTTGGGCGGGGTTAATACAAGGGGCGGGGCTATGATAATGCTATGGGGCAGGGCTGTATTACAGGAAAGGGGCGGGGCTAATGTATGGATGGGGCTATATGAATAGTGGGCAGGGCTAAGATAAGGGGTGGGGTTACATTCCTGAATACTGAATCTTTTAGTAATGCCGTATATGAAGTGAAGTAGTTAACTGACATTTGGATTATGATTATGAAATGCTGTACAGCACAAAAAATGTGGTATTGTTTTTGGAGTACTGTACCCAGGTACACAAAACTGCTGCAGGACCTTAAGCCCCTTCATAAATCTTGTGGGACTGAAGCATTAATAACTAAAATTAGTTAGTGATTGTGTTGTTAATGCTTTCAAAATGAAAAAGGACTTAATACTGCTTTGCTGGGAGATATTAATGGCCACTGTTATGGGGGCTGTATGTTTTGTTTATTTGCAGTGCTGCTTAGTGGTGATGGATAAACTCACCTCTTTCATTTATGGTAAATACAAAGACCAATTAAGTGCTCCTTCGTGTGGTGATGGATGGAACAAAAGCCAGCTGGGTCCCAAGGCAATGAGCTGTGCAAAACTAATGAGCAATGGAGCCAAGTGGACACGGGTTTTCCTGTAGATTAATTGCAAACTCTGGTTTGACTGGTTAATGGTTTATCCTTCCGTACTTTTGAGAAGTAAAAAAATTAAGGAAAAACTGCAAAAAGAGAGAGAGGCAGTGCTTAGCCCAGGAGAAAGCCACAAGCAAGGGCTCCTGGTGGGAATAGCGCTCTCTGGGAAGGTAGTCTTGGATTTCTGGAAAGAAAACATTGTTTGGGTTTTTTTCACTCGTGTGCTGAGAAAGCAGAATTGTGCTATACCTTTTTTTTTTTCCTTTTGTAGTAAACAAGCAGAACTGCACCCAAGAAACACTTGATTTGTCTCAGCTTTTCTTTCCATTGGGAAACAAGTGGGCTTCTGAGACCTGCCCCCACCTTGGGAGCAAGCACTTGGGAGAAAAGGAAGCACTGAGAAGAAATGGGAAATGTTTTGCTTTTCCTTTGTATTCCACATGTCACAACATAGACCAGACTTCTGTGGTAGGCATGGTGGGAATCAGGAAGGATATCAAAGGTGAGGGGGTTTATGGTTGTATTTAAAGTCCTAAAACAAAAATTACTGGATTAGTTTATCTGCAGAAGTTGGGAGCAGCACTGATGAACTGGGAGTGGAGCCTGAGTGCAGCTGGTGACTTGATTCATGTAGGGCTCAGCAGGCACATCAAAATTATCTCCTGTAGCATTTCAGTGTTTTTATTTTTTACTGATACTGCTTAAAAAAGAGATTCAAGGATTTCTAGGATGAGAATCCAAAGGGTTGTCTGCAGGGGGAAAAAATTCTCAAGGGATTTTTTTTCTGACATTGATGAGAGCAAGTTGGACACTTGGGATTTATGGTAACCTCCTGCCAGCAAGATAATGCCTTGGGGAGGTGGGCTAAAAATTGCCAGCATACCCTTTGCAAAAGAATATTGGGCTGGGTGAGTCATTGGGAATGAAATATGGGAGAATATTCATTCTCAGCCCCCCAAATAGGTTTAATGTTTACCCTATTGTAAAGTTTTCTTCTTTACTCATGGATTTGAGAACATCTTGTGCACTACAACTTAGTCACAAATGTGACTACAAAAGTCCAGTTGGAAGAGCTGCTGGCTGTATCTATTGAAATTCACCTTGCAGCATGATTTTTATTTTCTATAGGAGTCATTGTTCTGAAGTCTTAAGCACTTATGAGAGGCTGTTCTTATTTGTTCCTTCAAAATGTCATTGCTGGGGCAAATTGTTGTTTAGAAGTGTATTATGGTCTGCTTTTTCTGAGGAGTGGTCTGTCTTGACTGGTGTATTAATTGTATCTTACAGGTTCACTTGTGACAATATGAAGCTATACAGAGCACTGTGGGAAGTTTTTTCTTTGTATTTGTACCATTTACTTTGATTTCCATTTATATGAGTCTATATATGATTTCTCTTCCACTTTTAGTGGAAAGAGACCAAAACTTCTGGTGAACAAACCAGAGATGCCTGAACCTGGGGGTAAAACTCTCAGAAGAAAACGTTATCTTGTGATCCCAGTAAGGAAATGGAAAAGGAGCTGCTTTCATCTGACAGCTAGTAAAGACTTTTGTTCAGAATAAGGAAAGTGCTGTTCTGCTCAAAGGTCCTGCCCCTTTCTCAGGACAAGGGAATGGCAGAATAAGAAAACCTTCTTGTGACTGGAAAGGAAAAGAAACCTGCTGCTAAGCAGCTCAGAGAGCCCTGGGATGTGCTGGGTGTTTAAAGGCTGACAGTTAACCTGACCAGAGGTTTCAACCCACCTTTACAACAGCATTTCAGGACAAACTGATCCAGGATACTGGGTGGGAACTAGGAGGAAGAAAAGAAGCAGTGATTCTGCAGTTGCTGGCTTTGTTTAAAAAGCAAATAAATACAACTACTTCTAGAGAATACTGGATTTCTTCCCTTTTATTTGAAACAGCATCAACATGTCTCACTTCCCTCCCTGAGCCTGCATTTGCCTGTATTTTCTGTATGAATTTATGCCCCAGCCCTGTTCCCTGAGCCCTACAGACCACACGTGGGTCCCAGGGCTGCAGGCAGCAGGGATGGGTCCCCATGCTGGCTTGCAGCCCCTTGGACACCAGCTCTGTGAGGAAATCAAGGCTCCAGATTCCTGCAGCCCTGGGCAGCACAGGTTTGCTCTGAGCTCTGCCACGTGGGGAGACATCACAGAGCAGCCATGGGAGGGATTTTCATTGCCAGGCTACAAGAAGCCTTATGAAACTCTTCAAGAAGAGCAGCCCTAAAGGCAGGTGCTCCAAGAGGCAGTCACCTGCTGCAGAGATGCTCTTTTGGGTACTCATCCCCCTTGTATATGGAAATTCTGAATAACCCCTCCAATACATAACATTTAGGTCTTACTTCATTAAGCTGGAGACCAAGCTGAGGCCGTAGGCCAAAAACCCCATCTGGCCACTTGGCCCTTGCTGGGCTGCAATGAGGAGCTGGCAGGGCTGGTGTGTGAGGATCTGCAGGCTGGGTGGGCTTTGCATGGATGTGGAGCAGGTCTGGTCTCTGCTCGTGTCCCTGTGGTTCCACAGGGTCACTCACTGGGGTAAGGGGCTGTGTTTTGGCTTAGGGGCTTCTGGGGTCAAGCTGTGCCAATGTGTTTTGGCTGTAAGGGGGCATCCCAGGCAGAGAGGGTGGAGGAACTGCTGCTGAAAATGTAAATTGTACCTGTGGAGGCTCTGAGATCTGAGTGAGATTTCACAGGTGACAGCCATTGCTCAGTATGTACTCCTGCTTGGCTTGGAATAAATTCCCCCATCCTCCACAGAACCTTGATATAGATAGACACGATGCCTGCTATTGCAGCTAAGTATTCAGAGATAAATATTCCTCAGCAGAGCATTGAGGGGGTGAAGAACAAAAATTTTCAAATTTGGACTCCATTTTTTGGCTTCCTAGCTTGAACCGTGTCTGTTCAAGGACCATGGAAGGTGACCCTTCTCTCCCCATGGTGTCATCTCACACGGGCTGGACCTGTGAGATGTATTGTGAAGTGTCTTTTCTGAGGCACGAAATCGAGTCAATACGTGAGAATCTCGCCTTCCATCCCGCAGGAGAGCAGGGAAGAGAGGAGGTGGGAGGCAACAGCGTGTGTTTAAACCAGCTCAAAATAACGATCAGAAAGCAAATTTAAAAAAAAAAAATTCCCACGGACTTAATATTTTTTAAGACTATGTGACTTTTTAAGCCAGCCACCTGACTTTGGGGAGGGGAAGGGGGCTGACTCATAATATTTGAATACTACAGGTTGGCAATGCCGGGCCTGGCTGTTTTCTGGGCGGGTGTAATGACTCTGAGAGAGTGAATTGCCTCCCTCGGATCTTGGAAGGGAGTAGTAGAGCAGAGGAGTAGCTGTGACTCAGCCGTGGGGATGTGTGTGAGTCACTGTGACTCTTGCTCGGTAATTGCTTGCTTAGAGCAGCACTTAAAAATCTCCCCGTCCATCCCCACGGAAAGCTGGAGATGTGCAGCAGGTACAGACACAACTTTAAAGGAAATGCTGCTGCTGGCTCAGAAAAAAGAATGAGCCGTGACATCTTGCTGTCTTACAGGTGAATTGGAATCTAAATGGAAATGCTTTGATTCCCTTCCCATTGCATAGGCTGATTTCAGTATTTGCATGAACTCTAACCCCTAAATGCTTTGGAGTTCCAGGTGTTTGTGAAGCAGACATCAACACAGCCTGGATGAGGAGGAAAGTTTTCAAACTTTCCCAATAATGACAGTTTGATGACTCGAGATTTTTATTGTTACTTTCGTTGCTTTTATAAAGTATTTGTCAGTCATGTCTGCAGAGCAGGAATTCTAATAAGTAATTGGCGTTGCTATTGTTTATTGCTTTCATGTGAAATCTATTTTATTTATTTGTTTGGACTTCAGCCCAGAAGTGGATTATTGTTTTATCCATATCCAGTTTAAAATATTTGATTTAAGCTTTCAGCATGCAAATTAATCTTCATGTATTTGTCGACGTAGAAACTGTGCAGGTTTCTATTTATATGATATTAAAGATAAGGGACAAGGAGCAATGAAAATGGAACCAAATATTTACAGCTGGGAAAAAGAGAAACAACAACATCTGAAATTATACTCGACACGAACCAAATGAGAGAAAAAAGGCCTGTAAGAATGTAATAGTTGTCTTTCCTGCCTCTAGGAGATACCTGTAGATGTTGCAGAATTGAAGTGGTTGGTCTTTACTTCTGTATCATCTGAGTTTGCCTTGGTCCCCAAAGAAAGGCAGAGCTTGGAGCATCTGATGTGTTTATTTCTGAACTTTCAGAAAAAAAAATTGAGCTGCTGGGCTTCAAGGACATCCTAGTTGGCTACAAAACTCCTAGATAAGCCTGGCCAGCTCCCCAGGTTTTATTTCAGTGAAATTTCACATTTCACTTTTATGTGTGTCTGAAATGGGGTTGAAAGCCACAGACCTGAATGTCATTTTGTGGAGGAAGTTGCAGAGCTCTTAATTTGAGTAGCATTGAGAGGAGCTTTGCTGGTGCCCTGGGCTGGCAGGAGCTCAGCAGCCAGGGCTGTGCCATGCCAGTTCCCTCAAGTCCCTCTCCCATCACCACCAGCAAAGTGCAGATTTCTTTCCACGTCCAAAGAGACCAGGATGAGGAGGGGACATCTCCTCATCTGTATTTCCCACTCCTTGATTAGGAGTATCTGAGTTGTTACAGCTCCTTGGTGAAATCACTGTCATGCTCAATGAAACTGTTGTCATATTGGTCCATCCCCAAGTGATCCAATGGTGCTTCAAGACTAGAAGATATTTGGGGGAATTTAGAGGGGATTTACTATCAAAGGGATTCTGATATTTATAAAAGTTTTAGTCTTTAAAAGCAGTTAGAAAACAAACTGTCATCTAAATAGTTTCTCATAAGATTGTTCGGCTTATGATTGAAAAGAATGAGCTGGGGAGGAAAATTTGTGCATTGGGAACATGAACAGAAGATACAGGGTACCTTGTTCCTCATTGTTCTTAGAGTCTATATTCTCTTATTTTTAGTGGAAATAGCAGTTTTCTCCTAGGTGAGATTTCACAGTTACTGTTGTGCAAGTGACACTGAGAGGAGAAAAGGTTTCTGTTTTCTTCCACACCTTTTAATTTTGAGAGGTTTAAGAATAGGGTATTTTTCCAAAAGGCTTGGGTGCTCCTCTTCCTTTTTTCCCCCTATTTTTCTGTCCTTTTGTATATTTTAACGGCATAGCATTGTGCTTTTTTCTTCATGGTCTCCACGTGCTGTACTTGGCATAATTAAAAGGAGCTTGGTAGGTATTTTATTATTACTTGTACAGGGGGACTCTCTGTGTGTCTAGTTATCCATAGCCAAATGTGCTTATTCCGTGGCCCTAAGGTAAAATCCTTTTAACATTAAATTCAAATCAGTGTCCTCATGGAGTTCAGTGGCCTGGCATTTAATTTCACCAGAAGAAAAGTATGACAGCAACTGCTGATCCCATCAATGTTCTGCTTTTCCCTAAGCTGGTGATAAATATGGGCTGTGGATAACCTTTGAAACAAAAAGTCCTGAGTCCTTTGGGATCTTGCACAGGGATTAAAACTCTGATTATTAATATTGGCACCTCCACTGTCCTCAGCCGTGTCAATAAGGGCTAACACCAGAACTGTGAGAACTGACTATCTCAGAAAACTGAGTTTCAAGTATTTTCCTGTCTTGAGGTTTTGTTCATTTCTTGGTGACTCTTGTCCCAGTGGGCTCCAAATCCCACCACATCAAGTTTTGTAGGAGCTGAGTGAAGCCCTCATGTCTGGAGCCAAATTAATCCTGGAGCACGTCACTAACTCTGAATTGCAGTTTGGAAACCTCTGCTGGATTGTGCTTAATGAAATTTGTAATGTGTTTAACAGTGCTTGGCCAGAACTTAATTGTATCCAAATAAATAAATGCTGTCCTATACAGTAATGTTTAGTTAAAATCAGTGCAGTAAATATGGACATTACCATTAATTGCTTTTCTCCTCTACACTTTAAAAGTACATTTTAAAAATAAGAACATTTTGCTGGTTGATGCCTGTCCTTTGCTTTGCCAGGGTGACCCTGCTCTGGTTTGACACTCTAGCAGCTTAGATTTTACTCTGGAGTAAAATCAACTTTTATAGGCAATATTGTTTTAGAGTTTTGCCTTTTATTTGAGCTGAGCTGGGCTGCCTTTCCTGAGGTGGCTGCCTGATGCACGGTGAAAGCACCAAGCCATTGTAAAGAGGATGAGCCTTGCCAGGAATACATCTGCCAGTGTCAGCTAGAGCAGGGCTAATGACACTTCAGTTAGCACAACTTCTTAATTAGTGCATTCAGAATGCATTGCTGCTGGACACTGCCTTAGTTTTCTTTTCTGTGTCCCAGTTTACTGTATTGATGCATTTTCACATCTAAAAATACCCCGGCTGTTTCCATGATACACTTCAGCCTGCACAGGAAACCAGTCTCTGTTTGACAAAGGAGTATCTGCATTATATCCCCTGGCACAGCCAGCCTCTGGTACCTCCACTGGATATTTGTGACTGAGGAGGGCAACAGTCTGTGAAATTATGAGGGAAGCTGTGCCTGTGACATCCAGCTTGGCTCCAGCTTACAGGGATCACTCCCCTCTCTCCTTCCAGGCTGGGACAGGCTTGGCCCTGCTCTGCACTGTCCTCTTTGTGCTCCCTTATTGCCATTCTGTGTGGGTGCCTCACTGGAACGGGCAAGTCAGAGAATACTCAAAAGGAAAATATATTCTTGAAGAGCAATATAAATTTTTAAGGGTTTGGAGAGTTTCCTAATGGCTTTTGTAGCAGTGCAGCTTGAGCTCTGGCAGGAGGGGTGGGGTGTTTTCCCTCTCCCTTGGGCAGCACGAGGAGGTGATCAGCTCTCACATGGAGAGCTTGCAGTCTCCAGGATGAAATTCTTCTCCTGGGTGTCCCAAAACAGGTCAATAATAAACAGGCTGCTGCTCCTCAGATGAGCCTATTTTGAAGCCCAGCTCCCCTGCACTCCTGCTCCCACTAAGCCCCATCTGGAGACTCGTGAAACTGGAGGGAGAGGAGGTCTGGTGAGGTCTCCTCCTCTCAAACAGAGCGTGGTTCATGGCCCCAGTGTGTGGGCAAAGCGGCTGTGCAGAGCTAAAGAGGCAGTGTTGACAGGTGGCAAGGAGAATGTGGGCTTTTTGGTTTACTGCTTTTTTGGTTTACTGCTTTTTTATTTACTTTAAAACACTGTACCCCCGTTACCCCGGGAATGTCGTAAGCCCGGCAGAGCACATGCTGCTCCGAGGGCCCCCTCCTGCTGAATCTCAGCCTTGGGTCTGCTGTGCTTGGCATGTGGTCCCTGAAACTCTCCCTGCACTGCCACAGGTCTGCAACAAATCAAGCTGAGTTCGGTGGAATTAGTTTGAGTCTGCTCCAGGATAGTTGGCAGAATAATTTGGTCTAAAATAGTATCATTTTTACCACCTGTGGTACAGCTTATTGGATGCAGTGCTTAATTTTAAGAGTTTAATGTGGCGCTGAGTAGGAAAGGGTTTTCCTGTCCCAAAAACTCATTGTGATTTCCATCCTTCTCCCAATATACTTTGAGTAGACTCATAGGGCTTTCCTGGGAGCACCTGAGAGCAGCAGAAAGGTGAGACATCACCAAGCAGGGAAATACAGGTGTGAGGCTTGGTCCAAGTCCTTGCCCCCATCCAGTGTTTAAGTCTTTCTGTTATTGCAGGGTTGTTGCTCAGACTTCACCATCCCACTTGAAATTACTGACTCACCCAGGATGCAGCAAATATTTCCTAATGGAGAGTTCTAAAAACTGCCATCAGTCCTACTGAAAAAATGTAGCAATTTGACATGTCTAATGGAGGTAAAAAAACTCCATCAGAAACTTTCTGCCGTCTGTGGGTTGTTATTCCTACATAAAATGTATATTAGCTACTTGTTTACTTCTGGTGTTTTGGGATTTATAATGAAAAGTGATGCCAGCACCTTGGCCCTTTATAAGCAGAGGCCAATTGTCAGCAGTAGCAGCTTGATCCAGGCTTTCAGGTGCCTTTAATGCTGCTTACAGTTGTAATTTATGACCAGCACTCTTCTGTTGGTTCATGCAGGGCTCCAGATAAAAAATACCAACTTAAATATTTATGTAGGTAGCACATCTTTGTGAATATTTCTTCGTGGTAAGGAAATGCTGTTTAAAGAGCAATACATTTCATTACAGTGGGAATGACTATGTGAAAGCTGTCAATGTTTTGAGCAAAATCTGTGGATGCCATAAAGTGTTAGGATTACTCATTCGCCAAATCTGTGCTTTGGAAGGGAGCAAAATGTGTTAGTTAATGATACTTCAGTAGTGACAAAGAATTTGTCTAGAAAATTGGCACATCAATTGAGAATATCTGGTTATGGAGCTTAAGCATTAGGGGTTCAGTGTTTCTCCAATGCATGAATTAAATTCAGCTAAGGGGGCAGAACTTGTGCATAAAGCTGAGTAAGAGCCAGACAACGACAACTCACCTTGCTGTCACATTTAATTGCAGATCTGATGGTGCTCAGCTTTCCTCACTTGCCAAATCTGAGAATTACAATTGCATCTTTGCAAAAGCTCTCGTTTCATTCCTGCTGACTGACAGCTGCCAAATGCCTTTGCATGCATAAATCCATTTTGCAAGGAAGCACCTCAGATGAAAAAGAAACTTACTTCTGCAGAAATTTTGGATCTGCAGCATGGCAAGAGTTGCAAGAATTGATTTGTATCTCTGCTCTCTTTGGCCCCTCTTACCATGAAAATAGCTAGCAAAAAGAGGGGAATACAGTTTAATAAAGTCTTGTGAAAAAAGTAAGAACAAAATTAATCTGGAAAATTATATTCCTACCATAGGTTTTATTAGCATTTTATTTTTAAAGACAGTGAATTACTACCTACTGGTTGTGTAATATTAAAGTTTAAGAATATATTAAAATTTAATGAAAATGTCTTAAATATCAAGCTGAAGAGCCAATGCTGTCTGATTTTTTTGTGTCTGATGAACCTACAGCTGAAATCTCTGCAAGTCCTTCCTTTGTCTTTAATAGATATCAGAGCAGGCTTTTAAAGGAGTAGGTCTGTTTACAAAAGGTCAGACACATTTGTAATAAAAATTCCATTCATCAAGATGCATTCAGATTGTGAAAACAGCTTATTGCTTCAGAATGGATTTTCTTCCCTCTTTGGATGAAACAAACACCCCTGAAAAGAACGATGGATACATTTCTCATGGCACTCAAAGGTCAGCTCACAATATAACAGCCCCGAGGGCTTACTCAGCTGGATGAGGAAGCTGTGCTCTTGCCAAGTGCCAATAAACACAGAGCTATGTGGGCATTAATATCTGTTTGAAATAATCCATCAAAGCTGGTGTTTATGGGTTTGATAGTAAAATGAAGCTGTCGCTGAAGAACCTTGTGGAGAAAAGCTTGCTGGTGGATTGTCTGCTTTGAGGGATTGAGGTGCTCTGGCCTTGGCTCTCTTGGTGTCCGCAGGATCATATCATTTCTGCAGTTTCTCCTCAGAAATGAGTTTGCTGATTTTCTAGAAAGGTTTTTCTTAATTTTCCACTCCCTCCCCCTCCCCCCGAATAAATGCTGCTTGTTGTGTTTTGATTTAAACAAATAAAGAAAAAAAAATTAAAAATCAAAGCTCCTGGACAACTGCTGGAGCCTGCCTGAGTTCAAAGAGCCTCTGGATGATGCTCTTAGCCATGTGGTTTAGTTTCAGATCATCCTGTGAACAGCAGGACACGATGATCCTTACAGGTCCCTTCCAACTTGGGATATTCTGTGACGATCCTAATTCCCAGAATAGTTCAGCAAAACCCTGAAATCCCTCAAAGGACTTGCAGATTGGGCTTTTTTTTCCCCTATGAGATTTTCTTTACTGCCTCACTCCTCATAGTCCCTTTGCATGCTCACTCTGCAGCTAGTGGAACTGGGATGGACTGTGGAAGATGTAGTCAAAGGAAGGAACATGGTATTTAGGGCAGAATTAATGAGTTAAGTTCCCATTACAGCTACTCCATGCAGTAATGGTACCTCTAAATTAATTTATTTGATAGTCAAAATTGTGGTGTAGCCCCTGCAGATAAAACAGAGGGGTTTCAGTGGTGCAGCTGATGTAGCTGGGGAAAAGGAACCCAGTCCACACTTCCCTCACACTAAGCCATTTTTAAGGAAGGTGGGTTATTTCCAAGCTCTGCTGTCCTTCCCACTCTCCCTGTCCCCTCTGCAGCTGCCAGGGGTGCCCAGCCCTGCCCTGGCCCTTGCTGACAGAGCATCTCATTCATTATAATGGCTTCAGGCTCGCTCCTGCCACCAGTACTGCCCAGAGAGGTGATGCTGTGGGCATTAAAGCCAGAGGATCCTGCCTCTGCCTGGTGTGAGCTGGGTGAAGTCTGTGCTATTTTCATAAACCCTTATTTTGTGTCTGATTTGGAACATCCTTCCCTGCACAAGCAGCTGCCCCTTCTTCCTTCAGAGTGGAAGCCAGAGCTGGTGCTGCACGGAGCAGTTTGAAAGCAAACTCTCAGCTCGTGTCCCAGGGATGTCCCCTCCCTCCCACTGGTGGCTCCACAGTGCCAGGGTCAGTCCCCCATGGACAGGCAGGGATGTGCAGCCTCCACAGAGCCTCCTGCCTCTTCCTCGTGTGCATCCCACCCCTGCTGCCTCCTGCCCCCAGGTGAACGATGCTCTGGGCCAGAACTGAGCCTGCCCGTGCTGAGGGAGGAGAGGAACACAGGGAATTGGCCACTTTGAAGCTCTCTGAGATGGTGCCCACCAAAGGTGTTGGAGCTGTTTGTTTCAATGCATCTTGAAATGCGCTCCTCCCCCTTGTAAAGAGAATATTTGTTATGCATTTTATCGTCCCAGGCATGGCCATCTGCTAATATAGTCAAGTAGACACAATAAAGGAGGTTTATATCTTTTTAGGTTCTGTTACTTCAGGTTCTATTTTCGATGCAGTAGGAGCCAGCACAGCTGAGCTGAAAGACTCTCAGGAACATGCCATGCATTTTATAGTGGATGTGACTAAAGAAAATTTGCAGAAGGACTGGAATTAAAGGTGGCACATAACAAAGAAATAGAAATTGCTACTGTCCTGCCTTTAAGCAGGGGTGGTTTGGAAACTCTTTTTAATGTAAGAGTCTCGAGACAATTTTATTCTGACATTATGCAGCCTGTGAGGTGTGAGTCTGCATGTGAGCTGCACTGAGGTGTGAACGGTCAGTACCAGCACATCTTTCACCCCTATAGGTATGAAAAGCTTTTAATTGCTGTCTGGAGGAGGGTCTGTCATCTTCAGTTTGTCTCCTGACACTTGGCAGACTTAAACCTGCATTAAATAAATAAATAAATAAATAAACCATCCCCCTAATTTTGTGCGTAGATAAAACTTCAGCTGCCCGAGGTTCAGTTTCTTGCCTTTATTGTGGGGTGATCCCTTGTCAAAGTCGGGAGCTGAAGGCTGGGAAGGACTCCCAGATAAACGAGCTGGGAGTGCTGCTCTTGCAAGCAGCCACAGTTTATTCTGTGTTTGTCCAACTTGCCTTTGAATTTGAAGTGTTCTTCATTTTACAGAGAACTTGCAGGGAATTTACTCCAACTCAGCCCAGTGTGGGATGGGTCAGTGGGAACGTGGCCCCTTCCAGAGCTGTGTTGGGGTCACTTGGGCTGGGCACAGCAATGCTGTGATCCATGTTCCTCCTTGGCTGCTGGGCCAGGCAGGAGGAGGGATTCAGTGGCTCTCCGTGGGTTTTCTCCCATCTCTGTCTTTGCTGCCTAATGTTCTTTTTTTGGTTTTGTTTTTTAGGATTATTTCAATTTTATTTTAACCTCTCAACCTGCATGCCAGAAGACATTAAGTTACTTGTTTTAAAGCCTCTTGCAAGATCTGATTCAGACTGATTCTGTGCAGCTATCTTGTGTAACTCTATGCTTCTTGACCTCCTGTAAGACATCATTATCTTCAGCTGATTTTCTCCTTCCAAACCCCAATATGCACTAAGTTTTTTCTGAGATGCTATTTCTTTTTAAATGTGATTATTCAATAGGGAATTTGGAAGTGCTCTCTTAGTCCTATGAAGTCATTAGGACTCGGGCCAACAACAAAATCTGAGAGCTGAAGCTGAACTTTCCAGATTGTCTGGGGACAAGCTGTGGAGGATGAGCAAAAATTCCCCTGCTGAGAGCTGTAACTTCAGAGTGCAGTTTTCATTCATTTTTTATCTTTGCCCTAAATTGTCACAATTCAAAATCTCTTGCTACCTTGACACCTCTCCAATACATTTGCCTGTTTTACAGACGCTCTTCCACCTTCTTTTGTTGCTAATTTGGGTGGGTGACACCACCCAGAGAGCCGTTCCTAGGTTGATAATATTGCACAGAACGTGTTGCTCCTGAGGTAAACTTCATCAGTGATGAGAGGTTTTGTTGTTAATTTGTTTGCTTTTTTCTGTTTTCACCTTTCAGCCTGCATGCCAGAGGACTTCTAGTCACTTGTTTTACAGTCTCTGGCAAGTGTGACTCGGTCTGGCTTTTTGCAGTTCCCTCCTGCAGAGGAAGTGACTGCAGTGGGATGTTGCCCTCCTGCTCTGTTTGGTGGCAGCTGAGGATGGGGGCTCCTGGCTCAGCACACTCTGATGCTCTGAATTTCATGTTAATTATGTATGACTGCTCTCCCTGCCACTCTTCTAATTAGCTGTGGTTTATGCCGAGCCTTTACCTACCTTAGTCCTTCTCTGCTACTGTTTTGAGGTCTGTCTGATAACCAAACCAGATGAGTTGGTGTATCTTGTGATATCTGCTTTACTGCTTTGTTTTCATTTCCCTCATCCCCTGAAGAGTGCAGAAGGAAGCAGGGCTCTGAACGAGGAATGGCAAGGGAAGATGAGCACAGAAAATTGCCTTCTTCTCCTTCCTGATGCTCTCTCAGAATTTCTGCATGCTTGGGAAAGGTCCTCATTTCCTCACTTCCCTGTCTTTCTCATGGTTTTCTACAGGAAATTGGGCTTTTTTTTTCTGAATTCTTCACACATCTACATGACAGATTTGTGCAATTCTCTAGTATTAATTTGTTGTTTTATCCTGTGGTTTTCACCTTTATGCAGCTTTTGCTTTCAACTGTGTGGACATAAAATTTTTCTTTAGTATTTGATGTCTTATTCCACAGCAGTTACATGATTAGATAGCAAGTGTTTAATTAGATTTTGGCTGGTTGGCTACATGTCTTGGTATCTACAATACCTGTCTGGCCACAATTAATAAAAGGGAATACACCCCTGTAATTATATAATCTTGCTTAAATATCCATGACCTTGAGCAACAGCAATAAGTAGGTAAATAAGAATATTAGAGTATTACCTCTGTGGGTGGAAGGATCTTCTTGGAATTAAGCTGAACACTTTGGCATTAATAGCATAACAGGTGATTTTGCAATGAATATTTTATATAGTAATTTTGTCTATTTCCTCTGTTTAGCAAACGTGTTTTACAGCCAGTGCAATAAATGCAATTTACAACAAACTTTCAGGAGAAAATCTCTGGCAATAGGAGCTGTTCCATTATCATGTGCTTCAGATATTTTTGATATCTCCTCACAAGGCATTTACTGAAGTCACAGCACAAACGAATGACCAGGGTGAAACCAAAAATAGCATGAGTGTACTCAGATGATGCTGTAACCCCCTCCAGTATCAGTAATTCCTTCAGATACCACCATGCACAGAAACAGCAGTTGGAAAAGCAGCTATTTTGGCCTTTGGAGAATTATACTGTGCTGACAGTCTGTGGAAACATCTCAGAATGGTTTGCTCTCTGTCCTCTCTCTCCCATTTCCCTTGAGGGCATCCCAAAGCACCCTCAGGGGCAGTCATTGTTTTCTTGAGTAGCATCTGTGTTTTGGAAAGCTCATAAAAATGTGTGAGCCTTGCCAGGAGTATTGCTAAATGAAGGGACAGTTATTGCAGCTTTTGTTCTGGTGGGAGATGTGTGAAGATGTGAATGAGAGTGGTCACTAAAGGACAAGCACCTTGAATGAATTTGTGTCTGTATCCAAGGGGCTCCTGTACCCAAACCTGTCTGACCTTGTGATCTCCATTTCCTCATTACCTGAGAAAACTCCATCTAAGAATTTTACAGGTGTGAGGAGAAGAGTTTTGGAAGGCAGATGAGAACAGGGGGTGTTTAACAGGTCTGATCTGAGATTTCCTGTGGAATAGAAGTGTCTGTTCCAGGGGGCTCAGTTGCTTTGTTATTAGGAGCATGTGAATGCGGTAAGTATAGTCCTGGCAGCAGACCTGACTGGAAAAGCTCTGTTTCATTGAAGCCCAAGCTGTGGGGATTTCTTAATGAGTTTAACTATTTTGACATTTTTTCCTGAGGGGAGAAGATTATCCAAACAGAACAGACTTGCTTTGAAATAGCATTAAATACTGGCTTGAAGAGTTCAGCCTACATCCTATCCTGGAGATATGAGATAGATCTGATTTCTGTTAAAACATGTCTCTGAGGAGGAAAATGGGCCCCAAATAATTTTCCACAGGTGATTAGTAAGGATTCATGGGGAAACTGCATGCTGCAGTCAGAGGGTCTGTCGAGGGGAGATGGCTTTGCTGAGAGAGAGACACAGGGATCATGAGGCTTTAGGAGAGATGAGGGGGAAAAAGAGCAAAGAGAGAATTGCACAGGAAAGTGCAGTGTGGTGGAAAAACAGGAGATTTTGCCTTTGAATTTGAAGTGTTTTTCACTTTCCAGAGAACTTGCAGGGAATTTACTCCAACTCAGTCGTGCTATGGTTTCTCTTGCAGTGATACTCTTGGTGTAACTCTTCCTGTTGGATGTGCACAGGGACAAGACATAGATCTATCACTCGTTTCAGAGCCCTGGCTCTGCTCTGCCATGCCTCCTTTTCAGATTTTGCTGCAATAGCATCACTCTTACAGAAATGTAATTGCCACCTGTATCATGCATGTATTTCTATAAAAGTGAATGTTAAGTGCACACAGTTAACTTTGTGGCTAGTGGAAAAAAAAATTCACCATCATGTGTCCAAAGTGAATTTAAATTGAAAACTGTGCTGGAAAATTTCAGCTTCAAAAAAGAAAGTGTTGACCAGGCTGGGATTTTTTTTTTTTTTTTATTTTAACTCCCATTTTTCTTTTTGCAAGTAGCAGCTCTGATACTCCAGAGAGCTGTGCTGGGCTCTCATGTCTCCACCTTGCTTCATCAGCTTTGCATGGATTCTCCAGGCCTTGTAAAGGAAGCAAAGGCACTTTGTGGCATGCTGAGCTCTTCCAGCCGAGGTCTCTGCCTCAGCTGCTTGAAACGTTCTCTCTGGCTGTCTGCAGATCATTCCCAGCCTTGAAATCCACCTGGGTATTTTCCTCCCACTCAGAGCTGTGCGTCCTCACATCCTCTGTTTCTGTGTCATTGTTTCAGATCTTCCTGGGGGAGTTCTCAGCCTCTTTCTGTAGATGTTTTTTCATTTTGTTTTGCATTAATAATACTGGAAGAGGTTGGAGGGGCAGGGGGGAAGGAAGCTTCAAGTCTGCTGGAGTTTTTCCAAATCGGTTCATCATCATTAATCTTCCAATGTTATTTCCCTCCCTTAAACCTTCTTGGTTCATTATTACTATGAAAAAAAAGGAACCCTTTGTTCAGTAACAAGGGAATTTATGTCTGTCAAGGCAGCAGCTTTTTGCTCCAAATTCCATATCTAATTTTGCAGAAAAATACTGTCAGCAAATTGCTTGAGGTATTGCAGTGAAACATGGGGCTTATGTTACCAGCAAACATTCATGCTATTATGTAAATCTTTGCAGAGCTATATATCAGCAAAGTAAATAAATGGAGTGACCAGAAAATACACCTGAAATCAGGATGCAATGGGCACCAAGAAGAGATGGCTGCTGACACCATAAAACAATTAGCCATCTGCTTAAATGACACTTCCATTTCATTATACACAGAGAATTTAGCTTTATTCATTAATTATTGAAAGATAACTTTGAACAGGAGAATAATGCTTTCCCCACACACGGAATCTGCGCTTGCAAATCACAAAATCCCAGCGGTTCAAAATGGAAATGTGTGTGTTGGCAGCCCTAGCAGCTCTCCTCTGCCAGTGTGTGAGTACTCAGAGTCTGATTTTCTGCATCTGGGCTGCCCAGCCCTGTTTGCTGGGGAAGCAGCAGCTCTGGTGGATGCAGTAGCCCCTCACTGGGTGCCTGTGGCTCTCCAGGTGCCACTCAGAGAGGCTGGAGCTGTGGTACCCCCAGTGGCACCCACTGTGAGCCCTGGGCTGCCTTGCTCTGGGATTCCTTAGCCAGGGCTGAGGCACAGGGACTCAAAGGTGTTTCTACCTGGAGGCCAGCAAGTGCAAAACACAATTTTTGGTTGCACAGAGGTAAATGCCACTCTCCTGAAATTCACATTTTCTCCTGCTTCTGGAAAATGATTCTGTGACCATCTCTCTGCTCCAAACGTTGTTACGTTTATCAAAATTGGCTTTATACTTAGAAACTGGGTTGTTGTGTTCTAGCATTTTGAACTGTTTGTCTTCAAGTCCTTGGGAGTATTGCACAGATCCCTGGAAAGACCTGGATCTAGAAAAATGAGTAAAAATCACTCAATATCTCTTCTGTACCACCAAAGCTCCAAAAAAATACAGTTCGAGTTCCACTTGGGTTCTTCTCCAATTATTTCTTACTGGATGGGGCCCAAAAGAGCCTAATGTCCCGAGGACTTCACAAATCCAGTAAAATACTCACTGAGCCCAGCCCACGTGCTACCAACTGCCTCCCCCAGACATATGGTGATGTTTTTTGCCTATCACTATACAAGGTGGGAGCAGGGCAGAAATGCTTCCCCCTCCTGCTCAACGGAATAAGTGTGATAGTTTTTCTAAATTAAAACAAAACAACTTCTACTCGGGAGCGTGACTAACGAGATGTAACCCAAGTGACTTAGGAGATGTGCCAGGGGACTGGAGGCTGCTTTGGCTGCACTGGGCTGTGCAGCTGCTGATTGTGACCTGCATTTCTGTCTCTGTGCCTCAGACACATCTGAAACTCCCATCAAAGGTCTCAGGGCACACGATCAGACCTGACCCTGTAAGATGGAGACTGGACACCACAACTCCTCTTGAAAATCAGTGGAGATATTTTAAGTACACGCTGCTGTTGACTGGTTTCTAGCACTGTTTTCTAGTCAGAGCTGTCCTACTTGAATTTTGAAAACATTATATTCATTGGGGGCTGGGTGGGAGGGGAGGAAGAGAGATTTAAAACTTTTATACTTAATTGGTCATGTATAAATCTCATAGGTTTTACTCAAAACTCATCATTGGTTTTAATAGATCTGCTTAACAAGTGTTGGTCTGAAATGCCTTAGGGTAATTAATGCTAATTCTTACATGGCCTTGACACTTCTGCAAAAATTCCTTCTAAAAGAAATAATCAAGGGATAAGTTATTATTTTAGCATATATAATGATGCATTTCAGGAAATATCATGTTAGAAACTAGATAACCAAATTGAGAGAATTTTTTTATTAGATTAAAGCACTTGTGAATGAAAGTTCCCAGATGTCTTTCTAACTAACCTTACAAAAATGTAATGTGACCAGAATCTACTCTCATATTCAGCCCACAGAGCAAAGTAAAGATGTTTGAAAGAAAATATCTGGTTCCCTTTCCTATCACTGATAAATATGGGCCAAATTGGGAAAGCATTGAAGCGTACACTTAGAGAAATGCTTAAGTGTTTTCATCAGGGCCTAAGTAGTGAATTAGAGCAACTCTCTTACCCTTGTTCAAACCACACTGATGTCAGTGGAAAGACTCTCATTAACCTCTGAGGATTTTGCATTAGATCTGTGGGTAAAATTCTGGCTCCTTTGAAGTTAGTGGCGAAGTTTCCATTAACCTGTGCCTGGGACTTCATTTATTCTGCAGGAGGAATGTTCTCAGCATAAAACATATGATCATGTCCTGATAAATATAAAGAAAATTGATGCTATTCATTTAGGAATATCCAGCACCAGCAATTAGTAGGAAGTATGAATACAGGAAAAAAAAACCTAATCTAATTATGTGAAAATCCTTGCTGTGTAATAAAATTGAAGTGGTTTCTGCATGTCTTACCACAAATGAGAGAGATCAGTATTCAGAAACAGGTCTGAATTTATTTTAATATGTATTGAAAATACTTTTTGCTTTCAAATTGCTTGGTAACCATTATAATCTACCAACCATAAAGCTTCATTTACCTCACAAGCTTTACTTGTTTCTCTGTGCCCAGTAATGTTTTGGAGACCTGTTCATATATTTGAAGGTGTTATATTGAAACCTGGAAGTTCTGTTCATTCTGTGCTTCTGAGTCATTTTGTTTGAAAACCTGTGAAAAAGAAAAGGAGTTTGAGACATTGAGGACAGATAAAATTGGTCTTCAAAAGTTCAAGAAGAGTAATTGCATCAGTCTGGAAGAACATGGTTAGAGCTAGAACTCACAAATACAGACCGAAGTAATTGAGTATGTTTAGCATAAAGAAACCACAGTGAGGTGATGGAATGGCACCCTGAGCCATCCTTTTCCTTCTGAGGTGAAAAAAACCCAAGTAAATACCAGTATAGCAATAGAATATGAATCAAGGGCTGCAAAATATTACATAGTGATTAGAAAATCTTTCTAAAATGAGTCTAGAAAGTGGCTAAATTATGAGCATGTTTGCTAAATTATACTATAGGGAAACCGAAGTATAAATATTCCAGATTTATTTTAAACTGTATTCAACTTATTTCCTTAATGGAGAAAATGCTATTTCATCTAAGAATTTGAATTAAAAAAGAAAAGAAAAAAAAGCCCCAACAAAACTAGCCAACCCTCAGAGACGAGCAGTTTCCACTATGAGCAGTGTACCTAGAGGATGAGATTTTTTGAGAGCCTGTAAAGCTTTGGTATTGCTAAACACAAAAATAAATGGAGCTTAATATTCCCGAGTGCTTGTAACCAGTGTTTGCAGAGCAAGTCTGAGGGCAGCCTGCAGGGATCCCTAGGAGAGGGGTTTGAGGAGATTTGCAGCACTGCCTCCTCACTTATGGAATGTTTATGGAAGGAGGGGGTGTCCATGCTGGGAGCTGGTCTGCATCCTCCTTACAGCAGCTTGGCTGGGAGCATTTGCCTCCAAGAGCACATATTTGATGGAGCAGGCAAGCAAATCAAGTCATGGCATTGATGCCTTAGGTTTTAACTTTTATATTTTTCAAATTCTGTACTGCTTAGAGTGTAACTCTGCAGTTCCTTGTAGCCTGTAATTTCTGCTCTCTCATGCAAGATAGACATAACAAAGCCTCTCCAGGCTTTGCCTTCAAGGACAGCCAGGCTCTTCTAGGCCCAAAATGTGTAAACCAAAGCCTCTAAGGGGGAGCAAGCTGAGGGGAATTACATCATTGAACTGGGGCTTTAATTGGAGAATTAACGGTGATATGCAAATGAACCAAACCTATAAAAGTGTGAAGAACTCGTGACCTGGGGTCCATCTTGGGGTCCATTTTTGGAGGCAGCCTCTGGCTCCCCCAGGGTGTACCTTGAAGGCCCTTCAAATAAACACCTATCTATTCCCTTACTCTTGTCTAGTCTCTGTCCCTAGGTGGCTGGAGAAGGCATCAGCGTGCTTTGGGCCATTCTTACAGACCCCCTTTCAAGCAGGAGGATGCACTTTGCAGGGGACTCACCCACACTGCACCAAGCACCAGTGCAGCTGCTGAACTGCAAAACTCAGTCACTGTGTCTTATGAGTTGCCCCCCTGAGCTCTGGGGGTTGCCCGGTGTCCTAAGCTGATGCTGAATATTTTAGGAATGGCAGCAATGCTGAAGAGCTTCTCAGGCACCCTCTGGTTCAGTTGAATAGTGCTCACAGTAAGTTTTCTTGACCAGGCTGCAGGAAATATATCTAGGCTGTGCTTCCCAGGGTTGCTATGAACTGTCAAGTAGAATGACATAAAGAAATGCCAGAGAAAATGAAATTACCTTTGCTTCACATATTTGTTCTTCGCAAATCCAAGTTGGCTATTACTCATCTTCACGTCATCTTCTGGTTTCCTACAGGTTTTATATTTCAGTATTTCCCTGCATACTGAAAGATGTATAAACCCCTAGGCCCTCTCTTGCTTATTTTCTAACAACCTGCATTCTCACCTCTCTCAACTTCTGCTCCAAAAACTGTACTAGTTCCCTCAATACCCCTTTGATTTTTTCCCCCTGAAAAACACACATAAAAACTTCCAACTTAGCCAAGTATTTTTCAAACTCTTTTGATTTTTGTCATAGTTGGTACACTAATCTCTCTGTGCCAGCATCAATTTTGTTATTCATCTGATCACAATTAACTTCTGTAGTGAGGACTGAGGCAGAAGGGAGAGTAAAAGCTTTGGTCTGCTCAGCATCATTTATTGAGCCATCCTTTCCTGTTGAGCAGCAGACTGACTTTCTTTGACCTTCCCCTTCCTACCTACATAGCCTGTTGGCTTGCTTCATTCTGTAGCTTGTTAGCTGTGCCTTTGTTTGTTGTTTTACTTTTTTGTTCTCTCTTTACATGCTGCGGCAGTTCTTGGACACAGTCTTAGAAATTAGATGAGTAAATTTTATATTTTCTGATGCCTCTTGAAAGGACTCAGTCTTTGCAGAGCTCTAGAAATCCTCCAGCTGCAGCTTTACCCACAGTCTGCTGTAAAATCTTTTGCATTAACATTTAGAAGGAATAATAATCAGAGGATCAAGTAGCATTTGGTAACTCTTCTGTGGAATGTTTGCTGTAATTGTTAGGGTACTATAACTGGAACTTTCTATGCCACTAAAGGACTATCCTCTCCTGGATTTCTAAGCAGTATTTATAATTCAAGAGAGATGCTTATTGTATCTGAATATATATGAGGTTTACCTAAAAGAATATTCTAGCTTGTAGAGGTGTTTTATGGTTTTTTGGTTTTGTTTGTTTTGCTGGCAGATTTCCCTGATTGGGAGAATTTTGAATACATTGCTATTTCAGTCCAGTTTTTATCCTTTCTTTATCCTTCCATGAATGCTGTGCTTGCAAAAGTCTCTTTAATTTTTGTCTGTCACCATTATTTTGTTTTAATAGTGAGCATTGTAAAGCCACAAAGAGACTATGTTATAGCAACAGAAATAATCGGTGTTGTGTGTGTATAAACACTAAAAATTCTTTTCCTAAAACTGACACCATCTTGATGATCTGGCTATTGACAACTGTGGAACCAAACACTGCATACCTGAATAGCACAAAGTCTCTATGTCCCCATGGGCTGACGAAAGTTAAAGATAATATAATGTTTGTGTTTAGCTGCCTGTGATATGAGGGGTTTGGAACCTTTTCATAGGTGATCAGTTGTGGTTAGAAGCTGAGTGCACCACTTTTACAGCCACTGAAAGTGGTTAATAGGAGTTAGTGCCCAAATCCTACTGAAACTCCTCTGATATTCCTTGGTGGTAATGAAAATCTCTTCCTCCTAAGCAGAAATATTGATGAGGGCATAATGAAATAATATTTATTTGATCCTGATTGAGGTTTTGAAGACTTGGAAAAGTGCTGTGAGACCAGCCAGTATCCAAGGAGTTAAACACCTAAACTGCAATGTAGGGGTGTCTGTGAAGAATTGCTTTGGGCAAGACCAGTGATGTTTGCTGAGATTGTGGGTATGGGGCATTACTGACACAACCCTCTTTGCAAGGGCCTGCACAGGTCTGGGGTGGGCTCTCCTCCAGCACCTGCATGGTTTGGACTGGAGTATTTAACTCCTGCCTCCCAAAACCACCCCAATCCAACCCAACCTAGAAAAACCCCTAAACCAAACCCAACAACAGCAAAAAAACCCCAAAACAAAAAAACCCCAACCAAACCCAAACAAAAACAACAACCTTTCACTCCCACCAAAAAAAATAAAGACCAACTAACAAAACAAAAAGCAAAGGAAAGAAAAATAAGCGGGGAAAAAAAGGCAAAAAGAATCTAGGACTGAATCCAGCAGAAATAATCTCCTCCGTGAAAATGAGAGCCCGCAGGTAGTTTTTTGTCTGCTGTTGAAAGGATGATGGCTCTGGGTAATAAAAACCGTAGTGCTCTTTCCCCCCTCCTGTTGCCACCCCAGTGCTGACATTTCCTGCACGGAGCAGGGCCTGTGCTGTGGTGAAATATCACTCCTGTCACTGTGGCGGGTGACACGAGCGGCGCTGGGGCACGGCGGGCTGAGAAAGCACCAGGCAGGATGGAGTCATCCTTCCCAGCTGATGAAAGATAGCTTAAAAGGGGATGCATAATTGCTGAAAGAGGCTTCTCAGAGACCAGAGGTGGAAAGAGTGACGAAGAAAGAGCTGGTGTTGTAAGGTGCAGGGAGTGATGAGCGCGGCCCGACGTGACAGAGCGGCCCTTTCACGGCCCTCACGCATCCCTCTGCTTGGGTAGAGCTCCTGTAGCTGGAACCAGGCCCCTCTCCCCTCATCAAACGCTCTGTGCTGATTTTAATAGGCAAGATGAAACAGAAGACAGCTCAGTATGGGTTTAGATTGAGTCATGGTTATTGAATTTGTCCGAGGTACAAAGGTGCTGTTTGCAGCAAAATGAAATAAGTGATAAAAAAAAAATCCACAAAGAACAAAGGGACCGGAGAGTAATATTTGTCACACTCTCAACAGTCTTCTGTTTGGTATATGAGAGGAAAAAAGAGTAAGGGACATGCTTCAAACTTGCAACAATGAAGTGCCTGAAAAGAAAAATGTTTAATGAAAGCGAGCATAGTTTTTTCTTAACACTACAAAAGTTTGGGTGGGGGTGGAACTGAAAAAAACTCAAAAATGACAAAGCAACAAAAAAAGGAAAAATGAGGGATGATGGAGCAGCCTTCAGAGTCCCCATGTGGAAACCCTATAGATGTACCTCCTGTGCTTCCCTGGATGCAGTGCCTGGCTCTGTCCTTGCTCTGTGAGTGCCTGTGTAATACTGAGCTTGGAGTTGTACTTCCAGGCACGAGGCTCCTGCCCACCGACTTGTGTGCACCTCTGAACCTTTTCTGCTTTTTGAATTGCAAAGAAACATGGTTGTGTGAGTACTTAAGCATCTGAGGTTTGGGCTGTCTCTTTGGGCTCTTAAAGACAGGAATAGTTGTCTGTCACAGGCCCCTGTGATGATAAATAGGTGATAGGCAAATAGGTGCTATAGGAAGGGGAGAAGGGTAAGTAGGTGCTTCCATGGTCAGGTTGTTGTGGTGGGTTGAGGACATAAGTGCAGCAGGACTTGTAGGTAGAAATGTCTCGTGGGAAGTATTCTGTATAGTTACTTTATATGAGTACTCCAGGTTTCTGTGCACAGGCTGCCCTTAATTTAGCCCTTATATAGGTTATTTAATCTTTTATTAAGCATTTACGTCAGTAGAAAATGACAATACTGAAACAAATTGGGACGGAAATCAAATGAGAGGTACTTGCAGAGGAACCCTTTGCTCTCTCTTCTTTAAATGGGTATGTAATCAACCTCTGCTGACCTTTACCACTCCATTTCCCAACTGTGGCTTCTTTTCCAGAAGAAAGCAGCCATAGGTAGAAGACACTTGGGCAGATGTGTGCCTTTGCTTTGTGTCCATGTGTGTGGCATCTCTAGAGTGACCCATCAGGCTGCTGTCATCCCCATGTGCCACTGCTGCAATTCTGCAATACCAGCTTTTGTCTCAGCTGCTGTCTGGAGTTGGTAGAAATGAATAAACCCAATCAGGAAGGAGCAGGAGAAGGAAAATACAGCTGCAGGGAGAAACACTTTTTTCTCCCCACGTCTCTCCTCTCCCACGTGCAGCCCTGCCATCCCTCATCAGCACTCAGGCTGCCCCAGCGCCGTTGCCAAAGCTATGGAATCAGATGCTCTGGCTGGGAATGAAAGGGAACACTCTCTACTTTCCTCATAATTTACAATAGGTTTGGTTCCATGGTCCAGGCACCACAGCTGAATCCTGATTGGATCAGCTCTTTCGGACTCTGTCGATTCTGATTTATTTCCCCTCTGCAGAATCCCCCACTAGTATTTGTGGTCATTTAAGGATGTGTTCCATGTCCTGAGGAGGGCTGTGGGTCAGGAGGAAGCTCGTGGAGGAGATAGCAGTGATAACCTTTAGGAATTGCTCTGGACTGTGCAGAAACTGCATTACCTTGACAGGTCTGCTCTTGACGGTGGGGAGACTCATTCATTTGTCTTGGTGCTTCCCTACTTCTATTTCCATTTTTCCCTGGGGGCTGCTGAGTCTTTCTGGTTCAGCACAGTCCTCCAGCAGTTTGTGCCCGGACACATTTGCACCAAAGAAGTTGCAGAGGGTTTTCTGTCGTTGTTTTGGTGCAAGTTGTATGTATTTCATTTCAGAGGAAAGCTTTGATATTCAGATTGAGCTAATGCAAATTTTTACTGATAGAAATTAAAGGCTAATCACTCATCTTCCGAAATAACTTGGACTGCATCAGAGTAGCAGGAATATAAAACTAGTCTTGTTGTTATAGCACCATTTTTGTCAGTAAATCAGCAGTAACTGTGTTTCTGTCTGGTCTATTATTTTTATTCCAATATTATAGATCTGAAGTTCTCTGTTCTTACTCCAGGGAAGCAAATAACAATTCTGCTATGCCATAACTTTTAGTTAAGTCTTTTCCTACTGAGCCATCACACTGTTGCTCACTGGTTAAATGTGCTTAGTGAGACATTTGCTGTGGGCATTTTTCAAGTTATCATCACTTAATGCAAAACAAGTCTAGAAAAAAAACGAGGCAATATGGTCCTGCCCTTTTGCACAATTTTCATTTTTATGTCCTGACCCTTGTAAAAGAGCAGACATTTTCTGTCTGTGTTGTTGTACCATCACTGTGCTGCTGTGGTGGCCAAGAAGAGCCTGGCATTCCCATCTTCATCAGCCTCACAATGGTAGTACAGGGGGGTGAATAAAAAAATAACTTGGGAAGGATTTGGGGCAAAATTCCATCTACCAATATTGGTTTCCTTGCAAAATACAGAATCTGGGTTATTTGGAAACAGATTTTGCCAGACAAAAAGAGGGGAAAAGTGTAAATGTTTTCTTTTGGTGCTTCAAAACGCTGGTTTTGTTTCTGCCTAGGTAAACAAGTGATTAGAGTTGCAAGGATTTAGCTGTAAAAGAAATGTCTCAAATGAAATTAGTGTGAGAATGGTGAAGGAGCTGGCATAATTATAAATTTCTGTAACTGAAGATGAAACAACTGTTTCTTTATCTTTGGTTTGCTCTGGCAGGTTTTTATGGGGGTATTATAAAGGGAATTTTTCCATGACCCTTCAGAGATTTAATTTGCCTTGATGGTCTCAACTATACATTTATAATTAGCTCCTAGAATGAATGAAGCTTCTAAACAACTTGAGTATGGGCAACTTCAGCCTCTACTGGATCTTTCCAAGAAGCATTTGGGGTTTTTTTGCGTGTTTAAGAACAGTGCAGCGTGAAAAAAAGAGAAAAAGGCTCCCATCAGCCTCTCAGCCAGAGGAGATTCCTAAGTTAACAGCTCTCTCTGGAGTCTTGAGCTTTTCTTACCTCCCAATAATTAAATTTTCTGGGTTCAAGTTGGATTTCAGGCTGTGTCTTGGATGATGAGAATCTACAAATACATTCCACTTACAAAAACTTCCTAAAAATCCTCAACGTGAATACGAGATGTATTTGAAATTCATATTATGACCTAAAATTCCTCTCTGTTGACTCTCATAATTTTTGCTGGCATCCTGTTACTTTGTTCAAGTGGGGGAGACAAGCCTGTACAAGGAGGCCAATGACCTCTCCTCAGCACAAGGACACCTGAGGATTTGGCTGCTGTGCTGGGGTCGGAATTTGCTCTTCCAGGTCCCATTTGAAGATGGACTACATGACACACTCAAAAACTGTGACAGACACAAAATTCCTTTTCTTCTACCTATTAGCAGTGTCTTTCCAGCAGAAATTTCTTACAAAATTAAGATTTAATTATACGTGCAAAATGCAATGTAATGCATTAGTTTTTATCATAGGAGGTATTATCACACTGTAAATAATTGAAGAAACCATAAATTAGGGTTGACGATCTAAATGAAGGAAGCACATTTTCTGATTTTTTTTTTCTGAGTTTCCTTGCTGAATGCTGCAAATTAGCAAGTAATTTGTAATGCTTATCCTGAACATTATGTGAATTAGTGAGGGTCCATTGTAATTAGATTTTTTAAAAACCAATTAGCAAGTGAGAATGGGCTCATTGTTTATTTAGAATTACCCAGAAAAAAAAGGAGCGTAATTTTATTTGTACTGTATTTTTTCAAGATTTTAATGCTTTCATTTCCTCCTAATAAAAGAAGTATCATGAGGGCACAGAGAAGAGGGATGATGAAATCCAAAGTTACCTCCCATCCTGCTACATATGTAGACTCCTTCAATTTTCAAAGGTTTCTGAATCAGACCCAATATGATAAATGCAGTATTCTATAGGGCAGGGAATTAATTCTGTTTTCTGCAGCTGCAGTCTAATGCCTTCACTTTGAGATCATTCTTTTTCTACATGTCTTTGCACACATCACTCTAGGATATTTTTAATTTCCTTTTTAACAGAAGTGGAACTTCTTTTTCACTTCTTTTCCATTTAGTAATAAATGAATTGCGATAGAAACAGAATTTCATGAGTTTTCAAACCTGTCCATCAAAATCTCTAGTTTTGTTATATTTTTCTATGAAGAGCCTTATGATAAGAGCCTTGTTTTCCTTTGCTGTTGCTTCATGATGTCAAAGTGGAAAGGATTTGGCTGCTGTATATTCATGAACTGCTATAGGAGGTTGGATGAGGTACTTGGCAGGGATTCATGGAACAGCTGAGATGTTGACTTCTTGGCTGCTGCAGGAATAATATGGACACGACAGCAGTTTGCATAGCAGGGCTGCAGTCACCAGCACCAAGAAGAAGTATTTTCTCTCAGTCCAGAGCAGGGGATCAGTCCTTTCCTTCTGTCACATCACTGTGCACCAGCACGCCGGGTGATAATTGCAATCTCTGGGTGATGAAGGACTGGTGATCCTTGGTGTGAAAGATGTGACCTGTGTTTGAGGTTCAGGGCAGTGAAGCTTTTCACGTGGTGCCTCTGTTTGCACTGGAAGGCCAAGACCAGCTGGGGGATCCAGTTATTCCTTCATGAGCCCCTCCGTGGAGGAAAGTCTCGGCTGTGTTGCAGCACAAAAGCTTCATTTTTTTCTTTCCAGTCTGATCTTATTTCCCAAGATCCATGATGAGATGAAGTCCTAGCGATTTTTCATGCATTACTGAGCTGCAGAGATATTCTCCTTTTCTCCATTAAGCAAGGTATTTTGTTTCTTTTTCTGTTTATCCTGAGCAAAAGAAATGTTTTGTAGTTTAAGTGTAGTTGTGTGGTCTGTGTGTCCCCTTCTGCACTGCTTTTGCCTGGTTCTTCTCCACTTGGTTTTTTACCATCTTCAACAAATCTGTGGATGAGTTCAGAACTGAGATGTTCAGGATTTACAAGCAGTTTAGTTTATCAATGGGACCAAGCTTAGAAAAACTCAATTAATGACCAAAACAAAGTAAGCATTCCTTGAGTAGACATCAGCAGGAGTGGAGAGAGCCTGGCTGTTGCTGGAAGCACTCAGGGCTCCCCTGGACCAAGTTCAGCTCCTGCCCAGAGCTCTGTGGCTGTGAAGCACAACTGCTGAAAGCAGTGATTTCAGTGGTGGGATTATGGCAGTGTAACTAACCTGTTAATTCTGACCATAAACATCTAGGAACCAAAGATGGAAAGCTGTGGTAAAGCTTTTCTTCCCCACTCAGAGTGTCTGTAAGAAAAGACATTAATTGACAGCAGGGAAAATCACAGGAGCCTGCACAGAGTTGTGGAATAGGGCAGCTGCATATAAAAAAAATTAACCTATGCTAGAACAAATCGAAGCCTGACTGCTGTAGCATTTATCATGTTTCATTACAAGCTGACTTCCTGACAGCTTCTTTGCTTGAGATTCCTCTGGTGATGACACTTAACTCACTGCCTCTGAACACCTCACACATTTTTAATAGTTTTAATAGTTTGTTTAGTTGGTTTTTTTAACAACCGAACTTTCCTTGTGGGTTATACAGATACTACTTTTCTTTTTCTGCTATACTTTGAAATGCTCATAGAGAATTCTAGGTAGTTTTGGTGGTGGGAGAGAAGTTTGTTGAGTGCATCAGCCACAGTTATACCTGAAAGTCTTGTTCAGATTTGGGAGGGAAGAAAAGGTGGGCTTGAAGGTAAATAATTATGTGACATATACAGTATCTGGAAGAAAATTCCAGTGATTTTCTGCTCTGATATACAGTTATTAATTGATATATCTTCTAGTTAACCAACTGTGGACCATTTCTTACTCTGCATAGAGGTGACACCTGTCTTAAATTGGAGGAGTGAAAAAAAGGAACAAATTATCCATAAAGTAATATTTATGTCCTCCCATTTTCCAGAATAGAAGCTTCCATTGGGAGTTTAAATTGAACTGCAAGTACTTAAAAGGCTTTTTTCCGAAACATGAGGTTTAAAAATCTAAGCAAGGCATGAAAATTTTAAAGACAGGAAGATTTTCAGCTCTGATTCTAGGTTCCAAATTACTCCTGTGTGTGTCCTGATTCTTAGAAGGAAAAAACCACCCCGCCCCTTGATAACATCAGTAGGATTTGTGTCCCCTGGTACCTCCAATCAAACCAAGAGATTCCACATTACATTAATTTTCATGGCTTGCAAATATTTCTGAAGTAGCCTCTTGATTAGGTTTCCCATTACTGAGTATCAGGATCTTTGCAGGGCCCTTATGAAATGTATTATTGAGAATAATACCTCAGATTATTTGCTTAGCAGATGAAGGGAACTATTGAGAGAATTTGGACGCAATGTAAATATCAGCTGAGCATATATGGATATGAATTTGTGTGTGAGAGCAGGACTTCCCCCTGCTTACTGCTCTCAAAAAGAGATTTATGTGTCTCATGTCACATTGACAACAGTGGCAGCTTCTTCCTTCCTCTCAGCAGGAATAGCTATCAAAGATGAAAATGTCTTCGTAGGCCAGCGTGAACTGATTTCCTCAGTCCTGTGCATGATAATATTTTAATTAGGCAATTCCTTGTGGTGGTGAGGAGCTTTTCAATTAATAATTTTATAAAAGTGTTTGCATTTTCTCTAATTGCAATACTTTAATTTCTTAGTGAAGGAATAAATCTCAATAGACAGGGATTCATTCACCTGGATTTTTGGGTTCTAAAAAATCAGTAGAATATCCAGAAAGCAATATGCAGTGGATGAAATATTAATGACTACTCTGTTTCTTCTTCAAGTTATTTGTGATTAGGAAAATGGGTGATGCAGAGTGTGATGTGTGGACCTTCTTGCTCCTTAGAAGACTAAAACATGAGACATTTCTTATAATTGAAAATACTGTAATGCCTATTCCTTAGACCACCATCAGTGGTCAGTTCAAGCCTTGAAGAACCAAATTATTTCCTGATCAGTGGAATCAAACCTAATTTGGAAGAAGTCAAAAAGTTTACCTGAGTGTCCTTTCATCAGTTTTTTTATTAACGTTTTTCACAGGAGTTATATGGGGGTTATAAGTCACTAAGAGTTGCTACAGGTGTCAGGACATGTCACACATGCAAAGTGCTTGGACCATTACAGATGTTGTAGGAGACTATAAGTGAATAAAAATGCTTATTTTATATCTAAACTGCCTTTGTTACAGCTTATATGTAAATTATAGACAAATTAAATTGCTTAGAGACTGTAGTGACTACTTTCTCACAAATCTATGAAACACTTACATTTCATATGCTGTTTAAGTAGAATTTTAACTGCTCCTCTTCTAGTTCTAGTTAAATGAAGTATTTCAGGTGTTTCTGCCTTCTGATAGATGTAGCAGCTTAATTACTCTTTTGAAACCCATGAGCATTTCAGAGGAGATGAAATTAAAAGCAGGAATTCTTATCCCAGTGGTTAGTGGGCTGTTTAGTAGTGAAGAAACTGCCCACTGAGGAGAAAAATCTCATCAAGCAGATTCAGAAACAATTGAGTAAGGCTCAGCTATTCTTCACATAAGGAAAAAACCCTGGAGATATTCAGATGATTATTAGTTCATGGTTTTCCAAAGTGCCAGGATCTAACACACTGGCCATGATTAGAATCTAATTATTTTCTTCATTTTTTAAATTTAAACCTTTAGTTGCCATAATTCTTTCTGAAAGATATGAAATATAGTTTGTCTTTTTTTAGAAGTTTTAATTGGGAGAGTGGGGACCTGGTAACAGGATACCCAAACTAAAGCTAGTTGGAAATGTTTAATGAAACAGTTTTTCCACAACAAAATAAAGCTTGAAGGGTGAGGATAAGGATTAAATATTAGTTAGAACATGTTGACATTTGACCAAGAAGTCTGATAAGGAAAAACCAGAATAAATATAAATTAATATTTTATTTTCTTGTTTTCATGCATTTCTATCTCAATTTATATTTTAACTAATATAATACATAATTTGACCAATATTGTTATTTTATAAAGTTTTTCCACTTTTGAAATATTTATAGTTAGTAATAAATTATTTTATCAGAATTCTCATTCTGCAGGTAAATTAAAATTTTGATTTTATATTCCAATTCAAAATAAAACCAGATTTTGAAATGGCAGCTTTTCCTGCAGAAAGAAAATTTGTCTTTCTAAGCAGATGTACATTTGTCTTAATATAGTTTCAGTATCACAAAGATTTTCACTGCATTTGACTGACATTAATTGGAGGGGACAGGTGGTGGTGGCAGTGGGGAGGAAATCTCTCCAGCATAGTGTAGAATTGATAACAGGATATGCAGGACTAGAGCTGGTGAAAAATGCATAAATATCACTTATGCAAGAAATTGATTAGTTGAGATTAGAAAAAAAGAATAATAAATGCAGTACAAATAGAAATTAACAGCAATTAGAAAGATTTTTTTCTGTTGTCTTTATGAAGAAGCCCTAGAAGTTGACTCCTGTGCCCCTGAAGTGGTGAGGTCACACCTCGAGTACTGAGTCCAGTTCTGGCTCCCTCACTCCCAGAAATGAGAACCTCATAGAGGTGTTGGAGCAAGCCCAGAGAAGGGCAATGAGGCTGGTGAAGGCTCTGGAGGGTAAATCCTGTGAGGAGCAGCTGAGGGAGCTGGTGGAGTTTTTACTTTGAGGATCCAGTGGTTTTGCCAAAGACGAATGTGAATTACTGAGTTCTCCGGCTTGTAAACCAAGGGGGTTGATTCAACAGAAACCAAACAGACACTGATAAAAAGCCATGGTAATTAATATTCAAATGTTAATATTTATTACCAGAAAACAGATCATGTTATTGTTGATGTTTAACTCTCAAAAAGCAAGACACAATTGAAAATTTTCAAAATACTGAGATTTTTTTCATGCTAGAAATATTTGTTCTAGAGAACTTGAAGAAGAAATAGAGAACTATGTAAAGTTATATGAGGAACTGAAACAAAAGTGCAGTGGCCTAGAAGTAGAGAATGGTTAGTTGATGCCCCATGGCTTGGATAACAACTGCCTTCTTAACATGAGACTCTGCTTTCCCTCCCATAATCACTGCCTTTCCTCCAGGCACTTGCTCAAAGTGAATCAGCTCGAGGATTAATCCTTCTGCACAAAGCTTTTGACAAAGTGTGTGATATCAGACTGTGTGAGTTTGAGCATTGCTGAGAAAGGGATTTTGCAGAGGAGCAATATTGTACCTTGGAGCACCTGTGTGAGCCACAGAAATACTTCAGACCCTTTGACAAACAGCTCTGGAAACAGAAGTGATGTGTCTGCCTGAAAATACTGGGGAGGAGGGCAAAGAGAGAGGGTAAAACCAGTTTCCAGCAGTGGGTTCTCAGTTTTCTGAGCTTCTCCCACTTCCAGCAATGCTGCTGAGACTGGACTTGGTGTGTTTGTGGTTTCCAGCAAGAATAACAAAGCCGAATAGCCACTTGCTGGTGGTGATCTGGAGTGATTTGGGTTTTCTAGGGCCAGTTCCCAGCTGTGGTGTGTGTAGATAGAACAGAGGCAGCCATTTAAAAGACTCTGAGCCTGCATCTTGTCCCTGTTGGCTCTTCTGGGGTGAGGCATGGCTAAAGCCCGTGGTGAAAGTGGTCTGGAGGAGCCTGGCTGTGGTGGGGAGAGATTTTCCATTCCCCCATGATCCATGCTGAAAAGGGCTGCCCTGCAGCAAGCCCACGGTCAGATCCCTTAATTTATGTGCCTTTTGTTTGGCAGCTGGGTCAGGTTGGGGGCTCAGGTGCAGGCAAGGCAGGCTGGAGCCTGGTGCAGTGCCCTACTGCAGTTATTTATCACCCCTGCTCAGCACTGAAGCAACATTATTACTGACTTATCCAGCGGCTGTGTGGTTAGGATGCTTCCTTTTTCTGCACTGCAAATGAGAAGCTGGTAGGAAAAGGAGAATGGTGCAATGGGTTTTCCAGAGCAGAACTGACAGACTGCTGTTCCTGCAGGGCTCCATCTCCCAGTGGCAGCTTCCTAGTGCATATGGAAGAGACGATGATCCATCAGTGACTCACTGAATGCTTTTCACTTTGTCATAGCAAATGATTAAAAAAAAAAAAAAAGAAAGGGAAAAGAAATAATACAATTTCCATGTGCTTATAAATGCAGTGGGAGCCTGTGATTTGAAACAAGCAGCTTAGCATGTGAAGGGGAAGAGCACGGCAGCAGTAGCAGCAGGTTAGATGTTATTGCTGTTATTGAACGGAGCACCAGGGTGACCACACTTTACAGCAGCTTTATTGGTTCACTCTAGTAAAAATGAATCACACCCCTCTCCCTGAGCTTCTCATCTTTTTCCCTCAAAAGACTGATAGGAAAAAGGATGATTAAAAACCTCCAGCATGAAAAAAGTTCGACTTTACACGTCAGTGCTGTGTACAGATGGATGATTCACCAGAATCCATCTCTGTGTTTTTAAGTTGTTTTTTTGTTTGAAGTGTTAGCATGTCAGACTTTATAGAGATTCCAAGTTTGAGCCTCTGCTAGTACCTGCTTTTATGAGGTAAAATGTTATGTGGTGGCACAGAAGGGACTCCCGCTGAAAAGTGCTCCCCTTTGCTAGTTTGATGGAAAAATAAAGAGAAATCTACGTGGAGTCTCCATTTCTGTGCTCTGAGGTATTATTTCCATGGAGGTTTATACTGGGCACTTAAATGGCATCTAGAGGTGCTTTTCAATACCAGATGCCATCCTCTGCATCATTGGAGGAGGTGAACTAGACAATTTTCCAACTCTGAATTGATTTTGTGACTTTCCAGTCTCTGTTAAGCAGCTTTTAACTTTTGTTACCACTACAGTCTTGGGAGTTACAGGCAGCAGAAGGCTCAGCCATACACCATTCACCAGGCAAGAGGCTTCATGCCAGGGAGTATAGGGGCTGAAAGCCATTATTTAGGAACCCATATCATAGAAGTACTTGTAGATGTAAAAAAAGGATGGGGAACCAACCTGCAAGCAGCAAAGAAAAATTAACTTTATAATCCTGTCATATGTGCATATAAACTGAGTTTATCATTGTTGCTACTTGCAACAAAACTGTACTAGTCAATGTTCAGCTGCAGCAGCGCCACTTGCCAAAGCAAAGCCATCCTGTCTGTGACAGGAACACGTCTGTAGTGCCTGGCATCTGACAGTCCTGAAGCATTTTGCAGTACAAATGTTAATTAAACTTTACAGCAGCTTTGTAAGGTAGGTAAATGCCATCAACAGACATTTCAGCTAAGGCACAGGGCTCCTTCTCCTGTGGAAGGGTATCAGGGTGTGAGAGGGGGCATGTTGGGTGGGTAGCCCAGTGTGTGGGGCCAGATTTGTGCTCAGGAGAATAAGTCTTCAATTGCTGCATGACCTTTTGTGCTAGAAAATTGGGACCTACATCACAGCTGGGACCTCTGCTATGGTTACAGCAGGAAAACTCAATAAGGTAATAGAAATGTTCCATAGACTGGAGTAGCACAGTGGCCTGTCTGCCAGGGAATTATTTTGGATTTCCCCCCAGATGAGACTATAATTCAGTTTTGGATATGCATCCCAGCTCCTCCTGTTCCCATGAAGCCCTCACTTGTCCCAGCAGTGTGACCCTGTACCTGGGCTGTGACACTGCATTGTGTGGGCTGGCTCTGCACGGCTCTCCAAGAGCGGCCACGTGCCCTCTGCTCAGGTGTGAGCCTTCATTTCATCCACACGCTGCTGAATTGTTAGCAGCCTGTGTGCAGCCTGTCAGCCCTTCATGTTCTCCCTTCAGTGCTCTCCGTTTCCTGGCAGGAGGAGAAAATGCCCCTGGCTTGTAGCTGGAGCCCTTTGCTGTCACATGTCCTTGCCAGAGCCTCTCATCCGAAGGGCGAGCGCTGTGTCCGACAGCCCACCCCTGAGCTGCAGCCTGACATCCAAGCCTTGTGCTGAGTGTTATTCAGACCCATCTGAGGCTTACGTGTAAACACTGCAGAATTTCATGGCAAAAGGGTGGGAGGGAGGAGGAGGCAGACAAAGTGCCCAGTGCCCTACTTAGCAAACGCCTAAAGCCTGGCCTGCTGCGTTGCCTTGTCAGACTCTGCATGCTGCAGAACTGATTAAACAAAAACCCAACGTGTTGGGGCCAGAAATTGCCCGGTTCAATGTTAACAATGTGTAAACACTCTCCAACTGACTAAATTCTAGCAGATCCAAAAGTTGCCAGGAGCATTTTCATGCTTTCCTTCTCTGCTGAAGCTAAGCCTGCAGCTCCAGCTCCCTGGGTCTCCCTGGGACTCATTAGCATGGCACCGCCGTCGCTGCTGGCAAAGGCAGCCACGGGGGACAGTGTCACACGTGCAGAGAGTGGCAACCTTCACACAGGAGCACAACAGTGAAGCAAAACTGCTGTGGAGAGGAAGGATCATGCTTAATAATATGCAAATTAATGTAGCATCTCACAAAGATTTGATTTGCGTTTTGAGGCAGCTGCTAAAAATGTTGTTTTAACCCCTCTCGGGAGCGTAAATATATCCACTAGACACAGACTAGATGGAGGGTGATTACATTTTCTAATAACTTTAATTTTACAAGGTAGAACATTTGAAAGCTGACATGTCTTTCATCCTTGGACCGAGTGTGTTGAGGAGATGCCCATGTAAGGGTAATTGCATCAGTGTTAATACAGCACAACCCTGCCAACCGCACAAAGAAATGCCCTGCAGATTTGTCAGGACGTGAGGAAGTTTTGCTGCACATAATGAAATGTGAAATATCATTTTCGATGCACAAAGGACATGCTTTCTCCTCGCTTTTTATTGTTTCATCACAGGCAGCCCAGTGCTCAGTGGTGCTACCTGGGCTCAATCATTACGTCTTCGGGCTGTGCATCCACCTCGCTGAATCGAGTGCTCATGTAGTAGCTCAGGAAAATCAGTGAAGCCTACGTGTTTTCCCATTTATGAGGGCAAATGATTTGGGTCCTTTGCCTTCCTGTAACCAATTCCACACGTTGTTAAGCTTGTGTAACTCGGGAGGTTTTTTATTGCCTGTGCCTTGCAGAAAGCAGCACTAGACTTAATGCTGCTGTTTCCATGTGACACAGCTGTAAGAAAGAGCAATATTATGGCCCAGTGACGGTGAGAAGCAGAGAGGCGCCTCTGGAGGCAGAGACCTACACCAGGGCTGAGGCCCTGGAGCCAGGAAATGAATAAATGAGCAGCACACTGCTGTGCTAGCACTCAGGGAAGGGTTGTTTGTGTCCTGCTCTGCTAAGTTATTGTTCAGGAGATAGAAAATTGGTATTTCTGTGGCTTGGATCCATTTTGATTTGTTTTCCTGTATTCAAATCATCTGCATCCAGCTGCCTTCTTGGGCTGAGTTTGACAGAGATGCACAAATTATCTCATGGTTCATCATCTCCTTTAGAAGTTCTGTAATTCTCCTCCCTTTAGTTTTTGTTTGGGGCATTTGTGGTAGCAATGGCACTGTAAGAGGCCAGGATTCCCTGCTCTGCAAACACAAAACCGAAAGGCAAAGGCCTCAGGGAATGTCCAGGCTCTACTTTGTTTTGGGTTCTAAGTCTTACAAAACCAGGAATGTTCTCGTGTCCTCTGGTTTGCACCTTTGCTGGTTTTCAGTGTTATGTTTTAAAACTGAGGTACTGGGGGATGATAGAATATTCATCATCACTCCCACAAGTGCTGCAAATGGAAGCATATTTTCCTCCCTATTTGTCACTTACTTGTTCATAGGTCTAAAGATCATTGTCTAGGTTGCAGTCCCTTATTCTGTAACTGTGCCTAAGTACACTTCTTGTTCCTAGACACACAACCACAAGTCTGGCTTTAAATGAACCTGGTGAATATGAATGGATTTCACTGGGATTATCAAGGTTTATTAAAAATTTAAAAGATCTCATCTAACTCTGCTCCAGCTCCTCTGTGCAGAGTCTCCTTACCTGGCTTAAAATGTTTATTCCTAAACCTTTAATACCCTCTTTAGTTACTCAAGGATTGGAAAACAATTAATTTTCCTACTGCCCTTTTCATATATAGAATAGAAGTATGTATTGAACATTTTACCTCTTCTGCATTTTATTGAAAACTTTGCTGGCTGTGTAGCCACTGTGCTGCTGAACTTCTTTGCTCTGTGTAAACTCTGTCCTTGGCCAGGCCTGAGATGACTTTTTCCTCTATCATTTTTAGTTTTCCTAATAAATATTTCATCTTTTCTAATATTGTTTACAGCAATTCCTATTGATTTCCTCCTTCTCAGTCATTTTATATTGGCTTTTTGTTCCTAATTGCCTCCTTTACTTTTCATCAAATGAGAATTTGCTTTTAGCCAAACTTGGGTTTTTTTTTTTAATTGTGGTATTGTGTCTCTTGTCCATCTCATGATTTTTCCCCAAGAACTCCCCAGTCTCCTCTTGTCTACTTTTTCAGTCAGTTTTTGGGCATTTTATGTTCTTTAGTTTTTTGGCAATAGTTCTTTTGAGGCCTCAGCTATAAAATAGTATATGTCACATTTACCCTTCTCCTTTCTCTTTTGTGCTCATTTTTAATAATTTTTTTGGTCACTTTTTGCATAGTATGATATTAAACTGCAATATTCAGATCAGCAACAGTCTTACCTATATGTTTGAATAGCACTTGGAAAATCATGTCCTATGTTTTTGTGGTCCAGAATCTTTGGACTGTTTTCTGTTCTATCCTTTTCTTAGTGCAGTGAAGTTGGACTCCAAGGAATTTTGTTGCCAGTTTGTTGTTTTCATTTCAGCCCTGAAGAAGTACCCACCCACTCAGGTTCTTCAGGCCGTAACTGTGGGGTTTTTCTACATACATCACTTGGAATACCAAAAGATATTCCTCCTTGCACAAACCTTGCTTGAATCCTTACTTTCCTACAGCTACACTCTTGGAAAATAGGATTTGGTTATAATCCTTTTTAGCATTCTGCACTAAACAAGGTTTCCTGACAGTAGGAATATACTTCTGCAACGGTAATTTTATAAGTGGAAGAAACTATCCCAGGGATAAAACCTCTTGTTGGAGGGGCTGAGTTATGAGACCTGTTACTGTGTGATGCTGAGGGTTGGCATAAAACCAACATTTGCTCACAGACCTGCATCCAAACCACTGCTGCACCAACTGCCACGAAATAATTTGCTCCTGTTGTGGCAG
The DNA here is from genome assembly GCA_026261815.1 of Monarcha castaneiventris obscurior. Taxonomy (NCBI): domain Eukaryota; kingdom Metazoa; phylum Chordata; class Aves; order Passeriformes; family Monarchidae; genus Monarcha; species Monarcha castaneiventris. The sequence goes on along the minus strand of JAMPIT010000856.1, from coordinate 13,088,558 downwards.
TCATTTTGGGTAATATCTGTCAGCCCAAACTGCCAGAATGATCTTGTTCTTATTGCATGGCTGTCCAGTGAGCTCTGCAGCAGGCTGTAAAGCTAGGCACTCACTGTTTTGCAAGAACATGGCAGTTTGAGTTTGCATTCCTGAGCAGGCCCTTACTGAGTCACCTTGCTTTGTCATAGCTGAATCACTGACACCTAATTGATGGAAACTTTTTTCTTACATAACAGATGTCAGGCCTTGCACAGAGGTCTGGTGAGTGATACTGGACTCCAGGACTTTTTGGGAAGGTTCTTCAAGTCAAAGAAATCTACACAGAGACAACCTTACTTCCCCCATACTGCACCCAGCCATGCACCCTAAAGGATGCTCTTGTGGCTGAGCATGGTCACTTTGAACACCACAATCAAAATTTCCTCCACCAGTCTGCCCAGAATTTCTTGAAGAAATTCTCTGGGATTCAAGAGGGCATCATGATTTTTCATGTGACAGAGGACATTGGGTTGCTCCCAAGATGTGAGTGAGGTCATTGTGCTGTGTTGCACAAGCTATAGACCTACCTAGAGGAGATCCTGAAGCACAACCAGGCTGTATCTGAGAGGTTGATGACACCCAGCTCAGGCTTATAGAGCATTCACAATGTGGTTTTCAGTGCCTGGGAGAGCTCTGACTTTCACAGAAAATTTCTTGGCGCCCCTGATTTGATTAGTGTCCCTCATAAAGGTCTACTGTCACTGAGCTTCTCCTCTCCCCCTTTCCTACTCCACAGCTGTAGCTGAAAAGGTAGAATCTGGCCCTAACTGTCCATGGTGATGTTGTGTTCTATTTGGCATCTGTGCAATATCTCTCCCTGCTTTTTTCCCTCCCTCAAAACATGAGTCCCTAGATATCTAAACACGTCCTACCAAGAGCACTCGGTGAGCACAGAGCAGATTGACTGCAAGCCCTTCTGACGCTGAATTCAGCTGACAATCAGCTCCTAATGCCAGCAGCTATTCCTGTTTTGTATCCTCTTCCTTCAATCTGATGCCGACAAGGTCAAGTTTAGAAACTTCAAACAAATGTTACTTTCTCATTAACAGACAGACTGTTGGGTGGCAGCTTCTGTGTTGTGTGCCAGTTGCCATTTTAATCAGCTCTGTTCTGCAAGCTTTGTGTTTTAGTCACTGGTAACGCCAGAGTGGTGAGCAGCATAAGCACCAGTGGGTGCCTCTGCACATGTTCAGCTCTTCATGGTTTTTGTAGGGATTTGTATTTGAACCCCATTTTCCAAGTGACCCCAACTGTTGTCTGCTCTTTGAGAAAGAAGGACTGAGGTGGCAGGGCAGGGGACGTCAGGGAAGGGAGGAAGGGAAGGTTAGCTGCCTGGCTGGAGAGCACCATGAACAGGTTGCAACTGGTCCACAGACCCATGTTGTTGCACTGAAACGTCTTCTGTGTGGAGGAGTCCTGGTTTTGGATTCTGTAATTCCCATTTTCCTATACTGCACCTTCAGCATCCTCCACTAATCCACCATTAGGGGCACTGAAGTTTGCAAGGGACTCCAGCTCAGCTGAGTACCTTAAATTTGTGCATCCTGCACTGTAGGGAAAATAAACTCCCCGGTGTATTGGCTTTGGATAATAGGCTGAAGCAACAGCCCTGCTTTATTGTGACCTGAACAATGTCTCTTCTCACCTAATGGTCACAGTGATCTCTAACCTAGTGCTGCAGGCTTGGCTTTGGATATGCACCCATATACAAGTGAATAAATCAAATGTATATATAAAGATATATAGTAGGGTGATTTAGAATTGTATTGTAAAGGTATATATGGAGACTTAAAGTTTTAATCAGATCCAGTTTAGACATTTGGGAATCTTTCCACTGCTTTCATAGAATCACTGCAGTTGGGAAAAGATCTCTGAGATCATCGACTCCAAGTGTTGGTAGCCTTTGGTTTGATTTGTCTTTGTTACTGAGAGTTATCCAGAGGCTGTTTTCCCATGAGCAGCTCAGGGCTGTCAGGTTGGTGGATGCCCTACTGGGGTGATGGTCCTAGAAGTGAAAGTCTGTTGGTGATGCAGGAATGTGGGTGAGATTGGTCTTTCAGTCTGGATGAGGGGCAGTCTGGGCTGTTTAAGGATGAGTGAGAGTGGAATGACTTTCCACAGACTAGAAAGAACATCTCCAGAGCAATGTTCTTATCCAATATGCTCTGGAATTGATACCCACCATCAGCTGCAATGAAATGGCCTCTCATTAACGCTAATCGCCCTTGCCTCTTACTTTCATATTAGATAATGAACACAGTTAAGTCCTGGAAAGCCTGCTCTCCCTTTTTCTGCTGTGACAGCATTAGGCTGTTGTGATTTATACTCTTCATATAGGTAGTAATATGATTATTCAGTTAATCTATTATTCATTTCACTCATGATCTATTCTTTTCACATTCTTATTCTGTGAGTCAATTTCTCTCTCTGCTATTTTAATAGAGTAGCATTTTAAATTGTGAGAACACCGCATTAAACATGTATAAGATTTAATCTAATTTAAAATGCTTTCTTCTAGCAGGATATGCCTAATAAGCATAAAACTAATAATGTTCAAAATGCTATGGCATATTAACATGACACATGGTGAAGGATGCATTTTTCAAATAAAGCTAAGCACTAATTAATGAATATCTAAAACACTTTCTTATTCCTTTTCCTGAAGCTGTATGATTGGCATGGAAAAAGATCTTTTGACAGAATAGCATTGCATACAAGCTGCCTTGAAGTTTACAAATATTTTTTCTTGCTGTCTAATATGATATCTTTAAAGTAACACAAAATCAGTGATAACTCACAATATTAATGCTTCCATTATGGACACTGAAATACTTGGGAATCATTGATCTGCACTTGACTTAGTGCTGGATGTGTGTGACCCGCAGGATGTATGTGTGTGACCCACTGGATGTGTGTGACCCACTGGATGAAATAGATTTTGTTTCCTCTCTACACCTTTCTGCAGAGATCATGATTCTGTTCCAGCCTGCAGTGGCACAGCCTGGCTGTTGCATTCTATGCTTGTAGTTTCAGAGACTTTTCTAAGAGTTTAATGATGTGGGCAATAATTATTTTTGCCTACAAGTTGTTTTAAAGAAAAATGAAGTTTTGGTTTGAATATAAACTTGTTTGAATCAATTTCAGTCTTCTACCTGCTTCTGCTGCCTGAGAACTGAGTAACTTTGTTTTTTGTTAAATATTTTTGTTTCCTGCTTTTGAACCACGCTTCCTTTTAGAAGTTAGGTCAATGCACTCTTGTGAAAATATAAAACTTGCCCAGATGCAAAAAAATACATTTTAGTATCAACTGAACAGATACTTATTCTGAATAAAATAGAATTGTCTATTTTATTTGTTTCATTGTTTTCATGACCCCATTTAATGCTCAGTTTTTGACCATGTGAAGACAGAGAAAACAGTAAACCCCTGCTCCAGCAGAAAAAACGATGGTGAAACTCAGGGTTTATTTTGTCTGCCCTGGCTCAGAGGAACCTGTTTTTCCTTTCTGGGCCAAGCACGGCAGAGGGCTGGGAGGCAGCAGAGGCTGGTCCCACACTATGACACTGGATTGCGGCCAGGTGGCCCCACTGTGCAGATTTGGAAGCCTCCTCAGCTCTGCTGATTTAGACAGAGCCACTGGAAGCTACTTTGTACCACCCAGTGGGGAAAGCTCATATAATTAAGCACATCTTTATGTCTGTGCAGTTCCTGAATCTGCTTTGTTAATCTCTTCTTCGTTATCACTGTATCATTTTAATTATAGATTTTCAGCGGAGGCTGACATGCAACAGGAGGGCAAATTGTGCATTCGGCTTCCGGGCTTGCTCATTCCCAGCAGGTAACTCCAGGCACATATGGTGGGATTAGGCATTTGCTCGCACTGCTGACCTTCTGCGTGTGCAGCATCCCGGCGGCTGCGAGCCGCTGCTCTCCCACACTGCCACAAGGGTGAGTCTGAAGTGATGCAAAAGGAGACTTGGACAGGCAGATGATGATCACTGAGACAGCTCACTGCAAGCTCTGCCTCTAATGATGTAGAGAAATGACTAATGCTGCAAGTTCCAGAACATAAACTCCAGAGATATCAGGAGTGCTAAAAAAATACTTTCTGACAAAGAGGTCAGGAGGATATTGGTTCTGAGTGTGGCTTGGATTCAGCAGTGTTTTTCCGTAAGAATGTTTCCGTTCTTGTAAGGTCAGAACTTTGCTGAATATTTCTATTTATTATTTGTGTCTTGCTAGTTGCTATGTGCTGCAGTTGTAGTCCAGGCTCTGTTGTGCTGGTGGTGTGTGAACATGAGAGAAAAATGAGAGTATTTTTGAGGAATGTATTAGGAGTGTACCTAACCCTACATTATCTCTGCCCTGGAACTTCCATGAAGTAAACTTCTGTGGGAAAACAACTTTTCTGAGCGATATTTGAGTGTGTATTTATGACATTTTTTTTTAAACTGAGGAGGTAGAATGCCCATTCGTAATTCCTTGTCCCAGGAGACACTTACAGAAACTGTGTTACAGGGGTCTGACAAACCCAGACTGAGGTGCTGGGACTTCAGTGATGCTTCCTGGTGTGCTGGAGACACTGATGGGGAAACTGTGGTCATTCTTGCAGGTATACAAAGTTAAAGCAATCACCACTTTCAAATTGGGAAGGAATTTTCCCTGTGTATTTCCCAAGTGCTGTTAGGTGCTGCAGATCCTAATGCTGCCTACCCCATTGTTTCCCTAACCCTGCAATCCCAGTGAATTTAGGAAAAAAATCCATTGGGTAGATAATTCAGCTTTCTGTGTCTGCAGGTGAAATGGCATAACTTGATCTTAGTCCTTCTGCCACCAGGACTATGATTCTATTTGCAATTACATCTGCACCTCTGCAGCACTGGAAAACAAAGTCAGTAGCACATCTCCTCTGCCCCGTGCTCTTTGCAACATGCCCCAAAACCCACCCAGAATCTTCCAGCATGGAAAACACTATTAGAACATTGATTGATTTTACAAAATACCACCCCATGGGTGGCACCCTCCAGACAATTAAAAGAATTGGCTTTGGTATATAAAGCTCTTCCTATTTAGGATCCTGGATGCCTGGGCACCGACTCATCTCAAGTTGACAGTCGGCGTTAATGACTGTTTGAGAAACTTAGGCCTTGGGTACACAAAGATGCAGCACTTTTGTTTTTCATGTCTACTTCTCCTCACATCTATCCATCTTAACAGTGATGTTATTTCTGGCCTTCATTGTTTTGTTTCTGCTTTCAGCAAATAAGAGAAAGGTCTGTGACAATTTTAGGAAGCTTTAGAGAAGGACGTTATTGATGGCTGCTGCTTCTTCCATGGGCACTTGGAGAAATCCTTGAAATGATGTTTGCTGGCTTTGTGAAACGAATTATTACTATGGTAACAGCTGCTGAAATGTTACAGGAAAGTTTATCTCTACTTTTCCTTTTTTTGTTTTTATGCTGACATGAAACCTTGTAGCCTTGTTGCCAAGATGGTGGCACATTCGTTATGTAGCTCAAAAAAAGGGAAAGGAGCAAACTTGTCAAAATCTTCATATTCAGGATCTGAGCAGCAGCAGAAATAAACACCCTCCTACCTAAATAAACTAGGAAATGGGGGGGAAGAAGAATCTATGTACATCGACTGGAGAAACCTTATTTTAAATGCTAGTGATTTTTTAAATTAAAGTATTATTTCATACGGGATTGATACTGCAATTCCACTGCTATAGCTGTGCTTGAGTTACAAAATAAATTGCCTTTACAGCAGAATTTTCATCTTTCTCCCAGCACAGCCAAATCTGCTGTTTGGTCTGTGGGTAAGTAGTAGAGAAAGAAGAGCCAAATGCTCTGCCTGCACATCCTGGGGCTGATTTGGCACAAAATGTCACATCCTCCTTGCTGGAATAAATGGCACTAAATTATCAAAAGTGTAAATGTCTGCATGACCAAACAAGGCACAAGAAAGTAAGCTCTGGACCTCTGAGTGTAGAAGTCTCAGTTTAGTTATTACACTGGACACTAGAGGACATGAAGTATGGAAGTTCAAAACAAAAGTTAATACAAGTTTATTGCAGCCTTTCTTAAGCAGGAAGAAAAGGTTTCCTTGTTCAGTTCTAGCATGTAAATGATGAGGATGTTGAAGAGTCAGTGGTTGACAGTGGATGTGGACAGAAAGAAGTAAATGGGCTGTCTTCAACATGCAGATGTATTGTCTATCATGGATAGACACCCCAGCCCTGGCAGCTCATCCTGTTGTAGGGATGAAAGGAGCCTTGCCAAGCCAGTTCATTTATCTGCTATGAAATACAGTCTGCATTTGTGTACATCCTCTGGACTCGGGAAAATTCAGCACCAACTGAGTTACCAAAGTAGTGTGAGAAATATGGAGGTGTTTTTCCATAGGAGATTGGAGGAGATTTTTAATGAAAAAATGTACCCACTGTGCTGGGCACATTGCAAGCTCTGCACAGTGGTTTTCACTGCTCATTCTGAAAGAGAAGTTGAATCCAAGTCAAGGGCAGGAGCTCTTTTTAGCACAGAGTTTGCTGATGCTGGTGCTCATGACCAAAAGAAGGTGCCAGTCTCAGGTTTTCTCCAGGACACTTGAATTACTATATATTGTGTTGCAGGAGACAAACCCATGCATCTGAACAAGGTGGAACATCACAGTCTCTGGGTTTTAAAACTCAGAGGTGGGGTCAGTCCAAACGTTGCAGGTGATACCAACCCAGGAGCCTTTGTCCAGGTGTCACCAGCCTTGGACCCCCAGAGATTGGGACCAGTGAAACCCTTTCAGTGCATCTCCAGGCTGTGTATCACTTGCACAGCTGCTGTGGGAATGTAAAGCCTGCCATGTGTAGCAGGATGTATAGTGACAATTCAACTTCTTTGCTTTCCTTATTTTTTACTGGTATTTTTGGATTAGGACAATGTCAGGAAGATGTTATTGACGACACAACAATCTCATGAGAACTGAGGGCAGCTCTAACCGTGTCAGTGTAAGCACAGTCCTGGCTGCTTGACCATGGACGTGGGGAAAATCCTGAAAAAGCACATGGTTTAAGGATCTAAACCCAGGTGTGAGACAGAGATTTATCATGGCAATGGGGAAAGAGGCAAACTGGAGAATGCTCCCCGGAGTGTTCCCCTGAAGTGTTTCCTGGAGTGTTTGGGGAAGCTGATGCACAACTTCACATCTTTTGAGGCTCAGCCTTGGCTTCAGTGGCCTGACCCTGACATGTTAAAAAGATATTGAGGTGTTTTATCATTTAACTTCTCTCTGAAATTCCAGGTAGACTTACTGTATATGCAAGTACCAGACAGGTAGAAGCCTTCATCTCAAGGACTGACTTCTGCTCTGTCCTTTCCAAAATCCTGTCTTCAGTGTGCTTTTAGAAGTGAAACCTCTTGTTAGGGTGATAGGCTTTGTCCTAAGCCACAGTCACTTAGAAATATTTGATTGTATATGACACTCAGCAAACTTCGGGATATTACTGGCAGCTTTATTCCATTATCTGGGATCTTAGTCCTTCTGCAGCAGCACAGCACTTGAAGTAATTTTGCTTCATATAGCAAAGGCTGCTCAGGGCTGTCTGGCTACTGCTAATTTAAGCAATGGATTGAGGAACTTTGTGCATGGAAAATGAAAAGCTACAAGTGAATCAGACAGTGGGAGGAAAAGTGGGTTTGTGTTTGCAAACACCCACTCAGCCCCAAAGCACTGGCACCAGAGATGTTTTTTGGCAAATCCTGAATCTTATCCCTTATAAATCTGTGGCAATTAGGAGTAACTCCGCTGGATTGAATGGGATTATTCATGTAAATACAGATGAGATAATATTTTTGCTTCTGTTCAACAAGTTTTAGCAGGGAGTGGTTCCTGAACAAAACTAAGACTCAGGTTTGAATGCATTTAACATCCCTTCCCGTCACTCCTGCCCCTTTAAATCCAAAATAAAATATTGCATGGAGTGCTTTCATAAATAATTTACATTCTGCCTGACACCAGTCAGGGAGGCATAAAGATTTCTGTGTGTGCATGCTGCTTCCAGAGCTCAGCAGTAACTAGATCTGAATTTAAAACAAAAAATCTGAAGATTTTTGTTTTTCTATGAGGATGGAAGAGGTTCAGGGACTTTGAAAGAGTCAGTTCAGGCCCCACCACATCAAGCACTCTCTGTGGTGTTTGAAAAAGCACTGTTCATTTATCCTGACCCCCAGATGGGAGAGGGATGACGTGAGGAGAACTGGCCTTGTGGTTAAGGAACTGGGTGGAACTCCTGGGATTTTGGCTCAAGACTGTGCTCTGCTCTAGGTAATGTTGGCCAGACACAATGCACTCCTGTGCTGAGATTTCCAGGCTACTTCCAAACAAGCTGGGAAACAGAATAGTTGCATTGATACGCTGCGTTCAGGCAAAGGTACCTGCTGCCCATTGAGGTTTAGCTATCACAACAGGTGTGTCTTGTTTTCCCAAATGACCTTGCAAAATTTCTAAATTTCCACCTTTCAGAGGGCAAGTTGTGGGTCTGGGAGCTGTTTTCCAGAAGTCTTCCATGACCTTGGGCAAAGCAGTTAGGCAGAAATTTAGTGAAGTATTAAAGCATTTCAGTCCTATTGAGAGCTTATCTCTGGTTCATTTCAGTGGGATTTAGGGTTCCACTTTCTACTTAAGTACCTAAATCATTTTGTGATCCATAAAAATCTTATAGTTTCTCTTTGGAAAAAAAGGGAATCATAAAATATCTTGTCTCACAGGGGTGTTTTGAGAAGAAATTAAAGATTGTGTAAAAACAAAAAAAATTCACTGTGAGGCTATGTAGATATGATAGAGAGAATGGTCATGTATTCCCTAAAACAAATCCTGGAACACATGTTTGGCAGGAGTGTTGTACAAGTGTTTCCATGCTGGCAAGAGCACCTGGCCCATAATGGACAAAGCTTAGCCTATAATTTACAGCAAACCTCTGGAAAAATGTTTCTTTCACTTAAAAAATCCAAAAAACTCTGCCTGTGGCGTGGCATCTGGAACATGCTTAGCAAGCAGCGGGAGCTCTTTATAATTCATCAAAAAGGCCACACAGATAATGAGACAAGATTCCTCGCTGTAGCTAAATATTTCTTTGAATGCTGCTTCAAAACAAAAAGTACCGAGGCTGGGGGCGTGTGGAAGCCTTGTTCCAGCCCCGGAGTCTGGTGTGTCCCAGGCAGGAGCAGTGCCCAGAGCTGCACTCGTGTCTGGGGGCACCATTTGTCCCCATACTCCAGGGATGCTCCAGCACAAAGCACCACACCATAAACCTCTCCTGGCTGGCTCTGGCAAAGAATTTGGGCTAAACTGCCCAAGCTGATGCTAAATGAGCTTCAAAAAGCTGTCAGAGCTGTCTTGGGAGTTCTGCTGCTGCCCTCTGACACCACCAGCTTTCAGCTTTCAGCTGGGCTGGGGTGGGAGAGTTTTCTGGCTCCAGATAGACCCAGAAAATGCTGTTGGAAGAGAGGGCAAGCTGGGTTTGGGTTTGTTTTGTTTCTAGATGACACTGTGGACGGGGTTGAGCTGAGCCTGCCTGTGGCCCTGGGGAAAGAAAATGTCTGTGGGAAATGATTCTTTCGCTTGGCACCATTTCCAGTGGGAATCAGTAAGGATTTCAAAGATGTTCCCCCTGATGTGCTAAAGCTTAGCTTAAAAAAACAGAGAGATGAAAGGGCAGCCTCCTCTGGCGTGCGATGAGATGTGACAGGGAGAGCGGCTGCTGCTGCACTGAGCTGTAATGAGTTCCTGTAAGGGGAGTCACAAGCACTAAAAAGTCAAATGAACAGGAACGACTGTGTGCAGGGTGATTCCAGTGGTGCCAGGGCTGCCTGTGCACATGGTGCCCTCAGTCCTGCTCCTCTGCATGGCTCTGTAATTCCGTGGGGCTTAGGGGGGGTCTCTCAGGTGTCTGCAAAGAGAGGGAGAGAGGGAGAATTGCTGCACCACATAGGCTTGCTCTGCATTTTGGCCACCTTCCCTCACTGTTTGTTTGTTTTTTTCTTTGTCTTTAAAGGTAAACCGCAGAGACTTTGATACTGTAACAGGAGAGGAGAGTGAGGTGCCTGTACTCCACTGAAAAGCTGTTAGGTTATTTCCTAGTCTTACAGCTGTCTTTTCCCATCTGTGGCTGAAGCTGTAATGCAGAGATAGGGGATTTTCCATCATGTTGTGTGAATCTGGGAGGGTTGTGAGGCTCTGTGAGTCTGAAAACTTTTAGAAGCAAAATCTCTGTGTGGGGTTCTGGGTCTGTGTTCTCCCACCTGTATTGTGGCAAACTTGTGGGTGTAATGTGTGTTTATATCAATAAATATGGTTTCCTTCTTCTTTTTCTCCTGTTCAGTTTCATGAATCTGTTAGAAATTAGTAAGGAAGACTAGGAAATCGCCCCATCCCTCTGTCTGTGGGATACAATGTCAAATGGAAGAGGGCACCAAAGGAGAAAACAGAACAGTGAAGAGTATGAAGGGATGGAAGTGCTTCCACCTGCCCTACCTTCCCTGCATAAGCTCTGCATGTAATTGCAAACTGAAGTATAGAGAGGCAACATTAGAGAGAGGTGTATGAATGATTTGCTAATGGTTGTAAGCAGAGGTTTCCCTGTCTCCTTCAGTTTGGAGTGTGCCTTATGGTCTCAATAACACTGACTGAGTGATGTGCACTTTCGCCTTGGGGCTGATAAATGGCTCTCAGTGATTAGGAATGGGACTACCTTCATCTCTGGGGTAAGCAACCAAACTAAGTCTGCATGCAGTGGGGATGTAGGAGTTATTGTGGCAATAACCTGTTGAGTCACTGCTTTTTATTGTACAATTATTTGTGTTCAGGTCTGATTCCTAAATAATGTGCAATACTGAAATGTTGCAAAAAAGAAAATGAATGCAGAGAGCATTGCTCCACCTGGCAGAATGTCCCTGCTGAATAAAATCTATAGCTATTTCCCTCAAGCTCTAGTTAATAAGGTTCAAAAAATGATGGCTGAACTCCTTAGGGGCTGACATCTGAGTGCAGTTCAGAGGAGTAGCCCGAAGTTCAGACACTTCTCTGAAGCCTCTCTCATCTATTTGAATGTCATAGGGTCTTCAAACCTGGGCTGAAACCCCTGTGAGGACACACTTCTCAGGTACCCGCTGGAGCACAGGAGTGCAAAGGCACACAGAACTCATGCCATTTCAAGCCTGAAAACAGAATTTTGTGATGTATTTGCAATAGGCAGAGATTTAGGGTGGAGGAGCTCTTAATGACTGGTTTCAAACAATGGAAAATCTCACCTTTGTTTAAAGTATGGAGTGTGCAAGGCCTCTTAATAACAAATGAGGGAGGGCTTTGAAACCTGTCCCCGTTTACTCAATTTTCATCTGGCTTATTCCATATCCTATCTAGGGTAAGACTGGTTACCATACCGCAGCCCAGTGTCAACACCCTAACACAAAGACAAAACACACTCCTGTGTTTGAACTGCTGGGATTTCTCTAGGAGCTCAAATTGCACAGGCACATCCTTCAGCACACAGAGCCCCAGGACACAGTGCTTTTACATGGGCTGAGAAACAGGCAGGGCCCTCCTCCAGGGCAGCAACATCCATACCCCCTGGACGTGGTGCACCTATGCCTGCAGGACGTGACCTGGTCACATACAGATCTAGGCTGTGGCTCTCCACAAGGCAGCACCCTTAGGAGACATGGCAGGTTTCCATAACAGATCCAGTTTCAGTAGGAACCTTCTATTCTGAAGAGAAATACTCTTTTGTGTGTGTGTGAGAGAGAGAGAGCAAGCAAGCCACACAGAACCTAGCAACTCTGGATTTCTGGATTGCATTCCTCAGCACAAGAGCTGGCAGCCTGTCAAAGATAGTCTTTAAGTATGCACATATATTTTTGCAAATTGGACACTAAGTGTTTTAGCAGGAACCTGGTACAAATGGGAGATGTTTCCAATCAAAAGTCAACATGCTGCTGATCCAGCTCATTGCAGTATCTTGCCCTTGGGGAGGCAACCTGTTGAAGTACCTGGCTCCCATGAGAGGACAGATGAAGGAACCAGGGTTGGGGACCATTACTTATTGACTCATGTGCCCCTCAAGCTGCTGCAGTTCCTGCACCAGCCCTGCAGCTCACTGTTCAAAATACCAGCTTTATCCTCTTTCCCATGCTTGGTTTACCTTACTGACCTCCAGTCTCCTGTCCTTGGAGTCCTTTGACATTACTGTGAGTTCTGAAAAATCTGACTTTGAAACACTATTTAGACTATTTAGAAATTGTGTGACTACAATTGTGTGGTTATGTGTCACACCTGTGAATGTTATCTGGGGCTTTGAAGGAAAGTACATATGAAGGAGCGAGGAGAAAGTGTATGAAAATCTTCAACTTGGGTTTAAACAATGATGACTAAGGATTGTCTAAGCAGGAGTTTCCTGTACAGTGAGGTAGGTTTGGAAGTGCTTTACTTAGCTTCCATCTGCAGTGTCTGGATCTATCCCTCCCACAGGTTTCTGAGGTAGGAGCATAGCTAAATTTTCCAGGGACAAGAGAGTGGCACCTGAGATGCTGTTAATGGAGACCTTGCACAGATTGTACCGAAAACTGGAAATTCATATTCTTGCTTAGAGGTCTGTATTATAGGTGGTATTGCTGAAAAATCAGTGTTCTTTTGAATATTAGAACAGAGACTAGGTGAGTTCATCTGCAGTGCTTATGGAGTAGTCAGAGACAGGTGGAACATGCTCCTTATCATATGTGTGGATGCACACATATGTTTACTGTGTTTCTGTAGAGTTTTGTATTCTAAGAGCATCTTTGTTGCTTGCCTTGAGTTACTGACAGATCTGCAGTGCTTCCAAATACCTGAGAATGCACAGCTAGCATGGTACTCTGACAAACGTTTTTAATAACATATTATAAAAGTCCCAAAAAGGACAAAGAACAGTGAAGGTGCATTCAAAATAAGTGAAATTCTGCAGTTCTGGGTTGTTTATTTCATAAAAGCCATCTTGATAAGCAGGAAAGTAGAAGGACAACTTTCCAAAGCAGAGGTAGGGTTGTTCCTGGCAGGACCCCTCCTGCTTTGTTGGCTTTCAGGACTGCCCGTGGCCTTACCTGCTCTCTGGGCTTCTGAAAATGTCCAGGCACTATTGACACAATTTTGTGATAAAAGATAGAAATGATTTATTATGTGGTCTTTCCCCTTAATCCACTAAAACAAAGCCCCTTTTTTGTTTTGTTTTCTTGTCAGATTGTCTATGTGACAGCTGTCTTTCAGGCTGTGACATTAAATGCTGTATTCAGGTGTCAGAGAGAGGACGACAATGCCAACAGTAGCTGTCACTACTTCAGCTTCCAGAATGTTTTGACGGTTTTCAGGCAAACTGAATTCAAGGTGTTGGAATGTGAGGACCCTTGTTTTCCTCCCTCATGGTGTCTCTGATTCCTCCAGAGCACCAGAGCTCATCCTCCTCGAATCCACAGAGGGAAGGTGAGGTGTTGTTTCAGTGCACCTTCCTGGATCCTTGATACACTCTTGAAGGCTCTTTGTTTGCAATGTTATTTCCTCTCAGAGCTGATGTGATTCCCTCTGTGCCACAATAAAACTTAACAATCTTTCTTCCCTTTCAAGAGAAAGGAAGCAATTTAAAAAAATATATAGCCACATATATCCCCAGAATTTCTAGGCTAAAAAATACATCACATTTAAAATGTTGTAGCTTTGGCTCTGCAGGCTCTCCCACATCTGAACAATGCAGTGTCATGCTCCAAAACTTCATGACTTGTAAGATTCAGTGCTGGGTTGGTAACTTATATGTTGTATTTTTTGAAATGTTGCAGTGTTGTATATCATTGGAAAGAAAAAATTCTTATTTGTCCTCTGATATTGAGTGCTGATTAGTAGCCATGCCAAATCTGAATTAGAAATCTTTTAAATTGTGGCACTCACCAGCATATAAAAATTATATTAGATTATCTTAGAATGTTTTTATGGCTCCATGTGAGTAATTCGACAGATGGTACAAAGGCACTTGGTTATAATGTTAAAGGAATGTAAAAAATTGTCTTGTTTAAAATAAGAAAGTAAGTTCTCGGAAAATTCTACAAGAGTTTCACAAGTGTGCCATGTGCCGCATAGATAAAGGAGTAAATGTGAATCCTTAATGCCATGCCTGCCTTAAAAACCCAAGTAAAATCTCATGGAAGTAGTAATGTTGTCCCACGTGTACACTGAGAGAACATTTGCATTCCATGGTTCTGTATCTGTCTTGAAGATCAATGTGCATATGCAGGTACAGGCCGTGTTCGGAGAGTACATGAATTAGAGAAATATATCCAGCTGCTGTGAAATCAGGCTAAATTTGCAGCACAAATTAGGTGGAAATTTTCCAGATTTGTATTTAAAACCAGCATACTCAAGAGCTTTGGAACTAAACAAGCCCCATCTGTTTTAAAAATTATACAGCACTATGAACCAGCCGCAGTATACATCAAAATTTGGGATGTTGTATAAGAAACAGCAATTTCTAGTGAAGAAAGAAGATTTCCAAAAAATGATTTTGTATATCTCTTCTTGAAGCAGTTGATTAAATGCATTCATTGCCTAAAAGAGTATACTAAGTTTTTTGTGCTAATTGTGAACTATTTCCAAGTGTGTTTCTCTGATGGAAGTGTTCCATCACACCTTATGGCTGAGCTGTACTAGTGGGTAGGTCCTGCTCAGCTAGGAGAGGGCTCTCTCTGGCACCAGCCAGCCCATAGTTGGTGCTGAATGGGAATTTCCAGTGATATGTGTATTTTCCACAGTCTGTGCATCAGGGAACTGATCTACCCAGGACACACTTGTGGACACAAGGAGAAGGTGATCAGGAGCAGTCAGCACAGATTGAGGAAACAGGCCTGCCTGACCTGACTGCCTTCAGTGATGAACCAACAGGATTTGTGGGTGGGTGAGGAACCTCCCTGTCAGTTATGTGGACTTCAACAAGGCTTTCATCAGTCTCCTAGATAATGCTCTGTCTAGTGTGGGACATTACATTCTGGATGGACAGAGAACTCAACCAGATGATTTAGCTCATTGATCCCAGGCACATTCACAGGCATATAACAAGTGCAGTACTCCAGCATGTGTTCTGGGACCTGTCCTGTTTGTGACCTTTACCAGTGGCCTGGAGGAAGGGATGGAGCACACTTTTGTCAAGTTTTCAGGTGACACCAATTTCCAGGTGCTATCTGCCTGTAGCTTGAGGGCAGACCAGCCATTCAGAGAGACCTTGAAAGGCCAGCAGGAGCCATACGAAATTCAATAAGGATCAATACAAACTCTTCATCTGGGAAGAAAAAGCCCTGTAACAGTAAAGGCTCCAAAAGGCAGAGGCAGATTCTTCACTGAAAGTGATGGAAGGATCAGAGACAGCAGACATGAACTGTACAAGAGAGATTCATACTGAGTGCAAGGAACACTGTTTCCCCTAGGATGACTCTCAGGCAGTGGAGCAGGCTGCCAGAAGGGCTGTGAAGTTTCCATTCTTGGAAGCTTTTGGGACCTGACTGGACAAAGCTCTGAGCCACCTGGTCTGACCTCAGGCTGGCACCACTCTGAGCAGCAGGTTGCACATGGAGATTTCCTGGGCTGCCCTCCAAACTGAATTACCCTGTGTGATCCTCTGAGAGTTTAACATTTTGGGATTGAATATTTTTTAGACTCGCAGGTGATGTAAACCAGAGCTGACCACAGGGGAGTCAGACCTGCATATATAAGCCTGGGATTTGGTATTTCAACTCTCCCAAAGAGCCTGTGATGTAAAGGCAGGTGCAGCTCTGTAAAATGACAAACCTGCTGTACATTTATTGACTGAGTGTAACAGGCCTGCTCAGCTCGGTTTTCTTTCAATTATCTCTGCTGGCTCAAACGCTGGAATGTGTTACTGTAATAAACAGCAGAATAGTGGCCACTCATTTGGGGTTTGCAGGGGGACATCTGTATGTTCCTTGTATCCAGGAGACACTGTATTGCCTGAATTACTGATAGCAGATTTACTGTTCTAGGGAGAGAGGGAAGAAAACAGAAACTTGACTCAAAGGTCATGTAAACAATTAGTAGCGAGTAAACCGGGGTGTGAACTGAGAGCACATCGGCTAATGCCCTGAATTCTTCTGTGTGAAGCAGCTGACTTCACTCAGAAGGTGCAGAGAGGCCCTGGACAGATGCCTGCCCCTCTGCAGGTTCAGCTCAGCAGACAGAAGATGCTACAGATGCAAGTGTTCCTCAGTGCTCTTGTGCCGGAGGCTGCTGCCCCTTCCTCTTTGCTGGACCAAGGGGTTTGCCCGAGCACGGACACCTTTGGTCAGGCAACATCAGCAGAGCTGGCACAAACTGGCTGTGAGATTGTCCTGAGGGATTGCTGATGAGAACTAGGGAATGCTCCCTTGGGCTGCTCAGCGTGGCAGATCCAGTGCAGGGACAGGTGGCAGCAGCACCGCGCATGGAGGAGCATCTACCTGAAAAACGAGTGCCGAGGAACAGATGAGCTGTGAATTCACACCACTCTCCCCATGCACGGGCTTTGCTGCTTCCAGAGGGTGATTAGGTTGCTGTGTCACTGTCAGTGAATGATGGCACCCACCCACCTTTTCTGAAAACTCCCTGTTGTGTTGTACACAGGCCTTGATTATCGTTGTCTTCCTCATTGACTCTCAGGAGTATAAATGTTTTACAGAAGCACAGATGTTACCCAGAAAATTCCAAAGTTGTAGAATTTCCTCATACTTCTAATGCTTTTAGCTTCACTTTGATATTTCCCTGAAGGATGCAATGTCTTCTTACATCTCTTTCTGGACAGAAAGTCCCTTTGTAATGTCCTTATACTGCAGATTTTTTTTTTTTTTTTTTTTTTTTAATTTAAAAGCTTGCTTTGGGAGTTGCTTCACCTTCCATGACAGTCAGTCCTCAGGAACTATTTTGCTTTTACATAATGTGCACATCTGTGTTCTGTCTGTGGTGTGAAAACCAGCAGAATTCTGGCTGTTAATAACAGCCACATATCCACTGCTTTCCTATTGCCCCTGTGACCCTCCCCAAAGTCACTGGCAATTCATCATCTTGTTGTAACTCCTAATGAGCAGAGTGCAAGAGGTGAATTCCTGATGGCTCAATGTGGCTGTTAAGTGCCCCTTAAGTCCTGAAAAGTTCTGGACTCTAGAGGACAGTTTCAGTTCACCTGTCACCAAACTGTGACCACCTCTGCAATGGGCATGACAAGTATTGAACAGGCTCCATTTGATCAAAAATAAGCTCTAGGGGTAGAATCTGTTGGTGTCTATTTGTGGCAGTTGTTTGCCTGTCCTGCAATGACATGGGAGGACAGCTCCTTAAATCACAGGACTGTCAGCAGCTGCAAACATCTGCGGATATGGGATCTGTAATCTCTCCTCTCAGACCTTGACATTGCTGTTTAATCTCTGCTATTTGCGACTACAGTTTTGTTTTTATTTTATTTTTTTATAGGAGTCACATAAAATCCACTGCAGGGAGAAATCACTGCACATTTCTCATTTGAACGGCAGTAGATATTGCAGGAACACGTGTGTATCTATACACACAAACACACACATATATATGTGTGTAAATAAAACCACAGGGAGCTCGAATGCAAACATTGCCACATACTGTGAAGCTAAATGGAGGCAGCAGACATGGAGGCATGGGAAGATATTGAGTTTTCAGATGGTACAATAATGAAAAGTAGACGTGCCTTGGTGTCCTGGTGGTGACACCCATGAGAGCCCAGTACATGCCTCAAGGACAACACACCCAGAGAGGTGTGATCTTTCCCTATTAAAGTGCTCATTGTTTTGGAACCGAGGACTTCCTTTACTGATCAAAGAGCTGCCTTTGATTAATCCGTTTTGAAATGAATGAATTTCTACGTTCTTATTTTTCGCTTTTCTTAGGGGAAATATTTCAAAAGCCTTTTGATCTTTGGTGATGGGCATTTAGTAAAAGGCAGGTACACTTTTACAAAGAGAACCCTGGAAGTCTTGTTGTAAAGGGTAACGTGTATCAGCAAACATTCAGAACATGTTCAGCAGGGCTATTGGCTTCAGCAGGCCCCTGCATACTCGCAGAGTTGCTCTTGTGCTCATTCTTTAACAGGATCAACGGTTTTAAAAGGTAAAATCAGGCTGCTGGTCTGTGAAAAAAAAGGGCAATATCTACTGCAAAGGTCAGAAAATATTAATGTGGCATCTTACACTAACAGAGTACAGGCAGCACAAATCTCTACAAATAGGCATCCTGCTGGTAACCAATTGAAATGTAGGAGGTAGTTAATGTCTTTCAATTGTAAGTGTCATTTGATCCCCAGGGAGACATTTAATGGATGGTATTTTCCTACTGAGAGTCCTGTCTTTTCTTTCTGTACTTCATTAGTAATAGTTCAGGGTCCTCATGTTCATAAAAAATGTATGCACTGCTTACCTGATTTTTCACATTTCACATATTGTATTAGGAAAATTGATGTTGTTCCTACAGAATTAAATAGAATACTTTAATTATATGGTGTCTTCCTGTCTGCAAGCAGGTCTTCCCCACTACTTATTACCAAGCCAAAGAGAAGGAAAGAACAGAATAGAAAAGATAACAGCACTGGAATAAAATAATGGCTGTTTGCAAATCCACTTGCTGTGAAATTTTCCCCCCTCCCCATCCAAGCTGTGTGGTCTGGATTGGTCCTGGGGATCCTTCAGAATGCAGGTCCTAGCTGAGGTATCTATGGGAAACGGATGCCTCACTCCTTCTCTGGAGGTGGACCTGTGATATGAAACACTCATTTACTGAGTATGAATAATTTTATCCCTAAGTGGAATCTTGCAGTTGTTTGACAGGGTAGAGCATTAATATCTTACTGCTGTTAGAGGGAAAAAAAAAAATCACTCAAAGAACTCAAAATTCCATGAGTAGAGCTACCTGGAGTAATTTCAGATTCAAAACACAAGCTGTTTCCCTCCAAGTGTGTTCCTGGTGGCTCGGGGAGACTGCACTGACCCATCTCTCTTCCCCAGGATCAGGGGCTGGCATTCATTTTCTCATACCATCTTGGGTGACTGTTCCCGTGTTTTCTCACAAGGTTTTAACCCAAACTTACTTTCTGATAACCTTGATAGTGGATAAAAAGTGCTTTTTTACACTAGACATGAGCTCTGCAGGTGCAGGAGCTCACTGTGCCACCACCAAGGAGCTGTTCCTCCTGTGTTTGTTCTTACACACGTGTTTGAGTGCTCTGCTGAAGCAGAATCAAGCGAGCAGTTTCAATATTGACTTGTTTTTGTAAAGTTGAGCATGTTGTGTTTTGTTACATAGCTTGCGGTGGTGAGAGAAATCCATTAAACTTGAAGTTAATTAGTATGGGAAGACTGTAATTTATCGAGATTGCCTGAATTGAAGTAAGGGCATTGCTATTTAATTAGCAAGTGCGTTTGGATTTTTAGATTATTTTTTCCTTTTTGATTTTATTCAAAATATTGTAAGTGCTTTGCATATAATGAAAGAAGAATAGATTAAGGACAGGCGATTGAAAAGACATTAAAAACCTATGGCATAATATTAATTTTTGGGCTATTAAGTGCGTGCTTTTGATCAGATAAGACAACTTTTATTGCTGTGGTCTGTTCTCATTTTGTATCTTAATTATGCTTGAAAAGATTCTTTAAATGACAAAGTCCTAATTTATATTACCACAAAGGACCAATCTTACAGAGTTATTAAACCAGAACGTGCCTGTCCATTGCTTCTTCTCCTTCCCTGTTTCTGAGACCTTCCACTGAAGTCATGGACACCTTCAGCTGATTTTCAGAAATATTTACACTCAGCTGTTTTATACTGTGGGCTGCTTTCTTTGTTTTCCTTAATTTAAGATAAGTCATTGTAGATTGAAATTTCACTAACATCACTACTTCTCCAAATTAACAAGTGATGAGACAAGAGGAAATGGCCTTGAGTTGCACCAGAGGAGGTTTTTGATTGGATATTAGGGAAAATTTCTTCACCAAAAAGGTTGTCAAGCACTGGAAAGGGCTGCCCAGGGAGGCAGTGGAGTCACCATCCCTGGAGGGATTTAAGAGATGTGTGAATGTGGCATTTGGGGATGTGGTTTATTGGTGGCTTTGGAGGTGCTGGGGGAACAGTTGGACATGATGATCATGTTTCCAAAGTCAGTGGTTCTATAATTCACAGCTACTCTCCTTTGTGGAGAGTGAAGATGCTGCTGCTCACATGATGAGATTTATCCCTCCAGTTCCTAGTCCTGCAGTGTGTCCCTGTAAGGGACAGTGTGACGGGGCATTGTCATGACAAGTGCTCTGAATAAAGTAGAGAAAATTCTCTCCGGGGAGCGCACAACAAGCTCAGTCCATTCATCCATCCATCCATGGCCTCGCAGCGAGGGACACAAAACTTGCCCTGTGCCGGACGGCATTTCGGCACAATGATGACCCCGCGTGTGGTCTCACGGCTGCACGGGGAGCCCCCAGACCCCCGGCCCTAGCGCTGTTTCTGGGGGACGCGGCCGCCCCTCAGCCCGTCCCGTCCCTGCGGCGCGGCCCCGGCGCTGAGGGCGGCTGAGGGACATCCCCGCGCCGCGGGCGCCCCCTGCCGGCCGCCGCTGCCCCGCGGGGCCCGGCCTGGGCTGGGCGGGCCGCAGGAGAGCGCCGAGACCGCCGGGAGAGAGAAAACTCTAACATCGCCTTTTTTAAACCCTCCGGGATAAACGGAGCCTCTAACACCGCCTTTTAGTGCTAGCGAGTAAGGTGTTACTTTGATCTTGCTCAAGAGATGTGTGTGTGTCTGTGCGGCCGACAAAATTTTCCGCCCTCTACACAAGATGCTGATATAAAACTTCTTCGCTTGCTTTTAAGCAAACAAAGGGATTAATGTTCACTGATTCTAAATTACACAATTCTTTCATTAATTAGTATTCTGTCCTCTCTTGGTTATGGATTGCTCGCTGTTCCTGCTAATTCGTTTTTTTAGCCTTTTTAGTGTCTTTTTCCTCTGTCAGGGACTTTCCAACACTCATATACCAAGTTAGCTTCTTCTTTACCTTCTGGTTCCTGCCAAACATCTTTGTAGTCCATGAATTCTTCACTTTTTTTTATCCAATTTCAACAATACATCACTCTCTCCCAGGTCTTACCCATTAAAGCATATCAAAGTTAGCTCAGCAAAAAAGTTTCTGTAATTTCCCCAAGCTGGATTCCCACAATACCTGCTCAAGCTAAATTTTGCTAAATGCTGGCTAAAAGTGATTTAAGATTAATACATCGCTTGTAATTAATATACTGGTTTTTATTAAATAAAATCAATTAATTAAAATTAATTAAACCCATTAATTAAAAAATGATAAAAGTTATATGATTTTCAACAGAAGGACAAGGATTTGGTAGACGACCATAATCTTTTTAATCTTGAATTTTATGCAGGTATTTGCAGCTGCCTCTGCACGAGCAAGCTCCATATCTCCGCATGGCTCCCTTCTGCCTCCTGAGAGCAGTGATAATATCACTTCCCTGCCTCCCAAGACTGCTGTGAGTAAATGCATTAGAAAATTATTTGGCTGGGGTAGTCTTTCCGTGATGCTCTAGTATGATCTGCTCCTGTAGCTGTGACAGTTGTACAATGCAGTATTTTGTAAAACACTCAGATGGAGGGAGGGTGCAGACCCCTGCCCTGCTCGGGTGAGACCTCACCTGCAGAGCTGCTTCCAGCTCTGGGGCCCAGCACAGGAAGGACGTGGAGATGTTGGATGAGTCCAGAGGAGATCACCAAGGTGATCAGAGGAATGGAGCAGCTCTGCTATGAGGAAAGGCTGAGAGAATTGGGATTGTTCAGACTGGAAAAGAGAAGGCTTTGGAGTGGCCTGATTCCCTTACCTGAAGGGTAACAAGAAAGGCGGAGAGAGACGTTTTGCAAGAACATGTAGTGACAGGACAAGGCGAAATGGCTTCAAACTGACAGAGAGGAGTTTAATTTAGATACCAGAAAAAAATGGTTTACAGTGAGGGTGTTGGCACCCTGGCACAGGATGCCCCGTCCCTGGAAGTGTTCACGGCCAGGTTGGATGGGACTTGAAGCAACCTGGTCTAGTGAAAGGTGTCCCTGCCTGTGGCAGGGGGATGGAAGGAAATGATCTGTAAGGTCCCTTCCAATTCAGGCCATTCTGTGATTTTATGATTCTATGATCAGCTGCATCTGCTGTCTTTGTGCACACTGCTGTAGGAACTACAGATGCTGGCAGTGAGTATACCTAGCTCTGAAAGAAGTTGCTGGAACTTCTGTGTTCCCCACTTCAGTGGCTGCAATTTAAAAATCCACATTTGTAGTGCACGGTGTGCTGTCAAAGCTGAGATCTGCAGGATCTGAAGAATTTTGTGACAGCTGCAGGATGGCATTTCAGTTTCCACGGAAACTAGCACAAAAATCAAGGTGAAGTGTTGGCTGATTATCTAATAATAAAGCTGAGCATATAAATATGAAGTTCTTCACCTTCCTTTTGCTGAGACAACTTCCATTCCTACAGCAACCAGCAAACTCAATAGAGGCCTCGTGTCTTCAAACTGTGGTCACAGCTTGGGCTGCGTGATCTCCTTTCCAGAGATGAAAGACAAAATTCAGCTTTGACCCATTCAGCCATGGAGCCTTATGTTCTGCTTTTAAGATAAAAGGCTGATTTGTCCCCACAATTACTGCACAAACCAACACCATAGTTTATATGACAAATTACAGAGTAACAGGTTCTCTTGCTTTACTGTGTGTTTTTCTACTATGCGTTTCCAGAAACTTTTTGTTCTCAAATTCATTTCCTTGTAAATAGTTCTCATTGCATACACTTTTTGTCTGCCCACACTCTTGCTTATCACCTGAATTTAATGGCTCTTTGGCTTTGCACTCACTGGACTCTTGTTTTGAATCAGTGAGTTTGATCGTTTTGCTGAACATTCTTTTTTCAGGTCATTGATTTCTAAGGTTAACAAAATGAATCCTCCTACTGATCCTTGCTACGTTCCACTAATCTCATTTCTATATCCTGAACTGCTCAATTACCTTTTGTCTTCAATTTCAGATGCATTTATCAAACCCACAGATCAGTCTTTTGTGCAGGAAGCAGTTTCATATTGGATTCAAGAACACATTCACGTGAATATTTCTCATACTTATGTCTCAATTTGCTAAGGCTGTTTAAATTTCCTTGGTTAATTTGCTTCTTGACATACCCTTTTAAATGTACTTTCTCCACTGTTTATTTTTTGCCAGAGATGGTTTTCTTTCTAACCTCTATTCTTTTCTGCTCTTGGTGTCTTCCAGTATTTGATAGTGTTGACTTTCTACTTTGCAGCACTTTATCTTTTCTACCCTCCTGAATCCTTTGACTCCTTTGTTCACTCTAGGCAGAGAGTAAGAGCCAATATTCTTCTGAAGGACATTTGCTCTGTTTTTCTCAGTAGGAAATTGGGGATTTTCTTAGGCCTGTCTTTTGTATCTCTAACTCCATGTCCCACTTTTTTTGATGGGGGGTTGATGCCTGCTTTGCCAGGTTTGGCATGATCATATCTTGGCTCAGACATATGGAGAACACAAAGGCAAAAACCCAAAGCAGTGAAGCCCATGGCCTAACACCCCATGACACACTTTGGATCACCTGGGCATTAATTCAAAAGGGGGCCAAGCATAAGAGTTACTCCTCTGATTCGATCTGTTTCAAACCCAAAAAATCCCAGGCGTATGTGTCTATAACCGAGTCTGCTCTCTCTCACAGATATTGTCTTTGCTAGGAGTACAATATGGAGAAGAAAGGGCTTTTTACACATTCATTAGCAAGTCAAGGAGCTGTCTTTAAGTGTATTACAACAGCAAGGGCCACACGTCTTTCACAAATGCAATAAAAGAAGCCCAGACTAAATTCTGACTGCAGAAACCCCCGTTCAGTCTGTCTAGGGCTCTGTCACTCTGAGCTGCATTTTGCATATCAGAAATCTCTTCTTTCCAGTGCCCAAGGACCATGCAGCCATTTACAAACCACGCTGGCATCCCAGAACAAGTCACTGCCTTTGGCAGTGGTCCAGAGGGCTGGGATCTCAGGAATAAACAATAAAACTGAAGCTCTCAGGCACAGCAGCTTCTTTGCTAAAAAGAGGCACATTCTTTACAGTAACTGAATATGGCTGAAGATAAGAGTCTGATACCAGAGCACTGAGAAAGAATACAAAGAACACCACTCCTTTCTCAGAAACACCGTTTCACTGTGGAAGAAAAGCTGAAAGAAGTTCTGCTTTGGAAAGTACATTTTCACAAAAACTTGGGTTTATAGGATTTGTTATCTTAGATGATTCTATTCTATTTTAAATGTATCAAGTTAGTTAAGGGTCGTGTAATTTCTTTCACAGAAGAACTGAAGCTCTGGGCTCCTCTGAGGAAACAGTTGAACACGTGAAATGAGTACCCCAAAAACCTGATGGTAAGTCCCCTCACATTCAGACAATTATCTTCCAGTCATTTGAGAAACTATGAAAAACCCCAAGCCCACAATACCCACACACTTTAAGCAGAGGTGGGGAGGGTGTGTCACATTTAAAAAAAGAAATGGACACAAAGACACTTCTGTTTAAAAGCCTCCAGGGTACTCTGAAATGCCAGTGGGCAAAGCCTGGCTGAGCCAGAAGCTGATAGTAGATGATAGTCTTCAACGGGCATGGAGTATACACAGCCTTGAATATTGATTAGGAATTGGAATTGAATATGTTTTGCTCAGTAGCTTTGAGCAACTTCGTTGCATTTTTTGGAAGAGAACCTTTGATGACTAGTTGGGGAGCAATATGAGGAAAAAAAGAAGAATCAATAGGCTAAAAAAGCAAAGTTACTTATACAGATTGGAGTGGTGTTCTATCTTAGAAAGTGCTGGACATGTGGAAGTTTCTGCAGGACCAAAGTACTGCTAGCAGGTGAGTAGGTCACCACCATTGCAATCTGACAGAAGTCCATTAGCTTAAAAAGGGGTCTTTTAAGACAGGAAAAAGGACAATATAATTAAGTAGTATGGTTCATTGGAAACACCTCCCCTGTCTTCAACCTGGACACATCAGTTCCTTGACAAAAGAAACACACATTCAACATAATTAGGGTGGCTTCCATTTCCAGAAATATTGTTGTACGTAGGAAATGAGGTATGTTTGTCTTAGGCATTTTCTTCTTTGAAACAGACAGCAGAAGGAACAGAGAAATTACAAGAGGTAGTGAATTTAGCAAACCTGCACATAAAACAATCTTTCATGAGAATAAAATGCTGCATTTACAGCTGTAAATGTACACACCCGTGTAAGTTAAAAATACAAAGATACTTTTACTGTGTTTCTTGCTCTTTTTCAGTCCAGAGAATGAAGTACTCAAGTGCTGGACTTAAAGTGGTGAATCTCATTGCATTGGCAAAACCAAACCATTCATGCAGCACCAGGCTTTTAACTTATCCTAAGTGAGAAAGTTAGACAGATAGTGCAACCAGAGTGCAATTGTGTCCTTCACAGTGTGTACATTTTGACAGGCTTGTAAAGTGAATGTAGAAGTTCATGACTCTCCCAGGCAGCTTCCTTTGATGGTTGAAGAAAACAAGATCTGCAGCATACAAGGCCACAGCCTGACTTGGAATGATTGGACCGGTGTTCGTCAGACAGCGGAGAAAAGTCAAAGTCGGCTACCTGGAAAAGGAACAGCAAAAACATCATTTTTACTTCAGTTCCCACTGGCTCAAGTCCAGCAAGGATATGCTGGGCTACAAAGAGAGCTTGGTCCTCAACCATTTTCAGTCAGTCACTAACTTCAAATAGACTTCTGATTTATACCTGTTGTGCACATGGCTTATAGACAGTGTCTCTAGAGGTATATAATTTATATTGTGGCACAGTGTAAAGGGTATTGGGTACTTTTCCAAAGTACCATGAAAGCTACTTTTGATTTAAGAACTCATGCTTATTGCAAACACCTTTTGGAGCAAGTGAAAGGTGTATAAGAGATGGAAGGGAGCTGGGAAGAGGAAGGCCACATGCAAGGGCTAGGTAACAATTTAAGGCTGCTTTAGGTAACATGCGCCTCCTTTCCCCTCCCTGTATCCTCTTGCACTATCTCCTTGCTTTTTTTCTTTCCAGAGCCTCTGGAAGGGATATTTCAATGCAAGGATCTGCTTGGGAATATTAACAAACTGCCCGTTATTATTCTGGCAATTCAGAGTTCATTGCAACAAGCCAGAAGCATGACTGTTGCTTCGTTTGCCTACACTGATTGGATTTTTTGGTAGAACAGATCACAAATACCAGGGAAATGCTCCCTCCTGCTCTGTTTGTCTGGGGATTAAAGAACCTTTCATATCAGATACCTTTCATGGCTGAAAGATATTTGATTACTATCCCAGCTCAAAGTAAGAGTAACTGAATACCTCCACGAGATCTTTTTGTTGTGTGCTACTTCGAAAAGTCGTGTACAGCACCAGTACCAGCATCACTGAAACCAGAGCAGTGCAGAGCAGGACAAAGAAAGCTGGGTGGATTCCTAGGAAAAAGCACAAGGACACATTCCTGGAGTGACACAGTACCTCAAAAAGAGGCAACAGCGAGCAGGAAACAATGAAGAAGTTTTAGGAGTACCGTTCAAAAAAAGGAGATGTGTGTAAGGGGGAATAAACTTTCCAGCCCAGATCACTCCAGGTTTTTCTGAAATCTCAGGAGTGGGAGAGGGGTTGTAAGAGTCTTTCCCTTTATGCCCTCTTTTCTCTTGAAGAGCCTAAAAACCTCCACCCAGTTACACATGTTAGCCCTGGACTCCCCAGGGTGTTTGTACAAGAGGACAGGAAGGACTCTCACCTCCACAGCAGCTAAGAGCCTCCAGCACAGAGGATTCAGCCCTGAATGCACACCAGTGCCTTCTGGAGTGAGCTGCCCTGTCTGTGCACAGCTGGCTCACAGTGACATGGTGTGACCAGTCTGTGTCACAGCCTGGCTGTCCCCATTCTCTTCACTTGGCCACCAAATCGCCCTCCCGGGTGGGTTAGGGACCCAAGAGGGGCATGTGTGACCCTGCATGGGGGAGCCAGCCAGGGTCACTGACAGGAGGGACAGAGACTTGTAACGAAATGGAGCCCTAGAAAAATCTGCCCCCGAAAATCCATAACTAAACTAAGCAAAAAGAATTGAGTCTGCTTAATCAAGGTAGTGTTACAGACACATATGTTTTCCTAGTTATCATCTCCAACTACAAAAGCTGGACTATTTAACTGAAAAATATGTCATTTAAGTAATACAGCCTTCCCAGGGTACTTAGCAGCTTCAAGACACTCTTGGGACTAAGGGTTCAGCAGAATACGAGAAGCTCAGAGCAATTACAGCAGAGACATCATAAATTTTCGTTTCCCTTTTTATTCTTCTCCTTTTAGGGATCTGCAACACATTCCTGAAACCTCATCTGCAGGCTGGTTAATCCACAATTGTCCCGAACCTGTCTGAGACTGCAGGTTCCCCGACAGGCGGGACTCCGTGCTGCTCAGACTCGCTGCTCCTCACCTGCTGGCCGCACTTTGATCCCGTGGTACGTCTGCAGCATCGTCACGCCGTTCTCCACCCTAACGCTGAGGCAATACTGCCCCGCGTCCCTGAAGGTGTGGCTGAGGTTGTAGCAGGAGCCATTGATCTCCACCAGATGGCATTTGTCACCTTCCAGTGGAATGCATTCGGATTTTATAAGCCAGCATAATGCCAGTGGTGGGCTGAAACGACAAGAGAAAAAAGGCAAAAAAAAAAAAAAAAAAAAAAAAAATGAAAATTCTGCAAAAATTTCAGCAAAGAACTTCGTTAGAATAGCAGAATAATTTTGAAACTAATGAAGTTAATCTAAATACAAATAAAGAAGTAGTTAACTGCACAGTTGTTTGGTTTACAGAATTTGCCAAATGAAAAAGTTCTTTGTGATGCTTCTATAAAGGCAAGCCTTTCAGCTGAGAGCTGAATACCTGCAAGGGTCAACAGCAGGCCACTGTGTGTAGAAAACTCCATAGTCCTTCTTCAATAAAGATAAAAGGAATCTTTTTTCCCTGCACTTCCAAGGGAAGGTTATTTCTCCTTTGTCCTTCTCACATAGAAATCACTGTTTGTACCACTGAAGCACACCCAAGACTGTTCTAATTTTAAAAAACCCACAAATGAAACTGGAAAGGATGTAAGATGAGCTCTGTAAAAAGGACTAATAGCCAGAAATGTAAGTAAATTTCAAGGATCACAGCATCCCTTACATTAACAAAAGGTTTTTTATTTGCCATCAAGCAATTTAGTGCAACCCACTTCATGGCCACGTGGCTTCTCACCACATCTAACTGAAGCCTTTTATTTACCTTGCCAGATCTCTCTTTCAACTGATTCTGCTTGAACTCACCTTATGCACTATAGACTTTGATTCTGATAAGAGCCAGAGCTTTTCTTTACCCTATTTTATTAGTATTTTGTTTCTTATCTCTTCACAATGACTGTTTGCTAAAGAAAGCATTGTGTTTATGTGCTTAGCTCATTTTCTAGTCTTTGTTTTTGATAACCCATCTCTTTGTCACTGCATCTCTATCTTAAACTCCTCTTGCATCTGTCCCAGTCCTGTGACTCTGTTTGGGTGCTGCTCTCTCCAAAACTCCAATGTGTTCTAATGCTGCAACTTGAGAGAGCTTGTGCTGGGACTGAGGTGCTCACAGCTCTCCCGTTTTCCTATAATCCTTGCTGCATGGAGCTTCTATATCTTATCCATTTTGTGGCAATCATAACTTTGCCAGAATTACTCCCCAAACCTATTAATCCCCTATGCCAGTCAAGTTTGCTGCTATGCAACAGGACTTGGGATAGATTTTAATTTAATAGAGGGAAAATTGGTGAAGGAGAAAAATTCAAAAGGAAGTTTTCAGATGCATTTTCCCCCATATTTCTCTGGCTACTTGTCTTTTAACATTCTCTTTACAAAAATAAAAAAATAGCGTTTGCTTTACATAGGAGAATTCTATTTTTCCATAAAAATGAAGGCTCTTTCAGGCTCTTAGAGCTCATGGTATTTCAAGTCAGGAAAATGCAATATTCAACAGTATTTTGTTCAAAGAAAATTTGGTTCATTTCTTGTTTTGTTTTGTTTTGTTTTTAAGTAACTGTTGTGTGGGGTGCAACTGACTATTTTAAGGAAACACAGGGGAAAAACACTTGGAGAATTTTTGGGAGGAAAGAAGTTGTGTTTGCTACTTACGTGCCATTGATATGAAGAGATAAATTCAGGTTTTCCATTACCTGAGTCTCTCTGGAGCCCACTACATTAATACTTTTAACAGCATCTGAGAAGAAATGAAAGACAGCATGTCACACTCCACATGTAAACTTGAGTCTCACTGGTTTCCCAGCAAAGGTTTTTTCCACAGACTTGCAGACTGGAGCTCCATCAGTCACACAAATAATACTACTTGTCTGACACCCCACAAGGAAACCTACCAATAGAGATCTTGTAAGTTCTCTGACTTTTTTCTGATTTCTTTTTAATATGTATAGTCAGCTTTGTTAATTCTTTACATTTCCAACTCTGTGCTTATTTACTACAGAAGCTGACCAAACCAGTGAGGCTTTCCTAATGCTTGATTTAACTAATTCATTGTTTAGGGATAGCTGGTGTAAATTGAACAAACAAATCCACCAAACCTTACCATAAATAATTTTTTGTTTTATTTGTATGTGAGGCTTTTACAAAAGACAGTAAAACTGTCTGTATATTAAAAAGAAACTGAAGATTTTATCTATTTCCACCTGGCTTTCTGCATTAGAAGAACACAAAGTTGATTCTGCCATGGAAATCCTTCACTGAATGATGTTGACAAGTCATTGCATGTGAAATGATTTTGAAGTTGTGTTACCATGTTAAAGCTAGATTGTATCTGTACATATACACCTATTATAGATGCAGGATTGAAGAATTACCCAAGAGCTCCAGAGCTGTGGTAAAGTCACCAGTTTTCTGCATAATTTCTCTTTCATGTATGATGCTTCCAATTTGCTCCCATTCAGCGACGACCTTCAGATGCACCGTGCGATTCCCCTTGGAAGAGCAGTTGCAGTAGACAAAGGGTTCCTTGGTAATCTGGTAAACTCTGTGTGCAACAGGAAAAAGATTTAGAATAAAAATTGCCTTTTACCAAGTGCTTGCATATTTCTGGTTTAAAAAGGGACAAGCTCTAATATGTTTTCTTTATAGACAATGCTCCGATGGCTGTGATTCTAATTCTACTTTTTGTTCATATCAGTGAGGATTTATGTCTGTGGTATTACCTATAGAACTACAATTAGCATGAAATCCAGAGGAATTCCGTGCATTTTTAATTAAAGAACTAAAGATAATGCTGAAAGAATTCGCAAAATGGAATAGGAATAGTCAGTAAATTATGAAAACAACTTTTATAGCAGGCAGACTATTAGCTAACTGATTTAATTGGGATTTTTCTCTAGATGAACATCTGAATCAGAGCCATCTTGAATATTCATTAAAGCAAACAAAGTAACCACACCTACCCATCTCCAAAATCCCAGTTGTAGACAAATGATGCTGACTTGAAGTAATGACTTGGGTCATGAAGAGAGAAAGAAATCCGGGTCACTGTGTCTGTGGAGGATCTAGAACCATGTGTGGGAACTCTGCTGTCTTCTATCTGGGCAATGGTGAGGTTCCCTGTGATAAATTCTGCAGAATAAAAGGGAGGAAGAAGAATGACAGCATGCTTCCACAGCATGCTCTGTGTGTATATCAAAACATTCTTTGATGATGTGTCTTTCTGTGTCCTAGTCCAAGAGGTTAAGTGTATTTTATATCCCTTACTCAGTGTTGTCACACATGTTAATGAGGCAGTGAAATTAAAATATTTATTTAGGGTTATATAATGGGTAATGATAAAACATCTAATAGAACTAGGAGAAAATATCCCTATTTGAGCTCAATATAAACTTATACTATTGATTTAAAAAGAACTGGTATTAATATCAGGTATCTAGATTCAGAATCGAGGCAGTATACACATTCTTCATGTTTGGAATGGTGTTTTTTGTGTTTTGTAGGGGTTTTTAATGTAGCTTTCTTCCCTCTTAGTTTCAGCTATTCTTACAGAAATTAGTATTTGACTGCTATGAACAACAGATGTGCTATATATTGTGAGTACAGAAAGGGGGGAATTTTTATGGCTATGAGAGGTTCTGTGTTAGACTTTGTTTACAAGAATGGCACTGATTAGAAAAATCCTCTCTAACCTACAAATGAAGATGTATTATGATGAAACACTTATCAGCTCATTATAAAATTAATGGGCTATTGATTACCAGTAACAGACTCTTATCCTGTTAACAATTCATTATATCTGGTTAACTGTTTTCTTGGTAATGCACAAATAATAATTGCAATTACTGTTGGAATGGGGCTGTCAATCCCTGTATTAGAGACTAGGTTAACTGTAGCACACCAGTGGTTAATTTGCAAAAAAAAAGAGAGCATATTTGTGGTTAAGAATATTCCCAGCAAACTGAAATTGCACTTAGCAACATTTGGAAATGCAGCCATGACTTCACATGCAATTTCAGTACACTCGGACAGAGCTTTAAAAGAAAGTGTAAAGCTCTGCTGTGCTGATGGCCTAAGATTTGCTGTGTCATGCAACAGGGAAAAGCAGCAGATTGTCACTGCTGATGGTCATCCTAAGTATAGGTCTAGAAATGCTGGGAGGCAGTAGAAGAAGCATTGTTTTGGCAGGCTGGACATCGCTGACCCATGCTGATGGGTGAACTGCAGCTGCTGACATCTGGTTTCTAGTTCAGTTTGTCTAAGTGACACAGGCAGGATCTCACTTTCTTCCTGGATGTAGAGAGATCAGAGCCTGGCTCTAATGGTACTGATTATACCATTCCACCCAAACGCACCTTCAGCCACAGGGCCACAAATCAAACTCTGTTGCCAGAAGCCACATTTACACTGGTTTCCATCCTGCTGCTGGCAAGGGCACATACACTGAGTTCCTGGAGAGGTGCAGGCTGTAAGGCTGCTTTACCTGTGATCTGAAGCACGGTGATGTTTCTCGCCACGGGCCGACACAGCCAGCAGTTTGTGTGAGTCACCCAGACAGACACGGGGAAAGCGCCAGGAAATTCACCGGTCACATTAATTATGGAATTAAACCGCTGCTCGGATTTCTCTATCAGAATCAGAGGAGCATAAATCCAGTTAAAGTGATACGAGTTTGATGGGACATTTTTGTTCTCCATTCTCAGACTGGCCTGAACCGTAGCTTGAGCTCCTGTTGTGATGGGACCATTGTTGGTTATTTCCAGACCATACAACTCTGTGGAAATCAGAAGAAAAGAAGTAAACCAAACCTTGTTGTACTGCATTTTAAATTTTATTTATTAATTTATTTACACATTTTAACTAGTCAGCTGTAGTTATGTGACTCACAATGACACTCATCCCATTAAAGACTTTACCACCATATTTTTTTACTGTTTTAAAATCTGGAACAGAAACTGTTGCATGTGTATATGACTTCAAATAAACAGCAGTAAGCAACATGTCAGACTGTCAGACATGTCCTAGAAATGTTCCTAGAAGAAGACAGCTTCAGACTAGAATATCACGAAAGCTTTGACGAGGTTTTACACCCAGAGCTGGGTGCTGGCTGTAGGTTCATTGTCATCAATGATCTAACATGGTCACTAGACTTCCAGATACTGGAAGAAGCTCAGCTCTAATCTCTGTCCTAGAAAATGTGAACTTTCAAAATCAGGTGAGATTTCATTCACTAGATTCCTCTGCCAGCTCTGTTGACAAGTCCCTCTAACTTTCCTCATATGTAAACATTAAAAACTCAGTAAAAGCATCTTCTGTGCTATGGTCCACCTTGCACTTCCTTTTCCAGGGAAGGACCAAAAATCCCAAGGCAAATTAAAGTTGTACCATGCTCTAGTGGTAGATCAGTTGCTGTCCAGAGGCACCTGAACAAACTCAAAAAGTGGGCCCATGGGAAGCTCATGGGGCTGAGCAAGGCTGAGTGCAAGGTTCCACACCTGGACTGGGGCAATGCCCACTATTCAGTACAGGCTGGGGAGATGAAGGGATAGAGAAGGACTTGGGTACTGGTGGATGAAAAACTGGACATGAGCCAACAATGTGCACCCAAGAAAGACAATGATATCCTGGGCTGCATAAAAATCAGCGTGGCCAGCAGGCTGAGGGAGGTGTTGTTTCACAATGAAGGTGGGGAAACATTGGCACAAGTTGCCCAGTATAAACATTAGAGGTCAGATTGGACAGGGCTCTGAGCTACCTGATCTAACAGAAGATGTCTCTGCTCACAGCAGGGGGCTGAACTAGATGTCCTTTAAAGGTCTCTTCCAACCCAAACCATGCTATGATGCTATGAAACGGCAAGGCATGAGAGGTGCACAACAGGACCTGTGATACTGAATCAGTTCTGCTGCTCTGAATGACTCACCATTATCTTTGCCATGTTTACTCAACTGCTTCAGACCTTGCAACTACTGCAACAGGCAGAGTGTGAGAGAGGTTGAGATTTATGGAAAGAATACAGTAAGTTTTTTTAAAAATAGCAGTGCAACAACATTAAAGGTTGTGCGTGTGTTAAACAAAAAATCGACCCCCAAGCCCCAAAACAAAAAGGAAATGCAAAATAGCTGTGAACTGGGACAGAGCTGGGAACAGGATCTGGTTGCTTGCCTTCAACACGGAGCATGTTCCCTTCCCTGTATCAGAGCTCTGTCTGGCTGAGCTGTCATCAGCAGTGCTGGGCAGAGCAGCAGAGCTGGGGGTTTCTAATGCTGGTGCCTTTCCTTATCCTCTCTTTCAGCAGCCACCAGGCTTCTAACAGGGACCTGAATCTTTGACCTTCAGAAGTTGTACTTCTCACTCATCCATGACCTTTAATGTGAAGGGAGCATTGGGGCCAGCTAATCCCCTTGGTGGCTTTTCTGTCCCCATTGGCTTCGATGGGATGAAAGAGATTGCATTTGTGCCTGCATTTTATTTTACAGATCACAGGTGCTGAGCAGTTCTGGAGGTAGAAGGACTGTGAGACATGAACTGTAACGTTATCGCCTGAGAAAGAACTCCACTGTTCCCATTTCACAGCACAAGAAATGGCCCTGAGTTCTGTTTTTTGAGTAAAAAGAGAAATGCTTGTGATTTGATGAAATCTGGCACAGGGAGGTTTCATGTCTCTAGCAGATTCAGGCTATGCTCCACTTTGTTTCAGCAGAAATCAGGAAAAAAATAGCCAACTACCTCATGCTTATCTAGCACTTCTCCTTGGAGGTTATCATGGTGCTTTACAAACCAGGGCCATACCGGCCCGAGAGGTGCAGCAGCTGGAGGTTCAGTGGCTAATCCAAGGTCACACAGGGAGTGACCGGCACAGCAAGACATTCCATCCAAGTCAGGGATTTCTCCTGGCTTTCCGACCCTGTGTCTGCAGGATGGAGCTCTCTGAGTCCCACAGCGAGGGACAGCGGCTGCCCCGGTGCCTTGTGACCCGCGGCTCGGGGTCAGCGGAGGAAGCAGAAGCGCAGCTTTTGTGTTAGAGGCGCAGAGCAGAACCCCGGCCGCCCGGGATGCCCCACCTTCACTGCAGGCACCGAGATCACAGCGCCTGAGAAAAAAGTCTGGGGCGGTGGGAGCGTGCCAAGAGCCGCTTCCATCCCTCGTCACATCCATCAAGCTCGGGCAGGGAACCCCCCATACAGTGATGCAGCTCACGCCTGAGCTCTGAGCCCTCGCCCCCCGCACCCGTCGCCCTCTCCCCGGCGGCGATGCCAGCGCAGACCGGCGGCCCCTTACCTGCGGCCGGGGAGCGACCGTGGCCGAGCTGCAGCAGCAGCAGCAGCACGCAGAGCAGCAGCCGCATGCTGGGGGCCGCGGCTCGGTGCCGCCGGGAGCGGGGCTGGGCCGGCTCTGGAAGCGGGAGCGGGTCCGGGCGCGCTGCCCCCGCGGCGCTGCGGCTCCGCCGCCCGCGGCCCCGGGACGCTCCCCCGCGGCAGCGCCCAGCCCGCCTCTGCCGGGGGCAGTTCCTGCGGGACCGCGCTGCCCGCGGCACCGGGCTGCAGAGCCGCCCGAGGTTTCAGCCGATAATCAATAAAATCCACAAATGTCTCCTATCTGCCGAGGGCGTGGGGACACGCCGGGGCGTTTGGGAAGGGGTTTGTGCTGCGCTTTGGTGGCGTCAAGCACATATAAAGTAATTCTGAGGCGGCGCGGGGGGGTTCGGCTGCTGTTACCGGTCCCGCAGCGCTCCGAACGCTCTGTAACGGGTGCCCTGCTGGAGAAAGCCAGAGCAAAAGCGCCGGAATGTGGTTTTCTGGTGTTCTTTTTCTGTCGTTTTATTTTGTTTTCTCCTGCTTTGTTTTGTATATTTTGGTTTTAATTCGCTTACTTTTACTTTTTTTATTTTCTTAAAACTCATCGTTCGGAGCCCTTTCTCACGCCTGGCCGCCGTTTCGTTTCTTTGCGGCGGATCCTCCTCCCCTCTGCCCGCTTCGCTTCCGGCGGTACCGCCGCTTCCCCGGGGCACCGGCGGGGCCCTGCGCTGGCCGCGGCTGCCCGTGCCCCGGTAACTCCTCGCCCGCTGCCACCGGCGGCCGCGGCGTTCGCGGAGCCTCCGGGGACGGGCGGGGCTCGCCTCAAGCAGCGCCCGCTGGCAGCGCCCTGTCGGGGCGGGTCAGGGCGGCGCCGTCCCGAGGCTTGCGGGGCCGGCGAAGGCAGCGGGCGGTGCCGCGGAGCTGCGCGCCCGCCTCCGCCCGGGGAGAGGCGCGGGAGGCGGCACCGGGGGGAGGCGGCACCGGGAGGAGGCGGCCGGAACTGAGCTCGGGCGCTTCCGTCGCGCCCATGCGCTGCCGGCGGCCTCCGGGAGCAACAAAGGAGGGAGCCGGGGGGTCACGGCCGGGCGGTGCCGGGGAGCCGCGGGGTGAGGAGCGCGGCGGCGGCGGCGGCGGCGCCCCGGTGGGGCCCGGGCCCGGGCCTGGGCGCGGTGACGCGGGGCGAGGGGAGGCGGGCAGGAGGGAGCGGCCGGAGCGCCGCCGGAGGCCTGGGGGCCGAGCGCGGTACCGGGAGGGCTGAGGGACGGGGGAAGCGCCGCTGCGGCCGCTCACGGTGCCCGTGTTCGCAGGGCGGAGATGGGCTCGGCGTGATGGCGCCCTGGCAGCTGGAGCGACCCGGGCGAGCGGCGCTGCGGCGGGGAAGGTGAGGGCAGCGGGGTCCCGAGGGGCTGCCGGCATCCCCAGCCCTGCGGGCCCGCAGCAGAACTGACGGGAAACCCCCGAGGGCAGGAGGCAGGTCGCGGTCTCTCAAGCTAGATGTGATTTTCGGTTTCTTTTTGGGTGGGGAAGGCAGTTTGTGGTAGCAGGACAGCTGCTGGCGCCCCTGGGGGTGAATCCGCAGGGGTGTGTCCGAGGGTAGCGGTGAGCTTGGGATGTGGCTGGGGAGGAAGGCAGGATAACAGGTGGGCAGTGCCGGGAGCATCCCTGAGCCTGGAGCCTGCTGCTGGGAGAGAGGATCCGGGCAAAACACCTAAATGTTTGTGCTGTGAAGAGCTCGATAACCCCTTTTATCTATTAGTGCGGTCCTGTCACAGTGAGTGCTGTACATGCGTGGTGTTATGTTTGTAAGCCTAAGTAAATGTGACAGCTGTGGTTTTTGGAAAAGGCAGTCCTCTTCAATACGTCAGGAGAATGGATGTAGGTGATGGGATAGCTGCTGTTAGCAAGCCATATAAACTAATAAATACTTCTGTGTTCTTTTGTAGGTGTGTTGATCTTGATTTTATGAACTGAAAGCTCATCTTTCCTCCTCCAAGATGGCATTTGTTTCAGCACAAGGGCCTACGGTGGTGGACCAAACCACTTTGATGAAAAAATACCTTCAGTTTGTGGCTGCTCTTACAGATGTCAATACACGTAAGAGACTTTTTTCTTACTGAGAATTACAGCTCTTCATTGGTTTGTTTCACAAGTGTTTCGGACTTGTTCGGGCAGTTGATAAATGCAGCAGTGAAGTCTGTCGAATTCACTTTGAAATTTGTTTGGGTTTTGAGTTTTGAAGAAGCAAAATGATGAGAAACACTTGCATGAGCCAAAGTGAGTGAGCTGTGTGTGTGTGTGCAGTTGTGTGGTGGTTGTTTGAGAGAGCTGTGTGTCTTACAATTGGGCAGTGATAGCTAAACTGATAAGATCTGATTGCTTCTTTGATCAATGAGCCTGGTGTTTTCCTTCATGACCTAGTTTTACACTCACATTTTTTTGCTTGAATTTCCGTTTTCAGCTGATGAAACCAAATTGAAAATGATGCAAGAAGTCAGTGAGAATTTTGAGGTAAATAATAAGAAAACAACCCCAAGCAACAAAAACCCAACAAAACCCCCTTAACTTTCTGCAATGGCAGCCTTTCTTGTGCTTAATGTATATTAATTGAATTTCTGGTGTTATGCAGTTAAAAGATTAATAGTAGTATCCTGGGATGTATGATTTATAGGGTTATTAGTAATTGATTTTAGGTTTCTATTTAGGAATTAGCCAGGTTGTTGAAGAATGACATTTGGACTTAAAGAGCTTTCAATGCCTAATATTTAGTTATTAACCATTTAAATAAAAGTGAAGTAAGAGGTTTTTCTTCTATTTTTTGAATGCTATGAAATGTCTGTATTTAAGGGTTTCTTTTATTTAGTTGAAATGTATATTGCGCCCCTGTAAAACAGAGGCCCTTCGGATTCCTGTGAGTATTCCATGGTGTGGAAGTGAGAGAGGAGTTGTGAGGTGCAGTATCTGACATCTGGAGATGTCTCCAGTGACATCTTTTGCATGGTGATGGACCATCATTTTAGATGAGCAGCAGAGAAAATGTGAAACACGAGTTACCCCAACCATGTGTTAGCAGAAACTATACTTCAGTTGAATACTTAGTTATTTTGTTTTGAAGTTATAGAAGACTAAAAAACATTCTTGTGGAGTTTTTTATCTGCTTAAGCTGACCTGCCATCTCTGAAACCATTTATCTGACTAAAAGAATAGTTTTTACTGCTTAGTCTGGTGGTCTGTTTAGAATCTGAAGGCTTAGTTGATTCTCATGGCTCTTGTCTTTAGTAGAGAAGAACTTGTTCAGTATTTGTTTTGCCTTTGTTCTGTTGGAACTCATTTGGTTCTGTAGTGTTTCAGCAGATATTTAGTCAGTGAATCTATTCAAAATTTACTGAAGATGTTTAATAGTGGCTTTGAATGGATCTAATGTGTGATGCTTATTTTATATCTCCCCATTTTTTGTTCTCAATTAGAATGTGACATCATCCCCTCAATACTCGACGTTCCTGGAGCACATCATCCCTCGGTTCCTCACCTTTCTACAGGATGGGGAGGTTCAGTTTCTGCAGGAGAAGCCAGCACAGGTAAACTGTGTGGAGCATCTCCTGCCTTTTTGCAGTGAAGTCCTTGATTAACCTAATGAACTGATTTAAGACTTGTTAAAAATAGATCTGTCATTTGGAGTGGAATTGAAAAGGTCCTGTTTCTAAATAAGTTACTTATAAACTTTGCAAATCTGGGCTTCAGTGAAAAAGGAGGAAAACTTGAATTGCACAGAATTGGCTTTCTTGCTGAAATATTGCACATTGTTACAAGTTACTGACTTTACTGATGGTTAGGAATGAAAAGCAAAAGTTGAATCTTTGTAATTAAATACTAAAAATTGCATTCCTTAAAAAAAGTCTGATTTTGCAATGGTAAACTTGATAAATTTGCCTCATTCACATAGGTGAATTGTAGGAAGGATTATGTCTTTGTATACAAGCCTATGTCTGCATGAAATAAAATGTTTTTTTTTCTATTTCAACATGCAGAATTATTAAGCTGAAAAAGATGCCATGACCAATTGTTGGGTTTTGTGGATTTTTCCAAAAGGTTCTGTCATATCTTTATTTTTCCTTTCTTTTTTTTTTACAGCAACTCCGGAAGCTGGTGCTTGAAATAATTCACAGAATACCAACAAATGAACATCTTCGTCTTCATACCAAAAATATCCTGTCTGTGATGTTTAGATTTCTAGAGGTATTTTTTTCTTCCTCTTGAAACTGTATCAAATTTTTGGAAATATTTTCCTCTACTTTCTTCATCTCCAGAATTTGCTGGGGGTAGGATTTTCCATAGCTGTGCTCCTGGAGCAGGGCATTCTATTTAAGCTTCACCCATGTCCTCTCTTAGCACCTACAGGTTTTCTGTGAGCTCTGTTCTGCCCTTTAGAAACTTGGATTTTACAACTGCAGGGTACTGTTCTTGTGCTGAACAAGATTTTCTGGCAGATAGCTTATTCTTGGAGTTTGTTTTCTGTGTTGGAGTTCACAACACTGTCCTTTGGAGCTCACCTGGGGGTCTCTGTTTGAGGGGCAGTGGGAGCAGATCTGATGGTACAGAGTGGTTGAAATGTCTGGGTTTTATTCCCGTAGGGGTGGCTTTAATTTCAGCCATACTCTAGGACTGCAAGGTACCCCAGGAAAGGCATCTTGCTCATGCAAATCCATGGATGGGGCACTTCAGATTGTTGAGAAGAGTGTAATTTTACAGGGTTTTGAAGTACCCACTGAGTAGTTGAAGAATTCAGCAGTGGATTCACTAAAAAGTGTTTTCTTTTTTTTTCCAGACAGAGAATGAAGAAAATGTACTGATTTGCTTAAGAATAATTATTGAATTGCACAAACAGTTCCGACCAGCAATCACTCAAGAAGTAGGTCATAACTCTTGCTAGATGGTGTAAACTTACTGCCATGCTCTTCAGAATTGCTGTTTTGTTCAAGTGGC
Source organism: Monarcha castaneiventris obscurior (assembly GCA_026261815.1). NCBI lineage: Eukaryota > Metazoa > Chordata > Aves > Passeriformes > Monarchidae > Monarcha > Monarcha castaneiventris. The sequence continues at coordinate 13,048,590 of JAMPIT010000856.1, read as the reverse complement.
TTGATTGGTTTGTTTTGGTGCTATCCTTTTATGTTGCCTGACCTGTTGTGGTAACCATATATTTAAATTTTTTTCCTTTTTTTTTTACCTTAAAGTAATTTTTAAAAAGGGACTGCATAATGCTAACACTCCTGGGGAAAAAAACCCAAACTGTTTAAGCTTAGTTATACTTGGTTTAAATGGTTATGGACAGTATGATCAGTCTAAGGAATAAAATTCCCACACGAAGGAAGGGAATTGATGCCCTTTTAGTTTGTAATGGAAGAATTTACTGTAAAAAGAATTTATATGATTGACTTTCCCCTGCCTCCCCTCTTCTCGCCCGTGACTCATCCAGGGGAATTTGGAAGTTTGCATTGTTATTCTGTTGCCTTTTTGCCGTGATTTTTCGCTTGGGAAGACTTAGTTGATTCACAGTAATTATAACTAACAATACTATATTGGAACTATGTAGAGATGGTAGGTAGATTAGATTCTTTCCAAGAGAAATTTGAATTAATACTGACAGAGCAGAAGGGGATAGGAGAACACTTTCAGATTATTTTCAGTTATCATGAAAAATATTGGTGAGTAGAGGTTTTATCTATTTGTAGTGTTAATACAGATATTCTAAAATTGTGATTTTTTAAAAAAATTTTGTTTTAATTTCTTTATGGTAACTGACTTCTTCCTCCCTAGATTCATCATTTTTTGGACTTTGTGAAACAGATCTACAAGGAACTTCCAAAAGTAGTGGTAAGCTTTTTATTCATTAAATTGCCCTTGCTATGGTCAGAAAACTAGTGTGAAACATATTGACATAATTATTTTGTATCTAGTGATACAAAGTAAATATAGTTTTAGTGAATCTGTTTATCAAAACTGTATCAAAAAACGGAGACATTTAGATTTTGATTTGGAAATTCTGGTTGTGGCACACTCTTACTGGTATGAGAAAATCGAGGTGAGTTTAAGTACTGGAGCAGGGTGAGGTTGGCTGCAGTTGTTTCCATGTAGCCAAATGTGTCTGTTTTTGAGGGAAGGGTGAGGTCATGAAGGCAGGGCTTGTTTGAGCCTCCATCCATGATACAGAGTAACCCTTGGGATGTTTGCCTTTAGCAAAGGAACCTCCTTGGCTGGGGGGAGCTTTTTGAAATGATGCCATGATGAATTTTGTCTTTTCTTTTATACCCCTGTTATACCTTTTTGCAACTTCTGTATTCTTGATGCTTTTTTGCCTACATTCTTGGACTTGTTTGTTAAAGCTCAGAGACTAAACATTTTAGAGGCTTCGTAGTTCGGGTGCCAGGGTGCCCAGAGCCCAAGGTCCTCTCCAGAACACATTTTGGAAACTAAGCTAGAACCATCCAGGGGAAGGTTCCTTGGGAGGGGGGGCTCATTGGAGCCTCTCATTGGGGAATATTGGATAGATATGCTAATTAGTAAGACCTAGAATGTAAGACCAGATCTAGAAGAGGGGGACTTTGCAGTGGGGATGGGGGGGTGCACAGAGGTGTATTCGACCTGTTCGTGGTGCACCTAAGGATCCTTACAATAAATACCAAGGTAAAACCCTTTTTCCCCTTCTAACCGTGTTTGCCTCTTGATTTTTAAGACCAGGGAAGGCATCAGTTCCTTGTGTGTCTGGTCCAGGCGGATGCTGCAGTGCAAACATCATGTGCAGAGAGGAGAAAACTGCTCTGGGGGAAAACTGTATGGAGGAGTTCTAAGGAGAGGGATGGCCTTTTGGCTATTAATGGCATTATGGTATTTTTTCTTCTGCCCTTTCCTTGTAGAATCGGTATTTTGAGAACCCTCAGGTGATTCCAGAGAACACTGTTCCCACTCCTGAAATGGTTGGCATGATTACAACCATCGTGGTGAAAGTGAACCCCGAGCGAGAGGACAGCGAAACGAGAACAGTGAGTGTTCTGCCTGCTCTTAGCTGGGGAACTGCCTGGAGCACAGATCATAGGGCCAGGCAAAAGTAACAGACTTTCTTTTTGATTGTTTTTCTTATCAAAACTTTTCTGTAGAAGCCAGTTGAAACTTTCCAGGTATTTTCTATGCAGCTGTAATTACAGGATTTTTATTTAATGTAGTACCCAATGCTTTTGTTTTTTAAATGTTACTATTGCTAAGTATAGTGTTACTAAAATGAGCATTTTCTGTAAAACTGTGTTTTACATACTCTTTTGAATTAATAATTAAACTGTTTATAAAGCATGTATTCTTTCTTTCAGCATTCAATAATTCCCAGAGGATCTTTGTCACTAAAGGTCTTGGCTGAACTACCTATTATCGTTGTTCTCATGTACCAGGTTAGTACACGTCAGTATTTTGCATGTAAATACTTCATTACTGAATGGCTTCTGTAACTTCTGTTAGCTAACATATTAGTAAAAATGAATGTGATATACTTTTGAAATTAAAATATCATCTAAAAATAAGCTGGTGAGATGTCTTACTTTTTTTCTGATTAGTTCTCCACTAAGTTGACTGCAAGCATGACTTGTGAATTTCTTTAATAATACTTTATTTTTTTTTTTAAGCTCTACAAACTGAACATTCATAATGTGGTAGCTGAATTTGTGCCCTTGATTATGAATACTATTATAATACAAGTTTCTGCTCAAGCAAGGTAAGAGCATTTAACAGTGTTTGGATGATATTTGGGATGAAACTACTTAAACCTGTCATTCAGTATTACTCAAATATTTTTGTCTTCTATCTTGTGATTTTTGGTTCTAGTCTTACTGCTTTTCATCTCAAAAGTAGCAAAGATTATTTGACTAAAAATTGTCAAGGTTCTGTACTTGAAGTAATTGGCATTATATGCCCTTGATAAAGTCCATAGTTGTGCAGTAGGTCCCAGTTTATTATCTGATAATGAGATTTTTTAAAACAGAGTTTCTGACAAAACCCCACATTGCCTCAGACCGTGATGGAGACCCTGGGAGCTTGGGCACATGCTGTTGTTTAATCTTTGCCATAGCATCAATTATATATTTGTGCCCTTCCAAGGTGTAGCTTACATGAAGCCTTGTGGTGTTGCAGGGATAGGCACTGCTTTTCCTGCCTCAGAGAGGGATGTTCCTCAAGAGCAGCAAGTGGTTCTGATCAGGGCAGTGGGAGATCTCTGCCTTTCCCTCTCTTGCCTGGATGATCTGATGAAGTGGTTGAAGCTTGAGAGAGACAAGTCTGTGGGAGGGAATATTGCTTGGAGAAAAAATGGCCCCAGTTAGGGGAACTGAGCCCAGCGTTTGATGCTTTGTATTGGCCTGGCTTTCTGTAGAAAGGTGCTGCTGGGAGTTGGAATGGCAGAGGGCTTGTTGAAAATGGGCTCTTCCTTAGGGATTGTACTCCTTTAAGAAGCAAGAACCTCACTACAAGATGTTGTAATTTGAAATGTCACTGAATTTTCTGTGTATTAAAGAAGAACAGAATCGTAACCACTGTTCAATTTAATTTCAGACAACATAAACTTTATAACAAGGAATTGTATGCTGATTTTATCGCTGCTCAGATTAAAACATTGTCTTTTTTGGCTTACATCATCAGAATTTACCAGGTAGGCTGCATTTTTATTACTTTGTTACTTAATGCATCAAGTTCCTTGCTGCTTTATGGCAGGCAAGTGCTCTGCATGACTGCAGTGCATCAGGGACTGGAGATGGGAGTGCTTGTGTAGAATATCTGAAGGTGGGGCTGTACTTGGTTATCCTTCCAGAAGTATTCTCATGTGAATACAAAGTAAAAATGTGCCATTCCCCCTCCCTGGGCATTTATGGAATGGGTATTGTATTTTAGTTTTAGGAGTAGATTTTAGTAGGAAGAGAAACAAGTGAATTTTGGTGGAGTGCTATTTTGGAAATGTAACACAAACCTTAAGAAAAGAATGTTGTAATAGTTGTACTCATGTTATTCTTTTTTTGTTGCAGGAATTAGTGGCTAAATATTCTCAGCAAATGGTAAAAGGGATGTTGCAGCTGCTGTCCAATTGTCCAGCTGAAACAGCACACCTCAGGAAGGAGCTCCTGATTGCTGCCAAGCACATCCTGACAACAGACCTGAGGAGCCGTATGTAGCACTTTTTATAAATGTACCTGTAAACTGGAAACAGCTCAGCTATTTCTGACAGTTTAAGAGGCATATTACTTATTTATATTGGACTATGACAAGATGCCAGGCCAAACAGAATTGTTGTGTGCAGGGTTGCCCAACTTGACATTTCCAGTAACTCATTAATTATATACAAAAACGTTTTAGAAGTTGAAAATAACATGAACATTTTTTTCTGTTTGCAAATATAACTGGCTCTGACTGGGTACTGCAGTGTTACTCAAGGGGCAAGTGTCAGTGGAGTAGACAGTCACAAGAGATTGTTTGAAAGTTTCCTTGTAAATGGCACTGCCTTTTATAAGCTTCAGAAATTAATTTTGGGATAGTATCACTTTCTAACTTTAGGTTTAAATACGTAAGTTAAGTGGTTTAATGCTTAACTGTCTTTTGATTATTTCCTTTGCCAATCGTTGTGTATGGTTTTTTCATTTTTCTGTTTTTTAAATTACAGAATTTATTCCATGCATGGACAAGCTGTTTGATGAATCTATACTGATTGGCTCTGGATACACTGCCCGGGAGACACTGAGGTATGAGAAGGTTCCACGTAATGATCTGGGTCCCTGCCAGGGCTGCTTAGTTTGAAAATTATTAATATTTATGGCAGCTTCTGTATAGGGTCCTAAATCTTTGCTTCAAATAACTAATTTTACTGGATTGTTTTATTGGCAGAGCTTCTGCTGCTGTAATGGTGACTTTTGTTTAACACTTTGATGGCACAGCATGGTAATGTGAGTGTAGGGCAAAATAAGAGAAATGGGTGAATGAAGATGATTTCAGTTTTTTGAATTGTGGAGGGCAACCAAAACAGTGATCACAGAGAAACCAACTCAGTATCTGCCCAATATTTCATGAAACACCCTATATCTTATGTGCAGTGTAAAATCTGAATGAGATTTAAACTGTTTTGTCAATGAATACCTTAAAACTTACTTGTTTGCAATTGAAAAAGTAAATGGAGAGAATACTTAACTTTCTGTGTCTTCAACAGTCTGGAATTTAGGCGAGCTTGCTGACCAAACTGGTATCTGAACTAGGAGAATTGCTTCTTTTTGTTTAAGTATCAAGTGTGCCTTATTGACAACATGTATTAGATTTAGAAGTATTTGCTCTGCTAGGTTCTTTACCTGGTATTTGAAAAGAAATGATTTTTAAAATTGACCCGTTTTCATAACTGCTTTTGAAATCATGAATCATTTATGATTAATTATGAAACAGATCCCCAGCACTGCTAAAAATGTGGCTAACATGCATGTTAACTGCATGTAGAGGAAAATATGTGGTGGGGTGTTCTGCAGTGGGGGAAGAAAGGTCAAAAAGGCAACACCAGAGCTGTGGGACAGATTGATGCACTGTAGATTGTACACATTAAAACTCTCTTGTGTAACCAAAAAAGCCTTGTGAACTCTGGGTTTGCATACGAAACTAGAAAATTTACTTTGAGAAATTTGGAAGTATTTCCAAGCAGCAATTATGTGTTAAATCCAATTAAGGACATTTTCAGTTGTGCTCAGTGTGTTTTCCTCTTTGCTTGTTTTGGCTGCAGACCCCTTGCATACAGCACCCTGGCAGACCTGGTGCATCACGTCCGGCAGCATCTGCCACTCAATGACCTCTCCCTGGCTGTCCAGCTGTTTGCCAAGAACATTGATGATGAATCCTTGCCAAGCAGCATCCAGACCATGTCTTGCAAGCTTCTGCTAAATTTGGTCGACTGTATCCGGTCTAAAAGTGAACAGGAAAATGGAAATGGTAGAGACATCCTCATGAGAATGCTGGAGGTATTGATTTGTTTAAAGCATTTGATAATTGCTTGGATATCCTATTTTGCAGTATGTTGTCAATTGCATTGTACTTTCTCCTTTCTTCAGAAATGAGAATATGTAATCTGTGTGCTGTTTCACTTTAATGCTTCAGAGAAGGGCTCTTTAAAATGCTCTGCAGCTGGGATAATATCTCAAGTGTAATGGAGATGCTTTGTCAAGTCAGCTTCATTCAGAGGCTAGTTTCAAAGCAGGAAACTGCCTTTTTTTGGGTAGCTTGTTTTTTTTTTAAATAATTTTATTCTAAATTTTAGTTATAATCTTTTTCCTTGTGTAATAGTATGCAAGAATTGTATACTTTAATGCCCTCTGGTTATGGGTGTGCTTTTTGGTGTGGGTTTTTAAGCCCTGAAAGAGGATCTTCGCAGAGGTCCTTGGCATAACACAATACAATCTGTACAATTAGAAGTATCTCTTCTTTGAAGACCTGATGATCCTTTTTAAGGATCTTTCTATGGAGGCTTTTTTTGTATTTTTGAAAATCGAGGATGCACCAGTTGTTTGAAGAAGGCAAACTAATTTATTGATACACCTAAAATGTTTGTCATTTGCATGACTTCAGAAATAGCTGTAAATTCTATTGATCTCAGTATGCTGACTCGAAATATCAGTACTACTAAATTTGGGATGATTTTTGTGGAAGAATCTTATTTTCTTTTTCTTTCCCCCTCCCTGCTGTTTGATGTGCTTCTCCTGCTTTGCCTTAGGTGTTTGTTCTGAAGTTCCACACCATAGCACGCTACCAGCTCTCTGTCATTTTCAAGAAGTGCAAGCCCCAGTCCGAGCTCGGGGCAGCTGAGGCCGGGTTACCCGGAGTGCCCACAGCAGCAAATGCAGCCCCTGTTCCTGTCCCATCTCCTGCCCCAGCCACTCCTGTGGCCCCTGCACCAGTGCCTGTGTTTGAGAAACAAGGGGAGAAGGAAAAAGAAGACAAACAGACCTTTCAGGTCACGGATTGCCGGAGCTTAGTGAAAACTTTGGTCTGTGGGGTCAAGACGATCACGTGGGGCATCACCTCGTGCAAAGCTCCTGGTGGTAAAACTGCATATTTAATTACATTTATCTCTCAGAATTCTACAGGAAAAAAAATGCTCTAGAATTAAAGCAAATAGTATTTTTAATGCTTAACTATCTTGTTCTTCTTTCAGAAGCGCAATTCATTCCTAATAAGCAGTTGCAACCTAAGGAGACTCAAATCTATATAAAGCTGGTGAAATATGCAATGCAAGCATTAGATATTTATCAGGTATGTAACCTGCCCACATAGCACTTCTTCTTATACAGTTACTGTATGTTAGATCTTTTTATAAGGATTTATTTGTCAGCTAAACCACAGATTACACATGCATTTTCACTAAGTCTTTAACTGGGACCACAACTATTGAGAAGTGCTCAATATGAAGAATGCATTTCAAAAGTGAATTTCAAAGTACTTACTACTTGCAAGCAACAGATTATTTTCTTAACAGCCCTTTTTGTCTGTTCATGCAGGCAGGTCAGACTGGAAATAATTGTCTTGCATGTAGTGAATGAAATCTATCCTTGAAAGAGATAGTTTAGCTAATACTTGAAGCATTCATGTCTGTGTTTATCATCTGTAGTTACACAAAGTACTGATGATGTGTATGTGATGAGTGTTTGATTGGGTATTAAGTAATTTACAAATACACTGATATCTCCTACTGTTGTCTTTTTCCACTTCTAACTTCATAGTTTAAAGATCTGTTCTGAAAACATTCAGTTTTAGTATTTTTGTCATGGTTGGCTCTTGTGCCCAACTTCTACTTGTGTGGGGCTTGTGTGTAAAACCCATAAAATCTCAGTTACTTTCAAAAGGTATTTTAAGAATAATGGAGAAGAAGCTACTCAAATTCTGTAAGCAGTGTATGTGTTTTCTCAATTCCTGTAGGTGCAAATAGCAGGAAATGGACAGACATATGTTCGAGTAGCAAACTGTCAGACAGTCAGGATGAAAGAGGAAAAGGAAGTTCTGGAGCATTTTGCTGGTGTGTTCACAATGATGAACCCTTTAACTTTTAAAGAAATCTTTCAAACTACTGTTCCCTACATGGTGGAGAGGATCTCTAAAAACTATGCTCTTCAGGTATGTTATTGTTTACTTTAATTGATAGTAAACAGCATGTAGGAAAGAGCTTATGCCTTGAGGAACATATGGCTGACGTGGAATTATAAATCATAATATTGAAATTAGCATGTGAAATTAGAAGCAGTCTATATAAAGAATAGTCTATGAAAATAATTTAAAGATGGATTTTAAAAAAACCTTACCAGACTTAGTGATGCAATACAGACATGAACACTTCACTTTAGAACGTATGAATGGACTTCATTCTTGAAAAGTGTTCAACATTATGGAGTTGTTGTCTTGTTCAGGTGGTTGTGCTAATGTTCTACTATTTTACAGAATGCAAGTCCTATAATATCCGTTTAATTTTAAACTTGAACAGTTAAGCTAAATACATGGTTGTATTCCACTGAGGGCAAACAGATTCACTTGGGTAGCAGTGGAGGTGGGAAAAGAAATACGTATTTTTTTTTTTTAATGGATAGTGCATTTATTCTTTTGTTCTTTTTATTACAGCAGTAATAACTTCTTTGTGGTTTCCTTTTTTAGATTGTTGCCAATTCTTTCTTGGCAAACCCTACTACCTCTGCTCTCTTTGCAACCATTTTGGTGGAATATCTTCTGGATCGGCTGCCAGAAATGGGCTCTAATGTGGAACTCTCCAATCTGTATCTCAAGCTGTTCAAGTTAGTCTTTGGCTCGGTTTCACTGTTTGCAGCTGAAAATGAACAAATGCTGAAGGTAAAGGTCATTTGTGTTAAAAACAAGTCTGGTTTAAAAACAACACTCTTAAGAGTTTTGCACTGTCTAACATTTGAGAGTCATTTAATGTTTGAGGCACTATTTGTGATACGTCTCCATTTTTTTCCAAATGCCAAGTACAGTGTCATGTTTATAAGAGATGGTTTCTGTGAATATTTGCTTCATATTTGAAACTATGAAGTGATGTGCTAATTCTGAGCTGATACATGGCTGTGGTCGGTGATTGCCATAAGCCCATGTAACTTCATGGTCAGGAGATGCATTTCTTCTCATGTATTTTCCTTCTTTGTTTCCATGTCAAGAGTTTTGCTTGGATTGAAATGACTTTTTTGTGTGTTGGTGAATCTTGTTCACTCATGTCATATTCAGTGACATATACCTGTTGAGTTAGATTTTTCTGTGCTCTTGAAAAGTCTGGGCTTAAGGAATGCTATTTTTTCTACTGACAACATATTGTGTATTCCAAGGATCTATTTATGTTGATGAGATCATCTCATTTTTCAGTGAATTTAGAAATGCTGAGCTTGTAGCAAGAGTGCACTTTCCTCATAAAAGCAGCAGCTGCCTGTATCTAGAAAATACATTAAGATTTTAATGGAACACTGATTGTTCTCTCATCATTTCTCTTCATTTTCCTTCCTTGTACCTTATAACTAATAAAATTTCTGATACAGGTAACTGTGCAGAACAGAGTAGGGATTACCAATTTTCCACAATCTTTGAAAACTAACAGTAATATGAAGCAATATTCATATAGTCTTGCTTTAATTCTTGCAGTTTGTCATCAGAATCAAGGTCATTTGGATTTTATAAGCTGGAGATGAAGTTTAAAGAGTGTAATTTACTACCTTCACAGTTTCATGCTTCTGTTACTTTTTTTTGTTTCTGTTGGATGGATGATAGGGGCCTTGGGCAGATAATTTAATTGAATGATGAAGGCTGTTTGCAGCATTTGCATAGCAATGTAGAAAGATGTTAGTAATATCCAGACGTTACTGTTTGTCTCTGGTCCATGAGAGTACTTGTATTTATCAACTGTTTTTAATGATTCTTGCGAGGTGTTCATGTCCTCTGCTCTAGAAAGGCCACCAGTTCCATAACCTTTTTTACTTGAGAGAGATTGCTTTCAAAACGAAATTTTACCTTTCACAAAAATTAGGAACTACTAATGAAATTAGATCAGGGTGAATTAATATAAACTGTCCTCTCTTGTCATTCTGACACCTCTGGTTTCTGTTCCATGTCCCCAGATACTTGAGAGGAAATACTTTTCATTGTGTCAGATTTGCAGAATCTCATGCTAAATTCTTGTACAGTACAGTGATGATGATAAAATCAGTATTTTATTAATCTTCAAGCTTTATTTTCTTTATAGCCACATTTGCACAAGATTGTGAACAGCTCTATGGAACTTGCACAGACTGCCAAAGAGCCCTATAACTATTTCCTGCTGCTCAGAGCACTGTTCAGATCTATTGGAGGAGGCAGTCATGATCTGTTATACCAAGAATTCTTGCCGCTGTTACCAAACTTACTGCAAGGTAGAACAAAACCTTCTTTCCCCACCCTAGCTTCTGATTTTTTTCTGTGAATAGTAGTAATAAAGTTATGTTGTGTAATTAAAAACCCCTCAAAACTAAAGCCCTACCCCTGATAAGTAGCTTCTGATTTTGAGTTTAGCGATTGATTTAAATATCTTGAATGTGCTTGTTTTCATTTTCTATCAGCTGCTTCAGGCTCCATAGTTTTGGCTGCTTCACAATTTCTGCTGCTTATTTTTCTTCTTTTCATTGTGGGGCTGTTAGGGTTTTCTTGTTTATTTCTTTTACTTGTTTGGGGTTTTTTTGCTATGGGTAACTTCGTTGGCACAAAGTATTTGAGGGATAAGTGAGTGGGTGAAGCAACGTTGCCAGGCCATCACTGGTTTTGTGGGGAGAACACAGCAGTGAAGCTCTGGCTGCTCTGCAGTTGAGGGTGTGTGTGCACACCTGCAAGGGCATGATAAATAGAAGTTTAAGTAGTGCCAGACTGCAAAAAGAAATGGAAACAACAATCAGTTTGATTAATTGAGCATTTATGCTTGCAAGAGCTGCGTTCCAGAAATACTGAGGGTGAGCAAGGAAATGCGGAGAGCTACTTAAACCTAAGGACAAGCTAATCAGAACTATTCCAGGACTGTAGACTGGTTCCCATCTAGCTGTAGGGACAGTTTTTATTGTTAGCAAATATATATGTTATCAATAAATCATTACGTAAAACTCATGTCAGTAGATTTATGGAATATGTGAAACCTTTATGGAAGAAAAATCACTTGGGGAATGTGCTTAGTCTGTGTGGGGCAATTAATGTACTTGAACTCATTGAATGTTTCTTTTCAGGAGTCAAAATATTTTAAAAACAATTGTTCTGTGTGGGATTATTTTTTATTGTTACAAGGCTGAGGTTTGAGTCAAATTATCTCTTTTCTTTTTCATCCACTGTATTCAAATGCTGCCTTATTGAGTCTAATATTAAACTTTAAAATATGCAGAGAGGCTTTTTGTTCTATATGTGTGTACCTAAAAAAGCATTCACTGTGTGAAATCCTTAGATGTAAGTTAGAATAATGAATGGTATTATATTTTGTAAATCCATTATTTACAGAGCTGTAAGCTCTACAGAATTTAAAAACGTCAGATTCTCCTGAATTCAGGAAATAGCAATTTTTAACAATAAACCGTGGGTGTCTTTTTCCTGTGAGTGTGTAACTTATCCATAATTTTCAGGACTAAATATGTTACAAAGTGGCCTTCATAAACAGCACATGAAAGACTTGTTTGTGGAGCTCTGCCTCACTGTGCCCGTCCGTCTGAGCTCGCTGCTGCCTTATCTGCCCATGCTGATGGACCCCTTGGTGTCAGCTCTCAATGGATCCCAGACCCTGGTTAGCCAGGGCTTAAGGACTCTGGAATTGTGTGTGGATAACTTGCAGCCAGACTTTCTGTATGACCACATTCAGCCAGTTCGGGCTGAGCTCATGCAGGTAAAAGTGTCGTTTCCTGTTAGACCACAAGAGGTCATTGATTTGCTGCATAGCGTTAGAAATTTGTGTGGAGCTTTGGTTACAAAAACTTGAAAAATCTGTCCTGAGACCCATACCAGTCTGATATGAGTGTAGAAGGATAGTTGGTGTTGTGCTGTTGAGCTGAAAACTGAAGATTTAGGAGTGAATGAATTGTTCCTTCTATATACTTTGTTAAATGGTTATATTCTATTTACTTTATTTGGTTTTTATATTTCAAAACTAGCTCTGAGCTTAATTCAGTTCAGACTTAACTGACCTGCTTTTTTAATTAATGATGTTGTTTAATATTCATCATAAATATGAAATTACATTCCAGTGTAGCAAAGATTTTGTAGCTGATGACAGTAATCTAATCTAAAACTGCATTTAGGATAACCTTGTTACTTGGGCTGTTGTGAACTGAGACTGCTTGTATTCAACCTCGATAAGGAACTTATGCAGGATCAGTTGCCCAAATACAAGAATAAGTGTTTGTCTTGACTTTTTTTGCCATTACAACTTGAAGAATGTTGAAGTAAGACTGGTCTGTCTGCCCATGTGCCCCTTATCCCCAGGCTTTGTGGCGAACCCTGCGCAATCCTGCTGACAGCATCTCCCACGTGGCTTATCGTGTGCTTGGCAAGTTTGGTGGGAGTAACAGGAAGATGTTGAAGGAATCACAGAAACTACAATATGTAGTCACAGAAATCCAAGGACCCAGCATTACAATTGAATTTTCAGACTGTAAAGCATCCATTCAGCTCCCAATGGAAAAGGTAAGGGCTTAAGTTACTTTCAGTGCTGAGAAATCAGCTTTATAAATATCTGTCTGCCAGTTCTTTCTTTACTTCCCCTATAAACTGTGTTATAGGTCACCCCCAAAAGAGTGGATTTAGGCATGCTGTTCTGATCTTACAAAGTGATAGGGTAGGGAGCTAAACTGGCCCAAATAAATGCTTTCACAGAATGGATAAGATTGGAACTTCTGGTGTATTGCTTAGGTTAGGTGCAGGAATCTCATCTAAAAGTCCCTGTTTTCTTTTTGAAATGTACCAAAAATTTACTGTAGAAATTCTTCAGTGCTGATTATTCTCATGACTCCAGTGATGGGGTTTTGTTTGTTGTCTCTAGCAGCACTTAGTGCTGCAAAACCACTTTGTACGGTACTGGCTTTCATCTGGCAGCCACGGCATATCACAAATGCTTAGTTCTCACTAATTACAGCAATCTCATCTCTGAGAGTGAAGCTGGATTCTGAGATAATTTGGTCTGTAGAGTTTTAATACTTACCTTTTCAATTAGGCTTTCATAAGTAGATATGATCTGAATGTAGTAAGCAATTTTCTTCACAGACAGCTGGCTCTCTGGCTCCGTACAGCCAACAGGCTTAAAAATAGCTTGGAAAAGTGATTCTTAAAATGCAGATTTACTGATTTCTCCACTGTGCTGAAGCCGATGAATTGAATACATCTAAATACTGTAGTTGCTGACATTTACCTGTTCTGCTAGGTTTAATTCAAACTAAGTTTTCCAAAGGATTTAAGCATCTACCATTGATATGGAGCAATCTTCAGCTGCTTGGTATTGACCAAGAAAGAGTGTGTTATCTGCTGAACACTTCGTATCTATGAAAAGGAAATGTCAAATTACAAATAAAAAAAAAAGCAAAATAAATTGAAAACAAGAAATCCTTGTTTTCTTTTAGTGCCTTGGTAGACTTTTGTGGTCTGTGTAAAACTAATTTTTCTTTTCATTGCGATCCTGTGATAAAAACTTGAGATGACAACTAGTTAAGTAAGTGGAAATACCAAGGAAGGAAAATGCCCACTTTGTAGCAGGGCCTTTTTCTGCATAAACTTATTAGGCAGGAATGGTTAGATTTTTATTTGTGATTGATAAGGTACTGAAATGCCTTATTTCAGGGCAGTCCAGAACAATTTTTTTTTTTTTTTACTTAATGGCTATCCTTTTTATCTTTAATTTCTTCCTTTCTTTTGTGGGAGAAGGATAGAAATTAGACAGTTGTGCTTTTTTATATTTTTCTCTCTCTCTGTAAAAATATATGTACACAAAATAGAAATTTCTCAAAGAGACCTGCTCCCCTCTTTAATTGTCTTCGTATTTTAAAAGATTGATTTGAATTATTCTAGAGTGTATGAAATCTTCTTGCAAAGGAAGAGTACTATTTCCATTAAGTAAACCGTGTTTAGAAGTTGCTTACAGGGACATTTCAACACGCATGGCAAGGTACCATTTATATATGGGTATAAATGCAATGTATACATAAGGTAAAAAGGGATTAGGCACAGCAATTATTGCTGAAAGGAAGGCGAGGAATTTTTTTTTTTGGGAAGGAGAGAGACACACTGAAGGTTTATCTCATTCATAACTTGAAATGCTTTCTGACCATGGAGGTAAAATGTATCTGCCATGAAACTCAGCACGTACAGAAGCACAGAAAATACCGTGGTGGCTTCAAACTGTGCTCAAAGATAGAGCTCCCCCTGCATATCTTAACTTGGGCACTCCAAAGATTTTGAAGATATGCTCTCTCTGCATATCTTAACTTGGTCACTCCAAACTGTGCACGCTTAAAAAGTTACTTTTAATATATATTAAAGATACCATTCCCTTGATTAATGACCTTATGGTAAATGCCAAGAGCAAGAAGTATCTGGATTCTCTCTTGTTCCATCCAGGCAATTGAGACTGCCCTGGACTGTCTGAAGAGTGCCAACACGGAGCCCTATTACCGGAGGCAGGCGTGGGAGGTCATCAAGTGCTTCCTGGTGGCCATGATGAGCCTGGATGACAACAAGCATGCATTGTACCAGCTTCTTGCACATCCCAAGTATGACAATTCTTTAAATGTAAATGTGGATGTAAAATTTATGGTGTCTTTGGAACAACCTGGTATAGAGATGATGATTAGTCTGTGCAGTTCATGGGGTTTTTGCCTGCTGGTGAAAAGGAGTTTTGTTAGCAAGTTTTTTAATGCCAATGATATGTTAATGTTTCATGGTTTTAATTTTCTTCCCCTAATTACAGTCCAATGTATAATCTGTTATGTATGATCAATATGATTAATTGTAGTTTCATATATTTAAATAATTGGAATATTCTGGTGCTTAACTGTATTTTAAAGATTAATTTAGATTGTCACATTTTGTATGTACATCTAAGCTTTTACTAAAGTGAAAGAGAAAAATCAGTTTCATTTAGTGACTAAGCTATAGCATAGTCATACACATAACCTCTGTTTGTGTTGGTATGAGAGCTTTTTATTGCAGCTTTTCTTACTTCTTTTGCAATTTTAGTCATTGATAGTTAATGAGTTTATTGCTTTTAGACAACTTTAATGTCTTTGCCCAAAAAGTGTGGGCTGACTTTGACTCTTGGAATGTAGTAACTGTAGCTAAAGAGCATAGTAGCTTTCACTTGTTAGACTTGACATAAATATAGCTTTGCAATGAATAAGTTTTGTTGGGCAGTGATTTGATAAATAGTTTCAATCGTTCAAGATTAAAATCAAATGTCATTTTAAAATAAGGGAAAAATGTCAAAATATTGAAAATGACATTCTGTAATTGAGTTGCAGTGTGATGCTTGTGTAGCTATTATTGTGCATACGTGGCTTCTTCTGAACCACTGGCTTTAAATGCTCCTGATGAAATTGAGCTATCCATCATGCTGGAGACCAGTGGCTGACAAAATTAATATGGGCTGAGTGAACTGGTCTAGCTCTATCAAAATGAGGGGAAAACAGGAGGTGGAGAAAGAGTTAGATACCAAGAGCAAATTTTCCATCAAGCACCTGACGCTGGCTGTGATTGAGCTGTGGGTGCTGCAGTTTGGGTTCTGTTGAGCACAACAATGTTGTGTTTCAGCTTCACAGAGAAGTCCATCCCCAGCGTGATCATCTCTCACCGCTACAAGGCCCAGGACACCCCGGCTCGGAAGACGTTTGAGCAGGCCCTGACCGGGGCCTTCATGTCGGCCGTCATCAAGGACCTGCGGCCTAGCGCCCTGCCCTTCGTGGCCAGCCTCATCCGCCACTACACCATGGTGGCCGTGGCTCAGCAGTGCGGTGAGGGCAGGGGACACAGCTCCTGGGCCTCCCAGGAGGGGTGTGGAGAGCTTTGTGCTTTTACTGACAGCAGTTGTGCGGGAATATGGGACCCCTGAATAACGAATCAATTTGATTACGCAGGAATCTGTTTATTGGTTACATTACTCCATTCTTATGCATTTCTGTAAGTGTCGTTCACATGATCACTCATGACCTGATTGGACCCTCAGCATTGTCCACAGACCCTGCATGCACCTCTCAGGGAACCAGATTGGTTCTAGTCCAGGATGGTTCAGTCCCTCTTCATCTGCTTTCTTGCTGCCTTGTTATTCCTTCTTCCAACATCTTCTTTCCCAATTTAGCACTTCTTACATTCCTCAGGCCCTGATAAGGGTAACTGCACAGAACTTGGCTGGGGCCCCTCTGCCAGGATTCTCATGGCTTGCAACACAGTTGGTTTAAAAAAAGTAATAATATTGCAGTTGCTTCTGGGTAGCTGTGTGTGCCGGTTTTGGCCAAAATCTAGCAATATATCTTCTAGCAGAAAGTCAGGTCACGACCACCCTTCCCCCCACCAGGTTCGGGAAAAAAAACTATGCTGTTTTTTTTTTGTTTGGTGGCTGCATTATGTTTTAGTTCTTTGGAATGGTGGAAATTATTAAACGATTTTAAAAACCAGGCAATCACCTAATAATACTCTTTAAATGCTACAGCCAATGAAATAACTGCAGCATGGAACAGCTTACATAGTTCCAGAGGATTTTTTGTAACTCAATACTCACAGTGCTATTTGCAGATGATCTTTAATTGGGTTGTTTCCACTTGCAGTTTTGAAGGACCTTTAGAGGAACTAAGTGAATGTTGGAGCACTGCAGTGTCTTAAATCCACAAAGAAAACTTTTTGTTTGGGCTATGTGACAAGTAATTTGGGAAAAGACATACTATAAGCATATCACTCTTCATTGTCACATTAATGTAACTTGAATTTTTATGACTCTTCATTTTAATTAAATCTTCTAGCAGACAGTCTAGTGCATAGAAGAAAATATTCAAGTAGATGTAATCTTTTCTTCTTCTAGGCGTGAGGGATGCCTTACAATCCATTTATATGCAAATAGGAACAGGGCTTACTGATTTCGCCATCAGCTAGTCCAGGGAGTAGTAAAATCTAATTAAAAGACTATTCATATTGAAATATCCATTGTTTTATCTTTATTTCCCTTACCCCTCTTTTCTTCCCTGTTACAAATTGCAGGTCCTTTCTTGCTGCAGTGCTATCAGGTTGGGAGCCAGCCTAGCACAGCCATGTTTCACAGTGAAGAAAATGGGTCCAAAGGCATGGATCCCTTGGTGCTTATTGATGCCATAGCAATCTGCATGGCATATGAGGAGAAGGAGCTCTGCAAAATAGGAGAGGTGGCCCTAGCAGTGATATTCGATGTTGCAAGCATTATCTTGGGTTCAAAGGAAAGGGTAAGTTTTTAAAAATGTGTTTAAATGATCAAGTTTCAGCCAATGCAATTTTGCTTCTAAAATTTTGGAGGCTGCAACTAAGCTGAGAAAAGGAAACTGATCCATTTCTTTGTTTCCAGGCTTGTCAGCTTCCCTTGTTTTCGTACATCGTGGAGCGTTTATGTGCTTGCTGTTATGAACAAGCTTGGTATGCTAAACTAGGAGGTGTTGTGTCCATTAAATTTCTTATGGAACGCCTGCCACTGATTTGGGTCCTCCAGAACCAGCAGACTTTCCTGAAGGCACTTCTCTTTGTTATGATGGACCTAACTGGAGAGGTAGGTAATGAATGAATTTTAGCAGATAGTATGGGGGAAATTTCTGGCCTTAGATTCACACAGATTAAACTCTTAGTAATCTTGATTTTGCTGAACTTCAGAATGCATTGTACCTGTAAGAGTTAGTAGTGAATTCTAGTCGTTATAACTCAAACCAAGATCTGAAGTTAGGAATGAGGTCAGATTTTTCCACATAACTTTGCTGAAGTTTTATGGATTACACTTGCTGCTTTCGGAGTAGAAGCATGCAGACCACATGTAGATCACCAAAAACCACAGATTCACTGGCACCACAGAATCACTAAGCTTAGCTGGAAATGAAAATCACAGGATTTATCAAAATCACAGGGTTTATCAAACTCAAATTCTAAGTTTGTTGATGAGTAATGTGTAGATTTGTGATCTTTGTTCTGTACTTAGCTGATAAAAATAATCTCTGATGCCCCAGGTTTCCAATGGAGCGGTTGCTATGGCAAAGACCACATTAGAACAGCTCTTGATTAGATGTGCAACTCCTTTAAAAGATGAGGAAAAAACAGAAGAAATCCTTGCAGCACAGGAAAAGTCTTTCCATCATGTCACACACGACCTCGTTCGAGAAGTAACCTCTCCAAACTCCACTGTGAGAAAACAAGCCATGCATTCCTTGCAGGTGCTTGCACAGGTCACTGGCAAAAGTGTCACAGTCATCATGGAGCCACATAAAGAGGTAAGCAGAAATACTGACTGAACCTGAGCTTGAAGTTGCTTTCCAGTTTGGATTTGCAGAAATGCTTTTCTGAGTACTTTTTTCCATGCTAGTGAATTAAGTTCTTAGTGCTTTGATAGCATGTTTGTCATTTGCTAAGTTTTGTTGTTCTAAAATACACAATGGCTGGAGCCCTGTAGAGATTCATACAGGCTGTGCCTGACTCTTAGCCAGTATTTATAGTGTCTTCAGGTTGATTTAGTTCCTTAAATTATGGGCTGTTCATTCCTGCCACCAGTCAGACATAGGCTAGGCCATATAGGTTCTGCAATTTGATACTCAGTTTTATTATTCTCTAAATCTGTGGCATTATTGCTATGCCTTTCCCTATCCAGAAAGAGACTATAAAGTTCAAAGCTGGTTGAAATAACTTTTGGCTAGACATTCCTTAAAGCTGATATTGTTTAGTCTTTTGAAAGGTAATTGAATGTACATAAGCCTTAAGGGCCATGACAACATACCAGATTATACTGAGAAGCTCCCTAATTGATATCTTACTTTGCTAAAGCTGTTTAATGAGGAAAGTGAGAAGTTGGTGTAATGGAAAAAAGTTACATAAACTTTTTTGTTTTTCTGATGTTTTAGGAGCTTAAAATATTCTTGTTTCTTGACTGTTGGAAATGCTTCAGTCTATGAATTTCTTTGTTGTTCATAATGTTGTGTGAAGTTACTAAATATCATAGTTCTGTTCACAGAGAATATGTATTAATTACAGCTACTACACTGTTTTGCAAACTGACTGTGAATCAAAGTAATTCAGAGAATTACTTTTCCTCTGGCTTAATTATTATTTCTCAAGACTTATCTGGAGCCACAATAGCAAATGGATACAAACCTGCAGCCATGACTGATGGTGTCTTCTCAGTGGCTGGGTCTGTGGGTCATTTCAACAGACTGCTAATTCAGGAATCTGAATTACATCATGTAGGTTCTCCAGGACATGGTTCCTCCTAAGAAACATTTACTTCGGCACCAGCCTGCAAACGCCCAGATTGGCCTGATGGAGGGAAATACATTTTGCACAACCCTGCAGCCCCGGTTGTTCACAATGGATCTGAACGTTGTGGAGCACAAGGTTTTCTACACAGAGGTACTTTCTTTTTGTGTTCTTGTCTTTGAATGTAGATGCTTCTGTATGATGGTGTTAGTACTTTCATTGTAAAAATATATAATTTTCTTTGTGTGTTTTAAACTTTCACTGAAATGTAAGAATTTACTTTTTGAAGCATCAGGTGAAGTCTGCTTTGCCTACAGCGTAATAGCTCTGAGCTAAACAGAATATTCTAATCTGTGTGAAATATATGAAATGAGTTTTGGTGTTACAGTACTGGTCTAGTAGCCCTGACTTTCATATTTAGGTCTTATATTTTACACAGTATATCAGTTAAATAAATTGTTGCACCACCAAACATAGACAGTGTTGATTAAGGTTGCTGAGTCCCTAATAGTTTGAGTAAAATTGAATATAAAACCTGTGTGTAGATTTAACGTAGAGAAACTGTCTTGTCCCTTAATTTCCCAGCTGATTTGTCCAAACATAAGTTCAGAAGGTTTTTGATACCAACAGCAAATGCAGGTGGCAAGGCTCTCTACCTCCAACCGTGTATATGGGATATAATTGTCAATGCAGAAAATCCTCTGGTTTTGAGTTAAGACAAAAACAAAATTCTGTAGATGAAAAAATGGCTGTAAAGGTGGGAGCGAGATAGTGGTGTTTGAAATGTGAGTAGCAATATTAAATGATTGTTTATTTTGTTTCCTAGTTACTGAATTTGTGTGAGGCTGAAGATGCTGCCCTAATGAAACTACCTTGCTACAAAAGTCTTCCATCACTTGTACCTCTTCGAATTGCAGCCTTAAGTAAGTAAAACCTCCTAAACAAGATTTGATGCAGTGAAGTGTCCTTAAGTGAGCAATGGGCAGTCTGCTTCCTGAGATCAGCAGAAAACCTGAGCACTGGGAGACTGATGGCTGCTCTCCAGAGGTTACAGTTTCATGGAGAGAATAATGGGAAAGTACTGCTGCTTTCTTAATGACTAGAATTTAGTTTTCTGAAAGGAACCCAAAATATTTTAAGATTAATTATGTTATAAAGCATTAGGAAAACTATAGAATGTTAATAGAATTCCCATTCTTTTACTATTTTATGATGCCCTTTGCTTTTTGGCAATGCATACAGTGCTTTAGCTGTCTGCAATTTGAGATGACATAAAAAGGAACTATAGGAGAAGTGGTGTAGAATTAGGGTTTATTTTCTCCTCTCCTTTGAAATTGAGTTAACAAAGAGAACAAATTTACTTTGATATTTGCAGATGCTCTAGCTGCCTGCAATTACTTGCCTCAGTCAAGAGAGAAAATCATTGCTGCACTTTTCAAGGCACTGAATTCAACAAATAATGAGCTGCAGGAGGCAGGAGAAGCATGCATGAGAAAGGTGACTGTATTAAAACAACATTCCTTTTGAGGCTATTGTTCTCTCTGCTTTACTTTCTTGGTACAAAACTTCTTGGGAAAATTCTCAACAGGAAATATTGTTGCTCTGTTCAGTTTTTGTTAGTGATGCTGATAAAAGTTTGTGTCAGATGTGTTTGTTTGGGATTGTAACTTGGCCATAAAGAATTACCCAGGTTGCAGTTAAGTATTGTAAGCTCTTGGATAAGGACCATGGTAAATCTTTCAGTCTTTCTGTCCAGTCTTTCCCTCCTTCTGTTGGTCTGGTCTTTGTAAATGTGTCTTCTTTTCTAAATAGCACCAGTCCTTCCCAGCAGTCTTGCAGATGTGCAGGCCTGGCTTTATTATAAAAGCTCTTCCAATGTGTCATCTTTGTTCCTAAAAGAAGTGGTGGAGACCCCATAGTTGTTTTTGGAAAAGTAAAGTGCAGCAGAGTTAGACTCTGCATCACAGTGTGGTGGTTACCTTAAGGAACAGGGCCATGGCTGTTCTGTGTGAGGTCAGAATCAGTGTCCTGCCTGACACTGCCTTGTTTGTGCTGTGGATGCTACATTATCCTGTAAAAAAGCCAGAAGGACAGGGAAAGAATATTCCTGCATCGTGATTTGTTGTTCAGTAGCTGTGCCGAATTCTGATTCAGTGAGATTTTAATTCCATTCTTCTAAATGAAAAAAAAAGCTAATGAAATTGCTTACAGCCTCTTTGTAATGCTGTGTAGATGGGCTGACAGGGAGCAGGGAATGTCACTGCAGTGACACTGGTGGCTTGCTTTTGTTTGTGCCATTGACTGGCCAGAGGTCAGGTGTCTTTTCATGTCCCTCTGGTCATGAGAGGGAATGTATTTATTATTTGTGGCTTGTTAACAGCACAGTTGGGTTGGGAGGGAACAGGGAGAAAGTGAGGGGTGTTCTGACCTATACATCAGATTTGTCTGATTGTTTTTTTTCCTGTGATAAACTCATGCCCTCAGGATGTTTGGTTATGACAGGAAATATTCTCTCTGGCTGCTTGCAGACAGACTCTTTTGACCTTTTCTGTTGCTCAGGATGCTTGCAGATTGTAGCACACAAATTTGCTTCATTGCCTTCAGCCAGACTCACAGGCAGTCCTTAATATAGCAGGGTCTAAGAAGCTTGTCCACAGCTGTGTATTTAATTTATAGCTGTAGCAGTTTTTCAATCTGTCTGTAATTAAGATCTCCTACTTTATTATTTTATGGAATATACTACTGTGTGTCAGAAATACCTCAGTGCTTCCCAAACCCATCTTGTCACTGTTTATATTTCCAGCAATAGCTGTTTTTTGAACTGTTGCATTCTGAAAGAACACAATAAAAGGAGAAAAATGAAGTCAGCTGAGTCTATTTTAAGAAAAATCCTTGCACAAAAGTCACTCCCCTCTCCACCTGTATCCTAATCGTGCACTCTCTTGCAGTTCTTGGAAGGAGCTACCATAGAAGTTGATCAAATTCATACCCACATGAGGCCATTGCTGATGATGCTGGGAGACTATCGCAGTCTGACCCTCAATGTTGTGAATCGTCTGACATCAGTCACTAGACTTTTCCCAAACTCTTTCAATGATAAATTCTGTGATCAGATGATGGTAAGCCCATCCAAGTTTTTATTTTAGCTCTTCCAGAAGAAATTTTCCTCTAGCTACTATTTTTATTGGTGAAAAATCAAAGTAGTTGAGAAGTGACTCGACGTAAATGTTGAAAGTAAAAGATTTTTGTTTCACAATTAATAAAAAACCCTGATTTCTTTAAACATTTGAGTAAATTTCTGAAGGGCTTCTAAACCAAAAAATTAAGAGATTTTATTTTTTAGTGAAGACATAATTAATTATGCTAAGGTTTGCTTGGACAAATTT
Source organism: Monarcha castaneiventris obscurior (assembly GCA_026261815.1). Lineage (NCBI taxonomy): Eukaryota > Metazoa > Chordata > Aves > Passeriformes > Monarchidae > Monarcha > Monarcha castaneiventris. Next base: position 13,025,845 of record JAMPIT010000856.1, on the reverse strand, counting down.
ATCTTTAGCAAGGCACCACCAGCACCTTTAACAATTTCACTTCCCAATGCACTAAATCTGTTTTGGTGCTTTCTTGATTTATAAAATTTTGGAAGGTATTGCCCTGTTTATTTGCAATGTTTAAACTGAATATGTGATTTCTTTATCCTCTTGGCATGGATATTTAAATGCATACACATCAAGCAAGTCATCAAAGAAGTGTAAGACTATCAGCCTTAGGTTTTTTGTGTGTATATATATATATATATATATATATATATATATGTACTTATAATCCCTGCTTTCTTGAATATGGAGAGGACTTCTAGCAACAGTAAACTTTTCGACCTGAGGGAATGAAAATAACTAATAATTTTTCCCTATGTTTCCTTCAAAGAATTATTTCAACCTCCACATTTTCTCTTGTAGCTATGCCGAAATGGAACAGTCTAATTAGAAGAATAATACTAATTATCCTCTCTTTATAGCAACACCTGCGTAAATGGATGGAAGTTGTAGTTATTACACACAAAGGTGGACAACGGAGTGATGGAAATGTAAGTTAATGAATGCTTTTATGTGAGAAGAGAAGAAATAAGTAGTATTAATGTTTTGGAATTACAGAACTCGTTCAGTTGTAAATGCTGCCATAACTGATTACACACTGATGGTTTGTTACAAGCTAACAAACTTGTTGAATTGAGTACTGAATATTGAATCTTTGTTACAAGTCTTAGTAAGAAGAGCTTCTTATCTGCTGACAATGGTTATTTTAAAGTGTTCTAGGTTAGTGTGGGAACAGCTCAAGCATTTTTATTTCTTTTCCCCCTCAGGATTTTCTGCTTGGAAATCTCTTCTTCACTGGAATGGCTGATGAGCTCAGCAGCATAATCCCCCTTTTTTCATTAATATGTTTGATGTTCCTAACATAGCCTTTTGAAAATTATCCATAATGATAACATAATCCCAGTTAATTTAAAACTTAATTTATTAAAACCAAGCTCAATATTTACTAGTTGGGATCACATTAAAATCTCTCTCCCAGTGAAACTAATGGCCTCAGTGTTGAAGCATGGAAAGCTGATCAGTTGTCTTATAAATGGAAAGCTGTGCAGTGTAATGTCAATACTGTGTGCTCTTAGCAATACTGATGGGAATTCCTGCTTCAGTGCAGTTTCCTGTACATTACCAGAAGTTCCACAATTCTATTAATGGCTTACTAAATGCTTTTATTAAGTGTTGAGATTTATGATTGCATCTAAGAAAAAATGGGGGGATTTTATTATTATCTTTGTTTTTCAAATTAGAATGAAATTACCTTGGCTTTTTATTTCCCTCAAAGCATGGAAATGGCTTAATGGCTTTTCATTTCTCTTTCCTGTCATTGCAAAAAGAGCTTTTTAATCTGAATTTGGTCATTGCTTTGTATTAGACCTAGATATTCTCTAATGAAGTAGAATAAGATTTGTTTCTTATGTTTTAACTAAAACACTGTGCATTCTTCAGTTAACCACATTTTATTCATATCAGAGTGGTTCTAAGGCCTTCATATTCTTCTTTTGGGATTCACTTATCCTCAAATGTGATGATTACAGATATGTTGTGGATCTTTTTATAGTAATAGTCTTTTAAACCACAATGTGGCACCTCTAGAACAGTTTTTAGTTGTCCCTAAGTCATGTTTAGTTGGTAATTCCCCTGCTTTTAATGTTTTTTGTTGATGTTTTTTGTGTAATTATGTGTTTAGAGAGAGATATTGAGTGAGGGGTACACACCAGACACTTGAGAAAGAATCTACTGTCACGTCTTGAGGGAGGAGAGAAGTCTGGAAACATTTCAAGTAGAATTGTGTCAATGCAAAACTGATTGAATATTACTTTTCTGCTCCCTAGTTGTTGCTCCAAAGTTTCCTTAGAAATAAAATCTCTAGGGAACTGCAGGAGGACACAGGGAGCTTGGTCTTTGTACAGTTGCTGTGGCAAGCTGTGTTCTTGTGTCTGTATGTCCATTGTGCTGTTGGGTAATTGTATCTTCTAAACATAGAAAAACTGGGGTGGTGAAAGTGGTGGTCAGTTATTGTAGCTGGCATTTCACTTTCTCTCATTTCTTCATCATCCTTCCCTACCTCTGCTGGTGCTGTTACCACCTTTTCATCCTTTTCCAGCAGCACTGGGTGCAGGTGCCACGTGATGATGGTGTCAGGCAGTTCTCCAGCACAGTGCTGATAGAGGCTGCTCAGCAAGGCCTCTTAATGAATAGTTAAAAATTCTGTGGGGTGAGTTTTCATGTGTAAATGGTGGCTACAGACAAACTGAAAACTTAGAAATGCTACATAATAATTGATGACTGTTGTAAGGATCCACATTGATGCCAGAATAACTAAGCCTTGTTCACCTAAATAATTTGTGATAGTCATGCTGAGATCCTGAGCTGTGATCTGGCTGTTTAGAGAAATGAACAAATTAAAACATATTGTATTAAGTAGTGATTAAAATCTAATTCGTTGGTTCAGAGAGTAAAATCTTTGATTTAAATCCTTCTTGCTCTCTTCCCTGCCTCTCCAAGGAAAGGCATGGGATTTTGGGTCATGTCTGCTAATTGAAAGAATAAGTTTGGAGTAGATGGTTGCCTCCAGCTGTCCCTCTTGTGAGAGGTTGGAAATTTCCATGGTGGAAATTCTGCCTTATGGCCTAAGAGGACTTTATAGCTCTAGAGGATTCATAACTTGGTAGCTTAAATACTGAAAGTGGTTTTGTAATTGATGCTGGCAAATTGGTCTTCAAAGGTGCTAAAATAGTTTCCCTTGGCTTAATAATCTCTATTATCTTTTTATTCAGTATAAATATTTGAGAAGCTACATCTGATCAATGTAAAAGTAGAAAAAGGGTGCTTTTCATCCTGGTTCTTTGGAGGGCAATTCAGAGCACGTGAGATGCTCATAGTCTCCATTCTTTCTGTTTGGTCTGAGAAGGTAACTGTGCTGAAGTGAGACTGCAGCCTGAAGAATAGCATGTACTGATTTGTACATTTATTTGATATTTTTCTGGGCTTTTTCCTTTCATGCTGTGACTTCTGTTTTGGTCCAGCCTGCTGCAGAAGGGGTAGAGGTGAGAAACTCATTGGAGGCACCAGGAACTTTTTTTGTTGTCACGGTTTCTTTTTTTTTCCCGTTGTTGTTGTTTTGTTTGGTTTTATTTTAACTCATGGTTTGTTAGTTTTATTGTTGTGTTTTGGGCAGAGTGCATTGTGCCTTTGAGTGCAGTGCTGTGAATTGTCTTCTGTTTGACTGTGGCAGAGCTGTTTTGATCACGTTGCTGTTAAGGATGTTGAGCATGTTTGTACCAGGAAGAGCAGGATTTCAGTTTCTGTGGAGGCATAAATGGTTTCAAAAGGTTTTATGTATTCTCAGCCCCTCACTTCAGTCCGTGAGAGGAGTCTTGTGGGGTCTGTCTGGGCAGATCAGGTTAAAGGAGTGGAGCCTAATGCTTTGTGTTTAAATTCAGCTGAGAAAATGTAATGTGCTTATAAAATAATTTTGTGTACTGCACACTGGAACTTGGTTTTAGAGAGAGGTGAGGGTGGATGTGTTGTTTTGTTTTTTCCTTTCCCTCTTCTTACTGAAGGAAATCCACACTCCAGCTAACTAAAATACAGTCTCTATTTAAATCACACAATGAAAACAAAGTGTAGAATTATTTTTGACTCCTGGTGAACTTAATATCTAGTGGGAGAACAGAGCTGGCTTTGAGTAACCAGCTGTTTGCAAGATAGACTGAACAGTGCTGTGAGAAAGCTGTTTGTCTCTTTCTTCATGTGAAATCTGGGTTGTGGGGTATACATGAGAAATGTTTTAGGGGGGAAGGTCTGGCTGTTTGATGTGTGAGCCACTTGGTGTAGAGCAGTGAGCACTCCTGACTCCCCCATCAGCACTATCATTACAGTGTTTAGCTCTTACCTGTAAAACACCACTCTACTGGCAAAGAAATTAACATTTAAACCATGATATTACCAGAGGGGGAAGGGCAGACTTCCACAAGTGCACTTTTTTCATGCATTATGGTAAGTAGATGCTGTGTATGTGTTAACCCCTTGCATTTGGCTGCTGGCTGTGCTAATATGGAGAGGATAAAACAAATAATCTTAACAGTGATACTGTTTCTATACATTATAGCCAGTAGCATTTATTTAACATTTAATATGTGTTTCTTTTTACCTGTAGGAAATGAAGATTTGTTCAGCAATTATAAATTTATTCCATCTGATCCCAGCTGCCCCACAGACTCTGGTTAAACCTCTCCTGGAAGTTGTTATGAAAACAGAACGAGCAATGTTAATTGAGGTAAAAGTGGAAGTTAGCATTGCTGAGCTTTTTGCTTTATAGTCTTCTTAAACATTAGTTTATAATAATTATCCTATTTTAAATATGGTATGAGAACATTTGATGTAATATGCTCTTCAAGCCTTTAGGAGGTAACATTTGTCTTACACCCTGAGGAGTGAAGTTTTGAAAGTGTCAATAAATTCTCATCATGCAAGTTCTGAACATTTTGTATCTGCATAAATGCCAAGTCAAATGTATTTTTCTGAGTGGTAGTAAATAAGTATAAAATACTCTATACTCTGCATTTTCAGTCTAAGGTTTATGAATTTTTCAGGCTGGCAGTCCATTCAGGGAACCACTGATAAAGTTTTTGACACGTCATCCATCCCAGACTGTGGAGCTGTTCATGATGGAAGCCACTTTAAATGATCCACAGTGGAGCAGAATGTTTATGGTAAGCTGTGTGGGGAGGGGAGCAGGAAAAACCCTCAACTCGACAAATCTGATGAGCAAAAAGGTTTCATCTTTTGCATCTTTTTTTTCCTGTATGACCTTGTAGTCCTTTATCATGGTTTTACTCTTGGCTGCAGGGTTCCTGTTCTTGATTTTGTATTTATTTGTCCTGAAGTGTTGATTTTATACCTTCCCAGATCATGTAAGGCTATTACTGAAGTGTAGATGTTATTTTTATATACATGAAATACAACCTCTGCAACTTTAGTGCGGAATATAAAAGCTACAGGATGATATAACTGCCTGATATTTTGGCTTTTAAAGGTTATTAAAATTATTTCTTCCCCTGTTTGCAGAGTTTCTTGAAACATAAAGATGCCAAACCTCTGCGGGATGTACTGGCAGCTAATCCCAACCGATTTATCACCCTGCTGCTGCCCGTGGGCACCCAGGCAGCCGTGAGGCCTGGCTCCCCCAGCACCACCACAATGCGTCTGGATCTGCAGTTCCAGGCTATCAAGGTACTCATTTATCCTTGCTTGTCTCTGCACTGGGTGGTTAAAACCTCTTCAGCTGCAAGCTTCTTACATCCAGGCTTTCAGTGTGTGTGTGTGTGTGTATATTTCATACAAAAGCTCATAGAAAACCACTTGTAAAAGTGTGGAGTATTTGTAGTCAGACTTGCTCTGAGAAGGGAAGAGAGACTCAAATTAACTGTACTTTCTTTGTTAAGTTGGATACAAGAGGAAAGCATGACAACAGAAACAGAAATTTATTTTATTTTAATCTAAACTAATTTGTATTTCACTCTTTTGTTTTGCTGTTGAATATTTTAGTACCCTTAATTGACCTTAAACAAGTGCTTGTATATCATTGTTTCTCCTGACAGATCTCTTGCGTCTTGACTGTGCATTTGTCTTGTTTTGTTTTGGACAGATCATAAGTATTATTGTTAAGAATGATGAATGTTGGTTAGCAAATCAGCACTCCTTGGTGAATCAGCTGAAACGTGTATGGGTGAGTGAAGCTTTTCAGGAGAGACATAGGAAGGAAAATATGGCTGCAACAAACTGGAAAGAGCCCAAGCTGTTGGCCTATTGCCTACTGAATTACTGCAAGTACGTAAAAATCTTTTATCTCCTAGACCCTGCATGCATTTTTTAAAAAATTTTAATTTTGAAAATACTGTAAAGGTATATGGGGCTACTAAAAGTGGTTTGCAGTTATTGAAGAGAAAGTGTAATATATTTCATAATACTGCCATTAGCTCTAAAACCATGCCTGTGGTACTGGGTGCTCTTGCTTCTTTGCTCCTTTAAAAGATTAGTTTCATCAGCATGGTAATTTGTGTATTTTTTTCACAGAAGCTTTGTATTTTATGTGTTTTCACAGAAGGAATTATGGTGATATAGAGTTACTCTTCCAGTTGCTCCGAGCTTTTACGGGTCGATTTCTCTGCAATATGACTTTCTTAAAGGAATACATGGAAGAAGAGATCCCCAAAAACTACAGTATTCCCCAAAAACGGGCTTTGTTCTTCCGGTTTGTAGACTTGAATGACCCAAACTTTGGAGATGAGCTCAAAGCCAAGGTAACTAAAGCAATTAAATCAAAGAAGCCTGGTATTTAGGTTTAATTTTCTTCTTGGGAACGAGGGCAACAAAACTCCCTTACTTAAATGTCAACGAGTTTGATAATTGGCAGAGTCATTTAGGTGAAAATATCATACCTGAAGAAGAGCAATAATAAACAGAGACAGCAATTCATCTTGCTTTCAATGCTGACTGCTTTAGTTTACACTTTCTAAGAATCTTTGCCCTTGGAAGGAAGGAAGAGGGGAAAAAATCATCCCTGTGTGTCTTTTTCTTGGGGTTTTATTTATAGTTTCCTTTTGTAACTGTGTCCAGCAGGCAGGTTTGCATGTGGCAGTATTGAATATTGGCTGCCATTAGAAGAATGGGACAGTAAAGTAAAACTTCTTCTGTTTTTACTCTGTAGGTGCTGCAGCATATCCTGAATCCTGCTTTCTTGTACAGTTTTGAAAAAGGAGAAGGTGAACAGCTCTTAGGTCCCCCAAACCCAGAAGGAGATAATCCAGAAAGCATCACTAGTGTTTTTATAACAAAGGTAACAATCTTTGTTTACACTGAAGTATTTGAAAATTAAAACAAAAAGTTCTTCCTCTCATTTGACTTTCCATTCTGATTAGATTTTTCTCTTCTGCATATTATGGTCTGTTACATCAAATTGCTTCATGATGTTGAATGTGAGATCAATTGGTGATCAGTAGGACTGGACTACAATTTTCAGTTTATGCTGTTTTCAGAACTGGAATATGTCTTTAGAAATGGGCCTTACTTGGCTGTAATCCCAGTCTTTTTTATAAGGAAAGCTTTCCATGAGCCAACTTCAATGTCTTTCTAATTCACTGCTATTTCATGGAACCAGTCAGCAGTTATAAAACACATGTTGTTGAAGATGAGGGTTGGGGATTTTGATTTATTTGTTTTTATAGGTTAGCACTTAGAGAGTTCCCAGATGTGCTCATTATTTAGAAGTTCACAGTTCAGGAGGTGGTTTTGTGGGTACTAAACTGAGTCAAGAAAGTAATTACAGGTTTTTTAGTCTTCTTAAAAACCGCTCAAAAAGTGAAAATTTGAGACTTTGCCTTTATAATAATAAAAGTTGTCTTTCTTTTTTTTGTCAACTTCATTCTCTCCTCTTTGATCGTGCCTGGTACTAGGTACTTGATCCAGAAAAACAGGCAGATATGCTGGATTCTCTGAGGATCTATCTCCTGCAGTTTGCCACGCTGCTGGTGGAGCATGCCCCCCATCACATCCACGACAACAACAAGAACAGGAACAGCAAACTGCGGCGCCTCATGACCTTTGCCTGGCCTTGCCTCCTGTCCAAGGCCTGTGTGGACCCAGCCTGCAAGTACAGTGGCCACCTGCTCTTGGCACATATCATTGCCAAGTTTGCCATTCACAAGAAGATTGTTCTGCAGGTATCCACCCTGGGGTTGTGTTAAGTTCCCTGGTGTGCCTTCTTTTATTTTAAAATTCAGAGTAGAAGCTTCACGGTGGTTTTGAATATTGAGTGTGGTTCAAACACCACAAACAAATGGAGAAGCAGCAGGCCAAATGTTTAATACAAATTTACTTGGGAATAGGAGAGTGTAGAAAGAATTGTGAAGACAAATGAAAGCAGGAAGGGTAAGAGGTACAAGTAGACCTTTTGGTTGAATTAACAAAATTGGGAGTGTTTCTTCATTTAAGAGACAGACACTTCAGTTGAGACACAATGTGGGGACCAAGGGAAAACTTTGGATTGCACAGTGGAGAGGGAGGAAGAAAAAGGAATGTAAAGGAAGCAGAAATACATGCTCTGTGCTTCTGCTGATGATGTATCATGATATTTTTAACGAATTATGGGCCCTTAGAGAAAAACTTTTTTAGAAAACATACATTGTAGTTTTCCTGCTAGTGAATTAACAATGCTTTGTTTTTGTAAATACTTATGGTATTAATGTTGATGAGAAACGTTGCTGTTCAGGTTTTCCACAGCCTTCTCAAAGCTCATGCAATGGAGGCCCGGGCCATTGTCAGGCAGGCCATGGCTATCCTGACCCCAGCAGTTCCTGCTCGGATGGAGGATGGACACCAGATGCTCACTCACTGGACACGGAAAATTATTGTGGAAGAGGGTCATACAGTGCCCCAACTAGTACATATTTTGCACTTGATAGTGCAACATTTCAAGGTACTTGTGCTGTTATTCTGGTACTCACTGGATCTCCTGTATCAAGGAAGTAAACAGAAGTTTGATTAGAAAAGCAGCATAATCTGATTTATATGGTTTAGCTTCAAAATGCATCATTTGTCTGTAAAGATACTTAGCTATAACTGAATACAACTATTTAATAGAAAATAGTTTATTAAGCTCTATCATGATTGAAGTTAGAACTCCAAATGTCAGGTTAGAGTCTTCAGGATGAATTCATTGCACATGCATCAGCAGTGTTCTTTAATAGGTCTGTGAAGATTCTCTAAGAGTTCTCTAAAAAAGTGCAGAACCATATTCTTTGCCATCCTCCAGTAATCCTTGTTTGTTTCACGTTATGTATTCTGTGGGGTTAACTAGATAACTATTGTCTCCAGCTAATGTATGTTGGGAAACATTAAACAAATGGGGAATGGTGCAGAATGTTAACACAGGAACATTTTTGAAAACACGTATTAAAATGCAATCCAAAGGGACAGCTAATACACATTTTCAGGAACTGATGCCTCAACAGTTTTTGAAAGAATATCTGAGTGTGTTAAAATGTGAGTTGAATGTCTTTAAAAGGCTTGGAAAAAATTGGTGTGATTGGTCCTCAATAAAAGTCATGACTCTTAAAAAGAACATGTTCATTTGGGTGGATGAAATCAGTAGTCACTACTGAAAGTTGTAGCCAAAATAGTGTTTTCAACCCACCAGTTACTTTTCCATGTCACAAAATTTGAAGTGGTACAGGTTTAGCAAACTTTGGGATAGATGACTGTTTCACAGTTTTGCTTTATTTCAACTTTGTAGGTTTTGTGTAGAATTTTATTTGTTAATGACTAACATTTCTGTGAAACCATTTTTTCAGGTTTATTATCCTGTGAGACATCACTTGGTTCAGCATATGGTTAGTGCCATGCAGAGACTGGGCTTCACTCCCAGTGTTACAATAGAGCAGAGAAAATTAGCTGTGGATCTTGCTGAAGTTGTTATTAAATGGGAATTGCAAAGAATTAAAGACCAGCAGGTAGGAAATCAAAATAAATGGGTAAAGATTGAGCTGTTCCATGGTTGAGTGTAGGTTTTTTTTAACATGCTCATTGCTGATATTTCAGCCAGATTCAGATATGGACTCAAGTGCAAGTGGAGAAGGAGCAAGTTCTGCCTCATCTGCTGTTAAAAGAGGATTGTCTGTGGATTCTGGCCAGGAAGTAAAACGATTCAGGACAGCTACAGGAGCAATAAGTGCTGTAAGAAAAAATCAGGGTTTATTCAGAAACTCTAAGTAGTGTCGTGTAATAGTTTTTTCCACATAACTCAAAACTCCTTAAACTGAAGGTTTTAGCTTTAGAAAATATTTAAAATCTGTTCTTGTTATTTTCCTCCTTCAGTCTTGCTGATGGCTTTTGTGTTTTGTGTGCATGCAGGTGTTTGGACGGAGCCAGTCCTTGCCAGGAGCTGATGCCCTCCTTGCCAAGCCCATTGACAAGCAGCACACAGACACCGTTGTGAATTTCCTGATTAGAATTGCTTGCCAGGTAGTGAGGTTATTCTGATATGCAAATACCAGCGTGGCATTAGCAGCCAAACCCACAAACCCCTCTTGTCACACAGGTCCTTTTAGGCTTGGATGATTCTAATGTTTCTGTACTTTGTTTTCATGATTAATTTACATTGATGCTGCTCAGTTTACTTGTTCTATTGCCTAGGTTAAATGACAAGAATACTTTATCCCAAAATATTTAAGAGAGTTTTATAGGGAATGATTGTATCTAGGGGTAATGATTGTAGATGTATTTTCAAATTCCAATATATGGAATTAGTTTCCTGCAGCATGTAGAACTAAAGCTTTTTACCAAATTTTGAGGAAATTAACTTTTCTAGAATGGGGAAAATTATCTGGGTGTACCTCAAGGTTGACAAATTTTATGGCTTCTGCTCCTGCAGCAGACTCAGCTGGTAAGTAGCATGGGGTTTTGTACACCACAGTCCATTGCACAAAGTAGATGTGCTCTTAAGTATAAAGATGAATTGAGTGAAGAGCTGCATATGTTTATGGATACCTTGCAAACAGTAAAGATTAACCATCTTTAGTATGTTCAGAGTTGTAGTAATAAAGGATGGGATGAAACTTTTTTTTAAGTACACCTTTGATGGGTGATTTGGGTTAATTAGCAAGCAATTTAGACAGCAGTTCTGGTGTTTACTATTAGTTGGCAGCTTTTGATGCATTAAATACTGGACTGATAAAACTACTTAAGCTCATCCATTTCAGAAATAAGGAATTCTATGCTTGCATGGAATGCATAATAAATTAATTAGTTGGTTCCAAAAGGGAGTCATTTTGGTAACTTTGATTAATTGCCAGGTAAATGACAACTCCAACACTGCTGGCTCCCCTGGGGAGTTGCTGTCTCGCCGCTGTGTCAACCTCCTGAAAACAGCTTTGAGGCCAGACATGTGGCCCAAGTCAGAGCTGAAGCTGCAGTGGTTTGATAAGCTGCTCATGACTGTGGTAGGTAACTTTAGTCCTGTAGGTCTTTAGGTTTCCCTGGCATGTGAGATGATTGGATACTAGTGATATCTGGATATAGATTTGTACAGTACTAATCTTTTCTTCTTCGTAGTGAAATAAATAACTTGTTAAGTGTGTCAATTGCATCAGTGGTTATAATTTGTAGAGCTGCAGTACTTACTGGTTGGTGTGGGTTTTTTTTTTATTTTTGGGTTTTTTTTCCTTAGTAGGAAGTTTTACAGATTTGATTTTATTGATGCCTAGTTTTTTGACTACATTATGGAAGTGTGAAGTTCACTGAAAGGCAAGCTCCCTGTAAGAGATGGTACAACACTTTATATATCATCTATGTCCTCTCTTCTGTTGTTTATACTATAACTTATCATAAAATACACTGGTTTAGCTCTTCACTGATGGCCTGTCTTTGAAAGGTGTTGACAAAGAAATAAAACATCATCCCCTCTTGAAAGCATTTCTAACCAGCAAGGTTGCAGACTGATTTCAAGCCCTAGGATCACAAAAAAACACCAGAAGGAACATACCTGTACCTGCTTAACTAACACTGTTGTGGTTAAAGACTCTATAGTTGCCTGAATTTTTAGAGTTTTATGGTGCATGACTTATTTCAAAGATTGACCTGGAACACCACTGCTGTAGAAACCCCAATCTTAACAGGTTTTAACAGATTTGATCTGAATTCAGTAATCTGTGTAATTCTTGTCCCGTACTCACTGGGTTTTTGTGTGTTTTCTCTTTAGGAACAGCCCAATCAGGCCAACTTTGCCAACATTTGCACTGGCTTAGAGGTGTTGAGTTTCCTGTTGACTGTGCTGCAGCCCCCTGCTATCCTGAGCAGCTTCAAGCCCCTACAACGAGGGGTAGCAGCCTGTATGACCTGTGGGAACACCAAGGTTTTGAGAGCTGTCCACAGTTTGCTGTCTCGTTTGATGGGCATTTTCCCCACAGAACCAAGTGAGTGCTGCTTTCTTCCTCCTTTTATCCTTTATTGCTGCATGACTTAAGTGGTTGAGGGTGGGATGAAGGCACTCTTTGGAATGTGCTAATATTCTGTTTTATGATTCCTGTGTTTAATAGTCCATTTTAGCTTGCACTTTCAACCTCTGATTAAAAAAGGAAAAGCTGAAATAAGTAAATCATGTGGAATACATCATTATCCATTGACATAAAAACTTAATAACCTGTGGCTGTCATAACTTTAGTTCAAGAAATGCATGCTATAAATTTAATGTATTTTTGCAATTAAATTTTTCAGCTTCAGAAGTGCAATTTTTTAGTTGTTAAGCTTTGCTGTTTTGCTGAAACAAGGAAGGGAGATAAAGTGTAAAAAAAGAAAGGGAATAGGTAATATGCTGTGTCTTAATAGAAGCTGATTTAGATAATCTTTTCTTGGGAAAAAGCAAGTCAGTAATGCAAGACTGCTCATCAAATTGAGTTATTCAGAAGAAGTGATACACTATTATAAAAGGCATACTGGTACAATAAAGAGGTTTATGGAAGTGAGGGATCTGCCTGTGCTACATTAGTTTGTTGGCAGGATAAGTCTGGTGCTGTTTTAGTGACTGTATATTCACAGTGTCACTGTTCTTTGCCTGTTCTGTGGATAATGTTACCAAAAGTAAACACACCTCTGAACTCTGCAGGTACCTCAAGTGTAGCATCCAAGTATGAAGAGCTGGAGTGCCTTTATGCTGCAGTTGGGAAGGTTATCTATGAAGGACTGACCAATTATGAAAAAGCCACCAATGCCAACCCTTCCCAGCTCTTTGGTACGTGTCCCACATCCCTGGCAGCTCTGTGGGAATGCCCCTGAGTGAGAGATGCCTTTGTCACCAGCTTCCCTTTCCCGTAAGGAAATGGCAAATCTGATCTAGTGCAGAGGGAGCTGTGGGAAGTGTTTCAAGCTGACTTGTGAGATGAGCTTGGGATGTCATATTTGTGAAGAAAGGGAATGGAGGGGGGTTCATTGTGTTCTGTCTTCTCCCTGAGGTGACTTGGGAGCAACTACTGGAGCTGGGGAGGTGCAGATCTGCTGGGCTGGGAGCCTTTTGTATTCAAAGTGCATAGGAAAAAGCTACAGTATTGACAATAGCCAAAAAATAAAGTATAAGTTACAGGAAGCTTCTTACATGGGAAAAACCAAATCCTGCGGGTCCTCTGAGATACAACAGAATAATTCAAGGAATCTGTGTAGAGAGTCTTATGTGTTCCTGCCTTTCTTTTTAAATGTAAGCCTTATTTATTAGCTGATTTAGGTAGTGTATTAGGATTTATGTATTTATAGATCTTCAATTCTCAGTAATCAAGAAATTACAAAAGTACTGTTTTTTTCTTGAGTGACACAATCTGAATTTTTAGCATAGACCATTCTGAAGAGCTGAAATGTTTTTCTTTTCTTGTTTTTTGTACTTACTGAACTGCTAGGGAACTCAGCTACATAATAGAATGACAAAGATGTATTGGAATAATAGAGTTTGGGCCAGAACTGGTTGTGTTGGTAACACAGACCTGAAATTGTACAATGTTGGAAAACCTGCTGATTTAAATGGCAAATGTCCTTCACTATTCTGTTCTGTGAGCTGTGTAGATGGTTGTAATTTCACCTTGGGAATTGCCTATTTGTCAGATGTCAGGACGTGCTTTACATCAAACTAACCATGAAAGATGTTTCTTACATTTTGTCCAGAGCTCCCTTAAAAGCAGCAACACAATCAAGCTGTCAGGAGGTGCATTTTGTAGTAGTTCTGTGGCTCAGAGGCTGAACTTTGTGGGCCAAATTTTGTGCCCATCTGAGCATAAAAAGAAATCAAAACTTTGGCAGGAGCCATTCAATGACCAGAGCATGCTTCTGTAGATGTGCTATGTTAGTATGTTGAATTAGAAAGTTGCAGTAGGGTTTTATTTCAGTGGGTATAATTTTACAGGATGTGTGTGCCTTTTTTGAAAGAGTGAAGTAGTCAACTTAGTTAACTTCTTCAATCTGCAGAAACTGATTTATGAAACTTTATAAATTTTCTACATTAGAAAACCAAAATTATAATTTTTAACTTTATTTTATTTTTAATTACTAAACCCAGGCCTAGTCATCTAAGAGTTTGTCTACTTCTTGCTGCTAAAACAGATGTGCAACATCAGGAGTAGTTACATTTTTTTCATGGCCTTGGGGAAATATTTGCTCTCAATTCCTCCCTTCCTGTCCTCCCTTTTCCCCCTTGCTCTTCATCACACACTTTTATGTACAAAACTCTGAAATATTTTGGTAAGTGCAAAAGTAACTTTTAGACTTAGTCTGAGGAATAAAGTTGAGACTGAAATTTTTCTTCAAATCTCTCCAGATTTCTAATGTTTGTAACTTGGATAGTCCCATCCTTCTTTCATGGCATCCATACCTTACTCAGGTCATGCCCAAGAGAAGTTTTGCTTCCTGAAGTCTTGTTTTTATTTCTAGGGACTCTGATGATTCTGAAATCTGCGTGCAGCAACAACCCCAGCTACATTGACAGGCTGATCTCAGTTTTCATGAGGTCCCTGCAGAAGATGGTCAGGGAGCACCTGAACCCACAGGCCACAGCAGGAACAGCAGAAGCAAATACAGGTATTACATTATACAGTCTGTTAATGACTGCAAGTGTTATAAGGTATTAAAATATTTTCTTTCTGAAGGGATTCAGATGTCTTTGAAGAGTTTGTGTGTGTTGTTAATTGTTGAAAAATGCTTGGGCCTTAATGAGTGGTGTTACTGAAGTATTGAGAGCTAAAAATGCACTTAGTAGTTGCAGTTACCTGCTTAATATATGAGTTTCAGAGTATTTGTTGAGCTGCAGCATACACAGAAATAGTGAAATTCTTCCAGGCTTTATAGTGTTGAGGGGAGACAGGCTGAATTTTTTTGATTGCTCTGTGCTTCCTTTTTTTGCTCCTTCCTATTTTACAATATTGAAACAACTATGAATTATCTTGTTGGAGCTGATGCTTTAGTTTTTATCTTAAAATAGCATCTTTTTCAGTCTGTATAATTCTGTCTGTTGTCAAATGAATTAGGTCATGAGTCATTGAAAAAATCAGATGTTCTTGTAGAAGAAAATTCAGTGCTAGTAAAGGGCCTTGTAATTTACTAATGAATAAGCTACTGAAGAAAACACTTTGAAAGAATTGCTGCTGTTAGATTCCCAGCCCATACTTTAATTAGGTAAATGAGAACCTTGTAAATTTTATTAACACTGAGAAACAATTGGAAAATTATTAAACTTGACAGATAAGCAAATCAGGAAATTAGCTGCACCACAGACAATTTCTTTCACAAAGTTAATTGTAGTTTTTCAGTATTAGGGGTCCATAATATCTTTTACTAAATATTTGCAGAAAGGAAAAACAGACTTGCCTTTAGGATTTTTGAATGGATTGGGTTTTGAAAGGAGTCATAAAATCATAGAATGGTTTGGGTTAGAAGGAACCTTAAAGATCATCTGATTCCAGCCCCCTGCCATGGGCAGGGACACCTTCCACTAGACAGTTGTAAAGCCCCATCCAACCTGGCCTTGGATTCTGTCTTAGTTCTTTAGGAATGTAAAGCAGTAATTCTGAACTCATTATTTCTGGGGATGTATTTCCAGGCAATAGGTGGTGATGCTGATATTTTTAAAATTACAGCATCTTATCTGGATTTTTTTTTTTCCTAGGTGTTTCAGAGGTGTGTACACAACTCTAATCCTTTTTTTTTTTTGCATCCATAGCAGGTACAAGTGAACTGGTAATGCTGAGTCTGGATCTTGTGAAAACTCGCCTGGCTGTGATGAGCATGGAAATGAGGAAAAATTTTATACAAGCTATTCTAACATCACTCATTGAAAAATCCACTGATGCCAAAATTCTTCGTGCAGTGGTAAAAATAGTGGAGGAGTGGGTGAAAAACAATTCCCCCATGGCAGCTAATCAGGTAAATTGAGGAGATAAAGTCATCATTGCTCTCAAATAACTCTGAGCCACTATTATTCATCAGTTTTGACAATGAAGTTTGTAATGATATGTTATATATGTTTAGATGCCCTTGATGATGTTTAGACTGTTTTCATCCCCTGTGAAAATAGCTGCAGCTATAGATGCTTGGCATTTTATAGGCCTATGTTTGGTGTTTTATCTCAAATGCTGTTTTGTGAAGAACTTCCTTTAATGTAAAGTTTTAAAATATGCTTCACATTAACCTGGGTAGAGAAATTCTTCAGGAGAAAGATGACTAATGCTGATATAAATTGTGTTACACTGTAGCATTTTGTGGCCTCCTCAATCTGCCACATTTCTATTAAGAGTTGAGTACTTGCAGTCTAGTGCTGTACAAAAGGACCTACATTTTTATAATATACACTAGAATTTTGTAATTGCTGAGCAGTTTAAGCCTATTTTTAATCACAATTTTAAAATTCTCCAGCATATATTAGAAGGATAAATGCTTGAGTTATTTTTCTTTTTTTAAGAGCTGTGACCTCCCAAACTATTTTTCAGTACTTTAGAAGTGAAAGAGTCATGTAAAGGATGGCTGAGTTGTAGTCTGAATGTGCTAGTTCTCGGCATGTTTTAAGAAGAATTGACAAAATTAATCATGTCTTCTTTTCCCACAGACACCTACTCTCCGGGAGAAGTCCATTCTGCTGGTGAAAATGATGACTTACATTGAAAAGCGTTTTCCAGAAGACCTTGAATTAAATGCTCAGTTCTTAGACCTTGTTAACTATGTCTATAGGTAATTATAGCAATTAATCATTTACTGCAGCTTATTGGTTCATAATTTGTACCATATATGAACTTTATAACATGTCATCAATCTTCTTAGGTCTGGAATAAGGGATATTTTTATGTATTTTTCTTTTCTAAAATGTAAAATCAATTCACTTCACTGAGACCACAGTACATATTTATGGAAGGCAATTCGAAAACAGAAGTTCCTTAGACAGGATTTTTACTTTTGGCACTAACAAAATATCTCCAGCACCCCAGCTTCATCCTGTCCCAAGATACCAAGGCTTTCTTGTAGCTGACTGTATTCTCAACATTGTGGTCACAGATGAATTCTGTCTCTTCACATCCACAAGATATAAAGTTTTATTTTTTTTTCTTGAAACTTTATTGTAATTTAGACTTTCAGGAGAGTTACTTTGCTAGGTAGACTTGAATATTTTGAAACACAATGAAATAATTAGAATGCCAGGTATTTAATGGTGTGCTGCTGCTTCACTTTATTTTACAGTCAGTTTGCTGCTCTACTCTGCTGCTTCCCTGTGCAAAGCCTTCATTTGCACTGGTGCTCAGAAGCTTTTATCAGTCAATAACATTTGTAATTTCAAACACCATACATATATGTATGGCTCAGTGATAAGACCTTATCCTGGAAGAGGATTTCTGATAGTTCTGGGGCAGTTTTACATCAAGCAGCAATATTTTCCTTGCTGTTTCTCTCAAGAACTGCACCTGGCTGTTTGCCACATGAGGGCTTTTACTGAGTGTCACCTCTTTGGGTTTTTGCTATGTCATATAAAACCTAGGAGTCTTCTCTTTCTAATAGTTCTGTTATTTCATCTTTATTCATTTTAGGGATGAGAATCTTTCTGGAAGTGAACTTACAGCTAAACTAGAGCCAGCATTTCTCTCTGGTTTGCGCTGTGCCCAGCCACTCATCCGAGCCAAATTCTTTGAGGTCTTTGACAATTCCATGAAACGTCGTGTGTATGAGCGCCTGCTTTATGTGACCTGTTCCCAAAACTGGGAAGCAATGGGAAACCACTTCTGGATAAAGCAGTGCATCGAGGTAGGGTAACTATTTGTATCAGAAGTGCAATTAGAAATATGTTTTATTCCTCGTTTTTCTTGGCTGGCTGTAAAAGCATTAGTGATGTGTGTATTGTCCTTCTCAAAGCTGAAAATACCAAGTCTGCTGCCTCAGCTCCTGTGGTGCTTAAAAATATATACAGTGTCTAAACAGTGAAATGCTGATGCTTGGAAAGTGGCTTTAATATAAGTGTTTAAAATCTATTTTCTCTGCCAGAAGCTTAATGACCAGGTTAATACTTCTTAAGGAAAATAGTCTCACAATTGATAATGAATGTAAAAAACCCCCAAGAATTGTTATAGGACAAGGTTTGAGGAAAACTGTTAAGCTGGAATGTCTCCTTTAGCAGTATGGCAGCTGTTAGGTGGGATTGCATTGAAATGAAATTGCATCTTTGCTTGGTTTATTTAAAATAAAATGGGACAAAACCTTTTATTTTAACAATTTGCATATTAAAGCATGAATTTAAGGTGACTGTGAACATCTTTTTTAGGGTAACAGAGTCTGTATTTATTAGCAGATTGAGGGCACTAAATACATGTGTTAAAAAGTACAAAATACAGACTTTAGGCCCAGGAGATTCTATTAATAAAGGTGATAGGCCTTAAACTTACTATTGCAACTTTTCCCTTGTTTGTAAGTATTAAACCATAGTGCTGTTTTCTTTGAAGTACTGCAGTAAGATGCATGTTCAAAAGCTCTCATCCCTTTTGCACGTGGTAGCTGCTGCTGGCAGTGTGTGAGAGGAACACCACGATTGGCACGAGCTGCCAGGGGGCCATGCTGCCCTCCATCACCAACGTCATCAACCTGGCTGACAGCCACGACAGGGCAGCCTTTGCCATGGTCACTCACGTCAAGCAAGAGCCTCGGGAAAGGGAGAACAGCGAATCCAAGGAGGAGGTAACTGACAGAAAACACTGTGGTGATGCCTTCTCCAGCCACCTAGGAGCAGAGACTAGACAGGAGTAAGGGAATAAAGGTAGGTGTTTATTTGAAGGCCTTCAAGGTACACCCTGGGGGAGCCAGAGGCTGCTTCCAAAAATGGACCCCAAGATGGACCCCAGGTCATGAGTTCTTCACACTTTTATAGGTTTGGTTCATTTGCATACCACGGTTAATTCTCCAATTAATGCCCCAGTTTAATGATGTAATTCCCCTCAGTTTGCTCCCCCCTTAGAGGCTTTGGGTTACACATTTTGGGCCTAGAAGAGCCTGGCTGTCCTTGAAGGCAAAGCCTGGAGAGGCTTTGTTGTGTCTGCCCAGCATGAGAGAGCAGAAATTCCAGGCTACAAGGAACTGCAGAGTTACACTCTAAGCAGTACAGAATTTGAAAAATATAAAAGGTAAAACCTAAGGCATCAGTGGAAACAGCAATCTCTTTGGTGAAATTCTAGTTTCTCGTGGAATAACTTTGGAGAATGTGTAATGAAGATGATGTGTGTGGATTGTGTCGCTTGTGCTTGGAGCATGCATGAGTCCCTCAGAACTCTCATTCATTCATTCATTTAGCCTTCAGCACTCTAAGCAATTATATGTCTGAACCTGAAGAAGTAGCAGAAACAGGGAGACCTGAAATAAATTGATCAGGAGGGTGTTTGGTATTGTGGAAAAAAAGCAAAAGTACATAAAAGATACCTATATTTATATATACTTATATATAAACTATATATACTTATTAACCTGTTTACTTCTGTGTAGGATGTTGAAATAGATATTGAATTGGCTCCAGGAGACCAGACCAGCACTCCCAAAACCAAGGAACTTTCAGAAAAGGACATTGGCAACCAGCTGCACATGCTCACCAACCGGCACGACAAATTCCTCGACTCCCTTCGGGAGGTGAAGGTGGGTGCAGCTTGTTGGTGACAAAGCACTTCAATCCTAAAGCCTTCAAACTGCTCTGAGGTGGTTTTTTTTTCTTCTTCTTCTATCTTACACTTCTGATTTTTTAGCTGAGTTTTGTTATGTAGACGTCTTTTATAATCTTTAATTTCTTATGGTAAAAAATCGGTTTTTGCCTATGGTAAAAAATTCTTAAGCCTTCACTTCATCACTAGTTATTACTGTGTCCCTTTCCTACAAAATTAAATATCATCCCCCTTCACCTGTAAGTGTGTTTTAACAATTCGTTTCAGAAACTAGTGATGACAAACACAAGGTATGGGGTCAAAAATGTGTATCAGCATCTTACCATTAAATAATTTCTAAGAAAATAATTTTAGCTGAAAGCTATGTTTAAATAACTCTCACAGTAGTAACAGGTCTATCCAATTAACCTGATCATTCCTATTACCAAGGTAATCAATGTCTTTGCTTTTTCCTTTTGTTTTTGATGGTTGCAGTGGTGAATCAGAGTCGATTGACATGAAATAGGGTTAACTTCTTGTTGCTAGTCTATATTGTTAAAGAAAACATTTTTGTTTTTGCATTACTACTTTAACAACTGTATAACTGAATTTTTTGCCACAGAATTAATTGTATTTTCCTGTTTCTGTGCATCACTTTGTTTCCAGACAGGAGCGTTGCTGAGTGCCTTTGTTCAGTTATGTCACATTTCCACACCTTTGGCAGAGAAGACTTGGATACAGCTTTTTTCACGACTTTGGAAAATCCTGTCTGACAGACAGCAGCATGTGAGAACCTCTCTCTCTCCCACTTACAGATTCCTCTTTGTAAATGACTGCTGTTCCAGGAAAATGTATTTGTGTGCTGACTTGGTTCTCTTGCTTTGAGATATTTGCTGTTCTTAGGCAGCTGAATGCTGTATACCTGTATCAATATCTCTTTTGAAAGAAATAGGGCCTTTCATTTTACAGAGAGAAATGTACTTATTGAGTGGTTGTTCCCTGTACTAAAGAGATTTTAAATCTGATTTCTCTAACTGAAGAATCTGAATAGACAGGTAACTATAATGTTTTTTCTTCTAGGCTCTAGCAGGTGAAATAAGCCCTTTCTTGTGCAGTGGTAGCCATCAGGTGCAGCGAGATTGCCAGCCAAGTGCCCTGAACTGCTTTGTGGAGGCAATGTCACAGTGTGTTCCTCCCATTCCCATCAGACCTTGTGTCCTGAAATACTTGGGGAAAACTCACAACCTCTGGTTTCGTTCTACACTGATGCTGGAACATCAAGCCTTTGAAAAAGGACTGAGTCTGCAGATTAAGCCTAAACAGACAACAGAATTCTATGAGCAGGAAAGCATAACTCCTCCTCAGCAGGTAGTGTTATATGTAATGAAATAACTTATGAAATAGTAAGAGAGAAATCTAATACTGACAAGCCCTCCACTAAACCATGTCCTCAAGGGTCACATTTACATGTATTTCAAATACCTCCAAGGGCAGTGGCTCTAGCATTGCCCTGGGCAGCCTGTTCCAGTGCTTTACAACCTTTTCAGTGAAGACATTTTTCATAATATCAAATCTAAACCTCCCCTGGTGCAACTTGAAGCTGTTTCCTCTGGTCCTATTGTATTATTGACTTGTTGAAAAATTTTGTTTTCTATGATTCAATCTGTTGTGTTAGGGAAGACAGGCAAGAGTGAGTGTACAAGGCTTAGGATTTTTTTTGTCATGCATTGCTGTTGTTCTCAGTACTTGGTTGTTACTAATTGCTTGCCTTGTAGAATTTTAAAGAGAGTTTTAATTACAAGCACTTCTCTATTTCCATGTCTCTCTCAGCTTGCCTCAGTGTAGAACACGGGGTTTGCTACCTACTGTGCTTTATAAGGACAGCTTGACTGGAGATCTGTGTGTTCTTAACATTGTAGGAAATCCTGGATTCCCTTGCTGAGCTCTACTCCTTGTTACAAGAAGAGGATATGTGGGCTGGGCTGTGGCAGAAACGCTGCAAATTCCCAGAGACAGCAACAGCCATTGCCTATGAGCAGCATGGCTTTTTTGAACAGGTACAGTCTTGATTTTAGAACTTACCTGAGTAGTTCTACTGTCAGGATGAATTTTTTGGTCAGCAAGAAAAAGCTCTGAATATTAATTATTAACTTCAGTCTTCTAAAATGGAAAGTGCCATGGCTTCCCTACTGTCTACAGCAGTAGTTTGAGGCCTTGTAATACTGGGGTAAGGTGAAATTTCTATGCACACTCATCAGATTTTCATGACATTTTTCAGGCTGCCAAATAATGACTATATTCAGGAATGAGGTTTTTTTTATATTCAGGGCTTGGCTTTTTTTTTTTTCTGTAAATATATGAAGGTTTTCTTATCACTTGTTTTTAACAAGAAAAGAGTATTGAGTTATTGTGTATATAACATGATGGAAACATGGAATGGTTGAATTTTCTTTAGGCACAAGAAACTTATGAAAAAGCAATGGAGAAGGCTAAAAAAGAGCATGAAAGGAGCAACGCTTCCCCTTCCATCTTCCCTGAGTATCAGCTCTGGGAAGACCACTGGATTCGGTGAGACTTGAAAGCTGATGTAGAACAAGTATTTCACCCTGCAATAGCAGCAAAATACCCTGCTGTTGGTTTAAAGCATTAGTTATGAGAATAAACTTATCTCAGGACTTAGCTCAGATACAGGGAAAACTTAAGGGAATAAAACCAGCTATTTTGTATTCCCTTAACAGAGCCTCAGCAGTGATATGCCTGAATTGCTGTAAAAATGTAATTTGCTATTGGTAGGAAAAGACTGGAGCTAAAATTTGTTTTTCCTATTTAAAATGGTTGTTCTGGGAGACACAAAGTGCAGCTCTTCCCTGTTCACAGATTTCCGTATTATAACTGGTAATAAATAAATTTTTAAAAAAATAGTCTTCCCATCTGGATAAAACTTCTGCAGTGCTTGCAAAGCTGTTTGTAGACAAACAAATATGCAGATAATATTCTGATACACAACATTTATTGTCACTTTTATTGAATTTTATTTATTTTGGCTTTTTTTTTTCCTAACCAAATTGACACTGCGTTTGATTTTTCTTAGTTGCTCTAAAGAGTTGAACCAGTGGGAGCCTTTGACAGAATATGGCCAGTCCAAAGGTCACATAAATCCTTACCTAGTGTTGAAGTGTGCATGGAGGGTCTCAAACTGGATTGCTATGAAAGAGGCTCTGGTGCAGGTGAGTGAGGGCTTTTGGTGCTCATGTTCAGTTTCTCCTCATCCTGTCTTGGGTATCTTCATCCCAAATGTTTTAAGAACCATCCCATGAGAAAGAGCTGGTGGTTATTGTTCTTGAGGCTGCTATAAACTGCTGGGCTCTATGGACTTCTTGGGGCAAATGGCAGACTTCTGGAGTTGCCAGTAGATTCTAATCTATAGAAGATGGAAAACATGGGGGGTTTTTTGTGTTTTGATTTGGGGTTTTTTTGGTTTGTTTTTTCTGTTGTGTTTTACTTTTAAGGAAATACATCCTCTTTTCATGGTAGGTAGAGTTGTTAATCTGTGGTGAGTTAATATAGGAACATTAACCAGATGTCAAACTGATATCTAAAAGGTGAGAATACTGCATTAAATCACAGGTGGAAAGGAACTTGCAGATTTTCCTTGCACTGTTGTATACAGTATGACATTACTGGAATTAGTCTGCTAAAGATGCCAGAATTTGCAATAAAGGGATGAAGTGCATATTTAAAATACAATGTGAAGCCAAATCTCTAAGTAGCAAACTGCATATGCAACAAAAACTCTTATGTGTGCTATTTACATTTCAATTAATTTCCTTTGTTCCTATAAAACTTAGGTTTTTGTGTCCTATTTAAGTATGCAATTTCAGAGGCTAAGTATAGAAATACAATTATTAGAGAAACTTTTAAAGCCTAAAATAAGAACTATATTGTACAATATATTATAAGCCTTGGGCTTGAGCAGAATGAAATAGATCATGTCTGACAGGTTCTGGTTTTGGACAATTGCAAGCTGAGTGGAAGTGACAACCCTGAGTAAGTGCTGATATTAAATGTATTAAATGAGGTATTTTCAGTAATGAGACATTTACTAAATGACTAAGGAGAAGGTGCTGCTGAAGCCATAAATGGAGCCTTTGTGACTCTACTCAGGTTCTTGTAAAAGTGTCAGGACACGTTTGCATAAATATTAGGATCTGAAAGAATAATTAATTGCATGCTGCTGTACTCACTACTCCAATTTTATTGATATTCTTGAATGTGGCTGTTTTTTGTCAAGTTCCATGGTTGATTCACAAGAAAGGCCAGAAAGGATGGCAAATATCTATCGGTTTTCGTAAATCTTTGTGAAAGATTTTTAATAATCTACCCATTAAAGTTGAACTATTAAAACAGCAAGTAGCCTTTGATAGGACCCAAGACTCATTTCCATTTGCTCACACTGCCATTGTGTTTAATGATCCAGTAGATAACATAATAAAGAAGGAGATTATTTTCACTGTGGAAGTGTGAGGATGCTACCTGGCACTTTCTCTTTGCTGGCTCAGGTGTAAAAGTCAGTTGAGGATAACAGGAATAACAATTGTGATGGTCACCATCCAGTTTATCAACGAGAGGATAACACAGAGGGATTTCTTTGTTGCACATCAAACCATAAAGGGCTCGATGTAAAGTGGAGGAAAAAGAAGTGGAAAAGTTGTAGATTAAAGGCCTGCAGTGGCAGCTGCTGAGCACTGGCTCAGTGCAAGTTTGCTGTAAACTGCTCACAGAATTCAGGTGCTGCACAATTCCAGTGCTTAGCTGGGTTTAGTTGCCGTATTCCTGCTGTTCCAGAATTCTGAGGAAATGGTTTAAAATTATTTTATAAATTATTTCAGCATTACGACCTGACATTGCACCTGTGCTCAGAAATTACTTTGTCATAAATGAGAAGGTTGATTGTCAATTACTTGCAAAAATATTAGCAGTTCATTTTCATAGACTTAGCAACACCCTGGAGCAGACAGGGCATTAATGCTGCATAATGTGGGACAGGTAGGCACAGGATCCTTTTGGGTGAGAAGTTGCCATTAGATGTTCTGGAGCCCCTGAAGCATTTCAGACACAGTGTGTGGTGTCTGCTGAGAAGCATCTTTTGGCTTTGTACAGGGTGAGTTGTTTGCTGTGAGTTTCCTGCTCTGTGGCAGGGCTGCTTTGGGCTGGCTCAGCTCTTTGAGCTGCATTACAGTTGTCAGGGTAAAAATACCCCAGCAGCAGCTTGGGCACTTCTACTCCTGTGCTGATTTGGCAATTGATGTGCTAGCCTGCCCTTGCCAACTTTAGGAGAGCTGAAGCTCCTCTAGTGACATAAATGTTAATACTTAAATCTGGTATTTTTACAAAATGAGATTATCTATAATCAGCACTGGTGAGGCCACACCTTGAGTACTGTGTCCAGTTCTGGGCCCCTCAGTTCAGGAAGGACGTGGAGACGCTTGAGTGTGTCCAGAGGAGGGCGACAAGGCTGGTGAGGGGCTTGGAACACAAGCCCTATGAGGAACGGCTGAGGGACCTGGGGTTGTTTAGCCTGGAGAAAAGGAGACTCAGAGGCGACCTTATCACTCTCTACAACTTCTTGAAAGGTGGTTGTAGTGAGGTGGGGGTTGGTCTCTTTTTCCGGGCAACAACTGACAGAACAAGAGGACACAGCCTTAAGTTGTGCCAAGGAAAATATAGGTTGGATATTAGGAGAAACTTTTTTACAGAAAGAGTGATAAAATATTGGAATGGTCTACCTGGGGAAGTGGTGGAATCACCATCCCTGGAGGTGTTTAAAAAGAGATTGGATGTGGCACTCAGTGCCATGGTTTAGTTTAGTTGAGGTGTTAGGACAGAGGTTGGACTCGATGATCTTGAAGGTCTCTTCCAACCTGGTAATTCTGTGATTCTGTGTGATTCTGTGATCTTTAAAACATTAAAGCTGTTTGTTTAACAACGCTTCATAAAAGCGAACTGTTTGCATAGGAACGATCTCTCCTGGATGTTTTTCCTATCCCACAACCAGGTGGAGTTGAGCTGTCCAAAAGAGATGGCCTGGAAGGTGAACATGTACAGGGGGTACCTGGCCATCTGCCACCCCGAGGAGCAGCAGCTGAACTTCATCGAGCGCCTGGTGGAGATGGCGAGCAGCCTGGCCATCCGCGAGTGGCGGCGCCTGCCCCACGTTGTGTCCCACGTCCACACCCCCCTGCTGCAGGTAACAGCCAAGCAGTTCTTATTTCCAGTTGTTCTCCATTTCAGAATTCTAGTAGCTGCAAGTGTAAGATATTTCAGTGTATAGTGCTGAGAGTTTTTGCAGCGTGGTATTTTTTTTTTGTTCCAAGTTGCGGAGTGTGTGTTTCTATTTCTTCCAAGTACTTGGTAAGCACCATCAGGAAGAGCTTGAAACCACTTTTTTTCAGATCTCCAGAAATATTTTTGGGAAGCACTTGGCACAATTCTGGTTATATGGAATATGCAGTTTAACTATCACATGAAACGAAATAACATGTATTATGTGGTGAAAAATGAATGGTTGTGTCCTCTGCAACTTTTACACACATTTTACCATATCAAAAATGGACTTCTCTTTCCTTTTGAAATTTATCAAATATCAGTACCCTGTTGTTTTCTCTTGGATTTAATTATGTAAATAATTCATCTTGCAACTGCAAGAGAAGAATTTCTAAGAGTAGATGTTGTTGCCAAGTATAATCAAATGGAAGTAGGTGCCTAAATCCATCTTTAAAAAATGAGATTTGGCCTTGAGTTGCTTTCAGGAGCTTCTTGAAAATGAACCTTGTGTCCTCTGATCTGTGTGGTACAGCTGGAGCCAGTGTGGAAGTGGGGCTGGGGCAGGATTGTGCTGGGCTTGGCAGTGTGGGATCTAGGCAAAACATGCCATTCATTTGGCATTTGGGCTGACTTTGTTCCTGTTTAGGTGTCCTATAAATACATACCTGACAAAGATTGGCTCTTGTTCCTGTGGAGGGAACCTTTCATCTCCAGGGGAGAAACGGTGGAATATCTCAGTGCAACACAAAGTGAAATATCATAACAGGGATCATTTCTTGATGGGCCATTGCTCAGAGATCTGTGACTGAGCCCTGCCTGTGGAAGGGCAGAGCACATTGCTTTGAGGTCTCTGATACAGAGGCCTCTGTGATTCTGTTAAGATCAGTAGTTTCACTCTGTGTGTGTGCTTCATATCTAATCTACACAATATGAGAAGGGACCTCTATAAAATGATTGTTCCTGTTGGTAGAGCTCCCACAGCAGCTCATACCTTTGAATTTTTATAATATAAATTGATGCATCAGATAAAGTGAATGAATATGGAAGTTTGCTCCTCATTCAGAAGAAGTTATCAAGTAAATAGGTACAGTGTGTGAGCTCACACAATTCCCTTACATGGCTTCTCAATGAATTTAATTCATTCCTGATAAGTTTTCACCCATATTTCAAGTTTTCCCCCCCCGCCCAAGAATGGCAGCATCTGCAGCAGGAAAAGATTAATATTGCTAAATAAAGTATTTAAGTGCTTTCAGATATCAATTAAAACAGGCTTTTAGAACAATCTAATATGTATATATCCCTCATGAAGAAATGATAAATTAGTCAGTGACTGACAGAGGTACAAATGCAGCCTTGAATTTGCACTGCAGTAATTACTTTTTTTTAATATCAGATAGTATGTGATTAAATACCCATGAGAAAATTAAATTTATGTGATGAATGGGTGTAGGATGAAGGTTAAGCTATTGTGAGAGCTGATACTGAGATGACTGTAGGAAAATATTACTTTAATTTATTTTGTTTCAGGAGATTTCACTCTATAAATTCGGACTGCCTTTTTTTTTTCCTCAAATAGTTATCTCATTTGGTTGATTAACAATGAATACAACTGTTATCTGCCAAGTGGTAGCTTAGAGAATACTACACTGGCTTTATTGTACTACAGGTAATTAAATTCCATTAAAGTTTGTGGGCCTTTTCTTCAGGTGGTTGAAGTTTTAACAAATTGTCTGCTGCCTTTAGTGGGTTCGAGGCTGCTGCCATCTTCTGTTTGTTCCTTATTTATATTATTTAATGTTTTCTAGGCAGCACAGCAAATAATTGAACTTCAAGAAGCAGCCCAAATAAATGCAGGATTGCAACCAACTAATCTGGGGAGGAACAACAGCTTGCATGATATGAAGACTGTTGTAAAGACTTGGAGGAACAGGTTACCTATCGTGTCAGATGATTTATCCCACTGGAGCAGCATTTTCATGTGGAGACAACATCATTACCAGGGTGAGTTTGCCTGGTCCAGCATGCATTCATCACTGAATTTTCCATGCAGCACATTGTTTGAAATAAATGGTGAAATAAATTCTTGGTGGCTTGATTTTGACAAGTTGTAGATTTTATTCAATTTTCATTTAAGTGTTTCGTTACCTTAAGTCATCCATTTCATGTGTGTAAGATGCTGCTCTCTGTGTAATGCCGTTCACAGTGACAAACACTTCCCATTCCCTTTCCAGCCATTGTCACTGCATATGAGAACAGCTCCCAGCACGATCCCAGTTCCAACAATGCCATGCTGGGGGTCCATGCCTCTGCCTCAGCCATCATCCAGTATGGGAAGATTGCCCGGAAGCAAGGGCTGGTCAACGTGGCCCTGGACATCCTGAGCCGCATCCACACCATCCCCACCGTGCCCATCGTGGACTGCTTCCAGAAAATCCGGCAGCAAGTCAAGTGCTACCTGCAGCTGGCTGGAGTCATGGGCAAAAATGAGTGTATGCAGGTGGGGCAGCTTTATCCCTGAAGCTGCTGTTGGAATTTCAGGGGCTGTCAGATGCATCGTTCTGAACAAGCTGCCTGTGTCCACAACAGGGGCTCAGTTTCCTTGGCTGTGTTAAACCCTGCAGGGAGTGTTGTTTTAAGTCATGCTCTTAGTCCAAAGCAGTTAATGTCCTCTGTGAGCTGGATACTGTGAATATATTATAAATTAGTAAATTAGCTGACCCAGAAGTGAAGTGGGATTAGGTTTTTTGAAATCTTACGAGGTCGATATATGGAAGGGACTTTGAAAATGGCATTATTTATGATGGGAAGAAGCAACACTGCTGCAAGACTAACTGAAGCTCTGAGTCAGTTCTGAGTGTCTGACTTCATCCAGTGGTGGATGAAGTAAATCGTATATATTGACAGGGAAAAAATGTGATTTTAGGCAAAACCCACTGGCATGCGGTTGATCAGCAAACAAACCTTGTAATATATAATAATATAAATAATATTACAACATAAAAAAGGTGGAAAAATACCCTGTTAAATGCTGTCTGTAGTATTTGGTTTGCATGGGCCAGTGGAAACTTAAAATTGTTGTCAGTCTGTATTTTTTAAAATGAAAATGAAATACTAGAAAGTGATGCTATTTACATTTCAAGTTAATATTTTAGCTGTTGTTTTATGGCACTTTTATTGCATAAATCCTTCCCTTTTAAAAGGCTTTTCTCACTAAGGCTTGTTTAACAGGGTCTTGAAGTGATTGAATCAACCAACCTGAAGTACTTCACCAAGGAGATGACTGCAGAGTTTTATGCATTGAAGGGAATGTTCTTGGCACAGATTAACAAGTGAGTATGGTGGCTGCAAGAGGCACTAGCACACATCTGAGAAAAATGCAGCTGAAGTATTTGACACAGTATTTGAGCAGAAAAGCTGTTCCATATCTTTATACCAGTCTAAAATTTCTCACAACTGTGTAACAAAGTAAAAGTCTCTATGAGAGTTCCTTTGCAGTTTGGAAATTTAATGATTGGTCATATGTTGAAGTGTTGTAGGAAAGAAGTAGTTACAGCAAACATTGCACCAGTTGGTTTTTTTCCCAAGTTTTATATTTCAAGGGATGAGATGAGGTAGGGAGAATAGGTTTGTTCAAAGCTTTGCAGTTCGTGATAATTATTTTTTCTTCCCTTTTTCTGGGGGTGCTTGGACAAACTGATGTCTGACTGATGTCCTTGTGTAGTTGGCAAAAGGAGGTTGCTTTAATTATGTTCAGTCAGGCCCAATGGCAGTGCTGAACCTGAAAATGGGACTGCTGATTGATTACCCGTGTGTCAACAAAACTGAAGTTAAAGGTCACCTCTGCTCCTGCATCCTCCTGTGCTGCCCATTGGATGGGCAAGGTTATAGAAACCATTTTAAAAAAATCATCTCAGGTGTCAAGAGTGATGGATTGTAGAGTGGGAAAAAGGAAAAGGGACAGAGAAGTCCCTTTTTTATAAAGAGGAAGTAGAGATACAAAGTCATCCATCAGGCTGCTGCTGGGCTGGTTCACTTCAAACCATGCAGGGTGCAGGAAGCCTTTGAAGGCAAGGACACTAATGTAGCACAGAAATTAATACATGACAGACAAAGCTGTTTTCCTTTTTAGAGTTATGCCTCAGTAGCTGGTCATTTTAATTTAGTATTCTAATCCTCCAAGCTGATATTGTTATGTTAAAAATACATTACAGGTAACTTCAAAAAATGAGTCAAACAAGCACTATGTTACTTTCATATGGTTTATTTCAATGCTTATTCTGCAAGGGAGAAGTGGAGCCCTTTCTGTTAATAAAGAGTCTTGAAATACTTTAAAAGTTTCTTCATTTTGGTAATGCTTATGTGAGTTTTCTCATCCTTTATTATTATGCCTAAGAAGTAATACAGATTCAAGGGCTGGATATATATTGGGATGAATCATGTTAAGTTTTGGACTTGTAACACTTGAAGAAACATGGAGAAAACCTCAGGAGTAACATACAAATAATCTTTTGGTTACCCAGAACTGTGTGATTAACCTTCAAATTCCTTTACTTTCCTTGTTGAAAAAATAAACTTTTACAGCTGTGGGGATGAGGAACTGACTGTTTCCAGAAACTGTTGATTGTAAAATTTTTTATGACTTCGCTGGAAAAGGAGTTAAGTAAGATGCAATCCTCTGAAAGATAACTTATATTACATCTTCCAAATGTTGCTTTACTCCTTTTTTTTGCTCAGCAGAGCAGCATGTTTAAATGATTTTGCTTCCACTCCCCTTGTGTTGTCATTTGCTCTTCTTGCTCCCAGTTTCTCTGCTTGGGTTCCCACTGCAGTGCACTGGAAGTTTTTTTTTCTTTTTTTTAAGGGAGTATCTGGAAATTTTTAACACTTCTAGAGCTGTTTCCATTTGAAGCATTTACTTTTGTAGGTGCTGAACTTTAAGGAAAGCAACCACAAAACAGTTGTAAGGGACCTTACTAGAGAACCTAATGCAAAACTAAGTATCAAGAAAGTAATTGCTTGCCTTATCAGAAATCTGACTTACACTAACAGATAGTAACTAAATGATACAAAACTCATATTCTTACTTATTCCCATGCAGGTCTGAAGAAGCAAACAAAGCTTTTTCTGCAGCTGTGCAAATGCATGATGTGCTGGTGAAGGCCTGGGCCATGTGGGGGGATTACCTGGAGAATATTTTTGTGAAGGAGAGGCAGCTGCACCTGGGGGTCTCTGCCATCACCTGCTACCTGCACGCCTGTCGCCACCAGAACGAGAGCAAATCAAGGAAATACCTGGCAAAGGTAAGGTCTGCATGGCTGAGAAAGAGCCAGTGCAATTAGAGAGAGGGTTAGTGATGGAAAGCTTTAATTTAGGTGGAAAGGCTGTTACCACATAACTCATCCGGGGATGTTTTACTTCATTGGGGTGTCTGGGGTTTCCTTTGGATATGGGACCCTTCTGTGGGAGGAAGAGGACAAATCACATCCAGCATTTCTACTATGTAATGTGGTGAGATAATTGCAAAAGGGCATCCTGTGGTCCTTTAAAAAGTGACATAGTTTGAGGTCTGTTTATCATTGCTATGGGTAAATAATTGACTTTTACCTCAGTATCACATTTTATTCAAGGTAATCCTTTTCTGTACAGTTTTACTCTGAAATTCAGCAAAATTTTGGTTAATAAAAGCTATCTGTAGTATATATTTGTCAGTTTGAGGATATTTAATCTCTCTCATGAAGAAAATTAAAAAATTTTTGTAGTGGACGAGGGAAGTCAATCTGTTCTGACCATGAAACAAGCACAGAAAATATTTTTTGAGATTAAGGGTGGCCTCAATAGCACTCTGAATTTATTAGTCTCTGTGTCTGGTTGCATGCTAGTTAATGATTTGAGTCAGTGCTTAATATATTTACATTTAAATTAAACTAGAAGAAGTACCATTAGGGGTGGACAGTTAAAATAATTTAGAACACCCAAAAAAAATAATCAAATTCTTGCATCAATGTTCATTTATCTCAGTTGCATATTTTAGGTTCTATAAAAATGCCTAAATTTATATCCACACCCCCAGCCAAAAACCCGAAGAATTTCTGGAATGCAGTCATGGTCATTTGCTCTTTTCTGTCTTGTTTCACAGCAAGGAGTACACTTACATTTAAATTTTACATTATCAACATATAATTTCTAAGGGAAAAAATAACTTTGGCCAGGCATAGTGAATGTAAGTTCTTCTTTCTGAGGCAGCTTAAAAACTTACAAGGCCTCCACAGCCATATTAATAAAGTATCTCTGCTTTTGTGTCTTGTAATGATTGATGGGACTTAAATTTGAGCACTGAGGGATCCTGTTGGAATTCTCTTCCAGGTTCTTTGGCTGCTGAGTTTTGATGATGATAAGAACACCCTGGCAGATGCAGTGGACAAGTATTGTATTGGTGTCCCACCCATCCAGTGGCTGGCCTGGATCCCCCAGCTGCTGACGTGCCTGGTTGGCTCAGAGGGCAAACTCCTCCTCAACCTCATCAGTCAGGTACAGAAGATAATCTCTAATTCTTTATTCTCTCTAATCTTTGTTGGCAAGATGAGACACGAATATTTTTTAAAGCAAATTACAAAAACGCCAAGCTTTAAAAATGGTATTGTTTGCAACTGTTGATGTGTTAAACAGTGGTAATTTCTGTCTTTAAGGAGGATATTTTAAATTTCAAAGTGAATTTAATCCACTGAAATTGTATCCCTATTTGCATGAGGCACCATAGCTGTCCCTCTAGAATTCTATTTAATGTATTTTTGTGAATGATACAGGACACACAAAATACATAGTTAAAAATGCTTGTAATGTAGTAGGGATAAAGATTGGTTAGCTTTGGTTGCTAAAGCTTGGTATTATCTGGCAACACCAGTGTGCTCAACTGCCTTCTGACAGAAATAAACTCATTTCAACACATTGTAGACTCTTTTATATTTGTTGAGATCTGTATGAAATCTGTAGAAGTGAGTGCTTGCTCAGCAGTTACAATCTAGCTGGAGCTTTGACTTAACAAATATCACAGATACTCCTGTTTGTCGTGCCTTTAAACTTCAGGTACATAGAAAAAATATGAAATTAAAAAATATCCTATTTTCTGTGTTACTATTTTAAAATATCTTCAAATAATTTTTGAGTTACAGCTTGAAGCATTTGTGTGTCGGTTGAGTGGTGTGCCATGAATATCATATTACTGAACAGTTTAATTCCATTGCAAAATTTCTACCACTTACCATATCCATTTGGATGGAGAAAGGATCTATGATTTAGTAAAACTGTGGCTGGAGAAGCCTCAAATGGTGTCTTAAGATGTGCTCTATTGCAGGTAGTAGACCATGGTTTCTTTCCTTTAATAGATAGTGAGATTTACAGATTTAAATGGGATGCTGAATGTTAACATCTCTTTGGGGTTTTTTTTTTTTTTTTTTTAATGGAAGCCATAAAATCCTGTTTTTATTTTTGGGTGCAGTTGGTATCCCCTTACATTAAGTGCCACAATTAGGTGGAGTAAAGTTACTCTCTAATGGGCTTTCTTATCAAGTATCGTGGGGCTTGCTGGGAATTGTGGCCTAATTTAAAGACTAACCACTGTCATTATGTCTGTTTTTCTTCCATTATGCACATGAGTAAGATCTTTGAGCTGGCCCAGCTGGGGCTCTGACATTATGCTGCTTTCAGGTTTATTAGGCAATATGATCTGGAAGCCCTAATTAGGTAATGTCTTAGCAGTGTGTGCGGGGAGCTACCAATTCATCCTCTTCGGGCTTCTGTTACAGAAAGAATCTTTAATTTCCATAAGCTGTTATTTAACACAAAGAGCTGATTATTCCTGAACTGGACTCATTTACAAGAGAATCTGTCGGTGTTGATGTGATCTGTAGTCAGTATTCCTTAACTGAGAAATGTCTATCTCCAAATAGGTGGGAAGAGTCTATCCCCAAGCTGTTTATTTCCCTATCAGGACCCTCTATTTGACCTTGAAGATAGAGCAGCGAGAGCGCTACAAGAGTGGTGAGTTTGGTCCTGGTAGAATTGTCTGGGCTCTTTGTAACTTCATTCTTATGTTGAGTTTCTCTGGATTTTACAGAGAAAACAGATTCTTTAGAAAACCCACTTAGAGAGGCTAAGGAGGAAAATTCTTGATAAGCTTTGCTTGCATTGATTTGTTTCTGCCAAGTGAAATCTACAGAAGGCTTGAGCTGTCTCAAATTTTCTTGTATTAAATGCTCACCAAGAAGAGTTCCATCTCTTTCATTCTTGTGTCACCTTAATTATTGAGAATCACATGTTCTTTGCTGGATGTTTGTCTTGATAAATTTTTGGAGAAGTAGAAAATTCTCGGTTTATAAATACAGGAGAGTGTCACAGTTTTCTAGGATTCTCTTGTCTAATTTTCATTGGAAGCATCAACTGTGCAACATTCAGTTTGTTTTCAAAAGAGCCACACTTGTAAAAATAATATCTCCATAATAACTTCTTATGGTGAGTTTTCAAGTAAAATGAGTATCTAAGTTTACACCAGATAAAATCAATGTTGGCTTTGGGAAATGTTTGGGAAAGCATTCAGCAACTTGCACAACAACTGTTTTCCCAAGAACAAATCACATCTGGAATAGTTATGTCGAATGATTCCCCAGAATTTAGTTGTTCTTTTGTCCCCTATAATTTCCTGCAAATCCTGGGAGAGCTACTTGAAGAACTCTCATTTCAGTCCTGTGTTCTTTATTACAAAGTGCATTGTTTTATTTAATTGCCCTTTCCATTTGGGAATTAGTTCACTAAATTTCTCTATAAAATTTGAAAGGGCACTAATTAAATAATGTTTTATTTTTCTTTGGGTGCTCCTTTGCAGAAGGAGATGCCCACATACTCTAATGATTTATTCTTATCCAGCAACAGTAAGATATTTCCCTGTAGGTTCTGCCAAAACCCACTGCTGGGTGGGTGGGTTGTGTGAGTTAGTGGGGGTCATCTGATAAAGCAAAACTCTGCTAATCACTGTCTGATGAGTTGTCATGTTAGAGATGTTTTGTGCTAAAAGATACAGAATGTGACAATTTGTCTGTTGTTGGCATCAACATATTTATTCTTTAGTTATGTGTGAAAGGTGTCCCCAAAAGGGAGGGGAAAAAACCACCCATAATTCAGTTAATTTGATCCTCTATGAAAGAATGTCTGTTACTTCAAGAGCATAAGTTGGTCATATAAAAGCTTCACCTCCTATGTGGTTTTAAGGGGTGTTTATTTTGCTTTAATGTTGGGAAGTCTGTACCACTAAACAGCATTTGGTGTGGAGTTTTCTCTCTACAAAACCCCAATTTTCTTTCTAAAACTTTTTTTTCTGCAACTCAGTAAGTAATGCATAATTAATATAAATCTCAAGCCAGTTCTAGGAATGATTTTTTTATTTCAAATGGGCACATTTCAAGTTCATGAAAGGTAATTCTTATTTCCTTTTTAACATCCACTTTCCAGATTCAGGGCAGCAGCAGCCCAGTTCAGTTGGAAATCAGTCCCATTCTGCCTCAGACCCTGGGCCCATCAGAGCCACTGCCCCAATGTGGAGATGCAGCAGGATTATGCACATGCAGCGGGAATTGCATCCAACTCTTCTGTCCTCTCTGGAAGGCATTGTGGATCAGATGGTCTGGTTCAGAGAGAACTGGCACGAAGAGGTATTTGGCTTCAATACACCTTCATATGTATGGATCATCTCAGGGAAGTTTAACTGCAAATATTTATCCAGAACTGATTTTAAACATGAAAGCGTAACAAAGTGTTTGTTTTGATTAGTAAACTGATGTATTTGTAGAACTGACTGTTCTGATTGGAGTTTAAGGATCTTGGTTATTTCTGGAAGCAGTACAGAGGTTTTGCAGAGCTGTTAATGTGATGAATGCCTCTAGGATTTAAGCTGTTGCTCCTACTAACTGAAAATATATATTGTTACACTAAGTTTCAATGATACCAGTTTCCTTCTTGAGCTGGTGCTCTGTGACAGGTGGTGATTATTACCTGAAATTTGAATTGCAGCAGAGAGCAGATGGACCTGCCACTCTGCTGTTCTTTGCCTCTCGAAGTGTTGGACTGTTCTGTTCTGTCTGCCTAGCACAGTGTTTTTTTAAAGGTTTCCTTATATCACATTTTTTTCATATATCTCAAAATATGAAATCTAAAAGTTACCTGCTGCTGAAGGAGCAACTTGTCCTTTGTGATGCAGCATTTGCCCTGCTCAGTTTGTTTGTTTGCAATGCTAATGAAATTCTGTGCTGTCATTCTGATTAACCCTCTGATGCATTTGAAAAGGAGAGTTTTAAGTAGGTGTTTCTGAGAGGATAATTTTGCTCTATAAAATGCAGCGTGGGAATAAATATTTGGTGTCAAATCAGAAGGCCTAATCTTCCTGACTGTTTTGCTTTTTTTATTTTTCATCCTTAGGTTCTCAGACAACTGCAGCAGGGCTTGGCAAAGTGCTACTCGGTTGCCTTTGAGAAAAGTGGAGCCGTTTCAGATGCCAAAATCACTCCTCATACACTGAATTTTGTCAAGAAGTTAGTCAGCACCTTTGGAGTGGGTCTTGAGAATGTCTCTAATGTGTCCACCATGTTTTCTAGTGCAGCCTCAGAGTCACTAGCTAGGAGAGCACAGGCTACAGCTCAAGACCCTGTGTTCCAGAAGTTAAAAGGACAATTTACAACAGGTAAGTGTTTAAAATTTTTTCTAAATGTTGCTTTTAATCTCAAGAAGTTTTTCCTCCAGTTCAGCTGTGAGGGCATTCTGCTTTTTTATTCCAATATCTTTCCTGAGAGAAAATTTAGAAAACATCACATTTCTGTCATTCAGCAAACCTGGAATAGTTTTGTTCCAGTCTTTTGTGGAGTGATAAATGTAATTCAGATGGAAAACAGACATCAACCTAGAGAATAAATATATTGTATTTTTATTATTGAAAAGTGTGGTTTGATGACATATGTATTTAAAGATAAATTATGTTGCTTCACTATAATATTTTTGCAATTTGCACAGAACTGCCTGCTGTATGTGAGGGACAATAATGATCTCTGTCTCTCTATGATGCCAGAATTTAATGACATTTTCACTCCAGAACTCTGAACTGATGATTTTATATGAAGTCTCTGAAAACAGCCTACTTCTGATGATTAAGATTACTTTAGTGTTTTGGATAACTAGATTATAAAGATTCTATTACCCAAATTTACATCACTGGTAAATTGAATCAATAACTTTAATCAGATCTAATAAAAAAGATACTTAAGGGAAGTAGCTTTTTTGCTTCATTCATTTTCTCTTAACCAGTGGTTACATATTTAAGTATCTGATCTTGATTTGAAATTCTAAGAAAAGCTTGTTTACAAGCTGGATTTGTTTGGTGAAATGTGTTAAAGCCACTCAGCTCAGATGACAGAAAGTGCCACTGATTGGCGTCAGTGTTTTGGGTTGCCAGAATTTTGAGTTTTGCATAAATAACTGAGAGTGTTTGACAAGTAGACTTGGGGTGATTTTCCGAGCATTTTGCTGATAATATTGTGAAAACAAGGGAACTGATGGGAATGTTGTGCAAGTAACTGAGTTGTAGAAGTGACCCACATATCTCATGTACCCCGTGCATTGCATGATGCCCTTTCTGAGGCACAGCAGTTGCATGACAGCACATAATGAAAGTCCTGAACCATGTGATTAAATTTTTACTGGATGAAGTGTACTAGGGAGGGTAATGGAAGTAGAAACACTTCGTGTGTCTTTAATGGGACCATACAGGGGGGAAAAATCACGGGATAATGATGAATGGGATGAAATTTCACCAGTCCAAGTGCTGGATTCTGTACCTAGGACAGGGTGATAATGCCAGGTACAGGTGTAAATGGGGAGAGCAGCCCTGGATCAGGGATCTGGAGGTGCTGCTTGGCAGCAGGCTCAGTGTGATGGATGCTTGCTGTAGATGCCTTCCAGCTGAAATACTCTACATTTAATACAAGTTTGGACTTGATTTTAATTTTTAATAATGGTTTATAGTCTTTACATTGCAGCAGTAGTTTAGCCACTTATTTATTGCTCTAAGTGTTGTTGATATGCTCAGTTTTGGTTGGATTGGAGTTATTTTTGGTCTGTCACAGTAACTCCTACTGCTTCCTTTCCTGTGAGCATCAGAGAGATCTGGGGTTTCCGAGGTGTAAAGGAAAAGTAAATACAACACCCGACTTAAGTCTGCAATATCTGAAGTAATATTTCAAAACATTTCTAGAGAAACATTTAAGAAAGTTTAACTACACTTCAATTACAGTTTTTAGTTAAAAAATGGAGAGGATTTCCAGTTTTTTACGCCGTTTTTATTTTTTGCATATCTTTGTGATATATAAATGGCTGTTAAGCTTTTCAGATTTTCTCTCTTAATTAAAGAATTATATGGAACAAGATATAAACCAAAGTATGACATAGGCCTGCTCATAAAAATCATGTGCAGTCATCAAATGCAAAGTGTTTCTTAGTAAACTTCAGTTAAGTAACAGTAATTACTTTTTTTTGAAGATTTTATGTTTTATTTTTCAAATATGATGAAATATGAATTCTGCAGGATACTAGTAATTATTTTGCTTAGTGCTGGATTCGATTTTATTTTAATCTATTATATCCAGTGTTTAAATTCACAAATTAAAAGTGGGAAAATTGAAGAAATTAAACCAATCAGCATACTTAATAATTCATGTAATTTAATTCGTTATGGATAAAATGAAAATAAGTTTTTTATTGATTTTGCAATAACAGTAAAATGTATGTAAATAACTGAATAGGATTGTAATTACTGTACTGAAGGTTGCAAAGGCTGTTTTAACATTATGAAAAACCAGTAGTAGAATGTGCCTGATGTGTCCTTCTGTCACACTACAATGTTCATGTTTGTTTTTCCCCTTCTCAGTACCAGTTGCATTTGGATGATGGACAGATAATTACAGTGGTTGCCTTTCATTTCAAAAGTATCCAAACTAAGGAGCTGTCTTGGAGTAAACTTTTTGTCAATTATTCCCAGATTAATGTTGACAGCTGTGTTTTATTGACACTTTCAGCAGGGTTTGGTTGTATAGTCATTTCCATCAACATCAGAGTTGTATTTTGATTCCTGTTTGGAGCCACTGGGGACTCTCACACCATCTTATATTCTAAATTCTTTGTCTGCAGCAGTCTGGACTGTTGGAGCTGTGATAGGTTGTCTTTATCCATCCTAATGTTATATTATAAAAACAAATTTTCCTTTGAATTTTTTTTCTAGAACTTCAAATGCATGGTTCTTTGACCATCTGCTCTTTGTTCTTTCTCTCCTTTTCTGCTAAACCTTTTGACATCAAAGAATAGAAAATGCTGAAAAATGCTCCCTTGGAGAGCTCTCTCAGCAGTGAAAGCAGCAGAAAAGCTGCCTCAATTGTCCTTTTGTGGATGATAGTTTAGAGTTTGGATCAGCTTCTTTCTGCAGCCATCTCTCCACTCAAGCTGAATGTGAATGGACCAAAATACACCCTTGAAGGGCACGGTAATTTCCTTGAGACTTTGTCACCCAGCACAATGAATTCTTCACTGTGCATGGTAGCTCTGCAGTCAGGAGGAAGCTCTTGAAGCCCGAGTGTGGCTCTGAACTGTGTGGAGGGGGCAGGGGAAAGAGCTCTGTTCATTTTCAGCTTTTTTAAGGATTTTTTTTTCCCCTTTTTGCTCAAGGGTGAGCATAGCATACTTTGCTAGCTCTTTCTTTGCTTCCCTTGTAATTTTTAGCTACCAGGATGTAATGCAGGAAATCCTGATGAAGAGATGGATAATATTTGACCTTGGCGTCTGCTCTGTTCAGTCTTGGTGTTCTGGAGCTGAGTGATAAACCAGAAGTCCTGCTCCATATTTCTGCTTTCCTGTCACAGAGATTTTTCGTCTTTGTTGGTTTTTTCCAAACGTTCTTGTGCAATTAGAAGGAAGTTTTGGGAAGTAGAGTATATAAATGTTTGAATAATAACTTCAAAAGCAAGACAGCACTTCAGTTTTGGAGAGTGCTTGGATCTTCTTCAGTGTCATGGGCATAAAGAATTGGCCTGCTCTGTGCAGCTGAGCTTCCAACTCACTCCTCAGGGATACCTTACGTGGTGGATGTCTTGGCTTTTTAGCTGGAGATCCTTGAGGTGTGAACCTTTAGTGGGATCAGGCTTTTCCTATGGTCAGAATAATCTTAAAAGTCTTCAAATGAACTGTTGCTTGCTCTAAAGGCATTGATAGCTTGTTGCTTTTCATTGATCACAACTATTTTCTTCCACGTTTTTCTTATATTGTTCTGCAGTCTTAATTTGGAGGTTGTCTTTGTTTTCTTAATGCCACGTTATTGTTCTGTAGGTCTGGGGTGGGGGACAGAGGGTTTGGTGCTCTAATTTTGGTACCTCGAGTGTTTTTTGGTGTTGCTTCCTGAGAAGTGATGGCACAGCCCTCAAAGTGTGCTAAGAGCCAGCAGGATTTTTTCAGGTTGGTCTCACTGGGAAAAAGATTATGCCTCATTTCTCCTTCCATTGAGAGTGGCAAGAAACTTCAGCAGCATTGAGAAGAAAGAGCAAAGTGCTGCCACTGCAGTCTGTGCCACGGCTTTCAGTGAACATCTCCATTTAGGATGAGGGGGAAAACTTCCCATTCTGTTTAGGAATAGATGGTGCAAGTAGTGAGGTGCTTCAGACCAGTGTGTGTTAGCTGGAGAGGTGTTCTCCAATGCTAAGTACTGAAGAAATGCATTTTTGTTTTGAAACTAAACCACTGTTTGTATAGATTAAGATGCCTGCAAAGCAAAGAGACTTTGTACACAAATAATGTTTGGTCTTGTATTTCCCTTTCTTCCAGCTGAAGTGATTTTTCTTCTCAGATGGGCTCTCTGTGACATGAGCAGAAAGACTAATTGAACTCTCTGTTTTTTCCCATCTGCACTGGGAAACAAAAGAACAACAAAAATCCTTAAATAGGCATTCAACAAACTAGAGCTGCTCTTGTGGTGAACTGAATGACTTTTTTTTGTAAGGAAAATATATTGATGTGAGTTTTTACCTCTTGGCTGATTCACATTAGCACAAAAACTAGTTGCAGTTGGAGGGTACTTTCCTGCACTTCAGAGATTTGGGAGATAAATGATGCAATAATTTTGTCACTTTGATGAAATGATTTACTCCCACTGCTCACTAGAGGGTAGGCTTGGGATTATAATAAGAGTGTTTTACAGTGATATTGCAATAGATGCACTGCCCACAGCAGGCAGAAAAGGAAAAGGGAATATTACATCCATAAATATGAAACTGTATTTTTCATTACAGACTTTTTTTCTTACAGAAGTGGAAAGGATTTTGTATGTGCTGGTTTTTTGCTCTGTTTTAGGCTTGTAAACTTAGGTCTTTCACTGAAAGCTTTTAGCATATCAGTTTGTTGTGGCTACACAGTGAAATATGTTGGGTTATATGTTCTCTGATATTTATTTAAGTAACAGAACAGCAAAATTAAGGCAATCCTAGGCTGCATTGTTTTCTTTGGCATTAGCATCCTGCACTAAAGAAAAGAACTTAGAAGAGTGTCTGTATAGAATGGCAAGAACTTTGCTGGCTAAATGAATGTTCTTAGCTTGTTTGTAGGAGTAAGTCTTTTGGAAATCAGAGTTTTGAGTGGTTTGATTGTGGTTGAAAAAAACTTTTCTATGCAGTAATTGCTGTGTGCACATACTTTATTCTCTCTTGGCACACTAGCAGGCAGATGCTTGTAGCATATTTATGTGGTCAAATTTTCTGAGCAGCACTCATGTTTGTTAGGTTTTCAGTATTTTTGTCAGTTTAGGAAAATATTGAGTGTACATAAAATATTGAAATGAAGGTTCTGTGAGAAAATTTAAACTCATTTTTAAGACTTATTTTCTTGTTGTGTTGAATAATACTGAAGATTCTGTTCTGCTCTAGCTGTAAGTTTCAGAAATACTGAATTGATAATCTCTGGGTATTTTTGCTGTTGCTTTTTCACTTGAGGCATGTTGAACTTAAAATGGCATCTTCCAGGAAGTGGAGATGAGTTTAAAATTTCAAGTCTTTAGGTTAACTTGCACAGTTTGGGATGCCATAACTAATGAGGTTTACAGAGAACACTTTGTCTTCTTACCCAAGTGTGTTTAATCTTTCATTGTTGTGGCACTGAAGTGCTGAGCCATCATTTAATGTATGTGGTTTATTCATTTTCCCTCTTCTGTTAAATTCAAAGACATTTCTTATTTATTTATTTATTTATTATTATTTATTTATTTTCTTTGTTCTGAACCTGTAATGAGACCAATGTTGGGAAGATGGTATTAGTGTGGCCCAGAAAACGCTCAGTATTGCAGTGATTTCTGTTACAGAATTATTTGCATAATGTATTGAAGTCCATGTACTGACCTTGAGAAAGTTCCCTCTTCACCTGCATGTGGATTAAAGGAGATGTTCTCACTCTGTAATACTGTTAACATTGCAGTGGAAAGAGCAGGCTCTTTGCATAATATTGTCATTTTTGCTTGGCCTGTTGTGGCTGTTCTTCCTGTAGTGTCTTTCAATTGTTGTCTGAGACAGGAAAGAATAAGAATTTTCTTGCAGCTCAGAAGAGGAGAACAGTAATAATAACAATTTTATTTTTTGTCCTG
Source organism: Monarcha castaneiventris obscurior (assembly GCA_026261815.1). Lineage (NCBI taxonomy): Eukaryota > Metazoa > Chordata > Aves > Passeriformes > Monarchidae > Monarcha > Monarcha castaneiventris. Next base: position 12,983,089 of record JAMPIT010000856.1, on the reverse strand, counting down.
TGGTTCCTCACAGATTCTATGTTGTATCCTCAACTGGGGCTCTTTCATTCCTTTTTAGAAGTAAAAAGTCTCCACTGATTTTAAATAAATAAATAAAGGACTTGTAATGAAACAGGTAGAAAATTACAGTGCTATAAAGTAAGCCTACTTTTCCTCTTTCACTAAGTGGTCTGATCTAATAATTTAGGGTTTTACTGCTTTCTTTCTATGCAGTATGTCTGGTTGCAGTTTATAGACAATTCAATACAGTAATAGTATTTAAATTTTTCACACTATGCTTTTCAATGTTTGTGTGACTGTAAAACAAGAAAATGTTAGGAAGTTCATGATGTACTAAATAACAATATTTTAGAGGTGTATACAGAAAAGAGGTAGCAGATTCTGACAGGCTCAAGTTATTGTTATATGTAATGCTAGGACTTTGCTAAAAGGTTTTCTATAGAAAATAGAAATATTCAACAGAGCCTGTCTTTTAAAGGCAGTTCAGCTTAGTGGGGATGTCTGTGTTTGGTTTGTACTATTGATTTGGGTGATTTGTTTTTGTTTGGCTTTTTTTTTAGATTTTGACTTCAGTGTGCCAGGATCAATGAAACTCCACAACCTTATCTCCAAACTAAAGAAATGGATCAAAATCCTGGAGGCCAAAACGAAACAGCTTCCAAAGTTCTTCCTTATAGAGGAGAAGTGCCGCTTTCTAAGTAACTTTTCAGCTCAAACGGCCGAAGTAGAAATACCTGGAGAATTCCTTATGCCAAAGCCAACACATTACTACATCAAGATAGCAAGGTAACCTAAAAATACCTTTTGGTAGCTGTAATTCTGAAAGCAGAGAAAAAAATTAAAGCTCTCTCCATCCATCCACTCTGCAAAAGTAGATGGGTATTTTGTAGCAGATGGATATTTTATCTATGTATATTACCTATATAGAGTCAGAGTTTGGTATGAGACTTTTTTTTAATTTATAATTTATCCTCCTTGAGTAATTTTCCATTAGATCACCAAACAACCGTGCTGTTCAGAGTATATCTGGTGTTCTTGTATGTCGGTATGAACTGAGATGAGTGCATTTATTGTGACCAATGGAGATCCTGGTGTTCTTGTATGTTGGTATGAACTGAGATGAGTGCTTTTATTGTAACCAATAGAGATCCTGGTGTTGTATGTCGGTATGAAGTGAGATGGGTGCTTTTATTGTAACCAATAGAGATCCTGATGTTCTTGTGTGTTGGTATGAACTGAGATGAGTGCATTTATTGTGACCAATAGAGATCCTGGTGTTGTATGTTGGTATGAACTGAGATGAGTGCATTTATTGTGACCAATAGAGATCCTGGTGTTCTTGTATGTCTGTGTGAACTGAGATGAGTGCTTTTATTGTAACCAATAGAGATCCTGGTGTTGTATGTCGATATGAAGTGAGATGAGTGCTTTTATTGTAACCAATCGAGATCCTGGTGTTGAAATCAGTTACAAAGGTCTGATGCAATGCTGCTGGCAGGTTCATGCCGAGGGTGGAGATCGTGCAGAAGCACAACACGGCGGCGCGCAGGCTCTACATCCGCGGCCACAACGGCAAGATCTACCCGTACCTGGTGATGAACGACGCCTGCCTGACCGAGTCGCGCCGCGAGGAGAGGGTCCTGCAGCTCCTCCGCCTCCTCAACCCCTGCCTGGAGAAGAGGAAGGAGACCACCAAAAGGCACTTGTTTTTCACAGGTATCGAAAAGAGAGAGGTCTGTGTTGTTTTTGAATGTAAGTTGCGCTCAAGGGTTGCAATCGCTGGAGGTTTTTGAATATTCAGAAGGTAAATTCGTATCTGTGTGGGTGATTGGTCTTGTCTGGAGCTGTAGCAGCCCTCTGGAGAAGTGCAGCTGATTGCCTGGGATCTGGGGTGTTCATGGAAGTGCTTTTGTGCATTGCTTATGAGATCAAGTGCCCTTGTGAGTATTTAAGGCAGAGATACCCACTGGCCCTGTTGGTGTGGAAATGGGTGTGCCTACTTCAGAATAAACATTTAAAGACAACTCAAGAGGGATAAAACAAACATTTAAAGACAACTCAAGAGGGGCAGAACCAAACATTTAAAGACAACTCAAGAAGGACAGAACCAAACCTTTTCTCCCCAAGTTGTGATATATGAATATTGAATTTCTTTTACATCTTCCACATAACACAGAAGAAATATTTTTTCTTTTTTCTGCTGAATTTCATATATAGTTTCTGAATTCTCTGATATGAGAATGTATATTTGTAATATTTGGACATTATATGCTCATAGTGATAGGAATTCCCCTTTCAGGAATAGTTACTGATTGGTTAGTTGTTGTCTAATAAAATAAAAAAATAAAACAAATGCATATTTGAGTTCTGACTTCCAAAAGACCAAAATGTACAAGCCAAAGGATTTGTTAAAACAAATGGAAAGTAAAGTGCCAACAGTGTCACTGGAAAAGCCAGCTATTGAAGAGACCTTGTCTGTGTTTGTCTAGGTGGGGATGCACAGAAGACTTGGTAGAATGATAAATTAACTGAGCAGCATAAAAGTGCAGATCAGGTTTTTGCAGTTTCACTGCTCATCAAGAAAAAGCCCAGTGGCTTAATTTTTCTTATTATTGAATATTTTTCTCCGTTTTCACTATTTTATTTTCAAGTTATGTCATTTAAACATCTGTTCCTCAACTAACAGATATTTTTTTCTCCAGTTTTTCTGAATCACTTTAAATACCCTGATGAGCTAATCTTTGTTCTTCAGAATAATTTTTGTTGACATAATGCCAAAGTCATGTAATCAGACATTATGAACCTGTTTGCATCAAAACAAAGTATTACTCTCTTTCCTAAAGGTACAAAAATAGGAAGAATGATGAGTGCTCAATTTTTGAAAATACAATTGATGTTTCTGTTAAGATTTAAAAAAACCCTGCTGTAATTCTTTTTTAACTGAGCTTGTAAATTATTTACAAGCCTAGCGATAAAAATTTTCTCTCGACGCGCTTCAGTCGATGATGGGGATCATGTTTTAGGGGCTGCTGTGTCACATTTGGGTTCTGGAGGAGCCCCTCAGTTTCCCTGTGCTCTCTGTGTCCCTGCCCTGGCAGTGCCGCGGGTGGTGGCCGTGTCCCCGCAGATGCGGCTGGTGGAGGACAACCCCTCGTCCCTGTCGCTGGTGGAGATCTACAAACAGCGCTGCGCCAAGAAGGGCATCGAGCACGACAACCCCATCTCCCGCTACTACGACCGGCTGGCCACGGTGCAGGCACGGGGCACGCAGGCCAGTCACCAGGTACCATGGCATGGGGCTCATCTGGGGCTTCTCTGGGCTTCTCCTGGCCACGGTGCAGGCACGGGGCACGCAGGCCAGTCACCAGGTACCATGGCATGGGGCTCATCCGGGGCTTCTCCTGGCCACAGGGCACGCAGGCCAGTCACCAGGTACCATGGCATGGGGCTCATCCGGGGCTTCTCCTGGCCACGGGGCACACAGGCCAGTCACCAGGTACCTCAGCATGGGGCTCATCCAGGGCTTCTCCTGGCCACGGGGCACACAGGCCAGTCACCAGGTACCTCAGCATGGGGCTCATCTGGGGCTTCTCCTGGCCACGGGGCACACAGGCCAGTCACCAGGTACCTCAGCATGGGGCTCATCTGGGGCTTCTCCTGGCCACGGGGCACGCAGGCCAGTCACCAGGTACTGCAGGTTGGGGATCATCCAGGGCTTCTCTGGGCTTCTCCTGGCCACGGTGCAGGCATGGGTCACACAGGCCAGTCACCAGGTACTGCAGCATGGGGCTCATCTGGGGCTTCTCCTGGCCACGGGGCACGCAGGCCAGTCACCAGGTACTGCAGGATGGGGCTCATCCGGGGCTTCTCTGGGCTTCTCCTGGCCACGGTGCAGGCACGGGGCACGCAGGCCAGTCACCAGGTACCATGGCATGGGGCTCATCTGGGGCTTCTCCTGGCCACAGGGCACGCAGGCCAGTCACCAGGTACTGCAGCATGGGGCTCATGCGGGGCTTCTGGCCACGGTGCAGGTGTTGGGCACGCAGGCCAGTCACCAGGTACTGCAGCATGGGGATCATCCAGGGCTTCTCCTGAGCTTCTCCTGGCCACGGTGCAGGCATGGGTCACACAGGCCAGTCACCAGGTACCACAACTTGGGGCCTCATCCGGGCTTCTTCCCACAGCTCTTCACCTCCCGCTGCGTGTCAGATACCTGACAGATACACACGGGTGGTGTTTGGATTTTGTGCAGTTTGGTTTGGTTTTGCGTAGCTCTATATCTCTCTTGTGTTTTAGGTTATCTTGGAAAGATTTTATTTAAAAAAAGCTGTATTTGTGTTGCCGGAAGTTGTTTTGGGTAAATGTGACTGAAAACAGGCAGGGTGCTGATGGATTTTTTTTTTTTTTTGCTCTCTTGTATAGTGCTTTAGAAATAATTAATTGACAACATGGGAAGCAGCATTCCTAATTTACATAAGCCATTACAGCATGGTATGTGAGGCAGGCTTCCCATGTTCTTCTAATGCTTCTCTTAAAATTGCCAGTGGATCCATTTCATCTTAGCCAAACAGAAACAGATGGGCAATCTCACCTAATAAATGAAGTACTCTGAAAGAACAAAGCTCCCTCTTTCTGTGAGCTCCACCAAACAACCAATTGTGATATATAAGATTATATATTTTTTTTATCTTAGGGTTAGTGCAAATTTGTACATAAAATGCCAGTCCCATTCCAAATATATAATACACAATATTATATGTATTGCATATACATATATGTATGTGCACAATATATGTATTGTGTATTATATATTTGGAAATACACAATAAATACGTATTGCAGACATAATTTAAACAACTGTCTCACTTTCTTTGTTACAAAATAAAGTGGAAGTGCTGTGTAACATTTGTTTCTATTTTCAGAATTCTTACTTTTGAAGCTTTAACGACCATTTAATTAAAGTCAACATGACTAACATGGTTTCTGGGGTAACAGAACCAGACCCTAACTTTATTTCTTTTTCTAACTAATTAGGCTAGGACATGCTATAGTAATTAAATATTTTGATAGATTTTTCTTTTTTTTTTTAATGCTTTTCCTAAACTGAGATACAGCAATTAAAAGCAGATTGGTAGTTGCTTTAGGTCTGTTTATCTGCTGTTAAAAGTGCATTAAAAATGCCCTCTTGCAACTGACCCTTGTCCTGTGTAGGTTCTCAGGGACATCCTGAAGGAGGTGCAGAGTAACATGGTGCCTCGCAGCATGCTCAAGGAGTGGGCTCTGCACACCTTCCCCAACGCCACGGATTACTGGACCTTCCGGAAGATGTTCACCATCCAATTAGCCCTAATTGGCTTTGCAGAATTCATCTTCCATTTGAACAGGCTCAACCCCGAGATGCTGCAGATTGCCCAGGTGTGCTTCGGTTTGTTCCTCCTGTCATCTTGGCTCACATGGAGATTTGGGCTGTGCTTTTGAGATGAGTCAAAGTTCAACATGTATAATTAACAGTGCACTTCAGTAGGCTTTTTATTTGTGATTGCACAACCTGTAGGGAGTACTTCAAACTGCAGTCCCCATGGACATCAACTCTGCCTTCTATGGGGAGAGTTTAGAACTTTGTGAAATCCTTCCTAGATATTGGAACTCTTCATGTAAATGACTGATAAGATATATTGCTAAGATATATATATATCTTATATATAGATATATATATCTATCTATATATATATTTTTCAATATATCTATCTATATATCAATATATATAGATATATTGATAAGATTAGATAGATTGCTTTCACAATACCTCTGTATTAAATCAAACAGGTCTAAGAACAACAAAATTTAGAGCTTCATTTTCTTAAAGGTCTATACCCCTTTTCAAATACCATTCTCTTTTGAGCATTGCCATCAAGCTACAACTCCTATTAATCATGATTTTTCTGTTTTAACCCAACATTTAAAATGAAGTTTGCCACCTTAAAAGAGCAAAGGTGGTATTTATTAAAGCCTCAATGTCATTTTAATGCACAGAGAGCTATATAGTCTGTATAGCAATTAGGATTTTTTGATCCCTCTATTAAGTGCTCAGCTGTTTACCCACAGTGAGCCTTGGACACTGAATGTTGTCCCAGAGGTCTGCTGGCAGTGACTCTGTACAGATCATGATCCAGAAGGATCTATCCCTTAAGTTTGGCATTGCATGTATCTAGTGATGGGTTTAGACACAACATTTTGAGATAAATACTTACCTGACTTTGCACCTGCCTTTATTTTTAACTTTTGTGCTCAGAAGCTTTTTGGCTAAATGAGTGAAAAGCTACTGTGGTACTGTTGGAACTCAGCATTAACAGAAACAAAAATCCAACTGCTTTTGGTCCCAGGAAGGAAAATCAGTTTATTTAATTGCTTTTGTGCACCTTTCTCTGTAAACCCAGGATACTGGCAAGCTCAACGTCGCTTACTTTCGCTTTGACATCAACGATGCCACTGGAGATTTGGATGCCAATCGTCCTGTTCCGTTCCGCCTCACCCCAAACATCTCAGAATTCCTCACCACCATCGGGGTCTCTGGGCCCCTCACTGCCTCCATGATTGCAGTAGCTCGCTGCTTTGCACAGCCAAACTTCAAGGTTTGTAGACCTTCTGCATGGTTATTTGTGGGCTTGTGTTTGGCAAGTTATGAACTAAGCAGCACTTTTTTGCTGAAGGTAGGAACTGAATGATGAGTATCTGTTTTAAAATCTTACCCTGAGGTCATCGCAAAGGGCAGCTGAAATGTTGGAAATTTTTGGAAATGTTATATTTGTTATGTGTATGCATTTAATTTGGCTCAGGCTGGACACATGAAAGTTTGCTTTAGAAGCTTGAGACTGTTGGAGTTGACAGATTATTATCAGTAACTCAGCTCAGTGATGAGAAAAAGTAGGAAAGTATTTGTTGCAGGTATTTCTTTTACATCCAAGGATAGAACTGTCCTATATAACATACATGTATATATGTTAGATACATATGTATGGATGTTGTAGTCAGTGTTCTTTCCCTGTTTAGCAGAAAATAATAATCCCTGAGAGTGTAATGACTGCAAAAAAACCCTCCAGCTTTTCAAAGTCCTCCAAAGCTTTGCCCGAGACTTCTGTGTGTGTGTGGGAAAAGCCATGAATTTAGTGGAGTAATTTAAAAATAGAATGTACACAACTGTATTTGTGTATTAATATCTTAATATATGTTATTAATTTCTGTAGGAGTCCTTGTGTTGTGTTTTTGTAATGGAAACTTTTTATGAGAAGAAACACCTTGAGAGGAAATAATAAAGATAGTTGGAAGCTACACTTGCCGTGAACAGTTTGAAATTGCAGCGTGGCACCAATGCTGCCAAAATGCTGTTGGCTAAAATCTAGTTCCAATCCTGCAACCTGAGAGAACCTGATTGTTCTTTGGGTTAAGTGCAATAATCCGATTTTTCTCCTTCACGTAGGTTGATGGCATCCTAAAAACTGTGCTGCGGGATGAAATCATTGCGTGGCACAAGAAAACCCAAGAGGACACCTCGTCTCCACTGTCAGCAGCTGGGCAGCCTGAAAACATGGACAGCCAGCAGCTGGTTTCTCTGGTTCAGAAAGCTGTGACTGCCATCATGACCCGACTCCACAACCTCGCTCAGTTCGAGGGAGGGGAGAGCAAAGTCAACACCCTGGTGGCAGCTGCAAACAGCCTGGACAACCTCTGCAGGATGGACCCTGCCTGGCACCCCTGGCTGTGACTTGAAAGTTTCATTAGTTTAAGGTTTTTGTTTTTTAATTTTCTTTTTTTTTCCTGATTGTTTTTATTTCCTTTTGTTGTTTGTGGTGTGAGCCATATTTTGTGTTAAGAAAATGTGAAAAAAGCTTTCCAGGCGATGAGTTACCTGTCACACTGCGTTTTGTCAGTTTTCATTCTAGCTGTGTTTACAGTAGTATGGCATTTTTTACTGTTTTTAGTTTCATGAGGAGACATTTCCTCCTGTTTAAGCAGTTGATATGCAACAGCAGCTTTCGCAAATAGATTAAAATGAAGAGGGGAAAAATAATATACAGAAAAATCTAATTTTATGATGAAGACTATGAAATAGCATTGTTAGATTTAGGGTCTGCCATTCCTAATAACCTGCAGTATATGAATTTTTTATACAATAGTAATTACTTAAAAAAAAAAAAGAAGAATACAGTAATCCCAGTTACTGAGTTTTACTCAGTGAAATTTTACTTAATCACTCTCTCTTCATAATGCCAAATTGAAGGCACGGATTAATGCTCTTAACTTTTAAGTTTGCTTTTAATTTACTTGAGCAATGTTGGTTTGTACAGACAATTTTGTACCAAATGTTATAGAGGTGAGATTTTGTTAGGCACTGAGAAAATGATGATCGAATTGTGCTGCCTTTTCCTGGAGCACAAGCTATGTACAGTGAAAGTGTAAACCATTTAGAATATTTGGTTTAGTTGTGGACAGTGTTTGGGGGGGAAGTTTATAAAAGGATGGGAAAAGTCATCCTTTGATACATGTATTTGTCTGTAATGGAGAAAAAACAAAATCTTATGAAATTCTCTTTACTGTTTAGAATTACAGTAGCTTCTTTGGAATGAATTTGTCCCTTTGTAATTTAAGAAGAAGAGCAGTTTAATGTTTCACTTGTCTTTATGTTGTGTTAGCATTTTTATAAAACTTCCGTGTTGAGAATGTTAAATTTGTACAGAGTGATTTTTTTCCAAATAAATATTTTGTAAAACTCCCTGTGGTATTAATTTTATTTATAGTATGTTTAATATTATCCTACGAGTGTGATTCTGCTTTGTTGTATGATGGACGAAGCCTGGCCCTCCATTCCCATGCTTGGTGCTCCTTTTGTATCAGTTGTGCTCTATGGCCCTGTGTACAAAGAGAAGCTCAAATGAGTGAGTGCTAAGGACTACATAAGGATTTGGAAAACAAACGTAGCTTTTTTTTTTTTTTTCTTGGCAAAGACTTGTTCCTTATCAAAACCATGTTGGCAAGAATAATCTTCTTCTAAAGCAGCACTTCCTGCATGTGTCACAACGTGCTCTGTCTGCAGTCATTCACAGCTGAGCTCAGTGCTTTCATGACTTGAAGGGAATTGTTGCCTTCCCTTTATTGAAGATTGTAACGTTTGCAGCTGTGAAATACAGCACACACTGCACAGAGGAGTTGCAGGATCATTTCTTAATCATTTGCACGTCTTGGATATGTCTGAGAGATGACAGCATTCCCTGACAGGGAGTCATCAGATAATTCAGCCACTTTTCTGTCCATGGTAGAAATCTTAATGGGAAAATGCGAATGTAAGTTAAGAGACAAACTTTGTTGTCTTTAGATTTGTGACATCTTGCTTGTGGCATCATCTCAAATATAGTCCTAAAAGAAGACTTGGGGTGTGAGGGAGCAGAGAGATATTTTAGTGAGCTCCCTGATGGTGTTAATGTGCAAAGGTTGATACCTGGTTCTCTCCTTTTATGAACATATGCTATGGATGTACCTCAGTTTGTGAGAAAGCTTAACCCAGACTTTTACCACCAGCTCCAGGAGATAAATCTCAAAGCTTTTAGTTATACATGAGCATTCTTCAGAGCCTGGGGGAAATCTGACATCTCTCGTATCAGCAGCAGCTGTCCATTAGCAGGAAAGTGGTTTGACAAAGTACAGGGTATGAAGTTCCTGATTATCTTCATGAACATGTGCCATCCATCTGAGCTGCATTTAATTTTTTATGATTGTAGATAAAGGTTCCCTCTGTCTCGTCAGTTGAGATCCACACTCAGAATGCATCTTGCTGAGCAAATACTTGAAAGTGAACTACATTAATTGTCAATTCACTCTAAGTACTCCCTTCAAGGTCTCTTCCCTCAATTAGATACTACACAAAAAACCCCCATGTCATTACTCTGTAAAATCAAACACTTGAGAATTAAGAGAGGTCAAGTTTAAAATTCTCTCTGAAATCGTGTGCATGAGCATCATGCCATTCTGAAAACTCCTCCTGTTGTGTTTGTTTTTTAGCCCCTATAGAGTTCTGGACAGATTTCACCAGCTCTTTGTGAGAGTAATTAGTCTCAAGTCCTTGACACCAAAATTGTGCCATCCATAATTCTGTATAAAATAGACATGTACATGTTGGTAGACTTTGGCACATGTACCTGTGTTGGGGTGAAATGGGCTCTCTGGGAGGTCACTCAAGGCACAGAAATGCTAATAACTAAGAAGTAAATTTGGCAGGAAAATTGTAGAATAAAATGTAAGCTGTGGATATTATATGGAGAATGAGTAATTGTCAGCTTTCTCAAATTACACTATTTTTTTCTCTTGACTTTTGTAATCATATTTGACTCTGTCTTTATTAGACGATGCTGCTGCAATTTAACTTTTTATTATTGCAGTCTGCTCTCAAAGTAGATTATCAGAATTGGTTTGCTTAAGTGAATTGTACTCTGAAACAAAAGCATTTAGCAGTAGTTGAGTGTTTGAGTCCAGCCTCTGAAAGTGGTGTGCTGCTTTCCTCTCCTGTAATTGGGCTGTCCATGAATTTTCAGATACCGAGTGAGTGAGCAAGGGATTAGTTATTACTGGAAGATGATGACTCAAAGCATTTCAGTGGCAGACAATGAAAGCTCTGTTTCATAATGGCAGTCGAATAAAGTTGCTTTTAAGGCTCCGATCTGTTTCAAATATGATGTGTGAAACGTTCCTTTGTGGCGTAGAAACCTATTCAGAGAGAAGATTTCACACTCACAGGAGCTTTTAATCAGCTCCATGTGGGTGCATTTCACATTCAAGAGGTTCAAGAGAGCACATGTGAAACAACTGGTGCCTTGTGTGTGGTTTGTCATCACTGTCCCCTGACTGTGTCACTGTCCCCCTGTGCATGAGCTGTGAGCCAAAGGTCACCTCCCCTGGCACCTCCTGAACCAGGGCTCAGGCTGCTGAAATACAGACAAAAAAAAGGGAAGTTCATAGATTGACACGAAAGTTATTCCTTAGGAGGGGCTGATTTAATGTCAGTGTAACTCAATTTAGTGTCTAAACCTTCACTTAATAGTTTGGGGTTTTTTTTTGAAAATATTTTGGGGATTTTTTTGGAAAATATTTTGTAACTTTTTTGGCTGTTTCTGAATAAGACTGGATACTTGGTTAGGCTGGGCTTGTGTAGCTCTTGGAATTTATTGCAGCATGATAAGCAATGCTTGAGAGGAGGATTTTCACCAATTTTTAGTCCTGTCATTGTAAAGTAAGAGAATCATATCTTCCAGGGTTTTTGTTAAGAGCAACATACACAGAATTCATGGCATAATCCCTCATTCCAGATTCCAACAAGACAAAACACTGATGTACTTCCTTTGCCATGAAAAATACTGCCTTTAGCTCCTCAGTGTTTCCTTTACTTTCAAATGTTGTTCAATCAAAGAACAATCTTGAACTTTCCAAAGAACAGAGTTCTCTGTCAGATCACAATCTCAAAAACCTCACTATTATTTACAGAGACCTAAATAGAGACGCAGAATTGGAATTGGCCACTGGCTGCAGCTCATTCTTGGAGGAATGCAGCTGAATGGATTGAAAATTAATTTACAGTTCCTACGACTGAGGATGTGAGAGAAACTCTGCCATCTGCCAGCCATGGCACAGGCTGGAAAACGCCAGGATCTGTTTTGCGTTTCTCAATGAGTCTGTCACGTTGGTCAGGTTCCTTCACTCCTGTCTCCATCTGATTTCCCTGCTACTCTTTTGCACTCCCTCAAAGGAAAAGCTTGAGCAGAGCTTGGCACACGAGAGGCCCAGTGCAGGACCATGTCTTTAGCTGTCCCTGCTGTGTAAATGTGTTGCTCTCCAGCTATGATTAGTTTCATCACTCAGGAGCTGGATACACACAGAAAAGAAATGTTACCCCTTTTATCTTTAGCAGAACTCTTCCCGTTTAATTTATCTGTGTTTGGCACTTTTGAGGTGTTGCACTTTTCCTAGAGTGGAAGGAAACAATAACACACACGTTAATTCCTTTCGCTACAAAATTTTCCTCTCTGTATTTGCAAATTTGGTTAACAATTATACTCCTATTTTGCCTGGATCAATGGTAAGGACTGCACACTTAGATCTGTGTGATTCACCTCTCTACATGCTTTTAATGTTATTCAGAAGTAGCAGGGATAAATGCTCTCAGTTGAAGCAGTAGATTACAGCACATGAATCAGTGATAAAAATGTGCAAATGGACCTGACATCAGTGGTGTAGCTGAAATATTTTTTCATGATTGCTCTCAGGGATTTGCAGTATCTGTCCCCACCATCTTTAATAGGTAGCTGCTCATGAATCAAATAATACAATTTCAGTCAAGAAGCAACCTGCCAGTGGGAGGAAGTGTATGAACATAAATTACGTAATTATTATTCCACTTGCTTCTATGCATTTAATCACAAAACAGCAGAAGCCTGAAGATACAAAATAAACCTTAAAGGCATCATCATCTTAAACAACAGTAGCAACACACCAGCATGTGCCCTGTAAAACAGAAAAAGATCAGAAAAAGCGTGACACTTCTTAATTTATTTTCCTCTTTTGTGATCATTAGGCAATAACACTAAATTAGCTGACCATATTTGCTTACCCAGTCAACAATTCTGCAAGCAAAGCTGCAGAGAACTGGAAACTTGTGTTTGCAGTGTGGCTTCTTGAGAACTTTTGGGTTTTAGTTACCTCTTACTAATTACAGTGGTTCAGTTCAGAAATCTCAAATTTATTCTTGATTTGTTCTAGTCCATTTTATTAGAAGGTCCACTGGGCCCCTTAAATTTCACTGTCCAAAGTCTATGCCTGATTTATCTTTTTCTCAGTTTTGCATCCTAAACCTGTTTCACTTTTACAAAATTTGGAAAATATCATCCCAAATCCAGCCTTGGTGGCTCTTGGGGGTTTATTTAAATCATAACTTGCTTGTAATAACTTTTTCCCTGAAATGTCATAGAGCATATTATTCCTATTTATTTTTCTTAAGAGAGAAAAAAAAAAAAAACGTTGTGGATCCAGTTTTAAGACAACTATTAATTATATTTTGATTTTTTTTGAATTATCAATCCCTTGTGATGTCTCAAATAGATATTTTTAAGTGTAGAGCTTAAACTTCCTGTGAAAGAACTGTCATTTTCTTTATTTACATGCTGCCCACTACAATGAAGTTTTTATTCATCTGAGCTGTCCCAATGTAAATAATAAAGTGATGAGGCATTTTCCTCAGAAATCCAGAGGGGCTTTTTAGTGCAGGTTTGGGTTTTTTTTTTTTTTTTTAATGTAATATTTTAAGTCTGATTTTCCATCCTACAAGCTATAAATCATACCTGTTTACAGATATGTATGGAATCCTGTGGACTAATGATTCGAAGGTGCTATCACAGGAAAACAATGGTGTCGCACAATAGTTGACTCCCCCAGGAAATTGCAGAGCTATCTCAGTGCTCAGGAGGTTTAAAACTGTCAGTGCTTGGTAAAGATGAGTAATAGCAATCCTAGGTGTTCTCAGCCTTGAGTTTTAAAATTGTTTTCAACTCTCAATGCAAATGTCCCTTTCAAGGTGAGAAATGTCACACCAGAAAGGCTGAAAAGTTTCCAGGCAATTACACCGGTGAATAAGTGTGTATGGATTCTTGATAACTTCAAAATAAGCTCTTTTAAAATAAATAATAATAGTGCAAAAGACAAGATGTCCTTGTAATTTATATATGGGATGACTGGAGAAAATAAAGCATGGAGTAAATCTGTAAGGCTCTTTACTGATTGGTAGAAATTTATCAGCTCTGCACGAGGGTTGCCCCTACAGACCCAGCTCCACAAAGGCTGTCAGGTATTGTGCAATGACATGATCTAGGCTCAATCTGGTGTCATTTGGTATCAGGCATAGATTTGCAGTCTAAATGCAAAGAGCAAATTTTTTTTTTTTTTTTTTTTACATTGTGACTCTAAAGCATAATAGGTAAAAGACCTGAAAATACAAATTTAAAGCAACTTTTCTTCAGGTAAAAAGAAGCAAAGAAGGATTAAAGCAGGTAAAGGAAGTACATAAATGGATAACTGGAGGAAAGAATTATGTGAATCATGTACTACAGAAAACTTTAAAAGATATGAGGCTCTACAACTATTTTTATCTAGTGCTTTATGGCTGTGATCTGGAAAATTGCTCGCACACATGTAGAACATGGAAGCAATTCCATTGCTCTCAGTGAGTTAGGAACAAATGGGGCAGCCATATGTGAATATGTTTTCCAGCTTGGAGCTATCAGACTCTCCTTCTTTGTGCCTGTTCAAAGCATCCAGTGAAGTCAGTGGGAATTTGGGCCAGTTGGAGATTTCATCTGGAGCTCATTTGGAGCAGTCTCACAGCAGAGCTCTTGCTTCCTTTCAGGGTGTAACTCGCAAACAAAGAAAAATCAGGCATCATTTCACCCCTTGCCATGGTCTTTTCAGGACAAAACACATTCTGATTGCTGCTCAGGAGGCAAACCTCAGGCACACCATTGCTTTTCCTGGAGGGATTCACCCTCCCAGCTCTGCAGATTGCAGGGCTCAGCCAGAGCTGTGAGAGCATGGCCAGGCAAACCTGTTGCTGATGACAGAGCTCTCTGCTGAGGGCAGCCCGAATGTCTTCTTGAAAGTCTAAATTTGGGCTTCCTGACCACGTGGTGGGTGCCATGAATGGGCTGATGCCAGTTTAGAAACTTCTTGTGCTGTGTCCTCTGTGCCTGGGGTGAGCTCACCTGTGTTTAACCAAACCAACCACCCTCCACTCTTTTCCAAATCTGGCTTTGGGAGGACAAACCCTGGGTAAGCTTGGCGTGGTGAGGTGGTTGGAAACAATGGGCCCAAGAGGGCCACTTGCTGAATTATTTGTAGAACAGCTGAAAAGAGTGAGGATGTCACTGTCTGGGTATCACTGCTCTAGTCCCAAAAATGGTAGCTGTGATTCCAGTTACAGCCCTTTCCTGTAAGGATCACTGCTGTGTATAAAGCTGCAAGCTCTTTCCATGATGACTTATCAACAGGATGAGATTTGTCTTTTCCTCGTAAGTGTCTCCTTTTTGCCTGTGAGAGAAAAAAAAGAGTTTAAAAGTATTTTTCCCCAAAGGATTAATTTTTCATGATCTATTGATACGTGCTTGAAAAGCAGCACCTATCACTGAAACATCATTCCTTACCTACCAATTATGTAGAGTCACTGAGTCACTCCTACCATGAGCACATCAACACCAGGCATCTCTGAAGCACTGCATTGATATGGACCTATTTAGATTTCTATCAGTTTCAGCTATGTGTTAACCATTTTATTATAATTGACCCGGGTTTGTTTCTACATGTCTCCCTCATTAAAATGTATAGCACCTGGGCTAATGGATTTTGTTTCTATCAAGATATAATGAGGACTGGCATATCTGCATATTCTCCGAGCTCACCAAGAGCAGAGACAAATACTCCATTTTATTACCATCTGACAGAGACATAATGATTGCTGAGAAACTCATTACCATCATATTATGCAATGATTTAACTCGAAAACCTTGCTGTGCTGCAGCCTGGCAGAGGTAGAGCTCTTGGAAATGCCTGTTTTTGTGTTTGAATAGCCTGAGCTGAGCTGATTCCCTTCTCCCCGTGTGCTGTACACTCTATTTGCTTTGCAGATTTCTGACTTTGAGTGCATTTCATTACTGTGTAATTAAGGAATACCACTGAAAGATGGTTAGAAAAGCACACGTGATGAAACTTCAGGTAGTGAGGGAAGTTGGTACAAGAGGGAGAACGAAATACTTTTCCTTCTCTCTCAGTTCTCCCTCATTTGCACACCCCATGATGCTGTGGTTTGTAGCACTGGGTCCTCCTCTCCTGAGGCAGCTGGGGAGAGAGTTCTAGCAGCTCTTGGTCAACTTCTCTGCAGCTTTGCAGATCCAGACAGGTACTTAGAGATAAAAGCTTTTCAGTTGCAATTTGTGTCTTCGTTCTCTGCACAACTTTCCTCTTCCACATGGTGCTGCTGAGCTGATTTCTTCAGAGCTCAGTTTAGTGCAAAAGACCGTGACAGAAAATGTCACTGAGCACAGATTATCATTTGAACACAAAACCCCTCAGTAATGCAAAATAACACGGTTCAGCTGGCAAATGCTGGCTGAAGTCACTCTGCTTCCATGCTAGACAGCAGAGGGGGGTGGGCTGATAATTTGTCTATGTCACCTGAGATAGGATGTCCTTAAGTGTTCCAAATATCTCTATAATAGTCAAGAAGGTTCTAGGCAAGTTCTAACCCCTTCCAGCCTGTTTGAAAAATTCACCCCAAGGTTTAACATTTCACTGTACTTGAAGGGGTGGGAGCAATGTTCCCATTTCTCCTTCCAATGTGTAGAAATCACGATGTTGAAATCTATTAAAGAGTCCATTCTTTCATATATATATATATATATCTATATATATCTATACAGAAATGCAAGCTTTTAGTAGAGGGATGGTAAGAGAGTTTTGGTATTTCGGAAACTTTTTCAAGTTCAGAAATTGTGTTAACCTTTCAAATTTCAAACCCTGAGCAGCACTAACCAAATATCAGGCTGGACACACGTTTGGGATGGTAATGTCATTTTATATCACTGGACAGCTTCTTCAGCAGTTTGGATTCCTTTGAAAATAATTTGTTCTTTAAAGTAAGTTCAGTTACTAAAGAAACATACAGTGTGTTCACACAGATGTGATTTATTTGGTAGGTGAGAGGAGGAGGAGTCATTCAGGTAGAAATCTAACTTTAGCCATTTGATTTCAGAACTGTAAAGTCAATGGATAGAGATTAGTCCCTGTATGCAGCAAGAAAAATGCCAGGGATGATTAATAAACCTGTTTCCATCTAATCAGCAATGAGAACTTTGCAATGCAAACGACTATAAAGGCTAAATTCAATCCTGAGCTTGTTTACCTGTGTTTTAGTATTTAGAAAGGAAGAGAAAAGGGAAGCTTCTTCTTCTGTTTATGGACATTGGTGAGCAAGTTAACAGGTTCAAATGCCTGCTGAAAAAGATAATGTGAAATTGATAAAATAAGTCATGCATACCTGAAAATAAACGGGGAGCTTACTCCATTTTCAGTGTTTGATCATGTAAGTAATTTAGCTGTGTTCCATCATGGAATTGTGAACACAGAATTTCACCTGGGAGAGCTGCTATGGCTTTATAGAGAAGGAAATGACTCTACCCCTGTCTTATACCCATGAGTGTGGAGTGTGTAAGAAATGCCATGACAGTTTTTGAGTACTGAGCATGAAAACACAGCTGAACACAGAATTACTTCCAGCAAACTGGAGGGTCACTGTCCCAACATACAAATTTGGGGCTCAAATGCTTCCTCACCTTGCATTATTCTTGCACACAGAATCCTGTGTTGATTTTATTGAATGGAAGGAAATAAGGTGGCTGCACAGTGAGGCACTGAGCTCTTTACTGACGTTGTAAAGGATTGTTTTTCTTAGATAAGTACAAGTATGTTGATAGCTAAAATATACCATGTGTTTGTTTTGGGTAAACAGTTTGCTGTAATTCAATTTATGAGAGGGATCTTTCTCCTAAAAGCATTGGAGAGGTCTGCATACTAATAACAGATTATATTCTTTGGTTCTACCTACTGGAGAGTTGAAAACAGGTCATTTAAGTCCAGGAGAAGTATTTTTACAGTGTAATTATGAAATAAAAAAGCATCCAAGATGACAGCTGGGGTACCGATTTTGGAAACCTTTCTTTGGAAATGAGCTGTGTTAATTCTTGTGTTTCTTGTGTTGGAAGACTTGTATGTTTCAATGTTGTAAAAATCCATAAATAAATCCATATGATAGAGAAAACCCGTGAAAATAACCACAGTTGTGCAAACTTCAGAAGGATGAGAATTGCAGTTTCCCAAGGACAGGTTTGTACCAAAAGGAGTCTGCTGATTTTGTTGGGGTTTTCGTGTTTTATTTTTCCCCAGAATTGTACACAAAGCAGGAAGTTACTCTGTAGTGAAAAATACTTGGTGTGGCAATGGGATATGAAAGAAACCAATTTGTGGTTATCCTGTAAGAATAAATTCTGAGGGAAATCCTTTTACATCTGTAAGCATTCAGCCCTCATTCCAGAGTTTGGCAAGTGATTCTTCCCACTATTTATAATACACAGTTTAACTGTTTAACATGAATTCTTACCTCAGAGGCTGTGTTTGCCCCAGGAAACCCTGACACCAAGCCTTTTACTCCAGATCAGCATTAGGATCTTCACTGCAAGGGTGGTCAGGCACTGAAATAGGCTGCCCAGGGTGGAATCCCCATCCCTGGAAGTGTTCAGAGGCCATGTGGATGTGGCTCTTGGGGACAAGGTGGGTGCTGGGTTAATGGTTGGACTCAAAGATCTTTGAGGTATTTTCCAATTTAAATGGTTCCATGAGGCTGCAGGTGCCCGTGGTCGTGTCCCACCTGTGCCAAGCTCCCTGTGGCTCCCAGCCAGCCCAGGGCAGTGGCCAGGCTGTGAGAGCTGTGTCCTGCACAGCTCCCTGGGGGCAGAGCCAGAGATGTTTCCTGTGCTGGTGATCTCACTTCTTCTGGGGCACTCTGGAACAGAACAGCTTCTTTTTATCTGCTGAGTTTTCATTGTCTTTTAATTTAGGAGAGCTCCAGTTTGCTCTAGAGGTCTGTTTTATAAGTCAGTCAGAAAGTGTGTTCGTGAATCTGCTAAAGCAAAGGCCTGTGCTGGCTGTGAAATATGAGCCTGATTCACAGCCCTCTTGTGCTCTCGGAAGTATTTCCATTGATTGCAGCAGGCTTGGATCTATTCTTATTCCTGTGAAAATTCTGTAATAAATGAAGCTGCTTTAGGTCATTGGGAATGAAGGATAGCAGCTGTAGGTAGAGTGTTATTACTGTGCTGCCAATAATCTCCAACTGTATTAAAGCTGTTACAGAGTGTCCATGGGAAATAGTTCTTTTTGTGCGGGAGAGATGATTTCAGAGTTCCATATGATTTTTCTTTTTTTGGCTTTTCACTCCTGGTTTGTCCTGGTTTCTCTGAGGCTCCTGATTTTTTGTTCTTTTTCCCCCCCATTGTTGTTCTGGTCACCCAGGGAGGCAGCAGCTCATTAGGTATCCTGCTGGATTCCAAAGTTAACTTCTCACCTGGAATGGTGGGTTGACCCTGGCTGGACAGCAGCTGCCCAAAAAAGCTGCTCTATCACTCCCCTCCTCAGGTGAACAGGGAAGAAGAAATACAAAATAAAGGCTCATGGGTCTAGATAAGGACAGGGAGGGATCGCTCAACAATTGCTGTCACAGGCAAAACTGACTTGACTTGGGGAAATAAGTTTAATTACCAAGATTTCAGGAGTCGCATGATTTAAAAAAAGCTCATTCTCTCTTGCATTTCCTCCTCCCCCTTTTCTTCTCTGTGTGATGAGGGCCAAGCTGAATAATTATATTCTTCTTTATTTAATCACAGGATGGGGTACAGCAGGAATGGTGCTGATGATACTGTCAGTGCCTTGGCTCTGAAACAGTAAAGTCAGCTCTGGTCAGTGCTGGACCTCTTCAATCTTCATCTTCTCTCTTGAGACAGGTGTCAATTACTGCCAGGAGCAGTGAATGGCTTTGATGATGTGAGGACTGCTAAATGAGGAACGTGAATAAAACTGCTTGCTCAGAGACATTCGAAAGTGTCCATTTGTCATTGTTACTCTCTGGATTCACTGCTGTGGAAGAGTCTCACTGGGGCACGTGGGCTCCCAAACAGGCTGAGAACAGAGGCTGTAACCACCACAAAAATTCATGCTCTCGTGACCCAGGAGGAGCCTTGCTGCCCATCCAGCTGCAGGCATTGCACCCAGACCTACATATCCACAGAGAGACAAAGCTCATCTGCCTCCTTCAGCCTTCAGCTCATCTGTCTCCTTCACCTCACTTTTCTACTGAGCCCAAATAAAGAATTATGATATAGTCCCTTCTTGTCGGTGCTTTCTGGCCCTGAATTCACTGTAGGGTTTGCACCATTCAGGAACCTGCTTATTTGAGAGCTGCTGTCAGGGAATAATATAAATAACTGTGTTGCACTGATTCTCTGGGGGAGCAGCCAGGGGCAGGGGCTTTGCCCAAGAGCATTTCTGTACCGATGCCATGGATTGTCTCAGTGATAGGAGCGAAGTTTCACACACACTTTGAGCCAGTATAAGCAGATGTTACTGCCAAGATCAGCAGTTCAACCCTCCCTACGCCCCTGGCTACTTTTTCCCATCCCAGAATTGCCCTCTTTGGTGAACTCTATTGTTTTCATTCAGATAAGTGCCCTGATGCACTTCCCCACATGGCCACACAGACACTTGTCAGCACAGATGAAGGAGTGGAGCTGGGAACAACTGGAATCATAGGGGAGGGCAGCAGTGCCTCTTCTGGTGCCTGTCCTAGCCTAAGCCAACTTAAAGTGTGTGTGAAACTACTGCCTCACATAAAATAATTCTATTTTACATCCTGCTCCTTTTAGTTCTTCACAGGGCTCCCACTTCAAAGTGCCCGTGCTGCAAGATGTGGTTGGAGGAGTTGCAGTGAGAGAGTATTTGTTACGTATTGAAGGTGGGTTCAGTTAATTAGATTTTGAAAATGGATTGGATCTTCTCTTACAAGTTGAGAAATCTAGAGTTTATTGTAGGGATAGAGTGGGGGAATGGTTCTGAAGGCTTTTTAAAAATCCATAATCTGGAATCATGGGTTTCCCTGGGCTCTTGGCTTGCTTCTCCCAGGAAGTTTATTGTCTGGTCAACTCTCTGACTCTGTAGCAGCACTGAAAATTTAAGTAGATTTTGAATTTTATGATACCTGTGGCTATTTTTTCTCTGGCTTTGGATTTGGGAGAAAGAAGGAAGATAGTGTCAGGCACCTCAGCTGAACCTGCATTTGCTGCCCTGTGGATGCTGAAGCACCATCCAGGGCTGGGATCCTGCCCTGGGGGTACTGGCACAGCCTGAGGGCACTGCCCCACGAGCTGGGGCTGCAAGGGGCACCTTGGTTTGTCTCGTTGTGCTTCCTGCATGGCTCACTCTTGGAGGGCACTTGCTCATTCTCATGCAGGGCCACCTTCACTCACCAGCAACGTCACTGCAACTCAGTCTTAATTGGCCAATTTTTTAAAAGCTGCCACAGTCTTTAGGCTCCTAATGACTCCTAAAAGATGAAATGAATTCCTAGTCACTGAGACCGAAACAAAAATAAAAAAAGAACTCTGTGCTTTCTCTACTGTGTTTTTCTTGCCTTTTCATGGGTGAATTATTATAAAGGAAGCTATGTATCCCTGGAGACATTCATTATTGTAATGATAACTGGAAAGGGCTTCCTGTTGAGGAAATAATAAGTGTATCCTGATTTGAATGAACTCCAAGAGAGAAAACTCTGTCCTTCTGCCTGTCCCAGCACGGTGCCCCTCTGCAGGGGCCCTGATGGTTTCTACGTGGAGCACAAGGGAGAAGCTGCTTCTCACAGCACCCATCTCTGGCTGTGTTTGGGACTCCAAATGGGAGCCCAAATGGGAGGTAATAGAGCTGGGAAATGCATTTACCTCCCTCTAGGTCCCATCTGCTGTCCCCTCCTGTGAAGGAGCCCTGCCAGGGACAGAGTGGGTACAGCAGCACAGCAATGGGGAAGGTGCCATGGGATATTTGCCATTAGCTGTGGGAAGGCTCCTGGCTGCTCTGGGAGGAGAATGGCTCTCAAAGGAAAATTCTGTGAGTTTGAGAAGCAGAACTTCTAGAACAGCAGCCACTCCAGTGCTTCTCTCCATCCCGGAGCATCTTAGAGGGAAAGCTTAGAGAGCTCCTCTTCCTTTTCCTGAGTTCCACAGCCTGGAGCAGCCTGGCCCTCATTCCTCTGCACCAGCTGTAAGGCCTGTGAATGAGCAGTGCTGGTGGACAAGGCAGGAAGGACTACCATGGGAAAAGAGTTAGGATAAAATCATCTTCCTTTCTATGCACATCTCCTTCTGTGCACCTTTTGGACAGTTTGGGTCGTTTACTGAGGAATGTTTGGCCAGGGCTGCACTGGGGTATTTAGATTTTGTTTTAAGTGAGCTGGGGAAATGCATCAGTTCCAGCAGGGAGAGCAGAGACCCATGCAGAGTGCACGGCTGATTGGAAAAAAAAATAAAATTAAAATAATTAAAGGAAATCACTGACCTTGGATTAAATGTTGCTGTCAGCTGCTCAGAGCACGGAGCTTTGCATAGCTGTGGGGTGATTATGCAGATCAAATGCACAACCAACCAGAAAATAGGAATTCTGTTTTGTAAAAAGCTAGAATTGTGCAACAGTACCACAACAGCATCTCTGCACCCCGGGTGGCTGGGGCAGGGCTCCTCCAGTCTGTATCAATAAGCTACACACACAAAGGCCAATCAAAGTTCTCCTTCGTTCAAAGTCCTTTTATTCTAGATAAAAAATTTCATGGTTAATCATTATCATCTTGTTCCCTTGCTAGGTAATTAGTATTGCATTGTTGCTTTGTGCCTTTCCCTATGTTCCCTTCATGTTAGAGAAGTTTAATTGACATTAAAAGAAGAAGAAATTAAAGGGATTTTAATCAGTTGGTCTGTCCTATCTGTTTTAAAAAGAAAAGCTGGAGTAATAGAAAAATAGGCTGGTGTCTGTGCTCTCTTATCATCCATTTTGCTGTTCATTACTGAATTGATGAGAATGTCTGCTTTGCATATTTAATCATAGAACTGCTTAAAATACGACGGGGGTTTCTTCCTGTTACTGCTTCTCTAGGCAGCACTAGAGGTGTCAACAGGCCTCTGCCTAACTATTATCTCAACTTTGTTCAGTTTTCACTCCCAAACCAACATTGTGAGGTGAAAAATGGGCACTTACTGTGGTTTTCTCAGAAGATTCTTTGATATCTAGAGTAAGATTTCATCTCATAAAGAGCTAAGGAAGAAAATAATGTTCTTATCTATGAGAACTCTTCAAATCTATGGTTTAACATAAGAGTTTGCTTGAAGCTTTTTACTTAGAGATTTTCTGAATCAGGATTTTGGTGCATGAAGCTTGCAGAATCTACAAATGCCCAATGTCTGAGTTATAAAACGATTAGTAAACTTACACTAAAGGCAGAAAGAGAGTAGTACAGTCACAAAAAAGAATATTTGGACTATAGGAAATATTCAAATCCTGAGAAATTTTGAAAACACTCAAAATAATAAACCCTTTCAATAATTTGACTCAATCAATAAAATCAGTTTTAAGTATTTTAATGACCTGAATGAAAACAGAAAAAATTGGTCACATTTTCTTAAGAAAAGATGTTGAGGCACTGTTATTGTTTGTCAGTGTTTCCTATAGTGAAGAGCAAATATGAATTTTAAATATAGTGTTTATGAGGCTCTCTTCTGCAATTTAAAGAAAATCAAGGAACATTCTTTAAATAGCCTTGGAGAAATTTGCTGGAAGGAGTTCTGCAATTTACTGTGTGCTGTTCAGAGGTGAACTCAAACATGCTGCTACCAGGCATTTAATACAAAGCAAATTGTTGGGGACGTCAGGTTGTACACACTGGAATAAGCAGCAGGGCTCCCACTGATTTCAGTGTGCTTGGAGTCAGGCAGTGAAAATGAGATCCTGGCAGTTCTCCAGTGCAGGCTGATGGCAAAACTCCCATTGCCTCATTCGGGGCAGGATTTTGTACTCGGTTTTGCTAAGGCTTCATTCCTGCAAAGCTTTTATCCTCAGAATGAAGGAAAGCAGGAGATGCATCTCCTCGGGTCCCTGCTGCTGCTATGCAGGTGGAAAGCACTGAAATGCTGTGGTTGGGTGTGGATTTAGCAGCCTGGCAGGTGATGGGACAGTGGAAAGCACTGAAATGCTGTGGTTTGGTGTGGATTTAGCAGCCTGGCAGGTGATGGGACAGTGGAAAGCACTGAAATGCCATGGTTGGATGTGGCTTTAGCATCCTGGCTGGTGATGGGACAGTGGAAAGCACTGAAATGCTGTGGTTTGGTGTGGATTTAGCAGCCTGGCTGGTGATGGGACAGTGGAAAGCACTGAAATGCTGTGGCTGGGTGTGGGTTTAGCATCCTGGCTGGTGGTGGGACAGTGGAAAGCACTGAAATGCTGTGGTTTGGTGTGGATTTAGCAGCCTGGCAGGTGATGGGACACGGCCTCCAGGAGCTTTATTCTTGTCCTTGGGACAGGGAGTTTGTAAAGCTCTGATCCATGGAACCCACAGAGTGGCACATAGGTGGGAAAATGCTGTGAAAATGCTGGATATGGAGAGGGGGTGCCTTGTTTACACCCCATTGCTGGCTGGGCTCGTTCACCCACATCTCCAAATCGTGGGGGTGGGCAGAGGTTTTCTGAATCCTGAGGAGCAATGTTTCTATTTCAAGCTTTTTTCCTTTCTATTCCTGGCATGTGATAGCAAGTTAGATAAATTGCTTACAAACCTCAAGACACTCCCAAGGATTTACCAGACCCCTGAGCTAAGATTTTCTAGGTCTCAGAGCTCCATGCACCCCCAAACACAAGTGACTCTCCTGTTTGTGGTGAATGTATTGGAGAGAAGATTTCAGCCTCTTCTGTAGAAGCATTTAAAGTGGAAACTCAGCATAGTATCCATTCTGATTTGTTGTCCATAGTCTAATTTTGGAGATCATTTGAGAACTGACAAAAAATAAGTAGCAGGGTTTTTTCTTTTGTAATTTTGAGACCTGCTGTCCAAATGTGACACCAGAATGGGTCCTGATTCTGCTGAAATGAACACAGACTTCTCTGCTTTGATTTTAGTAAACAATGGATTGGTTCCTCTGCCTAGATGTTAGTAATTATGAGAGTAATTGTGTAATTAGACATAAGACTGTAATTACTCCTGTGCTTAATTTTCATCCTGGTTAGAGGCAGAAGGAAGTTATCAAATAAAAAATGGTAGTGGTTTGTTCCCAGATATGGAATCATGTTCTTGCTTTTAAAAAGTTGGCTGGCAGAGTGATGAAATGCAGATCTCTTCTGGGAGGTCTTTAGCTGTTGTGTGCCTAAAAGAAAATGTATTTTCAATATAATATATGTTCCTCTCTGATTTTATTTTGGGTGTCTTTTGGAGAAGGTGTCTTTGTTTCTTTGAGGGACATCACCTACATGAAAACCACAAATCTCTGGGAACATGTGTGCCTTCATGGTACAAGAGTTTCTGTAAATGAAAGAAAGCAAGGGCAGGTGTAATGTGATTCTCCTGGGTGTGAGATGATGCTTTTTTTGTAACACTGGTCATTTCCTCACTGAAAGAGAAAATGAAAATGTGTTTCTGAAACTTTCTTTCCTGAAGCCTTTGACTGGGAAATCCTTAGACTGATTTAATTTCTGGATCTCCTTATAAGTAACTGCCCAGGTATGGGAAAGAATGGAGATAATTTAAAGATGATTATTTTTATTGTTATTATTATAGTTTAGTATTATTATTAGTTTTTTCCTAGCAATGGCATTGGAGGACATTACACATCTCCAGTCTTCCCTTTCTTTCCCTGTCCTCTTTCTGTGCTCGATGAGCAGAAAGCTTTGCTGCAAGTTGATAAAAGTCCCAATGGTTTCATAGCAATCAGCAGCTCCCTGCAGGCTTTGCAGGGTGTCCTGATGTGCCTGGAATGATGAGCAATTCCCTCTGCACCCAGGGCTGGGTCCGTGGTCACTGCCCGAGTGCTCTGAGAAAATCATTAAGGCCCATTGTTGGACCTCGGTGTAACTTCCCTGTGGAGAGGCTTGCT
This sequence comes from Monarcha castaneiventris obscurior, assembly GCA_026261815.1. Taxonomy (NCBI): domain Eukaryota; kingdom Metazoa; phylum Chordata; class Aves; order Passeriformes; family Monarchidae; genus Monarcha; species Monarcha castaneiventris. The sequence goes on along the minus strand of JAMPIT010000856.1, from coordinate 12,957,278 downwards.
TCCTGAAGCTCTGCTCTTTTCATCTGAAGCTCTCTTCTATTTATTCTGGGATAGGAGCCTTGTAATAAAGGGCCTGGATGTCAAATTGTTTTAATGAATTAGACCTGCAGGAAGCCATTAGCAGAGGCGTGTGCTGTGTTCCAACACCGTCACTGCCTGGCACAGCCCCTCCACTGCCCTTCTCCGGGGCACGGGCTGTGAGCCAGAGGGAATTGCACTCTTGCAAGCGCAGGGTTTGGAGTTTTCCCAGGCTGTCCTTTCCAAGAGGACCGGGCTGTGCCGGCAGCGGAGCCGCTGGGATGCTCCCCGAGTGCCGCGAGGGGGAGGCAGATGCTGCTGCATCACCCAGAGGATGCTCTCAGGTGATGCCGCCCGAGGGAGGGTGAGGGTGATGCCTTAGGTTTTAACTTTTATATTTTACAATTTCTGTACCGCTTAGAGTGTAACTCTGCAGTTCCTTGTAGCCTGGAATTTCTGCTCTCTCGTGCTGGGCAGACACAACAAAGCCTCTCCAGGCTTTGCCTTCAAGGACAGCCAGGCTCTTCTAGGCCCAAAATGTGTAACCCAAAGCCTCTAAGGGGGGAGCAAGCTGAGGGGAATTACATCATTAACCTGGGGCTTTAATTGGAGAATTAACCGTGATATGCAAATGAACCAAACCTATAAAGGTGTGAAGAATTCGTGACCTGGGGTCCATCTTGGGGTCCATTTTTGGAGGCAGCCTCTGGCTCCCCCAGGGTGTACCTTGGAGGCCCTTCAAATAAACACCTATCTTTATTCCCTTACTCTTGTCTAGTCTCTGTTTCTGGGTGGCTGGAGAAGGCATCAAGGGCAGGGAGGCTGCTGGGCAGAACCCTGACACATAGACCTGTGCAGAGCTGCTGAGACCTCGCTCTCCTCTGCCACAGTCAGACCCGCCGTGGTTTCAAGCAGGGGAGGTGTCACTGTGTCACCCATTTCCAGGTGGGCAACCTGGCCTCCGAAACTCTGCTGTGAGCTGGCAGGGCTCAGAGAGGAGCTGGGTGAGACCCTGGGTGTCCCTGGCCCAGCGTGGTCTGTAAAGGGCACAGGTTCCTTCCTCATCTTGTCCTCACACTCCTTGCAGGACTGTGCCTGAATTGTTACAGCGTTTTTGCATTATGTGCTACTCTGCTGCTCCTCAATGCCCACAGGAAGCCTTTTGCAGTCCTTTTGTTTCACAGAATCACAGAATCACAGAATTACCAGGTTGGAAGAGACCTTCAAGATCATCGAGTCCAACCTCTGCCCTAACACCTCAACTAAACTAAACCATGGCACCAAGTGCCACATCCAATCTCTTTTTAAACACCTCCAGGGATGGTGATTCCACCACCTCCCCGGGTAAACCATTCCAATATTTTATCACTCTTTCTGTAAAAAAGTTTCTCCTAATATCCAACCTATATTTTCCTTGGCACAACTTAAGGCTGTGTCCTCTTGTTCTGTCAGTTGTTGCCTGGAAAAAGAGACCAACCCCCACCTCGCTACAACCACCTTTCTGGAAGTTGTAGAGAGTGATAAGGTCACCTCTGAGTCTCCTTTTCTCCAGGCTAAACAACCCCAGCTCCCTCAACCGTTCCTCATAGGGCTTGTGCTCCAAGCCCCTCACCAGCCTTGTCGCCCTCCTCTGGACTACAGGTAATTTTTTGGCTCCCCCCACACGGGAGCATGCCCTGGGAACTTGCTCAAGCAGAAGTTTTGCTGTGCTTGCTCAGAGAGCTGTGACCTTTCTTTGGAAATGCAAGTATTGCCCTTGGTTTTCTGCAAAGAGAAGATGAGCACATATTTACAACTTCACATAATTATATTTTATGATAACCTGATGCTAATGTGAACACCAAATTGAACATAAGAATCTAATTGTGTACTTCCTGTTGAATAATGCAAGACAGTAGCAGTCATTAGCCCTGTACTGTCTGAGAATGCAAGGCTCTTCCCTTTCTGGAAAGCACATAAACAGAAGACAAAGAAACAAAATCTCACAAGGTTGTCATTGTTCCTTTCTCTCAAATGAGCAGTGGTGTCTCAGTGAATCAGATTCCCAGCACTGAGCACTCCCTGGTGTCTGGATGCTTGGAGAAAGGGTGTAAAACATGTTGTACCAGCTAGCAAGACAGGCTGGCTGCTTTGAACCAGTGCTTGCACTAAATGCCCATCTGGTTTTGAAATGCTGACCTTGGTCTGACACTCTGTGCACGCTGGTGGCCTCAGCCAGTCCCCCAGGGCTCTGCTAATGTGAAAAGTGGAAGGAGAGGAAAGAAACGAAAAATTTTATGTTGAGTCTGAAGGATAGAAAGAATGAAAAGTAGCAAATGGACCAGCACTCTTGGCAACGCCACGTGTCTCCAGGTAACTGCTTTTACAGCATTCTGCCAAGTGTCAGGGGTCAAATATCTCCAGGTTCATTTGCAGATTCAAGTTCAGGACTTGGTGTGAGGTCTTGATTTTCAAACCTCTTTTCAGTAAGGAAACTTTCTCATGGAGAGAGTAGAAACAAAAAAAGGAATTTTGTTTGAAGCAGAGTGCAAGGCAAAAGAACCTGCAGACCTAGCTCATGAATGACATTTGGAAGTGGGCTGCAATGTTTTGACAAGGCTGCCAAAACTGGTGTTTTCAAATAACTGACCCAAGTTGTGGTCACTTTAGTGCTTCTGCAAACCCAGGCTTTAGTAGGGGGCTATTCATCAATGTAGAGAACTGAAATGTAACTGTACAACAAGAGAAACCTACAAAATGGAGTGAAAGAACAGATCAAAGGTTTCTTGATCTGTGCCTCAGCCTTCCTTTCTGTCCCACTGGTGTTCAGGGGCCAAAGGAAGAGAGCAGAGGGGATCTTCCCCCTAATATAATCCCCCATAGGAAGAGAATTTTCCTCTTTAGCAGGCAGAAGCCCGGGAGAGGAATTAAGAGGCCTGAAGGGTTATCCTTACCCCTGTTGGATCATGTATTCAGTGCTGGCACTGGGAACAGAGGCAGGATTTAATTCATGGTGTGTTTCCTTTGTCCTGTGGCTGTCACATCTCACTTCTAAACAATTCCTACACTATTATTTGCACCCTGATGGACTCAGACTTGCACTGTGGTGGATCCAGGTGGCATCACATACCTGGGTATCCCTCCTGTGTTACAGCAGAGCCTGGTGGTGCATGAATGTGACAAGCCAGCAGTGCAAGCCCTGGGCAGGTAAAAGCCATAAAGGAGGAAAGAGTGACTGTCACCCACAGCTAAAATTCAGTCGGTTTGCACTGGGAACAGCAGCTCTGACTCACTATTGCTCCTGCTTCTGGCAATCTCAGTATTTGCAATCACCATTGGGCTAATTGTTATGAGAAGTGCCACTCTGCTTCACACATCTGATGCGTGTTGATTGTAGCTGTGTCACAGAACAGTTTGTAACCTTCTGCTTCTCGTCTGTGTGAAAGGGATGTTTCTTTTCACTCTTGTGACAATTGAGAAATTAAAAGCTGTCTCAGCTGGCGCTGTGCATGATCTAAGTCTTGGGCCTGTCTTCTTCTGTCATAGAACTCTCTTTATTCCTTTGGGGAAGCTGTGTGAGTAAGGGTTTGCTTATGTGAACAAGCATGCTCTGTTGTGCCTTCAGATTGCAAGGGGGAATTTCTAAGAATTCAGAATGAGTGTATAATTTGCCAGGCTCTGAAAGTGCAAACCATTGGTCCTGAAGTCAACCTAATGTGATTTGAGGTGAATATGGGCATAGCAGGAGTGTCAGTCCCCTGATGGGGTCTCCTGCTCAGACTTGGCCTCCTTTGGAAGCCCTGCAATCACGAGTGGTGTGCTGAGATCAAACTGCTCTTCTGTGGCCTGACCTTAAGAGGATGAGAAGGATGTTCCTGGATAATTTACAAACTTGGTTTTGTAAACGTGGCTCTGTGATGTGAACACAGGAAAGATGGAAGCAGCATAAGTTTGGTGGCTTTTCCCTTAAGCTGAAGGCTGATGATTTGCTGTTCATTCTTATGCAGGGTATGAGTGGTTTGGGAGAGATCCTTACACTTTTCTTTTCTCTCACATTCCTTCTAGACCTGCATAAATCCTAAATCCAGGCTTGTCTGGCACTGCCCAAGTGCATTGTTTAGATGCCAGTCAGATGGGCTATGCCTGGGACTCTGGCACTGCTGATGTACTGCTACTGTGTCTTTCTCTCTTGTGAGTTACTGCCTGGCTCTGTTGGGTTTTTTCTCCCTGATTTTGGTCAAATGTTTATATAGAATAAAGTTTGTGAGTATTATGAAGATAGCCAGCATTGTGAGCTCTCCTTATATCTGTAGACTGTCTAAAAAATGGTCAATAGTATTTTTCTTTATGGCCAAAACAAGGATCTCAATGTGTTTGGGGTTGTGTTTCTATCTGTACCATGTACAGGTTGCAAGGTGAGGGAGGGTTTTCCTCTGGGGATGTTTCATACTGTGCTTACCTTTCCCACCCTCTGGTATAAATGGGTTTTTGGGATAGATTTGTATCTCATCTGAGAAGCTAACTCCCTCTTTTGGTAATTTATCTCTCTCTTTTTTTAATATTTCTTTTATTTTTTTTTTCTTTTCTCCTAACCCGAGCAAGAACAATTTTGCTTTGCTCAATGTCAGATCTTTGAAGAGGAACACTTTAACATTGGTTATTTGAGGATTTTAAAGCAGCAATTCTGAGGCATATTTAAAAAGAATATTATTTTCCTACCAAGAGAAGAAAGCTTATGCTACTTAAGTTTTTCAAACAGATCAGTGTATTGACTTACTAACTCTAGTCAGGAGAAAGCAGGACCAGTCCTGTGAACACCAGAGGATAAATCTGTCAGGCAGAGAAGCAGGGATTTGTGTTACAGAGAAGTCAATATGAGACTGTTGTCCTGAAGTCCATAATCCATTTAAGCTCTTGTCTCAACACACATTAGTATGTACATTTTTCTGTAGAGCAATCAGCATTTACCCTGAGACATGTCCCTGCCTTGAAAGGTGGGGACAGCTGGGCAGTGCATATTTCCAACATAACAAACACACCTAGCAAGTTTCTATTAGTTATTCCTCAAAACTTATACGTTGACACTTTTGTTTTCATAATCTCAAGATGTTGGAGAAATTCTGTCTGCATTCCAAACCCATATGAACAAAGAGACTACTCCTTTATGGAAATGTGGAATGCAGTGGGCAAATTTTCTCAAAAGGGTTTTATTTTGTAAATCCTATAAGGGAATATCAAACCTACCACAGTCTTAGTATATTATCTAGGGGGAGGGATTGTTTCTTTCTCTTAGTTTTGTTTGTTTGTTTTTGTTCCCGTATCACATCAGTAGCACCAGTAGCTTTTGATATGTTGTCTTCATGAATTAGTGTTACATTCCCATTTCTCCCTTTCTGTTCACCAAAAATGGAGACTCTAGTTAAAAATCCACTCACTTCTCCCTAAAAGTTTCCAGCTGAGAGACAAATCAGGCCTGTATCATTTTTATTTGGTGGCTGTCAATGTTGTTTTCCTCTGAGGTAAAACCTCTGAGGTACTTTTTGCAAACCGTGGCCGTGATTGTTTTGTAGCTGTTGCTTTCAGACATGCCATGCACTTCATCTGTCAGAGCCAGGAAGTATGTCTTAGCCTAATTATGGTGCTTGTGAGGAACAAACTGATCAACTGACTTCTGGTTCATTATTTCCAAAGATAGCTCTGAAATGATGTATGTACACAATGTGGTGGCTTTTTGTGTGGCCAGGGGGGAGGACAGTGAAACCTGGCAGGAAGGAAGTGGCATGTGGATGTTATAGCTCTTGCTGCTGGTTTGGATCCGGGACTGACCAAAGGAAATGGGTGAAGGATATTGCCTGGTTTGCCCCACTTTACTTAACCAGGAGTGTTTTGACCTGTGGTTTTTATGAGATGATTAAACTGCAGCACTTGCAGGCAGCTCTCTACACAGGCACAGTTTTTATTGTTGATGTAACATAGGCACAAATGCTGACCGAGGTTTGTTTTCAATCTTAAAAACATGTTTCCTTCTGGAGGTTGATTTTCTGGCTTCCCTTTAGAAACTGGCTCCTCAAATGTCAGGTTGCTCTATGCCAAAGAGCCAACACCTGCCTGCACAGTGATTTATTTTACACGTGGAACTGTGAAATAGATAGAGCTACTCAACAACTTATTATTGGTTTTGTGTGGCAGTGGCAGGGTAAGAAAAGTGATTGGTCACGTGTTTTATAAGGAAATCTCCTGCTCTGGGATTTGGCCTTGCATTCCCTGCTATTACAGAATCTCCTTTTCTCCTCTATAGGGCTTGAGGACTAAGTGGAGGGTCTTGCTTGGGTGACCTTTTCCCCTGCAGGAAGGAATAAATAAAATCCATGAGAGTTTTATCGGAGTCCATCTGCTAAAGAGAACTTTACAACATGGAGAAGTCAGCTGGATTAAAGGATCAAGATAGCTTTCTGAAATTTCAGGGCTTAGAGTTATTTTCTGACTGTAAATAACCCATTGCAAGCTTATCACAAAGGAATATACCACATAATGGATGGTAGTGAAAATCCAGCCATCAAATTGTTAACTAAATAAATAATCTGAAGAAAAAAACCCCAACCTGATACATGTTTTCAATGGGTTATAACTAATAGGAAATATTTCATCATTTAAATTGGTCTTTCAGTGTGCTCTTTAATGAAATTACCTTTTTGTGGAATTGATGGAATGTATGTCTTCACACACAGTGGCAATTTATTGAGGTAGAGTCAAGGTCTTTTCTGGAAATTTTGACACCAGAGTGAGTCAACTTCCCAGAAAAACACCAGCGACCTACATAGCTTTGAGTTCTGTATTTACAGTGGGCATCTCAAAGGCAGGAATGGCACATTCATATACAAGTGTAACCTTATTCTCAGTGTCTGTTCTTACATTCTTGGTATTTCTCAGCTGTTCCATGCCAGAGGATGAGTGAGAACTCTTTGCAAAATTCAGCTGCCCATATTTATCTCGTGATGTTTAATGGGTGGTTTTTCACAAGGCTGTGCTGATTGAGGGAGCTCAGGGTTATCACTGTTAGGGTGAAGTCCTGAGGGTGGCTGTGAAATCCTGTGCCCCTGGTGTCAGAAAGGGTCTTTGGGAAAGGAGAACAAACACAGGAATTGTGCCATTTCCCTCACCCGAGGAAAAGTGAAGCCAGTCTACTCAGGAGTAAGAGCTTCTCTTTTATGGAAACTTCTGTTGCAGAACAAAATTCCCATCTGAAACAGAAATAAAAAAATCAGAAAATATCAAAAAATAAAAAAGCAGAAATATCAGTGCTCCCTGTTGTTTGAAAATGAAAAAGTGTCAGGTCAGTCCTACCCCTTATTAGGACAACATCAGAATGATTATCCAAATGAAATAGTTTTAATTGAAATAATGATTTAAACTCACTTTGAATTTGAGATTTAGGTTGTAGTGTTTAACTTTTATGCTTAAATATTAATTTCTGAATCTCTACTGACATATGCTGAAATGAATCACATTTTTGGCATTGAAGTGGAGATACTCAAAAAAAAGAGAGTGAAAAAATGAATAGTTTTGGTTTTGTATTCAGCTCTTAACCTATATCTCAGACAAAGCTAACTTCACAAGCTCCTTTCTTTATTAATAGAATGAGGACTGTAGAAAGCTTTGCTCTGAATCAGTGTCCTTGAATCCAGATGAGATGGATTGCTTGACCCTGAGATTATTTAGGTGTCAAGTGTGTAGAAGTGGTTCTTTCTTTTCAGCTTTAGGGAAGTGTCTCTTACCTGGCTCAGGTCTGACCCGCTTGGAGCCAGTGCACGGTGCCTGTAAGCACAAAATCTGCACCTGAACCCCTGACACCTCAGCTCTGGGGACTGTGGAGTGATGTCCATGCAAGGAACCACTGCTCTGTTTAATGGGGCACTCAAGCTGTGGACAATTTTAAGAAATCAGTGATTTTACACCACCAGATTCCAGTGGTGTTAAGTGGAAAAGCGGATGCTCGAGTGAAAATGGCTCTCACTTTTCCCCACCTAGATATTTTTATTTGCCTTTCTTTCTGGTTATTTTGCCCAATACCTTCCACTGGCTCATCTTGACCTTTCAAGGACTTGGTGTTACAGCTTCCTTTCCTTCTTAAAAAAATCTTCCTGGGGTTTTGAACAATGGGGTAGAAGTGGTAGCCAGGACAGCTTGGACCATTAGAGTGATTACCTGTCGTCTTTTATCACTGGTAATTTTTCTCCAGCCAAGCTGCCTATTGTTGTTTGTCCCTTTCTTGTTCCCAGAGCCACAAATATAATCAGTGAGTTGGAAAGCTTTCAGGGGTGGTGGCTGTAATGAGTAGGAACATCCTGCTTGCTTCAGGTCCAAATTTAGGCTACGTGGGGCATCTTCCCACTTTTGGCAGTCTTAGACTCATTTTGTGAATGCAAGGGGATTAAGAGTAAATGGAGTCATTGTATTTAAAGCTTTTCTGCTGTTTCTCTTCAGAAAACATACCTGCAAGCCACAGCTTCACTGTGTCATTTCTGGGATCCTGATTAAAGCAAAATTAATATTCTTTTTTGACTTCTGACATGTTAAGACACAGAGAGATGGTGCCTGTGTACAGGTGGTTACTTGATTCTGATGTGTTGCTTTGGGGATTTTATTTAATGGCATTACTAAAATACACCCTCCCCCAGTCATCATCCTAAGACAAACCTGTGTGAATTCAGACTTTTCATAAAACACCTCGTGTCTCACCTGTAATGGGCAGACTTTACATTGTCTTTACCTTGGATGGCAGTTGGTATCTAGAGCCCCAGTTCTGCTGCATATTTTCTTCAGGAATCTCCATATTTCACCTGCCAAACTGCAATTCGAGTTGAAGTGCAACACTTCAAGCATTCAATTTCTACCACAGCTTACCCTAATGACATTGAGGAACTGTTCATATGCTGCAAAGTCCTAGAAAACAGCATGAGGCCAAACAGATAGAGAATGATTTGCATGGTGGCTGATTGTAATCCAATCATGTCCTCCTTTTATTTTTATTTCTTAAAGATAGTAATATCCTAAGCAGGAAACACGCAGTGAATCTTCTTTGCCTACTGAACCTGGTCCTCCAAGTCTATGAGCATAAACCAGCAATTATCAGTGGCTATTTCTTGAGAACTGCAGGGCTTGGGGCATGTGTACAAAATTACAAGGCTGATGCAAACAAACCTCAGGGTGGCTCCCTGAGAGCCAGGGAGGCTTCTCTCACACTGAGATTACTGCCAGGGAGCAGCCTGCCCACATCACTGTGTTCAGTCTTGTCATTCTCATTGTTCACTCCGTGGTGCTTAAGAAAATCCAAGCCCAAAAACCTAACTGGCGTTTTTTTGTCTGTAAGAATGTTTTTGACAAATGCACTATTTCCAAGGATGTGGAAATGACCTCAGGGAGGAAGAACACATGAGTTTGGACTTGTGCCTCCACACACGTGCATTTCAGGAGAATTTAATATTTGTTCCAGGCAGAAGGAGAAGCAATGACTTCCCAGCCAGCTAAATGCTTGTTTGGCCCATTCCCCATCTTCATTATAGCTGCACTTGCAGCCTGACTCTGATCCATGGTAGCTGCCTGCCAGCACTTGGCATGAAATCTTTGCAAACAACCTATTTCATAAATAAGTTGGTGTTTGGTACAGTTGAACCAGAAAGTTTCCCTTTGTGGTTTTCTTCCATCCCCTTGTTCTCTTTCTCTTTAGTCAGAGGAGCCTTGAGTCATGTTCTTGCTTGGCTGTTCAGCTCCCAGCTCAAATGGAATGGGGTTTCTGCTTGGCACTGGGTATTTACTAAATAAGTTTCAAGCAGTTCCACCCTCGGAACCAGGGGAATGTCTGCAGAGAGTGATGGTGTAATTAAAAGATATACAGTGGGGCTGCAGAGCAGCAGTGCAAAACTCTGCAATATGAAGAGTGAGCTGAGAGTGAGCTCTGGGATTAAGACTTTCTGAGTGGGTTCCTGAGTTAAGCACCTAAATTAGTGACCTGCCTTTCAAAACAAGTGAGCCTCTGACAGATTTCATTGCCTACAACTCTCCTGTCTCTCAGCTTGCCTGCCACGTGAACAGGATGATTTAGCTCAGGGCTGGAATAGGGCAGGGCTTGATTCGTGGGTGTTTTTTTAACAGTGAAATGATAGTCTGAGGTAAAAGCACCAGCATGGAACTGAAGAGACTCAGATTTCATTTCTGACTATATCACAGAGTACATGTGACCCTGGGCAGCTCATTTCATCTGTCTGTGACATGGTTTTCAGTTGTAAAATAGGGCAAATCCTATCTTTCACACAGCTCTTTCCCTTCCAGCTCTAGTTTGGATCATTAGACCTCTCCAAGCCAGAGGACCATTTCTCACTCTGGGTACATTCAGTCCCAGAGTGTGGGACCTAAATATAGTTCTGCTTCTAGCAGGATGAAGAGCAAACCATGCCACAGAATCTCAGGGTCTTGGGGCTGTTTGCTGCCATTGCAGTTTGCAGAAGTTTTTTTCCATATTTACTGAAGTGTTAACTACAGTTCACTCAGGCTTCTTCAGTGCCTTGTTAGAATGTGTTTGAGAAGCAGAAGAGATGAGCATGCTCCAGTGCTGAGCTCTGTACTAAAATCCTCTGCACCTCCATTTCCCCCATTAGACAGAGAGATTTCCACAGCTACTCTGCAACAAGCTCTCAACACTGCCCTAAAACTCACTTTTTTTTGCTATTATTTCCTTCTTCAGTGTTTTCTTAAGTTTGGAACATTTCATTTAATCAAATAAGACTTTTGTGCTCCCAGATGACCTTGCTAAGTATTTTAATTAACAAGACCAGCTTTTCTTTTTCCCCCCACAGGGAATGACTTTGTGACTTATTTCTAACAGAGTGTTCTTATTTTCCTAGACAATATTTTATTTACAGACACCACATAAATGATTTGCTTTGCTTTGACATTTTCCAGCTAGCTAAAAGAAAGCCACCTTTTGCTATTTTTTCAGTGGGGCCCTTGCTATCAGGGGATTCCTTTCTCCGCCTGTTTGTGGTTTATGGTGATTCTTTGTTTAGTCAGAATATTTTTTCCAAGTCAGGAAAAAGAATCACTTATTGACCTGACTTTTATTGCTGCTCTGAGCCAAACATCACCCATAAATTGAGCATCCTCTTTTATCTGAATGAAATGCTGTAAATTCTATTAAACATTTTACCATTTCTCTGTCTTGCAAGAATATTGGAGTGTCATCCAACCCAGAGGAATAGTTTCAGTTTTGTTATTAAATAATCTGGTCCTGTTCTTTATCAATCTCTTTTTTAAATGAGTTTGGCTAAATTAAATGACTCTTTATTGTGGCTGGCAAGACAGAATGGTTTAGTGCTCTGGCCTTTTATCTCTGGAGACCTGAAGGCCATGCTTTTGGTCCAGATAAGGCTGCTTTGCACCTCTGAAGCAGTATAAAGTGACATTCAGCAGCCTCAGAGGACTCTTAGCAGAATCCATTATAGCTTGAGAGCCCTTCACAGAGACTTTTAAGAAAGTTCCTTTCCAATCTTTGCACTGTACCACTGTAGTGCAGAGAGATGGTTGGAAAATTCTTGAGCTCAAGAGCAAAGTCTTGTGCTGATTTCCTGCTGCAGGTGGCAGGCAATCAGTTTGTTTGGGTTTATCTGAGTCTGGTGGGTCTGGCCACATCCCAGGGCCGTGCTGCTGTGTGCTCTGAGCCCAACCTGCTGCTTGCCAGCCCCAGGGGTGGCCAGACCTGCAGAACTGGGCAATGGCTGCACATCCATCCTGCCAGAACTGCCCTCGGATTTTATTACTTTGCCCTCCCCTAAATCCCCAGGAACTCAGGTTACCTGGAGGGTAATACAGTTATTTATACACCTTGGGCCCAGTTCAGCACTCTGTGGTGGTGCTGAGGGTTCTGCACATCAGCATTTGCCAAACCAGACATGGGTTTTGCAGTGTCTGTGGAAAGAGCACGTGGGTCTGTTGGAACATTACAGCAGGAATGTTGCACACAGCTTTGCCCAAATACTTTTAAAACTAGAGTGGTTGTGAGAAGAACTGCATTGCTCAGCCCCACAGGGTCTGTGTGTTGCTGTCTGTCTTGTTGGAAACTTTGGATTTTGCAATTATTTTAACAGTCTCGTGTGGTTTGATGAAAAGGGTTATGTTCAGGGTTTTTATTTCTGTAAGTTCCAATGAGGAAGTCATTTCAGTGATGATGAAGAAGCTTTAACAAGTTGTTGCAGAATGAAAGGGATTTGGCTGGCCAAGAAAAAGAAACCCCCCAGAATTGAGGGAGGATCTATATGTGGTTGGCAGAGATGCATAAAGTGACATTGGCTGCTGCTGTACCCAGATAAGTGAATCTGCATTTGGTGGCAGACAGACAGGTATTGATCTGATTCTGAGAACCCTTTCCAACCCATAACTTTGGCTGCTTCCTTGGTGACCCAGCTTTATTGCAATGTTCATGGAAACTTCGTCGAAGTTCAGGAGCCTGGGAACTGGATTTTTCCAGCCTCAGTGTTTCTCATGGAAAAGTTCTACAATTTTCCTGTCCTTCTAATAACCCCTGCAAGAGTTCCTCACACAGGAGTAGCAGAGCTACCTCAGATGGCACTGCAGTGGCTGAGCATTGGCTGTAAAAGGGCTGTGTGAGGCAGCAATTGGATTTACACTGTGCTGATACAGCAGCACAGGACAGGGACAGGAGGAGCCCCCAGCTTTGCAAACCCACATTTTAGGGAAGCTCAGATCTTTTGACTTCTTTCCTTTAACTTGCTGTTGGTGCACTTCTCTCTGCTGGACTCTGCTGAACTCAGCTGAGCTAATCTGAGGTAGCACTGTGTGCTCCTCTTCTCAGCTAGAGACCCAAGGCTTCAGTGGCCAATCTCTGATTTGATTAAAATAAACAGAAAAGAAGAAAAAAAAAAGGAGAAAAGGAAAATAAAAGGACTTGCTGTTACAGAATAGTCTCAATGAACTTTCTAGCTGTCATCACAACAACTTCTAATGCACTACATTTGAAATTTCATTATGCTCTACTCTGGCACTGATTCACCTAGTCAGTGAGAGGGTATTAAGACCAGCTTATCAAATGGTTGCAGTAATAAAATATTTCCTGCCTTTCTGTGAAGAGCTTTATAGAACTAGGGAAAAGGAAGAAGCACAGCTGATGAGGTCTTCATGATGTTTCATAGCCCAAGTGCTTTTTGTGTGTTTTTCTATTTCACAGTTTGTATTGGATTTCACAGATAAAAGACTAATTTTGTTGCTTTTTTGGCATAATTTGTTTTGTCTGCTTCATGCAACTAGGTGATTTAAATGGTCCACAAGTGAGAGATACCTTGGGGAAAAAACTTAGTTTTATGCTTCATATTATTCAGACTCTAAAGCTCAAAGTAATTGAATCTCTACTCAGAAATGAAGATTGAGTATTTTTGTTTTAAATTTAAGTGTCTATATAAACATGATGCCTCAGGGCTTTGCTGATTTATAATGTATGTGATTTGAAGGGTGCCTTAGTGGCTTCAGCAGAACCCTTTTCATTATATTAGTCTTAGGGAACAAAATATGCAGCACATAATTCTTTTCTTCCCAGCACTATAATATGGCTAATGCTCTTTTCTGTCATGATCCTGTATAATGCTATTAGCTCAGCAGCTGTTCTGTACCTCAGACACACGACAAAACACCTCCCAATATTGGTTCCTCCATGCACTAATGATAATCTCCGTGCAGTTTTTTCCCGTTTTTGTGTTTTTCTCCTTTCCCCTGCTGCCTCTCAGCCAGGTGTCTTCAGCCTAATGGCTGTAATAATAAATGAGGTGAGGATTCCAGAGCCTGCTGCCCTCACACCACTGCTCCTCAGGAACTTCTCTGGTGTCACTGTGCACTGTAGGATGGCTGCCCTCCTCCTGGAGCCTGTTCCCTCAGAAAGGCACAACCTGAGGGCCTGTGGGGAGTCTCTCTGACTCCTGAGGGTCTGCAGGTGAGTGGTCACCTTCCCAGTGTGTGCTTTAGCTGCCTCTTGCCAGAGCACAAGCCCAGGGGTGTTGGAACCCAAGGCACGCCTCTGGCTGCCCTGGGAGGTCAGGGAATGCCTCTAGGCTGCCCTGGGGGGTCAGGAGCCCCAGCAAGGGGGTCCCAGCCCCTGGCAAGAAGCCCAGAATGGCACCGGCTTTGATTTTAGTCCATGGGAAAGATTGGTGACGCAGAGCGAGGCATTGCAAAGTAAGAGAAGTTAAAAATGAGTAGTGGTTTAGTATTTTACAAGGTAAAAAGCAGATTTTAGGATTTCTAATATGAGGATGAAGGGTCTAAGATGGAGGATTTTGGGCGTTGCCCTGTTCTTCCTCTTCTTCTCCTCCTCCATCTTCTCTGGTGGTGGTGGCACAAAAGGATTGGTAGAATGAAAAAGAGGCAGAAATTCCGTGTCTAGAACAGGTGCAAATGAATTGGTATAGAACAGTAACTAATAAATGCGTTGTGAAGAATGGTTGGATGATGGAAAGGGCACAACAAGGCCGGGACAGCCCAGGACTGGGCAGTGCCCGCTCGGACTCGGCTGCATCAGATGTGCGGCCGGAGCTGAGAGCTGGCAGAGAGAAGGAGAAATAAACAGCCTGAAACAACATCTGCAGCAGTTTCTCATCTGTTGGGGCTCGGGGTAAAGCTCCCCAGAGGTGAAGATAAGAACCAGCATTTGTGTGGAGTCCCAACTCCCGCACAGGGGTGTGAAGTTGAGTGCTTTTCCCTCATCCTTTTGTGGGATGGAGTCCCAGGTAACAGTGCTCAGGTGATGTCTCCCCCTGGAGCAGTGGCTGGGGCAGCAGCACAGTTTGATATTTCCAGCCAGCTCTGTTATGGCTTAATCTGTGTCAGATGTTTCCAGGAGCAATCAGTTCAAAGTATATTCCTCTAAGTTAAAAACCAGGGCAGGTTAGAGAGAGTCACAGTTGGAGTGACCACTGAAAAGTCCTGGAGGCACCAAATACTGCCTCCTGAATGAACCATCCAGTTCAGCTTTCTTTTGAGACCCTAAATAAAGCTAGAAAGTTACAGAACTGGCACTGGTACAGAACTTAATATGAGAGCCATCTCAGTGTAACTCTGACAACTTTCCATGAGCCTGTATTTTTCTGTGAGAACCTCTTGCCTCTTTCACTTCATGGACAGCCAGTGGTCAGTCCTTTGCAAGGCTGAAATTTGTAACGACCACAACCTCACAAATACAGCAATTTATGTATTGTAACCTGATAGTGATGCTTGAAGACCACAGTGATGCTTGAAGAACTTTGTTTTCCTCAGGGAGAAACAGTAAATGTGTTTAGTTTGGCTTTCTGGTGACACTCAGTGTATTCTGTTGATGTGCAGTGAAGTGAGGAGTTAGGCTGGGATAAGTGCTCTCAGTATTGGTTTCTATTTGGGAGTTTATTCTTGTCAGTCAGGCAAGGACAGTGGAGAGAATTATCTATTGCTTGGTAGAAATCCCGCAGCTTCTGCAGAAATGCAGCCTGTACTGAGTTTTTTTTTTTTTTCAAATTTTATTTAATTTTAAAGTTTTTAACTGGCTTTCTGGCCATTGGTATATGAGCTGGCCTCCTTTGGTGTGCAGGAGGCAACAGTCCTTTTGCACAGTAAAAGTTTCATATGTCTTAAAAACCTTCTTTTTCTGTGGGTTCTGTAAAAGGATGTTCATTCTGTACAGAACTGACAGCAAAATTGGCTTTAAAATAGTTCAAATTATTTGAGAATGGGGTTTTCATTGCTTGTGCTTAGACAGCAGTGGAATAGGTCCCTTAGAAAAACTTAAGACAGTGGGAGTTGGCTTTAGTCAAGGTGGTACTGACACCTGCATTGGCATTTTTTAGCCTGGACTGAAAATGCTCATGCTCAAAGGAGTTATAATTTGTGTGTCTGCTGCTGAACTGCTACCCAGCCCCCTCTGCAAGCTCGGTGTAAGGGTGCACAGAGACATGCACAGGAAGGAACAGTTTTTTGGTCCTTTTTGCTGGAACAAAGCAGCTGCACTCCACAGCTTGTTGTGCTGATGCCATGATGAATTTTGTCTTTTCTTTTATACCCCTGTTATACCTTTTTGCAACTTCTGTATTCTTGGTGCTTTTTTGCCTACATTCTTGGACTTGTTTGTTAAGCCAAGAGACTAAACATTTTAGAGGCTTCGTAGTTCGGGTGCCAGGGTGCCCAGAGCCCAAGGTCCTCTCCAGAACACATTTTGTAAACTAAGATAGAACCATCCAGGGGAAGGTTCCTTGGGAGGGGGGGCTCATTTGAGCCTCTCATTGGGGAATATTTGATAGATATGCTAATTAGTAAGACCTAGAATGTAAGACCAGATCTAGGAGAGGGGGACTTTGCAGTGGGGATGGGGGGGTGCACAGAGGTGTATTCGACCTGTTCGTGGTGCACCTAAGGATCCTTACAATAAATACCAAGGTAAAACCCTTTTTCCCCTTCTAACCGTGTTCGCCTCTTGATTTTTAAGACCAGGAAAGGCATCAGTGCACGTGTGACGTGAGTCTGTTTTGCACCAAAGGAAATGTTGGCACCTGTAGATTCTGATGGTGCAAGGTCTAATCCTGGTTTTGCCCTGCTCATGCACAGATGCTGATACAGGCAAGCACAGGCTCCTTGTGTGGGGGAGTGCACAAAGCTTTTCCTGCTCCAAAGGAAACGTTAGCATTGGAAAGATGAAGTCTGTAAATTGCTTTTTTTTATTGAACTCTTTGCTATGTCCCACACATCCCTCAGGCCCCTGGCTATGAATTATCCCACGCTCCTGGGCCTATTCTTATCCCTGGGCTTTCCTCATCTTCACGTTTGTATAATTGCATGTTACCTAAATGCACTGTGCACGTCAGGAAGAATGTTTATTTTTTATTTTGGCTACTGTTTAATTTCCTAGTGTGCTGCTGGTTTCCTCAAGAGCCACAGAGTAACAGCTGGGGCACAATATGTACTTCCAACAGATCAATAGGTGTATATGTGCCTTTAGTTCCCAAGAAAACAAACATTTTTTTAATCTTTTTCTGGAGCAGCTTCTTTTCCACTGAGAACCAACATAATTTGTCAAACTAGGAATATTCTTCTCATGCCCAACTAAACAAAACAAATTAATTTATAGTATTTCTTGCTCTGAATGCTTCTGGGAGGCATTTGGACAGTCACTCAGGAGTATTCCCACTTCTGCCAACTTCATAGGTGAAAAGAAAGAAAAAGGAAGGAAATTCTGTCAATTAAAGAAAAACTGTTGTGACTGAAATGCATGAGGTCAATGAGTAATTTTAAAAATCCACTTTTACATTAATTATTGGAGTTTTTTACTTTGCTTTGAGTTCCAGTTCTAGTTTTGAATTTCAGGAAGATACATCCCCCATCCAACCCTGGCCCTACTTTCCAGCAGCACAGCCATTAAAGAACAGGAAAATTAGTTACCAAAATTAGGATACAAATGCTAAACTCTTCCATTTCAGTGTAGTGAGCTGTGGAGCAGACTCACAACAATGACAGATGGTTTTTCCTACCAAATCCTGGGTACGGGTAACCTCTCTACTCTTCCTTCCCCAAGAATTTTGGTTTCTTTCTGGTGGAAGACAGATTGTGTGGCAAAAAGAATGAGTGATGTCCCTGGAATGCCCAAGCTGGTAGATTGATGTGATTTGCCCACAGTCATTGAAGGCATCTGTGGCAAACCAGGGAAATCCTTTGGATCTTGTGAGCTCTAATATTTGGCGGCCTTTTCTGAAGATATTCCTTTTCCAGTTTCTTTTTTCCTCTCTTTTTTTCTTGTTATTCTCTCTTGACCAATTTTCTTTAATAGTTTGGCAGCATCCCAGATATATTCTGATAGACATCAGAGAACTGAATAAAAATTAAATTAATACAGTGGCAAAAGCAGTCAACCATTTCAGTGACAATCAGAAAAGGTGTGAGGGGAAAAAAACAACCAGACAAAAAACCTCAAACCACTTCTAGAATAAAAAACATCATTATTCATGAGCCATTACTGAACTTTTTGTTCTCATACCTGATTTATTTATTTTTTAATAGCTTTGAAGAAGGAAGAAAATAGGATCAGAGCTGCAATGCAAAATGACAAGTGTTTGGTTTGTTATTGGTTCCAGCTAATAAATGTGAATATTGCTGTGAGCCTCTTTCAAACTGTGGGCATAACAATTGAAATTTCATTCCAGCTAAATGAGGGAGCAGTTAAAAACATTTTTATTTAGTGAGGGATGAAAGAAGAGAGGCTGCCTCCAGAAACAAAGAATGGTAAAACTCAGAGAAGTGGTTAGTCTGGGTGGATTCAAGCACTTCCTTGGGTTAGTAGAGCACACTGAGAGATTGAAGTGCTGGATGTGAGGAGCATATTTTTAAGGAGAGGGACCAAAAAAAACTGAGAAGATGATCAGAATAAGCATTACTACCACTGGGAGCATCTCTTTGAGGAACGAGATGATAGATATTCTTCTTGCAAGAAAATAGGGTGTTATTGTTTCCTTATTGAAAAGAAAAAAAAAAAAGAAGAAAAATAAAAACAAAAGTAAGATTGCATGGAAAAATAAAAGGTCTTATCTCCATCTTCTCTCCATCACCTGTTTCTTTTTGGTTGTGGATGACAGCTTGGGTTTGGCTCAGTGCTCAGGTGAAAAGGGAGGTAATGAGGTCCATATTTAGGGATGGAGTCTCAGCCAATACGAGTGAGCACAACTGTCTGCTCTTGACCCTTTGCAAGGACAAGATGTACAGAAGCAAGTGGGAAAGGTGATTGAGTTCTCTTCTGGGTTTAGGGCAAATTAGATGTCATCTGACGCAGGATGGTTTCCAATTCTGACATATTTTACTGTCAAAAAGTGATGCGAGGATGAAAATAGAACTGCTGGAAAGAGCCAACCTTCATCCCTCTTCTGACCAAACTGCAGAAAACAGGATAATTATAGTTGTGTGGGGGATGAGGAACCTTCTGAACTTTGCCATTTTCCCTGTAAACACCGAGCCCACTGAGACTCATCCAAATTCTGTCTGGAAGTAAAGAGTGGGAGTCCATTGCTGTGGCCTAATGAGAGAGGATGGTGTTCATGGCTTGGTTTGTTTGTTTGTGGGGTTTTTGGTAGGGTTTTTTTTTCTTAAAATCTCTTTCCTTCTGGATTCTACGTCAGTGTGTATTAAAATAAATGTATTAAAATTTCTCCTGTGCATCAAAAATGTCCATCCTGTAATGTCAGGCTCACAGCTAACCACATCTCACCTCTGGGAAGAGGTTGGTTTTCCTCACCTTTTCTTTTTTAGCCTAAAGAGAGCAACCATTCTGCTTTTGCAAAGCTTTATGTACAATAAATATGACATGCTGATTATAAATGTACAGTGCCACCACAGTAAATTTCACTCAGACATGGTAAATAAAACAATAGGAAATTACCTAGGCAGTGATTTGCTGACAGATTTTAGTTTGGTAGTTGCTGTTTCAGTCTGGTTTAGTGACTATAAATTTCAGACCCACAGTAACTTTCTACCATTATGATCTCACACTCTGCAGTTATTTTGGGTGTTTTATGGTGTTAATGTTGTTTCCTATTCAACCTCACACCAGCTAATTTAACTTAGATAAATGAGCTGAAATCAAAACATAGTGTGGCTGTGGCCCTAATGGGTTTCTTTTTATTAAAAAAGGGGAAAACAGAAAGTTCTAAACCCGTGAAGGTATTTGCAGGGTATGCAATCAGCTCCGGGCTGCAGGGACAGCCCTGAAGAAGGTGCTGTGCAAGTTATCCACTGCTTTTGTCACTTTTCACTCAGTCTGTGCCATATGGGGACATTCAGCAGAGATCTGTGTAGAGGCAATCACCATCTTTCTGCAGCAGCTCACCCATGGAGCAAGGTTTGACAGGCAGCACTGCTTAGATTTGCCTGCAGAGTTGTACTTTAGTCTGAAACCCTTCCTGCCTACCCAGCCCTTCCTGCCCTTCACCGTTTGCTTTGCTGAGTATTTGAGTTTTGTGGAGTGGGGAGTGAAAGTGAGCTCTGTTCTGAGCTGCCTGTACCTGCTGGAGTCTAAATTCAGCTCTCCCAGGTTAAATTTTGTTAGCTTTGTCTGCTTGCAGCATGAGCTGTGATTTGACTGAGCGTCACCAGGTCTTGCAAACATCCCAGATTTCCTGAAAGCTTCGGCACTCCTCAGAGGAATAATGAAATCTGGAGGATAGATGTATCTGGTGAATATTTGTTCTGTGTCTGAAGGCCCTCCTGGTATTTACATCTGTGAACCTCAGGCAGCAGCTTCCACATGGGAAAAAATTGCTCACATGGCATGAGGCTGATGCTGGGATGATGAGGAGCTGCTGGGGCAGATACAGGGAGCAAAAGTTTGCTAAAACAGCATTGCTGCCCAAGAAAAGCCACAAAATATTTTACCCTGATTTATGAAAAGGTAGCAAACGTTTGGGGCATCCATAAGTGAGAAAATCAGCCTGATTTAGCTTCGTCTGCTTTTTGAGCAGTTCTTAGATAGCTGTGATGAGTCTGTAGTGCACAAATTCTTGTGAGAGATGTCCAACTCCTATTTCATGTGTTACCCATGCTTTGTGTCTGGTGTTCCCCTCAAATCCCATTAAATCACAGTCTAGGAGCCAACATTCTTCTCAATTTTCTGACCTTTTCAAGCAAGTTAAAAAGGCACTCATAGACATCTCTTTAGCAGCATTTTTCTGTTGATAAGGATTTTTGAGTGCTCATCTAACATTTTTCAACTTCAAAGCTCTTCAGAAGTGAGGGGCCTGATCCAAAGTCCATTGAAATAAATGAACAGTCTTTCTGCCAGCTTCACAGGGACTCAGGCTTTAAATTGTGCTCCTAGTCCTGTCATTTCCCCCCATCTGTTCTCTGAATCCTTGCTATCTTTTGCACCTACTTAAGTTTTAGGCTCTGGGTCGTCTCTTGCCTATTGTGCTCCTGTTTGCCAGTGGCATAATGAGACCATTTCTGAGAGTAACTTCCTGAGAGATACTCAAATTTGGGGTATGTACAAGCCCTTTGTAACTAAAATATATCTTTATATGCGAGCTTCCAGCCTGCCATTCACAGTAATTTCTTCAGGTGAGATGGCAGTGAGATCTCTATTTTGGTAACAAAACCAGTTCTTTGATTTTCCAGGTGGTTCCATGATTCTTTCTAAGCCCTTCTTGCTGTTAGAGAACTCCATTTCTCCTGCCAACAAACTGGATGGGTAATTCCACTTCTTTAAGGACTATAGCAGGCTTTATCCTTGTGAAACTATTTCAAGGGTCCTGAAACCCTTTGCTGCTCACAGCTTGGTCAGCAAGGATTCTACATCCTCTGTAGGCAGATGTTCATTTAACACCTCTGCTTTGGCTTTAACAGTTCCTCCACTTTAATATCTCTTTGCTTTTGCACCACTGCTTCTTTCTGGCAGATTTTGCATTCTCTGTGCTGCAGAATGCTTCTGCATTACTTCTTCCCCCCATTCATGTTTTCTCTTCCATGTCTGCTGCATGCATTTTCCCCCCCAAACACTGTGTTTTATCAGCTTTCCCTTCTGTTTGTTTATTTATTCATTCCCATTGTTTTTCCTCTTCTCCCTACAGGGTGCTCAGCTTCTGCAGAGGCGAGGGAGCATTGTCAGCTGACAGCGTGTGGGCAAGTGGTCAGCAGGGATTACTGGTACCAAAAATAGCCCTCCTTCAGTCTATTAACAATTGCTGGTGCTGTTTTCATTGTTGTTTTTTCAGCTGGAGCCGCTGGAGATCTCTGTGTGACTGTCAGTGAGTTTGACTCAGACCCAGGAGCTCTTTGGGCACCCTGGTTCTGATTTCCCTCGTTGCTCTCAGTGTTTTTGAGCACTCTGGAACCCACATTTAACAGAGCACACACAAAGTGCTTTTGCAGGCCTCTGTAACCTTCTGTTCTCACCATTTCCAGGCTCTTCATTACCCCCAATTATCTGCCTTTTCATTAAATTGGGGCTTGCATTAAATTAGCGCTTGGTTCCTCTTACTCCTGCACTTGAATTCCTGGACCCTACTCAATTCACATTTCCCTTCCTCTTTGAACAGCACAGCCACTTAGGTCTGCTACAACAAAAGTTAGAAAACTGTCCTCATCTTGCTGCTGCAATTAGATAATTCAGCAGCTGAATTACCTCTAATTCTGTTTTTATGTAAGGAAAATAGATTCTGCCAAAGCAGCCAGATTGCCTTTGGCTTGTTTGCTTTCCTCACGAGTATCTTGGCACTGTCTCCCATTACCCTTTCTCTGAGCTGGTGTTGAGTCCAGATTTATTACAAACAAGATGCAGGTTTTATTTAGCAGCCAGTGATTAAGCATTAACCATGCTGCTGTAGGAGGTGATGGGAATCCTCATCCTGGAAAGTGAATGTGAGTCTGGGGGTTTAACAGTGCCTTCTCTGGCTGAAATCCAGAGCCGGTTGTTCTATGAAATGTCAGTGAAAGTGGTGTGAGAGCCCCTCCTGGATCTCTGGTGCACAGTGGGACCTGTGATTCTGTGTCCAGGGGAAGTGCTGATGTGAGACCTGGGGCTCCTGACTCTGTCAGAGCTGTGTATGGATGGGCTCCACCAGCTCTGTGGGCTCCCCTCACACACAGTTTAATGACCACCATCTTCCATGTGGTATATAACAAAACATTCTTGGAAAAAAAATACCTCAAGGAAATGATAAACTGTGAAAATCCTATGTTTGAATGCACGTTTATAGACCCCAGTCCAAAGCAGCACAGAGTATCAAGTGCTTGAGTCTAGGGTTGAAAAAGATAAGTATTTCTCTCCATATTCTTGTTTTCAGCAATTCTTGCTCATTTGTTAAATGAGGACTGTTCTATGGGCTGCTAATGTGTTTGGAAATAATTTAATGTTGTATTTTGGTTGTAACTCATGTTTCTTGCAGCTGCCGGCAATTTAAGACCTGTGTATAGAGAACTAGATATTATACATCAGTTCTTTTGGGGCCAAGTTTGGCAGGGAAAGAATCTACATAAAAATTTAGTGAAGATGGCAGTTACTGGTGCAATTATTGGGTAAGAAGTAGTGATAGACTATGGAGGTATTTTATAGCCCTCAGTTTTTCTCTCATTCATCCTAATGATCAATCCCAAAAGCTATACACCTCTTTCTTCCACCACCCCTCTCCTTGATACTCTAGTAAAGAAATAGGATTTTTCTAAAGGCAATTTTCTCCCAAGAAACAACACAGACCATTTCCTTTTGGACTTCATTGCTCACAGAAAAATTTCACCTAGGTAATTTCTACAGCAAATTGAAGAGTTTATAGCAGAAAAAATGAAAGCAATTAGTTTTCTGATTAAATTCACCTTGGCATTGAGAAGCAGGTAAGCATTTTCTGTTTCCATGTGCATTCATATGAAATGGACCTGGCAGAACAATGGGAAAGGCCTCAGTATAGAAAATAATAAAAAAGTAATTGGCTCTTCTGTGTTTTCAATAACTGTCCTGGGTTGCTGTGTCCTTTGGGGAAACAAACACATCTGTCCAATGCACGTGTCATTGTTATCACAGGGCTCTGTCAGTGAGTATTTTATATGATTAATTTGCTTTTGCTTACTCTGATTTGATAACCAGGGCTGCATTTACCAGCATCCCACAGCTGATGCTGTTGCTAATGTTGGTGTTGTAAGGCACTGGGGGTGTGGGACGTGGTTTTCTGCAGCCCTGAGCAAGAATCATCTCTGTTGTTCTGGGAGGTAAATAGTGCTGGAGTGAACACTGTGAGTTAGATCATGCCTTGTGCAAGAGGAAACTTCATCCTCTCCTTGAGGAGTAGCTCCTTGAGCTCTAAGATACTCCTTTTCCTGGCAGTTATTTGCTCTCCTTTCTCTCCAGGAGAAGGAGCAGGATGATGAATGTCCTGTCACAGCCCCAAATGTGGATGTGCCCCTTCACATCCAGTGAAAGGATATATAAATAACCCAGGGTGTGCCTTTCCCCTGCCCCTGTCAACCTCTCCTCCCCAGCTGCTGACCCGTGGAAAGGATGTGAAGGAGGGAATTCAGGCTCTCAGTGCCTGTGCAGGTCTATTATTCATATTAAAAATCTGCTCTTAAAATGTGGTGCCTTAAAGAAGGGAAACAGGACAAGGCTCCAAGTGGTTTGAATCTGTAACAGGGAATTGCTGGTGAGATGCAGCTTCATCTTGGCTGCATCATCATGGGGAAGGATGACTGAGGAGCTCTGATTTAAACTTCAGTCCTTGTTCCTTCAGCATTTTCTTAGGTTGAATTTGCTTTTCTCAGATGTTAGGTTTATGCTTGCGTTCCCTTCAATGAAAACAGTTTTGTCCAACTAAAAGAGTTTGCTGTTTCCACTTGCACAGACATAATGAGCTGCTGGTTCACAGAACCAGAAGTGGATATTGCCCTTGTGTACCAAAATGGAGAGAGATGATAATTTTTAGAACAATAATTTAATTTGCATGGCTTTGGCAGCCAAAGCAGACCAGGTGTTTGTTATTAGGCTATTACCTGAAGGAAAGCCCACAATTTCTTGTTCACTGCTTAAAATTTAAGGGTTTTGTGTGCCTCTGGACTTTACTGACTCAATCAGAAGTGTACTTTGGAAGGCCCAGTGCACTAGGGCCTAAAAAGGAGTAAAAGTTGGACAGAGTTCTGAATCACTGATGAAGGCTTGTAGCCTGAAACGTGTATGTTTTCTGGAATCTACATTTGTCTAATGAAAATGGACCACATTCCTGCCAACTTTGTCCTATTCCTATTGCAGAGCTCACCTTCAGTGTAAGGGGAAGAGCCACAGGCTGTTCTAGATCTACAACTACCATCTACAGAGATTCGGTAATGTTTAGGCAAAATGTTCCTTGGTTAGAGGCTGTTGAGTCAAACTGAGGAAGAAGGATAGGCATTTTCTGTTTTGATGACTCTTCTGATTGCTCCTCTTATTTTGTACCATATTTTTTTACCATTTATCAAAATAGTGGCATGCTTGACTGAGGTGTGAAAAAAGTATCTGGTGCTGTCACATATTTCTTACTTTGTGCAAGATGGCCCTTCACTTTAATCCTGCCTTTACCTGGAGCATACTCCTCCCTGAGAAGTGGCCTTATCCATCATCTGACGTGTGATTTTGTAGGGTCAGATGTGAAGTGACCCCACAAAATGCATCGTCTGACCTGTTTTGATGTGGTGTGACAGAAGTCAGAAAAATTGCTACTTTTCCAGCTGCAGGTACAGTCATTTTAAGGGTATTTTACCTCCATTACCCATGAAGCAGCAGTTTAGCCTGTTTGCTGACAATACACATTACTTTTGGGGTTTTAAGCATATCTCTAGTTTCCACTCTACTTTAGGAAGTCTGAAGGATTCTTGGGGATATATTTGCAGTATGATTTCTAGGGATTTGTTGCACACCCATTTCTGTCAAGGAAAGTTATTTTGTTGTCAGTGTGCTCATCCTGTGAAAGATGAGGCAGTATTCACCAGACAATGTTATGTGTTGAAGTTTGACTCCAGACTCCTTAAAAATCATAAAGCAGAGAAACAAAAGGGGAGATAAAAATCAACCTTCATCGTTTTATTTGCAAAATTAATTCTATATATATACATCTTTTAAAAACTCCTTTTGCAAAATCCTTTGGGCAAATCATAAGAATGTCTAACAAATCTTTGTAAGGAGAAAAGTGCAAAGAACACCAAGATACCTGCTTATTCTGGATGTTTTCCATTGCAAATTAAAAAAAAACCCCAAACACCTTCGTGTATAAGACCCTGATTCATGTTGAACAGGTTTGCAATAGCACTTTCTGACCTAATGGAGTTATTGAAATGCTGCTTGTTCAACATCACTTATTCTAAAAGATACCCTGTTCTTATCAAGTTTAAATACAAGATAACATGAGACAGGGACACACATTGATGCTTTCGCTGTGCCTAACAAATTAGAATCTTGATCTGTGATCCCTTATGTGACACTTCAATAAAGATTAAAAAAGAATTACTTAGCAGGAAAATATGAAAATAGTCATGGCAAGCAATTCACCCTCCTGTTACCAGCAATATCCACCTTTCAGGCTTTGCAGCTCTATGGTTGTGACAATGATGTGCACCTCCACACATCAAGTAATTTCACTCCCATCTTTGAACAGTTCAGACCACACTGATCTAAGTTTCACCAAAATTTAGACATAAATTCATGTGTCAGCTCATGGTCCTGTGAAAGTGGGTCCAAACATTTCCAAATGCATTTGGTGTCTCAGTGAGTCTTGTCTGAGTTATGACTTAGCAGCAAAACTGCAAACCCAGATGAGCTTTGAGGAGGCTTTGGTTCACTGTGAACGTTTTATTCAAGCCTGAAATCTGATGAGATGAAGCTTAGTGGGGAGAGTTTATTCCTTCTAAAGCTCCTGATGAAAGTTATTTACTTGATCCCTTCGCAAAACCCCCACAGGTTCCACCCTGTAATGTTCCTTTGTTATTGCTCATCTGTCACCTGTAACACAACCACAGAGGCTGCAGATTGCCTGGAGACTCCTGGAGTCAGGGATGATGCCCCAGGCATTGTTACAGGACTGGTGTGTTAAAGTCAGGTGGTGGAGGGGAAAAAACAAAAAGCAAGTGTGGCTTTCTCTGTGGGCAGCGACTTTAGCAAGATACTTGAGGGGAATTTGTAAGTGAGGAAGAAGAGCGTGCCTCTGTGTTTCAGCAGTTTGGTTATGTCTGTGTTAATAAAGAATTTGAAGGGGAGTAGGAATGATTGTCACAGTTTAAGGACAGAGTGGATTGCAGGGCAATGGATGGCCATAAAACCTGCCTGGAGAATTTCCCAGAGTGATCAGAAAGGGCTCCCTGGAGCAAGGGGGTTTTGTCCTGCTCTGGCCCCTGGGTCGGTGCCATGGGCAGGGTCTCTGGGCTGTGGGGAGGGTGGGTGTGTGCATGTGTGGGGAGGGAGGCTCTGCTTCAGCATGGCTGCTTTGATGGCTGCTGCAATGTGTACACCCAAACATGTGCTTCTCACAAATTCAGCCTTCAAAGCAGTGAACTCTGTGCAGGTAGGATTTATTCTGGTACCACCTCCATTTCTGCAGCCACTCAGCTGCTGGGTACTCAGAATCCTGTCATTTAAGATACCTGTTCCACTGCATCTGCACAGGCAACTGCTGGGGAAGATTAAAATCCCCTTTTCTTTTAATTGCAAACCCTGTACAATGGCAGGTTTTGTTCTGTAGCACATTTCTTTTAGTAATGACTCCTGTATCAGAAATAGCCTACATATGACATAAAGGGATGCTGCCTTTGAACTTCACTCTGACTGAATAGCAGTGTCTTACAAAATTCAATGTGAGTGTCTGGAATTTGTGTCAGAAGTGACCTTAGGCAATAGTCTTTGAAATACCCCTGCTTTGAAATTTATAATAATGTGGCCTCCTTTCGGGGTCAGTCTGTTCCTCTTTAGATTTGTTGATATCAAGAAGGATAACAAAAGGTGCTGTATGCAGTGAATAAAGCAGATTTAATGAACAGGAGAAAAGCAGATGACACTTCTACTGCAAGGGGTTTCTCAACAAAGTCCTTGGAAACCATATGCAAATAAAAGAACTATTTTATTGAATGGATTTTGAGTCAGCTGCAAAAGTGGACAAAGGTGGTGTTTATATCTTCAAGAGGGAATTTCTTTGAAACAGTCATCCTGTTCCTAGGGAAGATGCACTAATCATGGATAGTAGCTTGGGAGGTCAAACTATTTTGCAATGTGAAAAGCAGTAGGGCTTTATAGGTGTAAACAGCATTTTACAGTAAATTTCCAGCCTCAGCAACTGATTGCTATGGTGCTCTCAAATTGTGCTCTGTAATTGTCACCATTAATACTTTGATCTTTGGCTGTGTGCATGAAAAGCATTTTAAATTACCACCAACCCAAAGTGTTATTGAACAAAACAACCTTTTGTATTTTGCATCCTTGCCGATGCGAGAGCATTTGGTATCCTATGAAGTTTCTTTTTATGTAAATTTCCCAGCAGATTTTTTTCTTGCTAGAGAAACCGTACAAATTTAACCAGAGTTTGTACCTGATAAATTATTAATCTGGCAGCAGTTGCTTGCTAAACAACTCTCTGTCGTACTAAAAGTGCTGTTCTGCAGTATAGTGGAGAGTTATTTTGAGCTTCTGTCTGGAGACAAAGGAGTTCACACCAAATTCCAAGCTAATGCATGTGGCACTACTTACAGCAGTTTAAGTGCCACCCCTATGCACTGACTCCTTTCAGTCCACGGTTTTTTGGTTGAAACCAGAGGGGAGCACACCACGATTTTTGCATCCTTGGCTTCTGTCTGTGATCTTTCACTCTCCAAGCCTTACTGAAGGGTTTCTACTTCTCAGTTAACTGCTCAAACAACCCACTGACATTCATTTGTCTTTGGAAGATTTTAGCAGGAGACCTTTATTATACAGTGGGTTTTGGAGGCCTCTGAAGCTGAGGCTAAAGCCAAGCCAGCTGTTAATACCACTGGACTGAAGTTGGCCCTGCAGATAACCAGCAGGACTTCAGTGCACAGCAATAGTCCCGTGGTTTGCCTAAGGTCACTTTAATTACTTCAGCAACATTAATCCTAAATTAGCAAGGCTTATGTATGGCAAATGACTTCTCTCTGTTCAAGAGGGCATGCATTTTCACCCAGCAAAATTATGATGTTGGAAAGTGATATGCTGTCCATAGAAATGGCAGAGAAAGAAAAGATCTTATTATCCATTTCCTGCCAATGGACATTTGAAAGTCATCCTTCCTACTGCAAATATGTAACACATTACAGAATTCTCTTCTGAGCTCTAGTTTGTTTCTTGGCTCTTTGGGCTTTTTTTATGCTATTAGTGCCACCAACCTCTGTCCCCTAGGCCCAGTTAAACACAGTTATAGATAAATACAGACAATCCCAAGATGGAAGAAGGAGAGCATATCCTGAAAGGGGAGTTTGTTCTCTCTAGTGCCTTCCTGGGAGGGGTGCTGAGAACTGACAGGAAAGGACAGAGCTGAGCAATGGATTTCAGGAGCGAGGACACAATTCCCTTTATTCAGTTTTGGGGAGAAGTGAGTGGAGGCCTGGGACTGGTCACCCTCCCACTCTGTCCATAGCACGCTGAAAGGTTTTAACCTGCTTTCACAGGAGCTTAAGTCCAGAATTAGGTTATAATGATTTTATGGGAGAGGGATCAGAGCTCCAAGGAGAGGTTCTCATGGAGGCTTAACATGGGACTCCGAGGAGAGCTTGGCCAATCTCACTGAGTAAATTACAGGCCTGGAAGAGCTGGGATTTGCTTCTAAATAAGGCCCATGAACACTGGAGGAGAAGACCTTGCTGGCCTAAGAGTGAAGGGTGAGAGCTGTCCAAGAGTGCATTTGGGTTTGTAATTAGAAGAGTTTTTCTCAGACCAGTGGAGCAGTAGACTTCTGCAGCAGCCTTCCAGGAGAAATCACCAGGGTGAAAATCGAAGCTTTTACGTTCTATTAAAGCTGACAAGAGGTTAGAGCAGTTTCCCACTGTAAAGGAGAACTTACACACGTGCTTTAATAAGTAACTGAAACACTTCTTAGCCAGAACATTAGAAATGCAGGGCATCACTTGTAAATTGTTGTCATGGTTATAAGTTATTCTATTGTAGCTGAGTGAGGTCAGCACCTTTTTGGTGAGATTTGCTGAAAAGTGAAGAGCACTCCTGTTTCACCTGTCTTTAATCGGGTGAGACACACCAAAGGTAGCAGGGAAAACAGCAGTAAGGAGAAACAAAGAAGTGAAGTGACTTGCCCAAGGTCACTTGGCATTTCTCATTTCTGTCTCCCTGTGCATGTTTTCTCTTCCTGGAATAAAATGGGTGAATCCTGCAAGGCACATCTCATTGGTTATGAGTAGTCAGGTGGGAATTCTTATCCTGAAGTTTCAGGAGGTGCTGGTCTTGTTGCCACTTCAGTGAAAGGAACATTTTCCTTAGCACGTAACAAGGGCTGTAAAATAAAAGGTGAAGTGAAAAATGGTTAAGATCCTGTAACTTTCACAATTAGAATCCAGCACTGAACAACAATTGGAAGTGGAGAACTTGCTGAAAATGAGGAAATTCCCCTTTTGTGGTTTTGAAACTGAAGTTGGTCTTACTATTGCAAAAAAATTAACACAGATCAAAAAGTAAAGAACAGAGTAGTTAAGTTTATGTCTCTAATTTTAGCTGAGAAAAATCCCAATCCATGTTTTATCATGAAGAAATTGGCTTCTCTTTCCTCTTCTTCCCATTGCTAGTGTCCTAAACTGACAAGACACCCTTCTTTCTTCTCAGTTCTGGACCCTCCCACATGTGAAGAAAACCCTATAGTCTTTCAAAAATCTTATTTTTAATTAACTGAAATTATATAAGCCTCCTAATATACAATCTTTTTCAAAATTTATTCCTCTACATCAAGAATTTCTGCCAGAGTTGTTGAAATATTTGATGTAACACCTGCTGGGTTACAAAAAAGGGGGAAAAAAAGGGAAAAAATCCCTTTTTGCTGTGCCCACAAACAAGGTTTTCTTCTGTGCCTGTTCTCTTCCTGAGAGCTCTGCCAAGCTCCTGAACTTGCCCAGGGTAAAATTAAATGCCAGTGTTATGTTCCCAAATAATGTTGCAGCAAATGATCTTCCACTTTGCATTCAGTGTCAATCTGTGTTACTGGAGTCAGTAAATGGGGCAGACAGAGTGATAAAACTTGACAGCATTTCCTGATTGCCAGTTCTGGTCTCATGATAGCTGAGTTTCCTCCCCTCTGCTGCACAAGCAATGAATTGATCATGGGTGCTGACATATAATTTATCATCGTTGGACACCTCGCTGAGTTAAGCAGGACAGTTTGTCTCAGAGTGATATTCCTGATGTGTTCTTGCCACCTCTGAATTGTTGCACTCTGCTTTTGTTTATCATCACTGACATCCCAAAAGATAGAAATCCGCTTTTTAAAATACTAATGAAAAAATAAACTTTGAAGAGCTTGGAGACCAGCTAAAAGAATTGTCCAGTTGGACCCACTCATTTTAATACCAAAGACAGACTTTGTAGAATCGAGGTCAGAAGTTCCTTTTTCATCTCGATATTGTTTTATGCATCTGGGCTCCTCTTATGTTCTCTTAGTTTGGTTTGCAGTTTGGAATTTATTTGAAAATCAGTGCTCTGATGTGCAGCTTAATGAAATCAAACTCTTCATATTTGGCACTGGGTATTTCAAGCATCCCTTGGCTTGGATAATTCATTAATATTGGCCACTCTTTCTGTTAGGTCAATACTTACTATAATGTATATAAGAATTAATCAGCAAATAGAGAAAAGTGCCTGGCTTCCTTCTTTTATTGCATCATGAACATTTGCTCCACGTTTCTTTTGGAGGAAAAGTAATGCATATCAGCCAAACAGAGGTTAAATTTTTGGTGGCTGGGTTTTGGATTTCACTGGGATTCCTTGGTCTGTGCTTGCTGTTACACTGGGCCTTAAGCTAGAAAACCCATGGGCAAAGCCCCACTAAATTAAAAAAGAGACTCTTCTTTTATGAATAATCCACTCTGTGCAAGGTAACTCTTATCTGTGTGTAGGGGAGAGCCTCTCAGCAATCTGCTTATTGTGCACAAGTTCCTCTTGATTTAACAAGAAGAATCAATTAGAAAGGCAGCCTGAAGTACCAGCGTGTGTCATATTAATTTAAGCATTGTTTTCTGCTGTTGAAAACTTTATATTCAGTAACTTGTTAGATTTCTCCCCCTCCCCCATTCTTCTAGTCTCTGATGCACAAAATTATTAAACTTAATTGGGTTTCTGTGGACACTACTCATTTCTCAAAATTTATTGCAATTATACGATGCCCATAGCTCATTTATTTTTTGTTTCCTAGTGATTAAAACTTAAGACACTGAAAAATGTTATGTGTGTTTTCCTTTTCATCACTAATCCTTTTCTGTCCTCTACATCCAAGACACATTCTGTAGTCATGAATCATTAAAGCAGCAAAATTCACAGGCGGCCTTAGTTTATAGCTAAGTATAGCAAAACCAGAATGTAGGTCAGAAATCTTGAAACATTTTTTATAAGACATTTTGGTTTTGTTTCAGAGGATGTTTTTCTTAACAGTGGAAACATTCCTGTATTTCTTACCTCTTATTGAAGTAAAAATTAGTTTTTCTAAGCTGAGAGCTATTAGCAAAATTTTTTTGAATTGTAGTTATCGAACAAAAATATTGTGTGGGCAACATGGAGTGATGTGGTTGCACCCAGGTAAGGTAGAGGGAGATGAAAGGAGAGGAGGTAAAAGTGGCTGGGAGTCCTTGGGTTTCAGGAGCTGGTGCTGCTCCTGGTCACTTCCACATTTTCCATGGAGGGCTGGTTCTGTGTGTCTTCACCCAGGAGGCTCTGCTTCTCCCAGGGCTCTTTCAGCCCTGCCCTGCTGCCTGTAGCTGCTGTGGCAGCATCCCAGTGACTGTGTTGTTTTCTGGGACAAGGAGCACTCAGGGCCATCCCAGGAAGTGGCAGGATGTTGGGGTGGATGCTGGGGTGGATGCTGGGGTGGGGTCCCAACCCCTGCAGTCTGTGAATGTCCCAACTCAGTCACCAAAATCTCCAGCCTTGGCTCCAAGAGATGCCTGAACCCAGCTGCCCACTCTGCTGGAAGCACTCTCCTGGGAGGTGTTCCTGAGGGCTGCCTGTCACCTTTCCCCATGGACTGGGCAGGGAACCGAGCTAGGGGGGCTTTTGGTGTGATCCATGTGAGCTGTTCTGATGTTTTCACCCAGGAGGTCTTTGGAGGACCCTCATGGATCCCATTCAGCAGAGGCAAAATGTGTTCCGTGCTGGGAAGATGCTTTGTCATGCTGGTAGGTGAGTGATGGAAGTGAAGAAGGAATAATTAATAACATTTTAACAACTAGGGGTGTTTTTAGCATTAGCTAAAGTAGGAGGCACGAATATTTCTTCAGGCAGAAACACTCCTGGATAATGCAGCAGAACCAGGTGTGTGCCAGGGCAGTGGTATCTGCTCAGGACAATGCAGGGTATGTTAGTGTGATACAAACACAAATCATGGAGAGTCCTCCCCAGCTGAAACAGCAGCAAAGTTATTCAAAGCAAATATATGCAGTGGCTGAACTTCCTCTAGCACTCTGTGAATGGAGTTCAAGTGATGAGAGCTTGGCCTGCTTCCAGAAAGCCGGGCTTCTGTTTCCAGGGCTGGCAGGATAATGTTTGGGAAATAAGCTTGCATCTGAAATGTAAACATGTCCTTTAGTTCACCAGACTTCTGAAATCAGCCAAAGGGAGTTGAAACAATTCGATACCGTGGGGTGGAAATATGGTGGTTGGAGATACTGCAGAGAGAAGTGATTTGAAGTGTTCATCTCTTTGGAGCCAAGGAGTTTCTTTTGTAGACAGAGATGGGCCTGCAGAGTGCTGTCTGTTTGAGGAGCCCACAAAATTCACTCCATAAAATTACCCGTGGTTCTTGCTCTCAGTGTTAACAGAGCCCATTAAGTTGGTATGCAAACATTTATGTCTGGACAGGTTCATCATCTTCTTCCTCTTCTCTCTTCAGGGTGAAAGAGGGGTGAAAGCCAAGGCAAATAGCAGCCATCTATTTGTAAGTTTTTTTAGGGACCTTATTTATGAGGAATTGTTATGGGCCTTTTAGTCCAAATCTTGCTCACATGGCAGCCAGAGGAAAACACTTTTGACCTGAATGGGAAATGAGTCAGGTTTCTGATATTTTTATAAGTTATATAAAATACTGCCTTTCCTCTTAGATATTTCTTTGAGCGAGTGAGAAAAATAAAAAGTGTTTCATTTCTGTCGTGCCTTCCAGCTGAAGTCCTCTAAGTGCTTTAGAACTTGTGTGAATTTGGCCTCACAACATCCCTTTAATTCTGGTAGCACTCATTTCAGCATTATGGATGGAGAGGTGAGAGAAGCTACTTGACATTCTCAGGCCAGAGCTGTATGAGCACCAGTCTCCTCCTCTGGCACTCTTCCCACAATGCTATTTTTTCTCCTTGGCTGTAATGTGTCTATACCAGCAAGCTGGATTTTTTCCTCCAGTATGAGCACTTGAAACAGCTGAATAAAGCATCTAAAATCATAACTAGGCCTGAGCTGCACAGACTTCAGCACTACATGACCTTTAAGTGCTGTCAAGGAGTCTTGAGGAGAAAGTTGATCTGTTCACCTGCGAGGCCAGTGTGCAGCAGGAAATAAAACAGGTGCATTTTGGTGATTTTTGGACATGCCACACTCTTCCCAAATTCGAGGGAGCACCCTACTGCACATTGGTATTCAATCTGTCATCTGCCTGGAAAATCCCTACTCAGATAAAAAATCCCTGCAGCTTAAAACATGAAACAATATCCTTTACTAGTACCAAATGAAAATCAAGCCTCCCATAACTAACACCTCCTTGACTTCAAACATTTCTTTTTATGTATCAGCAATCATTCAGGTCTCCCATATTTTCATTGTCCTCTTGCTCTCTAGTGTGGATTTTTCTTTATTTAAACATGTAAGAAGTAACTTTTAAGTCAGTTTATTTGGTGTCATTAGATGATAGCCTGATGACAAACACTGCAGTGGTCGAGCTAAATCATGGTCTTGCTTCAGTCACTGGAAACACCAACAACATTTGTGATGGATTTGATGGTATAGGAATATCTGGCTGAAAACTTGGGATTTTAGGTTGTGAACCACTTATGGGTGTGACTACCCACAGTAATGTCTAAAGCTGAATCCTCACAGTGCCAGGCACCCCTGGCAGCACTGGGGGCTCTGCTGCCCTGGAGG
Organism: Monarcha castaneiventris obscurior; assembly: GCA_026261815.1. Lineage (NCBI taxonomy): Eukaryota > Metazoa > Chordata > Aves > Passeriformes > Monarchidae > Monarcha > Monarcha castaneiventris. Next base: position 12,922,435 of record JAMPIT010000856.1, on the reverse strand, counting down.
GGACAAACCCTCATTCCCCACAGTGCCAGGCACCCCTGGCAGCACTGGGGGCTCTGCTGTGCCTCCCTGTGCTTGGCTCACAGGACACCCACGGGTGAGCAGGAGCTCCTGGAGCTCCTCACTGCTGGGGTGGGGTGAGGAGCAACACAAAGCACAGCACTGTCTGGATTCTAGGAAGAAAAGTCACTCCATCCCAGCTGGAACCAGGGCAGAATGTCAGGCAAAGTTTTAAAAAAAGGAAAGGAGGAGGTGTTGATTCAGTGCTGTGTACCTGCAGCTCGCAGTGAAATTTTTCCATAAAAAATATTACACTGTGATAACCTGTGGCTGCTCTGTTTTGCTGCCACCGGTGAGCCAATGGGGTGAGGCAGAGAGATGGGTTTATATTTGTTTTCCTTCTGTTAAAATGAGATTTCTGCTTAAGAAAAGACCTTGATACTAGATTAAAAGAGCATCTTGAAAATGACAAAAGTGAAGCAACTTGTGAGATAGTCTTCAGCTCGCTCCCTCAGAGGCCATTAAAGTTAAATTCAATCCCTCGGGAAGCTGTGTCCTTGTAGCAGTGTGTTTTAACAACAGATTGCCCTGGGTTAGTAATGAAAATGTTTTCAGTACTACTGTGCTTGGGGAAAATTGTTTCAGGAGTGCTCCAGAAAATCCCCAGCGAGTCTCAGTGGTGTCAGTGGCTGAGGTACACAGGTGATGCACGATGTGTTAGGCTAAGTTTGGTGTTTGGTGTGTCCTTAGGAAATGAGATTACAGCCACACTCAGTGTGTGTGAGAGGCTAACACCTTCCCTCACAAGCTTTGAACCTGGGGATTGATTTAAGCCATATTTGATGGAAAGTGGACATGTCCAAAATATTGAAGTTCATCCATCATTCTGCAGGAGAGTAGATGCTGATGGGAGGGCAAGACCTTAGAAGTACCCTTTGCATGCTCCCCAATCACAGGAAGTGGTTTGCTTGCAGGTTATTAAACATGCTTAAAATCCCCACAGAAAAAGGGGATCTAGATCACCTCCAGCCACGTAGATCTTTGCATGTGGTTTGTTAGAAGAAAAAAAAAGAGTAGCTGTGATTTAAATATGTTATTCCATAGAGCTAGATGAAAAATCGTGAGAATGTTATCCAAACCCATCAAAACTATTTATCTGGTCTTTTTTTCTTTGAAATTCAAAATAGTAATAAGACATTGCAAACCAGCCAGTTGTCATTATTTAAGTGATTAATTCAACTTTCTTGGCCAAGTTAAATCAAATCCTTTTTCCTTCATGAATCCATTTTTTGATTCTCCAGATTCATTGCTTGAAGATGATCTCATACCACTGTATGAATAAGACAAACATTATCATTTATGCTGGGCTGATCCCTGCCTAACCCTTTGCTCTGACTATTGATTTCTCCAGGTATTTTATTTCTGTCAGGTGATAAGATAGTGATGTGATTAGGGGGTGATGAGAGTGAAATACTTTTATACACAGTCAGTTCAAAAAAACCTAACTGAGAAATAAAAGGAAAGTACAGAAGCCAGCTCTTCTCGACATTGGCATATGAAGAGAAAAATACAAAAGCTCTTTTGAATCTCTCCAAATCTTGTTAGCTAACAGAGGTCAGATTAGTCACTTTAGATGGAAGGTTGTACCCACTTGACTTTTTTCCTGTTGCACTTTGAGGTTGTTAAAGGACCTGTTGGTAAGTGAAAGCAGTTGATTCATTGTTCTTTTTAAGTATACTGTGTATTGCTGAAGGAGTTTTCTTTAAAAATTACAATACTTTTTAAGACTAGCTCTAAATATCTTTTAGAAAGCTACAGAATGTGCAATTCATTTTTGTGCCTGCATAAAAGTGTTGCTGAAGTGACAAGCAGGGTGATTCTTTCATGTGTACAGGCTTCCTTAAACCTACTGGCGTCAGAAAGGTGCTGGTTAATAGCTCTGTCTTTAAAGCTTTAAATAATTAAATTCCTTGGGCATCCAAATAAACTCCTTAAAACTTGGCAATGCTGGAACCTTTTAGCAAACCTGATATGAAAAGGACACTTTCTAAATAGCTGAATCTGAACTTAACTCCTCATGGCTTGATAGGCAGTTCTGGTTAAAAAAATATGTCAAGCTAAAATATTTTCTCTGTTGTCAAGTGCTTGAATTTTTTGGATGTGCAATGCCATTGCCAAGAAATAAAGCACAAAAAATAGCCCTGAATCTTTGGGAAATGCTTAGAAAAACAAATCATTTGCACTCTCTGCTCACACTAACAAATGTATTGCTGCCAAATCCTTGAGAGAGCAAAGAGACCCCATTGAACAAGTCAAGGCACTGGGAAACCAGTGCTTGTCCATGTGATATGAGGAGGTGTTTGGAGGAATATGAGGAGGTGTTTGAAGGAATACAACAGAACCCCAATGCCCCAAGTCACTGAGAACCTGCTTAGATTATTTTAGCAATCAAGTAGGCAGCGAATCTTCTAAGCAGAGAGATGCTCCTAGTTAGCTTTGCAGGAGCAGTACATTTTCCTGTGTTTAATTATTTAAAGGAAGCTCTATAATGGGTCTTTAGAATGGTGTGGCCTGCTAATCAATCCATCCACTTTTGCATAATGCATGTGGCATCAATATTATTCCATTTCAAGATCACTTAGGAAAAGCTTTGCCAGTCTGCTCATTGCTCCTTTGCAGTGCAAACACCAACACACAGCTTGCAATGCCATTTGCCTGCTGTGCTTGTTTAGAGGCAGCTGTAAATGCTCCCCACAATTAGCATTCCGAGGAGAAGCAAGAAGTCTGCAAATTCTTACATTCGAGTGAGATCACTCAAGGTGCCTGACCTTGGGACCTGGGGGAGATCCTGTCCCAGTGCCAAGGAGCATCCTTGCTGTGAGATCCTGGGTGTGAGGGGGAACTCATGAGCCTTGCTCTGCAGGGTGGCATGGCTGTCCAGCTGGGATTTGTCTCCCAAAACCTCCTCTTCATCACGTGTCTGAAAAACAACCCTTTCAGACCCCTGAGCTGGACCTGTTGCATTTCTTCTTGCCTTTCAAATCCCACACTGCAATCTTAAAGAAGTTGCTGCCCGTATTTACTGCCTGTAACAGCCAAGCTGAGCTCAAATCCTCTCCTTGCAGCCTGAGGGCAGCACCTCGTTGCACCTCCAGAAGGAGGAGGAAGCTTTGCTTTGGAAGGTGTGCAGAGCACCTTGGATGTGATGTTGCTTTCCATAAACTCCAGGAAATTGTGTAGGGACCGAGAGAAGGATATGGAAAACATTGATCACAGTAATATCTTGATTAGATGCCTTTTAATGCTTTAGTTTATTTCTGTTTCTCTTAACTTGCTTTTATTGTATGTAAAGGAAGGAGGAGGTTGCCTCAGTGCAGGACAGTCCTGCCAGAGACAAAGGGCTGTAAATGTCTACTTTTAGGAGTATATGATTATTGAACATCATGTGGCCCAGCAAAGAGGGAGTCAAAAAGCTGTTTGTCCTATGGCTTCTCTGGAACTGCCTTCGTGAACCCCAGCATTGTCCCCTGAAAATTAAAGAAAATTATTCCCTCTAGTTAGAGCAATTTATAATTGGCTGATAAAATGAGGTCTATTTTAGTCAGACCTACTTTCCATAGAAGTGTATCTAGAATTATTCAGTTAATCCATACAATTGGATCCTTTACCTACAATTGCTGATTCCTAAGTCTGGGCTGGATCAATAGATTGGGACACCCTGCCCTGTGCTGTGGAGATGAACACAAGAACTGCAAGAAGCTTTGTCATGCCAAGATGCCTGTGCTGTGCCTTGGGTAGTCACACATCTCTTTTTACAGCTGCAGTCACAATGATTATTAATGAGCTGCATCTCTTCAGAGTTTGAGGTGTTTGAATGTATACTTAAATTTAAGATTATCTGTGCTGGGTAGGTTTTTTAGGTAAAATCTTGGTCCTCACTGAAGAAGAAGTGGAGTTTTGTCATTGACTTTATAAGGACTAAGGCTTTACCCATTGTATCTAGTGATAATGATAGGTAAGTGAACATGAGCTTTTTCACAAAAAATGCCTTGCAGTGCTTCTGAAATGCACAACACACAGAGAAATATATTGTAGACTTAATGATTTATTCAATGAATGTAAAAGCTGGTTGCATAAAGGAGATTTAAGTGATTATTACCATCTGTCACTAGGTTTCACTGTGCTGCAATAAAAGTGTGTTTCAGATTATCAGCAGTTCAGTCATATAAAAACCCAAAAGGAGTAGTTTCTTGTGATGGCGTTCCCCAGCTCTGCCCTTAGAATTGCCTCTCCAGATGGTGGGTATGTGAGGAGAGAAATGCACAAAACATGGATGAAGTTCAGCTAAAAGATTCCAGAGTACAAAACTGTTCAGGGTGAAAGGCTTGACCTGGATCTCAGACAGTGGGGACATTTTATATCTAATTTCTACAGTTCCCTAACCCTCTTCCATCCTGTAAAATATGGGGACACGTTTCCCTGTGTCCACCTTTGTTTCTTCTTTTATTTTTTTTTTTTTTTTTTGCATTACTTCACATTTTAATTTGGTGAGTGAGCAATACAGAAGGTTGGTATTTTGCTATAAGCAAGGCATGAGGACATCAATCATGTTCTGTGTTTGTGCTCTGGGAAAACCAAAGGAAGAGAGTCTGATTTTGAATCTTACCAAAGATTATTAGTGAGTAACTAACCAGAGAAACATGAAAAAAGGAAAACAAAAAAAATGACACTACTGTTATAGAGTTTTTATCTGACATCTACTGAATCCTTTTCTTGGTACTTTTTGCCAATTTGCTAGAACTGAGCAGTTGGTATTTTCTCATTTTAGTAATGCCTAATTATTGCTTTGTTCCAATGGCTGCTGCATTTCATGTATTTCTGTGTCTAGTGATTGTGAGGGACTTCAGGATTTTACAGGATGAAAGGATCAATATTATACATATAAATAATATTTACTATTTTTATTGTTCAGACCCAGGTTTTTCAGCCACAACATGGGCTGATTCTTTGGTGAGGTGTTCAGCTCTATGTGTGCCTATCCCAGTCAATATTTTTTCCCTGTAGGGTGTTTTATTGAGCCACTTTGTTCCCCTGTGTTTGGGCTTTGCTCCTCTCACTGTCCCCACTCATCCCCCACTGTCCTTCCTGAGGACAAAGGCTCAGGAGCAATGCACACAACCTCTCTTCATCTGTCTACGTAAATGGAAGTCCTGAATAACTCTAAAAAAAGATCCAGTTTGGATTCTGTTGTGAAAGCCTGGAACCCTGGGCAAAGCTGTCAGTCATTCTCTGAACAAAGACCTGATTGTCTCTGGTTTCGGATCAGCTCTTTGTGGTTTGCACAGTGAATGTTGTTATTGAAAATCCTTCCCTTAGCTGTGGCTGTAAGTGCTGGGCTTGGGCTGTTGTCACTCATTGCCTTTGATCAGTGCTGCAAGTACCAAATAGCTCACACCCACATGGTTTGATAGCCTGATTGGAAGGTCTTGATCCCACAAGGCTCTGAGAGCATCTTTTTGCTAAAGGAAATTTTTACAGCTGTAGGATTGAAATGCTTCGTGCTTTCCAAGGCTGCAGAGAGATGGTGTTGGCCTGAATTTAATGTCCAGTCTCCCTCTCTCAAAAAGCTGCAGCAAATTATTGACAGCAGAATGAAATGCAAACCTTCACATTTTTGAAATATATTTTCACTTATCCTTTTAGAAATATCAGTGCAATTAGGGCACTGTTTCCTTGAATCAAAGGACAGCAGTCAGAAAGTTTTGAAAAGGGGATGGGATATTTCTCACCAGCAGTGGTGCTGGGTAGTAATGCATTTGTGTTCATGAGGGTGTACTGGAAATGTGTTGATGAATGGATTTATCTGGACATACACTACTTCATGCTTGTAGTGCTGTACAAATTTCTGTACTTTTTAGTTAGTTTGAAATAGTCAAAACCAAATCTAGAGTGTCTGAAGTATAGAACAGATTCCACAAGCTGAATTTCCTTGACTTGGAAAAAATTTTTTACTATTTGTCACAATACTTGTGCTGAAGTTTAGTAACTTTTCTATTGTGCTGCAAAATTCCCTCACTGTTGAGAGAGCACACACTGCAAAAGTGACTTGTGAGGAATATGTTTTGCTTATCCCCTGCATGAACAGCACTGTTCTTCCAGATATAAGCTTGAAATGGTCTCTCATTTTGGGATATCTATTTAGGATTGGGCTAGAGAGAGTTTTCTGTCAGCTCTGTGAAATTAATACTTCTTTATGACAGTGTTTTATTGCTTTCTGTATGTAATAGTTTCTTTCATTGGCACTTCTGTCCTTTGCAGGGAAAGAAATTTGCCTCTATGACAGTACACTTTGAGTGTCGTTGGCTTTCATATTGTCTATTAAAAAAGGTAATTGTGAAGAGCAGATCAGACCTCAATGAGGCCTTCTGAACTGAACCCATTTCAAGGGGGGAAGCCAGAACTGTCAAGACTTTGACTTTCTAATTCCTGAAGAGACGTTAATTCACTCGGCTGCCTGATCTACAGGGAGTAGAAATGAGGCTCCACTTGCACGACCTCTGGTGTCAATCATTATGGGAGGCATCTGCATTTTTATTGTCAATGCACAAACTTTCTTTACTTCCTGAAGCATGAAATCACCTTTCAGATGAAGAAAGAAATATAACCCTGCATTCTCGAGAGAGGTAGCAGTTCCACCTAAGGCTTCTGTTGCACAGAGAAATGTTTAAACACAATATTCTGACTTCAACCTCAACCAGTCTCTTGGAAGTTGTCATTTTTCTAGTGAAAGGTACGCCGTATTTCTTAAAGAAATCCGTTATTACTTCATATTATTTTAGGACTTCTAATGCTCCATCTCTAAGCCAACAGGAGTTTTATCACTAACTTTGATACTGTCAGCAAAACCTGGCCCAGAGTGTCTCACATTAAGTTATCATTTAAGCCTGTGTTCCTCTGGCACAGGAAAAAAGGAGGAAGTGCATATTTTAATGAAGTTTTACAAAAATGGAGCAACAGGACTGGTTGGTAACCTGCAGCAGCAGGACATACAGCCTGTGCCTGGGATATAAAGTCCTTTAATGTCATTGAATTCACTGGGATATTTTACGGTGTTTGGTGCCAGGTCTCTGTGATCTCTGCTGACATTCATTTAATTAGGGGTTCATGCAGTCACTGGAGATGCAGCCAGCAGATTTGGGCCAGTGCATGCAGTAGATGTTGTAGCCTCAGTAAAAGGAAGGAGAACAGAAAACTTAGCAAGACCTTCACTGCAAAAATGTTTCAGAACTTTCCCCTCAAAAGGATGTGCTGAAGAACAAGATTGGGCTGAGTTGTTTCCCATCAAAGACCTCTCTTGAGCCTGTTTAATATAGCTGCCATCTAGATCAGTGTCAGAGCTCTCAAAACAGGCATCAAATGTGAGGAAATGTATAAGCTTTAAAAATGAACCTGTGATTTCAAAACCTGAAGTTTCTGTCAGATCTCACAGGTGAGCTTGCTGTGCTTGCTGTTAAAATGTGGCTATGGAAAGAGAAATTATTTAAAAATGCACTTCCCTTACTGAACAGAAATGATGCTTCTTTGGGAATCAGTCAGGATTGTTTTAATGCCCAGACCATACTCCCTGATCTCAGTTCTTTGCTGCCACTGGAGTGTTTCTCTTGTTCCTTCTTTCCTGCTCCTCTCTTGCCAGATTTCCTATGGGACACTCACAGGTTTTCCTGCAGGATGGTAACTGATAAAGGGGAGAAGGTCATGGTTCCATGACAGCAGGGAGCATCCAGCAAACATCTGTACCCAGCTGGGATATTTCCTTAACACCTCGAGCATCCACAGTACCTGTGTCCAAAGAAAAGGATCCTGTGAGCATTCCTGCATAAGTCTCCAGGGAATAGCTCAGTGTTAATGGCAGCCTGGTCTGAAGGGCTTTGGGAGGGTGCTGGAAGGGAATGGCTTAGGATTCCCTGCCTGGATCATCCAAAGAGATTCCATGGATTGTGTCTTATGTCTCTGTGTCTTGACGAATCCTTCAGATGACAAGGCTGGCAATTAAACAGGAGGAAAAAAAAGAAAAGAAAAAACAGTGCAGAAGAGATTTTTGGAAGTAAGGAGAGTCAGTTTTTCTTACTCTCTTCTAGGTCATGGAGCACTGGGATCACGAGTCAGCCAGGAACTGGGAGGATGATGGGATTTGAAAGCAGGTTGTTTTGTCTCCGTCAGCAAGGATGCAAGCTTGTTTATGAAAGGCACAAGTTGAACTGAAGATTAAATCTGCCTGATTTTTTTGATCTCCATCTGTTGATAAGAACTGAAATGAGTCCAGCAGCATTATGGCATGAAGCTCCTTACAAGGCCAACATCTCAAAGAAGCCTGAATTTCTCTCTCTATCCCTAGAGTTTCTGTCTACTAGAACCTAGAAAGAATAGGTATATATTTTTAGAAGTTGAAACCTTAAAAAAAATTGTTCCTTATTCTTCAAACCAGAAACCAGTTGGCATGACCTACTTTCCTATTTCTGATATCAATAGGATATGAACATAGGTAAGCATGATCCTTTGTTTGCAAAGATAGCATGACAAAGTACTAAAGAAAAAAAGAATCTGCATTGCAGGCTTGACTTCTTTTTTTTCCCTATCAGTGTAGCTTCTTTCTGTGCCAGATTTGTAGAGGGTTTTTCATACTGCATGGCAGTTCAAGGACCAGTTTGATACCCCGTGTAAGATGTCCTGCATCTCACATTTCTGTATTATAAGCTCAACTTCTGTTGTCTCCTTGGATGATGCACTCTACCCAACAGTCCTTAGGTAATTCTGTATCTTAACCTAATATCTGTCAAGTTTAGTGTGACTCCATGTTATACATCTTTTTACAAAAGGCCTATTGTTCCTAGTCAAGCAGTGTGGGTTCTATGCTTATTAGCACATTAAATAACCTGCTTAAAATGTCACCTGAAGCACTGCAGAAAATCATCAATACCGACTGTGAATTTAGCCCAGATGCTTTGAACTTGTATCTGATACGCCTCATGTCTAATATGTTCCACAGAAAAATTCAGGAAAACATCAAAGTAGTGCTTTCCCATGAGCCTTCACATCTTGCAGAGCCAAGGCAATGGAAAGCAGCCAAGTGAGTTCACACTGCAGAGCTGTAACTCACTTTTCATTGAGTGATGAGTCCGTCATCTCTTGCTACTCACAGTTTTAAGAAGCAGGAATCCTTCAACCAGACCCCAGGAGTGCAAGCTAGTGACCCTGTTAATCTCTTCTCTACTTCAGTGGCATCTGTCCTTTCTTTTTATCTCTCTCTCTTTTTTTTTTAACCCATCTGTACATCCTGGCCAGCAGAAAATCAAAAGAGCAAAAGTAACCTGTCTTCTCAGTAAGTAGGGCACCTTCCATCATGTGAAACAAAGCAGGTTTTTTTAAAACTGGTGCCTGAACTGGAAACTTGAACACATCATGAAGAACCTGTATGTGTGGAAAGCTCTGTGGACAGCCCTTCTGATCACCCCAAATGTTCACCAAACTGTGAGAAAAGCTGCCCTTTGTGCTGGGGCTTGTTTTGGTGGAGGGGGCTGGGATAAGGAGGAGGAATTAGAGTTGCACCTTCTGGGTTAGAAACACTTAGAAATATATGTGCATAAATTAATATCTGCCTGTAGCTTGCAATGATGTGCCTCCTCTTCTGTGTGCACACTTGGAAAAATGGGTCTGGCCCTTCAAAATTCCTCTTTTGTCTGAGACCTTTTGGTGGAAGACAAGGAAAAGTGTAAGCCACCTCTGAGATGGTTTTGAATGATCCCTGCTGCATCTCTCTTTTGTAGTGCTGCTGAATCTAGGAGAGGGAGCAAAGATATCTCTGGGTCCACACCATGTTCAACCCACTGTGACTTGTTTTGTTAAAGCTGGACCTCAGCTTGGGAGAGAGACACTGCTCTGTAACCTGTTCCAGGTCTTACTGCCCTGAGGAGTAACTCTGTGAGCACACACTGTGTGAGAGGTACATGCATGGCTTTAGGAGGATCAGGATACACAGAGTCTAAGCAGTGAGAAAATCTCAAGTGCTTTCAGTAACACTGTGAATTTTTTAATGTGAAAAGAATATGTGGTCTGTTTTGCTACCATGATTATGTTTCATTGTCTTTTATTGAGTTTAGGAAGTCTGTCTTTTGGCATTTGGAAGGGACAAGAAACAAAACCAGCTTCTAAAATTAGTGACTTCTAAACCCTGAATTTTCTGTGACAATCTCCCATATCAGTATAGAATACAGATTTGTGGTCTTCTGGTGCAGTCAGTTTCAGATTGACTCCTTGTGCCTGTATTATCTTTCCATGCTGGAGAACCTGCTGATTAAAGACAGACTAAATATGAATTTCTTATTCAGGCCTTTTGAGTTCAGGTCAGGGCTGAGCCAGTGACATCTTTGGGACATTTTTGTTTTTCCAGTACAAGCTGTTTTAAAAATACTTCAGCTGAGAAAATACAGAACTTTTGAGGCTCTTGGAGGCACATATATTGTAGAGGAGAGTTGGAAGCTGAATGGAAAGTAAATATTAAAGGTTTTTTGGCTAAGAGAGGAAACATTTGTCTAGGGAAGTTATGATAAGAAGCTTGTCTGGAAGAGCATGAAAGGTACTCATAAGCTTAGCATCAGCCAGAAGAGCAAAGATTCTGGCCTGGTTCTTTGTGTGCACTTCTATGAAGAAGATTGCTCATACTGAAAGCTCTAAATGCAACACACAAAGCATGTTTATGCAGGATTATGTAGTTCTTGAAAGTCCATTCCTGATCAGAAGTTAAACATAAAACTTCAGCATTATCTGTAAAAACAGAAGAAAAACTTCCCACTCAGGTAAAAAAAAAAGTGTACCATTTTTCTTCCCTTGTAAATGAAAATAGAAAATAATTTGACAGTTTTTAAATTTTTTAAAACTTTTTTACTTTTCAGTACCTTTGTGTTTGGGTATCCTTTAAGCAAAGAACAACAAACTCTTTTTGTCTTTGTATTATTTAGAAATCGCAGGGATTGAGAATCTCAGAATGATGTCAGAATTTCCAGTTGATTCTCTGTGGTTTTTTGCTTTTCATAATGCCTTGTAGAAGGTTCCTGAAACTGGCAATGAAACAAGAACTGGACAAGGACTGAATGCACTCTTAGTGCTCATTGGCTTGGACTTGTTCTCGATACTGGATGTGAACAGGGGAAATCAAAGCCCCTCTGGCCAGTCTCCTGTAGCCCCAGAGGTTTAAAATGTGATTATGGAGATCACAATTATGAATGTTAACGCATTTATGGGAAATAATCCCTGGAGAGAGGGAGAATGCTTAGTTGTGGCTTTTTTAATTAGCAGCCTATACTGTCTGTTTATAACCAAGTCTTACTGACAAAGCTAGAAACATTTCTTGAGCTCCAGATGGCTGCTTTTCTTTATGACTTGCTGTAGGGTACAGACTTTGATTTTATATATTTTGATAATCTATCCTGATTATTCAACTAATACTCATTGTTCTCCCTGTGCTGCCACAATATCCTTTGAGAAACTGCAGCATATGGCTTGGTGAGGGAAATCTCAAGGTTAAGAAAATCTTCTTTATCTATGTTTCTCATTGCTTTGTTTCCTTTTTCTTAGAGCTAGGACCTGTAATTTTGATAATATCTCTTTGAATGTTTCCTAGAGACAAGATTCTTGTTCTAGGAGGTTCCTGCAATGGATGGGGAGAGGTCTCAAAATATTTGCTCATCTTCAGAAGCCTCTTCTAAGGGCACACCATATGTGAGATGAAGTCCTAACCCAAACTAAGCTAACAGCAACAATAACAACAACAGATTCTGATTTCATAAACCAATATTTGCTTGAGCTTTTTGTGTCTCAAACTGGGATGCAGTTTTCCTAACTGCTTCAAAATGCAGCTGCTTCCCAGTAAAAGTCTTTCATTCTGCAGTGGGTTACAATGTTCAAACTGTCCCTTGATTAAAAGCACTGATCTCACCCTTAGCAAGCTGGGAGAGCCAGTGCCATGTGGACAGAGATTCAGGAGAGAGCACTCAGTTTAAATTTTTCACTTGCTTGTTTATTTGAAAAATGAGCCAAAAAAGAATGTGCAAAATATTTCTTTTCCTTAACCTCTGTGGTGTTTTTATCAAGTTTGCTGTCAAAAAGCAATCCAAAAATAATGATTGTTTTTAGCTGATGAAACGGGTCTGTGAGCTATGTGCCATATAAATATTTTGGCATTGGTTCTGTGTTCATACCATGGAATAAACTTGTTGAACTTCTGCACTGGAACAAAAGTGAAAGGGAACATAAGGAAAGTTTTACATGGATATTGTTTTCTTTAGGGAAAAATACTTCATTAATATATTTATTTTAGATTTTCTACATGGTTCCCAGATAAATACAAGTGCCACTCCCTACCAATTTAAAATACAGCATAAAGAAAAAAGTACAACTTTTAAAGAAAAGTATTTTACTTAACTAGACTCAAGGTACTGTCTTGGCCATGAGAAATCAATTGAGCTGTTTACCATGGAGAGAGACATTCTTTGTTGTATGGGGCCTTACAAAGTTATTCTGCCCTGCTCAGCTACCATTTAATTGTGTAAACTTTTGCCAGCTGTCTGCAAATAGGAGAATTCGATTATAGAAGATGTGAATGTCACTGATCTGAGTACAATTTGGCCCAAAGAAACACGCAAGGTTAAATATTTGGGAAGCAATTCCATCCAAGAAAAGATGGATAACTGACAGGGCAAGCAAAGTTCAGTGGTGCAGGCACTGTGTATTTATTGAGAATGTCTGTGTTGCTCACAAGTGGGCAACATGAGCTGTAGGACCCTTGAATATTTGGCACTTGGGAGGATGTTAAATCCCAGTGCAGGAGCTGTATTTTCTAGGTAGCTTTGCCCTCAAGGGGCCTGACACTGCAATGGTACCTTTAGAACAGGCAAAAAGCTCTCTGCCATCCATAATATTCATTGAGGGAGCACAAAAGTGAATTTGATCAATCTTAACAAGCTCTGCTTAGTTCTTGAGTGTTTTCTGCTGCACCCTGCAGTTGTGTCAACTATGAGAAAGCTGAACCCAAATATGCAGACTAAGACTAAAATTGTCTTTTCATGTTGACCTTGCTGGTGTTCCTCTCTGTTAACATTCCTGTGGGTGAAAGGACAAACTGTGTGTGATTCTCAAACAGGGAACACTGAGCTTGGACTTATCCCAAATGGCTTCTTCAGAGACATCCATACAGTTCTGACTTGAGGAAAGAACTTATAAACAAAGTGTAAATGAGCATGCAGTTTACTTGACTGATCTATGTGTACAGCTTAATGCTGAGGTTTTTCAATTAGTATTCCCTTCACCAATGAGAGATGTAAAATGTTTAAATTAAATGAAGCAGAAAAAAAATTGATTCTCTCCTTTCCCTCCATCTTTCTTACTAAAAGTTTTTGGCTCTTTCACATTAGTGGCTCTGCTATATATTGGCATTTACGCTAATGAAGAGCCCATGATGTTTCCTAAATGTTCCACTACAAGGACCTTGTTAATAGCTTCCATTTATCCAGCAAAATAAAAGCTCCTTGCAGCCTCCAACCCTTTGTGCAATAAGCCAAGGACATAGAAGGGACATGAAACCCGAGTCTCTCCTTAACTGTGCCATCCTTTATTCCAGTGAGGCCAAGTAAATTGTTCAAAACCTGGGGCTGCAGGTTAAAAGAAGCTTGCCCAGGGGTCTGTACTTGTTCCTTTTCAGTGATAAAGAAGCAAAAATTGAAATCTGAGTGTGGTGCTGTGGTTGGTCCCACATTGGTCACTGGGAATCTCGCTGATCTGTATGGAACTGCTCATTTACAAGGTTGGGGCACTGATGTTGACAATTCCTTCCTTTGCTCACCACTCATCTTCATTCCAGAAACTGTGAGCCACGGAATCTGTGGCAAATCTTGGAGGTTTTGATCCAGGTGATCGTGAGCAAATCCAGTCAGATGACAGCAGCATTGCCAAGGATATAATTCATGTGTGGTTCATCTCCCAGCCTGTGCTCTAATAGCTGTTAAACTGGAGAGTGAAGATTCTTTTCACACTCTAAATGTGATATTTAGTCACAAAGAATAAGAGTAATTATTTTATCTATCTTTTAACAATTAGTCTTGACACATCATAATGGGTTCTGTAGTCTTCATCTAATCAGCAACTTTAAAATGATTGTTTAAAGACTGTGAGTGATAAAGATTAATAATTACAAATACTAATAACTTCGTATGATTAAAAAAATCAATTGGATAGAAAACTAGTTTCATCTCAGTGAAATTGCATTGTGTATGAGAAGTCATAAAGATATACAAATGCAGAGTAATAAGTGCCAAAATTTGAAACATCTTAAGGGGACATTAATATTATTTGCATATATTTTGGCTAATTTGCCTTTATTATGCTGCAGAACGCAGTCTTTTAAGATCCTCCAAATAATTTAAAGGTTTTCACTGAGGCTACTGTTTTATAAATATTTGTGCTTTCTCTTTGAAAGTAGAAGTACTTAGGAATTTGTGTTCTTCTTGGTTACTGTGTTAGCATCTATTTTCTTAAGAACAGGCAGAAATAATTAAACACTCTCTAGGCTGATTTTTTTCATTTTCTCTTCTGAACAAAGCAAAGTTCAGAAAACAGATTCAGTTCTGGAGAGCGTTTTTGTTTGTTGTTTATTTCTCTCAACTTTATTAAAACAGTAGGACAAACTTCTGTGAGTTCAAACTAGTCCTTCACAGAAAAGGAAAAACTCAGATATTCCACTGTGACTTCCACATCCTCTCTGGTTTTGATGGGCATCACTGTAAGGTGTGAAAGCACAGAAAAAAAGCACAACTTCATTGTTTTAAACTGACCTGAGACAACTCTCTGCCTCTATTTTATTAATCCACAGAAAATTCCCTTTCCTTCTGTTTTGAAATTAAATGGAAGCCATGGAGCCCCTTGTAGACAGGGTTGGACTTTCCTGTGCTCAGAAAGGAGACAGCTTTGGGATTGATGAAAGGAATACCAGTTGAAATGTATTTAAAAAGTTTAATCATAGTAGTAATTAGCGTAGAACTCTTTTACAATGAACCAGTAATGGAAATAAATCCTACAGTGCACTTAATACAGGAGAAAATGAGGAAACTGTTATATCCTACTTCAGAACAGCAGGAATGATTTCTGGAAGCACTGCCAGATATCCCCAAAGATTTCAGCTACCTTTGCTATGTGCAAAGGCACTAATTTGAAAATGGAACTAATTCAAGGCACTAATTTGAAAGTGGAACTGATGCTTCCTGCATTCTAACTCTCACTTTTGCAGAGCTGTATAAAGGTTCCTGTTTTGCTGTGTATCAAACATAACACAGCTCTGTTGAGGCTGTGGCACTGTTTTCTCAAATCTACAGTCAGTGCTTCAGATAATTTAGATTAGTATGAGCTGAATGTTTGAACAGAGAATTCTCTGAAAGCAAACAGAACCCAAACAAAATGAAAGCTGTCATGTCCTTGGATGTTTTCAGTGATTGACAATCTGCTTTTCTTGGGTCAAAAGTCTTGAAGAGCAAAAACCACAACGACTTGCAGGGACAGCTTCTTCATTTTCTACCTGCAGGAACTCTTCAACATCAGCTTTGCTGGATTAGTTGTTCCTCAGTGTTGCTGAAATCCTGCTGATGTAACAAATAGATAAAAAAAATATAAGGGAGACTGACACTGGCTCAATTGAATGTTTTCACAGGCCCCTTCAGCATCTTCTTGGTCTCTTAGTGGAAGCAAAACTCCATAACCACTGCTGTCTATGAACACATTCCAGATTTGGGCTGTGTTAGGGAATTCACTCTAGAATACTGGCATTTTTCTTCCAAAGGCCTGAATGCCACCAATTATCCAAAATTTTTCTTGTGATCTAAGGAGTGTTTTCCTGTCCTGTGTCTGTACAAGTGTAAGGGAACACTGCCCCTGTAGAGATATTTCCACACTTGAGCTTTGTTTCAAGTGCTGGGTAGAAGTATCAATTATATTAAATGTAATATCTATAAAATTCCTTTCTTTGACACAGAGACTCTGTGTTGGAATTAGGATACTTTTAAAATTTGCTTTTCCAAAGTGTTTTCTTTGTGTTTCTGCTCTTTCTCTTCCACTCTCCTCAGATTTCCTGTTCATTGTTACTGTTGGCAGTTTGATTACACAAATAGGTCACAGGAAAAGAGTTTCACAACAGCACCCCCTTAAACTCACCAGATATATTTCCATAAAGAGTCTGAATAACTTGCTTTTGGTTTCCAAACATACCTGCTGTGGGAAAGAATAGTATTTCCAAGCATTTCCAAGTACTTTTCCAAGAAAAGTATTTCCAAAAAAAGTGCTCTGCAAGAAGAGCTACAGACCAGTGCATCAATTTCCTTCCTTGGGGTGACCTTGAGATTTTTGCTGTTCCAAATGTAGGTGAAACTCAGCAAAAATTCAAGACAGGCTGGAGGTTCTGGGCTGTGCTGGGGCTGTATCTTTTGGACAGGCAATGTTCTCCTGCTTTCAAGAAAATACTTTATTTTTTGCACATATACCTTATTTATTTGCACATCCTGCTGGCAACATATAAATTCATTAATACAAAATGAGCTGAAAGTAAATTCCAGCTGGAAGTAAATGAGCTGACTCCCTTTTTGACCAAGTTAACTCTAAATCAATCCTACACAAGCCCTAATTAGGTCAGATCTTGTTCATCTCTTGAGGCCAAGTCCCAGATAGCATTTTTTCTGCTGGCTTTAGAGTTGCTGCTCCTGTTGGTTTGGTGCCCAGGGTGAGGTGTGGTTCCCATGGTGTTTGTTAGTGACTGCAAAGCTCAGTGTGAGCCTAGGGACTGTTGTGGCTAATGCCCACCCTGATTATCTCAACTGCTCCTTTGCTAAGCTGAGGGACAAGGTTTTGTTATCCATTTAGTTGTCTTCCCTGCAATTTTACACTGCTTCTCAGATAGCCTTGAACCACAGCTCTCTGGGAGTAACAGATGATTTATTTTTGCTGCAGGTAGCTGCTGAAGTTGCTCATTAACTGTTATTGATACTATAGCACTTTTTGCTATAACAGACTTTCTTTTGATTATTAGGTCTCTAGGAGTTTCAGGATTATTAGGGTTCTGAAGAAATTACTCTTTTTTTTGGTGTCTCTAACATTTGGGGTTTTTTTTTAATAATTTGTCCCATTTTTCTTTATTTACTAAAATGTCTATTGGAATCAAACGAACTACTATCTCATTTTATCCTTCAGGGGAAGATCTTTTCAGAAGTTCCAGTGGCTCCCTGCAATAACTAGATATATGAGGTTCTGTGTATGGTCTGCTCCTAGGATACCTACTTGAAATTCTCAAAATGCTTGGAAGTTATTATATGTCCTGTCCTCAAGTAAATAATGTGCAAATAACCTATGGGGATGAACCAAACCTATTGTGATAGATAAAACTGACTTGGAGAGCCAAGTTTTACTCCAAATCCTGAGATCTAAACCAAACTAATTTTAAAATGAAAATATGGCATTCAGCACAGCAGGTTTTACCCACCAAGCACTAAGCTCATCAGTAATAATTTCTATGTTATTTTTATTTGTGTTTTATCTAACTTCTGATTTTATAAAAAGTCATCAGAATTTTTCAATTTGTTTAAATGGAATGAGATTGGACTAACAGTGAGAGTTTTTTGAGTAAGTTTGCATGTCACTGATCCAGAGGAGCTGTTAGTACTGCAACTTAATTCCAATTGTTTGGCTTGCCTTGTTATTACAAAATTCATAATTAAATGTTTTCAACATTTTTTGTCTAAGAGCTTTGTTCTTTATAATTCTTAAAGTGCTTTTTTATGGCAAGACATTTCTCTTGGGTTTGCCATTGTAAAAAGAAATCCCAAGCATGCCATTCTCTCCCCAAGTTTTCTGGAATTTGTGTTGCTTCTCTCTCTTGCATGTGCAGTGTATCAGGTGGGTTCTTTTCCATTCCTTCAGGCTTCTTGGGTGAGGGGGAACGTTTTTATTTTCTGTTATTTAAAGAAGAGCAAAATAGACTTGAATTGGCTCTTTCCAATCATAAAACTGCCCAAAGTGTACTTGGCAAAAACAGGAGTGAAGAACTGACATGACAGGAAGGAATCTTTTTCTCTGCATCCACCTTAGATTTACCTCCACACTCATTTTAAGAATCAGTCTTTGCCCTTCAGTGCAGATTAAAAGCAGGCATCAGATTTTGTATCAGTAACAGAGAAATCTGATTAAATAAATCACATTGAGCAGTTTTATGCTTGGCCTGTTCAAATTCAAAGCACACCCTGAGACTGTAGGAAAATCCAAGAGAATGCCCCAGCACGAGCTTGAGCAGGTTAAAGCTGGTGTCCATGGGGTCAGCAGCAACTTGAGCACACAGCATTGCTGCCTCAAAACTCATTACTGTATTTTCTCCTTTTATATTTGATTATGGTTATATTTCTGTCCAAGTTATTCCAAAATTCTGTCTTCACAGCACATGAGATAAGAATGTATTTTCAGGGAATGGATGTCTATGCTACAGCCTGGGAGAGCTGACACTGGAGTTCCCTAGGCTACAAATGAGAGATTTGTGTCCCAGGCTGCAATATGGCAATGGCCAAATGTCTCCTTACACACACACACACACACACAGTGTGTACCTGTCCCATGGAATAAAATTAACAGTCCCATACTTTTAGAAACTCTTTGACAATGAACTTGGTTCTGCTTTGTTCTGTACTTTGTATTTGTGACATACAGCTGGTTTAGTCCAGAAAAGTGCTGCTGTGTCTGTTGATGGTAGAGTCTGACTGTGGATGGTGGTTGGTAAGGGATTGCCAAGGTTCCATAATGGTTGGGGTTTTGTTTGTTTGGATGATCCTCACAGTGATGTGTGGTGGATGCTTGGAGGGACACGGAGCAGGGAATTGTTTTCACCACTTTGCAGGTGTCTGGCTTAGGTTTCCATTTGTGCCCTTCCAATGGATAGAACCAAGATTGTTTCAACTATTCCAACCTTATTCTAGCAGGAAAAGTCTGGTTTTTAGCCAGCCTGATAATGAGAAGATATAAGATGGGTTAAAAATACCTCTGCTCATCAGACTCACCGTTTTACTCTGTACTCTGTGACTGGAGGTGAAAACTCAACACTTTTAATTCTATCAACAAACCCCCTTTTATTAATCAGACATAGGTGCTCTATCAAGCATAACGATGGTCTGGAATGAATATTTGAAATCCTAATAAGACTGAGTGATTTCAACATTATTGCCCAGTATTTGAACAAGAGATCATATTGGTTTTTTCCATGGAATCATCAAAAACTCCGTAAAGAATCCAGTGAAACTTTGCCACTCTAAGATCCTTTTGGACAATATTTCCCATTGCAATATTCCCACTACTTTCTTTTCATTTTTTTTTTTTCCTGAAAGAAAGATTATCTTTCTTTTGAGCAAAAGATTTTTCTAAATGAAATAAGTCCATTACAAGAGCAGAGGGAAAGTTGTTTTTGTTTTTAAAGACTCTTAGAGGATTCAGTCTAATCCTTAAATCTCTCAAGTTGATAATAGGATGTTTTTCCCAGTCCACAGTGCTGTCTGCTTAAGTGCTTCTGGAGAATTAATCAAATAGGGTTTGAAACAGGTGGATATTCTCTTCAATCTAAACATTATCTGAATGTACATCTTCTTTAGGATTTAGCTTTTTTTTTTAGCAGCAGTGATGCAGATAGGAATTGAAAACCCAATGCACCTCAAGGACTGATGTATCTGCCTGGACTCTGAAAATTACACCTTTAATGGCAGGACAAGGCATGTCAGATGCAACTTTTGAGACAAGACTGGTTGTTTATTTCATGAAGAACCCCTTTTTATTATTTCTATTCATTTCTGCCACCAGGGAAAGCTACAGATCCTATGGTATTGTGCACACAGTTTGACTTTCTGAGAACTGGACTTGGTTTGTGTGTCAAGCTGGTGACATATTTCTCTGAAATTTTTATTGGGAATGACTTGCTGGCTGACAACAAGTGGGTCTATTGCAGGGAGAAGATTAGAACAGAATTGTTCTGCCTCATGGCCCGGGCTTTTAACTACCTCAGAAAGCAGCAATGTTCCCCTTTCTCTAAAGCTCTTATAAAAAATCTTGGTTTTTTTATTTTTTTTTTCCACAGCTGTCAAAATGGTGCTTAGTATGTTTATCCAACAGCCTGTGAACTGGAGGTGCAGCCACCGAGCTGATCCTGTTCCAATCATTGACCTTAAGTGGAAAGACGGGAAAGATCAAACAAATCTTTTTTTTCTGATCTTTGAAAAGCTGCCAAAACTAACGAAGTTGAATTCATCTGGGACAAAGGAGATGCTTTTGTTTTTCTACCTCTTCCAGCTTAGTTGTGTTTTGGATGGCACTCGGCTGTTGCAGCTGGAATACAAAACCACTGCATCAAACAAGCCAGGTCTGTCTGGTGGAATTGCAGTGCCACCCACAAAACCCTTGTTTGTGCATCTTCAGTGTGTGTTCTTCTCATCTTCTTGGTAAATAGCCTAAATTCACACTGTGGGCTTGGTTTTGGTTTGGTTTTGCTTTGTTTTGTATTGGATTTTTTTTACATAAAGGAAAGAATTGGAGAAAGAATCTGTCTTTCCTGTACTTTAGCTTTCCCACTAGAGATCAACCTAAATCAAGGGCTGGCCCAAATACACTTAGTTTTTAAAATGACAGAGGCTAATTTTTAAGTATGAATCTCTTCTATTTTTGGTATCAGACAGACTTCTGCTATGAAAACCCCTGGAACTGTTACTTGTGTCCTTATGCTCAATGCTCTGAGGTGCATGCACCTGTTCCCAGTACCTCAGCATTGTGCTGAAGAATAAGATTAATACAGTTTTGAAATCAGTCACTTTCACCTTGAAATGTAAGGGTGTTAGCCAGGATTTGATGCAGGAAACAATTTTCACTCACCAAGGACGGAACTCATACGCAAAAAAGAAAAATTTGAAAAGACAATACTTCAGAAATATGATAAAATGTGTATTTTCAACTGGAATTTAGGAAACTATTAAGTGCTTGTAAAATTTTTCTGTTATGTAAGTTTTGCAAACAGACAGGGTTATTTTTCTTCTCTCTTCTGACCCCCTTCATTTTTACTTTTATTCCTCTGCATTGCACTTGAAGTCCAGACAGGCTATTGTTTTAATAGATTTTTTGAGAATTCAAAGACCTTTAAGTTGTGTTGAAACCAACGTGCCTGGTTTGTGGATATGTCTGTTCCTTTCAGTCATATTTCATCATTTATTCATCAAAAACTGACGCTTGGAGGAAAACAAAAATTATTTCAAAATGGTTTTGTCTGAGTTGGGTGGGGGAAAAGATTTTTAAAAGCTTTAAGGCTTTTCATTAAAAGCAGCACTTCAGTTTTGTGAAGATATGAACTTTTTATTGAAACATGGCTAAAAGTTCCAGTATTTGTCGAAACAAAGGTCTAATTTTTACACACAGGTCTGTAGTTGGATTGTTTTCCTCCAGTTGCTGATATTGGTTATTCTGAATCTTCCTTCTAGACACTCCTCTAATTTTCAGCCTAAATATTGCACTTTGTTCTTATAATTTCCCTACCTCTACCCAGAATTGATGTATTATTTTAGTTTGAACCAAAAAAATAGATTAAGATGCAACAGACTTGAGCAGAAAACCCTTTGTAAAAACCTTGGCTCATGTGAACTTGGCAAGACATTGAATTTCCCTTCAAATAATGACCTAACTCTGCCTTGTCTTGTGTGCTCCTGAGCACAGGAGCTGCTGTGACCCTGTACAGCAGCAATCCAGTCCTGCCTGTCAAAAAGAGACAAAGATCTTAAAATCTGGCACAAGACAAAAAGGTTTCAGTTGCAATGGATGTCAGTGCTCACTGTAAGGTTGTGTTACTTTGAAAATCCCAGCCATGGTCATCACCGTAATTTGAGATGAGCACCAAAACAGAACAGTGGGATCACATCAAGGGCTTCACAGCAGCTGAGGAAATCATTTAGGAAAAGATTCTAAGAAATTTTAGTTTCTAATGTAACCCTAGCTCTTTCATTTCCATTTCTTTGATAACAGGTCCAAGCTCCTCCGAGTCTGAATTTCAGCACAGTTTTTTCCCCTCTATGGATTTATGGCAGATGTGCAACCTTTAGCTATGTTAGGGTTGCAAAGTCTTGTGATTTTCAGATGAACTTCATCAAAATGAGTGGAAAATGATAGCCATTCATTAATGAGGATTTATGGTGTGTAAGTCCTGTGTGCAGGACTTTAGGCTATGGATTCTTTGTGTTTTTATTCAATCTGATTGATATTTACTTCTACATGTTTTCCTGAAGTTTTTTTATAAAATATTTTAGTGTACATCCATATTAAAAAGTCTTTGCTGTAGGAAGGCAGGACAGTGTGGGCTATTTCTCAGACCAGGCATCCTTTTGCTCCACATGGAATCTCACACTTGCTGGGCTCTGGAGTGATGAAACAGTTCCATACCACACTCAAAGCTAACCTCAGATAAGTGAGTGCTTTTGCATTTCAAGCTGACAATCAAGGGGTTATTTTTTTCCATATCAAGGCAGCAAATGAGTGGTGGGAAAGGGATGAAATGTTCCTAAAGTGTCATGGATGCACTGCTTTAGTCTTACTAAGGGCTGTGATACGTTTGCCTCAGTGCTATTGCTCTGTTACTGTTGAGAGGTCACTCAATCCTACAGGAAAATGGGGACCATCTGTTAGGAATAGATCCCATCCATCCAGGCTTCTCTGCAGTGTGCCCTCTCTTCTGTGACATCACACATAGTACCTGTCTATCCCCTAATAACTAATACAGAGTTTGGGCTCAACCTGAGCTGCAGAGAGCTTGGAGAGCTTCTGATCCTCCCATGGCACAGGGGACCACTGACTTTACAGTGTCTGAGTCTGAGTGTGCTGCATCAACTGGGCATGAGTGAGATGGTATCATTTGAAAAAATGCTTTGTATGATTGATTTCTGAGGAATGCAGGGAAAATCTTCAGTGTTTCTAGATGCTGAATTTTGAAAAAAATATTGAAAACAGTATGTGCTGAGCTTTACCCCTTTATTTTCCCTTTAAAATGTTAGAATTCCATTGCAGTTTTGGTTTTTTTCTGCTCTTTTCTGCAACTAGTTAATATGCAGGATGTCTGCACAATACTTTGTTGGTCAAAGTCTCTGTGTTGAAAGCTTATTTCATGTTGCAGATTCCTCTGTTTGTACCAGTAGTGGTGCTTTCGACACTCTTTCCACTTTAATTACGGAGATTTTAGGACAAATAACCATGTAACAAGAAACAGATTCTATATGAGTGCCGAGTTTTGGTATGAATTTCACTACAGGAGTCAAAGGATGGAAGTTGCCTTTGGATGTATGCGTGGGTGCTCCAAAGGAATTGTGTTTGAATGAGGACTTAATTTAAGGCTTGATAGAAACTCTCTTAGAGCAGTAGGAAAGCTTCTACTGATTTCAGTGGATTGACAAAACCTCAATCCAACAGGTAATTAAGTCAGGAACTAGACCTAAATTTTATGGTATTTATTTGATGATGGTATTTGTAGTTTACTTGCTGTGGCTTCAGAAACGCTCTGTTCGTTACTCTTCACTGAGTTTCCTCTCCTCAGGTCTGTCTGGTTCTTTGCTTTTCAAAGCTGAAGGGCGAACAAGAAGATCAGGAATTTCATCATGAAAGCTGCACAGTGTAAAAGAACTGACACCTAGAAAAACAAGCAGAGTTAAGCAGGATTTGACAGGTTGCAGAAAAGAGAGGGTGAACAAGATGGGAACAATGAGCAGCAACTAATTATTATTTCACTGGTCACCACAACACATTAAAAACTTCCAAAGGCTGTGAAATTAATTGCATGCAGAACAGCACTCAAGGTGCTTAATATTTTGTCTCTCTGGGACAATTTGCTAGAGACATCGTTTGAACTACAAATACAAAGCAGGGAAGATGGGCCTCTCTCTGGCTGTGTCATTCTTCATTTTAATGAGGAAAAAATGTCACACAGAGCAGTGTGAATTTGAAATATTATAATATGCTTCAGTTCTATGTCAGAGTAAGTATGTTTCTTAAAAGAGCCCTAATGATTCTAAATTCTAGACCTTGTTGACAAGACATCTGCTTACTTGGCCTGTGGTTTGTGTCTCATCTATAAGCTCATTAACATATATATTAAAACAAACCTATTAAAATATTTGCATTTTAAAATGAATCATAGCCCCCCACTTTCCCTCCCACCCCGTCCTTTGGAAACTTGTTCTTTTGGTCTTGCAAAACATTCCACCAGGGACACAGAAATATTTCAGATATTTTCAAACCATTTAACATTTGGGTAATTCTTATAATTACTTTTCTCTTTAATTGTTAGAGCTGGAAGGCTTATATAATATTACTTTCAAAATTCATAGTTCAATGTAAATAATCTTTTCTGTACTCACAGACCTCTCAGCTGGATGCTGACTGGAACCCTAAGGGAGCTCATTCTTTCCTTTGGTCTTATTTATTATTTTCTTCTCTCCTCATCAGTTTTCTGTTATTGTCTTTCCTGCCTCTTCATCTATCTAGAGGCACATGCACTGGGTGAAATGGCACTTGAAGCCATGCTGGTTGTTTATTTAAACAAATCATATTGAGATGAAAAGAGCAGATGATTGCAAAGACACAACAAATCCGATGCAGAAGCTCATCAGGCTCTTGAGAGGTCTTGTCATTTGAAGGAAATCTCCCACCTGGACCTGTGGCTCAGAGATCTTTGGTGTCAGCACTCCTGGTCTAGCACGGAGCACAAGAAGTTCCTTTTGTGTTTGGGAGTCTCCTGCTGTGGTGGGGCTGGGAAATGTGAGGGAAGCAGAGGAATACAGGCACCAGCCAAGGGGCTGCCTGCTGCCCAGGCTGTGCCCTGTGTCCTGTTTGCTGGGAAACCTCTGCACAAAGGATGCTCCAAGTGCAACAGGCAAAGCACAGCTGAGAAGATTCAGCTGCTTTCTAGAGCCTTCCCAGCACAAAAAGGCATCTGCAGAATGAGGTGTTTTCCCCAGCAAGCTCAGCTAGTGGAAACCAAAGAGGCAGAAATATTGGCTTCATCTGCAAAACCACAAAGGTGATCTCCTCTGAAAGTGGGCAGGAGCTCCTGTCACCTCTGCTGGGAGGGGTGCAGGGCTGGGATGGCATCGTCTGTCCTGTGCTCACTGAGAGGAACACCCACTGTCACCGTGCTGAGACTTTTATTTCAGGAAAAAGATTTCCCAGGAGGAAAATCTGTATCAAAGCTGGGATATATCCGCTTTGGAGTACCACAGGTTACCCTGGGAAGAGTGTTCCTTGGTGGCAAGACCAGCAAAGGACAATTTTGGCAGCTCAAGTTCTCACACTTAACAAGGAGACATTTTTATTGCCAGATACTCCTCTTCCAGTTTCCTCTTAAAAACAACTTTTACAGTATTAGTTTCTTAAAAGATTCTTACTGCCTTCTCAGGCTTTTAAACCATTTTCTTGCATACTGAAAGCAGCTGTATGGGGAAAGGAAAGCTCCTGCTGCTTCTCGAAAGCAGTATGTGTAACATCACAGTGGGAAATAACATGTTTCATGAACTTGATTTATCCCCTCTGCTGTGTGGTATAAATCCTGCTTCCTCACTGCATGGCCTGCACAGGCATTTTTGAGGGCCTTATCGTGCCTGGTCCTGAAAAAAAAGTGCAGAGGAAGGATTTAATTAAAAGCAAATATTTATTTATGGGGACCGCTACCTCCTACACATACTCTGCTGCCTAGCAGGGGGAAGCACTAAGTAAAATCACAGGAAACAGTAAAAATATTTCCACTGGAATTATTAAGTATTTGTAGTACCTAATACATTATTTCAAAATCACAATTATAACCCATGCAAAGCAGTGTAAGATAATGTTTCACTTAAGACAGCGTGATCTGTTCTGTTTCATAACAAGTGGAGTACAAGCTGCCATGGCTTCCATTTTATGTTGATTTTTCCTCTTAGACAATGCCTTTTGATGCCAATTTTAATGAACTGCCAATTCTTTTCTTTTTATTTAATGGGCAGCTGCTCAGCCTCTGTTCTTAGAATACCTGAGTCCCTGGCAGTCCTCAGCTTGCTTTTTGTCTCCAGTTTTTGTGTTGGTAATTTTCATCGGTAACTGAGGCAGAAAAAAAATCATAATGTATGTGAGAATGTTAAATTATTAAAATCTGTGGGAGTTAAATGTTTTTAACTGAGTGAGTCACTTGCTGACATGCAGGACTAGAAGTAAGTAATCCCCAGAAGTAGCAATGTTCCTACCTCCTGGTCCAGGCTGCAATTTCAGTTCTTCTGATGCTGCTGGGAGTCTTTGGATGTGATGTCGTCCATTGAATATTAAAAGCCAGAGCAGCTGTTTGCTGTTCCTCACCTTAGAAAATCTAGATGTTGGTTTAGATGTATAAACATCTAGTGCTGCAATGGACATTAAATATTGAATTTCCAAACCCTGGACAGTGTCATTGTGTTTATGAAGGCAGCACTCAGGCCATGATCAGAAGCCCATCATGGTTGTTACTGCACAAACCCAAAGCAAGATCCCTGTCCTGCAATTTGAAATCTCTTAGATATTAAAGAGGTGTAAAGCTTTGTTTGAGCCTTGGGGAGCTGAAACGTGCTGGTTAAGTGTTCCACCCATCACATGGGCAGTTCGTGGTGGGGCTGGGAAAAGCTTCTGTCTGCAGTCCTAGACCTGTGTCTGAACAGCAAAACTCCTGCCAGCCCCGTGTACAAACCCTACAGATTTATAGCCCAGTGACAGTCACTGATTAAAAAAAAGCTGTTATGCTTTATGAAGTGTTGGAGTATTTTATCTCTTTATGTCTGTTGTGGTGTCCTTCCCTCTCAGCCTGAGAGAGAAAGGGAGCAAGATCCTCCAGACAGCACTGTCCTTATTAATGAGGAGTTCAGCCAAGCATGTGCTGGTTTTTCCTTCACTGTGCTGTGGTTATCTGCAGAACAGGAATAGAAAACGAGTCTCTAATCCTTAAAAAGGGCTTTGGAAGATTACTTCAACCTTTACCCTGCCCCAGCTGAGCGCCCCTTAAATCCTAAAGGTCTCTAAAAACCTTGTATTTCCAAGATGGACATTAGTGTTCCATGCAAGTGGCAACTAGCTGGTGAGAGAGATTTTCACATAAAAGCAGAACTGGAGAGGGTTGCCTTTTCAACTCTCTCTGTTTTTTGTTTGTTTGTTTCTTTTTCCTGACAAAGAAAAGTGGAACTGTGCCTATTGGAACAAACCAGTGGGAGCAAGTGGAGGTCAGATGAGGAGGATTATTCCTTGAATATTAACCAAAAATGCTAATTTTTAAGTGGGCTGAATTCTTTCCCTATGTCACTGTGACTTCATGGACTCCAAAACAGTTACTTGGATCTTGATTTTCAGTGTAACTTTTAAGAAATTAAGAGTAAATAAACCTTTAGTGTCTGTGGGGATTCTGCCTAGATCAGCGTCAGCCTTAATTAGTCCTGCTACTGGAACCTGTTCAATTCTGGTCCCCTAAGACAACCTTGCTCCTTCAAGAGTGTCCTGACAATCTGACCTGACTTTAGGGCTGATGAGGATGAGATTGTATGACCTTGTGGCACTGGCTTGCACATATTTGCTGGCACTGCATTTAAAGTGTGGAATTTGCCCTGTGGGAGAGGGAAGATGTAAAAGGCCATATTCCAGAAGAGAGTGAGTGCTTTCCTCTGCCACTGTGGGAAGAGAGCAGGCTAAGCTTATGCAGTTGGAGGTTTATTCTTCAACCTCAATGTCTGTTAGGAAAGAAATGGTTGATTTACAACCAAATTTATTAGATTTAATTTCATTGCTAATTTCCCTGCATGTTTCCTTCGGTCTGGGCTGTGCTGTCACACAGAGCAGCTACACCTTCCAGAACACACTCTCTGCCCTCTCACAGCTCAAAGAACAATCCAGGAGTGGGCTGTGCAGCACTGGCCAATTGGAATGTTTCAGGATATTTCAGTGAGATTTATCTCGAGTGAGCACAAAGTGCCTCTGGCAGCTGCACTTCATCAGGTCTCTACCCACAGTCTGGGGCCTCTTCTGAACGGGCTTGATGTAACTGCAACAGAGACTTGATTTGCTTTCATGCCTGTACTTTTGGATTCAAAGTGCTGTCTTTCCTCTTCCCCAAACAAAGGCAGAGCAATGAAAATAACTGCAAGTTAGCAGGTGTACAATGGAGATTGGGAATAGCTTCAGCAGCTCTCCCATCACACCCCTGCCCTCGGGACACTGGGGCTGGGGAGTGCCTGCCATCACTCCCAGAGCCTGAACGCTCCATAGCACCAGAGGAGTCAGAGGCACTTAATTCCTTACAGGAGGTGTTTATGGCATCAGTCTCTAGGGCAGCGTGTGAATTAGAAAAAGGATCATGTGTGTACCTGTCCTTGCTGTTAATTACCTTGCCATTGAATAAAACGAAGCGACATAAAACGGCCTTAGGAAATATTTAGACTGGCTGGAACATAAGGTGAAAGGTTTCTAATCTGTTTTATGATGGATGGTCCCAGTAGTGCTGAGGGGTAGGAAGCAGTTCTTTCTCTTTTTGGTTATAATAGGGCTAGAAAATTGTCAGGGTGCAAACTTCCAGCCCCTCCCCATCTGCAGTGCAGCTCCAGTCCCTCTCCCTGACGTTTGCACAACATTGCAGCAGTCCCTTGCTGCTGGAAGAGCAGAAGTAAGAATTTCTAGGGAAGCAGGACCGTATATTGTCCCTCTGTATGTTTTCCTGAGAAGTATAAACTGCAGCTGCTTTTTGTCTTTTATCCATCCATAAAGTTTAGCTATTCACAACCAATTTCACTCTGAAGAGTTCTCATGTATGTTCCAAAAATAGAACATATTTAGATGAAAGTGAAATCATGTTTTTAATTTATAAAAAGGTTAGTGCTTCTGCTCCTAAGAGTTGTCTTTGAATTGCTGTGAGAAGGTTACCTTGCACCTTCTAACATGGACCTATATCTGACAGCTGGTTCCCCTCAAAGAAACTTTCCAGCTCAGTAATTTCAGCATATAAATGATAAGCTGTAAAAATATTGTCTTTTCCAAGACTTCTTAAAAATAAAAATCTAGGGTCTTTTCTTTATGTGAAGAAATTTCTGTATGTATAGACGAGAACTTCAGTAGTGGAATAATATTCCCCATCGCATTTCATTTCTCCAGAGTCCTTGTAGATCATAAAAATACAATTCCAAATTCTAGAGCAGATTAGACATGACTGTGCAAAGAACTAGGGCTTTGGCTTTGAAAAAATCCAAGGTCAGAGGGGAAGGGTCTTCTGAGTAATACAAGGCAGCATTTTGCTGCTCAGAACTGCTTGAACACTCACAGAGCAGAATGTCAGTCAATCCCTTTCCCTCCTCCACTCTTCCCTCTTTCTCTTTTTCCATCAGCAGCTTTTAACTAATAATTTTCAGAGCTCAGTGATTAAAAAGTCTTGTGAGCAGCACGAAGACACCACCATCCTTCACGTTACCCTGTGAACATCAGCAGTGATCATCTCTATAAAAATGTGCACATTTTGTTAAATGCTGTCATTTATTTCAGTGCGTTTATTGCCAAAAAACTTCAATGACAGTTTAATTAAGAGCTTAAATATTTTATACCACAAAGTAGAAATATTTATGAAGGAGCTTGTCAGAGGCAAGATATTAAAAGAAAACAGGTGCTTTTGCAGAAACACAAATAAAATATCTAACAGTAAACACTAAAAAAATCAATTATTAATCATGGTTCTCTTCATTACTATTGAATTGCCTTACTAAGAATTCGTGTCTGACAGAGTCAGTGGATCTGCAGTATTGTCTTATCCCACCACTTCACCTTCCCATTTGCATCCTGTGGTGCAGCTGGACAGATTATTTACTTCTTCAGGAAAACCTCTTGGGACAAAACTGGGGTGAGGGCTGTAAACTCCTGGGGTCACGTCCCTGAATCCCACCTTTGCTGCTTCGTTGGCGTGTGCAAGTTTTCACTCCCAGTGTTAGTACAACTAAAAAAGCCTTTCTGAGTAGGGAAATTGTCTTCTCCTGGGCACAATCAGCTCCTGATCGCTGCTGGCTGGGAGAAGGCAAAGAGAAATTGTGCAACCCTGGGACTGTGCATGTCTGTGATGGAGGCTAAAGCAGAGGGGATTATAAACACCTGCTGTACAGGGGCAAGAAAGGCACAGATTGCTTGGGCAGGAAGGGAGGGAGGATGGTCTCTGTCTTCTTGTGAAGCTCTTCTCTGGTGCTTTGGATCAGAGGAAGCGCATTCGTGCTGCTGCTGGGAGTGGTTGATCTACTAAAGGTAAGGGAATTGCTGCTGCCCTTGAGATAACGCCCTCACCCTGCAAAGAGAAAGGGGATGAGGGCTGATAGTTTGGTGTTTTTAGGGACTGAGACTCACCACTGGAGAAAAGAAATGTTGCTCACACCTTGGTATGTGATTGTGGAATGGTGCTTCCCTTGAGGATGATCCCTGATTTTATCTGGAGTTGATTTTTTGCCTTCTGCCCTTTGTACAAAGCTGAAAACACAGAGATGAAATGCTTATCTAAAGGCTTTACTCCCACAGTTAAGCTCTGATTTTTCCTGCCAAATGTTTTGTGAAACAGTAAGGCTGTGAAGGTAAACTAACCTTCACTGTACCTTCACACTGATGGCAGAGTTATTGTTCCAAAACTTCTCATGCCAGGTAACTGTTCTCCGTTTCACTGATGTCTCATCCTGTTCCACCATAACCAACTGCCAAGTGACTTTGTTTTCTCTCTCCAAACCCTTAATGGAGCTATTAACATTTTTTCCAACAGCTATTGTTGAACTCGGTGGGTGCACTCGGCTGGCAGAAACCCCACTGGCTGCAGTGGAGGCCAGATTCCACGTATTGCTGTTTCTCTGTTAATTAGTGGATTTATGTTTTTTCCCTCTCCAGTCTTCACAAACAATTGAAGGAGCTGCAGTGGGTGCTTCTCATGCTGTCTGCTGCTTAAGAGGGTGAGGGAAGGAATTAAACTGTTTAAAACACATTTATTCTTTGTGATGTAAATTCGATGACTTAATTCTAGGTAGGAAACAGCCAGGGAGTCGCTCTGCCAGCCTTGCCAATGTCTCACTACGTGGAATAATGAGTGCCTGAAATACAGAGGGTTCCAGTAACTGAAACAAGTTAGGTGTAGCTCATGATTAGAGGTTCAAAACTCTGTATCCAGTGCTGGCTCTAATATCAATCCTGTCTTAATCTCAAATTAACAAAGAAATGGGACTATTGGTTAAAAAACTTGCTGTCTTGAGAATCAGAGCATATTCTCCTCTTAATTCTTCCCTCCAGGGAAGTTGTACACCAGAGCTGTGGATTTTTTTCTTTTTCTTTCTGCTAAGCAGTCCTTAACTTTCAAAATCCAGAAATACTAATCTTCCTCCTGCTTTAGTGCCCAAAATCTTTGCTGGTGGAAGCCACAGAGAGTAAGTCGCCTGACTCAAAACAAAGGGCAAAGCTGTGGCTTCACTGGTGGGGGAAAGGAGGAGAAAAATAGCTCTTGTCAGAGCAGCCACTAGTTGGTTAGAAATAAAACGCTGCATAGCTTCACCTGAAGAGTTCCTTCTTACAACTATTTATTTTAGTCATCTACTTTAAGATAGCCAGTAAAATAAGGTGGGAGAGTCGTGTGTCAGTTCAGAATCATTTATCTGGTGGATAACGTGCTCAAAACTCCCTCAGGATGGCATTAACCTCTGTATTGATTCAAGCAAAGAGCCTCATGTGATTCCCAAGCTGCTGTGTGCTCTAGGTGTGAAGGGAGTGCTGCTGAACATTATTCATCTGGTAGCAGCGTAATTAATTAGGCAATATTTTAGTTAAGAGTAGTATAGAGAAGGTGCTCACTCACAGGTTATAGTTTTATAATTACAGCACATTAGATTTTTCTTTCATCTTGCCTCTACCTTTCAAGCTCAGAAGCCATTAAATGTATACTTCTTACTTCTCTCCTCAATTACTTGGTGTTTCAAATGCAGATGTACTTTTAATTACCCATCAGTGCTTGCTTGACCAGCCTGAAAACTCTTCTTTCTTGTGTTGTTATGTTTTGGGTCGTACCAAACAACCAAAGAAAGGAAAATCTGTTGTGCAATGGGAAGTGTTGGAGTCATTTTGCTGAAGCCCAGCAGCAGAACAGTGAAGTTAGAGCAGTGCCAGGGGGCGAGATGCTCACAACTCTGAACAGAAGAAGTGGGCTGACATCAGAAACTCCTCAGTACCTACCTTTACAATGCTGCTACTACTCCTCCACACCTTTGCTTCTAGTGCAAAGAGGTTTTCTGGGTGCTTTAGGCTGTGGAGTGGAGCAGCTTCCTTTCAGGGCACTACATTAAAAGGGGTTCCCTTCAAATCCCTGTTTGCAAGGGTGGGATATGGCCCGTGCTGTGCAGCAGATGAGCAGCCAGGAGTTCCTAGAAATCTGTCTCCCTGCTTCTGTCCGTTGTGATTTGGTTTTTGTTGCTTTTTTTCTTTTCAGTCCCCATTGGTCTGCCTGTGTTCTCCTAAAACTGAGGCATGTTCATAGCCCTGGGAATATTTAGCTGTTGTCAGTAGAGTGTGTTCCTCATACTTGGTGGGTTTTTTAATGAGGACGTTTTAGAGAAAAAAAAAACCAAAAACCCAAACCACCCTTACTATTGTGTGTGATTTATGGTGTCAGAGGAGCTAATTAAAAGTAATAGGGAGGAAACTGCCCAGAAGAATATAATTGGAATTGCATCCAAATGGAAATCTGTTTTGGTCTCTCTTGTACTTTCTCCTGAATTTTAGAGC
This sequence comes from Monarcha castaneiventris obscurior, assembly GCA_026261815.1. Lineage (NCBI taxonomy): Eukaryota > Metazoa > Chordata > Aves > Passeriformes > Monarchidae > Monarcha > Monarcha castaneiventris. Next base: position 12,889,540 of record JAMPIT010000856.1, on the reverse strand, counting down.
TCTTATTTGAGCATTAGGGAATGAAATTTATTTTATACTGTGCCTAAACTAGAACAAAGACTCCGAAGTCATGTGAGTGTTGGTTAAACATAGAACTTTTGTGCTTGTGTATCTGCATGATTGCAACCTTTTCAATGAGCTTTTTTAACTCTTTAAATGTATTTAATTGCATACTTAAAGAATATCATTTTGTAGCAGTTTATGTATTTTATAAGAACAGTTTAGGTGTTACCTTAGGAAAAGTTTCTATTCCTATCTCATTAGCACTAGCTGCTCTTGACATTCCTTGTTGCAATTCTGGTATAATTTCACTGTTTGTTTTCATTGTAAGCCTCTTGTGTTCCTCTACATAAAGAGCAAATGAGTGCCTTGTGGGCTGGAAAGATGACAAAGTTCTACCCTCTTTACTTATATTTCTGAGAATCTATTTTAGATGTTTTATGAACAGAGAAAACTGTATTTAACAATGCCAGTAAAACAAACTGAGAAGCTCCCAGGCACGTAGACAGTGTGCCACAGGTTATAAATATCTGCCTAAGACTTATTTCAGAAGAGGGAACAGTGTGGACTCCTTTGCAGTTAAGCAAGAAAATTCTTGTGGCCAGTGGTAATTGATCCAGCTGGCATTTGGATTAGCTCCATATGAGAGACTTGCATTCAAGGTTTTTATTGTCATTATACAAGCTGCCCGAGTGTTTATGCCACATCCCCATGGAAAACAAAAGATGATGTATATGCAATTTGGTTCTGGTGTTTTTGCTGCTACAATGAATGCATGTGCTGGCTTAAAATGAGAAAAAAACATCAAATGGTTAGGGCTCAAAAATGTTACTTAATAGAAATAACTTAATTTTATCAGTAACCAATTTAATCAGGCTTTATCAGTATAGCACAAGGTGATAGAGGGTTTTATAGTCTGAATGCAGTGTTCTGACAGCCCAGAGCTAATTCCCAAAAGGGGAAGATGTGCAGTTGAGTCCAGCTTGGGGCATGGCTGGGCACACACAGGGAACTCCCTCGTGCCTGCAGATGATGTGGATGAGTTGTTAGAAACCACAGTGTTTGCACACCAGAATTATTCCTCTGCTCATTAAAGAGCTTTTGGGCATCAGTATCACAAACTGACCCACTTCCACGAGTCTTTGAGAGAGCCTGGAGAGCCCCTGCAGGTTCTGCTTGTGAGGAACGTGCAGGTTTTCTGCTGGGCTCTGGGGCTGGGCTCTGTGTGGGGCTGGGCTCTGTGTGGGGCTGGGCTCTGGGGCTGGGCTCTGTGTGGGGCTGGGCTCTGTGTGGGGCTGCTGTGCAGCCTCAGTGGTAGGGAGCTGAATCCATTTTAGTGACACCTTTAGGAAATTGCTCCCTTTGGCTTGATGTGTGGATGGCTCCAGGAGAACCCTCTGCCATGCTGGAAGATGAAGAAAAGGGTTCAATTCCCAGCTTGTCACAAGAGGGTTCTTTTATCAAGTGATGCTGTACAATCTGTAGGTGTGTGCCAGAACTGTATCAATTATCTGTGCTAACCCTCTTTCACATCAGTGGGTGATTGCCTTGTGGCACTCACAACTACTGCACTTCTTTCCCCAAATATATAGAAACATGAGCTTGAATACTGTCTTGAAGCAGTTTTTTGTGTTTTTCAGAACTATGTATGAGCTGGTATATAAAAATTACTTTTTTTTTGTTTGTTTTTAATAGCTCTGAAGTCTCCAGCAGTGTGTTCAGAATGCAAATTAATCAAGGGTCCTGAGGATAAAATATTGTGTGATCATGTAATTAGAACCATTCATATATACAGTGGGGCCAAATTGAAGTTGAATGGGCAGTTCTAATTCTGGCAATTCTTAATTTTGGAGTGCTTGGCTTAGCAATAAAATGCTGTTTTATTGTAGTTCTTGGATGTAATTGAAAATATACTGGGAGATGAACAAGTGAAGTAGGAAACAACACTGAAGATAATTACAAGCAGATCTTCATTTCAAGCAGAGAAGTTAATCTTCCTTTGGACTCTTGGGTCTGTTTTAACAGGGTAATTAGCCATGGACCCTGTGGCTTTTGAGTCCCAGTCCCAGCTCAAACCTCTGTGTCCTAATAAATGAGGACACACAGTCCTGTGAGTGGGAGAAGCTGTCAGAGGCACATGTATTATGCATGTTTGAACCACAGGGAGAGCAGTGGGGGTGATCTGGACTCTGCTTGCTTCAGCAAGGACGTGTGTCCAACTGGTTTCAATGAAGAGAAGAACCACTGGAGCAATTTAATTCATGTGCATGGATGAATTATTTTAGCTCTCTTTCTTGTCCTTTACATTGTCTTTTATTTGCAAAAGTATACAGTTATGGCTGAATTCAGCCTGGCATAGCTGTAAACCAAATTAATTTGGTTTCTACTTTACCTTTTTCCACACTTTGTTTTTGGGTCCTTGTATCCAGCTTGTTTCCTTTTCTCTGCTTAAATAGGCACTGCCAGAGGTGAGTGCCTGAGTGTCCTTCTGTTATGAGTCTGGTGCTAAGGATTATGTCTGTCTCCCTCTTGGTCAAAAGAAGCTCCTGTCTTCTAGATCAGGCCCTTGATGTTTTTTCATTGGTTCATTTGAGCCTCAAACACCCTTCCAGTAGAGTTTCCTTCAGAAGATGCTTGGGAGGAGATGGGCTCTGACCACTATTGCTGCTGTAGGAAGGGAGTCTGTGGATCTGCACCAGGAGGGGAGAGTCCTTGTCTCTGACTGTAGATTTCTGGCCCATTTCAGGTGATCAAATCTGGCCCTTTTAGAAACCAGTTGGGCCTAGCACTGGGGGGAGATTTAAGTGTGGTGGTCTTCAGCTGAATTGTATGAACAGTGGGCTTGAGAGCTGCAGTCCCTGCTGACAAGTGTGGCAGGATCATTCTGCAAAATCTATCAGCCTCAGAGTCCTGGCTTTTTCTGGTTTTCCCCTTTTTCCTTTCAATAATACTTACAACAAGAATGGGTAAAAATGGGGGGGGGGGGGGCAAGGTAAAGATAATTTGTGATATGTATTTCTCCCAGGGAACTGGAAAGGGAGGCTTTGGCCAAGCCAGAAAGATAAACAGTGAATACAAATTCTGCAAGTAGAAAGGGCAACCTAATAGGGTAGAAAAAATAAACATTACTCTCGGCTTCCTATGAATGTTAACACTTTTCTCAGGTTTACACAGTGATCAGTATTTAACACTGGCTGATCTTTATTTTAAAACTGTTGACATGAGCAAGCAGTGCAGGGCTTATCATTAACGTCAGTGGGAGCAGGCTCAAACAGCCCTCACTGCTCCAGCTTTGCACTGCTTCTTGCAGGGGGAAGAAGTCAATGCTAAAAGCCTCCCAATGGGGCTATTGAAGTGAAAACCAAAAGAGCTGCTAGTTCTATGGGAAGATTATTCCCTGTGGCAAAATGTGTGTGTTGAATAATCTACAATCCAGCTGCATTCTGCTTCCAGTTTTCTAACATACTTGCAGAGAACTCTCTGAGCTTTAACACTTTCCCTTTTCCATTCCATTTTGAGGGATGCTGCTCTCAGTCCTGCAGTCCTACAGCTAAACCAATGGGATATCAAAAGGTGATCAGCAGAAACACAGAAGCCAGCGCATCATCCTTCCCACACTCTCTCTGAGGAATTTCTTACCCTTCTGTTTCTTAGACATGTCAAATGTTCTGTTCTGTAGGTAGCAAACTTCAGCACATTCTTTTCCTAAGCACATCCTTTTCCTGAGGAAGCTCTGAGGGCACAGTTCTGTGCTTGCTCTTTAAGGCTGCAGCAATGCCAACTAATAGGCACAGTTAGCAGCTAAAGAAATGTTAAACTGCTTGGTTTTTCTTGTGTGTGTGTGCTATAAATGGAGGAGAAAGGATTAAAACTTTATACAGGAGGTAGCTAAATCTACTAAATATTGTATGACTGTCTTTGCCATCAATAATTCAAAGACCTTGAGTCCAGAATGACAAAAAAAATCTCCCTTGGACAGCTGTAGGTGCAGGCACAACAGAGAGGTTTTGAGCCAGTTGAGGACTTGGTGCTTTGTTGGGTATAAAGCTTGAAGAACACCTGAGTCCCTGCAGTCATTAAAAGAAAAGAGAAGAGAGAAGGGTAAAGCAGAATATTGCTGCAGAAAAGGCAAAATGCACTTTGGCATTTGCTACAATTTCACTGATAGACGTGAGGGTGCTGAATATCTGCTGCAGCACAAGGAAAGCTGCCCTGAAACACCACATTGATTTTGGAATGTACCGAGCCCAATTATATCCTTTTTGTGTAGTGAGATCACCCAGCCCCTGCTCTCCTTCAATCACCGGGCTGGATGCAGAGGCAGGAAGGTAGAACATGGATTTGTGTCACCTGTAGGATGCAGGTATTGATCTGTGTGCACACAGAGCCAGCAGGAGGACTGAAGGAGTGAGAGCTGTGATGTTATTCCAGCACTGCAGGACTGGCTCAGGGTGTGCACAGCCAGGCTGGGCTGTGCTGCCCTCCCCAGCCCTTGCCAGGGGATGGAATGGCACAACACAACTCTCCCAACACCCACGGACCTCAGCCTTGGTGGCTGTATCACCAGGGATGCACCACTCGTTGGTGTACTCCATCTTACTGAGTAAAACTACTGCTGAGAGCTTGAAAAAACAGCTGGGAGATTGAATGAATGTTAGGAAAAGGAAGAAATTGCTAACAGGACACTACTAGCTAGGAAACACGGTGTTTTTCTGTTAAGAGCCTGATCAGGCTTCAATCCTCATTGGCTCAATGATTATTTAACTGGGAAAGCCAATTCCATGTTCTGAAAGTTGGTTATTGACAGATGCAAATTTAACTTCCATCTGGAATGGGTTAACGAGTTGGGCCTAAAAAATACTGAGGTGATAAATCCAAGAATATCTTCCTTCTAATTCCCCCTATTTCTAGAATTTCAAATCCTTGTGCCCAAAAGAGCTGAATATTGAGACTGTAGTTCCAGTCTTCATCATCAGAAATTGTTCTTGCAATATTTCTGGCTAAAGTGAGCAGATCATAAAAGCCTCTCCTCATGAAATTTTCAGCCCAATTTTATGTTACTGCACAGCCTGGAGCAGAAATTTTTCTTTTTCAAAGTTCTTATCTGAACTTCATTGATAAAAGTTTGGATTTTTTTTTTTACTGTCTACTAACTTGCAAACCTCCAATGTATATGTGAGCAATTCCATTAAATTTAAACATCAATGAAATTACTCAAGTGAATAACTTGAAAAGATCACTCCCTTTAAAGCGTGTAGATAAAATTCTGATCATTTTGCAGAGCTCTGTTTGAACTCAATGACACTTCTGAGAGCAGAGAATGAAATCTTGCTTGAACATGATTGACATTTTGATGCCATGTATTGTCTGACTTCCTCCAGTAGCTCCATAAAAAGCCCATAGAAATAATGGGATCAACTCTTAAGTGAGTAGAGCAAGTTCTCTCTCCACTTCAGGGTGAGGGTAGGTTCAAACTGTTCCCCTTCCTTGAGGTCCTGGCCCAAATGCCATGAAATGCCTTGGACTTTAAGAAAGATGTGTTGTCTGTGAAAATCATAGAACATCCTGAGTTGGAAGGGACTCCCAAAGATCATAGAGCCCAACTCCTGGCCCTGCACAGGCACCCCAGCAATCCCACCCTGTGCCTGAGAGCTTTGTCCAAACATTCCTTGAGCTGTGTCAGGCTTGGTGCTGTGTTCCAGTGCCCAAACACCCTCTGGGTGAAGAAGCTTTTCCTGAGAGCCAGCCTGACCTTCCCCTGGCACAGCTCCAGCCCTTCCCTCGGGTCCTGTCACAGGGAGCAGGGATTGGGGCTGCAGCCCCAGGAGAGCTCTGACCTCAGCCTGCTCCAGGCTGGACAGACCAAGTGTCCTCAGCTGCCCCTTGCATGGCTTCCCCTCCAGGGAAGGATTTTGCCATCCAAAGTACCCTGAAGCCAGGGGCTGGCTTTGGAACAGGCCCTTGAAGGTTCCTGTGTTAGATTGAAAAGTAATATGTTTAAAACTCAAGTTGTCAAAACTTCCTCTTTAATATACTTTAGATTAAGGCCTTTACTACTGCTGACATGTTGCTGGCTTTTAAGTAAATCTGTGTTACGTGAGGAGCTGATGCAAAGAGCTGGTTTAATAGGAAACATTTTCCTTGAAGCAACATGGCTAAGGACATAAGCAGTATATTTCCTTTAATGGGGCTGCCTTATATATTTCACTTACATTTTAATATAATTATAGGTACAAATTGTTCACATTTGGTTTTATGAAGCCCTGAAAAGTTATGTCTTATGAGTCAACATGTAATTTCCTTCTGCACAAATTGCAGAATTATGCATTGAAGCTAAGTACATTGAATAATGGTAATTTACAATTGAATTCCTATGGATTTACATATTACAATCACATTAATGCTGAAGGAATCTGCAATATTGTCAAATAGGTTAATAATGGTTACTATTAGCTCTGAGAATGCTGATGGAATTAATAATGATTAACCACTTACCTTAAATATATGCAAAATTATGCAGCTACCTTGAAATTACAAAATGGCAAAAATGTCATGGAAAGTAAAGGCTGGAAAGTGGATTAAATGTGTGATATGGAGGGTTACCCAAACACAACTCCAGGCTTTCCTAGGGAGTTCTGTTCATATCTGAAAACTACCAAAAAATGTGGCTCTCTTGAAACAGTAGAATTTTTCCTTCTTTCCAATTTTTCTCTTGCCATTTAGAGTTGCAGCTCTGCTGTCTGCTCCACTCATCTTTCTCATGCCTTTCTTGCATTACCCAATGCCAGACTGACAGAATTATGCTACCTATCCATGCATACCACCCTAAAAATCCCTTTCCACCATTTCTTCACTATTAAAACCTCCAAGTCCAGTAAGAGACTCCCAGTGACTTTGAAGTGGCTCATGAATAAGGCTCATGAAGGCTCATCTGCCTTCATCCTAATCTTTCCCAAAACAGTTTGTCCACGGGAAGCTCTTGAGATAAGCAACCAGAAATAGATATTGAGAAATTGGTGCTACTTGGAGACGAAACCTTGAACCTGGCCACAAATACCCTTTGTGCACTGTGGTGTCAGATGGGAACTCTCTGTGCTGGGGAACTGTGGCACTTGGACATGAAAGAAGCACACAGACTCAAGCAGTCAGGATAGGACAAGCAGGCAGGGAAACAAGACCCTGCCCTTCTTCATTCTGTCATTTTTATATGTTTCTCAAGACAACCGAGGATTGGACCATGAGGTTCCACCTCTGCAACTCCACAGGACACTGACACAGTCTGTCATCTTTCTCCACCTTAGGAGAAAGGTATGCAAAACAATACAGGAATTCAAGACAATATAGGCCAGTTAGGAAAACAAGGACTATGTCTAAAGAAAATGCATGAGAAATTCTACTACAGAAGTAAAAACATCGAAACACTGCAGAACCCAGGGCGACAGAGAACCCTCTGTGCTTGGAACTCTCTCTGCAGGCGCCTTTCAGGCATTGAAGGAAATAAAAATTTTCTTCTGTGGGCTGGGCTGAGGCTGCAAATGTCTTCGAGCAGGAGTGGTGGAGCCTCAGCTCCACCATGAACTCTGCTGATCCAGCTGGTGCAGGGCTGTGCCCAGCCTGGTGCCACCTCGGAGGACCACGAGGATCTTTGGGAGCTGTGTCCAGCCAGAGCCTGAGCAAGGCACAGGGGCTCCCACGTCAGGGGAGCTCACAGGGATGTGCAGATCTGCAGGTGTGTGCAGGCTCCTTGCAGTGCTGGCATTCAGCCCCTCATGCCTGAGTGCTCACGTGCATGTCAGAGTAAAGATGTGAAAGATTGGGCTGGAAGTTGGAGTGGAAAGCCTTACTTTGGTCTCCTCTAAGAAGAAAATGCAAATACGTTCAGGAGAGCAGGGAGGAGGGAGATAAATGGTGCTCCAAATGAATGAGGCCTGTTATTTGTGCAGGCATTAATATTTAACTGTCCTTTTTCGCAGGCTATTACCACTTGAATTTGTTGGATGTCAAAGTTTTCCTGCTTTGGGTGAAGCATAGATTTGATGCTGGCAGACTTTGAAAGGTGCTCAGATTTTATTTTCTGGATCACAATGCATCCAGTGTACTTGAGACGTGTTTAAAGCTGCAAAGCATCCAGCCCTGGGCCTTGGCATCCTCGGCTCTGCATTTCATCCTGTTTGATTAGCTGGGGAAAACAGCCTTGTACAAAAGACAGGAGGGGATTTTGGTGTGCTTTTGTTTTACCCTCCTGCTCAGCATGAGTCAGTGGTATGTGAGGAGTATCTATTAATTCTTCAGTCCAAGCAGGAAGTGATTTTTGCTAATTGTTTCAGCCCTTTTGAAGTGGGTGACCACATCCATAAAACAAGGAGGTTGAACAAAAGATTGAGGCTTTCCCCCTGCTTTTAAAAAGAGACAGGGAAAGGATGAAGTAAGAAATGGTTGTTTCTTCCTCCTTCATTTGCAGTGAATGATTGCTGTCAGTAAAAAAGGGGGATATTAAGAATGCCTTATTGTCAAAGGTTGGTCTTAAAAATAAAAAAAGTAAAATTTATGATTCCATGTAAAAGAATTAATCCATGACAGCACCTGGTCTCTGTATAAGCACATGGCTAATAAGCCACTTGCAGAAAGCAGCTGGTTTGCTTTCTTTAGCAGAAAAACAAAAGCATACTCAAGCTTTGATTTAGGGCAACCTTTTGGTGAGCAGGAACAGTATAAGGAAAAATATACTTCTAGTCAATTTGCACATTTTATGTGGATCTGTCTAGAAGGTGGCTGTTACAGGAAGATAAGGATTCTAATTTTGTAATTGAGTGCACTCTGAAAAGACAATTAGGAGCTAACGTGATAAGTAATTGTAAATTATAACAGCAGAAGAAACCTGATTCACAGTTCTCTGTGGAAACTGTATTTGTGTATTCAAATGATGCATCTGTACTTTTATTTTCCCTGCATGTACATTTTATTTAATAAAGCTAGAAAAAGATTTCTGTACAGTTTGGCTTTAAAAAACAGGAATTTAAAAAATGCAGATGCATCTCGCTCAGCCTCGTGCTAATCTCAGAGCAGAGCTGGAACTGTGCTAGGTAGGATTTGGCAGTTCTGCCACTTATGAAGAATTATATGGGTATGGTGCCTGCTATCTGTAGTCTTATGGGTTTTCAGGATTTTGATCTATGTCTCTTTGTCTGGGATAAATGCCCGAGTCAGGGGACAGCAGGAGGAAGTTTTAGTGCCTTTGTTATGGCAAGAGAAGCGCCCTGGGGTGTGTCTGTGTAAATCCTTGTGGTGCAGGTTCCAGGAAGAGGCTGCAGGCTAAGGGGAGATGATTCTGTGGTTATGGAGCAGCCTTATTGCCTGGCACAAACACTACAGCCTTGCAGCAGACTTCCCACATGGTGTAGCTTCTATTTCTGATCATTAAAGTAGCGACAATGATTTTCTGCCTGCAGGGAGCCTCTGTGGGTTTTAGGGACATAAGTACTCCGTGCCCATGGGTGAAGTGTCCCAGCTGCTCCAAAGCTCTTTTCCCCTAACCAGGTCTGCTCTGGCACCCTGCAGATGGTTCTGCTGTAAAAAGCTGCTGCTAACACCTCCCTCGTTACACTTTCTGCTCCAGGCAGCCTCAAAAACTTCCAGGACCCTCTGTCAAACACAGGTGGAGCAGGGCACTATTTGACATAAATATTTGTGAGATTTTTCTGCACTCTGGATATTTATTTTTTTTAAAATTCTGCTTGATTCTATAAATGAACTACTTGAGCATCTTCTCCCAAGGGTTTTAGCATAAAGTAGTAAAATGTTTCCAGGGAGCTGAAAGTTTATTTTTAAAAAAAGTGAGGGTCCTGCTTTCTTATCCACTTAAGTCCTCTCACGAGTCTGCTCCAAAGGTGCTGTGCTCAGTGACTGTCTCAGGAATGATGCAGGAATGTTTGGGAATGTTTGGGTGGGAGTGAGGAGACTCTGCAATACCCAGCTGAGCTGGATTTCTGCCCTGCAGGGGCTGAGCTGTGCTGCACCAGCAGTGCCACCCGAGGCTGCAGCTGCAGAACATCTGCCCCATCCAGGTCCTGTACACGAGGGCTTGGTATGGGCAGCCCCCATGGAGATAACCTGTTGGAACCCAAGGCATGCCTCTGGGCTGCCCTGGGGGGTCAGGAGCCCCAGCAAGGGGGTCCCAGCCCCTGGCAAGAGCCCAGAATGGCACCGGCTTTGACCTCAGCCCATGGGAAAAGTTACCAATGCAGCACGAGGTATTGCAGAACAAGAGAAGTTAAAAATGAGTAGTGGTTTAGTATTTTACAAGGTAAAAAGCAGATTTTAGGATTTTTAATATGAGGACGAAGAGTCTAAGATGGAGGATTTTGGGCGTTGCCCTGTTCTTCCTCTTCTTCTCCTTCTCCTCCATCTTCTCTCTTAATGTTGGCACAAAATGATTGGTAGAATGAAAAAGAGGTAGAAATGACGTGTCTAGAATAGGTGCAAATGAATTGGTACAGAACAGTAACTAATAAATGCGTTGTGAAGAATGGTTGGATGATGGAAAGGGCACAGAAAGGCCGGGACAGCCCAGGGCTGGGCAGTGCCCGCTCGGACTCGGCTGCATCAGATGTGCGGCCGGAGCTGAGAGCTGGCAGAGAGAAGGAGAAATAAACAACCTGAAACAACATCTGCAGCCGTTTCTCATCTGCTGGGGCTCGGGGTAAGGTGTCCCAGAGGTGAAGATAAGAACCAGCATTTGTGCAGAGCACCCAACTCCCACAATAACCCTGCTGGACAGACTTTGAACTCTTTCCTGCTAAAGGATGCCAGTTCTTAAAGCATTTTTCACCTTCTTAAGGCTCTTTTTCCAGGGATAAGTCCTGGATCTTTATTTACAGTGCTGCTAGCCTCATTTGAGGGAAGTTCAGCTTTTAAAAGGAATATTTCAGTGCTTTACTGTGCTGATTTCATCAGGTTGATGTGTTTCCATTTTGAGGTCTTCTCATTATTCAGGAATTTTATTTTCTTGGAATTTATTCCAACTGAAGTGTTGATCTGATCTTCATGAAGGAAAACTGCTGGATTTTTTTAAAGTTCAGAAATAACAAATATTTTGAATTCTTGGTCTACAAGGACATTTTTGAAAACTTATACCCTGTTTTCCACCTGTTGCTGTGACTGCAGTTGATGGAGTTTTTGTATGTAATCTGGTTATACCTACTTTGTTGAAATACCTTTTATTTTATCCTTATGATAAAAACGGTTCTGTAAGAATCTGGTGGCAGCAATAACTACTAAATTAATGAAAGTGCAACTTTTTCTCTTCTCTTTGTAAATGTCATGGCCTTTTTCAGGGTATGTTAATAAAAATGCTTTTTGAAGTATCTGATTTATGAAACTGCCACAACAATTAATAAATTTGCTGAAAGGGAAAAAAGCATGTAAACAAAATTAAATACTTGCATGAATGACCTGATGTTAGATTTAGAAAAGGGCTTTTTTAGGTATTTAGAAATGATGCTTTAACATTGAAAAGAAACAAAGAGTAAAATTGCTCTGGACTTCTCACATTTGCAGCCAAGTTACAGCCTGAAAGTAATTTTAGAAAACAAAAGCATTCTTGGGTAGGGAAGAGAGAAACTATGATCAGTATATCACTGCTGAAATCAGCCTGGTGCTTAAATCAATCAAAGCTGTCATATTCCTACTCTGAATTTCCCCAGTCTATAGACTTAGATGTGCCTCAGATACAGCAGTGCCAATTTAGCAGGTGCTAAACCTACAGTAATTTTGTGTCTCAGCATTTTTTTTCACTTGATCATAAAACTTCCACACCAGTGGAAGCTGCTGGTACATGGAGACTTTAGTGCCACCATAAAAACAGCATTGTAGGAAAACTGCCTTGAGGTGAGAATGGATGAGTAGTTTCAAAGTTGTTATACAGTACCTCTAACCAGAGTTAGGATGGGAGTTCTGAACAGAATCCCAAATGTTATCCCTCACTCGAGTTTTGTTGATATAGTGTGAAGGACCACAGCGTGATTTAGTTGAAAATATGCTGCTGTGTTGCAATTTGTCATATAAAGTTAAACTTTCTGTGTATTGCATATAGTTCTCAGTTCAGAGCTCACTAACCTGGTATTTATTGGCAGTAACTGCCCTCAGAGCAGGCAGTGTTCTCCCAGCTTGCATGATTTGTCCTTGTGTCTGTGGGGTCCCTTCTGGTGAATATTCACTACAAGAAAAATAAGGTGAAGCAAGATCAGGAGAGCTGCTTTTGCTAAAATTAATTCAAAATTACAGGCAGACTTGGCTACAAGAAATTAATACTTAGGAAAACTTCTGAAATCCAAAATTTCCCAAGCTGGGGACTGTTAACCCTGATTTTGATTATTTCTTGAGCTGACCTCAAAATATTTTTAAGGTGACTAGTTTATATTATTATGTGGTCAGGCAGTCTTGCTGCTGTAACCATTGATGGTCTGTCCATACAGATAAGAATTCAGTAGGAACACTAACACAGGCTTTGCAGGCTGTCCTGGGTGTCTGGGAAGGAATAAATTCATCCATTCCAAATGTGCAGTTAGCAGCATAGATGTATGCAAAGCAGAGAAAAAGCCATTGTCGTCTTTCAAAGAGCAGTGATATTAAACAACATAAATGCTGTATTGCTCTGGAAATCAGGTTTAAGTTTAGATTATTGAAATTGGGGTCTGCTTCATTTCTGTACAAAAGCTCAGATTTTTCTGTGGAATGTCACTGATTCCATCAAATATAAATCCTGACCTCAAACAACATCCAATCAGGCACTAAGTGGAGATGTGTTAAAATACATGAATCCATAGCAGCATTAAGGTTTTGAATCTCTCCTTTAAAAACTGGGGACAGATTTGTGCCTATTAAATGATTCCTGTTGAGTCAGTGTAATGAAAATTACATGAGACTTTTGGTGACAATTACTGAGTATCAAAGTACAAGTCAGGAAGACTCTTCTGTAGCTGAAGTCAGAATAAGAGGTTGCAAGGGTGCTGTTCATAAACACGTGCAGTAATGTTAATCAGAAGAATTTTTAATATATATCAGTCTCATCTGAACTAGGCAGACAAAATAAATCCCAACAAAACCCAAATCTATCCAAATGCTGTTCATGGATATTATCCAAATTGCTGCTGACAAGGAAATTGCCATGTGCACCTAAAAGCTGGGGCCCTTGCTTTTCTCATGTGCTTTTCACTAACACTACTTCATGAAACTCATCAAGGAGCACTTTGCTATTAAAACCTGTGTTGATTGTAGTGTTTCAATTACATTCAATTAAATATCTCTCGCTTAAAAAGAAAAAAATTAATTGATGAGAAGAATTGCAAATCTCATCTAAAAATGATGCTGAATCAGATTCCTCTGGGGCCTTCAATTCATTCAGAGGAGCTGTCTGGGGTACAGGCATATTGTTTATTAGACAATAATAGATCTATTAGTTCTTTTTCAAGCAGGTAAAGTCCTTTTGGCAGTTTTACACTGCTGAAATTCCTGTCACGTTGAGAATCTCTCACAGGAAACTAAAATGCCAGTATGAAATTAAGCATTAAAATTTAAAAGGTTTGTCAAGATACTGCACACTCAGATTCTTGTGAAAATCGATATACTATCACACTTGCACTCACATATGTATATGTATTCAAAAGGAATGCCTAAATTCTCTTGTGAAGAGATCTAAATATAAATGTATACATAGATAATAAAATCATCATGATTGGGAGTTCATTGGTTCCCTTTTTTTTTTGTACTCAAAATTCTAAACCTGGCTGCCTCACTACTATGAAATGTCTATTCTTTTCTACAAAAATATTTGTTGGAAACTTACACTGAAGATATGAAGCAGCACAAATTATCTTCAGCCTTTGATGTAGTGTTTGTTTGGAGCTGGTGCTCACCAGAGGGATGTGATGCTGTGGGTAAGGCACAGATGAATTCCCCTCTGCAGAGCAGCTACCAGCTGCTTCTCTTACAACTTTAAAAAACAATCATTCACTGCCAAGCCAAGAAAACTCATTAATATGTTCATTACCCAAACCAGGAGCTAATAAAGAAGGGGGTTGATTTCTGACTATATAAATTTTCAACTCACTACCGCCCTCCCCCTGAAAAAAAAGGCCCAAACCCAAAACACCCAACACCATCCAAACAAAAAAAATCAACCAACAACCCAGAACCCAGACAAAGCTTTTTCTTTTAGAATTCAAAGAAGGGGTTTATTTAAAGGGGTTTAATTAAAAAGTTTCTCAGTGTGTTTAACAGGTTCCATCAATCTCCCACCCAATAATTAGCTGTCTGCTAGGCCTCAGACAGCACACTTTTTCTCACTGTTCACCTGTTTTTAGTGTCCCTGCAATGAAAATAAAAGCTCATTTCACCCAGCCAGGAGTCAGTTGTCCCCAGATAAGAGCAGCAGGCTGCTGCTGAGGAGGTGGCTTTGGGATGAACCAGTTGGGTGTGAGTGTGTGGTGCTTCATCCTGACTAAAAATATTAATTTGTGTACAATGTGTCAGGATCCTGCTGTGAGAACAGAAAGTATATGTGTTAAATAACCCTGGTCAGTTTGAAAGCTGCTTGTGGAAATCAATAATAGACCCTTTGGATGGATCTTTGAAAATTAATCTTGTGTGTCTGTCTTTTGTTTTATATTTTAAATTTCACTTGGAGAAAACTTCTCTGGCTTTTAGTGGATGTCCTTAAAGAGAAGTTTATTAAACTTCTCTTTAAGTTTAGTTATATTTTCTTTCAAAAAACCTAATTTTTTAAAAAGGATCAACATTACATGTTATGGCACTGTAATTGCTCATTCCATAGTTTAATATGCTTTTGCTTTGATACATATGTAAGCTCCTGGTGCTGTGGGCCTCTATTTTATACCTGGAAACATAGGAATCCCATGAATAGAACCCATAATCATAACTGTGATTCCCTTAAAGAGGGAATTATGAGCCCAGTCATTGCTGCCCTTGATTTATCTAAGCACAGTGCTCATCCTGAGAGCTGAAACAACTTTAAAGGAGTGCAAACAAATTTTCCTTAAACTACGAAAGACAAAGTAGTACGATTTTCTTTTGTCTATTTCTTTTTAATAAAGCAAAAGAAACTAAATTTCTCTAGAAACATGAAAATACTCTGTTGAGCATGGTGAGTGATGTAGGGAAGAGTTAAATGGTGAGATCAGGGCTGGGAGCACTTTATGGCCTGGGTATGGGTTGGAAGCAGGGTGTGACAGGAAAGTTTCTAGCCTCTTACTTTTTAGGCCACACAGATAAAGTTTCATGGAAAAACATTTTCAGTGCTGTGTGAATTTCAGTGTTGTGTGATTCCTGTGACCACTCAGAGGGTTTCTGTGTACCTTGGCTCGGGCTGGTGTTTGACAAATTTTTCTGTTCACACTGAGCAGGGAGGAGAATCACCGAGGCTCACAATGAGATTGGGACGTAGCAGCCGTGTCCCAGTGCCCCCTTGTCACTCACAAAATGACTACATGGATATTTCCAGGCAAAGATCTTTTTCTGAGCCATCACTTGGGTGATAAGGTGTGTCACTGGAAGTATGTCTGGGTAATGAAAGTATGAAACTGGTTGTGCTGGGGGAAAAAAAAATAAATCACTTCTAGAGGCGCCAACAACACGACAAGATTTTCCCAAACAGTGACTCTGTTTGGTGCCTCAATTTTCAGAGCAGGGTAAAAAGCAGAGGGAAGTAGAAGAGGAACAGTGTTCTAGGTGACAACTGGTTATTCCCTGCTAACAACAGGTTTATGTTAACATATTTTAGTTTAATAGGGTTTTTAAATGCCAGCCAATTACTCCTTGGTATTATTAGTGTTTTAGCACTCCAAACATAAATTAGGGTGTATTAAAATCTGAAGCTCTTGTATGGCTATGCAGGTTATTTGTTCAGGGTTTCACGAGCATCAATTTGGTTCACACATCTAATTATAATCATCATATCAAGAGTGTATGGAACGTTCCAGCGCATGAATCTGTAATATTGAGTAATTCCTTATAAAAATGAGGCAGCCCATATGGGTGAACAGATGAAATGCTGATAAACACTGTGAAATAGAGCAGATGCATGAGTTATACCAAAGGTTCCTCACTCCTAATATTTACTGTCCGTGAGGAGAGAGAATTGATTTATTGCACACATCTTAAATTCTCAGTACTAAATACAGCAGTGGCATTACAAACCAGAGTTACCCCAGGTATTGCTGGAGATGAGGATGCTGTTTGAAGGTCGTGTTTGTGGGTGATGGTGTGGTGTTGGTTAGAACAATCACAAAGGGAGTGTTGGATTGCTGTGCTGGTGAATGTCATCTAAATAAAGGAGCAGAATGTTACTTGGACAGTGCTCTCTGTAACGACTTTGTTTCTATTGTTCAAAATAATTGATGTAAATTGAACAGTTTTGTCTAATGTGTGTTGCAGCTGGGAAAGCCAGTTGCTTACTGCAGCCTAAGAATATGCATTTTGGTGTTTATGAATGAATTTATTGATTTGTAATGAGATGCTTAAGGCAAATACAGTGGATGGGTACATAGACTCCCTTGGCTTGTATGTAAAGAATGAAAGCTTTGTGTGTATGAAGTGTTTGTAAAACTTAGATTTTGCATTATTTGGGTTTTGTAATAAGGCCCAGTACCTTGCAAAATATAATTTTAAGAGATTTTTGGTGGCAGCAGCAGCAGCATGATGTAGGAGCAGATGCTGCTCCCTCTTCCCCAGCCCCTGACTTCTCTGGGCTTTGGGCTCTGCCACGCTGAGTGAATATTTCTGTTCACTTGCACTTGCTGCCTGTGCAGCCAGGGATGCACTGAAATGTACTTCAGGGCAAAGCAGAGCTGCATCTTTTATTCTTTGCTACAGAGAGAAAAGACTTATTTAGTGAAGCCCAGTACCTTTGTTTGGACCTTAATTGTCACACACCAAAGATAATTGCATAGTGTTTTAAGGCTAGATTAAACCTCCATTTATTTCCTTTTAACAACAAAACTGTAGTGTCTTATGGTTTGACACACGTAGGTGTTAAGACCACAGGTAACAGAGATGGAATCTGTGCCTAATTCTGCTCTTCTAGTCAGAGGAAACTCAGGCTGCCTTCCAGCAGCCAGACATAGACTTCTTAATGCAATAATCTGATTGACTGAATTCGATATTGTTCATGAAGGCTTCTTTGCCACAAAATTGGAAAGGGTGTTTTGGGATGTAGATATTAGAAGTGTCTCACAGCACACCCAGATAGTGTTTCTATAAGCATTAGAGTCAGCAAGATTTATTTCAAAGATACAGCTTATTGGAGAAAGCCAGCCTATTAAATGTCTGTTACCAGTGATGGCATGCTGGAAATGGAATTGGTTTTGCTCAGCAAAGAAATGAAACCGAGATTGTTATATACAGGCTACAATAGGCACTGATTTCTGAGCATAAAGATGGCTTGGTTGCTCAGGATTTATTACTGTTTAGTTAAAATATGTTGAGTGAAAAGGTTGATCTGTCCAAATGATTTGCAAGGGAAAGAGATGAAAGTCTGTTTTATCAAAGTTAATGAAAAGCAATGGGGAGATAACTTGTGAATAATTTATTCATGAAACTTCATTTTTGTTCATAAATTTCTTGCAAACAGGTGGCAATAGTCTCATGCATTTGAATTTCTTTTTATAACTTATTAGACTAATTCTTCATCAGGGGCTCGCTGCTAAGTTGGATGAATTCTGTATAATGTGAGCAGTGTTGATTGGCTCACCTGAGTCACTGCAGATCCCTCTCCCCGATGAGAGACACGAAATTCTTGGTGCAGAGCTCTCCCTTCAAACCCTGCCTCATTCCCTGTGGTATTTTCCCAACTTACTGTATGGAGATTACACTTTTATCTGAGGGCCAGGCAGGGATCAGCAGAGCAAAAGTAATTAAACTTGATGTGCAGAAGAGGGAACGTTTTCATTTCCAGGCTTTACAGCTTCCCCTCAAGGTGAAAGCAGGTGAGTGGTGCTGGGGCTGGGGCTCCCTGCCTGCCCTGCTGCTGGGGAAGCACCAAGGACCAGTCAGTGAGTGAGAGATGGGGACAGGGCCAGGGAAAGGGTAGTGCCCCATCAGTTTGTCACATTCTCAGTGCCTTGCAAACCACGAGGATCTGCAAATGCTGCTCCTAGTGCACAGGTATCAGCTCCTCGTGGTGCAAATCAGGGAGTGGGGGCAGAAAGCTGCAGGTTTGTCCTCACACTCGGAATAGCAGAGAGGCTCCCAGCACTGGGCTGGGAGAGGCAGCTCTCAACTCCTCTCCCCTACCCCATTCTGAAGGCAGTGGGACCTGCAAAGTGCTGCCTCACACAGAAGGAAGGGCTGTGGGCCAAACCACTGAAAACACTTGAATTTTTTTTTTTTTAATAAGCATTTCCTGATGCCCGTTGGTTTTTTGCCTAACCTGTACCCTTCAAAATAAAAACATAATTGGACACATCTTCCTGTGAGCACTGCTGCTCCTTGTGCCAGTCAGTGCAAGGGGGAAAGATGGCAAAATGCCTTTTCTAACCCACTCAGGTGTGAGCACCCTGCTCCATCCCTGTGTGCCTGGCACCACTGAGCCCTGGCAGTGCCTTAGCCATGCACTGCAGTGTGGGCTTAAATCTTTGTAAGATCAATGAGGCCAATTTTTTCATTAAGGGGAAAAAAAAAGACAGCAGATGATGTCAAAATACTCCTTCAATTGGTTTGGTTTTGGTTTTTTTTTCCCCTCCAGTAATGTGTGCACAATCTTTTACATAGAGCACACGCTGTCATATTAGGTTGTTTACAGCTACTTCCATATAATATTTGATAATAACTCTGTCAATATTGCTGGAGAGATGTACGTTTTGTTTTCCTGGAGACATTTAGGAAGTGTTCAGGAGTAAGTAATATTTCCATAATTTGAATTCATGCTCTACCCAAGAGGGCTGTGTCTCAGGTGCACTGACTTATGTCTCACAAAATATGTTTATTGCTATAACTATCTTTTTTTATAGTTCAGTTGTTAAGCTAAGTAATGATGTATAGGTGCTTACACCAACATAATAACAATTCTTCCACATTCTTCATTCTTACATTCTCTTCTTCTCCCCCTTAAATATAATCATTGAGGGCTCTGTTAAATGAATTCTCAGTGACATATTGGTAACAGTTTCTCTTTTAAAACAAACAAAATCAAACCTAGACAAAACAACTCTCTAGTTACTTTAGCTACTGCCAAAAGGGATGAGACAGCATAAAACAAAAGCATCCCCTGAAAGAATTTTTCTTTTAAAATTCAGACCTTTAGAAAACAATACTGACATGGGAAGAAACAGTTTGGTCCACAAAATAAAACGAGAATTAATTTCTAAAAGAAACATCACCTTTGAAGCAGGACTACAGTAGAAATTGCTCAGTAATATTTCACTTTTATTTTAGTGACAAATGTAAAACCTTGAGACCAGGTCTTCAGCTATCATGAAAGGGAACAGCCAGTACTTGACTTATGCTTGTATAGCACTTCTGGATCATCCTGAGTGTAATAACTACTAAGTTCCAGAAGTCACACGGGGAAAATCTTTCCCTTTTAATCAAGGAAAGACAAGTGAGTGGTAAAAAGAAAAGGACTACTTTCTATATTTAAAAAAAAGAGAGAGCCTTCCTTGTCTGACAGTCAGTATCTTTCTCACCAGTGAAGCTAAAGCAATTTTCAGATTATTTTTTCCCCTTTGATGAAATCAGTGGCAATGGCACATATCAAGCAGCCTTGGTCATGATAGCCAAAGGGGTTGGTTACTTTTTGATGCAGTTGGGATCTTGTGAGGTGCTTGTGTGAATTTCCCTGTGTGTCTCAGCAGGAGGGTATGGCTGGCTGAGGATAGCCGATAGACATATTTATATTAATTATATAATTTATATTAATTATATAATATATTAATATTATAGACATATTTCTACCTTAGGTACAATTTCCTGAAGATTCATTTGGTGTGAATATTACCTCAAGCTTTGCTGCAGCTGCTGTGTGCTGGGGGGTCAGAAGGCAGAGTGGAGCTGTGGCACCCCACCTTAGGCATGCCAAGGCAGTAATTCATATTTCTGTGGCTTATTTGCACAGAAGGGTTGAAATCTGAGTTTTTGAAGCTCTCGTGCTGCAGTGTGCTGCTCCTCCCTGCTCTGGAGCTTGGGTGCCAAAGCCCAGAGTGCAAACCACGACTGCCTCAGCACCAGGGCAGCTCTGCTGGTGCCTTCCCACACTTCTCACTCAGCAGAGAGCAGCTGGGATTCCCCCTTTTTTTAGTTGTGAGGGGTGGCCCCATGGCCCTTCAGGTGTCCCAAAGTGAGTGGCATCGAGGAGGAGATGAATTCTCCCCCGTTGGTACTTCCAGAACAGGGGGTGTGACAACATGATAAATACGCCCTCACTCCTGAGGCAGCTCCTGGAGATGGAAGAGCTTTAACTGACAGTGTTTTCAGTAGCACAGGCCCCAGGGAGTCTCAGACAAAGGAAATATTCCATGAGACTTTAGGAAACAGAGTCTTATTCAATTATTCATATTTTCACTCGGTTTTCATTTCTTGAGAATCGCATAAATTGTTTGACACAGGCTCGGTTTAGTTTTGAGGGTTTTTTGTATGATTTCTTTTGTTTAAAGAATGTTAGAAACGCTGTTTGAAATGGTAACTCTGCTGTGAATTTCAAAGGGGTTGAGGACTGCCTGGAAGTCAGATGGAGTTGGGAACTCAAACCCTCAGGCAAACTCTTAGTTCTCATGTCCATCATTAAAATTGACCTGTAAATAGCTTGGGGGCAAACAGAAGGCAAATTTTTTCCCTTATTTGTTGGAATATGCACATGTAATTCAGGAAAGTGATATACAGACTGAAAAGGAGAAGCCAGGTAGCAGAGGATACTAAAATCTTTTAGGGAAAAAGAAGTGAGGGGGGATGATGCAGTTCTCAAACCACAGTGCTCTGGTATAACTGCAGAGCACCCAGAGTATTGCATCACCAGCTATTTGTTTTGTAACTTCCTTGGTGGTTTTGACAAAACCACCAGTTTCATCCTGTTAAAATGACTTTTTCTTGGCTTTCCAGTGCTTGGTGTCTGTATTTAAACAGCATCATCTGTAACACAGAGCCATCATGCTTTTCTGTTTTGTGTTCTCATTGTCAGAAGGAGAAAGTTTTGGGGTTGACACATTTTAGGTTAGGCATGAGGAACAGGAATGGCTCTGGGATGAACCATTGTGGTGATGGTTGGTCACAACTAGGGAATACCTCATTGGCCAGGGTAATGCTCCTTTACTGTAGGAACACCTGAGTTTACTTAAAGGGGATTTCTTGGGAGACAGGATGGGAAAAGAGAGGAATCTTTGGTTGTGGAACAAAGAAAGGCCCCGAGTTTCCAGACTGACCTCCTGTTGAATTTATGCCCCTTGTTTCCTTAAGAAGGACAAAAACCTGAGCAGTCCCATCTGTGAAAGGGGTCAGTCCCTCTCGTGTGGGAGATGGTTAAGAGAATTTTCTTGCCCAGCACAAGGGAGTCCTGGAGGGAGCTGTCCTAGATGTGCACACACTTCCTAGGACTGCCTGGAAAATTAAGGCTGCCTTGGCTATCCCCAGGAGGCAGCAATCTCCAAGCAAGAGACATATGTTAACGCTGTCTGTTTTAATATTGTCTTTCTGTTGTGTCTTGTTCCTACTGGGACAATAAACTATTTTGAGTGTGAGCAGATTCTTTGTTTATGACACGCAGTGGGGAGAGCAGCCCGTATCCAACAGACATGGAATACACAGGGAGCTTGGAGGGCATGGAATGGGGTGGTGGGAGGATCAAATGTTGGCACAGCATGGTGGGAAGGGAGAGACAAGCACAGAGAAGAGCAAAGAACTTTGAAAACAACAATTGCAACCCAAACTTGTTTGCATGTCCCAGTTCTGAGGCCTCACAGAGGAATCCTCAGGTGAGATGGACTTTTATCCATAGAGGCAGCATGGAAATATGGATCCCCTCTTCTCCCAGCAGTTATGTAATTTTTGACTTGTTGATTTTGAAACTGGGTTTCTCTATTTTATGAAGGGTAAGTTTAAAAATAGAATGGGGCAAATGTGTTTGTTATTGTAGAATAAATGCAGATATTGTTCCTTAAAGTGCTGCTACTTGTGTTATGATCTAATTATTTAAGAAACTGCATCTAACTGTTATTGCAGTGTGTTGAGGCTTCCTAGTGGAAGCCATAAACATTCTTATGATTCCCCTCTACATTTTTTTAACACAGAAATGTCTATTCCTGAAGTAATTTGCAAGCTATTAGTTATTCCTGGAGTTTTTTACTTTGTTTTCTGGTGGGTGGGAGAGCTGTGCAAGAATCATTAGAGCTTGCCTTGCCTTTTTTGTTCTGGTAGATTAGAATCCTGGTATTCCAGCCATGGCAGGACTAAAGATTTGAGATGGCTTAAGAAGTATTTTCACAACAATATCTCTTCATTTGTAATCTGGTTACCTTGCAAAAGTAGTCCTTCTTGCCATCCACTCTGGGCAAGAGCTATTTAGGTTAGGATTGGTTTAGTTCCTGTGGTCTGACATGAGTGCAGGATAAACCAGAAGACCCTTGGGTGTTGCAAACTGCACATCAAGACTTGCACAATGTAAATTTTTCCTGGATGATTTGGATGTTTTTCATAGGCCAACACAGGAGATATCTCCCACTAACCACGTTGTTAAAGAATGTGGAATGAATAGCAATGAAAGAGGGATTCCTATAATTAATAGAAAAGCATTTGAGAAACAGATCATCCTGGGTTTTGGCTGAAATATTTGCGACTCCTCACAATTTAAACAGCATTCCTTCCTGGTATAAAACTCAAAATTTGCAGAAGATAGAAGTATATGCCAGGAAAGGTGTGTTTGTATTCAAATAGGATTTGACTGTTGTGGAAACCATGGAAACAGGATGTATGTTTGCTCCCGTGTTATGGCACTTTAAATTGTGCTTCTTTGCGGTCTTAGCATGGGAGAGAGATTAGTAAATTAAATGTGAAATTTCTGTGCAAAGCAATGTGTAGATTTGTTATATTTCCATGTTAGGGTGGTCTAAGGAGTGAGAAATCAGCTTAGAGCAGCACAGAGGACTCTTAATGAGATTTCAAGGGTCAACCTCAACACGTATTTCTAATGTCTGAATTGTTGTCAAAAGATTAGAGCAGGAAAAGAGGAAGGGAAGCTAAAGGAGACATGTAAAGGTGGCAGAAAATGGGGGGAAGAGAAGGATGAGGCAAAATAGAGAAGGTTGAGTAGTAGTAAAAATTTTCTAGGTGAGCATCATAAGGTGTTCCTGAAAAACCAGTTAATCATTTATTGTGAAGTGCCTTCCTGAGAAGAATGGAAGCCGAAGAGTGTATGGTGTCCTGAATTAACGCTTGAGCACAGAGACCATAATTAAATATGGACTCTGGCCCTCATCCAAATGAGTTTGCTACCTGTGCCCTCAGCACCAACATCAATGGAATTGATCAAATGCAGTGCCAGTGTCGTACTTCAGGCAGTGATGAGAAATTATGCATTGTTTTTGCTTGAGGTACGTGGTACTTGTGTGACTGGTGCTTACTTTTTACATACAGGCAGCATCATAATCAACTTTCATTAAGACTAATGCTGACTGTTGATTTACTACAAAGAGTATTTCGATTAAGTTTAGCATTTTGGATAGGACATGATAATTATCTGCTGTTGACATTCAATTTTGTAGGCCTGAAGTTTACAAACAAATCCCACATCTTTGTTAGGCATATTAGCAATTGAAATACCCTCCTAAATCACTGTCTGTATAAATGGTAAATCTCTGCAATCAATCCTTCTTTTCTTTGAAAATAATTTTTGGAGGAATTTGCATAATTGGCCATGCTTGATAAAAGTCTGATGTATAATGTTGTCTTTTAAATGCACTGCTACCTGAAATCATGATGAAGTATCAACATGCAGGAGGTAAATATAAAACAAGCATTTAGTAAAGGATGCAGCTGATCTCATTGGGTGAGAAATGGCATTTAGTGGTGTTATAATTTGAAGTGGCTTGATGTAGGCATTTTGCTGTGAAGATGTGAGAGAAAAGGACAGAACTCAATCACATCAAGAAGCTTTGATTTGCGCTGAACTTTGAAGTGAAGTTTATGCTGAAAAGTGCTTTTAAAATACATTGAGGGTGATGCAAATGCATGTCTTCACTTCTGATGCAAATGAAGAGCTCACTGTATAGAGGCTGGGCTGATGCCTGGCTGCAGGCCTGGGTTTTTCTGGGGCTTGGTGGTGCCCCAGCTGCTGCCCTGCAACCTGGCACAAGAGTGTCAGGCAGCAGGGCTGTACCTGCATGTCCTCCTCTGGGTTGTGTTGGAGTCACATCCTGCTGCAGTTTCCACTCTGTGTGGCATGGCCAGAGCTGTCCCCTTCCCAGCACTGTGAGCACTCTGAGCTCACCCACACTGCTGTGGCCAGGCCCTTGCTCCTCACCATGGCAGCCTTGAGACCAAAGCTTTTGTAAGGCACCAAGGGCTGAGGGTCAGAGTGCTGCTCTTGCCATCTGATGGGTTTCACACCCAGCAAACACCCGCCGTGACCCCACCTGTGGGAGTTAGGACTCCACACAAATACAGGTTCTTATCTTCACCTCTGGGGAGCTTTACCTCGAGCCCGAGCAGATGGGAAACACCTGCAGATGTTGTTTCAGGTTGTTGATTTCTCCTTATCTCTGCCAGCTCTCAGCTCCGGCCGCACATCTGATGCAGCCGAGTCCGAGCGGGCACTGCCCAGCCCTGGGCTGTCCCGGCCTTGTTGTGCCCTTTCCATGATCCAACCATTCTGCACAACGGATTTATTATTTACTATTCTATACCAATTCATTTGCACCTATTCTAGACACGGAATTTCTACCTCTTTTTCATTCTACCAATCATTTTGTGCCACCACTAAGAGAGAAGATGGAGGAGAAGGAGAAGAAGAGGAAGAACAGGGCAACGCCCAAAATCCTCCATCTTAGACCCTTCGTCCTCATATTAAAACCCTAAAATCTACTTTTTTACCTTGTAAAATATTAAACCACTACTCATTTTCACACTCTGGTGGCTTGCAATGATTCTGGCAGTGTTGGTAACTTTTCCCATGGGCTGAGGTCAAAGCCGGTGCCATCCTGGGCTTCTTGCCAGGGTCTGGGACCCCCTTGCTGGGGCTCCTGACCCCCCAGGGCAGCCAGAGGCATTCCCTGACCTCCCAAGGCAGCCAGAGGCGTGCCTTGGATTCCAACACCCACCCTGGTAGTGGGGAGAAGCATCGTGGGGATGCTGAGAGGCTGTGCCAAGGAACTGACCCAGAGCTCCAGCAGGAGAGGTGGATGTGCCTGGTGCTTTCCCTGGGGCTTTGGAAATAGGAGTAATGAGGGAAGTCTGCTGTCCAGTATCTTCTGTGCTCTGGGTGATGGATGTGTTATGACCTGATCTCTGCAGGTGCTAGGGTGTGGTTGCTGTAATATGCCTTGGGCTTTTACAGTAAAAATCCTGTTGGAATGTCTAGGGATATGTATTTACCCTCTCTAAATAGTGACATCTGCAGCTCTGAATGCTGCTGTTATTCCAGCAGTTTCTTTTAAGAAGATAACTCGAGTATCTTCTAGCACCCTGGCCATTTCTTAAGACTCCTGGGTCAGAACTGACTAATGGCATGTGAGCATTTGCAATGTAACGCCCTCATAATGTAACAATTCCTCATGGGAATTGTTAAGGAAAGAAGCTCAAGTAACACTGCAGGTGTGATTAGAGGTTTGATAATGTTGACAGTGAATTGTGTGCTGCATGTGGTATCAGTGTGGGGATCTTAAATTACTGAGGTAGCATGGAGCACTTAATTTCCTTTCTTCTGTACTTGCTGGGGAATCTTTGACTTCTTGAGAAGGGGGTTTGCACTATGGACAGGCACTTCCCTACTACATTAAAAAAAATTAAATTGCCTACTGGAGACTGGAAACTATCATACAACACTATACACAGGCAGGGTTGGGATTTTTTCTGTTGTTTCATGTTTGAACTGTGACTGTACCATTAAAGAGAAAACTCATCTTTTTTTTATTTGCAAGAATTAGCCATGCCTGTTTTATATTCTACTTCCCTTTCTTTCTTTGTTTTCAGTATGCTGGGGTTTGGATGTGCACAGCACATCAAAGAATTGAGTTGCTGGGATTTCTGTCACTTTCCTAACACGAAGCATTGCAAGACAAAAACTGTTTCTGCATTGTTTACAGTATTTTGTAAAACATCCTCGTCACCCTGCCATAGTGAATGCTGACATATTGTTGTCACAGCATTGCACAGGGGTGTGCAAACCCTGTAGGATGCACTGGTGTGTTGGGGAGGAAGGACAGAAAATGTGATATGTGGGCACATGGGGGACAAAGCCCACCAGAGCAACGGCTGCTGTTTTTGGGGTGGCTTTCCACAGCCCACTCATACATGTGCACTGATGAATCAGGAAGGCTTGTGAGCCTTTGGGGATTCTCTAGAGCCTTAGCTAAGGATTTTCTCAAGCCCTTTCATTCTGTCCCCATGAGAACAAGGTGATCCCCAAGAAGCATACTAGTTTTTAAAATTTAATAGGTGATTCTGTTGTTTGTTTCTGTGGAGACCATAGGCAAAAACTTCTTGACTTGAATGCAGGCAGCTTATTTTCCTTTTATTTTTCTCTTCAAATCAGCAGCTGAGTGGACTGGTAATATCAACAGGCTTAGCTGTGAGAGAGGTGGAGGTCAGCAGCACTGCTCTGCACAGTCTTGTGCTCTCAGGTTCATTTTACAGCTCTGTCACTTTGCCACCTGGGTGAGCAGGAGCAGAGTACAGAGAAGGGATGGGAGTTGGGGGGCAGACATTGTACAGTCCTATTGATCAGTGATTTCATTAGTTCTACAGATAGAAACACTGATGGCTTCTCTAGGAATCCATTTCACTTTCTGTGCCTGCTAACATAATGGATTTGGGGGAAAGACTTATGGAAATGAGAAGTAATTGGTGGTATTGACAGAGATGCCAAGTTTCACTATTTTTTTAACTCTTCTATTGGCTCTGACTGGCTATCCAGGCTAACCTCCCAATTATTGTTCTGCTTTTCCTGACCATTTCTCTACTTCTGTAGGCAGGCTGTAGGAATCTGCCTTGTCCTCTGGTGAAGGCAGGATGTGTCAAGGAAGGCACATGAATATCTCTGAATCACTAATTGTGCTCTTCATGTTTTAAATGTGTGGGTTGGGTTATGTGATTTCATGCCAGAAATGTATTTTGTGTCATTGTGTGTGCAGTCAGAGCTGCAGAAGGAATCCATTATCCCCTCACAAGTAAAGTTGTGTTGAAAATTCCATAGGCTCTTACGTCTTTTCTATCCCTTGTTTACTTGGAAGCTTGAAATTTGTACAAGCAGAGACATGTGCAAATAAGGAGGTGGTTTTCCCTTTATTTATTTTGATAATACAGCTGTTTTATCATCTGGGTCATGGATAAACTGAACCAATAGAATCATGGGGTCCTTTAGGTTTGAAAAGGCCTTTAAGACCATCAAGTCCAACTTTTAATTCAGCACTGCCAAGTCAATCACCAAACCATGTCCCCAAGTGCCATAAATA
Organism: Monarcha castaneiventris obscurior; assembly: GCA_026261815.1. Lineage (NCBI taxonomy): Eukaryota > Metazoa > Chordata > Aves > Passeriformes > Monarchidae > Monarcha > Monarcha castaneiventris. The sequence goes on along the minus strand of JAMPIT010000856.1, from coordinate 12,861,875 downwards.
TACATTTTTTAAATGCCTTCAGAGATGGTGACTCCACTGCTGCCCTGGACAGGCTGCACCAGTGCTTGATAACCCTCTCAGTGAAGAAACATTTCCTGTTATCCAAGTATCTCTCTGGGATAAATTGGCATTTCCTTGGCTGCACTGGAACTGCTCTGATGCTTCTGAGCAGAAGCCCAAAAAGTTCCCTAGGTACTCTTGTGGATTTTGTGGAGTCTGAGCAGGGAAGGCAACAATTGGTGTGCATTAATTTGCTGTGCTAAGACATGCTTTTCAGGAAAATACTCTTTTGGAAGACTGGAATTGTATTTCATTTAAGATAATTAAAACAAAGAAGTACAGTCTATGATGACTGGTGCTCCCAGGCAGGGCTGGGCCAGATGATCCTTGTAGAGGTGAAAATGACAACATTTTCTAAAGAGGAGCAATAACTGGGAATTCCAGAGTTTTCCCTGACTAATTCTAGGGTCTAAAGGGTGTAAGAAAGGAACATGATCTCCATTGCTTTGCTTTGATTGATGAACTTGAATAGATTAGTGTGTAATATTCCTCTGTTCCTAATTATAGTCAGAAATACTTCAACGGGTCTGTAAATAAGAGCCACACCAGAGGCACAGCACCTTCTTAATGACCTCTGTGCAGTGGGAGCCCTGCAAGATCAATGCACAGCTGAGCTGAGTGTCAGAACGCCACTGCATTGATTCTGGATTACAGCTAAACTCTAAACAGTCTCATTTGGCTGCTTTGGTATTGTGAGCAAACAGCTTTTTAAGGAGATGTTTGCTGAACCTTTGAACTTTCCACACAACGCTTTTCCCTTCCTTACCCATCCATTTGTATGAGTGTGTGTGTATGAAAGGTGGCAAGAGTTCCTTTCTGGTTAGTTGCAGTGTACATGCACTACGAACACATTCACGTTTCAGATAGTTTTATTTAAGTTTTTCTGCTTCCTGATAGCTCTGGGATTGAGTACTTTTTTGTTTTTATTATGAATGTACCCACAAGTATGTGTGCTGACTCCCACTGACTTCAAAGGAATTTAACCAGAACAGAGGAAACTTTTTGGACCAATCCCTTCTTAAGCTCAGTGATCCCTGCAACAGGTCAAAACAAGATGAAACGAAGCACATATTTTTGGGTGAATGACTTTGCATTCTCAGTCTCTTTAGAACCTGCACTAAATTCTGAGTTTAAGTGGCTAAAACCAATGTTCAAACCATATTTTGAGCAGAAAAATAATAACCATTGTGTGCTGGGGTTTAAAAGTGGGAACAATGACTTAAATTGCCATTAATTTTTAATATTCTTCATGAATCACAATATCCTTGACTCAATCTCCTGACAGATTGCTTATGCCTCAGACTGCTCAAGTCCTGCCAGGACTAGATGACTTCTTTGTACACCACATTGTGTTCAAAGAATTAATCCTCTGACTATGAAGTGAAAACTTTAAAACCATATTAAGCTTTTCACAGCCAGAGACAGAACACTTATTCTTTTAATAATTTTAAGAATTGACTGAAGATGGATATTAATGTTTGGGGGATTTTTCCCCCCTTGTGTTTGCAAGGAAAAATCTTTCCTTAATCAGCAGTGGATTGGTGATGTGAAGGCCAATCCCTTTCCAGCGTGGTTTGCCTGGGGATGAGCAGGGGTGGGCAGCAGTTTTGGCCAGGGAATTATCTACTTAAGCTGCATAGATCTCTACAGTACCTGTTCTACCAAACTGCTCTTCAGAAGCACCTAATGGACATGGGAGGGATTATTTAAATGAGGTCTGTGTACCAGATTGCTCCTTGCTGTCAGGGCAGGTCCTAATGACTGTAGTGTGTTGACCATCACCTTGCTCAAGTTGTTTTCCTGTATTATCCCATGTATCATTTATTATCCTGTGCCTTCACACTGAGCACACCATTCTTCTGCTTAAACTCTTTGGGGTTCTTGGAAATAATTTAGGCTGAAAAGGCTGAATTCATCCCTGAATGCCACTCTGGCAGGTGGCATACTGGGAGGAGAGGCAGTTCTGACTCTGTTAGTGTGAAGGCTGATTGTGGTTTGAGGTCTCAAAGTGGAATATCAGCATCACAGGTAAAGGCTGAATTAGAGCAGCTACACAAGCCCCTCAGGCTCCTGTTTGCTTTGCCACCTGCAGGAACCCTCCCTGCTCCAGGGGAAACTGGAGCTGTGTCTCAGCCATGTGGTGACTCCCCAGAGCTATCTGTGAAAAGCAGCACAGAGACCTAATTGGATTTACAGGGGGTGTTTCACCTTAATGACCAATCTTACTGAATTCCAGCAGATGCTGTGATGCTCAGGTTCAGCCTCCTCTGTGGCAGCGACGGGCTGAAGAAACAACCTTGTTTTGCCCCTAGCAGCTGTTTCAGTGGCCTGCAGTGTGGCTGCTGAAGGGCTCCTGTACCCAGGGCTATGGAGCAGAGAGAAGTCAGAGGTGTGCTGCTGCCAGGATTGTCAGGGTATTGCACTGGAGGGTCGCTGATGTGCTGCACCAGTGCAGGAGCTGGTGCCACAGTGAGCTCTGGGGGGCTCCTGAAGGGGGTTTGGATGCTTTGGGAGTCCTGTGGGACACTCAGAAGAGATGTCCAGCTTCACCAGCACCAGAGACAGAAGTAGTAAACTGTTCATTAAAGTGGTTTTGCTGGCTGTGTGACAGCTGTAAAAGGGTAATAATTCACCTGGGGGTAGTTTGGGGGAAGTAAGAGGGGCCTCCAAGACTGGGACTCTGCCTCAAACGGAGTAATGAGTTCTGTTGTAGTTAAAATGATCTTAATTGCAAGCAGTGACATTTAATGCCAAGCAGCTGATCCTTCTTCAAGGGGATTCAGAAGCAGGGAAGAAAATGTCACCAAGTATTTTTCTAGGAACAAAGGGCACACTTCCAGTTCTGCTCTCAGTGGCCACACCTAATGATTACCCTGAGGAGCCTTGTCTGTCAAAAACATGCCACTCATCACTGATCTCATTTAGGCTTTAATAAAGCATATGACCCAAAGTCTTTCAATCCAGTTATGCAGATAGGATGCCCTATGCATTTAATTAGGGAGCTGAAAGCCACTAGTGTTTAATTCTCTAACCTAGCTTGTCCCCTCTCCCACCTCCTGTCCTTCCTTTTAAAGATGGAACTGCAGTTGCATTGTGGGGAAAGAAGATGGGAAAGATAATTGAAGGGCTGAGATGAGTGGTCCAATATATGTGTATTTTTTAAAAAAAAATTATATATATATATATAAAATGCAGCAGAGGAGGCTGAGCTACAAAGGCTCAGCCTAATCTGTAAGTGAGACATTGCAGGTGTCTGGAAGTGGCACAGAGGAGTTGTGGAGTACTTGAAGACAAAAATCATTGAGAGGAGTTTTAGTGGAAGGTTCTATGTTGGTTTCTTTGCAAGTCCATGATCCCACCTTTTTCACTGTCTAAGAAAAGATTATGTTAAATTAAAGTATGAAGTATAATTTGTTGAAACTGCAAAGTGTCAGAGTCTTGGAGAGAATCAGTAACCAACAATTAGCTGAAGTGATTGAGGTTAGAAACAGCAATCTTTTCACAAGAAACAGAAAATATGTGATTCTTTTTCAGAGGATTATGGGTAGTAAAAATTTCAGGAGCCTTGTATTTACCAGCCAGGTAGTTTTGAACTGTATTTTCTCCATATGTCTGGGGGAGATAAAATTATATGCATTAAAAGTGCTAAAATAATCCTCTTTTTTTTTTCTTTTTTGACCACTGGAAAACTGTTCCCTGCAGTTTTTCTCTAATGCTTTTTTCCCAGTCCACTTTTAAATGATGCAATTGATAGGTTCCCAAGACTGATTCAATGCCTGAACTGTAGGTACTAAATCTCCTTGAACTTCTGGCTGAGCAGCAGAATTGAGTCACGATTCTCATATATTAAAAATTAAAGGCCAGATTTCCTTTGCAATTTGCACCTCCAGAATTCCTATGGAACTTATGCCTTCTTTTTCTCTTTTTATTTTTTTTCAGTATGAGACTGAGTTTATTAATGGATTTTGTATCAAGTTAATTATATTTTTAGCAAAAAATTTGCTTAAAATTTAAAGCCCATCATCTTAACTCTGGCAAAATCTGTAGTGGAAAGAGGAATGAGAAGCAGCTGCTGGTAGCAGCAGCAGCAGCAAGCAGACAGACATGAAGCACCTCAGTTCCTGCTTGTCAGACCTCAAATAATGAACTGCTCATGGAAGTTTTTTCTTGAACAAAAATGATGCTTTGCCATTTTTTGGTTTTAAGGTTTTTTTTTGGTTTGGATTTGTTTTGCTTAGTTGTTTGTTTTTCTACAGAGCTTCTCCTTTTAGTGGAGTTAGGTATTTCTGAGTGAGCCGCATGCAAGTGCAGCTTTCAGAATCAGTTTTTTGGCTTTTGCTGAGGTGCTGGGAAGAAGTTTCCTGTTTAACTCTGGTTCTTCCTGGAAAGCAGATTATGAAGAGTGGAAATGTCTGTATAACTCAGGGAATGTTGAAAAGGGCAAATGCTCTCAAGATAAGCAAATAAGTTAGTCCCAGCCATGTCAAATATAAACCCCCTTCTGCCTTCCTTTTTTTAAAAAAAAAAAAACATCCCACAGAAAAGTTTTTGGGCTTTCTCCCAGGAGACAGAGCTGCCACAGCTAAAAGGAGCACAATTTCCTTCCCATGATGTGACTGGCAATTCTGAGGTACAGTTCTGCCACTGGAAGATCAAAATGTGATAAAGTACATGGTCACAGTCAGTAAACCTCACTGCCTTTTATCCATGTGATGATCCTTGCTAGTGGGAACGAGGAAGGGATGGGCAGGAGATGTTCCACCCTGTGCCTGAAGTGCTCCCAGACTTTTTGCCTCTTGAGGGAGTCTCACCTCCTGCAGCTGCTGTGTTATGGTGCTGACTTTCACAGGGGGGTTTGGAACTGATCCAGAATTTATTCCCATTGTGGGAGGCTTTCTGTCACCTCAGGATTGCTGCTTGTTGCCAGCCACTGCAACAAAATGAGTGATAGTTCACAGGTGTGGAAAATCCACTATATTCTTGGATTTTTCATTTGATTACCTAATAGTATGGTTTTAATTTCACCCACCAGAACTATCACTTGCAACCTTGAATTTTAGAAAATAACATAGGAGCTGAGCATTAGGAACTTTGATATTTCATATTTTTCATGATGAGATCTTTTTCCTGCAGTTAAAAGATGTTTTTGATTCAGTGTCCTATGCATATGTAATGTAGGGATTGCTTTTTTATCAAGTGTTATTTGAGGGGGGTACATTTTAATATAAAATACAAAATCAAAGGAATGAAATTTTTATTTTAAACGTTGGCACTACTTATTTGAAACAATGTAGTTATCAGAGGTGTTATTTTCACTTTCAGTAATAAGATGTTGGCATTTTGCACCGTAGAGATATAAGAAGTAAGTTGCTTGTATTGGAGACAGCTACAGAGCCCAGTGTGGCCATGAAATATAATGGAATAAGTGCAAAATTACCTTCACAGCCTTTCCCAGCACTGAGAGAATAGAGAACTGGCATGAATCCACCTCTTGTGAAGAGGAATGCATCTTGAGAGTTGGTTGTTGGGAATCCCTTAGAGATTCTCTGTTCACAAAGCAAAAGACCAAACTGAGCCTTTGCTTGGGGGAGAGTAGTGATTAAATAGATATGAACTTCAGGGAACTGCAAAAGCAGTCATTTAGTAACCAAGGGCTGGGGGAGGAAAAGTAGCATGAATATTTTAGTCAAATAAATGTTCTTCATCCGTGAGGGTCAAAGGGACTTGCAGAATTCAGGGCACGTGAAGATGAGGGCTGTGGCCTGGAGGTCGTTGTGTGTACCAGGACAAAGGGTGGACAGAGGCCATGGGAATGCTTAATTAGTCTGAAGATGCCAAGAAACACACAGAAAAGACAAGGGAAAACCAAGGGTATAATCACAACTTCCCAGGTAGTATAGAAACTTAATAAGGAGTCAGGTACCAGGATGAAATTTCACCCCAGGTATCAATCACTAGTTTTAAACTATTTCCATTTCCAGGCCTCCCAGTATTTCTGGGGAGGGTGCAAACCAAAGTTAAACGGACTGGAGAACTGCTTTTGTTAATTTTCTGTCCTGGAGCACTTAAGTAATTTGCAGACCCCCAGGGACCTGCAGTCTGAGAAGCCCACCAGCTCCAGAGTCTGGGGTCTGCTGTGACCTTGGGGGTAGATGAGCTACCAGAACTGGAGAGAATGTTGACTGAAGTGCAAGAAGCTGCAGGTACTTGACCTCTTCAAAGTACAGCAGAACTGTGAAGTTCTCCTTTCCCCTCAAGGACAGAAAAGATGATCCTTTGGAAAATGGATGCTCTTTTACAGCTGCTGCACCTGGTTAGTCTCTGCTGTGCAAAGGCCAGAGCAATAACAGTGAGCAAAAGGCCAGGGATCAAATAGCTTGTTATATTTTTCTCCTCCATCTCTCATCAATCAACGTACCAGGGGTGTAGATTTATGACTTTGCTCTTCCCAAAGTTCAGGGTTGGTTGGATGGAGCAGAGAGGACAAGGTACTGATCTCTGGCACTTCTGAAGTAATTCTGTCGAGGGAATTTATCTGCCTGCAGGACCAGACTGCTGCTGCATCAGGTGCTCTGGAAATAATCACCCTGTGCTGGCCAGTGGCTGGTGAGCAGGGTCAGTGTATCCAAAATCAGCCTCTGTTAATAAAGACAGGTTCATAAAGGAGATCAGAACTGGGGCCTTGTGTTTGGAAATACACTGGTATTTTATGCTTTATGGATAATCTGTACCCATTAGCCTATCAAAGTAAATAAGATGTGTGTTGCATTTTTTTGCTTTGAAAACAGTCTAAATAGAAGAAAATATTCCAGGAGCAAACAGAAAAAGCTCATGCTGCATTATGCTGAGTTTTCCCCTCACTTTATTGCCTTTATTCTGCTGCAGCTACAGAAAACTCATTTAAACTATGAAACTTCTTTGGCATGGATTCTTTATATTGATGAAACAGAGCTGACTTTCTCTGGAGAGCCAGAATGTTATTAAAGCACTTAACCTAGCACTGCTGTGGCTATCAATTATGCCCTTCATTTACACTATACAAGGCTGACGGCTTATTTGAAGTTCAAGAGGTTTTTTTAATGAGATGTTAATTGAGTACACCTGCAGCTGGCTAAAATTTTCATGGACGATTAAGAGTGATCTTTTGCCTTCCTAAATTCTTTGTTTTTCCTAGGTTTCAATACTGTATTTCAGCAAGGGTGTTTGGTGCAGAAGTATGGACTTTTAATATACAGCGACAACAACAGTGATCAATGTTTGTGATTTATGATTAACCCTTTAAGTTTATTGCCTGAGCTACAGTGTGTGGTGGGTTGACCCTGGCTGGACACCAGGTACCCACTAAATCTCCTCTCCTCAGCTGGACAGGGAGAGAAAACATTCTACAGAATGTGAGTCTTCTATGCTTTCACTGGAACCTTTTTTAGGGTCTGTAACTCCAAAGATTGAAAACCCTTTCTTAAAACATACAAAGTACACAGCAATTTTCCACAAGAGAAGACTAAATTGCCTGGATACAATGCAAACTAATTTCAGCCCCAGATTCTGTGGTGTATTTCCTGTGGGCTCCCTGTGCCCTGGAACCGCGGGGTCGTGGAGCAGAAACATTCCCAAGGCTCTGGAGCAGAGCCTGCTCATTTGTATTCACAAACCTCCAAAACCACAGAGCATCACTTGATTGGGCTCCAGTCAGTGCTGCACCTCAGTGCTGTGAGGGCCAGCAAGCTCAGAGCCTGCCAGGAGGGAGCATTTCAAGCTCTGGCAGGAATTATCCACTAATAAATTGAAGGGAGGTTTTGAAAAGTCTCCAAAGAGGCAGGTGTTCAAACTAAAACATTTGCAGTGTTTTCACCTGAATGGCTGCTCTCCCTGAAATCTTATCTGCAGAGGAGCACGGGGCTGGGTTCTGTGCTGGTGCAATGATGTGCCTCCACTACGGTGAGACCTGTGTCTGAGCAAGCACCAAGATCAAATAGAGACAATGACTTTGTTCGTTTTTGTTGGGTATTTTTGCCTCTAGAAAAGAATGCCTGTCTGTTGATAAGTGCATTTAAAATTAATTAAAGAACATTTAACTAATTCCACAAAATCGCACGAAAATGCAAAATTGCTTTTTATATTAAAGAGGGATTTTTTGAGAAGGGAGACATAAATGAAAAAAAACACCAAACCAAAAAAGTCACATGCACAAAAGACCCCCTAAAAACCAAACCAACTGAACAAAAACCAAACCAGAACACCATGTACGTGTAAAACATATTTATTTTGTGGTTTTTGAAGGCTTACTGCTACAGCCACTATGATCAAGTGTAAGAGAAACAATTGTTCCAGATGTCTTTGCAGAACAGGAGAGGGAAAATGCCGGCTCTAGTTGAGGCCTGAGCTGAAGTCTGCAGAAGTAAATGGGAAGGTTTCCCTAGGCCCAGTGGCCTTTGGATTGTGATTTTTGAGGTCAGTGGATCTGTGATTTGGGAGGTTTTCTGTGTTCACGTGGCCAAAGCCATGGGTAGTGTCTTCTGCCTCTGTTTTTTGCCAATAGCAAGATTTTATGGGTTTTAGCTAAGCTATTGTTCTATTCTTTGTGCATAGTGAATTGCTTATTAATGCTTACAGCAATCTCTGACAATTAGAAGGTGCCATTTTTGTTGTCTATCAGCTTTAAACAATTTTCAGGTTTTTTTCTGTGAAGTACATTGGGTATTGCCTAGCTCCTACTGTTTGTACTCTTATTTTTCCTGCTCTGTTGAGGGTCAATATTGTGCTCTACCCTGCAGTCAGTGAACCCTGTCACATCAAAAGGAAGCTAACTACTGGAACCAGCAAAAATTATGTGGAAGAATGACTCTCCTGACAAAGCCTTTTTTTCCCCCTGGGCTTATAAAAACCTCCAGGATATTCAGATTGTTACATTTCCTTTCTTTCACTTCATTTCTAGCTATGAATGTGACAGAACAAGTCATCACAAGGCTGCTTCACTCTCGTCCCTGCCATTCTTGCAGTTTTACTAAATTCAGTCATTTGCAGAGTAAAGAGGAAAAAAAATTGAAATCAGAACTCTGCAAAAATTTCACCAAGGAGAACAACTTAATAACTCAGTGTGGGTTCAGTGGAAAATGTTTGTGCCCTTTAATTGGAGAAACATAGTTATCTTAATGTAGCCATTCTTCTAAATTAATTTTAAATTGCATTTGTATTAATGATGATCATTATGTATTAATGAGAAATCATTTGTTCCTTCAATATTTCCTAATTGTATCATGACTTCCATAGCTGCCAAAATGTTCTTGGTGGTGGTGATTACCAATTTGAAAAAAAATTTTCATAAGAACAGATCGTTTATTTAGCATGACACAAAGGATAAAAGGAGAAATAGATCTTGCTCATTTGCTTGGTTGTAATCAGAATCGTTGCACATTGAGATCTAAGTGCCTTGTGCCATGTCAGTGTTTATTGCACATGAGAGAGCCTATTTCATGTTGTCTGGATCCATCACTCTCTCACTCAGGGGCATGGGAGGCAAACACAGCCATGAGCCTCTGCTGTGGTGTTGTTAACGGCTTCTAAACAAAACTTTTATGGCACTGAAGAGAAAAAACATGCCAAGATGACTTAGCCTTAAAGCTGTCTGGCTTCAGCTCCAGACAAGCATTTGCTGGTGTCATAAAAAACCAAGAGGAGGATTTGCAATGTGTCCAGGCTTCTCCTAAGTGATGCCACCTGAGCTGGATAGCTGGAGAATGGATGTTCAAAGCTAGCCAGTGTGGATTGGATCCAAAGGAAGCTAACTTTAAAACAAAGCTCCTGCTAGCTCCACTCAGCTTTGACTGAGACCCAGGAGGAGATTATGGAAGCTTCATTTTCAATTTCTTCTGAACGCAAAACCACATCTGCTGGTCAAAAGTTGGATGGGTTTTGGAGAACAGAGGTGTTCCTCACTCACTGGTTCATTCTGTGACTTTGCACACTGCTAAGGCTGAGACTGCCATGTAAAATTATTTATTAAATGGTGGAAATATATCTGGGAAAGTCTTGAAGGTGCTTGCTTTCAGAAGTCAGAAGGGTGATGAAATTTTCTTCTTCCTTGCAGGAAAAGGCCCCTAGAGGGCTTAAATATATATGGAATAAGTACATGGTGTGGGGTGGGGTCAGATCCTTGTCCCTGGCCACAGCCTTGGATGGGACAGGAATTTAGCTCTTACAGATAATATCTAGCAGCAAAAAAATCAGTAGGGGGTCTTGTGCTTTTCTAAACAGTTTAATTTTCCAGACACTTCAAACCTCTGCTGAAATCCTCTGGAGACTGAGTTTTGCAGGCAGGGCTTCAGCTCTTCTTTTCTCCTGGGAACAGTTTCATCTTGTAAAAATGGGTTGCTTCAAGGTTTTTTTTGCTTCTTCCAGATGGGTTAATACTAAAAATTTTGGGGTTTTTTGTATCACTATTGAGTTCCTAAGTCAGTTACCTATGGCTGAGACTTTAAACATGTTAGCTTTAAACTTTTCCATTAACTGTGCCTTGTAGTTTTTCAAATCTCAGCCATTCACTGTGCTAAATAATATTGCCTATATCCAAACCACCCAAATTCCTGTGCTCTGGATGGGCCCTGCCCTGCAGGCATCAGGAGAGCTGCACAATCCCTACAAATGTTCCTTTAGGAGTTTTCTGGACACTGTGCCCAAGCTGCACGATCAGATTGATGCATGGAAAGGAAACAAGTGACTCCACTGATCCTGCCCCAGACCTTTTCCTGATTTTCCCAGTCTTACCCAGGCCGGTGTGAGTGCCCTGGCACACATGGAAATAAACCCAGCTGCCCTCTGGAGACTCCAGGTTCCAGCATCAGGAGCTGGCAGGGACTGTCCCAAGTGTGCTTTAGCTTCCATCCCACAGAATGAAGGGTCAGGAGTTTTAATGAAATGTAAAGAAATGGGGCAAACCATCTCAGCAAGGTCAGCGAAGTAAAAACCCAATGTATTTGTGGAAGAACAACAACTCCTGTGCCTACTGGGGGGATTTGCTGAAAGCAGTCCTCTTGCCAGCCATGCTGAGTTTATATCATAATAGCAAGAAAAGGCTTGTGCCCCTCCCCTCTGGTGAAAAGTGCTTTAACTTGACTCGAGGCTTTAACCCTCTTTTTTGGTTTTTTTTTTCTTTAGAAAATTTCTGAGCCCGTATGGCAGTTGCTTTTTCTGGTCTCAGCTATTAAAAATGTATCATTTTTATTGGTTGCATGGCAACATATAATCCCTTTGTTCTGTTTTGTTTAAACAGATGCTGAGAACTCTGCCTGTCATAATAAGTAAAAGCACTGCCCTCGGGCTTCCTTTAAAACTGAAAAAGAGGGGAGCATACGGGGCTTGAATTAATGTTCCTTCCAAAAGTAAGACTTTGGGTTGTAGCAAGCAACAGACCTAAAATCCACTTAAATATTTATGCTTCAAACGTGCTCTGGTGCCATAACCTGATTGACCTTGGTAGGTTTAACTCATAGAGACCAGGATGGGGTTTCCAAGTCAAAGGCCATGGCTCCTCTGACCAGAACAGAGGAAATGTTCTGCAGAGAAGCAGTAAATTGAGACTGAAAACCTGTTGGAAAGCTGAGGCATTTTTTCATTGACTTTCATAGGCTCACTGATGTTTAAACTCACTGAGGTTTAGTGAGCCCGTTGGAGAGCAAAAATCTGTAAGTGGCATGATGAGGCCACAGTCCTGATTTGATTTCTCCTGGATTGATAAGGTTTATGGATGCCTGGGAAGGTTCTCCTGAATTCCTTCAGCTGCAGTTGAATAAGCAGGAGGTTGTAGGAGTTTCACAGCATGAGTGCTTCAGTGGCCAATATTACCTGTTATTAAAGGATGAGGGTGTCATTGTATCAGAGCTCCTCCTGACAAATGGGAGGGGAATGCAGCCCTCAAGACAAAAGTAAGAGCCTTGCAGTGTATCTGTCACAGCAGAGCTGTTATAAACACTTAAGAAGATTATTTTGCCACTTTCAAACATTACCAGAAGCAATAAACCCCAGCACTAGCTTTTTTTTTTAAATAAAATGAACACTGGTGCAGCCAGGGGTCTGGGTTTTCTAAAGAAGGTAAATGAACCTGTAGGAACTTATTTAGACTTTATTGCTGCCCTATATGATGCGCAGACTTGGAAACCTATGAAGTGACTGTAACGTGTGTGTGTTAGTCACAGACCCAAATTAGACTAACCACTCTCCCAAGGGTTATTTTTAGGAGGACTGAGTTGCTGGGATGTTAGCACGTCTTCAATAAAAATTCCCCCTAGCAACATCTACGGGGCCACAGGATGTCATTGCTGGGTTTGAGCTGGACCCTCAAACAGGGAGACTCTTTTCTAGTTTACTTAGATCACAACCTTGTCAAGAAGTTTTGGCAGATGAGAAAAACCTCACCTCCTCTGGGTTTACTCTCACATCTGGGGGATTTCTAGGGCAAATGGAAGAAATGAAGGTTGGTTCAGGCCAGTGACTCCCTGGCAGGCATGGCACAACATGAGTGGGTTTTTTTAGACTATCTAGTAAATAGCTCTTTAGGGAGGAGCAAGGTGCTCTGAGCAGCCTCTGCTGCTGAGGGACACGAAGGAAGAAGATGAGGATGGCTCTCAGTGTATTTTTGAAGCTGCACAGAGATCTGTGAACTCAGGCTTATTGGACAGATATCTGTACACTCTCTCGGGCTTAAATCTTGGTCCTTTTCAAGGAGATGAAAGTGTGGATGAATGAGACAAGGGCTACAAAAATGTAATATTTGTTTTTCAAATGCAACTTTTACCAGGCAGCTGTTTGGTCGATGTCCCTGCAGTTCTAATACTGCTTAACACTGGATCTAATCTTAAACTTGCCTTTTTGCTTCTGTGTACTTCATCTATCATTGAGAAATGATGAAACCACTTCCATTTTCTTGTGAATAATAAAAAATCCTGCTGTGACTACTTGGTAACACTGTCTGGATCGTGCCTGAGGAATGATGCTTTTCTCCTGTAACAGCTCCTACCTGGGTGTTTTACTGGTACTCAGGTTTCATTCTGTCAGACCTTGAGTTGCTCTGCAATTAGCTGCCTTTTGATTATCTATTCTGTTGTCTAGAGCTGCTGGTTAAGCTGCGTTTTGAAATGAGAATCTGAGTAGCAAATGTCACAGTGCCTGTCCCAGCTGGTGTCAATGCTGTGTGCAGAGAGGGAAAAGGCTCTGCCTCGTGGTATTGCCCTTTTTGCTGGGGGAAGGTAACACAGCCCAGGAGTGGATCTTGCATCCAGGAGTACAAAGCTGGAATGATTTTATTAACATCCCACCAGTAATTCTGAGTTTGCATGGGCATGGGTGAGATCATTGCCTAAAGTGCTTTGAAGAGGAAAATCTGCTGTTCCCCTTGTGGTGGGAGCAGAGAAGAGCACAGAAGTGTGGTTTCTTTGTGCTCTGCTTTCAGGCGTCCTCAGTTGTTGTAAGTGGAAGTTCTGCTGGAGGGAAGCTTTATCCAGTTCCTCTGAGTGTAACTTTTAAAGAACACATTTGATTGTCCATTCAGTTCAAAAAAATGCAACAGTTTATCATAAGGAGATGGTTCATACATTGTCTTGACTCTTTGTATGCCCCCATGTTATTACATTATCTAATTTACCAGGTTTTATTTTCTCTCTCTGTGCTGTGGCACTTCTAATAAGCTGCTTTCCAATTCCTTTGTTACATAAGTCATATCTCTGAGGCTTCCCTAAACCCAGACTCGTTCAAACACCACCTGCACCTCCATTCCTCTGCCTATCAGCAGGGATTTGGGGGTCTCGCTCTCAAACCAAGTCCATCCCTAGCACCTACCTAATGCTCTGGAAGAAATGATAAAGGAACCCCCATGTGACAGTCATGACACAGACATCAGGTAAATACAAAAAGAGCTGATTTATTCTGATGTGAAGGCATTGTTAATTAAGTCATACATGGTAATGAACACTAAGCAAAGAATGCTACCTGACATCAGCAATTATTTTATTGATGCCTCCGCATCTCAATCAAATGCAGCTCCTGACAGGTAGTAGTTAGCAGTGATGGAAAAATGGTAGCTTTGAGAGGAGGGGAAGTGGGGGTCTCCAGTGAATGATGGATTAATTCCACTAGAATCAGATTTTCTGGATATGATTTTAGTTGCAAAACTGAGTTAACTCCACCTGGGTAGCTGCACGAGTTTATTGCAGAGGATGAGTTCTGAGCTGATGCAATCCCAGGTATTGATCAAACCCTCAGTGGGTTTCCTGCTCTATAATCATCACAGCAGCAGCTGCTCAGGCCACCAGGTTCTTCAGAACCCTTCAGCAGGAAAAGTGCTTATTTCAAAAACCAGTCTTTGATGAGCAGACAGGAAAAGCTCAAATCCTCTCTTCATGCATTTATCCATCTTCAGTGTGAAAGGATTCCCAAAAACCTCACTGGTAACTCGAGAAAGGAGCTGAGAAAGGCTAATAACTTTCTGCTCTGGTCCCAGCTATTGACTGCTCACTCTTTCTGGAAGTTCTCACAGCACTAGTCCATAAAGCCTTTGTTAGAGGGATGAGTAGAGAGGGAGGATGTTTTTGAGGTATCCCATGACATTGAGAACAGAAGGATGTTCCCTCGTGTGTTAGTCTGGTGCTTCCTCATGTGTCTGTGCTTATTTTTGAAGGCAGCAAGAGACAACCCTTGCCAAATTAGGCATCTGGATGTACCAGAAATATATAAGTATTTGCTGAGTTAGAGAGGAAATAAATTCTATTTACATTATGTGAAAACTCTTTTGGTTTCATAACCAAATATCTCTGGTGGAGAATCAACAGAAGGCCGAGAGCAAGGAGGTGTTGATTTACACTTCTTTAAGTATGTCTAGAAAGTCTTCCCTGTGCAATGTAAACTTTCAAAGAAACCTTTTCCCAGCAATTACCAAAATCTCTAAGGCTGCTGTTGTGCTGGTAACTGCTAACACTCACTCATTCATGTCACAGTATTGAGCTAATTTGCTTCATGTACAGCAATGTGTTTACTGGAAACGTTTTCATTTTCTGTGCTACTTTTGACCATTTGATACTTTGGTCTTTGGAGGAAGAGTATCACTTTTCAGTTCAATTTTATTCTATCTAAATTTTTCCTTCCATTGTCTCTTTTTTTTTTTTTTAACACAGATAAAAGGAGAAATCCATGTTTTTTCTCTATATATTTTTGGCATTTTCTGTATGCTGACTTGCGTTAAAACGAAGAACTTTGCCTTTCATGCATTTGTTACATGTGTGGTTTATACCTGCTTCTGCTTCCCCATAAGCCAGCTTGGTTTTCAGTAGTTATAGCTTTCTTTGACTCAGACTGTGGTTTCTCTGGACATCCAGAAAAATGTTCTTAAGCTGTTCCCAATTATTGTAACATTTTTCTTATAAAATTCTTTCTCCCAACTGGTTTGGCTCTTTTGTTCCCTTTTTTTCCTTTCCTAGCTTCATGAAATTGGTCCTTTTAAAGCAGCAAGCCTGTATATTAGTATTCTTGGCAAAGGAAAAAGTTTTTTGTTTGCACTTGAAAAATGCAATCAAGTAATGATCACTTCTTCTTTGGATAATACCATTTTGTGATCAATTTACTTCTTATCACACAGATGAGCTCTAATACAGAATTATCTGTGTTGGATGCATCTTTTCTGAGTTAAGACTTTTGTCATCCATAGATTCTCAGCAATAGCAAGGGCAATTTAACTCTGGCAGCATGAGTTCTCTCTGCATAAATCACAAATTGGGGCCTTATATTTTTTTTTCTTTTTTCCTTTATATATATTCTCCTATTGATTTGTGCTGTGATTTGCTCTCCTTTTTGGGGAGAGCATCTTTTCAGTAATTACTTGAAAAGGGGCTGACCTGACATGTTTTTACAATAAGAACATTTTTATTTTTAGCCCTGTGGTCAAAACATAGACTTTATTACATTTGCATGACACTGTGCTAAACCTAACCCCTGGCCATTGTAGTCCTTGCACCTTTCCCAAAACACACCCCACTCCCTCCAGCACTCTCCAAACCAGCTATTGTTGGTCTCCTGGCTCCTGATACTTCCCAGAAATCAGATAAAACTGCCCTGCAAATGGCATCTCTTCTCCTTTATGCGGGGAGTTGGCCATCCCTGATGAATTCCTGTGCTGATCCTGGAACAATGAGATCCTTGTTCTTTAGATACTTGGAGATTTTTAATTAAGTTGCTCTGAGAATGGAGAAATCTAACTCTGGCCAGGCTGTGTGTTTTGTTTGGTGGAACAGTATTCCTGCCTATCTGGAAGAAACTTTACCCATATTTGTGAGCACCTCTGGCCAAACCTTTGTGATTAGGAGCAGGCTGGATCCTTCAGGATTTCTGCCTGGATCAGGACGCCTCACTAATCTGTGTTTATTCTCAAACACCTTCCCCCATCCCCTCAATAATTAGTTTTCTCTGCTCTTTAAAACATATTTCTTGGCAGTTATTAACATCGACATACCCAGTACCACGAAGATTTGCATCCGAAAAGAGTAACTTGGGGTCGGATCCTAGTGTAGAATTATTGCTTTGGTTATCATTTAGTGCATGTGTTAAAGTCATTCTTGCAGTCACCCAGGAGGCACACAGTGCACTTCATGCATATGCCTGCCTTGGAAAATACAGAACCCACACCAGAATTAAAATGCTTATTAAAATAAGGGTAGTTTGCATTAAATTTCTTAAGGGATTTATGAGAAGCTGTAACAAACTGTCTGAAGAATATGGATTGGGCTGTGAAAGAAGGAAGACCTAAAATTGACACGAAGGCTTTTATTCTTAGAAATAGTCTTATGTAATGGAGACCTGTGTATTAGCATGTTTTTTTCTTTCCTCAGGAAATAATTAGGCACTCCCTTCTGATCATTTTATGGAATCAATACTCTTTCAGCAGCGTTAGCATTATTTGTCTTTGGGAAGTGCACTGTTATGGATGGTAATAATTTTTAAATAGCTGACATTAACTCTTTTCCCTTGGCAGAGAATGGCACGAATGAAGGGTGTTAGTGTCTTAGCACAGGCTGCCTCAGCTGGGTGTGAGAGGGACAGAGGTGCAGGTCCCTGCTCAGTCTGGCTTTGATTTTGATTCAGGCAGGCACTTGTTCTGCTTCTTCCTCGGGATGAGCAGGAGGGGTCAACCCTCAGCATCTCAAAAGAGTAATTTTTAACCTGTACAGCCTGAGCTTGGGGTCTGAAATGTCCTGGGAACATTGGGTGGGATCTGAACAAAACTGGGCATGAATGTGGAGTGGAATAAACTGCTGGGAGCAAGGGGGATGAACACAAGTACCTGGGGGATTGCAGCAGAGGAAACAGTGAGCTGGCTGTCTGGAAACACGGGCAGGGATGAACAAACAGAACAGTTCTTCCCTTGTCTCGTGTCTGTTTCCTCCAAATTACACAGGCAGATACACAAGGGACAAACGAGTTTCTTCCCACAGCTGTTTGCTTTGCCAGCTTTGCCCAGGATGGGAACAAATCAGGGCTGGAGAA
Organism: Monarcha castaneiventris obscurior; assembly: GCA_026261815.1. Classification (NCBI taxonomy): domain Eukaryota; kingdom Metazoa; phylum Chordata; class Aves; order Passeriformes; family Monarchidae; genus Monarcha; species Monarcha castaneiventris. The sequence goes on along the minus strand of JAMPIT010000856.1, from coordinate 12,844,292 downwards.
AGATGGGAAGGCTGTGGTGCGTTTGGGGGGATTTGTCTGAACCCCACTGGCTGCTTCTGCAATGGCTCAGGAGCAAAATCTGCTGCTGGCAGAGGGGAGAGCTGACAGCAGGAGGGTGGGAGGAACCCAGGGAAGGGGCAGGATGTGGGTGCCAATGTCTGATGTGGTCTGGTGAAGAGTTCTCCCACAGTTAAACCTTGTCTTTTCCTTGTGGTGGTGAGCCAGAGCACTTTCAGTCAGCACTTTATCAACCTCCCAGATACCCAGATATCCACTTCTAGGTGCAGAAGCCACCATGGCAGCAGCTTCTGCCTTCCTCTGGTGCACCTGCATGCCGTGAGATAAGGCAAGGGCTTTGTTGCCATATCTACTGTCCTCTCCCTTTCGTGGGGTTTCATTCTCTTCAAAGCTTCTTGAAAGGGACTGCTAGAACTGTAACACAGATAACACTGATAATTATCTCTGTGTTTTGTAATATGTGTAAATGAAGCTTAAGTACCAGCCAGTTGTTGGAATCTAATTATAGGAATCCACTTGAGATGCAAGTTTCTTTGAATTTAAAGTTGGAAGTGTAATAAAAAAATAATCACTGACAAAGAATGGTTTCTGCTGAGAAGAAAGTCTGAGTGCTTCCCTCTCTGCCATGTCTCCCATGCCTAGCATAAAGCCAATATGTCACTGGGATCTCAGATATTTTACTAAACTCTTTGGAAGATCAAAAAAGGTACTGGAAATACTGTGTTGTTCTGATTCCCTCCTCTTCACAGAGACTGCTTTAGGAGTCTGCTGAGTGTAGAAGGTCTTTAACTCACACGGTGTTAGAGCTCCCATTAATCATGAAAGCTTTTTTGTGAAGCTCTCTATTGTATGTGGAACATGCAGATCTTCTCCTCAGAGCATTAACTCTGTGTCGTGCTGCTGAGAACACTCTTGGGGAGCCTGATGGGCCCCTGCTTCCCTGTGCCAGGGCAGGGATTTGGGGAGGTGGGGTGAGAAGTAGTGAATTCCTCTCACTTTCATGTTTATGGGAGCTGAGCTGGGCAAAGCAGATTGTGGCTGTTTTCTGTTCTCATTACGTGACGTAAACCACACTTTTTGTGTGCATGTAACTGTGGGGAACAGCAGGGATTTTTAGAGCTTGGCTTTAAACAAGAAGGAAATAGCAAGATATGGAAAGGTATTTAAGTGCAGTAATATGGAGACAAGCCCAAGAAGGGAGAAATTATGCCAGGAATACAACATTGGGCATGTTTAAGAGCTGGTGTGAGGGGGAGGGAAGCTGAGCTTCGTGATGCTCTGTAAGCTGCTCACCTGGAGCTGTACTGGAGATGTAACAGGGAAACTGAGGTGGTTTTACACCAGCCTAAGGAAGAGCAGGATGGAAGGCTCTATGTGCACAAGGGATGCATAAACTAGTGATACTGTTCAAGAAAAGGTTCTGCCTCTGTTTTGCTGGGCTGTGCTGTCAGCCTGGCACTGGCTGCACGCCTCAGAGCCCCTGTGTGTGCTCAGCCACCTCAGCAGCAATGCCACGTGGGGATTTCTGCATCCATGGAAGCTGCAGTGCTGAGCATGGCTGCCTCTGTCTCCCAGTGACCCGTTTCTCTCAGGATATATTGCTCTGCCAGTTCCCCAGACTGTGCACGGTGGAGTTGCTCTGTGTGGCTTTTCCACACAGTGTGGACCAAGCCTGGGCTTTCTGGGCATGCATTTGTTCCCTACCAGTGCACTTAAACATTCCCTCAGGCTGAGCACAAATACGACATTCTCACCTGCCAGAAGTAAAGTCTCTGCTGGGGGATGTGATTTCCCTAATCCCCTCAAATTGCAATAAAATGAAATATTAGCAGTTGCTACGATCTCGGGAACCCTTTCTCAGTCAGAATAGTCAGAGTCCACTGCAAGAAACAATTCCTCTGCTGGCTGCCACTGGATGCATTGCAGTGCTGCAAGGTGCCCTGCCCACAGCAACAATTCCCCCCAGACAGGAGATTCATGCATATTTGATGACCTGCACAATGGAAGTGATACTGCAGTTAGCGTGTTTAGATAGCAGGTTTTTGATTATCAGTGAAACCTAAATGGCATCCAAGCTAGCTCTGTAATTCCTCTGAGGCCCCTGAACAGAGCTGGATGCTAAGATGTGGCATGACGTGCAGGGAAGATCTGTGGTGCTCATCAAGAAATTTATCAAATAGTCATTTATTATTATGACTCAATATTATGAATACACTGGCACATAATCTTTCCATTTGCAAGACAGTACAAATTTACCTCCCTGCTGAAAAAAACCCCCTTCCAACTCAGAAAGTGTGTTGGCAGAAAGAGAGAAAAAGGCTGTTCAAGGAATTAATGGCTTAATGATGATTGTTTATTATCTGCCTTACAGTAGTGTTTAAATTGAGGCTGGATCTTTTATGTGTTCAGCGTTACACAAAGGCTGATTGCACAAGTGGCTTCCCCAAAGAGCTAAATGGAGAACAGATAAAAGACAGAAGAAAAATGGCTTTTCCTGGATCTGAGGAGTAGAGAAAGGAGCTGCCTTGCCTGGGGTTATGTAGCTAGTCTATGGCAGAGCTTGGATGTGAACCCAGATATATCAGTACAACTCTTTTCACACAAATTGATGTGGCAGCTTGATTTTTATCTAGTATTGCATTAACTACTTAGTGTCACCCTGCTGAAAGTGTCCGTGCTTCTCTGCCTAAAAAAGTAAAGGTTTTGTCTGCGTGTACAGCGGTATAAAAAGCTAATATTCATGTCTGAAAACATCCTCAACCCCTTATTCTTGCACATGCACATTTGCTAAGAGAATGCAAGCAAGGGCGAGCCTGGTTAGCAATGCTTGTTAGATGCAAAATTCCCCCTTGTCTTGAGCTCTGGCCTGGAATTCAGACTCCTGCCAGGTAGGCTTTGCTCTGGTGATGTGCTGCAGGGCAGAGTGGTTTTTTGGTTTATTGTTTGGCCTTTTTCATTGCATCTTTCAGCCTCACAGTGCTTATCAGCGCCATGACCATCTCCCACTGTCAAACTAGGTCATCAACACCCTTCAGTCTTGACCTCAGCTGAGCTGCAAGAGCCTGAATATCTCCTGTCTTGCTTGGTTCCTTGGAAAACCACTTAACAGGGAGCTCGAAGGGCATGGCAACACCCTCCCGTGATGAAGTGTGCCCCAAGCAAGCCCTGAGCTTGCTGCTGAAAGCTGCAGTGATAATGTAGGGTCCTGCTGGGGCACATCTTGATGCAGGCAGCAGTGGGGATGTGGGAGAAAGCTGAGGGAGGGTTTGGCTACAGCGTGGCCCCGAGGCAGCTCCTGGCAGCTTTGGCACTTTCCTGGCTGTGAGTGAGGAGCTGAGGCACTCGCACAAGGCTGGGTTTTGCCCCAGAGTTTCCAGAACCTGGAAAAGAGGTTTCCGTTCCAGGACCTTTCCCCCGTCACTGGCTCCCCAAAGCCCCTGCTGCAACCCTCTGCCAAAGTGCAGAAAGTGAAGTGTTTTTCGGTTTTGTGTTGTTCCATTCACAGCATCTGAGGCTTTCAGTTGGGTTGGGCAGTAAGAGGGAATGAAGAGATCCTTTCATTAAGTGTTTCCTGGTGTTTGCTGCCACTTTGGCTCTGCACAGTTGGCACAGCAGTAATATCTGCTCCATGGTGTTCTCAATCTCCCTTGCTGAAACAGGCATTTCGCTGACACTCCAGGGCTTGTGTTTTTGTTTTTTTTTTAAAAAGAACTGGCTCATTTCCCAAGGCAGAAGTTGCTTTTAAGAAGGAGCTTCCTGCCGTGTACAGTATTTATTTTTTAATTAGTTGAGCTAATGTGCAATTAATGTTTATAATGCAAACCTGGCTGGGGCCATCTATTCACTTAATCAGGACGCTTTTAATAGTTTAATTTTCTTCAGGATTTTTTCTTTGAGAACAAAATACTGTGGCTGCAGAGCAGCATTTTTCTGAACCTTGCTGTATGCTTGGCTATCCCTACAGCATCTTTTCCTCCAGAGGCCAGCCTTGATGAACTTTTTGTTCTTTGCTGTCTAACAGGTTTGTAGCTCTTTCCCAGAACAAAATGAACCAGCAACAAAACATCTCGCTCTGACTGGAAGATTTTTAGTCAGTTTGATGCTCATTTTTATTTCCAGTCTAGAAGCAAAATCCTGTTGTGGATTTGTAAACCTTGCTTCAGATTATAACTGGTTTGAAATAGGATTTCCTCTGGTAAATATATTTGCACAGATACCTAAAGGGTTTTTCTGTGTTTTTAGTCATGTGTATTGCCCAGTGTCACCTCAGTATTTTGCAATGTGTTGATGCAACAACCTTAGGCTGGGGACAATTGCACAAGCTGAGACAAAAACACATGGAACCGTTTCATCCTAGATACTACTCAAGTGCAGGCATTTAGAAATGCAAGTGTCACATTCACTTGGTGTGAAAGATGATCAGGGGCTGGAAAAATAGCAAGGAATTTGGAATTCTCCATCCCTCGTGTGCATGTGCTGATGGTTGTACAAGCTTCTAGAGCTTTCTCAATGTACTGTGGTCATGTCCCCTCTGTCTTGCTCTTACTGGTGCAAACACTGAGAAAAATGAGGGACTAGGAAAACTTGCTGTAGTTGTGGGGTCTGGGTGCACGTAACAGCAACTGAAGCATCAAGGAGCCTCCACCTGAGATTTTGGAGCTCTGGAGCATCACTGCTGCTTCACCTCTGTATGAAGGAGATTGTGGTACTGCCATGAAGTGAGGGCAGGTTTATAAAATAGGGATTTGATTGTACAGCAATGAATCATGCTCATACTGTCAAGTTTCTGGGCTGTTAATTACAGTGAAGAGTTTAATGGTAGGAACTAAAGTAAAATCCAGTATGATGTTGATCAGTGTGGAAGTAATTATATCCTTTTGATTTGGTCTGTGGTGAAAAAAGGGCTCGGTAAAGACTGTGATTCTTCTTCCTTCTGAAATAAGAAGGTTTCAAAATAATTAAAACCATCATCATCAATGCCATAATGGAGGAGTATCAAGAAAGAGACAAAGACCACTGTATAGGTCAATTTGTAGGGCATTGAAATCAATACCCAATTATCAGACAGTGCTTTAAAAACACCAGTAAAAAAATTCAGAAGCAGTGACCTTAATGTGAAGTTAATTTACTCTTATTAATTTGAGTAACATTTCTTCTGAATGCACACACACTGAAACTGAGATGAGGGCATTCATTTCAGGCAGGGTTATGGGCTTTTGGAGGATGCAGGCAAGGAGAAACCATTTATGTTATGTTGCAAGGCATGACAGCCCTTGATGCAGAGTTTCTAGGTGCTGTTCAGGGATACACTGGACTTGTGCCTTGCAGAGATATTGCAACGTGCAGCAGGGGGTTCCCCAGGATGATCCAACCAGGGACAAGTCAAATCCTATTTTGAGGAAAGAACAGAGTAGATATGCAGTGCTTCTTTCAATAAATTCCACTCCAGGTGTGCATTCTTTCACAAATGGCATCCAAAATGACTTTAAAAACTTGCTACGTTTCAGAGAGAAGTGGGAAACCAAGCAGGGTTGGATATATCCAAGTGAAGGCTGTAGAGCATCAGATGGGCATTGCCACAGCAGTGGTGCCTGTAGGGGGTGAAGGAGGGCAGTGGTGAGGAGCCAGCAGGGTCTGTGACAGCACCAGCAAGCTCGGGGCAGCACGGTTCCGTGGTGGGTAAAACCTCTGCCTGTTCCCTTCCCACAGTACCTGTGGGATTGATGCAGAGAAAGGGAGAGGGTGAAAATGCAGCAGTGGTGGGAGAGACCCTGCCGTCTGTGGCAGCTGCTCTGGTCACCTGGAATGCTGTGATGGGTTTGTACAGCTCCTGCTCTGGGGGCATTCAGGGATATCCCTGCCCAGAAGGCTTCCTGTAGCTACTCCAAGGATGTGTTGTGCCTCTTAGAGGTGGAAGATGTGACCGTAACTGCTCCTGTTTCCCAACATTTCTAGGAATCTGTAAATCACTGTTTCATTCCTCCCAGCAGGAGTATCTGGGATTCTTCATGGGCTTTGATGTATCAAATGAGTGGAGTAAAGTGAAGCTCTAACGTGTGTTATGTGGGAGATGCTGAGAGACAAAGGGAGGAAGGAATTCTAGTAATACAAAATAGGAAAATAGAATCTGTTCCATGTGCCAAAGCAACAAGGAAAGAGTACAAACACTCCTGCCTACAGGCACGGAGCAGAGGCTGCTGTGAGATCCACTGTGAGTTGTGTGCCACATCTGTGTCACAGCCACTCAGCTTGTGGCTTGTGCTCCCAGCACAAATGAACATTTCATTTCTTTCTTGGGTTTCTTCTAGTGCTGGTTCCTGAATTTCCAGGGAACAACTGTAGCAGGGGAAATACAATGATTGCTCCCATATTATCACTGCTTTAAGATTATCCCCAGATGTCTGTCAGCTTTAAGGGGTATATCTGAAATCAGTGTGGGTGAAGAGCTGGGTACAAAGCAGGGCCAGATCCTGAGCTGCTGTGGGGTGGAACAGTTGCCCTCAGATCAGAAACTTTCAGTTTCCTTACATTGGGTTGTGGCAGGGGTAGATATTTTGTATTGGTCAAATTTGGACGCTACGCAAATTTTTTAGGGTTTTTTTAAAAATTAATTAGCTTATGACTAAACACTTTCATTTTTTTGCACACTAGTTCCAAAATTCCTTTTGGTGCTCAAATGAGTAATTTTTTTTGCAGGCTTCCTATGGTGTTTAATTAAAAAGGCAAGGTTTGGAGCTTGAACTTGCTGATTAAATTAAGTGTTGCTGTTTTAAACAGGTGTCATAATCAGAAAAAACCCCAAAAATCATTAACCACTGAAACAAAGCTTATGTAAAAATTCTTGGATTAAACAACGATGACTAGGGTCCTGTCTAATTTTAATGCCAGGAACATCTTTTCAAAGCAATCATGCTTTGCCAAGACATTACCAAGGAGGAAGGATTAGTACTACAAAATATTATACCTTGTTTAGATTTCCATAGAGGAAAAACTCTTGCCTGCTGTAAGAGCTGCTCACCTTTTATTGGTAACAATGGCACTAAATCACAGCTGCCAGGCTGAGAAGAAATTCCCAGCTCTGACCTCTTGTTTCGACTCCTTCCAAATCATGACCCCAAATCTGCTGGGGACAGGGACAAGATTAGAAGGACACTGCAGCTCTTTTCCCAGTGAAGAGTGCTGGTTGTAACCCAGTTTTGGAGTAAAAACATTCAGACTAAACCCTGGCAGTGCTACTTACTCGAGGCAGAGCTCTTTAACTTGCTTGCATCCCGTGTGGAGGGCTGGAACTGTGGCACTGATGGGGTTGTTACCCTTTACCTGGTAGCAAGCTGTGGAAATACAAACCAGCAAGGAGCCTTGTGAGCTTTTCACTGCCATCCCATTAAAGTCCAAGCAATTCCACTGTTTGCAGCTCAGTTCAGGAGCAAGTCCCCTGTGCTGAGCACTCACAACTTCGACTGGCAGCGCTGCTGAGGTGTGGCAGATCAGTAATTCTGTGACATGCAAGCAAATCAATGGAACCCTTGCAACATCTAATTAATTTGGAGTTGTTGCGAAGAATCTACAAGTGATCATTATTGGTAATGAAGGTATTGATCCAAAGTGTACAAACTAGGCAAAAAAAAAAAGTGAGATGTGAAGGCTCCACGTCAGATCCTCCCATAGCCACCACCAGCACTTTAATGACCTCACTGGGGCTTTGTTGAGTAACATCAGCTGAGAACGTGGCGCATAAAATTTAATGTTCCTTGAACTGTTTTAGGATTCAGTAATAATGTAGCTTATGTACACACCTACGCTGAAATTTTCAAAGCTACCCAGGGGAGCTAAATGCTAATTGTAATGGAAATGGGCACTCAAGGCCCTTAAATGGCCTTCCAGATCTCAGTATGGAGTCATTCCTTGTACAGAGCCTTTGCTCAGCTCCTCACTGCTTTTTATGTGTCTGTGGGCTTTGCTTTCAACCAGAAATCAGCACCTTTTTCCTTCTTTTTAAAGAGTCTGAATTGTAATCCTCATGATACAAATTTTGGATGCTTTGCTGGCAAACCTGTAGATTGCTATCAAAGCGCAGTGTAATATAAATTTTCCAGTTTTCAGTTTTATCATGACTTTGTAATTTAAAAGATAATTCAGGAGAGACGCTTTGGAGAAACATCTCATTGCTGTTTGTGGTTCCACTGCTGTTTCTTTCTAACTGTTCAGAATACAACCACCATATGAGAAAGAGAATAATGTTATAATTTAGTTGTTGCCATGAATTAATCTATAGCACAATTCCATTAAAACAAATGCAATTATATCAGGATTAGTTTTGGCCCACTGTAACATTTTTAGACAGTGGGAAAAAAACCATTATGCTTATCATGAGGTAAAACAAGTCTGACACTGCGTTCTCTGCATTCGTGCTTCATCCTTTATTAATGTTAGAGGGTAATGATGGACTGGATTACTTTTCCAGCAGCTAAAATATTATGCTGTTTTAAGTGATTTTATTCAGTCCTCCAGGGACATTTGCTGCTGCCTGCATCAAAACTGGATGAGATGTGCATATGTAGGTGTGTGCTTGCATATGTGTAAACACACCTATGTAGCTGTGTGTGAACACACAAAAGCCAAGGAAAGCTCTGCATGAGGAGGGTTTTTAAATTACTTTGAAGGGAGGTATAAACCTTGGTGGTTTTCAACCTGCTTCTATTTATTAAATAAGTCTTACAATTAACAGCAAAATAATATCTAAACAAGTTAAATCTTACTATTCATCAAGAAAGATGAATTCCTAATGTTTAGGCACTTAGCAGTGCTGCTACTTTTTTGGATCTTGAGAGAATTTTTATTAAAATGCAAATAGTGTAGCTTCAACACTGTTCCCTGATTAAATGGAAAAAGCATCACTTAGTACTCATTGAAGTCAAATGTAATCAAGATGGAATTGATTTTATATTCTGTTCATGTAAACACTGCTTATTCTAGCTCTTAGAAAATCCATAAAATAACAAAAATGCCAGGTTTATTTTTCAAATGGATACAAGGTAAAGGGAGAACTGCTTATATGCATTATGCATTTATAATGGAAATGATGCTAGCCTAAGGTAAGTGCAAGAGTGATACTCCTCCACTACTATAAACTTACATTGAAACCATGGTTATGTGATGAAATTTTCACAGCCTGAGTAGAGTTGAGACTTTTCAGCATATATACAGCTCGAATTGAGTTCTCCATCCATATGTTACTTACCTGGGCTCTTACTTCATTCACAGCTATCTTGAACTACCTTGCAGGTGTTGTGTGGTGGGGACACAAACATAAATTGCAGTTTGAGCATTGCCTGTTGGCTTAGTCTTTCATTCCACACCCAGTTATTACTTGTAAATAGCAGTACAGACCCAAAAAATACCTGGCTGCAGGTACAGGTCTGGCTGAGCTGTCACAGCCCTCGATGCAGACCTTGTCAGGGTCTGGCTGTTAGGGGGCACTGGAGTTCTGCAAGGAAACAAAGCCATTTGGCAGGTGCAATTAAATTTGGAGAGTTTTAGGCTCAGTGAAACTGATGCCATGATGAATTTTGTCTTGTCTTTTATACCCCTGTTATACCTTTTTGCAACTTCTGTATTCTTGGTGCTTTTTGCCTACATTCTGGGACTTGTTTGTTAAGCTAAGAGACTAAACATTTTAGAGGCTTCGTAGTTCGGGTGCCAGGGTGCCCAGAGCCCAAGGTCCTCTCCAGAACACATTTTGTAAACTAAGCTAGAACCATCCAGGGGAAGGTTCCTTGGGAGGGGGGGCTCATTTGAGCCTCTCATTGGGGAATATTTGATAGATATGCTAATTAGTAAGACCTAGAATGTAAGACCAGATCTAGGAGAGGGGGACTTTGCAGTGGGGATGGGGGGGTGCACAGAGGTGTATTCGACCTGTTCGTGGTGCACCTAAGGATCCTTACAATAAATACCAAGGTAAAACCCTTTTTCCCCTTCTAACCATGTTCGCCTCTTGATTTTTAAGACCAGGAAAGGCATCAAAACGAGCTTGCAGTTGTGCCCGTGGAGGAGAGGAGCTGTAGGTTGGTCAGCCTGAAGGTGTGCAGATGCACAGGGACAATTGTCCCTGCAAACACAGGGCACCACGGGAGGCACAGAGGTGCTGTGTTATAAATGATGGGCTCTGGGTACCCATCAAAACCTACCCCAGGTAACAGTTGAAATGCCCTGTTGTCTGCAGCCAGCGCAGCTGATGCCTTCTCCAGCCACCCAGAAACAGAGACTAGACAAGAGAAAGGGAATAAAGATAGGTGTTTATTTGAAGGGCCTTCAAGGCAAACCCTGGGGGAGCCAGAGGCTGCTTCCAAAAATGGACCCCAAGATGGACCCCAGGTCACGAGTTCTTCACACCTTTATAGGTTTGGTTCATTTGCATACCACGGTTAATTCTCCAGTTAAAGCCCCAGTTCAATGATGTAATTCCCCTCAGCTTGCCCCCCCTTAGAGTCTTTGGGTTTACACATTTTGGGCCTAGAAGAGCCTGGCTGTCCTTGAAGGCAAAGCCTGGAGAGGCTTTGTTGTGTCTATCTTACATGAGAGAGCAGAAATTCCAGGCTCCAAGGAACTGCAGAGTTACACTCTAAGCAGTACAGAAATTGAAAAATATAAAAGTTAAAACCTAAGGCATCACAGCACGCACTGCTCAGGGAGCTGGGGTGTGCCACTGTGGGGACTTGCTGTTCCACAAGCCCCCTCCATGGTATGGGAAGAGAAATCCTTGTTGATTGCTCTGTCTGAGGAAGTGTTTGTGCTCCTCTGTGCAGTCCAAAGGAAGTCTTACAGCGTGCAGTAAAAATTAGTCACTAGGCATTTCTGTCTCTGCCTCTCCAGCTTTGGCTTTTAGGAGTCACTTTGTATTAGGAAAAATAGTAGTGTGCTTGCTAAGCAATGTGGGTGTTTTGCTTACGAAGATGTAACTGCTGAAATCTCCCGTAAGTCATAATATCTGATGAGCATGTGAATGGAAGATAAAAGCTTCTATTGACGTTGTGCTAAAGCAAATCCAGGGAAATGTTTCTGAAGTTTTGTGTTCTCTGAAGTGTTAGCTGGGGTTTGGGAAGTTTGCTGTGTCATGAGGAGTATTTCAGCTCCCATGAGGAGGAGCCATGGTGGAAGAACACAGGGGGATGGATGGTTTGTGTGTTCCCAGCTGACTGCTGCATCACCAGGGTGTGCGGGACATGTGGACACTGCATGAGGTTGTAAAATCTCCACATCTGGTGTAGGTGGGCGCTCTGAATCCCATCTTTCAAGTGAATAACCCTCCATGAGCTCAATTTGCAGGCAGAACCTGCAGCAAGCTCTACCTCCCTCCCTGCTTTCTTTCCCCCTAGATTTCACTTTTTTCCATATTGATCTAAGGACAGCAATCGAGTTTTTAGTCATTGCCTGGGGTTTTTCTAAGCTACAGTTTAGGTCATGTAAAATACAAACATTAGTATTAATGCTATGATGGCCTTTTAGTAGCTAAAATTAGATTATCCAGGAAGAAAATCATATTTTGAATTACTGTGAGTTCTTGTGGGTTTATGTATTTAGTGTTTTTCCCTAGACGACAACTCCTAATAACAACCATTATGCACATTTCACAGACATTACACTGAATGATTTAGACTTGAAGAATTTTCTTTTTTAGAAGCCAGCCTTTAAAAAGAGAGTTAAGAGTGTTGGCCCATTTTAGCATAAATGGTAAAGTGCAAATGAAAATTAATTCAGTTTGCAGAAAGTGTTTCAGGATGTGTTTAAGCAAGCGAAAATCAACAAATCAAAGGCCAGTCTTAGAAGGTGCAGAAACAGGGAGTGCCTTGGAGCACATGTCCTGATTAAATCCCTGTAGGGGAAATCATGGTGAATTTACAGACCAGAGTCATGGCATCTAGGACAGGTCTGCACATCTGTTATCAGGATGACTTTGATGGTTCTGTTGGAAATGACTATAGCAAAAGGTAAGGTAGCATATTTGGGAGTAACAAGAGGTAATAAATTCATAATATCTACTACTAACAACCTGTTTCACTCCAAATTCTGTATGCTTCCATTTAACATGGCACCCTATTTCCAAAGATATGTCTGCATTGTAAGTGTTATAAAAGAAATGTCATTATGAAAGAAGTGTCATTAGAAAGGAAGGTGGGATCTCAGCGAATCCCATTAATTTCAGTTTTTCCATGTCTCCTATTTCCTAAGGCAGCTTTTGTATCATGAACAGGTCTTCCCAAACCCCTTCCCCTCTAAGGAGGTCCTCAAGTTAATGGTGCTCAAATACTTCTGAAATGATGCCCTTTATTTTCAGGCTGGAAACCCCCATCTAAATCTTTTTTTGATTACTCAGTATTTGACTTGTGCTGTCTCCGTAGCTGAACAGGTTAAATAATATATAAATTTTTAAAATTAAAAAGAGAACCCTCCGAAAAACTAAACCATGAAAACAATCATCTCTGTTCATCTTTGAGTTTCAAACTTGAAACATTGACCTTGGGGAATGCAAAAAGCCTAGATCGTTTTTATAATTTGGGTCAGGGTTTGTTTTGTTTTAAATCTCTTCAGGCTGACAAGAACCTGTCACCACCTTATGTTTTTGGTGCTTTTTTTTGTAAACAAGTCTGTAGTACAGGCAACCTAAAATCCATGAGAATAAGAGGAGAGCCTTAGCTCTTTCACAGGCTGAACAGAGATATGATGAAATCATTCCAGAGGCAGAGAGGAAATGTGATTTTCATGCCACTTTATGATTTATACTTTTTGAGCTGTGCTACAAAGGACAGCAAAGAAAAGAAAGTGAAATATCCTCTGGTGATACCTCAGTAATGCTACAGATTACAGAGGGATGGGAGCTGAAGGAGGTGCTGATGTTCCCTCCAGCCCAGCTCTGGCAGAGTTCTGTGCTCTGGTCAGATCTGTGTGAGCTCTGTGGCACCTCTGGCCCAGGCTCCTCTTGTCCTCCCAGCCCTGCTGGTCATTTCAAGAGTCAGGAGCACGATTGTGGTGAACTGGAAGCCCCACAGCCCTTCACCTGTATTTTAGTGTTGTCTGCTGGAGCACTGTGCATTAGAGTTCAGCATGAAAAGGGTTTTAGTAAAACCCACGATTCCTTAGCAATGCTTCCTGCATGTGTTGGGCCACTGCACTTATCCTGGGGCTTGAAAAAACTTCAGGATTGAAAAAAACACAAGATTTCAGACTCCTTTGGATTGGTCCTGCGTTTCTTCTTCTTCTTCTTGCACTTGTGAATTTTTGCACTCCTCCTCTTACTAACTCAAGGCAATGAGGTATCTTTGATTTGCTGCATATTGTAAAATGTTGAATGCAGCTGTAGGATTTAGCAAGCAGAACTCTGCCATTTCTTGTAGCTGTAGGGCAAGATGATTGGAGAAATCTATTTAAAAGGTGCCACATTCCATTTTGTTGGGCTTTTAAACAAGTGTTTATTCTACAACTTCTGTGGGCTCCGTACATGTTTTGTTCAAAGGAACTTCTCCAAAATTATGGGAGTTTTACTTTCAGTATTCATTTCAGTTTAGTATGTCTAAATTCATTCAGTCTTATGGAAGTTGTGACTAGTTTAATAAGAGTTAAATGCAAGTTGAATTTGGAGCATTAAAGCTATTTCTGCAGTGATGTGTCTAAGATCAGAAGTTTGAGGAAGGGGACCATATCTTTAGTGGACCTTTGGAAGTCTCTGGTTCACAAATTTCACAGGATTGTCTATTATCTCCTGCTTTGCATAGGATATTCCTCAGATCTGGGCAAAGAGCTTTAAAATGCGAATTCTCTGATCCACTGAGATGTCAAGAAGGAATTTTTACTGTCAAGACTGAGTTCACCAGCAAAATTCAGATCTGCAGGGATAAAACCCTCTCATACATTTTCAATAATTTTGGTTTTCAGTCTTAGTATACTCAGGTATACTAAGGGTCACTGACAGACAGAATGGAGATAAAACTCTTACTCAGGTAATCTTTTCCAAGATTTTCCAACTGTATTTTTTTTTTTAGATTTAGCAAGTTTTCAATTCTTTCTGTCTTGCCTCAGGGGGCAAAATTTCCACACTCAGGTTCATCCTGACTGCTCTATGCTGGCATCCTTCCAAGCTGGTCTGTGTCTCTGCCAGAGTGTGATGCTGCAAACTGGACACAGGACTGTCCCTGAAGCTGTGAGGAGTGAATGACTTCATGTCTCACACATCCCTGCTTCAATGTCTCCTTGTGATGCTCACTGAGCTGAAGAAATTTTATTCTATCTAATCCCTTGTCCACAGCCTAAGCAACACATTAAAAACCCAAAATCATTCCCTAACGTGATTGCTCAACTTGTTTCATTGAAAAGGTATCAGATATTTTTCCCCTTCTTTCTGCTCTTGGAGGAAAAACCAATTTGAACCATCCCAGCTCGTTGTTGTTGTTGTAAGTGGAGGTCTCACGTTTGTTGTGTTGCTAGGGAATGTGTGCAGCTTTTGTTGCGTTTGAATTATAGCTGCTAGCACTTATCTCCTCCTCCAGCAAAAAGCATTTATAGCGAGTTCTTTGAAAGCAGTGCAGTCATTTGTACTTAAGACAGAATTATGGCAGCAACAAACAGTTCCAGGAAAGAATTTAGCCTGATGTTGCTTCTACACACAGGTAACTCTGCTTACATTGGTTATTCATTTTTATAAGAAGAGTTTCCTAAACTTTCTGGAAGCGTGGGACAAGAGGTTTTAGCTAGAGAACTTCCCTTTGTCAAATCTGCTTTCTGTTGAGCTGTAGTGCTTTGTGAAGGTACCTCAATAATCCACTGAGGTGAGGATCTAACGAGTAAAAGAAGGATTGGGGAAGTTTTTTTTTTTACTGCCACACTGATCTGGGATGAAAACAGGCTTGAATTTTCTGTATTGCTTCATAACAGCTAAAACACTCTTGGATCCTCTTTCCAGATGGAAAGGCATCTTTATTAAGAAAGTGGACATTTTTACTCCCCCCCCTTTCTTTTTTTTTTTTTGGTGGCAATATTTTAAAATGGATTTATTTTTGCTCCAAAGCTAAGCAGAAAACATTTGGAAAATATTTTCCACATTTTGTTGTGGTTACATTGAAAGTTCTTACAAAATGGAATTGCTGTTGTCTGGTTAACTGTAATTTGCTGGAATTCAGAAATTATACCAGACAATTGCACATCCTTGTTTCTGTTTTATGCACATCTTGTTTCATATTCTAGCAACATGTGTCTTATTCTGTAATCAAGACAAGAATGGATTGGAAGGGAGAATGTTTTTGTTCAAAGTTCCAAATGTCTGGTTATCCATTGGGTAGAGAGAAGTTGGTGCTAGAAGTTTCCCTAGTGAGGGATAGATTAAGTTCTCCTCTCTTCCTTCCTGTTAATATTTAAAGATTCTGAGGACACAGGGAATACACCCAGCTTCACCCTGAGGAAGAAGAGCTTTGTGACAAAACAGCCCATGTGAAGCTGTGTGTTAAGTGAAAGGTTTATTGTTTGGGCTTTATATTCTTTCCAGACTTTTTTTTTGATTATTATTTTGAAATGCCAATCACTGACTTGGCCTGTCAAAGTTGAAGAAATTAATGTTCTTTTCAGAGAACCATTCCAGCAAATGTTGCTTCAACTATTTAACCCATGTGGTGGAAATCAAGTGGCAATGCAGGATTCTTTTTATCCTCTCTCCAAATTATAACAAAACCAATATATCCTCTCCCACTATTTAGCCTAATAAGTTAAAGGCCTGTAAAAATAGACTGATGTCTGTGTTTTGGGGTTTGTTTTTTTGTTGGAATTTTTCTTTTTATTTTTTTCCCCAATGTCATAAAAGGCAGCAACTCTTGGTTCTTAATTTTAATTAAAAACAGTTTATTAGAGGAAAATAAATGGGAAAGAAAAGAACAATTGTGAAAATCAATATTTGGATGTGCATTCCAGAGGCATATATCTCCATTCATATTTGCCTCATTCAGCTCTAAATGGTGATGGTCACAATGTAATTTTGGAGCTGGGAACCTTAAGGGGGTGAAGATGAGTGTTCTCCATGGGTTTCTAGGATTTAAAAGGACTTAAAAAGAAAACAGAGCAAGGAAAACCCTCTGAAGTGGAGGTGGGTTGGGTATTTTGGAACAAGGAGCAGTTCTGTGGCCAGTGGAATGATTTCTTTTGTAATAGAGTAAAAATAAACTGCAGGCAGTCAATGTATCTGGTATGTATTTTCCTCCTTTACGTATATCCTTAGGGAAATGGAGTAGAAAGTTCCTCATAGAAATTAACTGATGTGCCAGAGGGGAGAACACCAGGGAGGACTTGGGCAGTATGAAATGTAATCAGGAAAATTAATCATGTCATCATCTTCCTGCTTTAATGACTCCTGATGCCACTTGCATGGCACTGAAAGGAACTGCTCCATCCCCCTGGCTCTAGAGGAAAATGATGCCCTTGAGCTTCTCTGCCTTCCAGCAGGCCCTGGGAGCATCACCCAGAGCTGCTGAAGCTTCTGCTCTTACTGCCAGGGAATTGGCTTTGGGTCTGCTGCAGCTCTGCCACCCCTCCTCAGCCCAGGCCCCTGGACCTCTGGTGACAGAGAATAGCCTGAGATTGCTGTAGGGAAATATTTCCAGAGTCACACCTCGCTGTGAAAAGCACAGTTCTTGCTCTAGCAAAACGCACTGATAAAACTTTTTGTCGTTTTATGTGTGACTCCTGCTGTAATATGAGATTGGAAAATGAAACCAGCTTGAAGCCACTGTGTAGTGCTCTGAATATGCAGGAAGTGAAATAAGCTTTCTAATTAGAGGTGTCTGTGGTTGCAGAAACTTTGGGTATCAGTGCTTCTCTTTGAAATAAACTTTTCACCATTAAGTGTGGTTTATTCTAAATATCTGTGGCTGTATTTTTCCTCTGTGCTGCTTAGAATTTACAGTAATCTGAGGAAGATCATCTGGAATTCTGCACAGCACATCCATAGTTGATCCCCATTACCTCCATAATATTTTTATATCAGTTGCAAGTCTTGCTCCAGATTTTTTCCTCACTTCCAGCACTACATGACGCTCTGGAGGAGAATGTGAACTTCCAGAGAAACTCGAGTTCTCCAGAACAGCAGTGCTGAAAAGATATTTTCATTTTCATGCTGAAGTGCTTATTTTTAGGCTCTGCTTGGTGAAAATATCTTTGGGAGTATCTTAGATCTAGAGACACTGAAATATCAGATTTCATATATTTTTAACGATCTCTGAAATCTCTGTGGGGCACTCAGCACATGCAGTGTGTTACCTACAGCCACTGCTTTTCCCAGAGCTGTTCCATGCAGCACAGTGACTGCTTGGCTGATGTTTCTATTTACTGCTCCCATTCTGTTTCATATCATACACTATTTGTACACCCCTGTATTAAACTAGAGCTGCTGTTACATGTTCTGAGCATCATTTTGATTGTGGCCCTTATTGTGGCTCTCTGCCTAAAAATACAGGAGGAGCTTTTGCAGCAAGAAGTGACTCTAGGAGAGAAAACTGCTAATTGAGGATTAAACGCTCACTTAAATGGAAGTAAATATTTGGCCAGACAAAGGAGCACAAAGCACTCCTCACCTCACCTGATTTTTCAGGTGTACAGAGGCTGCTAAAGGTGGAGGGATCAGGAAGGGGTGGATTTGAAGTCTGTGAAGCAGAGGTCTCCTCAGCTGCTTTCAGGAGCTGCAGAGCCAGAAGCCTGTGCAGGTGGGGCAGAGGGAGGAAAAAGCCCTGAATACTTTCCTTTTCTCCCCTTGGTGTGGGAGTGAATTTAAGGGAAGGGGCAGAGCCTTGCCTCCGTCTATGAACAGGATGGGGTGTACAAATACAAATTGTGGCCCTTATTGTGGCTCTCTGCCTAAAAATACAGGAGGAGCTTTTGCAGCAAGAAGTGACTCTAGGAGAGAAAACTGCTAATGTGAGGATTAAATGCTCACTTAAATGGAAGTAAATATTTGGCCAGACAAAGGAGCACAGGGGTGCACAGAAGAGGCACAAAGAGCCAGCAGAGCTCCCAGCACCACAATAAAGACAGGATCAGGGAAGGGTGAGCTGTGGCATTTGGCCCTTTGCTGCCTTCAGGGCAGCTCCTGGGGCACCTCATGGCTTATGACAGCCAGAAAAGGAGCTCAGGTTAGGTCACACATGAATCCCCAGAGCTGTGTCACCCTCTGCAGAAGGCAGCAGAGGGCTTGGCTGGGGCTGAGGTGTGAGCCTGTGGCATCACTCATCGATGAGGATGTGGGGGCTGGTTGAAGTGGACTGATATTGTCATCTTATGTCACCATCATCACACGTTCTGGCATCTCAATTACTGATCTAAAATAACGAAAGGAGTTGTCAGGTCGGGTGGGTTAGATGAATTACCCAGCTCAGTTACTCCTATCTGAAATAATCTGTATCACTTACTGAGCGTCAGCGTGTTGCTTACTTGAAAAATTGCACTTTAACACTGGTTTCTCTGAGACATAAACAGCCATTAAAGAATTCTTTGGGGTATAGGTACATACCAAAGAAAATGTCAAACCATTTCTCTAGAAAATATTTTAACACTGGAAAAAGATTTAGGAAAATAGCAGAGAAAAAAACCTACTCACGAAATGCAGAAAATAAACCTGCTCACAAAATAAGAATTTTAATGAGTGAGCATACTGATTTCTAAATTTACCTTTATTAATAAAAAATGGATGACTGTGCAGTTGCAAAAAAATGCAATGCAGATCATCCTGCACCAGGGAATCCAATAGCAGTAATACCATTATGGTTCATTTTCACACTTTATTGGGTTGGTAACTAAACCTCTCACAACAATGCTAAGCTTTGTATGGACAGGGAGGAAAACAATGTCCTCACAGGTCTGCCAAACAGATATTTAATAGTGTAAGGAGTGTTCACATAATGTCATTTGTAAGGTGAGAAACTAGGGTAAAAATAAAAAAAATAAATTGAAGAATTGAAAAAAAAGGCAGAATAAATGGAGAAATTACAGATGAATGTTTACTGTATTAGGTGTCTCATTTGCATTTATTATTTCTGTTTTAATTATGTTAATGAGAGTAGGAGCACCACTTTGGGTTGGTGCTGTACAGACCCAGCACATCCTCAGTGTTTCATACTGATATAACACCTGAAGAACTCTTCCCCTTCAGCTGCAGCATTGTTTGCCTGGACATTGGTGCTGCACAGAGATGTATGAGGCTAAACATCAGTTAGAGTTAGATGGGAACTTTTACTCATAATGGAGAAAACAAAGAAATCCATTCTTTTTTTTTTTCTAAATCCATATTTTCGAAAAAAAAAGAACCCACAGAGATATTTAAATTAAAAACTAATTCCATTTGGATTACTGTCGAACTCTTAATTAAAAAGAGTATAACATGAAAGCATTTCTTTAAAAATAAAAATGTTTCTGAAAGGAAAAATCAGTTTTTCAAAGACCTCTCCCTAAGTGAGAATTTCCCCATATTTTATACTTTCCTAACAATGATGCTGATAATAATCTGATCTGTACCAATGGGCTGACATTTATTGATAAAGAAACGTTCCCCTAGAAAAGCTGTCTGTTCTTCTGTGGTCTGGGGCATTTTTATTCTCCCCTGCTTCAGAGATAACAGAGTTCAAACTCTGCACAAGCAGTGTGTGGGGGCTGGAGGATGGATTTAATCCCCACTTCCTTTCTAATAGGATGGAAGATGGATGTATGGAAAGCAGCATGAGTTCCCTGCTGAGCCATGTGGTTTTTGTGCTGGAGCAGTGTTGGTTCAGTGACCCCTCCTTCTCTTTTCTCCTACATGGAGGTCTAATGGAATTAATAAAAACAAACAAAATTATTTTTATTTTTTCCCTGTATATTGTAATCAATGAGTCAATTGCTTGAGTTTCTCCACTGCCTCTGACAATCTGCCTGATTTGTGTATTCACATATTTGCTTCTGTGTGATGCCCCATCAGAAAAGTTCCTAGAATGATTCTCCACTGCATCCTCCTTGTTGCTGTTTGGGAAAAAAAAAAATGTTCTCATTGAGTTCAGATCTTGGTGGCTGCACTGACAGAAAACCCTGCCTGGGGATGGTGTGGGTTTATCTCAGTTACCAACAGGTACCAGCCCAACAGCTACTAATTATGGTTTTTCTGTCTCTGCTTGGGATTTGTGCTTTTGTTGGTGAGGCTCAAACATGCCCAGGTCTTAGTCTGGGATATCCAACATACAGAATAGAACTTGGCTTTGGGGAGAGAGGGAGAGGAGTTAATACAATCTAACAAAGTAGTACTTTTCTCTTTGCAATTAGAGGTTTTCTACAATAAAGTTGTCTTTGCAGTCATAGTTAGGAGAAACTCAAATTAGAACAGATGAATCCTGAATATCAATAATGTTCTGAACTCTGTGGGATGCCTAGAAAATGAAAAACAGAGTAGATTAGTATTGGTCAAAGCATGGATGAGAGAAGAGCAATAAATTCCAAGAGCAAATGTAACCAGATAAAATGATACTTAAAATGAATTAATGTCAGTTGTTGACTGAAACAGTTTAGCATAGATAAATGAAGAATAATGGAGACTTTATGTGACTTTATTGCATGAGTCTTTAAACCACTTAAATAACTGAAGTAAAAGGGGCTAGGAGTCGACAAGGCAAATTGGCATTTCATATTATTGAGTGACTCGAAGTAGAAAAGCAAAAGGTAGGTTTTCATCTCCAGAATAATGACAATTTTTTAGTCTGCTTTGGTGGCCTTCAGGAAATATGAAAACATAAAATGTCAAAAGGTAACTAATTTGACAAAGCAGAAGGAAAACTCGTGTGTCAGGGACATCTTATGTGAGGGAAATGAACAGCCATGTGTGAAATGAGGAAAGCTGATTGAAACATGATGCAGATACACAAAAGTAAGAAACCAATATCAGTAACTACCCCATCCTTGGTCCCGTTTTCAAACCTGGATGCTAAAAGATACTTGCTTGTTCTTTGTGACACAGCTGTCCTCAGTAACATTCAAAACAAGGAAAAATGGACTTGCCCAAGGACACCCAAAAACCATGCCAGAAGCAGAATTTAGGCCCCCCAAGGCTGTTGCTGGACAGCCACAGAAGCACAAAGGGGCTGTTTAAAGCACTGCTGACAAAGAGATTTGCTCACACACTGAGGCTTTGGGATGGTTTTTCTGAAAAGCAGCAATAAACAGGTGAGGGGATTGTGGACCTTGGAGATGTGTGGTGTGCTTGTGGGCATTTCACTGGGCTAATGGGGGTGGCACAATCACAACAAGGTCAGGAAAGCTCTTCTCATCCTGGGCAGGGTCTGAGGAAGGTGACTGGAGTGATGCCTGCCTGAACTTCAAGGCCACAACACAAGGACAATCAGTGTCTTGCTGTGCCCACTCTGAGAGCAGCATTATGCAGTGAAACATGAAAATATCCAATAATCCCAGTTTCTTCTCTCTGGCTGGGTGCAGTGATGATTGCATGCTAGATTGTGGGGAAAAACATATAGATTGGTGCTTCAAAATGAGCGTAACGCTTGGCTGCACTGCTTGACAACCTTCCAAAGTGCTTTACCAATACTCCTTACTCAGTCTCAACACAGGCATGAGACAAAGATGCTCAGTGTGCACATTTCACAGTGGGGTGCACACAGGCTGAAAGGGACAGCTCTGGTAACTGCCTCTGTTTTCACACTGAGGTTTGCTTTGTTGTATATTCATGACTGTTGTAATTAATGGTCTAATTGGGATATATATATATATACACATATATATATATATATATATTATATAGGTACACACGCAGCCTACCTCACATTAGCACGTGGCCAAGGATGTTTTGTGTAAATCCAGCTCATCTGGAAGTGAAGCCAAGTCCCAGGAACATTATTGGTCTGATTGGGATATATCTACATATATATTATATAGGTACACATGCAGCCCACCTCACATTAGCACGTGGCCAAGGATGTTTTGTGTAAATCCAGCTCATCTGTACGTGAAGCCAAATCCCAGGAACATTTATTGGTCTGACTGATATATATATATATATATATAAAATATATAGGTACACACGCAGCCTACCTCACATTAGCACATGGCCAAGGATGTTTTGTGTAAATCCAGCTCATCTGGAAGTGAAGCCAAGTCCCAGGAACATTCCCTGATGTGGCAGAGGAGTGGCTGCACACTTCCCCTGGGCATCTCCAGTGCAGAGGTGAAAAGCTTGTGTAGGGAAGCAAAGAACGTGTCTGGAGACAAGAGGTGGCACAGCTGGAGCTGGGGCCTGATCTTGCTTGTCAGCACCTGTAGGATGAGTCTGGAAGAGCTGTCAGCAAAATTAATTTGTGCAGCCATATGTATCCTGTCCCATAATAGCATGATGCCTCAAACCCTGGAATCCATGCTGGTTGGTGATCCACATTTCAGCTGGTGTGGGAGTGAGCTCTCCACTGCAGTTAAGTTGGTAGAAATGCTGCTTTCAGACATTTCCTGGGAAAAACCTGATTTCTCAAGCACTAATTCAGTCCAAAAAACTTTGTCAATTAGCCCCATCGTGTTATTTTTATCTCCAAAGATGAAGAGCACACACATGTGTCTGACCGCCTGACAGCTGCAGACCACTAGGGAAAATCAGAAGACAAAAAACAGAGCTGGAATTTTGTTTGTCTGAGCAGATGAGAATAATTTATATGTACAAGCTATTTATAGAAAGGCTGCAGCAAGCTAATTAATTGTTTATAGGGAGAAATTTAAAGAGCATAACCTGAGGTCTGACATTCTGTGTGATTATTATAATTAGAGATGAGCTGGATTCAAAAATCAGGATGTGAAAAGAGATACATTTCGGGAAAGTTTTGAATCTGATCCAGATCTCAACTGTGCAGCTTTTTGTTGCCGTTAGGGTAGGCCAGAACAAAATCCTGGGTTGGAATTTGGCCTTTTGTGTTTTGGTGAAGTGCAAAGCTGGATCCCAATTATGTGATGAAGGCCAGGTCCTAATTAGCATCTGGCATAAATGGGGAATAGAATTAAATAGGGTTGCTGTGCCTTTGTTGGTACATATTTATTTGGTCATTTTTGTGGGTTTATTTTGTTGGTTGGTTTTTTAAAGTAACCCAGAAGAGCTCAGTGAGTTGCACATGAGGATCTTGGAAAGCTGGCATGGATATTTATAAGGTCATTGTTGGACAAACCACCCCACCTTTGCTGGGCTGGTCCCTGAGCTGCATAACCTCCTCCAGGAGCTACAGCCTTAGGCAGCATCTTCCCTCATAAGGAATCTTCTCCATTCCCATTCAGCATCAAAACCTGCTGGTTTGGTCTAAAGCCCATCTTTGGGACAAAAAGATGTTGTTTTCCCTCATGCTTCTCACAGTCACCATTCCGTGTCTTGGGGCAGCTTCTCCAGCACACAAACGTGATTCTGTGGAAACATTCCTCCACCCCAGAGGCTCAGAAAGGGTGGTAGCTGTTTTTTTGCAATGCCAGCTGAGCTGCAGATGGGAACCACATCTCTGCAGAGCTCTGCTGCTGCTCAAGGAGCAATCCATCAGCCTTGTCTCCCTCAGTGAACTTACGAGTCTGTGGGATAGGGACCCCACACACAATATTTATTTATGCAATGCTGTGTTTATCAATGGGAGGTGAGACTTTGACCTTATTATACAAACTTTAGTATTCCCAAGACGTGTCAAGATCCGGTTTCCTCTTGCAGCTCAGCCCTTCCAAACCCTTTTGCATTTTTATTGCACTTTTCATTATGTAGCTAATTAAGCCATGCTCATATATAAACACCATTATGCAGTTTAACAGCTAATGAAAAGTTCTCTGATATATATATTTATGTATACACATCGATGTATAACGTATGCAGCATGGGAGTTTTTCCCTCAAGTAGGTCACAGTAGGTTCAAATCAAAATGACATTTTACTAATGGCATTGTAGGAAGACAGATTAATACAGTCTAACTGTGAGATTTCTTCTCCCTCTGGTAACAAAATGAGAATAAATTAAAGCACACAGTATATTTGCTCTTTCTTGAGGCCTTCTGTGCCTAAATCAAAATTTCAGAAAATACAAACCCGCTAATATTGAACTAGCAGATAGAATTGCAGCTACTGGATTTAGCTAGGAAAGTCAAACCTTGAGCATCTCATGCACACGCACAAATCAGCCCTGACTTGGGATGACATTATAAAATCTTGTTCTCCCTGTGCCCTTTGCAGAACCCTTAAGGGCAGGAAGGAAATCTGTGCCTGAGGTGACTTGACATGCAAGCTTGCATCTTTCAGTTAAACCTGGGCTCTTTGCATCTGCTCCATCCTGGATCACATCTCAACAGCCTTCCCTTGTCTTTCCTGTGAAGTTTGAATTCGGAGATTTAAATTAATCTAACTTGACTCTTCAGGCAAGAGTCCAAACCGTGCAAACAGAAAACCAGAATTTGGTTTAGAACACATTGTGAGCTGAAGCATGCAGGGTTTGTCTGGCTTTAGTTACCTGTTTCCAGGGATACTTGAATCTGCTTAAGTAAACCTCCGTGTTTCTAATTTTCACTCTTCTTATCAAGAGAATTGTGCAACTTAGGTTTCTTCTGCTGGCTACAAATACTGCCTGGGGGATGAATGACATTGAAGTTCAGTTTCTGTTTAAGAATACGCCTTGCTAAAGTGTGTTTTGCATGTTTAATTGATTCCAAGTCATTTACCTAATTCACGAGGGTGCAAGGTAGAAGACACACATAGCTAAATGCTTAATTCCAAGCCCAAAATATGGAGAATAGTCTGTTGGATTTGATGTACTGTAAATAAAGGTCACTAGATTTATCCATTATGGGAAGAAAAAGCATTGTAGGTAATTCCCAGTACAGAAATACTTCCTTAGGATATTGTGTTGAGCCATGGGGTGTTTGCTCACAGGCACAGAGTACAAGTAACAGTCTGCAGGGCTGGGGCTCGTGCTATTGTGTGTTCTTCCACTGCTGCTGTAGTAGAATAATTCTTTCTCATCACTACATTCTCATGGGTATTAATAAAGTAAGCCCGCTAATTTAACAACATTCCATGACTTTGCCTCAAGTACATTTCTTGTTCTGCCATGTAAAAAAATAAATAAAACGCGCAGAACAATTTCTCATCACCACTGGGACTAGATGCCAAGATGGTTTGTCAGAACTCCTACATCTTCAGTGCCTTTCCACCTGTTTCTTACACCTTTCCCCCTTTCTTCTATTTTGCACTTTCAATTTATTGTTTTTAAATTCAATGAGATAACACGCCTACCTCAGGGGAGGCATTTTGCACCATCCCACAGTGAAAATTGAATTCTTAAAGCTCTGCTGTTACTTCTCAGCTTTTGAGGAGCATATGTACAACATCAGTGTAATGAAAGTCTGTAACCAGGCTGAAGTTTTCTTAATAGCCATGGGGCAAAGTGCTGGCTCAGGCCTCTGTCAGCTCCCTAACTCCCAAATGGATTTCATTAGGAAATAAAGGGTTAGACTGTAATAGTTTTGCTTTAGACAGAAGTACCAGGAAGCTGTGAGAGATCTTAATTCTTGATTCTGAGTTTTACTTTCCTACATCTGTAGAAGATTGTCTCAGTCTCTGTTATTAAAGCTTTTGGCATGGGAATCAGCTTTGGTGAATGTTACCTTTTCATATTAGGTGGATATTTTCTGTAGAAGATGTATGAAGAGCCAAAGAAGAAATTAATGTCATACGGAGAATTTATTTCTGGCAATTGTTCATAAATATGGAGAATTTAGGATTTCAGGAAAAATGGCAGGATTATGCTTCTTGTCCTTCATTCCAAAATCAGATGAGGTAATTCCTGGGGCAGTGGATTTCAGCACAGTTTTTTGTTTCAGAATGTAACAAGGATTGGAGAGCCAAGAGAGGTTGTCTTCACTGTGGAAGAATGCAGTAAGATATTCCCCACTAGGGAGGGTAAAAAAAATGGACCAAAAGCAGAGGTTTTTTTTGAGATATTTACAACAAAAACAAATAAAAAGAGAGAATTGTCAGTATATTGGTTATTTTTAGATTTTGAGGGTAAATGCCTTGAGTGAAATACCAATATTTCATAGAAAAAACCCAATGGTTAGGGTAATTGTTGCAGCAGAACTTCCTGAAATTTTTCTTTTTTGTTTAATTTTTTTTGCTTCTTTGTTTTTTTGCTAGTGATCACATTCTGAACATTTGTTTGGCCTGAAGCTTCATACAGCTGATCTCTATCAGAATACACCAAGTGTTTTTAGGTTTGCTATAATTCGATTATTTGTACAAAATTCCTTCAACCCCTTATAAATTGTGTGAATATGGAAAACAAACATAAGCTCTTTGTTATAATCCTAATTGAGTTGTAATACTCTCCCACTGGGTACTCCTCTGTCCCTGAAGGAAATTAAATCCCTTAAAAAAAAAATCTAACCCCTAATCCACTTAATTTTATTTTGAAAATCAAATTAGGCAGCCAAGCTGTGCTTTTGGATACCTGAGTACCTTTGTAATCCAAACCCAGGTCAAGTTCTGAGGTGAAGCTGCAATTGTATGTTCTGCTTGATGCCTTAGTTTTTAACTTTTATATTTTACAATTTCTGTACTGCTTAGAGTGTAACTCTGAAGTTCCTTGTGGCCTGGAATTTCTGCTCTCTCGTGCTGGGCAGACACAACAAAGCCTCTCCAGGCTTTGCCTTCAAGGACAGCCAGGCTCTTCTAGGCCCAAAATGTGTAACCCAAAGCCTCTAAGGGGGGAGCAAGCTAAGGGGAATTACATCATTGAACTGGGGCTTTAATTAGAGAATTAACCATGGTATGCAAATGAACCAAACCTATAAAGGTGTGAAGAACTCGTGACCTGGGGTCCATCTTGGGGTCCATTATTTGGAAGCAGCCTCTGGCTCCCCCAGGGTGTGCCTTGAAGGCCCTTCAAATAAATATCTATCTTTATTCCCTTACTCTTGTCAAGTCTCTGTTTCTAGGTGGCTGCAGAAGGCATCATGCTTAGCCCATGTCTGAGCTGTTCCCTGCTTTGGGGCTGCCTCTTCTTCCTCCTGAAGGATCCCTGTTTCCTGTGCTGGTCAGAGCTACTGCAGGGAGAAAAGAGAGTTGTTTCCTCTGTGAATGATCCGACCCAGATCCCTGCTTTTCTTGTGATGTCACAACAACGAAAGGGCTCTGGGACAGCGGCGGGCTGAGAGATAGAGAGACCTGGTGCTGTGTTGTGTTCACAGAGCCCCAAATGGGGAGGACAAGGAATTGTGGGGTTCTGTGTGGGGAGCACTGTAGGGCTGAGCAGCCTGCACTCTGCTCTGCCTGCAGCTCACTTTGGCTTTTATCCCACCTGAATTATTTCAGTATTGTGACACTGCTTTAGTGAGCCTCATGCATTTTCTTTGCCTCTTAACTCTTTTTAGTGGAAAGGAAAAAGAAATCATAAAACATGGAGTTGTGCCCACGCAGTAATGAGGCCATTTGTGTCCCATCAAAGTGCTGTTTTCATCTTTGTGTTGAAAAGATGTTTATTCTGTTACTGGTTGTGGTCTTATAGGCTTCTGTTTTTCTAACCACATGTTTAACATAAATTACCAACCTCAGAAGGGATCTGATGGCCTGTTTCCAACTGCGCCAAGCAGTGTTTCATGTTTAATGGGAAAAATGTGAATTTTGGCAGATTTAAACAAAAAAAGGACCTTAAAAATTTTTCATTTCAATATAAAAGTACTCTTATTGGCCCTGATTCATTCTGGAGTTTACATATGCATCTGCAGCTCCAAGAGCAGTGGTTCCAGTCGTGACAGAGGCAGTCAGCACTTGCTTAAGAGAGCTGTGATTTAGCTGAGTCACCTCCAGCCATTAGAATCTCAATGGTCAAAACTCAGACTTGAGCCCGGTGTAGAAACTTCAGGCAGGATTTCACCCACCCAGGAATTCAGGGTTTAGGCAGTACCCTGTGTACTCTGGAAAATGTTACACCAGTGGTCAAGTCCAGTCCTGATGGGCGATGGGCAGCTCCTCCCAACTCACCCACCTCGTGCACCAGGGAGTGTCCTGCTTTCATGCCACCTGCAGGATCCCTGCTTTGGAGGAACCAGCCCATGAACAGTGGGATAATATTTCTGCAAAGCTTTTCTGCACCTGGCCTGCCTCCCTTCAGCCCCAGCCATGTTTCCATCACTCCCTGAGTGCCACAGCTCTGCTGATACAGTGTCAGGGAACCCAGATCATTTACTCACACAAGCTTTCATTGCTTTCTCCTAATTATGATTGTAATTTCTTTTTTTTTAATCTGCAGAGATTATTACAGTTGTATTGAGAATCTTTATCTCCTCTGTGCACACTTATCCTTTGATGATCTATGTATAGTATGAGCTGCCTCTCCTCTAATTACATCTGCCCGATTCTTCAGCAAATCTTTTAAGGCAACATTAATCAAGTGTATTTGGAACAGAGAGTACCTGAGGTGTCTCATGCAAACCCTCTGACTGAATTTAAATTGTGCTCTTTGAAATGAAAGGCAATATCCAAAAGATTTTTTTAAAAATATATTTAACTTCAAAGCCTCCCAAGTATATTTTATTTTGATAGATCTCAAAAAAAAAAAAAAAAAAGAACCTTCTTTTATTGCCAATATATTCTGCTCTTAGATATATTCAGTTTACACCAGTAAGGCAGAAAAGAATCACTACTCTATCAAACAACATTTAAGGAGTTTTCAGTAGCCACCTGGGAACAATAAATAAGCTTCAAGCTTGTTGCAAGAGCATGTATTTTATATATCCATAAAGAAAAGATCTTTCCTGGCTAAAGGGTGGTGTGTTTCAGTACATATTGCTGATCTGTTTTTTTTTGTTTTGGTGACATTTTTTTGGGCCAAGTTCGGCACTTTTCTTACAAAACTCAAGTTATTTTACACTGGAAAAGAGGCAGCATAGAGATTCACTTTACATTTTGACAGCTGTTTCTCAGAAAGTTTGCAACAAAAGCCTCATGTGAGAATTCATTACAAATTCCAACCTCAGTAAAAAATTGCAGTCAGGTGTTTCTGAACCATCACAAAATTCAAGAGAAGGTGCCCTGTAAGTGTAGTGTTAAACCTGGCATCTATCTTAGGTTTTTTACATCTTAGAAATGATGAGTTCATGATTCTTCTACATTAGGTTCACACAAACTGTATTAGTGAAGCATTAATTCTTCTGCACTTCTATCATCTGTGTGCCAATGGATCTGGAAACGAGTGGCAGAGGAAAGCCCTGTAAATCTGCCTCACACAGCTCTTCCCCCCCTCTTCTTTCTCTATTTTCTTTGGTTTATTTTCTTCACTCAAGAATGCATTAGAGCTCTCAAAATAAATAAACCCAAACACTTTTATAATGACTTCCTGGGCTTTGGTGTTTACTTTTCACTATATACATTTCTAAGGCGTGCTCACCCCATGCTTTCAGCACCCTTGGTAGCTTTTTGAAAGTGTAGCAGTAAAATTGCAATTTTGGGGCTGTGTGGGCTATGTCTGCTCCAGTGACTTGCATCCACTAAGTGAAATGGAAAAAGAGGGTGTTGGGGAGCTGAGCTGGGACCTAGGCTCAGGGAGTGTGCACCCAAAGATTAGGAGAATTGTGCCCAGGGTATTAGAAATGTATTGACGTTTTCAGAAATAATTCATAGTGCTATTTGTGCTATTTAATGGCCCATGAAGCCAATGGATATGTTAGAGCTGGCACAGCTTCTGTGTGCTTCAGTAGCTTTAGATTAGAGTATGTTCTATTTGGTTTTGGAAAAATAGAGATTTTCACATTTTGATAGCACTATTACAATAATTTGTGTTTGTTGTGCCTTTCCTGCTTTGCCTCAAGATGATGTGGATTGTGCTGAAAGCGTGGCATGGGTGAATACATGATGCTAAATAATGAAGTCTTAAACTGAAACCACAGCTTCTTGTTAGACATCACATGAGGGGGTAAAAAAATGTTCTCAGCGTTCTCTGTGCACCTTTCCATAGAAGGAATACGTGAGAAACGCAGGTTAAATCTCCCTCAGGTTCACATCAGCTCTTTGGCAAAGCCCACTTGAATGTGAAGTGAATCATTGTGTGAACCAGGCTCGTGAATAACCGTGTTTGATCCAAGGGTCACACCCAGTTATTTGTGAGCTCCTGGAATCGAGGATTGCTGGCGAATTCCCACCCTGCCAACAAAATGCACTTGAACGCCTGCACGGTGCAGGTCAGGAGCTCTGTTTGTAAAGATGCTTCCCTGGGCCCTGTGTAGGATCTTGACCTGAGAAGAAAAGACTTTTACTCTAAGAAAGACTGAAGGGTTTCTGTGCAGTGACTGCTACCAGCTGGCACCACGAGGTGTTAGCACAGAAAAGAATCCCACAGCTACAGATGCCTGCATGTTTTTGTATGTAGTAAAACAATAACTTCTTCACTGTAAACTCTCTGTCCTTTGGGGCTGGGGAGCTCATGTAAGAGCCTTGACTTGAGCAGTCCCAGATGTGGGGCAGGAGCTGAGCCCCGGGGCGTACACACTGAAGTGCAGCCTGCTCTCCCTTCAGTGCTGCACTTTGTCAGCTTGAGACGTGTTTACTCCAAATTCACATGTTTATGCAGAGATGTTTCATGAATTCTGCATGCCAGGTCACACCATCTCTGCCCATCCCCATTGTAAAATGCAGTTATGTGAGCTGGTGAAGGGAATCAGATTTTTTAGGACTGCGTCCAAGATTTGTTTATTTCCATATTTTTCTTTATTGTTTTTTTTTTTTCTGTTTCTTTTGAAAAAGCCAGGAAAGAAGCCAATTTAAGCTATGCTCGTATTGTGTCTGGCACCAGAGAAATAAATCAGTAGCATTTTACTGAGACAATATGTAAATACAGCTCAACCTTCCTCACACTGATCACTTGATTGCCAATTTGGCCTCTGTGCAAATACAGTGTGGCTGAAATGATACTTCTTTAAAACTCACATGCTTCCATCATTCAGCTCTCCATATATAGAGCATTTTTCTGTTTTTAATTAGCAGCTTTGATATTAAGCCAACTGGCAAATATTTATTTGATGGAGATTCTCCATTCATTAGCAAAATGAGAAAAAATGAATCTATAATAACATATAACTGCCCCATTAAGCAGCATTAGCTATCCATTTGAGAGATAATAATGTAAAATACAATTTTCCGACCACCAGATGTTGATGAATAAACTGGTGATAAATTGGTGGCACTAAAGCAATAAAAGGGTCAGAGGTCAATTAGTTCCACCAGAAAGAAGCAACCCACCGGGACAGTGGCAGACACGCCCTGATGGATGCTTAGGGGGTGACTGGCTGGTGTTTTATTCAGAATTATGAGCAGGCAGCTGAGAGAGATTCAGATGCAGGATAAATTGATGTTTACCTTTATGGATTACTGTTTTTATTGCAGCAAAGCCAGGAGATCTCAGCCAGGCCTGGGGGCTGTGGCAGGGCTGTCCCTTCCCCAGGAAGCTGATGATGCTGGATGATAATTTTGGCTCCACTGGAAGCAATGGTTGAAAAAATTCCCTTCAGCCTCACCGAGACTGAGAGTCTGGGCAGAAATCAGGATATTGTTCAGCCTTGATGTGCTCAAGTGAAAGCCACTGTGCCTCTCCTTGGGGGCCAGTTTAACAAAAAAAGATTTACTCTAACACGTAATCCCATCCTTCCAGAGGAAAACACCTCAGAACATGCTGAGCTTTGCTCTCGGGTGTGTGGAACAAAGGAAGAGGAGAGCTCCAAGATGAGACAGCTGAGCTGGAGCAGCCAGCACGGGTGTGTAGGATGAGAGCTGGAACGTAGCTGCACATTACAAAAATCACTGAGTGCTCCCAGCTTTGTAGGAGTGATGCAAGGTGGAGCAGGGAGGATCACAGCCCCAGCATTGCTCCTTTTGCCTTGTGTAATTAAGATGTTTGCAAGGAGTGAGTCGAGTCTTCTGTTCCAATAGATCTTTTCGAAACAGTGCCACAGAAATTAATCAACTTTTTTTTTAATCATCCATTTTATTCTGACCTATCACCTTCTCTTACAGCACTAGCATGTAAATCTTGTGCACACTGTGTTAAACTATGTTAATATATTCCACAAATCATTCCCAAGGTTTGCTGCATTATGTTGAGCAAAAATGTGATGTGACAGATAATAGAGAGAAGAGAACACATGCACATTTTTAGAGACACTCTCCAGCTCTAATTAAGTGCAAGTCTTGGGAAATAGTCTCTACAAAAAGTTCTCCAGTCCTTATGTTGGTCATTATCTCTATTTTTGACTGTCCCCTACAAAATGCTGTCATCTTAGGACAGTGCTGGAAAACAGACTTGAGGGACAAAGAGTAAATATCCATCATAGACTGCAAACTGTGATTGGTGGTGAGCTGGAAGCATTCTGTGTGCAGTTACCTGGCAGAGGGGAGATGTCAGTGATCCACTGTGCTTTTTGTGCTGCAGATCATCTTTGTTACATTCACACGTTCCATTCTCTGGGATAATGGATCGCTGTTGTTCTGTCTGAATAGCTATTTCCTCCTCCTTGTATACAACACAAAAGCAATTGCTTAAATATAAAAGCTTCTCATCAAATCTCTGCAGGATGTTCTTTGCCCAAATCTGCGCTTTAAAGACACTTTTTGCAGTGCAATATCTGAATTACATCAGATATATGTCATCTCTCTTTTTATTTTTTTTTTCTCCTGAAATTAGCAGCTCTGAGCAGAATTTAGAGTTGGAGTGGACAAAAATCTGCTGGAAGTGGCTAAGTAGAAAATGTTGTGGAGTTTTCTAAGTAAAACTATGTGGGTTTTTTTTCCTTGATTTGTTTTTGTTTTTGGTTTTTTTTCTTTTTTAATTCAAATGTCTAAAATGTCTATGTAATGTATTTTTCCTCCCCTTGAAATTAAAGCTGTACTTCCAGAAAATTCCACTGGGTGCAATTAGTAGAGATGGTAGAAATGCTCACAGTGAAAGCTGAATCTGTTTAAAATCCAGAGGGGTTTAGTTCTGAATTATTGCCATGATCCTGCACACTCTTGTACCTCTGCTTAGCTTTAACCACATGGAAATCGATCAGCCCAGCTGAGAAACCCCAAACTGTTTATGATTCCAGTGCTACAAATGAGAGATTTGTAAGATAGGGGTGGTGCCAACAAGCTTCCCTCCAGCTGTGCCCTGAGGTGCAGCTTGGGGACACCCTGGGTTCCCTGAGCTGGTGTTTCCAGTGCCCAGCACTGCCCTGACCTGCCTTGGCTCCCTTGGGGCTGAGCTGGAGCCCTTGTCCCCAAGCCCAGGAATTCTGATCTGAGCTGGAGCCCTTGTCCCCAGCACAGGAGCTCTGAGCTGAGCTGGAGCCCTCATCCCCAGCCCAGGAGCTCTGATCTGAGCTGGAGCCCTTGTCCCCAGCCCAGGAGCTCTGAGCTGAGCTGGAGCCCTTGTCCCCAGCCCAGGAACTCTGAGCTGAGCTGAGCTGGAGCCCTTTTCCCCAGCCCAGGAGATTCGGGGCTGAGCTGGAGCCCTTGTCCCCAGGACAGGAGATTTGGGGCTGAGCTGGAGCCCTTGTCCCGAGCACAGGAGATTTGGGGCTGAGCTGGAGCCCTTGTCCCCAGCACAGGAGCTCTGAGCTGAGCTGGAGCCCTTGTCCCCAGCACAGCAGATTTGGGACTGAGCTGGAGCCCTTGTCCCCAGCACAGGAGATTTGGGGCTGAGCTGGAGCCCTTGTCCCCAGCACAGGAGATTTGGGGCTGAGCTGGAGCCCTTGTCCCCAGCCCAGGAGCTTTGATCTGAGCTGGAGCCCTCATCCCCAGCCCAGGAGCTCTCAGCTGGAGCCCTTGTTCCCATCCCAGGAGCTTTGGGGCTGAGCTGGAGCCCTTGTCCCCAGCCCAGGAGAGGTCACACTCACGAGTGCAGAGGGAGTTTGCTGTGCTGTGCTGTTTTGTCACCCTGTGAGGATGACACAGGACGTGCTGGGTTATGTGGCAGGAGGAGGAGGCTGCTGCTGATGTAGCCGTGGTTCAGCTCTTGGTTTAGCTGGCTGTGCTGGAGGTGAGGGGTTTCTGCCAGCAGCTGCTCAGGGAGCCCCAGGACTGGGCTCTGCCTGTGTGTGCCCAGGGCTCTGCTTCCCCCTCTGCACAGGAGGGTGAGACCCAGCCAGGGCTGTGCCAGCACGGGCCAGGGGGTGTTTAGGACTCTGGGAAGCTGGGCTGGAAGGTGCTGAGCCTCTGGAGATGCCTGAGGTGTAGGGCTGGGTGTGCAGGGAGCTCTCGTTAACCTGCGTGGGACACAACCCGCTCAAATGGTGCCTGGAGTCTCACTCTTGCTTTTATTTCTTTCCTTTCTTTCTAACTTTACTGAAGAAAATCACTTTCAGAATCTTTGTTTGAGCATCATTTTCCTTTTCTGTCCTATTATTTTCTCTCTACTGTGATTTACAGAAAAACCCATGTAAATATTTTATGATAGACCAAATTTTATTCTCTCTTCTCTCCCCTTAAAGAAAGCACCAATAAATGTTGCTTTGTTTTTGATTCATCCTCTGTAATAGCTTTCTCCCAAGCCCAGAAAAATCCTATACAGAGACAGATACACACTTTATTTCTTTCACAGAAGAAATATATTGACTTTTTAGTGTAGAGAATAGTCTTTTTTCTCCTAATAGCATGGTCTTGTATTGTTGTCCTGATATTAGCATCTGGATATATCTTCTTCAGACAGATGGGCTTGTTATTTTGAGTCCAACCCAATGTGAATGATCAAAAAAATAATTTAAAACAAAGAATTAAGATACAGTTATTAATGTACAGGTCCATTGTCTTCCTTTCCATTTTAAGTGTCTCCGTGTGCTGATGCATTTCTATTCACACATGTATGTGCACGTACACAGAAGGTGTGTACCCACTGTAATTTTAGCCAGTATGTCTCAGTAGATGCACACACAGAAAAAAAAAATAAATGAATAATTTGCTGATGCAGAGTTACAAGTCGATGTTTGTTTCTGAGAGCTGAAGAACTTGTAAATGTCAGCTCAGATCCTGTGGCTTCGTCTCCTGTCAGCTTTCACACTCAGCTTAGCTGGGACACGCAGCAAGCAAACCTTTTAGAAAACCCAGCCTTCAGCTGGGGTGAGTGTGTGGGATGAGTTGTAAGAATTGCTGTGCCCAGTTTTGCGTGGGCAGTGCCCTGATGGACAGCCAGCAGTGCTGGGCAGTGTCTTTGGGCATGTGCCCTCAGAGCCCGGGGCTCCAGCAAGGACCCAAGTGTCCTGACAGCTCACATATGGTACAAGAAAGGCTGGTGAGAGCTACCTCTTGGTCATGACATCTTCTGCAGTCTCCTTGAACTCTGATGCTGAAAATCCAGGCTGTTCACCTGCCCCTCGCTCCGTTATTGATGTGGTAGCAGCAGAGGGAAGGGGGAGAAGTCATAAAAAGTATGTGCTTATTCTTCTCTGTCATTTTTTTTCGTTGTTTCAAATTTCTGAAACGCAAGTTCAAAGAAAGGGTAATTACTTTCTGCAAGGGGCATTCATCTAATGGGAGAGTCATTTGCAATGAAAATATTTTAAGACCTAGGTGAAATGCTGCTAATGATTTCCTTTGTCAGGTCGTTAGGTAGCTTTCAGGCTTCACTGGAGGTAGCAGAAGTTTGTTCTCAGCATGACCACGGAGGAAGCATTGCCTTAATTTCTGATCGTATCACACTTGCTTTTTATAGTCCCAATTTTTTAATCATGATCTGGTCTCTTTGTGGGGGCCAGGGATGGGGAGAAGGGGCTGGGCTGGAGGCAGCCACGGGCTGTGGCACTGCAAGGGCACCTGGAGCAGGCGCTCCTGCTGCCCGGAGCTGCTCAAGGGTTCTTGTTACATCAATGGGCTGACTTCACAGTCCAGAGCATCTTGTTTTGTCTGTCCCTTGGGTTTTTTTCATTATTTGTTTGGAACATCTGGAAGGCACAAGGGTCTCCGTGCCTTTGTGAAAGAGCTGGTTACAAGGAGAAAGGATCTGGGCGCTTGGAAGGGACACTTCACCTGTACCCTGCAGTTCCTCGAACAGCCCAAAACCACCGGCAGTGTAAGAAATCTTCATCCTTTCATTCCTCTTTTTAAACATATTTCTTCCTAAAACGCAGTGAAACCAGGTTTCCAAACTACCCAAACATAGCTTAGAATATAATAATAATTTTTCACTCAAGAGCTTTGGCCAGGCTTCCTGGGAGGGATGTGTGAGAGGGTGCTCAGTGTCACCTGGATATTTGTCTTGTGATACTGGACTTGCACAAGCAGAAGTTAAAAACAATTTTCACAGACACATTTTGAGGATAAACTTGCTATTTTGCCATGGGAACTTGAAAGATCTCAATTTTTTCATGGGAGGAAAGCCTTTCTTCCACTCCACCTCCCTTAAACTTTCTCACTCCTCCCCAATGCCTCCCCCTTCTGTTTGTTATTCAGGTATTTAAGTCTGCCTAGGATAAGGGGCTAAAGAAATAACAAAGGTGAGAAATATTACAGGTAAAGTACAATATTAATTTATATAGAATATGCTACTAATATTTTACAATTATTTGCTATAGGAACATCCATTAGACTGTTCCCAAAGAACTGCATTTAAGTGTTTCAGACACTGAGTACAAAACTGTTCTTAGAAACATTGGGAAATTTCACTTTATCTTATTTAATCTAGTTAAGACACCTTGTCCTGTCATCATTACAGTCTGCTTCTTTATGGTTGGATCAGGTTTCACTATAAAGAAATGAGTGCATTTTTAAAAGATAAAATTCACACAGAAGAAAAAGAGCATTTGGGGCAATGCAAGGAAGCACCAGATTTCTTGGCCTGTTTTCTTTCACTTCCTTCTGTTTCCAAATGAACTTGCAGATCAGGTTGGGTCCAATGTAATTTAACTCCTAAATTCACTTATTTAATCTCTTGTCAAAGTTGTACTTTAATGTCTATCCCCAGCCCTGGTAGAATTAAAAATAAAGAGTGTTGTCAGGTCCGGAAATGTAGTTATTTCACTTGTCATTTCTTGTTAGCCCTTTCCTTCACCCATGATCACTGAGTGGATAAAATATTTAAAAGAATGTGCTGTGTTCTATCAAAAGCGGTTGAGATGAGCAACAGGGGCTGTCAGCAGAAGAGGTCATCAGGCAATTTCCCTCTCTGCTGTCTGTTGGGGCCTTTGGAAGCCAAGTGTTACAAAAATAGGCCAGTGACACTGAAGGGTCTGTGGTTTAATACATAATATGTGTTTTCAATAAGAGAATTTGGCTTGGATCCCAGGGACCAGGAGGATTTATTTCTTATGTGCGGTACTTCAGGTCTCTGGGAAATTGAAAGAGCATTAAGGTTCATTTCTGTGTGACCCAAGTGGTAACTTAAGAATGGATTCAGATCTTTTGTGATGCTGGGTGTAGGGCACTTACACCAAATAGGGCATCTGTACCTACAAATGGGTGAGAGCAGGAGCCAGTGCTCTGGGAGGCTCTGGGGAGACACAGCCAGTCCAGGATGGCTTAGCTCTGATTCTCAGGGATCCTGAAAACTTATTATTTCAGTGCTCAGAGATGCTCAAAGCTGAGCGCCTCAGCATGAAAAATCACCAATAACCAGGTTCCTAGGGCAATGTTACACTCTTCACCAGATGCTGGACGTTGGAGGACCTTTGCTGTGCCAAGGCAACACTTCATGCACCTTCTTGAACACTTCATGCACCACTCCTCGACCTTCTCTGAGCAAAATTGCTGCCCTCCTTAGTGAGCTGCAAAGATTTCTGCATCTCTGACTGAACCTGTACGTGTCATCTGTGTGAAGAAGTCACATATGCCATGGAACCTGCTGCTCATCACAGGCACAGAAGGGTGAAGTAACCCTGGTGTAACCTGTTCTGCAAAACAGGCGTGGGTGAACTCTGCCTTAAGGGCCTGGGACAGGAATCCCACCGAGGTTGAGTCCAGTGATCTCAGCTTGTGTCAGGATTGACACAGCTCACAGTGCTAATAGCAGGTCAGGATGTTGTGTTTTATCTCAGCCTGTCTCCCTCTGCCTCATAAATAAATGTTTTCGTGGGCATCAGCATTATTTTAAT
This sequence comes from Monarcha castaneiventris obscurior, assembly GCA_026261815.1. Lineage (NCBI taxonomy): Eukaryota > Metazoa > Chordata > Aves > Passeriformes > Monarchidae > Monarcha > Monarcha castaneiventris. The sequence continues at coordinate 12,806,166 of JAMPIT010000856.1, read as the reverse complement.
ACTGTGGTGCAACCTGAATGTTTTTGGTTTTTTGAATAGTGTTCTGAGAGCTCCCAGCAGTACCACAGTTGTTGACAGCATCATTTCCATTCACTCTTTTCTAATGCCTTGGGATGTTTTTAGGGTTTTTTAGATTTTTCTTTTCTTTTTCTTTTTTTTTTTTTTTTTTTTTTCAATCAACAGGAAACTTATCCCAGCTGAATTCTCTAAATTTTCAGAGACAAACATAAATACCTTTTTCATCTCTTCTCTTCCCACCCACCCTGCCTCTCTGAAGGTCATGCCTACCTTTATGAGACAAACCCAACTTTTGTTTGTGATGCTGTGTGAACAAAACTCATGACAGCACTGGGACACCCAAGTGACTACAACACCCCAGTCTGCTGGCTGATGTTCAAATGCACAATGACAGATGTCAATCTAAGTGCTGTAAAAGAAATAAAATTTGTGAAGTAATCAACATTGTAATCAAGTAATCAATTCCTTGGCAGAAATGAAACTTACACCTTTTCTTAGGTTTCTTTGCCCGTTTCTTTCTCCAAGAAAACAAAGTAGCACAATGTGGAGAATTTTCTGTTCCTTTCCCTCCGAGTACTTAAGTAAAATCTTTGTTTCATTGTTCCTAATAGATTTCCCCACAAAACAAAGTAATTATTGACAATATTCTGTATTTTCAGTCAGTCTTCTGCAGATTTTAGTAAGCAGACTCAGTGTAACCTTTGAGCTGTCCTGCTGGACAGAGACATTGTGCAGTTATTATAGGTACCTTTTAACATCCTTTCTCATGGCAGAAGGGATCACTGTCCAGACTTTGAATGCAAGGGTCACCTGGATGTTAGATAAATTATATTTATCTCTAAATATTAATGATAAGAATCAGGGGAGTGGTTCTAGTTGTGTTATACCTATCAGTACGTGTCCTGCCTGCCCTAAGAACTTTCTCTGTTCTTCAGGATTTACTTGAATGTTGCAATTATACAATTAGCATATTTACCCTACGCACATAATTATACATAGTTACTGTAATCATGATAGGAAAAGAAAAAGCCTGTGTTTAATAAGTCCCAGTGAAATTCAGATGAGAAACTCAGCATTAAAGGAACATTAGGTACTTGATACAACACCGAAATGATTCATATTCAAATGCCACAGAAGAATATGGGATTGCCAGGGAGCTGCTGGATTTAAGTATTCAGATATTCATTTTCCAGTGTGAATTTCCTTGGCTGAGTGCAGTTCATGGCAAATTTCTTTTGGGAAATGAACTCACTCGCAGTGACTAACAAATTTGTATACATATCACACAAACTGTACAGAAGAGGGTGTATTCAGGTGTTCTGGAAGTGGTGCTCTTTACCTCTGACGAGGCCTCAGCATGGCTGGGTGAAAGTGCAACAACTCAGTGCTGCTTTAGAACCAAGTGAAAGAAAGAGCAAAGTTCCTCAGTTAACGTTGTATCCTTGGAATGGTGTAAATAAGTAGCCTCTTAATAGCATAATTATCTTTGCTGAGCTAGAAGCTGTCATTGACATTGAATTCTTCTTTCAAGTCTCTGATAGTAGGAATGGTTCTTCCAAACTTCTGCATATCAGGAAAAGCACTGTAGTAGCAAAGGTCACATAAAATTACTCCAAGGTGCAGCGGGGACAGAATAATTTAACTGGAAAAGCTGAGGAATTCTCTGGGGAATTCATAGGAACAGAAACCAGCAGGGAAGTTTTTGCCAACATTCACCTTTCCTTTTTTTATTTTTGTTCAGAGATTAACTGTTCTGGTTTTTAGTCTTCCCATTGCCTGAGGAGCCCTCAGTGGACTATTGGGAAGACAGTAGGTACAACACAGGTGTTCTGGAAAGAACATCTGTGAGAAAGAATTTATGCTAAATGTGTGTTTGCAGCTGAAATGCTTTATTTCGAGGTTATAGTTGAGTTTCTTTTCCAGGAGATAATAATAGGGCAGGAGGGAACACGGAGTGGTCCCACAGCCTGGGTCTGCCCCAGGGCAGATTCAACCAGCGCTGAATAAGGCATGACACAAAGTGTACAGCCTGTTCTTGAAAACAGTGACACAGATCCAGCAGTTTCTGTAAATAATCCATTTCTGGGCTTCATTAAACTTGGTGTTAGAAACATATCCTTACTATCGAACAAAAACACACCATTGCTACTTAAACTTGGCATTTCTTGTCCTCTGTTTTTGTAACTACCTCAAAGACATTTGTCACGTCTCCCCCAAGGGTGGAAGGTAGAAAGGAAGCAGCAGCTTGGAAGGAGCAGTAATGGTAGGGCTTGAAGAACTAATTACAGGTGGTGGTTAGGATTAGGCTTGAGAGAGTCAAAGAGCTCCAGGAACACTGGGGCTGGAAAAGGCATGCCAACGTGATCCTGTGGAAGCCCCAACCTTGCTGCTCCTAAGTCTTTCTAATCAGGATCACCCCTGGTGATTTGTGCCTTCTCTTTTTTATTTTTTTTCTTCCTCTTTTCCTTTATTGCCTTCATTTATCTCAGATTTCTTCTTCTATACGGTGCTGTGAGTGAACAGGTTTTATGCAGAGGTAAGAAAGGCCTTCTTTTGGCACTTAAGCCACTTTTTAAAACTCTGAATTAGTGGAAACACTTGTGGAAATTCAAAATACTGGTTCTTCAATATATCAGTTTGGAGATAGGCAAGGAACGCTTCTCTCTCGCTGAAGAAATTCAGTGAGAAGAGGAAAGTGCTCCATGAATCATTCCTTGCAGAGGGACTGAATCTCAACGGTGTAGCCAGATTACTGTCACTCAGATTTATGGGAATATATCTAAGGTGAAGATGGATACGAGAATTTCCCTCAGAAATGCTTCCCAGAGGTGACTTGCATCAACATGCACATGCCAAGTGGACTTTAATCTCCCAGAATTCAAATATGACTACAGGTTTAAGACTCCCCTCAAATGTAGGGCATAGCTGTAACTAACTTTTACAAGATTTATGTGATTTACATCATATTCTGCGTGGCAGGTACCTGACACAAGCTGTTGACAGATCTCCTGGGTGTTGAAAGCAGCGTATGGGATGCTCTAGGCAGATCATGGGAGTTTTATGGTGGCTGCTTTTTGCTGATGCACTGATGAGCAGAAAGCGGCCAGCTCTTTCAAAATCTTCCTTTAGGGATTTGTATTCTTACACTGAATTCCATGCTGTGTGTCCCAAGCAAGCTGGCTCAGATGTAAACACTGTGCCAGTGATTTGGTTTTTTATTACAGATCAATCTCCCCTCAGGAGAGACTGTTCTGAAATAATGTCAAGTCCTGACTACCACTTTTTAGCAGCTTATGACTTGTCTCCAAAGCACTGTAGCATCTTGAGGCCCAAACAAAATGTTACAAGCTTGTAGCAACCCCAATTCAGAAAACAGAAACAGCCATTAAATGAGAAGCAGTATTTTTGTACATTTAATTGGTAATTAAAAGTATACTTTGTGATCTGTGACCTCGAGGCCAAGCAGTCAAGTGCTAAAATGTGACCTCTATTTGACCAATACTATCCTGATGTCACCTGTGTTTCAGAGGTGTGCTTTAAATTGGTCACTAGCACTTGCAGCAGCATAAAATAAATATTTCATGATTCTCATTCACTGACTAATGTCTGTTACATTATTAATTTGTGTGTAAATGTGTAGTCTTGTTTGTGTTTGAGAGATTTAGGTGCCCAGAATGGCAGTTTGCCTGTTACCTCACTGCACAGCACTTTTGTCAACTATGTCTATGTTCCAGTGAAAAAAGCTGCCTGTTTTAAGTGATGTGTGAGGGATTCTGTATTTTCAGAGAGGAGCCCAGCACCTTAGAGAAATGACAGTTTGTATGACCAGCCCTAATTTGGACTAGAGTTTGAAACAATAAGAGGTGCTATCCCAGAATCTTAATGAAAGTATGAAAGAGTGGGAGCAACACCTTCAGCTCTCATAAATTTGTACAACTCTGTAATTGATTGCAGTGCTCACTTATGTTAGCTAAAGGTCTGAATATTGGCTGGTGAGGAGGAAGAGAAGGAGCTCTCAAGGCACTGCTGAGAAGCAGGTGGATATTTTTCGCCAGGCTGCCCAGGGCTCTGAGCAGCCGCTTGGGGAAGAGCTCTAAAAATGTACTCCTGCAAGTCTCCAGGAAGACTTGAAGCAGAGAGTGCAAGTGGTTCAGCAGCCAAGCAGAAAAATATATTTAAAAATCACTATTCTGTTTACTGATCACCTCTGGGAACTCCGGAGAAGTGACGCTTTTACAGAGTAATCAGCAAAAAAGTTCTGTGGTCTCAGGCAGTTTTGCTGAGTTGATACAATCCTAGAGAAGGTGTTTTTCAGTGCAGGTGTCTTAGATTCCCTGTAGGAAGAGAAAGAAAAAAGTCTGAAATCCCTCCTGACCTGATTTTCTGATTGTTAGTATTTTCCCCCCATCCCTAGATTTGGGACCTGACGAGTCAGCTCCTTGCTGCAGCAGCTTTCCTGGCAGGAGTGAAGCTGCACTTGGAGTGTGGTGTAACTGCACGTTTCTGTAGCAGCCTTGAAAAGAAAATAAAAAATGCTTTAGGTGAAATTTTTACTTTGCCTGAATTTTAAAGGAGCAAAGCTCACAACAGAGTCAAAGGCAGAGCGTTTTCACCCAGAGCAGGGTAACATCAATTTGAGAGTGATAGTTTCTGTGATGGTGAGATGAAAGGTCAAAATGAGCAAAAAAAGGTCAATTTGTTAAGAAGTGGCTTCTTGAAAAGATAAGCCTTTCTGCCTCCCTATATGCTTATCATGTAGCTTAGTGTCTACATAAAGTGTCCTTAGCATATTCCCTTTCACTTCTCTGTTTCTAAGGAAGGTTATAGAAAACCAGACCAGGATTTGGGATTTCTCAGTAAAAGGAGGTGAATTATCCTCCTCTCTGCAGCTCACTTTTCCCCATGTGTAAAGGCAAGTTAACAATATTTATTTGACAAAGAGCTTCAGGGCTAAGTTATTCTCTCAAATGTTTTGTAACTGGAAACATCTTGCCTAGTTATATTTTCACTTTTACTACTAGTAATGCCAAAAAAAAGAAAGGGAGCAGTAACAAGGCAGCTGGAATTCACCTTCAGCAGAACTTCATGCCTGACTCCTTGAACCTTCTCATTTACAAGCACGAGAAATGAGGGATCCTAAATCCAGTGATTCCTCGTCTTTGTGGCTTTGGACTCCAGCTGCCAATGGGGCTCAGTGGTTCTGCAACACAGGCAACAAGAGATGAGAATGGACCTGCTGACTTTAAAAAAAGGCAAAAAAGAAAAGCTGTGTTGTAGAAAGGGAGAAAACTGTTTTCTTTCTCACCAAGTCACAGCGATTTGTGGGAGGCTGAAACAGGAGAGAAAGCAGGAGATGACTTCTGTGTTGTGGCCAGATTAAATTTGAGTTTGAAGAACTCTTGAAATATTTCTATTTTAGGAATGCATTTTGGGTATTTCATGTCATAATTATTCTGGAATATCCTCTGAGACTCCCATGTGCACAAGGAAAGCTTTCCTGATCAACATCAACAGGTTGCTTGTCCCTTTCTTCCAGGAGCTGAATTCACGGGGCAGAAAAGTCTCTGTAGCCTGATTTTCTACTGAAGATCCAGGCTGTGCTCTCAGCTGGGAAGGGCCATGGATTTACAGGTGTTACAAGTCCAGCATGAGAGCCAGAAAAGTACTTTCAAAAGCTACAATTGTGAAAGAGCTGGTCCTCTGAATATTTGTCTCTGCTTTGTTATTGTTTATAAATTTTCCATTCCACATGAGAGAGAGCACTGGAAAAAAAAAAAAAAGAGAGGTTTGGAACTGCTCAGAATAATTTTGTCAAAAATACTTTTTCAATTACAAAACCATTTTCCCCAATATTTGGAAAATCAATTTTGATGACGTTTCTTTTTGTTAAAAACACTCAAGGGATTAAGTGCTTTGATTGTGTCAGAAGCCTATTTCAATTTCTGTTGTAGGAGCACTTCTAAAAACCCCAAATGAACATTTTAGCAATGAAGTACAAACATAAATACGTTCTTATGAGCTTAAAAAGCTGAAAACCATCCCCCAACATGCTGACAGATCTCGAGCCAAAGTGAAAAAAAAAAAAAAAGTAAAATCCCAGAAAATGAATTACTGACATTGTCATTATTGCCACGGGTAAATATATGGTGCTGGTTTTCAAGGACTAAACATCTTTTGTTTTGAGCTTGCTGTCATTGACTGATCAGCACAAATCCTGAGCACACAGAAGGTTTCTGTGTCAGACAGAGCCTCAGGCTGCAGCGTGGCTTGGGAGCACGAGGGATGTGTGGGACAGACCCTGCAAACGCAGCTCCTGCCACCTTCCCTTTCACCAGATGCATTTTAGATGCTCACTGTTATAAATGAGCCAATCAATATTATAATTAAAGAGAATTTATTAATAATCAAAGTATAAAATACGGAAAGAGCCACAAAGCAAAGCAACACCGAGCCAGGTGCTGGGTGAGCTGAGTTCTGACCTCTATTGGTTCCAATCTCACTCGTTCACAAATTTCAGCTTCTCTGAGGTGTCTTTTTATACCTTTTTTTCTTCTTTGTTTAGCTTTATCTCTTCAATGCAACAATATGATTTTCCTGTTTTTCCACCACGTCTGATGACAGTTCCTGAAATCAATATTCGATTTTTGCTGTTGAAATTAGTTTCTGGTGCAAGTATGTTATTGTTGTTCATACATACATCCTGGGGACTTCATGTCTGTACAAACATACACATCCTGGAGCTCTGCCAGACGAGGAAATCCCACCAAACGCTTATCTCTGGAATGTTGCGCCAAGGGAATATATAGGTTAGATATTAGGAGAAACTTTTTTACAGAAAGAGTGATAAAAGATTGGAATGGTCTACCTGGGGAGGTGGTGGGATCACCATCCCTGGACGTGTTTAAAAAGAGATTGGATGTGGCACTCAGTGCCATGGTTTAGTTTAGTTGAGGTCTTAGGACAGAGGTTGGACTCGATGATCTTGAAGGTCTCTTCCAACCTGGTAATTCTGTGATTCTGTAATTCTGTACCTTCTCAGGGCTTATTCAGACAGAGATCCTTGAACCACACATTTTTGCAGCCACCTGTTTTGCTTTTCTCAGCCTCAGCAAAATGCTGTCATCTGTAAAATTTTAGCACGAATTATTTTGCATTATATACTACATCACCAAGAGCAAACCCTGAAATTCGCCGTGCCCAATCTTGCAGTCAGGGATTCCTCCATGAGATCCTCCTCATTAAGGTCACCAGAAGCAGAACCCAAATCTCTGTGGTCCATGGCAGGAAGGAAAGAGGGAGAGGAAGGAAAGGTTTCTGGCTGTCCCTCATGCTGCCCTGCTGCTGCCTGCTGCTCCCCAGGCCCATCCATCCATCCCAGGGCTGGGCTGTGGCCCCAAGGCTGCAGCTCTGTGCCCCAGCCCGAGGCTCCTGCTGTGTCCAGCTGCCTTCCTGCCTTTGCTGGCACTGCCCCTTGGCAGCCTGTGGATGGAGGAACAGATCTGTGCAGCAGCACACAAATGTGATCAGGGTTTGTGGAGCAGATGCTGCCTGGCACCGGCTGGCAGAATTTTGGTGAAGTCCTGCATAAGGGAGAATAATCTCCCCTGTTTTTCCCTCTTGCCCTCAGTCCTTCCTGTGCTGCAGAATTCTGAGGCTTCCTTCCAGTGCTGCAGACCTGCTGATTGCTGCAAATTACTTATTTTTAGTATAGCCTATGCCTCACTCTTCATCCTTCCCCTCCCCAGGACAATTTTTCCTTGGGAAGCAATCCCAGCTGGGGCTCACAGTCTGGTTTTGTCCATCCCTCCATGTATTGGGAGGTTTCCCAGTGTGAAGCCCTCCTTGCCTCTGCTGGCAGCTGTGATAATTTGTCTTTGCAGTTTGTTTTGTGGGTGCAGCCTTTCTGCCATGCCTCCATCTGACAAAGAGAACCTGCAACTTTCACATGACAAAAGTTTTGTTATTGCAAAGTCTTACCAAAAGCAGAGTGCTTGTGTAGCAGTTGCACCTGGATGAGAGAAGACAAATTCTTGTCCATGGGAGCACCAAATAGCTCCATGTGTCTCCCAGCCATGTCCTTGGCTTCCACAAATGAGCTTTGCATGCCTTGGAATGCAGCAGTTTATGGCTGAATGTTTCAGTAACAAGTTGTCTTGTCTGCAGTGGCTGCTTAATCAGTTAGGGCCCTGATAATAATCTCAGAGCCCTGGTGATGAATCCCAGGACATTTGTAAGAAATGGCCAGAAGTGTCCGAGGAGTTTGAGCCTCATCTCTACAACCTACATCAGGGAACATCAGGGAACAAGCCTTTTCCAAGCTACCCCAAAGTTTGTGGCCATGCTGTTGCAGAGCATCATCTTTTCCCTTTCAGTGTCCTCATGAACAAAGTCCTCTACCCCCCAAAAAAGAAATTTTATTTCTCCATGGATTTATTCTGGAACAATTGTGTCAGTTAATATCCCAAATGAGAGCCTGAATTTTACAGAAAGCCCAAATATTGCTGAATATTAATATTTGTAAAAGCTTTGGGAAAGTCTCACCCTTTATTTTCTGTATCTGACTTGGCTGGAATGTTGTGTATCAGTAAACAGCTGAGGACAGAGTTGGGAAGTAGCCTGAGTTTGTACTTTCCTGCCCTTCAGAGGTTGTACTTAAAAGCAGACAAATCAGACCCACTTCTCAGTCTAACCTGGGCTGCAGTAAATCATTACCCACGTTAGCCTCATCCCCTCGGTTTAAATACAGGAGGATGCTTACTCATTTCTTAATATAGTTTTGCTCTTAAATGATTCATATTCTGTTTTATCGTTTTCCTAGCACTTTATAGAGACTTGGCAGAGGCCTGGGGGACCTTTACTCTCTCCAGCTTGTCACTCCAGATGGCTTTGCATTTCTACAGCAGATGAGATGCTCTGGTCATGGCAGTGCAGTTGCCTGCATTTACTAATCCTCTTTGCCAACCTCCCAGACCCTTGCAGGATGCCTCTGTGCACCACATTTGAGGAGTTTGCATTTAAATTGGCTGTTGAAATTCATGTTTCATTTTCTTATTTTAATTACTGCCTCTGCTGCTCTCCTTGATAGTCATATACTCTGCTGGAATACTTGGGGGCTATAGAGGTTTCTTGTGCTTTTGGGAATAAATTTAGACCTGACATTACGGCTGCTGTACCAGGATCTGAATAACTTGTGACTCCGTATTTTTTTGAGTAACACAAAACATCTATAGTAAAAACAGGCAAAAGAATAGAGTCTTCATTTTACTCTTGTCGAACTGAATCTCTGAACGATAAACTGATTTCCTTCAAGCTGCTCCCAGAATCTGGGACCTCCATTCTTTGGGGCTCTTATGATTTCTGGCTGGAAATTCATGAAACCTCGTGGGATCAGATGCCCTCTCCCAGTTAGAGGAAGCGCTTGTTAGACAGATATTTAGAAGTGCTCTGTGTTTGGTTGAATTAATTTATAATTAACCTGGGAACAAAAAAAAAGAAAACTAAAAGGAAATCTGAATATCTCTGAGAAAGGATAAACTTGGTGGGCATCTCAGACCACTTTTTCAATCCTTTGTTTGGGTACTACAGACCTTCTAGGAGCATTTCAACCTTTATTTTGCATATCAGGTGATTCCAAGCAGAGGTAATTTATTTGGCAAGCTCCAGAATCCTCGTCCCTCATCCCTCCCTTCCTGTGACACCTGAGCCTGCCAGGAGGTGACAGGGGTATTAAGCTGAGTGCCTGTGGAAAGGAGAAGAGCTGCAGCCAAGCAGTTCCATGTTTCCATGGCTGTGATCTCCAGCAGCACCGTCCCTGTCGGCTCCGAGATCGTGGCTCAGCCCAACCCTGGAGTTATGCACTCAGAAAGTCCCAGCCTGTCAGAACAGCATTGGTGTCAATCCCAGCACCTCGCCCACCCTCTGCCACCTCAGATCATGCCTGAAATATTAACTCCTGTGCTCCCTTGTAGTGATGAAGGGAGGATGATCAGCCCCCTGTCAATCAGCCTTTCAATCTGAGCTTCTGCCTCGCTTATGAATTACACCACCATTAGCTAAAACACAGTGGGTGTTGTTTCTCATGTTTCTCACCTGTTTTCCCATCGGAGAGAAATCCAGGATGGCACATCCAAGCTCAGAGGTGCTGCAGAGGGGAGTGCAGGAGGCCTCTGGGCTCCCCAGTCTGTGCCGTGGCTCTCGACCTTGTGCATGCTCAGGGATGACATCCACAGTGCTGCCATGCTTAGAAGGGGATGCATCTCCCTGTAACTGAGCTCTGGGTATTTCTCAGCAGTCCTGCTAATTGCTAATGACAGGGACCTTGGAAGTCTCTGAAAGATCACAGGATTTTAATTTGCATTTCTCTCTAAGGAGTGAAGCTGACAGTGAGCGAGCACTCTGCTCTCTGCAGACACCTCCATAGGGATGAACAAGTTTTCAGCACTCCAGTAAAACATCCAAAGCACTCAAATTTCAGTCAGGATATTGTTTGTTGTATACTTTATGTCTGAGATAAAAGAAAGCAAGCTAATTTTAAAATTATATCCCTGGGGGAAGATAAGGATACCAGGAGTATTGGTTGCGAGGAAATCCTTCAGCTACTTGAGCAGTTCAAGGAGCCTGAGAGTAATTGTAAAACCAAGTCTCTGTCAGGTGCCCGTGTACAACTTTTAGCTAAAAAAAAAGACTTGTAAAGGAAACCTTCTAAGCAGCACAGACAATAAATAAGACACCATTAGAGCCTGGAAAAGTGTGGATGTGTTGCTGTGTCAGGGCTTGTGCTTTTGTAGGTATTTTCTGAATTAAACCAGAGTGTGCACCTCAGCACCCAGAGGGAGCCAGGATGTCAGGGCTCTGCTCTGGCTTCTGGCAGCAGGTAGCTCAGAGCTGGAGCACCTCTAAAATGTGCTGGGACTCTGGGGAGTGCTAGAGGTGGTTGGTAAGCTGGTTTTACTGCTCTTGATTAGTTTGGTGTCAATTACCTAGTGATTCTTTTTTATACAGATCTAGAATATCGTCTATTTGGAGCAAGTTTATCCAGCTTTGCTTTAATTTCCATGGTCTGTTAGCAAAATACAGAACAAAATTCTTTTGGTCAAGTTTCTTCAGACTGATCAGCGTTTCTGTTTAGTTTGAGACCACAGTGGTGGTTGGTGCCATCTCAGATCCTTGCCTACTTAGAAATAAAAAAAAGGGAAAAATAAAGTCTTACCTTTTATCACAACGAGTGAATCCCTAGTCCCAGCAGCTTTTGTGTGAAAATAAAAAAAAATAGTCTGCCCTGACACAGCCAGTCAAGAGATTTCTGATGAAACTGGAGCTGTTTCACCCTCATCACTTCTGTCTTCGTGATACTAAACTTTTTCAAATAACTTTATGCTTTATTTTGACTTAACTCCCTTTGCTTTAGAAATTTTCACCTAAGTGAAAATGGTAGCACTCCTGATTGTTCCAGGCTAATTTGCAGTGTGATTATAGAATCAATTAAAGGGTATTAATGAGAGATATCTCCTGTACTATCTGCTTCATTTTCTGGTTATTAGGAAGCAACTTATGGAACAGTTCCCACAGTCACAACCTAAGAAGATAGGGGCAGTCACAAAGCTTGTGAGCTAAAATCCTGTATTGCTACATGCATGAAATCATAGATAAGTGTGACAGGAGTTGACATCTCAGATACAGCTTGACTTCCCAATGAGGGACAAAGCTACGATAAGACACACTGCCTCTGGAGGGGAAGAAAAGATTCACTGTGGCAATCGTTTTGATTTTTGAAAGAAATCACAGCGCTTCAGCATGATTGTGCTATAACGGTTGTAACATCAAAAGCAAGGATAAACTCCTGGAAAACTCCATTTGCAGTATTTCCATTTAACCATTTAACAGAGCCACGGAATGAGTGAGTGGATAAAATACAGGCAATGCCCACAGCAGTGACTCCTCTTTCAACACACACACTTTACTCCTGTTTTCCCTGTGGTTTATAGGGCTGGGGGGATTTCATCCACAGCTTCCCCTCTCTGAGACCTGCTGTCTCCCAGTAACCCCAACTCTTACAGTTGTTATTTTCTCCTCTTCTCGAGCCCATTGCAGTAAATTCCATGTACAAAACCTGCTGCACAGAGCAGGCAGAGAAAGCTGTGCCTGAGAGAGAGTGAGGCTGTTGGGCTTTCAGTGCAGTGGCAGCAGGGTTGGTGCTGTCCCTGGTGCCCCTGTCCCCTCTGCACAGTCTGCATGAGCACTGGGAACAGGGTGTCTGTGATCTGGCCCCTTCCCCTTCCTGATCTGGCACACCAAGTCCTCTTTGTAAAAGTGCCAAAGGTTGCAATGCCAAATTCGTGTGTGTATAGGCTACAGAGCAAAGGAAAAATCCAAAGAAAAGGCAGCTTGCGAGATTATTGACATTTTGGTGGTAAAACTGGTGGGTGACTGGTGCACATTGAAAGGTTTGACCCAATGACCTTGGTGCAGCCTCTGGAGCAGGGTCAGTGTGAGCACGGGCAGGCTGATACCTGTGAATACTGCTCAGAAAGCCAAATTAGCAAGTGCTTTTGCATGATCTGCTGCCTGGGCATTTTCCCACAGTGCTTGGAGCTGTGATTAAGGCAGTCAACCATAAATCACTAAGGCACATGTCAATGAAGCCCTTACGATGCCACTGGGGATAGAGGAATCATATCCTCTTATTGCTTTAATCGTGAGGCTGGAGTCCATTAAAAATCCATTTAAATCTATGAACTGGTGCTAGTTTTAAACTGGTAATTTATGTCCAGTAGATATTAGCAGCATTTTTTCCCCCTGTGTCTGAACTGTTGCCAATGGCTGCTCTAACTAACCAATGCTATTCATGTTCAGGCTTATACAAAATAATCTTCACTTTCTGGGTCTGTATCAGCAGGCAGCAGTAATGGGTATTGTCTGAATCAAAGCCTCTTACAGAAATGTTGCAAACCAGAATGAAAAGACTGCAATAGCACACCATCAGCACGTGGAGAGTATTCCAAACTGGGAATTGATCAGTGAATTTTCTGCCTTTCAAACTGCATTTTGGAAGGACTCAGAACAAGCTCAGTGGAATGTACCTGATACCCAACATCCACCTTCCAGCATGGGCTGTACAATAATCATTAAACAGATGCTTTTAGCAAACAAAGGTACATTCAGTCCAGTTAATTACTTTGTTGATTTTGGAGCCTGAGTATTTCAGAGGCTCTCTGTCCTTGTACTCATCTGATTTGCAAAAGAAGATGTTCAGCAGGGGAAGAACTCACACACAGTATGAGCTCTTCCCCTCCAGTGCTGCTGCCTGGTGGCCTTTGAAGATAGGCAGGAATCCAGAAAGCATCACTAGCGTTTTTATAACAAAGGTAACAACCTTTGTTTACACTGAAGGATTTGAAAATTAAAACAAAAAGTTCTTCCTCTCATTTGACTTTCCATTCTGATTTGAATTAATTGTTCTCTTCTGCATATTATGGTCTGTTACATCAAATTGCTTCATAATGTTGAATGTGAGATCTATTGGTCATCAATATGAGCTCTTTCCCTCCAGTGCTGTTGCCTGGTGGCCTTTGAAGATAGGCAGGAATTCTCCCACTTCTAACTGACCAAACTCAGATTCTACTGAAGGAGTCTGAAACAGTGCAGAACCCATGTGTGTTGTACTGTTAATAGAAGAAACATTACAGATGAAGAGCAGCAGCAGTGGCACAGTGGGCACCCACATTATTGTGTGTACAACTTAACAGTGTAGAAGCAAAGACTACTTGGGCAGGTGCATCCTGAAGCTGGGATGCTTCTGGCAGCATTTGGACAGGATCATGACCCATTTAAAGTAATCTGACTTCTCTCCTCTAGACTTAAAAACCACTAACTGTTCTATGGCAGTTCCCATTTTGGTTTTCTGGCAGAGGTGAACTTTGGATCACAGAGGTCAGTGTTTTCTCATTTACTTACGGTATTAAACATTTTTGGAATTAAAGCAATGTTGTTAAAGGAAGTTCCCCAGCCCTGAGGAGTGTGGATAGCTCAGGTATCACTCAGCACAGGGCCTTTTCCACCCCACACCCCGGGTCACTGCACTTCCCTTGCCTCGCTCTGAGGTGCAGTGCCCACCTCCCGTGGTTGAAGCCTCTGAGCTGCCAGCAAAGCACAGATGTCCCCCAGGCAGTGCCACAGGGGCACAGGGGAGGGTGACGTATGGACAGGGCATCTGTCTCCAGCCACGTTGTCCATCTGTCACAGCTCCTGCTCTTAGCAGGTGAGCACCTACTCCAGGAGCACGGCAAGAGCAGGAAGGAGCTGGCACCTGAAGGGTGGTGAGATCAGCACAATGTTGGATGTAAATGTGTGGATCGCAGTGGGAGATCCACAAAGGGATGCAGGAGCAAATGTTGGGAGTTGTGGCCGGGGATTTGAGCTCTGCATGTGGAAATGGTCATCAGGGTGCAGCAGGACTGGCCTGAGCAGCCAAAGGCAGGCAAAAAGTAGCCAAAAGAAAATAGGCAAAGGCTCAAATATTTCTAAGCTAAGGTGCTGGTCCTTTTTTTTTTTTTTTTTTAATGAAATTAATTAATTTCTTCTGGAACTCTACCAAAATATTTACTCTTAGTTCTGCTAGCAGCAGCCACACAGGTAACCAGAAATTGCTGGGTAGTGCAGGTGTTTGCTAGCAAGAACAGCTGTTACTGTTAGAAAAAACCCAAAAGGTTTCCTTCACTTTCAGCTTCATAACCCAGATGACAAGTTCTGAAATGAATTAAAAAAAAAAATCTCCAACAGACGCTTCATCAAAACCTGGCTCCTTGTTTGGCTTTGCTTGCAGCTGTTTTGCTCCTTCTGGGGCTTGGCATGGGATAGCTGCTGTGGGAGCTGTGTTCACCCTTTGCATGTCCTTTTTTCCACTCACCTTCCATTCAGAAGCCAGTTTCTTTTTTTCTTCTTTTTTTTTTTTGCTCATTAGTGCAAAAGAAGCAACTGTGCTGCTGCCTGAGCCAGACAAAAATCAGCTTCCTTAGGCAGGTGGAAGGTGTTTGTTTTGTATTGGGAGCTCACTTGGGATAGAGAATAAACAACAAAAGCAACTTGTTCCCCCCCCAAAACATCTTTGTTAATTTTCTCGTGCAGAGGTTCTCCTTTGAAGGGACACAGCTCCATCGACTGGACCTGGAGCCATCCACATAATGCCTCAAAAGACAAAGTTCTACTTATGTCAGCAGCATTAGGGAAAGTTAAACTTGTGGATATAGGCAATCCAAACTAAGCCAGGAAGCTTCTGTTTGATTCACACAGCTTAGAGCTGGCTATCACTGAAGTTTGCATTTGACAGCTGCAGAACTATTTCCTTTTGATTTTTCATGTACAAAGTCCCACAGCAGCTCAGAAGAGAGGAGCAGGGTTTCATGCATATGACTGAGTGGAGAGAGCCAGAAGCATTTGGAAATTATTCAGTGCAAGTTATGATTTGTTCTTACTGCTTTTCTTTTTAGCACCAGAAATCGGTGCTGATGTCATTCCCTTGTTAGTTGCTTAGTTTAGTGAGAATAAAGGACAGCTAAATTGGGACCCTGCAAAATGCAACACCCAGATGGCTGAAAAGGCAAGTGAACAAGGTGCTGAAATGAGAGGCTTTTGTCTTGGGTTTGAAAAAAGAAATTAAAAAAATCAAGCGGCATACAAGTAATACACATGACCACAAATGGAAGGGAGGTTCATTTGGAGCCTGAATTTTGCATTCCTTCACATCAAATCAGGCAGTTCTGCTGTACTCGTAGGTTAAAAACAGAAACAAAACCAACAGCAAAGCGAGGCAGAGAGAATCAGACCAAACCCAAGCTTCTTCGGCAGTATTTTGGTACTCAGGGCTGGTAAAGTGCATTTCCCAGACTCTTTGTTGTCAGGGACATCCATCCTTTGTGTGATCTGTGTAATGGCCTCCCAGGTGAGGCAGGTGCTCAAGGACCATTGCAAGTTTATTTCTATCCCAGATCCTGGATATTTCTTTGAGTACATTTCACCCCCTTGCCATCACAAGGTTATCACTGCAGGGTGCAGCAGCCTTGGCTGCTTAACCAGGATCTTACTGCTGATGCCACGGCAGAGGCCAGAGCAGCACCTACAAATTGGAGGGCCACTAATCTCATAATTATCAGGCAATTACACAGCCCCATGAGCCAGGTATGGCTGCTTTAGAAATGCCCCAGGGGGAAACGAAGTGGAGAGGGAATTATTCTAACACGTGGCAATTTATCAGCTGCTAACACCGGTGAGATTTTGTCACAAGATTCCCTCAGGGTTCCCTATGACAACGTCGTGGATTTATGATTGGTGATGAACATCTCTCTGAGTAGAGCAAAACAACGTAAAGGATTACAGGCTGCTGGACATTTTCTGATCTGGGGTACAGGTGAAACAATTTCCACCATAGCAGGTATCTTGTGACAGAAGGCAGAACCTGGTGGTGGTCTGTGTGGTTGGTAAAACATAACATTATTTGCTTAGATTGTTTCACACATGAGCTAGAGAGAGAGTTGGTAGCCAAAGAACTCAGAAGAAATTTGCTTAGTTTGCCTTAAAAGCTACTTTTTTTGTCAGCTTTTTCTCCATTTTTCCCGCAGCACTGGTTATATCAGACATAGCAGCATAACACATAGGTGCTAAAATTAACAATGCTGTGCTGTAAAATCCTCTTTTAAAAAATGGTGACTGGTGGGAACCGCTCATGAATAAAACTGGGAAAGAAGAAGGAGCAAAGCATCATGGAAATGTTGGCAGAACCGTGCTTTTAAAACTTAAAATGTGAAAATTCGTTGACAAGCAATGTAGATTGCTTTAGGTAGGGCAGGGATCATGCACAGATGATGTGGGTCTTGAGGAAAGAACAAGATATGAGATACTGCAAGTGCTCTCAGCCTGGGTTAAGGTGAAGGTTCTTGATGGTTTTGGTCAGGGGTTACCCTGCAGGACAGGGCAGGAGGAAGCCCCCAGGTTCATCCTGCCTCTGCTCTGGGAAGAAACGTGCATTTCCTTGGAAAGGATCGTGGCAGTGAGGGCAAGGAAGGAGAGTGGTGCTCACCTCTGCTGGGAGAGAAGGTCACTGCCCACTCTGTAACTGTGGTGATCTTCCTTGCCCACTGCACATTTCTTTCTCATTTTCTCACCACTTGGGAAAAGAGTTTCTTTGCTGGGTTTCTCTTTGCGTGCGCTGGAGTCAGTGAACTGATGGGATATGACAGAATAGCTACAATTGCAGAAAAACCAGGAAGAATGGCACATTTTTTTCAGGATACTCTATCCTGTTCTGTGATTTATTTGGCATGTTGAAGTATTGATGCTTCATGTGCTGCAGTAACTGACTTTTTGATATAGAGGTTTTGCTAGGAAAAGCATTATAGGCTATACGGTGCCAGCAGGAATTCAGAAAAGAAGTGGAGAAATTGTATTTTTAACAAAAACTAGTAAATTCCATCAGTGGAACCTAAACACCAGCTGGGCCAACAGAGTAAAGGGCAGAATTAATTTCCAGATACCATCTGATGGTGATGAAGACATTGAGAGTGTGACATTCATTTGTGTCCTGAACAGTCACCTTGCAGAAGGACACAAACTCATCCAGGCCAGGGGTGGGGAAGCATTTTCCAGCAGGTTTCTCATGACACTTCACATACTTTGGTAAAGGTGGATTTTCCCAGCCTTTCAGAGTGTATCACTTTTAGGGGGTCAAAAGACTTTGATCTCTGGTTGCCCAAGTGCAAACAAGTAAAGGAAAAACGGGAGGGGAAATTAATACAGCCCAGTGTTTCTGAGCCTTTGGTTGTGCTCTGGGTTGTTGATCAGAATTTTCCTGTATTTGTATTTAAACTTCACAATGAGTGAAGCTAATTAGACTTGGTTAAGCTGATAACACCACTGCAAGGACCCAAAAGCTGAGCCCTCCTTTTCTCTGTCAAAGAAAATCAATATTTTCATTCTTCCATAACCTCATTGCTCTGTTAAGCAACATCAAGCTTGCATTATGCTGGAACTTATGCACATAATTAGAGCTTTGGGAATTTGGAGGTATTTTATCTGTAATTAAAGTGAAAGTGTTCAAGAGTAGGGATTTACTTTCTATGGTTTTTTGCATTCTTAATTAAAAAGAAACAAACCCAAAGCAACCCCAAAAACATAAGTAAAGAAATTGACTCTGGATCTAGAAATACTCCTCTGGGAGCTGTCCCTGCCCCACATCAGCCAGGCCCTCGTGCCTTCATTTCTGACCTTCTTTTTGCATGGAAGGCCACAGAAATGCTTCAGTTTCACTGGCAAAAGGAAGGCACAAAAATGGAAAGATTCTTTCCAGGATTGTGCTCCCAGTAAATACCTCACCCCACAAACACTCGTAGTGGAATCAGGGCCACATCTCCTGGAGAAGAGAAGGGAAATATCCCCCTTTAGAAGGGAATTACCAGCTGCATTATGCTCATTTAGCCGTGTTTAATTTTGGCCCACTTGAGGGAGCTGCTTTTGGGGGTAGCAGCTCTGGGATGTTCCCTGATGTGTGAGAAGTAAAGGGAATATTGGGAAAGGTGTTTTTCTCATACAGTGCAGCATCTCCCACTGTATTTTGGGACAGCAACTGGCTGAAGTTTTTTAGGGCTTGGGCAGCAATAGAAATCCTGGTTTTGGGTAATTCCTAGGGAAGAAGGCAAAATGCATCCCTCCCTGGATATGAGAGAGAGAGAGCCCTCTGGTATCCCTGCCTTTCCTTGCAGCAGCAGGTAAGAACTACACCTGGAGCTGTATTTTCAGTAAAAATACTTCAAGAGGTAGAACTAAGCGATTTGACTCGGCCAAATAAAATATTTCTAGTGCTATTCAGAGCTATGCACAATCTCTATTAATGTTTGCGTTGTAAACCCAAATATCTTGATTTTTAGTAAAAGTGATGTTGTCTGAAAATTGCTAGAATATTGACAGTGAAAAAGTTCTTTGGAAAAACAGAAAGAAAACCTGGTGTAACTTAACAGCTTTTACTACAGGTGTGCATAGTGCAGAGAAGGGAATAATGAACATATTTCCCAGTTTAAGCAGATGCCTTCTGTGCTGCAAGTGTGAGCAAACAACTCAGGAAGAATTGTAGGGAGCTGCATCCTTGGAAGGAAAGTACCAAAGACAAAACTCCCATCAGCAGCAGCAGTAGGTAAAAGTATTCCTAAGTGCTCGGGAACAAAGGAGTTTTTAGGGAAAACTTCAAGTGAAGAGGGTTTACATCTTATCTATATTCATCCTTGGTTCCGTTTGCTTGCAGTGTTCTCTGTCTTACAAAGGAGATCAGCTTTTGTGGGGACAGCTGGGACTGGGATGGCTCATTTTCAAGTCTCAAATGTCAATGACTAATGCTGATTTACATGCAGATTGCCTCTCAGCTTTATTTTATTTGGTTATTTATTTATTTCTCAGAAATTCAGTCATTTGCCTCTGAGGAAGAAATCAATGAGAGGGCAATAAGGATGTAATCTTATTGCCAATTCAGGAAAAAAAAATAAAAATGCAGAAATAAAAAAGAGGACGAGAGAAGCATTTCAGCAAATGTGGAGCTGCTGGCAGTTTTTCCATTCAGGTGTTTGCCAGATGTGTCTGTGTGGGAAGAAGGCACCGTGCTCATGGTCCTGAGCTGCTCTTGAGCCCAGGCTCCGTGTTTAGTCTCTGCTGTTTGAGTTAGCCTTTGAGTTCTTCACTGGTGGTATGAAACAAATCCCATACTATTAGCTCTGTTTTCTGACAGCCAAAAATGTGAAATCCTGTAGCTCTCACCATCTGGCTGTGAGCAGCAAAGGTGTGGTTTTCTTCCAATTGAAATCTCTTCTTTCCAGGGTGTTCCAAATTACAGCTCCATGCCTTATTGACAAAATTAATCTCTTGTAGCCTGCACATGCCCTGGATTCAGTGCTGTAATTTGTTTTTTTATTTTCCTCTTCTCTCCAGTTTGTCCCCATCACCTGCTCTCTGGTGCTGGATGCTCTGAGGGGAAGGAATCAGCTTTGCTCTGTATCTTTGCAGTGACTTTGCAATCCTTTCTTCCACCCTGAAAAATGTTTATTGCTGGTGATTATTGATAATCAGAAAGAAATGGGCCTAATATTTTTACAGATTTCTTGTTGAACTTGGCAAGTTAGCATTTGGGAAGATTCAGACTTACTAGCAGTGAGAAAGCTGGAGGCACAGCCACAGGAATTGAAATGTCACACACCACCAGATTTATTTTGCGTGGTAATTTCCAAAATCCAATTGCAACGTCATCAGTCCATGTTCATGTTCAACTTCCAGTGACTTCAATGAGAATTTGGTGCCCAAACCGTTGAGAAGTGGCAAACTGGGGGCCAGAAGTGAGTGGGTTTGCATAAATAAGGCAGGAGTTTGATGTTGGGAGAGCTGGGCTCAGTTTTGGCCGTGCTGACAAGCTCCAGCTTTGGATCCTGCTGCACCTCAGCCCTGAAGGATGAGCAGACCCCAACAAGCCCTGGGTCCACCTTGCTGAGCTCAGCCCTGTGCAGCTGGGGAATGGTGCTAGGAGCAAGATAGTCACACTTGGAGTTATCCCAGCATAAAAAAACCTGGGCATAAAAAGCCTGGTTAGGCTGGGCTAAATGCTTCTCTCTCAGGATTTATTGTGAGGACTCAGGAGATTTATAAATAAGGAGTTGGGACGAGCAGATAAAGCCACTATGACACAGCCCAGCTGTTGGGGATTTATGGCTAAACTGAATTGATTTTTATTCCTTTTATTTTTTTCCAATTTGAGTGTCTAAAGACATAAGAAATGATCACAAATTGATGGTGACCCTGAAAATCACTTTCTGATTGTGATGAAAAGATCTTATTAAAGATTTATGTGGAGCAAGGAACTAGGTGACAACTGTTTCTGGTGCTGAGTAAATGTGCTTCAGAATATGTAAACATTACTGATGGGATGAATGTTCTTTCTTGAGAATTTTTAATGATTAGAGAATTTTCTTAATTATAGTCAGATATCTAACCACTAATTACTCTGCTAAAGTGTGTTCTGGTAGCAGGAGAAATGCAAAACAAATTTACTTACCTATTAAAATCTTTATGTGTCTATTACTGCCACCAGTCTGTGGCTCCTCAGAAATATAGACTCTAATTGATGGGATCCCAGATGCTAACTAGAATTTAATTTAGTTAAATGGTTTGTAATACAGCTTGTATTTCTCCATGGATACACACCAACAGAACAAGATGAAACCGTTACCAATTACTCAGCCTTTTTTTTTTTAACCTGCATCCACCCTTCCTTCTTGAATTGGAAATATAAAATATTTACAATGATTTATGTAAAATAATCCTTTTTTTGAGTCAG
Source organism: Monarcha castaneiventris obscurior (assembly GCA_026261815.1). Taxonomy (NCBI): domain Eukaryota; kingdom Metazoa; phylum Chordata; class Aves; order Passeriformes; family Monarchidae; genus Monarcha; species Monarcha castaneiventris. The sequence goes on along the minus strand of JAMPIT010000856.1, from coordinate 12,784,790 downwards.
AAAATCTGCTGCCTATGCTATAAAGGTGCTCTCAAGGCTGTCATTCCAGTTGCAACTGTCCAGCAGTTTATAAGACACTACATCTGGCTCTACTTATCTTTTTAGTAGATTACACTAAAGTGAATCCTTAAGGCTAAACCCTCTAATTTACTAAAACACATGCACATAAAATTACAGCTGTCTCACCAAGACTTTCATTGATTTGAACAGAACTGGGATTCATTTAAATGGTTCTAAAACTTAGATAAGCAAACTTCTTACAAATCCCTAGGACAAAAACCCCACAAGTAAAGTACCAAAACACCCCCAACCTGCCAAACAACCCTAATTACTGGTTTATTGATTGGCTCATCAGTGCTTTATCTCTGTGGCTGCTGACACAATCTCTCCCAGATCCCTGGGCTCCAGTGGCAGCTAGGTGTGCTTCCCACACTGAGAGTCCTTCTTGTCAGGAAATTGGGTGTTTCCTGTGGTTAAAGCACAGTACCGCCATTAAAAGTAGCTAAATTATGCATTGTGTAAGATTCACCCCTCTGAAATTTGGCAGTCTGAAAATTAAACATTTAACTTGAGCTGAAGGCAGGGCAATCACTGACTGTAAAGTACAAAGAGAACACAGATGGAGACCTTAGATATTAAACAGTTTTTATGCATCTAAAGTTAAGGTTAAGGAAGTTGCTGCCTCCCTGGCAGTTTTTCTGCTGTTGAAAGATCCCAATCTGACTTTCTGCACAGGGTTTGGAGTATTTTTCCTGAAAAGTAGATGGGAATATCTTGCAGGAGATGTAGGAGCACCTGCTCTGGGCACTACTGTGCATCTCCTCAACTCCACACATCCTGGCTGCGTGGAAGTGCCAATAGTTTTTCACCAGATGTGGAACCCCCTCAGCATCCTGGATCATAGCTCACAGAGGCATGGGGCTCAGGAGGAAACATGGAAAACACTCTGTAAAACGTGGAGCAAAAAGAGAAGGGAGTTTTCTCTGAAGGCTCAGTCAGAGGCTGTTCAATTACCTTCCCAGGACCTCATGCCCCCGTTTTGCTCTGTAATTCTCATTACCCAGCCCTATCACCCAGCTCAGTGCTGCAAAGTGTTCGGGCACTGCTGCTGCTGCTGAGTGCTGGGGAAAACACCAGAATCCAATTAAAAATCCCCTCAGCATTATTAGAAACCAAGGATTGGCTTTAAGGAGTAGTTACAGCAGTTTGCCTGGAAATGTGCTGTACTTCTCAGTGCCAGCCTTCTCCCTGCTGACAGGCCCTGTTTGCATTTCCAAACGCTATCTGCCTGTGCAGTGAGCAGTTACAAATATGATGCAGGAATTCATGGAAAAAAACTTTCCAGCTCATGTGATAAACAGCTCAAAATCCATAACCAAACCCTCTCTGCTCTCACTTTTCCCTTGGGAGAGTGGCTACGAGAGCAGCACATGGCAGATGTTCCTTTGCTTAATGCAGTGCTTCCCATCTCTCAGCACACCAATCTGTGTGGCTGGCTGGTGCAGGAGTGTGCTTGCTGCTAATTCTTTCCTGTGCTTCCACTGATAGCACTGGAAAAGGTTGATTATTTCAGTGAAAGTGCTTGAGAGGACGTTTTACACTGGGTGGTTGTGGCAGGATGTGCTGCTGCCATGTCAGAAAGCAGAGTTGGTCCGAGGCTTCCCAGCAGCACTGTTTGTACCCAAAAGCTGAATTCTCCATCACCAGCATGGTCAGGGGTGTTTGCCATTCCTGTCATGGAAAGTGAAATCAGAGAAAAATGAAGAGACAGGAAGATGTATTGCCACTGGTTTTGCTCTCAGGACAGGAGGGCTTGAGGAAACAACTGCTGGGTTTGAGACAAGTCACCCTTCATTCAGCATTTCCCACTGCCCATCCACCCTTTCTTCCCCTCAGCCAGGGTCCTCCCACCCTCCCAGAAGGAATTTCCTTCTAATACCTGATCTGAATCTTCCCTCCCTCAGCTTAAAGCCATTCTATCTTGTCTGTCACCCCATGCCCTTGTCAGCAGCTCCCTCTTGGTGTGTGGGCTGCTGGCAGCAGCTCTTTGGGCTGGTGTGTGCCACAGGAGCACAGATCTGGGCACTCAGGGTCTCACCTGCAGCCTGGGACCTTCTCCCCTACCCTTCCAGGGCTCCAGGGGGAAAAGCTGAACTCCCACCTGGGCAGGAGAGACCTGTCCCTTTCATGCCTCTCTCATTGGGAGCTCCATTTTTCTCTCCTCTTGCCTCTGTCATTTCTCCTTTGACACGGGATGAAAGCTAAAATAGGAACCAAATGTTATTTACAGACTAAGCCAGGTGCTGTGGTCCTGCCTGGCTTCCTAAATCTTGTTGGAAATGCCATGGAAATGTTCAGGAGCAGGACTGGTAATCTTGCAATGGTACTTCAAGCCCTGCTTCAGCAAAAAAACGTTTGAGGATTTATTTAGGTGTTGTGCAGTTAAACATGTATTTAAGTGTTTTGCTGAACCAGAGCATTTTTAGCTTTAGAACACTTAGTTTTATTGTATTTTTGTAAATAAATTTCAATAATTTCTTCCATGTCTCTTCTGGACAGCTTGGGGTGTTTTAAAACAGCCTGAAGGATTTTGGTCTAGAGTTTGCTGTGTATATCAGAAACGTTTGAGAAAGCTACTGAAATCATAGGGAGAAAATGGACCTAATAATTTGCTAAAGAGATGGTAACTTGTTGGCAGAAGGTGGTGCTGTTACCTGATATTGAAGCAGATAACTGACTCCCTTGTCAGTGAACTTCTGCTAAACCAAGTCCCTGAGCAGCAAAGAGATTTTCTCTCCCCCTTCCGCAGCCACAGATGTGACAGTGAATAGATACAGATGAGGTTTCCTGGTCTCTGAGCTACAATAATCTTCTTAATTAGAAGGCAGATGGCCATGCCATCGTTTCTCCCACCATAAAGTAGAATATCAGGTGAACTTTGTTCTCTAGAGAAATAAATGTGGCCACACCGTGCTCTTCACATGCAGAGGCTGAATTCACTGACACAGAAATGTGGCCTGAACTCAACAAAAGCAAAATATGATTGATACAAGGGACAGCTGAAAGATTTTAAAGTGGGGTGGTTTCTTTTTCATGAGCAGCATGCTGTCACACTTGATAATATCAGATGCCAGGAGAGAAAATCTGAAAAATCCAAAGGGAGGATTTGGTTGGGAAAAGCTCTTTTAAGTCCTGCCTCGTGCATGGATGAAATGGTTGGTACATGAGCTGCCAGGTGATGCATTGCAGCGTGCTGGGTGCATGCAGCAACTCACAGGTGCAACACATAAATCACTCCTGGCTCTTCAGAAACATTTCCAGCCTCCAAAAATATCTCACATCTTTTAGAACACAAAAGGATGAAATGTAGGAAATTATATAATAGATAACAAGTCTCGTTTCTGAAGCTTCGGAATATATAGAGATCATATTTTCAAGTTTTACATGATAATCATAAGAGTTTGAAACTTCTTTTCTATTTAAAAAAAAGATGATTTTTTTCACCTAACGCTATGCCTGTGGGACTTATGGCAATGGAGGAAGACAGAGGAGGAAATACAAATTGTTATTGCATGTTTTCTCATAAAAGGTATCAGTCAAGGGGCTAAAAATTGTGAAAATATAACATTTTACCTACTTCTGGATTAGAATAGTGAGAAATTATTGTATTTTTACTCCACGTACAGTTCCTAATTTAGAAAATATTAGGACATGAGAAAGGCTGTTCCTGAAATAGCTCACTGGAAACGGGTGGCAGAAATTGCAATCTGTGTTCTAAATAATTTTGATAAATTTTCACTTTCAAACAATTTGGAGAATTTGGATATGGATCCAACTTTTTCTCCTGAAGGAAGACCAAATTTCAAACCTTTGAAAATCTCTTTGCTCATCCTTTAGTGATTTAAGATAATTTTAAATACAAGCCTCCATAAAAGAGAAAAAAAACTTCACATGTGCTAGGAGAGAAAATGAAACAGTGAAAAAGCAAGTCCAGATCATGCAATAAATCTTTCAGGACTCATGCTATCAGCTAATCTGAATCAACAAGGAAAGCACTGGTGGATTAGGCAGGGTGAGAAATATTTTTGCTCCTATGGAATAAAGCCCTTTTTGGGCTGGCAGCTGTAGTCAGGGGCTTGTGATGCCATCAGTAGCCAGAGCTGAGAAGAATCCCTGAGGGGCTGCATGGACTCAACATTTCAGAGATGAATTTGTACACTTGCCATGTGCATTTTGGGTCATATTTGCAAAATTCTGAAAGCTTGTCTTTGATCCCTTTGTTAGAAGAGCTCCATGGATGTAGAAATAGCCAATAAATATCTGGAATTTTTGAAAGCCCAGGGCGTGTGTGCTGGGTTTTCAAAGTGTGGCTCTTTGGAGCCAAGGCACTCTGCCACACCTTCAGAGAAGAGAAACACAACTGATCAGATGCCACTTCAGATACAGCTGAGCCTGAGACTGGAAGGCCCTTGCAGCATTTTCAGACTTTGAGCATGAGGCTGCTTTTTATTTATTTTTATTTTTTTTCCCCCAATTGGATTTCACGGTTGAAACTGGGTGTAAGGATCCTGAGACTAGGGAGCAAATAGCTTTTTATGGAGATTTGAATTACATTTTACACATGAAAAATCAGCTGGAGCAGAGAGTGAAATGGGCTGGTGTTGTGTCTCTGTGCCAGTCCCTGCTGCTCTCCCCCTGGCCATGGCAGGTCACACTCCCAGGGCACCTGGAGCCTGTGGCAGGGCAGGGTAAGGTGCAATGGAAAGAAAGCCTTCAGAGCTGGTGCTGACTCCTCTTTGAAGGCCTCCTTTAAATCACTTTTCAAAGCCTGTGTGGATTTCAGCTCTCATTTACCCTGTCTTGGTCTGACCCAGCAGAGATCTGGGTTTGCTCACGGGTTTCTTCTGCTGCCAGGTTCTCAGTGTGGCATCACCCAGCACCTTTCCCTTTGCCTCCTCTGCTCACAAACATCCTCACTGGTGGACTGCTTGAAGTCTGGCTCATGGACAGTGTCCCTTCTGTACCTGAACATCCAGCAGCTTTCCATGGAAACAAGTGGAGAGGATTTCAGGTGGTCTGGAATTTGCCTGCAGTGCCCAGTGCTTATGTTGGAATAAATCACTTTGAATTCACTGTGGTGTCCCCCTGTGTCTGCTGAGAGATGTTATCTTTGTTTGATTTCACTTTTTATAAACGTTCATATGGTTGATAGAGATTTCCTATTTTTTTTGTGAATTTTGATGCATCTCTGGACAAATGGGTGACTTGACCATTGTTTTCCCTCAGAGCACAACTCCAGTCAGGGGCCCCAGATGAAAATCTGTAAACGCAGAATTCCAAAACCTCAATTCTTACTTGTCAATGGGGGAGAAAAAATATCAGCCTAATGGTGGCACAATCCAGCCCTGTAAGTAACACCTACTCAGGTCCTGCTCCTGTGGAACACAGTTATATGTCAGCTATGATCATCTGTTTTCCCATTGTTTTTTGTGTGTGTGAGTTGCTGAAAAGCAAACCTTTCCCACAACTAATTGTATTTGCTAATTACCTGTGAAAAAGCAATTATCTGCAAGTGATACAACTCTTTGGAAAGGTTCTTTTAATTGATAAAGATGGGGAAATATGCTCTTCTGTGGATGCTGTTTTCAGAAGAATCTTCCCAAATATTGTACCTGATGTATCACATTAGACACATCAGATTGGGTTGCATCAGCAATGTTGCATTACATCACATCACCAAGGTAATGTGCTGTGACAGACTTGCAATGCAACGTGTCAGCTGGAAAATGGGGAAAGATGTGATTTCCTGAGCAAAATGCTTCTTAAGCTTTATGGGATTTTCTCCTCCTCTAACTGAACAAGTGGCTGTTTGTGTGTTGGGCTATCTCCTGAAAGACTCAATTGCCTGTTGAAGAATTCTGGGCATTTCCCGTGTTTCCTGCCTCTCCATTTACTATTAACAGGTCTGAAAAGAAAGGTATTTTTTACAGTTTACATTTCCATACCCAGATTATAATACATTTGTTTCCCCCAAAGTTTCAGTGAACTGAGAAAGGCCTTTCTAGGAGGAATGTTCTTGCCATTTGTATGGCTCTGTCCAGGGCCTGAGCTTTTACCTTGTCTCGTGGAACTTGTGGGGAGTGCTGGGGGCTGAGTTCTGCACGAGTGAGGCCCAGAATCAGAGCCCTGAGAGAGAAAGTGTGGCTGCAATTCCCGTGCACTCAGAGGTGCTGTGAGAAGGGGATTTTCTAATGTATGAGTTATTTATGGTGCATGACTCCTGCAAGGACAGCACTGAAATCCCTTGCTTTGCCTCCCTTCGTGGCTGACCTCCACAGGGGTGGCAGCAGGAGCACACTGTCACCCCTCAGGGATGTGTAGGAAAAAATCTGCACTGGCCAAGGTGATTTTCCAGGCCTGAGTGAAGATGACTTGGCTTGCCCAGGAGAGAGGACAGAGCCGTGGTCACTGTGGTCACCTGGAGCAGCTTGTGCCCAGCCAACCTCACCCAGCTCATGCTGGCCATCAGCACCTGCTCTTCAAGTGAGGTTCTGGTCAAATTTAGTTGCTGGCAGTTGGGTGTCTGACAGAAAACTCGGTTGTGTCTCAGAACAGAGCAGAGAATCCAGAAATGGGTGCATTTCAGGTGGAGCTGTGGAGGTGGGGGATGTAGACATGAAAATGGAGTGCAGATGAAGGAGGAAAACTCATAAATGTTAAACTCTTTAGAAAAGGAGGAGCTATGAAATCCATGCAAAAGCAAAAATCCAAATATTTTTAGTGCGTTTTTGTAATCTGCACTGTCAGCAATAATGTAACAATTGGCTTCCTTTCCTAGTCACTTTTTAAAAAAATTGTCCACTTTTTATGAGCTACTCAGCATTGTGTGATACTGAGCATCCTCTCAGGTGTACATTATGCTTCAGTGCAACACCGAAACCAATCAACAGAGACTTTCTGAAGAGGGAACTGCTATACAATAATGATGAACATATTGTCCTCAAGCTGTGGAGGTTAACAGCCCCAAATTGCTTTGCTATTTGTACATATTGAAATAAGAAGAATTTATATGTTTGCTCTCATTTCAGTGGGCTCTTGTGATTCATTACGTTGGCACTTCTGAGCTCAGAGTAGTCACTTGTCTCATGCAAAGCAGCACCCTGAGCTGTGTTACTATTTGGTTGCTCATTGTTGTCCCAATTCTTTCTTTTTTATTGCTGCACAAATACACTTTGGTTTCACAGTAACTTGTCTAATGCTGATTTCTGTAGCGCTCACTGTCAGAAAGATCAGGGTCCTGGTGCACTCAGAAAGAAATCAGCTAAGTAAATCTGTAACAGCTTTGCTGGTTAAACAATGCCTTGGATCATTAAAACAAAAAAGAATTAAAAAAATTGGTTTTGTACCTCTGGATACCTTTCATTTTTGTTCAATAGGGCTTTTAATGAAATGGCAGCAGTCGTGTAGGAAGCATTTACCTACCTTTTTGCTTATTTGATTTAGTCTTTCAGGACAATCCAGTCATTTTACAGTCTGTCCTGGGTTAGGGAAAGAGCATAATTGCTGAGAAATGAATTGTGAGTTGAAAGTCTCTAATCTTTGCCTGCCAACCCACACTGCTGCTTGCTCTGAGCGGGTATGGAGGAAAGGTACTCAGGTGCCTGAAGACGAAAAAAGGTTCACAAGGTTTTTTGCTTTGTATTTGTTGCTTGTTTGGGTGGTTTTGTGGAGTGCTTTGTTGTTTTCTCCCCCTGAAATGAACAGTAGACCCCTCCAGCCCTCTGCAAAACTGCTAAATGCCTGCCCTGTTGTACCCATAAATTCCTCCAGTACTTCCACAGACCTGGGTGCTGCTGTTTCACTCAGACCCTGGCCCCACACCCAGGCAGTGCCCAGGCCATCCCATATCAGCCAGATGAGTGTTTGGGTGTAGATACCCACGCTGGAGCCAGGCCCCCAGGGCTGCTCTGTAGGAGATGAGATGCATCCTGTGGGGTCTGTTTGGTCCCTGAAGTGTTTGAGGATTCCTCTGGGACAAGCACAGAAATGGATCTTTCCAGTCTGATAGCCCTGTTTGCTCAGGAGAACTGTACTTTACACAAGGGGTCAGCCTTGGTGTTTCTGTCACTCCTTTTCATCAAAATGTTTATTTTCCATCTATCATAGGTATAAGCCATTCAGATCAATAGCAAACACTCTTAATCTTATCTTTTAACCAAATATTAGCCATGCTTTCTATTTACAAGCTGACATTAACTCGTGCTAACCCTTTTTCTGCATACAGAACTTCTATTCTAAGCCTTTTCTTTAACCCTGTTATTAATTCTGCCTTTTATGTCTGAACCCAGTACAGCAGCACAATTAACTGCTTTACTTAACATGCAAGTTTATAAGTGATCTCCATGATACCACTGACATGAAGAAAGTAAGAGGGGTTGAGCTGACTCTCATTACAATCTGATCTTTGTACAGTCTTTGGTTGGTGGAACTGGCAGCAGAAGTGTATTGCAGAATTAAAATTAAGAGTTATGAGAACCATCACTACATAACGGTGAGATCAGATGAGAATGGGAGAATCCACACAAGTCTTTAGTCTCCATCAAGCCAAGATATTGTCTGTGCTTTGTTCTGCAGTTGAAAATAAATCCTTAATGACGCTGTCATCATCTCGTTTTGTGGTCTTCATTTCCTCCTGATTATAAATAAAGATCAGGTTTCCCTTTAGCAGGACTGGGAAGCAGGGGAGTTCAAGCTCTTCTCTTCGCAGTGAGCAAGAGCTGCTTTTCCCACTGCAGTGTTTCAGATCTTTAGCTCCCTGGGCTGAGGCTGCTTTGATGGTGAGTTCACAAAGACACGGAGTGTGCAGAGGTTGTGTCACATTAGGCAGAAGCGTTCCGTGATGAGGCTGAGGGAGAAGTTCCTCCCACGGCTTTGCAGTCAGGGGACAGGCTGGGGATGCTCTTTGGTGACTGAAATTGGTGGCTTTCCCCTGCCCAACAAAACACACCTTTGTCAAAGCAGAGCGGGTAAACAGGTAACTGAGCTAATCCCGTGCTTCACTCTGTGAAGAGCAGGAATTTAACGTGGTTTTAAAAGTAGTAGCAGTGGTTGAGACCGCAAGTGACTAATGCATGACTAAGGTTTCTACAGGAGCTGTAAGGTGAAGGTAATGCTCAGTTCTGCTCGGATTTATGAAGGCTGTGATCAGCAGGTATGCCAAAACGGAGCGATGAGTTGCAAAAAAAGCTTGAGAGTGAGGCTGAATTCCAGGGCTGCAGGGCAGATACCATATCTGAGTGAGATTTGTAATAGAAATGCCAAGGACGTGACAGAAAAAAAACCCACTTGAACCACCCACTCCCCTTCAGGAAGACTCCTGCTTTTGAAACTCCATGTAAAAGGCACCCAAGCAAGTGCTGAAAGAACTCAAGGCATGGAATGGCTGCTGAGGAACCTGCAAGAAATCACCTTTAAAAGAAGCAAGAAACTAGCAGTGAGATCTCTGGATTGAGAAAGCAGGATGAAGAGATTAGAGGAAAACGAAAAGTTTCCACCCGGTTTGTAAATATTAATGTGAAGAACCCAGCACGGCAGTGTCTTGTGAGCACCGTCTTTAGCACCCTCTTTTCAGTAGGTTGCTGGAGATTTGCATTGCTGATGTGCTTGCATGAAAATTCTCCCGGTCTCCCAGGGAAAAGAGGCAGATGCAATCTTTCAGGGCAAGGCAATAAGGTACTTGAGCAATTTTACCTCTGCATCCTAAACCGTGGATGTCCTGGATGTGAAGCCTTGGGTTTTCTGGATGGAAAACACCTGAATTTAGCGTTCACTAAAGAGAGCTGGTTTCTAACCACTGTATCCTCGCTAAGCAGCACATTGGTAGGAGGGCAAAATAACAATTGCTCTAGGCTTGGAGACGCTTTTGCATTGCTGCTACTCCAATTATTTCCTTTTCACACATGTTCAGCAGTCTCTCGCCTCTGTAATTACCACACTGAACACTTTAGCTATTAGATACAGCTACTAGACTTTTAACAAGCCATCATTACTTGCACTTTCCATCTTAAAATTTAACAACGACTTTGAGACCCGCGTAACAGACTCACAGACCTGTGTATGGACTCACGCATATAAAAGCTGCTTGCAGCCATATTTTTGCTAAAAAACAGAAAAGAAGCCGAGGGTAGGGCTGCAGAACGTGGAAGCTGATGCACGCTAAGGCCCTGGATTGAATATTCTAGTTAAAAGTTATTTTTAAGGCCTGTATCGGGCTAATTTTTCCTTTCATTGAGAAATGGTGGCTGAGGATGAGAATGGCCAAATTAGAAAGCCTGAAAGCCTCGGAGGTTTTATGGGATGTCAGACATGAGGGTAGCTGTGTATCAGCTGGCCTTAAACACCTAAGGAAAGGGGGGAAGGCAGGTTGAGAATGTTTGCATTTATCCAGCTTTCCCTCTGTTTGGCAATTTCTTTCCTGTGCTCTTGTGGTGGTGCAGAATTCTCAAAAGAGGCAATTTTTTGTCCACCCAGGCAAGCAGCAGCGTGGTGGGCCAGGTTACCTGATTAGCTGGTGGATTTTCTGTGCTAACCCCAGGTGGTCAGGCAGAGCAGGCATTTAAAACCTCATCCATCTCTTGTCCTACTGACTTTGAATTTGCATAATTAAAAGTGAATGACTCGCTGTATTTTTAATATATGCAGTGAAAATGCATGAAAAGCTGAAAAATTACAGCAATCCAGTAATTCATGTCATGTCCCATTCGGAATTACAGCTTTCCAGTCCCAGCTCAAACACCGAGGGTTTCCTGCCACCATAAAGCTGTAATTGCTGAATTAATAACAGCGGGTTTTGAAGAGTGACTGCACACACTCTCTGACCCAGGTAATAGAAATACTCATGTTAAAGTGAATTTGATACATGTGACTTAATCTATTTCATATTGGGCTCAAGTAGTGAAAATCATTGCTGTCTTTGCCATGGGATGTTACGAGAACCACAGTGAGGTGTTCAGCTCAAGGCAGATGTGTTGCTAAACCAGTGGGGACTAGAAATCAAATTTCAGGGACAAGCCAGGCTGGTTGTCCTTCTACCAGGGAACTTGTACCCCAAATCTGTTAGTTTGCTCAGTGCTTCTGGGAGGTGGAATTCTGCACCCAGCTGCAAAAGCACGGAGAGCAGGATGCAAAGGTAGATGGTGAAAGGCTTCTGCTAAAGTTTCATTACTCCAGGACTTTATTATCAGCTACTAAAGAAAACCCTAAACAAAAACCTCCTCCTCACCTTCCAGTTTGGAAACAAATTCTGCAGCTGCTGCTCTTTGCAAAACGTGGTGTCTCCCACATCTATGACACTCATAAGGACTGGGATGAAGGGACTCATATATCTAAACAGAATGATCAGAAATTAACCAAACCGGCATGATCTGAATGAGAGGTTCCTTTTTTCCCCCCTCTTGTCACCGTTGTTGTGATTTGGGTTTTTTTAAGGGTTACTTAGGAGTCGGAGGAAGCTGGTGATCAATTTGCTGTGAATTCCTCAGGCTGACACCCTGATGCAGCAGTCATTTGACCCTAAGTGACTTTACATTTATTTCAGTAGGTTTTGTGATTCTTGGTCACCTCTATAACCTGATTCAAGCTGTTAGAGATCAATCGGCCCATGTCAAAGGATCTGCTTGTACCACGGCATTGATTTAGTGAACAACTATTCATGCTGCAGTGTTCGAGATGTATGAGCAATCAGACACTGAACCTCTCAGCTCAGGATAATGTCCTGGGCTGGGGATCTTTGAAATAGTCTCACTGAGATTGCATTGACATCGTGGATAAAATGAACTGGCAGTTTCCAGGGCTGGCAATCTGGTTCCTTTCGTAAGAATTACCATCATTAATTAAAATCTCTTTTTCTGTCTAATTATTTCAGCTCTAATTCTCTTGCAGGTTCATAAATAGTAACATTCCATTGTCCTGGAAAAAAGTTCATTTTTCTCCTTTTCATTCTCTTTGTCACTGCCCTCAATTCTCTGCCCTCTCATGGCTTAAGGTAATTAAACTTCCAAAGTCTGGTCACCTCTCTGAAATATTCAAATATAATCAAAGACATGCTCACGTTTCTTTTGTGGGCAAAACCCCACGAGAGTTTTGAACAAAAAGGGTGTGCTTTTACCTTCTGCAAAAACAGGGGGTGAGGGGCCAGGGAACCCAAGTTCTTTCCACTCTGGTTCGCTATTGACCCTGTGCTACCAAGTTACAATTCTAAGGGCAAACATTTCAATCCTTAGAGCTCGTAGGGATTGTGAAAAGTATTTAACCTGATCTTTGTAATTGCCTCCTTGCCATTTAACACTGAGATTACAGCATTTACCGCTGGGTGTTGATAATTCTCTCAGCTGAACTTTTGCATCCAGCAAATGATTTTTGCGGAATATTCCTGTGGAAGATACTTAGTGAAATTTGCACATGCACGAATGCAGACACACAGTGTAGCTTGGGCTCACTGATGTTAATGCAGAGGAGAAAAATCTCCCCACAGGCAGGTATGTACAGCGCTGTTACCCTAAAGACCCGAGGCTTTTGAGAGGGAATCAGCACAAACAGTGGTGTTAAAGGAGGAGATCCTGCTTTGGGCAGCTCGAGGTTGAACTGGGGAGGATCTTCCCAGGCTGTCAGCAAAGGGATGGTTTTTATCAGTTCATTATGAGATCTGCCCTTCCTGCGGATGTTTAGCTTGCTGCCTGATGTTTTCTTGGATTTTTCTTTTTGAAGTGTCAAGTTTTGGTATAAGAGAATATCAAGCGCAGCTAAAGGTCAAAGTAAATCATGAATGAAATTCCACAAACTGATATTCAGCAGAGGACAAAAAGTAACGTCAGAGGCTAATTCTAGTTTGCATAAATGCTCTCCCTAGACCAGACACCATCCATGCCCTCCAGAGGAGCCCCTGTGCTTCCCCCTGGGAGATGCAGATCTACCAGCCAAGACAAGAAGTTTAGAACATGATTGGGATGCTCACTAGTTTCACCACTAAAGCAGAAGGTGGTACCTGAATCACTGCAAGGATTTGGAAAGCTTCTCTGAATGCTTTTATTTCAAGAAAAAAAAAAAAATCCAACTTCTTCCTCCAAAAATGCAGAGCTGCCAGTGATACCAGGTATGTGTGGAGGTTTCTGTTCAGCAGCAGCTTGGCTGACACCAGAGAACGAGCAGTACACAAAGACTGCTGCTCCAGCTGGTTGGTTTTTGTTTGTTGGGTTACATGATGAGGGAGGACAAACTCAGAGTCTGCTGCCTGTTTGAAGCACAGGAGAGAGGTTCCATCTGTGGAACAGCTCAGAGGCTGGGAGGGTCTGTCAGACCTGCCCTTCTGCCCAGCAGTTCATGGCAGTATTGAATTCCTGCTTGGTCCAGAGTGCAAAGTCTTTGTGGTTTCACAATCAATGCAGTCTTGGCTGTTTATGGTCCATTTATGAGCAGGATTTTCAGCAGCAACACTTTTAATGGCTGCGAGGCCCTGAATCAATGGTGCCTATCAAAGCAGCTGAATCCTGCTTAGAGGAAATTAGTTCTGTGAGCTGCAAAGACAACAGGATTTCCACAGCCCGTGTCCTGCATTTATCTCTGGGTAAATGGGGAGCTCATTCGTCTACTTACCAAGGTGCCTATTTCACAAAATTCGTAGGAATGTTAATACCTTGACTACACACAGTTATACTCCTTCAGAGAGGCTTTGTGATCACATAAAACTTAAGAAAGCATAAAAGGAATCAGTTTTCTTGGATATTTGCAGTGCTGTCTGGATCAGAAAGGAGGGGCAGAGCTGGAGTGAAGGAAAAATTCATGTCCACAGATCACAGACAGAAAAGTAGGTGTTTTGAAATACTTTGATGGTAACAAGAATGTTGTCTCCTCTCCAGTGTCGGGGTTTTTGAGCTCACTAGGCAGCAAAATGAAATGTTTTACGGCTTTATCAAGCACAGCACAGCCACTGATATTGTACTTGCAATTTCATGACCTGGTAAACAGATACCTTTGTGCTTAAGGGTCTAAATGTCAGTGGTGTAGAAAACCAACGATTATTCTGCTTTGTGAAATAGGAGCTTCTTCATGAGAAATGTTTCGTACCTGAAGCAGCATCACTTGATCCTCGCCCCTGCAAAGCAGGACCTTGAGGTCAGTGCTCTCAGTGAGATAAGGGCTGAAGGGAACTGGTGGCACAGCTGAGCTGAGATAGGTTTATCTCCTGCTGTATGGGCTGTGTTGCCTCTTTGAGTGCAGTGATTCAGCCTCACGTGCCAGTACTGGATTCTTGTCTTGGTCCAGTGGACAAACTTCAATTTCAGCCAAAGCTTGCCATTTTTCCATAAGAAAGACTTTCAGGAACAACCCTCTTGGTGGCTGTTGGCACTGAAGTGATGGTGTCCATCAGACCAATTGATGAGGTTTCTTGATGGCTGCATCAAACCATCTGCAAGTCCTGTAGACCTGGTGTAGCTAATTTTATATATTAATCAGGGACAGGAGAACGTGGCTGTGGGAGAAGGGAGCCCCTGGCTGTGAGTTTCCACAGAAATCCTGTTGCTTTCAGCAGGGAATGGTGGCTTTATGCTATTCTCACAGTGTCTTATCTAATGTGTTATTGATGCCATTGCATTTGCTTTCAAACACAGTCATTAGAACATTTAATTTGCAGCAGCTGTAATTTATATTTGTAATTTTGTCTAAGATCAATAAAGGAAACTGAAGAGATTTATAGTCCTAGTTTCAACTAAGATAAATTGGAACAGACTCTATTTCCCTGAAAAGCTTTATTTAACCAGCATTTTAAAAGAACAAAATGAATTAGATGAGATATTTGCATGCAAGCGTGGGTAAATAATCCCTTGTGTCTGGAAGAAATATTGGAGAGAGTGAACATGGTCAGTGTGTTCTTCTCTGAAATACAAATAAACTCCAGGGAAGTGTTACCTTAGTGTAGGATCTAATGGGAGTCAAGGAAGCATTTCAAAATGCTTCCTAGCAGCAGCAGTCGATAAATATCCTTGAGATCTGTTGTATTAATACTGCATAATAAGCCTGTAGCTGCATGTTTTAAATACTGTCAGGAACAGTCTGAGAGTGGAAAGCGAGACCCTGAAAGCAGAGCTCTGCCTTATTTTACAGCAATCCTTGAACATGGATTGCAGAAATGTGTTAATAATTTTTGAAAAGTCTGCATTCATTTATGAAATATTCATGTTCCAAGCACTGCCTCATGCCTGGCAAGAGGTGCCTCTCCCATCCAGCAATTAGCTGAGGGATTATGCTGAGCAGAAGAGACGTGAGCAGTGTCAGGCCAGCTCAGGGCTGTAGTAGTTTCAAGAAGAGCCTGACAGAGGGAAGGCAGAAATTCCTAATGAGCCTTTCTCCTTCTGCACAGCAGCAGGACAGGATCCTGGAGCAGTGCCCTGGAGATCTGAAGGCTGGGGGATATCTCAGGCCCAGGACAGGGCACAGTTTAGCAGCTGGTGGCTGAGCTCATCTCTTTTGCTCTGAAGCCTTTCAGACTGGTTGAAGGCTTTCTCCACCCCCTGTTAATTTGGTTTATGCCTAATCCAGCTGCCTGTTGCTGACAGACTGCTGGTGGTGCTGTGCCATGTTCCTCTGCTCTGCCATGCAGCCAGGCTTGAAATTTCTGTTGTTTTGCAGAAAGCTTCGCTTCCTACTCTCATGTGATCACATCACACTGAAGGAAAAGATAATCTGTGGCATGAAGGAGAAAGCTCCACAATAAGACCTTGACTTCCTCCACTGGGAAGTTGGGTTTTTGTTTTTGGGGTTTTTTTTGCATGGGTTTTTTTTTGCATAGGTTTTTCAATATTTTGAATATGATTTCAATATGGTGTTTTGACTTGGAGTTTTGCCAGACTGCTGCTTCTTGGGTTTCATTTGTATGCCCCAAGCCCTCACTTGTCTCAGAGCTCCTGGGTGCGTGGTGTTCATGGACATAGCTCACCTTTCCCCTGTCAGAATGGAAAGATGTGATTCCAGCTGACACATTCTGCAGGCATTTATCCCTGAGGGGAGCAATCCAGGCTGGAAAGTGGTGAAACGAACCCGTGCTATTCTTAGATTGCTAAAGTGGGTGAGGGTAGAAGAGGAAAAGTCCCCATTTTCTACACTTCCACTTGTCTCCTCCCATAAAGGCTGCAGAGAAAGCCAGAGAAGGACCTGCCCCATCTGTGTGCCTGTGCTGCACTTCACAAGGAGGATTTGTCTCTACATGCCAACTGTAAAGGCAGCTCCACACTGTTCTCCTTTCTGCTCTTGTGGCCGGTTGTTTGGATCCAATTAATTTAATATGTTTTTAATAGTGCAGTGCTGCCATCTCTACAGTACCTTGTAAACAACAATTTTTGCTGTAAGCAGACCACCAGCACCCTGTGTCTGCTCATCACAGGGGTTGAATGTCACCATTATGATCTTGGGCTTAACGTGACTAATGTCTGAACAGCAACAAAGTGTTATATGGGCCACGAGATCGTAAAATGCAAAATGATTTCTGTTCTTATAACTGCTATTAGTGATAGCTGTGTACAAGTTAAGAGAATTGCTAGATGTGCCATCAAGGGGCTGTGGTGTTAGGGCCAGAACAGAGACAATCTATGCAGGAAGACAGGCCTTCTTCTGAGGTCCTTCTCTTGCAAATGAATAACATGGAAGCAAAGGTGTCAAGGGAAAAAGAAGCTGGGAGTCAAGGCTCAGCATCACATGGTGAGTTTAACAGAAGAACTGAGTAGTAGCCTGTAATCTTGGACCACTGCCAGGCTTACATCATTATCCTGCTCACCCAAACAAAGCTGTGGCACACTGAAGCCCCAGGTGCTTTGTTTATTGTGTGCAATCAGTCCAACTTGTCATTTCACCTCCACTTCCTCTTACCCAGTGCTTTCCTTAGAAGCTTCTAACAAACAATTCGGGTGAAAGATTTCTTGAAATGAATAGATATTTGTGAGCCAGTGCATGGTATTGGATTTCACCTGCCATGGGTTTTGGAAGAGAGGAATTTAGAAGGAGCAGTAGATGGATTTAAATGACTGGTGGGTTAGTTTGAGGACTTGCCAGTCCCAGTAATGGCCCTGCACTTTGTTGGCAGCCTGCTCTGAGCTCCAGCATGCAGGGCCACAGCCCACATGGAGGCAGGATGGGCTGGGCTCTCCTCACCACTACTGAAACTGAGGGAGTGGCTCTCCTGCAGTGTTTTATGGCTGTCTATCCTTAGTGTGCGTGCTCTCCTGTGTGGGAGTGCAAGGATCTTCTGCTCAGGAGGGTTTGTTTCTGTGAGGACGTCCTTCTACCAAGCTCCAGAAGAGAAGCTTTTAGCCCACACTGCAGCACAGCCAAAGCTTCTTTAGTGGCTTCTCCACTGCATTGCACCTCTGAATTTGGGGGCTGTGGGATGAGTACGACCAAGGAAAATGTCCCCAAATTTAACACCTCGCTAAAATGGGCTGTTTTTTTCCCTAAGGGCTTTCACTGGTGGGTGAACACAAGGCTGACCTGAGGCTTGGAACCCACCAGTTCCACCCTCCAAACACCAGTGCTGGGAGTCAGGGCTGCAGCCTGGAGACTGGCAGCCCCCCAGACTTTCATACCCCTCTCCAGGGGCCAGGGTGGGATAGGGAGAGTGGAGATCCATCTCCAGGCCTGGGGTCCCTGGGATGAACAAAGGAGAGAAAGGGATGTTTGAGAGATGAGTGCCATTAAGGCAGCATTTCAAGTTGCTACGTAAGTGAAGCTCCTCCAGGGAGAAAACTTCTGGTGGTGGCTCTCTCTGTGCCTCCCTGCTGTGAGCCATTGTGAGCTCAAGTTCAGAGCAATTGGTGCCAAGGAAAAGGCATTGAGATAATAACCTTGAAAAATCACAGGAGAGAAGGGGGGGAAAGGAGAAATACATTCACTGAAAGGAGCAGAACTGCCCTGCCCTAAAAGCATTCTGTAAATCACGGAATCTGCCTTTATCAAAGGCATCATCCTCTAAGGATGGAGAGACGTGTGCTTTGGGATTTAAGGGCTGTCCACACGGTGTCACACAGCCTGAGCCAGTGGTTGGTGTGCTGCCAGTTTGCAAACCAACTCATCAAGGCAGTGAAAAGGTTTTTAAATCTTATGCTTGCAATTATAAGGAACAATAGTTTGTAGGGCCTCGGGAGGAACAGCGTGCTGTGATTGCCTTTCTCCAAGCATGCAGGTCTCTGGTGTTAAGAACACCGACTCTATTCAAGCATGTTTTACCTTTCCAAGAGCCCTAGACAATGCCACGTTGTGTGGGAATTTCGTGGTGTTTGCTAGCTGCTGGGCCTTCTTTTCCTGGAGATAAACATGCATTGTGTTATTAAGAAAGAACCTTCAAGTTGCTGTTCTGATTTATATTCCCTTCTACACTGGCGCATGCGTTTATTGTTTAAGGGCAGACAGCCCTGGAAACCTAAGCTCTCTATTTATCCACAGAGTGAAATTCCTCTCTCTGTGGAGGGGATGCCAAAGGCACTAATTGTCAATGATGCTGTTGCACACACAGAAAAATCCTTTCTCTGTTTTCCAGCCAGAATAATTTTACCATGTGAAGGAGAACTCCTGGAATGGAAGCAGATTTGGAGAATGTGCCTGACAAAGACAGTGGGGCTTCAGCTTGGGAGCCCAGACAAGCCCAAGAGAAGGTGAAGGAAAGCATGGTGTGCTGTCAGACAGATTAGTCCACATGGCTCATGGTTTGGATCCTTACACAGTCAAAAGTGATGCTAGCCTACTGCCATTGTTCCAGGGACACAAAGAAAGAAGGTGAGGGAGATTTTGTAACAGTAAAAGATGCTTTTCTCACCTTGCATGTTGATTTTAAATGTGGTCTTGACATACGAGCATCACAACTTGCAAGAAGGAGAATTCAGAGGAGCGTCAGACTGCCAGCCTGTAAAGAATAAATAATGCTGAAAGGCTTTTTTATTTACTCCTTTCCTTCTGTAAAAAGAAGGTGATGCTAGGGAGAAAAATGAAATTTAACAAAAAGCTGAATTTTTACCTCTTCTGTTGCATTCCTTTAACAAAGTAGGCTGCATCTTCCAGCCTTAGAAACCTCTGAAATCCCAGAGAGCAGGAAGCTCCCATTTAATCTGAGGAAAGATAGCTTTGGCCCAGTGTTTGTTTTGCAAGGCATCTACTTCAGGAACATAAGAGCAAATTTATTTTAATTATATCAATTTATGTTCATTTAAAAGTCTTCTCCATAACTAACCCTGGTATTGAATTGTTTTGTATCTCTTCCTAATTCACTCACACAATGTTTTTTCACTTTAATTGACAGTAAGGGTGAATTTATAGGACTATAATTCACACTTCTGGTGAAAAGGAAAAACAACGTGGAACTATATTATTTCCTGCAAAAATGATGTAGGGAGATTCATCAGAGCAAACTGCATATTCAATTTTAATAGTTTTCCTTCATCAGGGTCTCTTAATGGGGTTTCTTTTGCAATTACTTTAGGGCATTTGAAACTGCTTATTGTAAGAAGTTGTCAAACAACACTAAAATAAATCCAAATATTAGAGGAGTTTTTAAGAGTGTAACCTTCTCACATCTTTCTTTTTTTGATACCGCTTCCTCTGGAATAAAAAATACTGAATTTCCTCATGACCTCCATTTGCTGGAGAGCCTGCCTGGGTCACAAGTAAGGAAGGTGCCGCCAGCTAAGCTGTTGATAATTCTTGCTTAGCTTTTCCAGGCATGGGGCTGTGGAAAAAAATCTTCAGATAACTCGATATCAAAGGGCAAAACCCCACCACCCCTCCTGTGTGAGGAGTGATTCACCAATCACTGTGTGTGTGACACATCCCAGCCATGAGGGACGCTGGTTTCGGCACACCCCAGGTCACAGAGTTCCTCTGAGGAGCCCCAAAAGGCTGAAATCAGAGTCCCAAAGTGGGTCTGATCCTCCCGAGGGGTGGGCAGCCAACTGCAGCCAGGTCCTGGCAGTCTCTGGGCTTCTGAGCAGAAGGGATTTCTGTGGGAAGGGAATTCCAGTGAGGAGTCAGTTGGGATCTGACCACACAACCTGTGCTCATGGGGAAGCTCTCTGTGTTTAAGGCCTGGGGCCTTAAGAAATTGCTGTGTTGCAGTACCTTTGAAATGACAGGTTTTTATTTTTCTTGTACTACAGTAAATAAAGGTAATATGATGCTAAGGATTAATAAGTGGAGTTTATTTGTCCAGGCAATCACCCATCAGTGTAAAAATCAAAGGCAGTGATGAACTGTGGCCTCACTGTGTGAAGATTTTACAATATCATGATTACTATCAGATCTCAATAACCTCCAGTGATGTGTAAGTAGCATCGACAATTGCTATCACACAATTTCATTGGGCTTTCAGATAAGTATCTAGAAGTAGAACCAGGTTTTAGAGGTATAAAGAATGCAATTACCATTTTAATATCTCTGCACAGGGAACAGGAAGATTAATTTTTGTAGGTCTATTTTTTTGTGATTTTTTTCACCGGCTGGTAGAGATATGTATAAAGCTGGCAACAATACACTAGAAATAAATTAAGTGCTGCTGATAGCTAATTAAAGCAGCACAACTAGATAGCAGAATTACTGGAAAAATCAAAATCTCTCGTGCCTTAAAATCATGCTGTACTTGTGATTGGGTTTTCAAGAAGAAAGAGGAGAAATTTTGATATTGTTGGCTCTTTCTTAATGAATTATAAAACAACATTTTCAAATCAAGGCCATGTCTCAGAAGTCCAGAGGAAAGAAAAGAAAAAAAAAAAATCTTTTCCTTTAGGCTATATTTATTGTTGTAACACTTGTGAGGGTATTTATTGTTACCTGTCAATTCCTGTATTGTAATATGTGGATATAGTGTGTTTCATAGCTTAATTCTGGGCTCATTCACTGCTTCCTGACAAAGCTTTTAGAGCTGGTCCAGCAGCAAATGCACCAAGTTTCTAAACAGTGTGGATACGTGACTGCTTTATTGAGCTCCAGTTTAAGAAAAGAGGCGTAAGCTGGCAAATCTACCAGAGAGCTGGGCTTCTTCTGGGGAGAAGCAGCAGTGTTTTGGCACAGAACCAGCAGGAGGTTTGCTGTGAGCCACTGGTGACCTTCTGTTTTCCTTCACAGCTCGATCTGAGCTGAGCAGTGGTAGCTGAGCTGCGTCTGGGGGGCACAGGGGGGGTGATGCACGGTCCCCAGTGTGGGAGAACAGACTCATAAATGTGACTGCCTGGCTAAAGATGCTGAGAATATGAAAACTATAAGCGAGATTGAAATGAAGACAAACTTTGAGTTACCCAACCCCAGTTACTGAACAACTGGAAAACAATGGTGTGGCCGGCTGAAGATAATCCCCTTTGATTAAAAAATGCCCTCTGCTTGCAGACAGCTCCAAGGGTTAGAGCAGACCCTGCCAGCCTGGCAGAGGGTCCAAAACGTAGTTTTTAGAGTTTAAAATGTAACGCCATATGGTAATGCAATGATTCTTATAGGCTGTATGTAAATGTTATAAGATTTGTAGCTTATCCTAGATTGGTTAAGGGAAATTAGAATATTCAGCACAAAAGATGATTTATTGTGCTGCAAACGGGAACTTGCTCTCTTGCCTTGCTCTCTTGCCCTCTTGCCCCTCGCTCTTGCTTTTACTCTCTTACTCTCTTGCTCTTGCCCTTGCCCCTTTTCTTCCTACACCACTTCTGCACCCCTGCATCTCTTCACTGCTTCTCTGCCCTGCTTCGAGCTGCATCTGGCAGCTCCTAGCAGGTCCCTTACACCCACGCCCTCATCAATAAATCTCATGCTCTAAGACCAGCACCAGAGATCTCCTGTCCCCGTTTGTCCCAGCCGTCCGAAACCCTACACACCAGAACCCAACACCCCAGCCTGCACAGTGGTGTGCAGCATCGTGTCCACATCGAGATGGGCTTGATAACTGTGATTAGGATGGTGTCCCTGCAGCGAGCTGCCAGAGCTGGCCCTGAGATGCTGCATAGGGTGGTGAGGTGGAGAAACAACAAAGGGGATCGGCAGGAGGAGCGCACACAAACCCCGCACAGGGCACGTTCTGCCTCCATTCCCTGCCTCTGAAGCATTAGAGATATCGAGCTTATATTTTAGACTGGAGATAAGGTATGGAAAATCCATGACTTTTAGATCTTGCTACAAATTAATCCATTCACCAGGCAGGAGGTTTTAAAGTGGGTTCAGTCTCGAGGCGTCGCACGGAGCTGTGGAAGCGAGAGCGGAGTCGCCGTGGCTCTGACAGCTCCCTGCAACAGCCATGGGCAGGTGGCAAATTTTAATGGCTCATTAAGGTACCTGGCCACATTTCTCTAAGTGCAAGGAACATTGGTGTCTCCTGCAGCGTGTTTCTGAGGGGTTTAGTGCTGGAGGTGTTGAGGTTGTTGCGAGAATGGTGTAGAATTTTCTGGTTTGGGGGATGTGGGGTGGGAGGGAAGAAGTATGAAAAATACATGTACTTGGGAACTCTAGAATGTGTAGCTGTGTTGGCCTATCCGGGGAATGTCTAGGGGTAATATGAAGGGCATCAACTTCTTGCCACAGCAACCTTAAAACTATAAAGTCACACAGCTGGATGAAGTCTGTTATTACATTTGTGTGCAAAAAACCCTCTGTGATTTTAAACCAGCCTTATTTAACCGTCTGTCTTCAAGGAGCTAGATTTATGGTCACTCCACTGACATCTGTTTTAAAGTATAATTTAATGAAATAAAATTAGTTTTTAGCTAGTGAAGGAAAGAAAGAAACTTTTTCCCTCTGTTTTCCTGTCAGTGAAGAGGATAGCACCAGCTTCGTGTTGTGATTATGACCCATGACTAGAAATGGTATTTCTTGGCACCCTTTTCCTGCTGCTGCTTTTCCCCCTAAGCACCAATATTAGATGCTCAAGAAGACAACAATTCAACAACACAAAGTTTTCTAGAATGGGGAAAAGATGTGGCTCTTTTTCTCCCAAGTATTGCTGATGACACTTCAGAAACATGATTTACGTTAAATTCATGCATCTGAGCTCTGCAGTTTATTCCAGAGCAGGTGCACACAGGGGTGAAGAGACACTGGGAGAGAGCCACAGAGTCCAGGATTACAGCACACATCATTTCTGGGCAGCACCTGGGTGCTCATGCACCCACAGCTGTAAAATCTGTCGGGAGCCCGGCCCTGCCATGGCTGTGCCAGTGAGGAGCATGTTTGCAGTCAAACCAGCAGAAAACTGTGTGGAATGTGTTCTCCACAGGGGTTAAGAGACACTGTGAGGGAGCCACAGAGTCCAGAAGTACAGCACAGACCATTTCTGGGCAGCACCTGGGTGCTCATGCACCCACAGCTGTAAAATCTGTCGGGAGCCCGGCCCTGCCATGGCTGTGCCAGTGTTTGCAGTCAAACCAGCAGGAAAACCGTGTGGGATGAGTTCTCCATGAAACCTCCTGGCTCTGCAGAGACAACTCTGCCTGTGGGTTGTCATCTTGCCTTGACATTTTGAAGTGTTTTAGCTCTGCAGTCTCACAGTGAATTCTCCTCTCTGCTGGCGCTGTTGACAAGCTGCTTTCTGCACAACTCTGCACCTCCGTGAATCTTGTTGGGAGTTGGATTTTAGTGATCAGTAGCTGCTCCCTGCAGGATTGACAGCCCCTGGCTCCTTGCAGAGCCCACATTTACCTGTGCTCTGGGGGTAGGAGCTGCCCCAACCCTGCAGGGCAAAGGAGGGGCTGGCCAGAGCCACGGACTTTGGTGTGACTTTGGGTAATTTTTGGCCAGCCTTCCCTGTCACCTGGAAAACAGAAATAATCCCATCCTCCAGCCCTGCAGAGGGTTGCTGATAAATGTCTCTTCCTTTTGCAGAGCACTAGGATTTCACTTAGTCGTATTAACACAATTAGCTAAAGTGCCTAGTCAAAAACTGATGGGTGTCCCTTGCTCTGGTAGAATTGTGTGGCTTGGTGGTGCTGGGAGCTCTGCAGCCCACTCCAGTCGCTTGCACAGAATAAAAAGAACTGATTTTAACTGCTTAAACCACAGCCAGAGAAACAGACACTGGGTGTACTCAGAAAGTCTTTATTATTCTAAAAAATGGCACAAGGAAAACTACAAATGCAAGAGAAATATGTCTGTACTTCCTATGTAACTTCAACAGACCTTTGAATCCCAATACCCATCACTGGTTTGGGGGTTTTTAATCATGACACAGATCAGCATTGTCACTGGGGATCCCCAACTGGCACATTGGAGTTACAAATGAAAAATTCTCTTGCCAACTGTTTTACTTTTTAGCTTCATAGGAGGTTGTGCTTTAAAGAGAACTTTGACTTTTTACAATACCAGAATTTTTTTTAATTAAAAGCAAAAACAAAAAAAAAGGGAGAGGGGGAAAAATGCTTAGAAAATTCTTTCAAAATGAAAAATTACTTTCTCTGTGACTGTTTCTGTGGGCCTCTTTCATGTCCATGCTCTCTGGATGTCTCAGCAGAGTGTGAGGCTGGCAAGGAGGATGGGAGAGCAGTTCATGGTTCTGCCCCACCTTGCACAGAGCTGTGCTGGAACCACGTGTGAGTGGGGCTGGCCAGGTCCATCTCTGGGCTCATCAGAAGGGAGAAATGCCACACATCTGAGATGAATCAGCAGGGAAGAGCAAATTTTGACAGTTATGCCAAAGTAATTTGAATTAGACAAAGCTTTGATGACTACAAAGCTGGACTTGGTGTCCCGGTGGGAGCAGATTTTCCTGTTATATATTCATTTAAATTTCTTCTTTTACTCTGGGCAGAAATAAGGAAAAAATGGCTTTTTGATAGACTCATATGCTTGATTTTGAACTCCCACGGAATGCAGAGAACTGGCCGGGCAAAATCCTGAAGAAGAAGTAGCACTAAACTGGGACTTTTATTCTTTGATTACTTCTTTATTATTTAGGAGTCTGTTTGTGTGGAAAAGGTTAATTTTTGAAAAGTAATTCCAAGTCCTTGCTCATGTTGCAATCTAATATAAACTCAGCTTATAAAATGAGGGGCAAATCTTCAAATGATGCCAGGGATTTGTTGCATATTTGTGCATGCATTTGTGGCACTGAATGTGTGGAGGTTCTGCCTCAGGTAGATGTAAGTGCAGTAACAATCTGTGAGGAAGGTCAACTCAGAGGAGGCAAAGCACATTTTTAA
This sequence comes from Monarcha castaneiventris obscurior, assembly GCA_026261815.1. Taxonomy (NCBI): domain Eukaryota; kingdom Metazoa; phylum Chordata; class Aves; order Passeriformes; family Monarchidae; genus Monarcha; species Monarcha castaneiventris. The sequence continues at coordinate 12,759,591 of JAMPIT010000856.1, read as the reverse complement.
TTTACACACCTCTGTGCTCCTGGCAGGTGTTAAAACTGGCACCACCGGTTTCAGGAGGGAAAACACAAAAGATGTGGGAAGATGTCTGGCATGATCAGCTTTAAGTCATGCACTTGAAAATGATACAATGTGAAGTGCAGGGTTCTAATGCCGAGAATTTTATACTTCAGCAAGAAGGCTCCAACCCTGCTGATGAGCTGACATTTGTGGTCAGTTATTTCCCAGAGGTACTGGCAGCTTTATAATTAGGCCCTCAGTTAGCAATGCCTTTCTGCTCCTGCCTCACCCCACACAGGTCTGCAGCAGTGAGGTTTTCAGGTGTGGGTGTGATGTTGGACTCTTGCTGACCAGGAGTAACCCGAGGAGAGGAAGAACTGGGCTGAGTGAAAGCCTGTTTGTTTAGCACTGGGGAATTTTGAATCATGCTTCCACTTCAGCGGGTTCCTCAGGGTCATGCAGTGTTCATTAGATGAGTGGGAAGATGTGTATTTGCAAGAAGTCTTTTGTCACCCTGGGATAAAGCAGGACCCTGCTGCCTGGGGACACAACAGGAATGAACTCCCTGATTCCCACTGTGCCAAGAGCACTCAGGGGAGCAGCCAAGGAACTGCTGGCCAAGAAATGCTCTCATCATCCAACATTTTCATTATTTCAGATATTTTCCTGAAAGCAAATGACTTGTATGGAGTGAAAGCTTCCATTCCAGTGTCACAAAACAGAGCTGTGCTGTGGGATCCAAAGTGCAGATTTCTTGGCACTGTGTTGCTCCTCTCTGCACCGAGAGTAAGTAATGACCATATAACCTGGAGGTGACCTCATCGAGGTGACTTTTCCCTCTGCTCACCCTTAAAAACGCTGCTTCCTGCCAGTGTCCCATTCTCAGTATCTTCTTCAGTGAAAACACGAAGTGAAGTTTTCTCACAGATATTTCTTACTCTGCTTTAATAAGAATTTCACCTCAGTGGGATATGGGAGAGTTGGGCTTTGCTGTCACCATCAGAGATCAGTTCTTATAGACAGGATCAGAAAGTGCCACCTTGGTTAAAGCTTATGATAAGCAGAAAGAAGAAGAAAAAAAGAGGGAATTGTGAATTATTTCCGTTGTTTTCATACCATAGTAAGTTGTCAGAAATAAACAAAATATGTGGCTTGGTCTTTATTCTCAAATGGCAAATGACAATTCTCAAATTGTCAATTTATGGCAAATTGTGAGCGTGCAGAGATAAATTATTGGAACATTTTTGTCTGCATTTACATGCATAGATACACACACATATGTTTGTAAACATGTGTATAAGTGTGTGCACATGCAGGCAAATAAATAATGTATGTGCGTGTGTTTGTGTGCATATATAGACGTATGTTCATGCATACACCCAGGAAAGTAATTTTCCATAGCCTTTCTGTTGTTTAACAATACTGAAATGCTGGCATTCAACAATCTAAATCCTCAAACGTGTTGGCGAAACGTAGATTTTAATGGTGTTAAATGAACCATTTAGCACAGTGGGCCTCTCACCTTCAGTGGCACACTCTCAAAATGAATCCAGTGTTCAGATACAATAATAAAAAGAAGAAAAACAATATTACCTGTTTAAAGAGAATATAAAAATCCAATTAAGTTCTGAATTTTAATTTGCTTGCAAGCATGGGTTTGTTGCTCTGTGAAAAGAATGAAAATGTAAATGACATTTCTGTGTGTTATCTGCGTAATCCAGAGGCTAAAATATCCTGTCATGCTTATTTTGTCTAGTGATGATAAAACTAACCAGTTTTAACTGAATTTCCTTTAAATGGGCGACTAATCAAAAACGAACATCTTTATATTCTGATCTTTCATTAATTTATGTATAAACGCTGCTGTGAAGAGATTAACTTCTGCAGGAGAGATTGAACTGTGCCTGGCAGCTCACAGCAGTGATGGGCTGTGGGTGGGAGAAGCTGGAACTTCTGGAAGAAGCTGGAACTGAGGTGCTGAGCTGTGAACTCAGCCAACGACTCAGGGCAGCTCTGGGTCCTGGAGCCCACCTGGCACCAGCCACAGCCACACAGGGATTGTGGCACACATTTAGGGTGGCAGGAGAAAAGGTGGTGACCTGGGGGTGCAGGAGAGACTCAGCGTGGCAGGGCACTGCAGAGGGAATCTGTTCCAGCCATGCCTGGGGCAATAATCTCCCTGCAATAAACTCTGCTTCCCGTTGCAACTGAATATTCCTGCCTTTCCTTCTTCCTTTAGATTTGCTTTATTTGGGCTAAACAACATAGAAAGAAGCATCTGTGCCTGGGCTGTAACTATCCAAATCAGCAATTAAATTTGTGACTATATGAGGCTGTCACTCACTAGCCTTGCCCAGCAAAGAGAATGTCCTAGGGGGGAAAAATTAACAAAATATACCTTAATGCCACTATGCCTGTGCAGGCTGGGGTCATCTGGCCATGCCACACCCTGTGTCCATGCTCTTGCCCTCCATGGAGCATTGCCTCCTCCAGAATAAACCAGCACAACTTCAGACAACTGAGAATGCAGAGAAGGGAGATAGTTTGTGTTCTTCATGTTGATATCTAATATATTGTTAGGGAAGGGTATTTGACAAATTGCTAATTGAGTAGCACAGAACAAACCTGTGCAAGTGGTACCTGCAGAGGAGTAGGTGCTGCATCCAGGCTGGTGTAAGTCAGGTTTTACTCTCAGACAGCAACTCTTTGGGTGATTTATAAAGATAATTTAAAACAGGCAAAAGTTGGAAAGTCCAAACCCACGTTATTTGAACAGACTTTTGTGCCTAGCGGTGGAATTAAAGATTCAAACAAAGGAGTCTGTTGGGTGCTGATCAAGACTGAAAACTCTTGGTGTCTGATTTTTTAAATGCCAGGCTCTGTAATGATGGGGGCTCAGTCTGAAGGGTATCCAGCCCTCCAGTGCTGGGAAATCTGCACCTTCTGAAACAGTCAGAGAGGCTGTTTATAGCATCTCCAGGTTTGGATATCAGATCCAGAATAAATTATTAAATCGCTCTTGTGAGCTAAAATTGTACAGCAAGCAGGGCTGTAAAACCACCAGATCCAACAGGTGATAGGAAGCAGCTCTGTCTGGTTTTTCTCTTTTTTACAAGCTGTATGTGCTGCTCCTGGCCTTTAATCTCACTGCAGATTCTGACACCTTTGAACTGTTCATTATATTGCAGCTCTATGGCAGAGATGGGAGCAGCATCACCAGATCCTTTTGTGCTTCACAGAGTTGTGCACCCATTCTGCATTTCTCCCAAGTTCAGAAAGGTGGCAACTTTTATGGCTCTTCATGTCCTGTAAAGTGATTAAAGGACAGCCAGGTAAGCTTTAGATGGAAGTAAAAACTAATCTTGCCCTTATTTTTCTGTGTAGAGCATTTTACTTGTATTATTTATATTGTCTCTACTTTGCTCCTAGAGCTTGTCTGATGTTCAAAGTTGTGTTTGTGAAAATGAAAAGAAGAATTATAAGTGTATGCAGAGACAGAAAACACATTTAATATGACACAGCTAACGCTTCGTGATTTTAACCTTGTTTCATTTTAAGTCTCAAAATCATCTCAGGGTTTCATTCAGTTTCTTACAGGTGATTTATTATGCAAGAAACATCACCTTCAGCATTTTGTATGAAACCACCAGGTGCTGTTCAGCCCTTCCATGTTAAACTCCTTCATCACTCCTCAAAGGCAGCACGTGAAAATTACCCCCAGGTGTTTGTAAACATCCTATAAATGTGTTTTCATATTCATAAAAAAAAAATTACAAAAATCTGAAAAGCTGTGGTGATGCAGGCAGAGTTTTCCCCAGCGCTTGGGTGTTTCTGCTCCTGCACACGCTCCCCAGGAGTGATGCATGGCAGCAAACCCCAGCAGGTGCAGGCAGCCAAGCTGCTTTGCAAGCACTTCGCTTGCTGTTCGTGCTCCTGGAATTTAAGAACTTGAGCGTGCCCTTATTTTAAAAGCCAAACACTAAATTCAATCAGCAAAAAGATGAAGCAGTGCCAGTGCATTCTGATACAGCTAAAACAAAAAAAAATTCATCTCATAGGAGCTGTTTGTGTTTGAATACTGAGTCCCAGAGCAGGGTGGTCGCTGTTTGTTGTAGTGCTGTGGAGATGGAGCACACGGCTCTGAACAGCACAGTGCTAGAGCAGGACTGATTACTGAGCTCCATTCCATTCAAACCAACTCAGTTTGCCAAAAAGTCATGCAGTGGGACTTGTCCATGTACCCAGCTACCTTTTAAACACTTGCACAGGGAACAGCAGGTCTGGGAGGATTTCAGAAGAGCTGATCTCCGTGTGCTGCCCACACGCTGCTTCCACCACAGACTGCCAGCCCCTCTGCACTGCTGGGGGCACACTTTGTACAAATGGCATCTCACCCTGCTGGCTGGCTCTGCACTCCTAGGGCTCCTTTCCAAGAAGGAGCTGTGACAGCTCACAGGGATTGAGTTTGGTCTGCAGGGCCCCTGGAGCTGCTCCGAGCGCAGTCAGCGGCTGCAGCTGATGCCTTAGGTTTTAACTTTTATATTTTACAAATTCTGTACTGCTTAGAGTGTAACTCTGAAGTTCCTTGGAGCCTGTAATTTCTGCTCTCTTGTGCTGGGCAGACACAACAAAGCCTCTCCAGGCTTTGCCTTCAAGGACAGCCAGGCTCTTCTAGGCCCAAAATGTGTAAACCAAAGCCTCTAAGGGGGAAGCAAGCTGAGGGGAATTACATCATTGAACTGGGGTTTTAATTGGAGAATTAACCGTGATATGTTAATGAACCGAGCCTATAAAGGTGTGAAGAACTCGTGACCTGGGGTCCATCTTGGGGTCCATTTTTGGAGGCAGCCTCTGGCTCCCCCAGGGTGTGCCTTGAAGGCCCTTCAAATAAATACCTATCTTTATTCCCTTACTCTTGTCTAGTCTCTGTTTCTAGGTGGCTGGAGAAGGCATCACAGCTGGTGCAGAGATGCAGAGGACTCTGTGCTGTGTGGACTCAATGGACCACAATGGCTCTGTCCAGGCTGGGCTGATGCTCCTCCAGGAGGTTTGGGGTGTGCCACAGTTGCACAGCACAGCTTTTGGCACAACCTGAGGTCCTGCAGGAAGGACAGGCCCAAAATGTGTCTGCTGGAAAAAAACCTTGGAGATTGACCCCAGCAAACAGCGCTGGGAGCTGGGGCTCTGCTGGGAACTGTGTAGGTGAGGGCTTTTAAAAGCCACAGGGGAGCTCTGTGGTCAAAAGCAGCTCATGGCATCGTGCTGGCTCTGCTCATTTGCTGGTTCTGGCTGGTCCATTCCTTGGTGGCCCCTGGACCCACATCTCTGACCACAGGGATGGAGATTGCTCTTGCCTCTCTATGTACTTGCAGAGGCAAAGACCTGGGGGTGAGACAGACCTGCTGTCACCTCAGCCCTGCAGCTGGAACAGGCCTAGTGAGCTCCCTGGGATGTCTGTGTAATGATCTCTGTTTTATCCTGACCCTCAACCCCTGCAGCTGAAGTGTGAGTTCACTGCTGAGGGAGAAGACATCAATGTCCTGCATTTTGATGTCATGCTGGGCAGTAAATGCAAGGCACTTGACAAACTCTGAGTATTCTCAACCAGTAAAGCCTGATTTCAATAATGGATTTTCCTGATAATACACAATAAACTCTAAAGCAAATAGATATGAAAATCTATGTTTGATCTTACAGAACCTCTCAAGTGCTTGAGAGAGTTTCAGGCCCAGTGGCTGAAGTTAAGCTAAATTAAGCACTGTTGAAGTGTAGAGTAGGCAGGGAACAGCTTCCCTTTTGCAGTCCTGACAGTGCACCTGCCTGTGCAAGGGGAAATCCTTTTCAATGTCAGAGAAATCGTTGGCTTTGAAATCTCCATCATCTGTGTTATCCCCTTTTAATCTATCCATCCCTTCCTTTAGCACTGGAGTTTCAGTGCCATGGTACACTCTCCCAGCCAGTTCAGGTGTCAAATTTTCAATATCACTTTCTGAGTCCTGGTATTATTTTAGCTGCCTTTTTTTTTTTTTTTTTTTAATGAAGCTGAGGTTTGATTCATGTATGATGCAATGTATTCATTGATAGATCACAAATGACCTGTTTCTAATCATGGTACTGCTTTTGATATGAAAACAAAGAGGTAGCTGTAATATTGATGCAGCTGAAGAAATCTGAAGTTTTTGGTGCTCTTCAGATTTGCACCATTTCAGGATTAAGTGCTGTGAGCATCTGTTTATATGAAGACAGAGGGTGATTACAGAAAAAGTCTGTCCCACATAGGTACATATTTTTTTATGCCACTCCAATCTATTTTCAGCTTAACTATATCATTTTACTATATAAGCAGAACTTCTGGAGTTTATTTTAAGAGTCTTGCAACTACCTGATCCTAGTGTACCCAAAAATGTGCTTGCAACTTTCAGCTTAACACTGTGTGACTTCAATCCTAGCATTAAGCTCACCTGTCTCAGAGCTCAGCATCTCCCGAGGTGAGTGCAAGCTGACACACTTTTATCTTTTGTGAAGAACCCTTTTTTTTCCTTACCAAACAGAGAGTGAGAGGCAGGCTGCCCACAGAAGCTGTGATCAGAAATGGATGTGTCAGCTGCTATCACCAAACTTGCACAGTTGTAATCATAGCTGCTTCTACGTGCCAGAAGAAATTGGAATGTTTACAGCTTTTCAGTGCAGCAGGAAGGAAACAATCACAAGTGAAATACAAACACACACAGTCACATGTGAAAAAACACGGGAGAAGCACAGAAGTGTGCACAGACACGTGTGTGCACACCCAGATAAAGGGGATGGCAAAGGGAACAAGCAGAAAATGTGTTTGCAGGTAGAAAACGTGACCCAAGAGGTGGAATATAAAACCCTAGGGAAGCAGAGGACAAGGTGAGTGAGTGCAGAGCAGAAGGGATGGCAGAAGCATTTCTGTTCCAGGGCTGAGCACAGGGGTGCGGGGTTGAGTCTGCCCCAACCCTTCTGGGTCTGGGCTGGGGGAAGCTGCACATCCCCTGTGTGCTGTGCACTCTCATTATCGAGGCAGATAAAGCCAGGAGGAAGGTTTTCTGTTGATGGAGAAACACTCCACAGAAATTGTAAAGTCTAACACGAGCAAGCTACTCAGAAACGCTGCTCTGTTCAGTGGAATTGATGCTGCAAGAAGGATGAAAGACCCTAAATGGAGATAGAAATTTTCTAAGGGGTAATACCAGGTATAGGGGTCATCTCTAGGGTTTGTGTCTCCCTGCCACTACCCTTTGAGCCAGTTCACTTATCCCCTTCTTTTTATTCCTGAAATTGTGCAACCTCCTGTGCATCCTCACGTGGTCTGACCAAGTCTTATCCACTCATGTGCACAGTAAGTTCCTGCATTTCTTTTGACAATGAGGGTAGTCTGAATTGTTTAGTTTTATTCCTGCTAGGGCTTTTTTGTCTATGTGCTTCTTGGGAAATCAATGCTCAAAGGAGCAACCTGTCTATCTCTGGCTTGCATGCAGTTCCAGCTGAACAGCACTAGGCTTCCAGCAGAAGGATTGAAAGAACAAAGAAAAAGGTTCATTTCATTTACCTTGAGGGATAGTTCATTTTTCAAATAGAGACAATTTGAAAAACACAAAGCACTATGCCAATATCCTTAGTCACTCTCGAAAACAAAATTAAGTCTTTCTTGGTAGGAAAATAAATGTCAGTGCTCTGTACATTTGCATCCAGCAGCAATTCTGAAACTAATTTCCTAGTAATTGATATGCTGCTATATTGCTTTATTATGAGTGTTGAAGGTTTAAATATTCCTGTCCAGGCCAGACTTGGCCTGACACCAAAGTGGTCACTGGCCATGTACCCTGCAGGCTGTACCCAGCAGGGTGACCAGTACACAACAGTAATCAGAGCTGGCATGGAGCTTAAGCACTGATGTTCACTGGTGGCAAGTATTATTCAGAATATATTCAGAATATTATGTGCCAAAAATCCTAACTTAGCAGGGCTTCATAATGAAACCAAGAACTCACCTGCACAACATGAAATCATCCATCAGATTAGAAAAGAAGCTGCCCTTCAAACAAGAGGCTATTAAGTAAATGAGAAATGGGCGTTTCTATGAGTGGGATTTCAGGATGCTAAATTTAAACCAATATCTTCTTTTTTAATTGATGCTGGTAAGAGTCTTTATTATGTATGACAGTGACTGTGAGAACAGCCTTCTGAGAAAGGTGCAGAGTGGTTTGTCTGTCTGTTAGAAGGCTGTGTTTAGGTAAGCTCCATTCAGGCACATGTGATAACATTTTTAAATGCAGAACCCCCACCAGCTGGGGTGCAGTGGGTTATTTTCACTGTCTGCTCTCCCAGGACACAGCCACTGGCCGTGGCTGGTGCTGCAGGGATGCACAGCAGGCTCTGCATGCTCAGTGCCTGATTGTGCAGTTCAGTCTGTGCCTGCACTACTGCCCTGCCCACTTAGGGCTCCTGCCAGGCAATTCATCCATTTACTCCTGCTCCTTCTGCTGGGAATTCCTACCAGGGGCTAATTTCCACCAGAGGCTCTCGTTATTCTTTCTATATTCCATCAGCTGGACATCCCAGACTCCACACCAGGAGCCTCCTGCTGATGAACTCATCCTTCTGCATTAACGAGGTGATTTCAGAGTGACACCCCTACAGCCGTGGCGCACTTGGGGCTGGGATGGAAACTGCCCTGGCCCACTTGCTGCAGTCCTTGCTGGAGAAAGCCCAAAGGGAAGGGCTGAGGGGATTTTTCCTTGCAGGACACAGAAGGACACGTGTGCTTTGGGCACTGCCAAGGGGCTTTGCCAGATGCCACTTAAAGCACTTCCACTTGGCTCCATCTCTGAACTGAGGCCAGGAGGAGGCTGTTTCTCCCCGTGCACTCCAGGTGAGACTTTGGGAACCCTCCTGGTCATCTCTGACTTCAGCAACAGGGACTTGGTGGCTAAAAAATTACATCCATGAAGCCCTGCCTGCAACCTGGACCAGCACAAGGATGGCCCATGGGATTTTGTTACATTTGCAAAGCGCTTGTCACCAATTCACGCAGTTTCCCTTCGACTTAGCAGATCCTCTTCAGCTTTCTGCAGCAAGCAGGTGTTTCTCCATATTTACAGTCTGTGAACTTCAAGACATCCTAAAATAATTTGTCATTTTATAAATAAGTTGTACAAGCTGTCACCACAAATCTGTCACCACGCAGACAGATGCAAACATGCGCAGTGTGCACTAATACTGAGATCAGAATAAAGGCCACCCAAAAGCAATTACACTTCCAGGTATTAGGCAAACACAATTATTTAAATTGCTAGTCAAAAACAGTTGATAAAATAGATAATTAAAAAAGATTGACCTAAAGCTGATTTTAAATTATTCTGCAATGTGCACATAACTTAAATAATTGCTCTCTCATGACCCAGCCTCCATTAAAAGGAAATTCCACCTAGGAAAAAAAATTACATATGCAGCACACGGTGATTAAAATAAATACTTATTCTCTTGAATGCTGGAAATTATGTGAGGAACTGTGTAAAAAGTAGGAACAAATTAGCCCTACATTGAAGACTGTAGTGTGGTCTGTCATTTTAGTAAATCAGACTCAGGTGTTACTGAAATAGAGCACATGACAATGCATTAGCCCACAGAAATAGTAGATGACCTCATGTATGTAGATATATAAGAATTAAGCTGGAAAAAGACTGAATAAGATCATGGAATCTTTTAGTAAAAGACCCTTAAGATTACGGAGCCCAACCACTAAGCCAGCACTGCCAAGTAGGTGATGCTGAGATAATGGGGGACTTTGTTTTTATAATTCAGAGTAAAGGGGCTCCTAAATGATCCTCCCAAATAGGGGATCCTATCCTGCCATGAGCACAGAGCTCAGGGGGCAGCAGCTGCTGTGCAGGGATTGCATTTACCCTGCACTTGAGAGAAGAGAGGCAAAGAGGAGCAAGAACTGCAGCACAGGCAGGTGAAAGGCAAGACTTCCAAACATGTCTAGTGCATCTCGATGAGGGAGATGGAAACCTTGGAGGAGTCTCAGATGCCCTTTGTGACCTGCTGGGGTCACACAAAGACGACAGGAAGATGAAAAGCAAGTGCTTAGGCCTGAGGCCAAACTGGTGTCCTTAGTGCTGGGGGGGTGGTGGTCCTGTGGCCACCTGACTGAGCTGGGCATGGCTGGGGTCAGCAGAAACTGCTGGAGAAGAAAAGCAGCTCTGGCTCAGTTTGCTCTTAGCACCCCTCTGTGCCTCATGTGCCACGGGAATGGCTCACAGCCACGGCTAGTTTGTGCAAAGCTCTCATAAAGCAGAAAATCTTACGCTGCCTCTGGTGTAAGATGATGCTTCTGGGTTAGATTTTAATGCCTGGATGCCCAGCTGGAGCAAAGAAACTGTTGAGGCAGTGAAACCACAGCACTTTATACCCAGTTCTAATTTTGATCTTCATTGATGCTTTCGGCACCTATGGCCAAATACAAACATTGACAACAATACCATCAAATGAAAAACAAGTGAGTTTTGGCCTATGTCTACAATTTGCAGAACCTGTTTGAAGACATGACCAGCACCAAAGAACATTTCTTGAGGAAAATCCATTAAGACTCCAGTTTTAATAGCATGTAGCTCCTCCAGTCTCATTGCAGAAACATGAGAGCTTTCAATTTAAAATGCTCTCCTGCACACAAAGTACTTCTCCAAACCTGTCACTTCTCAGGAGGCTCCTTCTCAGGCAGTCTGCATTTTAAATTGAGCAGTTATGACAGTTTTCACTGCAAAAGGGGACAAATTAGTGAAACCAGGATATATAGAAATTCTGTTATGGTGAAAGCTAAACAACAGTAACCAGATCCTGGGAAATAACTGGCTTGGATTTTTGCAGTGACCATCCATAGGAAGAAAAGAAAGTCATGTAGGACTAAAGCTCACCAGCTTTGTGCCTAAAGTAATGAGTTACAAAATGGCACAAGCTGAGATCATTAATCCTGAATTTATTGACAAGTTTGAAAGCCCTGGGTAGACATTTGTTAGAAATTCAGCTGACAGTGCAGGCTGCTCCTTTGTCAGTGGTGTTTTGAAGCCCTCTGCAGTTTTAGATATGTTTGTTTTCCCGTGATGTCTTGGAGACAGGATGATGTGGATCCCATTTTTGGGGATGGGATATCGAAGCTCACAGGCAGGTCTGCTGAAAAATGACTTCAAGCCCAATTTTCACCATCTCACCTCCATGCCCCTTCTTCCCCCTTTGCAGACAACTGCACTTGCAGAGTGGACACAGCTAATTTCATACTGCAGGCTTTTTACATGAATTCAAGGCTCAGTCTGTGACTTACTGAGCACCACTAGAACGGAATGGTTAGGAAGGAGCTTTTTTACTAATCTGCTTTTAGAGTCAAATTTTCACATCTGAGTCTTATGATAGAAGATCAAAGTCCGTCATTAGGGGACTGAATCCAATATTTAATACACTTAATGCCACTTTATATACTCACAAGATAGTCTGATTTCTGCATAAAACAACATCCCAGCTCCTTGTGACACTTACAGAAGGGACAGGAGGAGTGGTTTTAAGCCCTCATTTTCCATGCTGTTACATGGTGGTGGAGCAGGACTGGCTTCAGTAGTTAGACTGTCATACAAGCAGCCTGTCAAAAGCAAGATCAGTCTCCTCTGCTTTCCATGAGGGGATACAGAAGTATCCTTATTAATGCATCTGTCTTTCAAAAACCGTGCTCTGATATCCTGCACTAACATCTTTGAAACATCCTGGACTTGGGGAATGTCAAAACTTAGGATTCGAGTGCACACTGTTGCCCTGTAAGTTGTATTGGAACTGATTAACCTATCAATCTCTATTATTCAGCTACTGGAAGCAGGACACATACTTCTCCTGGGGATTTACCTGGAGTGAGATCAAAAGGAAACTGCTTTCTCCCTTCCCTGTGTAAAGGTTCAAAATTTGTTTTGACTGGTGAGGTAGAAAATAAATAAATATATCGAGTGACCTGAATAGCTCGAGCGATTCCCTTGTGATTAAGGCGGGAAGAGTCTGAAACATGAAAAGTTGCACCCGTGTTCAAATGAGAGAGGTCCTGGTTAATTATTTAGAGCAGCCGAAAGCTCATCAAAAATTTAACCAAGATATATTTCTCTGTGATTGTGCAGGCACCACAATGTGCAGAAACGGAGGCTTTAACTCTGTTAAATGAAACCCTTGAGTTTTCACCTCCCAGCTTTCCATTGCTGGCTCGGGGTGGGGGGGGGGAAATGCATCCTTTTCTCCCATCTCCCCTCTTCCCCAGGCTCCTACAGAAAATTGCCTCTGGCAGCAGTGATGCTCATTAGTAAGGTGGATTTAAATAGCATAACCTGGCAAATAAATGGCTTGAAGCATTGGAAGTGCTGCTGGAGGGGGTTGCCTTGGCCCACAGCAGAATGTAGCTGCAGCTTTCCAAGGCTAGGACCATTCCCCCTTGGTAGACAATGCCAAATACAAGCCAGGCTGCAGCAGAGCCCTATTCCTCTCCCATCTGTGGTGTGGCTGCTAGTGCTGAGCTTGGCAGAGCCTGAGGAAGGGAGGGAAGGCATGGACTTCCCAGTGCCCTGCAGAGCAGTAATGTCCATATTCCCTCCCCCTGTAGCACTGGTGGGAATGTAAAGGTTTTTGGTGAAGGTGAGGGGGGTTTTACAGCCTCAGAATAAGCCCCAGGGGTGGTGGTTCCTTAGTTTTCCACCCATCATAGCAGGACAGGTGCTGCACTGAATGCCATCTCTGTTTTTCTTCTTCGGATTGTATTTTTTTTGGTTTGGTTTTTGTTTCTCCCATTGACTCTCAATTCGCACACCTGAGAAGTCAAAGCTCTGCAGCTCACAGACTGTTTAAAATTCCCTCTAAAATTCTCTCCTGCTGAAGCTGCCCTGTCCAGGAGCAGCTCTGCAGAAGGGTCTGTGCCACCCCAGGGAGCAGCAGGTACCCTCAGACCTCGAGCCTGTGCTCCCTTCAATAGCCAGTGCTGCAAACTGGAAGCTGTTTTTCAGCAATTTAGTTCAGATCTCGCCAATTTCGTGTACACTGCCTCAGAGCTAGGTCTGGGCCATTGCCCTTTTCTTTGAAGTCCATTGCATTTGTGATTTTCTTTGATCATTGCTGTGGAAATGATGGAAATGTTTTTCTCACAGGTTTCTATGCACACGGGCATGAGAGGGCTGAGAACTCCAGTGAAGGTGAAATATCTGACCTTATCTTGACTTGGTTAAGATTAAAGTAACATTAAATAGGCCAAAATTGTGTACTAAGTGGCTTGAGAGACTGATGAGGAGGGAGCAACAGGATTCTACTTCTATCAATATACTCAATACTTTAAAGAGCTTTGCCACTAAGCTTAGTGAGTGTTGGGGATTTAAAAATACCAGACAGTACCTTAGGATTTCTAGGGCATTTTGTTACACTGAGCTCCCAATAATGGCTCTCGATACCTAATATCCCCAAAGGGACAAAAGTTCCCTGAAAAAGAAAGAAAGAAAGAAAAAAAGTATCTATTCTTCTACTTTTCACGCTATCTCCGATCAGAAAGGTCACAAAAACCAGCAAAAGGGGTTTTCTGGAGAAGTCCTGGTCTTGCTCTATTCTCTGAGATTTCTGGAGCTTCCCAGAAGTGCTCTGTGCACTGAGCCATGGGAGAAAAAGGAACAACTCTGCCCCACCTGCCTGTTCTGCTTTGGTTGATTCCTTAGTCCACACAGCCTTGTTACAAAAACTTATTTAGGAGAAAGTTCTCTGGGTCCTTGTGTACGGCTCCTGCAGAAGCCATTCAAAGATGAGCCAAGGGAACAGTGTTGGGAATAATGTGGAAAGTGCTGGAGAAGAAAATAATGGCATTTCTTGTTACCATTTTATCAGTCTGTGGTGGAGCAGCTCACAAACCCTGCTCGTGATCATCTTCTCTGGAAAAGATGAGAAAGGAACAAAAAACGATGGAGAGCAAGAAAATAAGGTGGGTCTGGAAGGAAGAAATGATCCACACAAGAAAGAACATCAGGCCCTCTGTACTTTCAAATCATGAAAGATATTGAGAACATTAACAAGGAATAATTGTTCATCCTTTCTCATAATACATGAAATACTTTTTACACTGAAAAGATTTTTGGTGAATAGCTAAAATAAACCCCCCCAAAATCAAGAGGAATATTTTGATGTTTTGCAAGTGGTAACTAGGGAAAGACTCTGTACAAGAGTTGAATTTTCATTTGAAGTATTATTGTATATTTTGATTCCTTTGTCTCAGTTCATGATATAATGGAGCATAACTGATATAACTTGGCTTGATGTGTCTCCTTGTCACACACACTGGAGCAATATCTGCAGAAACATTTGAAATTACACATTTTTACAGACATCTATTTTAAGGATCAGTAGCTTCAAACAAGCAGAGCACTTAGGCACACTTTAAAGGCTTATTTCCTGCAATCATGCATGGGTCATGGCTTAATCCTCATCAGAAAGCACACTTTGGGATCCTGATTACAGGAGGGGGCAGTGAAGGAAGGACATAGAAAAGCAAAATTAGCATAGTTTTCCAAAAGAGCTGAGAGATCTTGTGCCCAGCCAGTAAATCTTTGATGCTAATTTAGAAGAGAGCTGATTTTTTACAATTCTGAAGGAGGGAACCCAAGAGGCAAAACAAAGTTGATGATTCAAAGTATCTGTTAGGAGAATGAATGTCAGTGCTCAGCACTGTGTGACCACATGTGACACAAAGGACAGGCTTTGGAAGAATCAGCTGTCCTGGCAGGGAACAGGCAGTCTGATGGGAGAAGCTGCTAAATCCAGTATTTCTCACTGAATTACTGAATTCCTCTGGTGCTTTTTAATATGGTTTTTAAGAAAAAGGCAGGTCTATGAATTAATTTTGAGTGAAAAATTATAGGGTGGCTTTGCTTGACCTTGTTCTTCTGTCAAATGAGATGGGGTGTGGAGGGCTCCTGGTGTTTCACCTGAGAGAGGTGGGAATCCAACAGCTTTCTGCAGCAGATAAAAACTTGATTCTGTGCCACTTTAAATGAGTTAAACAAGTAATTACCTGTGAATAAATTACCCAGGGAGAAAAATGCTAAATATAATAATACACAGATATGTTTTTTTGCACTTTTTATCAGAAGGTTCAGTTTGGTACACTGCTATATTCAAGAACTCCCCAGTCACACACATTTTCTGCATATACTCTGTGCACTCACCACTTAATAGAATACTCATTTAGTGGGTATTTTAAAAACAGCCATTCCTTTGAGGTCTGTGAAAAGATAGGAGAAATCTGTTTATTCTTTTCGAATACACCTAGCTGAGGCATCAAACATCCAAATTTCTTAAGTAATTTAGTTCATGAAAAATGGGTGTTTGACAGCCCTGAGCTGCTCTGGCTGCTCCTCCAGACTACCCAAACTGTCCCTGGTTAATTCCTGGTGCAAGGTTTTGTGTCCCACGATGCCACAATTATGGCAGGGGCTTTTCTGCTGCAAATGCTGTAGGAAATGCTTGAGATCATTTGTCTCAGAGCACCACTCCTGGGTTTGCCTGCATTAGGCAGTGTGCAAGGCTATGCCTGGGTGCTGTTAAGGTGCTGTGTTCTCACTCCAGGGGTGTTGATCGAGTCTTGTCTCACTGAGCAGCTGGAAATTGTCAAGGGTGTTTGCAAGCCTTTCATAAGTGGAGAAAAAACCAAAAAAAAGGCCAGGGTGCACATTTTATAGTACTGGTTTGTAAATTCGAGATTCAAATATTTTGATTTTTGAGATGGAGTTTAATCTCACTCCTGTGAAAAGCCTATTTCTCCCTACCTGTTACACTCAGGAGCTCTTCAGCAGATGAAATCCAACTTTCCATGCTGCAGCCTCCCACAGACATATGCACACACATTATGGCCCATGTTTAATTGCCATTCAAAGCTGTCTTATCTTGGCACAAACTTGTCTTTGGTTTATCTCTGCTCAGGATAAATGCATACCTAATCTCATTACTGGATGCACTCAGAGCAGACAATCTCATTAATAGCCACCCTTAAGGGATTTTTATCCATGGATCAATTTCATAATTGGAACACAGCTACATAAAATATAAATATATCCCTTCAATGGCACAGCCATTCTCAGGCTGTTCAGTCTTGCACATATCATGAGAAGAGAAAAAAAAAAAAAGAAAAAAAGAATCCAGGAAGAAAGAATGTATTTTTAAAAGGGAGATTCTTGGAAGCTCGTTAGGTTTTCAGATCACACCACAGGCTTACAAGCTTGATTTGTCAGGTTCACGATTGTTAGTGGATATGGGAGTTCTATCATTTTTAGCCTGGATAGTCACTAAGAACAGTTTTCCTTATTCTTAGTGGCACTGCACTGCATTCTGTATGCTGCCTGCTGTAGCATATAGAATTCTATAATGGGAAAAACCTATCGTGTTAGCTACATGTCATTTCCAAAAGCAGCAGGAGCTATACAGCTTTTAAGAATTAAATTATGTTCATTTATTCAGTGACTGCAAAATACCCTACTAAGAGTGTAATAGCTTAAAGGCTTCCTAATCAACTTTACTTCATCATTAAATAATTATGCTTTGTGTATCTGAGCTGCACTTTTGTCACATCTCATATATGGGCTAGTTAGTGAATATGAGTCATTAGCAGGGCTGAGTGAACCATTCATAATTAAACCTGAACCAAGCAAAACTGCCTGGTTTCGAGTTGTGTGAGGCTTTCAGCATGTCCAGGCTAATTTTCCAACAAACTTGCATTCAATAATATCCAAGCCCCAGCAAGATAAAACATATATTTACTGCACAGACCCAAACCACAGCAAGAATTATTGGTTGATGGATTTTGCCCTCACCCCTGTCCTTCTGTCAGGATCATTACAGCTCTGATCCAGAGGGATTGATTTTCTTTTTCCCTCAGTAGGCACACAGTGAGGATGGGCATCACTGAGGCTGTTGGAATGCAAACACAAGAAATCAGTGAGCAAATGTTACAAAGTTTTACCTATTTGTAGCTGCAAGTCATGCAACTGTACACAAGGTTTTCCACAATGACACCACTGGGCATTGCGAGCCAGCTGGCCAAAGTGGGAGAGAAATTACTGCCATAATTCAAAAAGGGAGTAGTGACATCAGTGATAAAGATGATAATTTAAAAAAAATACGTAGTAAGATGTGTACATTCATGTGTGGGATTATGAGCAGATCTCAGATCACCCAGAAAATCAAACTTCCTCCTGGGCTGCCCACAGTCACCTTTGGATGCTGTCAGCAGCAAATCACCCTGTCTCTGCTGCTGTGGTGGGGACAGGCTGTGGTGAAGGCAGGGACATTGGTGGATGTGTTTTCTTGTTGCAGTCAGTGTGGGGCTTTGCTGCTGCAGGGGTGAGGACGGGCTGTGCTGTGCTCACTCGAGGGCAGTGCTCTGAATCCAGATCTCAGCAGATAAAACAGCCCCATACCAGCAGGAAGACACCCAGTTTAAATTGTGATGACACCTCACCGCCAGACTGACGTCCTCAGGGAGAGGATGGAATAGCTGCTGCTTGCTGTCTGCAAATCAAATCCAAACAAGAGCCACATTTCAAATAAAATCACTACCTAAAGCACACGGGAAAGATGAAAGTGTTGGGAGGACAGTTGATTGATAGGGAGATATCTTTGGAGTGCACCATTCAATTGCATCATTTATATTTCATTAAGCATGAAATTATGTTTATAATTGTATTAGACAACTCTGTGAGAGATATTAGCTCATAGGCTCAGACTGAATTAAAACAATTATTAATTATTACTCTGTTTTTTTCATTTTTAATGAAATTATGCTTCTGAATTCAGAGCACTAGTGAAGGTGTCTTACTTTAATTCATAAAAAGATCACTTTGACTGGCTGTTGTGTAACTGAGACAATAGGAGTGGGTGTTATTTAATACAAGCACTATTTCATCCAAGGATGCACTTTGTGTAATCTATATGGAGAATGGAGATTCCCTGCTCCAGAATGGACAATGGTCAATGGCAGGGAGATTGTGCAGCCTCGGTGATGGGGTGTCCATTCAGTGTGCACAGAAACCAGTGATGAGGCACCAAAAACACAGGAAGAGTTTATAAAACTATAGTAATATAAAATAATAAACCCCAAACCCTGCAAAAAATTATGGGTAGCAGAAAAAAATCTGCAGCCACGGGAGGTGTGAGGAATTAGCAGGAAGCACCACTCAGGGAGGCAGAGGGCAGGTATCAGCTGGTAGCTGGAGTCTGTGCTGGGAGGGAGCCTCAAGCCCATTGCAGCACCTCCCTGCTCTTGAGCCTTCAGCCAGCACCACCAGACCCTGTGATGATGTGCCACGGGGCCAAAAGTGGCATAAATGGCCAGCTGGCAGCCAACCCTTCTTGCTGGGATCATCCACAAACCCCTGTGTGATGGAGAGGGAGTGAGGGCTTGCAGCAAAATGGGACCTTCTCTGTAGTTTGTCCACAAATCAGAGCTGAGAGGTTTTATTTCACCTAAAACCTACCGAGGCTATGGCTCCCTGTTACACATTTCTACTTCATCCAGTGATATTAATGTATATGCAAAAAAATCCCTGGGACTTCAAAAGGCCAAACTCACCCGGTGTAAGAGCTGCAGGATGTTTCCTGAGGTGCTGCAGATGTGGATGACTTACACAATAAAATACTCAAACCTTTACGCCAGTGTCGTGGCACACAAAAAGTTTTTCAGTTCACCTTCATGTATTTTTCCGTAGCTTTCCAGCTCTCACACTTATTCTGCTAATGATTAAGCATCTCAAGCACTTTAAAACAAAGCTTTCCACCTTTAGATATTTCTTCCCTCTGTATGAGAAGGACAGATTCTTTGCTGGCATTTATCTTCCAACGTGTTCTCTGGCACCCTGACCAAAAATATATTGAAACATGTTCCTTTTCATCTCGGAGCTTTGTGCGTGCCAGGCAACCCACTTTTTATTTTTTTTTTAATTTAAAGGCTGATTTTATTTATTTATTTACTTTTGCTTCTCCTTTTCTACTTTCTTCTCCTCTTTGTGCAGGTGACCACATGGTTTCATTCACTGAAAGAGCCGACTGCAGAATTGGACAAACACTTTGACTTTGCCGCTGGCTTTCGTGGTTGCTGTACCTCTGAAGGCTCCATCCACCTCTAATTACCTGTCCATCGAAATCCTGCAGAGAAGGAGCAGTGTAAGTCATTAGCCCTCCTAAATGAGTGTGCAGCTGAGTAGCTAACAAAGGGATTAGCACTTGCCAGGGGGAGCGTTGCCTGCTGAAGGGGAGGGTCAGGGGGTGACTGCCTATTACACAGAAATAATTCCACCCAGTGCTGGGGGAAGCAGGGGCTGCAGGCTGAGTTTGCTGCAGAGGAGCATTTTCTCTCTGCTCTTCCCCCTCTGCCTAATCTGCCTTTGCACAAATCAAGGAGAGGAGCTGTTAGCAGGCAGGGGAGATGAGAGCTGGGGCATGGACTGGCATGGAAATGGGTGGTGGAAATGCAAGGTGATTTGGAATCCAGGAACCTTCCTGCTGGACAGAGGGCTTCCACCCCTAAATAAAACCTGTACTTAGTTTTTAAAAATATTGCTTTGCTTAACCCTCCATTGCCTTAATAGGGCAATGTTTTTGGTTCGTTTCTTTTGAGGTTGGGAGTTTTTTTAGATCTTCAACAAAAAGAATATAAAGACATAATGTAAACATGTCTTCTTGCTCTACCTAACCGTTTCTTAATTAAAAGCACTTTATGATTCAGAACAATATTCACACTGCAATGAACCCTCCATAGATTAGGCTGTCCCAGACAACTAATATTTTACCTTTCTAAGAATACAATTCTTACTCCTAGAGTTGAACAGAGCTGTTAATTCTGTGGCCACTAAGGAGGAACACCTATGGAGGATTTCAAAATGCACTGACAGTTATGAGGTGCAGTGGGTGGCTGAGTTAGGGGATCGTGGTCATCTCTGTCACTGTGGTGCTGTGGACAAATTGTGCTTGCTGGAAACGTGCCACTGCATCAGCATAGTGTGGCATGGAATATCCTGTTTAGCAGTGAGAGGGATCTTGCAGTTAGTTAGGAAAGATTCTGGGCAAGACTTCCTGCTGGAATAAATGCTCATCACTCGTCATCGCAGCTGCTGTGATTCAAATGCGCTGAGATTCGCTCCCTTGTCTCGAAGCAGCCAAGGACAAAACTACAGCTAAAATGATTGGGGAGTGTTCAGCACATGTTTGGAGTGGAGCAGAAAGGGGCTTTGTGCTCCATTTCTGAGTGGGATGACTTTTTCTTTCGTGCTCTACCTTGAATTGCTGGCTGAGATCACCCAGAGGATTTGCAGGTGAGCAGGTGCTGGGTCTGGAGCTTGGTTGTTTTAACCTCACCAACAATACACAGTGGAAAACCTTTTGACCTACTTTGGAATAAAAAGTGCCATTTTATAGCAAGTTAGCTCTGTCAAAGTAATTTAACTGGACTATACATAACTAAACTTTGATGTCTTTAGCCCAATTTAAAGACAATGAATTTTAGTGCATGCATTTTAACTTATCAGATCAGCCCCAAGAAGAAAATACCTTAAAGATACATAGGTAAGTCTGAGAAAAGACACAATAGCAGTGGGGTGATATTGTTCAATGTGAAAATGTTGTTTATAGCCAAACATCACACGCACAGTTGAGCATGAATTCACATTAAATCAACTTGAGCCTCAAACATATATTTATTAGATATGGGTAGAAAGAACTATTTTTCACTCATGGAGTCCTAACATCACAAAGGTTTTAATCCGGTGAAATATATCACTTCTGAAAACCTGAACATGACTAATATTTCCAAAGGCTTGTTGAACAAAAACATCTGAGCATAGGGCTGATACCTGGTTGCTGTTATTGTGAATCCCTTTTGTGGCTTCATTTCTTTCTGTAACTCCAGTGGTTTGTCAGTTTTGCCATGACAAGCCCCGTAGAGGTTTGGAATGACTGAAGCTGAAGACACGAATCCACATTTTTTTTGCCTCCTGACATTTTAATGCTTCACTGTGGTGCACCAGCAGAGCAGGTGAGGTGAGGCATCACCTGTACACAGCCATCACCCTCTCAGGGCAAGTGGCCACTGGCCCAGCTGAGCCACAAATACACAAACAGGAGCCCTTTCATCTGTTCATGCTGCTCATGAGCAAAGGCTGGGGAAAGACCACAGAAAACGCGATTATGGGAATAAAAGGGAATTTTTGCATGAGCCAATGGACATCCCACAGACTGCCTTCCATTCACCACGGAATACTCCTTCCTCTTGTCTGATAAAGTGACATCTGGTTAGTGTATTTGCCTGATTATTCAGTTCTCTGCATCACTGGGAGCAAAGTAATCTCTCTAATTGGTCCAGAGAATTTTTTCCAGTATGGTTGAAACAGCAGATTCTGTGTTGAGATTCCTTCATGGCTGTTATTGCTATCAGCTTCAGGAATCATGGGAAAGGAAACTAATTTTGTGTTTATTTGTTCACAGAGTTAACAGATTTGCAGCCTTAGAAACAGTGTATAGGTCTACTTATGAAGGAAATAAAATGCCCTAATTAATTTTCTGCATCACTGAAATGGATCTTCAGTCAAGTGGGGAAAGCACACATTGTGGACGTCAGAAAGCTGTCCTAGGACCAAGCCTCCAGCACTATTTGGGAGCGAAAGGTAAAATGAGACAGTAGATGAGAGGAAAATGCTAATTAGCAAAGGGTTTTGGATGAGACAGGCAAATCTCCTTGTAATCTGAAATAAATCTGAAGTTTTCTTGCTGTGTTCTCATCCCATCCCGAGTTTGTTGTGCATTTTGCTCCTGAAAACAGCCCTTGGTCTATTTGGATCCTTCAGGCAGTAACAGTCTGGTTGAAAAGACTATTCCTTAATTGTTAAAACCCTAAAGGTTATTTCCTAGAGATAAATAAGAGGGTGGTTGCTGTCTTTACAGTGGCACAGGTTTTCTTTAATATAAACAGGCCTGATCTATTTGGTCTGGAGTGATTTTCAAAGGCCAGGCAGTAATCAGCCCCTCAAAGGTGTCTGTGTCTTCCAGAGCTGGGTTAAAAATCCATCACTTGGCTGGAAAACCTCTTGGTCAGGAGGACTTTCCCAAAAGGAAGGCCTGACAGAGCAAAAATACAAACCTGCTGGAGGTAAAACGAGCAGGGTTGTGTATTTTGGGCTGTTTTCCTTTTGGCTATCAGCAGCTGTGTCGAAGCATGGAAACTACTGGTGAAAATGGTATTTCTCAACAGACTGTATTTACAGAGTTAGACTTCTTCCTACTCTGACTGCTTAAAATTCCCTCAGGAGGCTTTTATCCCAGCATGTCTGAACATTTCAGCAACATTCATTAGGCAGGATGACGTCCTAGTTACTGACTAAGAGAGTTTGTGATGCCCCCTTCCCAGAAGTGGCCATCCAGAAATAGATTTAGTTGGTGAGAAAGGGACAGAAGGGGCTAAAGCACCCCTGGTTCCAGGAGAGCAACAGGCACCATAAAGAAGTTAAAGAAAAAGTTCCTTTTCATGAGGATAAAACTGAAAGTGGTGCATTTGTAGAGCTTTGAAATAAAAAGATGTGATAATGGTCTTCTTATTCTCAAAAAGTGGGCAAAGAAGGTGCTTCTGAAATGCTGTCTTGGTCACCAAAGGGGCAAAAAAAGGTTCCCGGCTCCACATGGAGCAAAATTTTAAATTAGAGATTTGGAAAAGCTTCCTAATGAAGGATATTTAAACAGTGAACCTGCTTGCTAAGGGAAGCTGTAAAATCTAAGTTAGAAAAGACCAATTAGACTAACACCTGTCTGGAATGGGCACAGCACGAGTGTGCCTCTGTACAGTGAAAATGGACTTAAAGCCTCTATCATGCTGTGGTGCTGTTTTTTATCCTCCAAAACCCCACTCAGGTCTGTGATTCTGTTCTTGCTGCACATGTGTATCTCCCTAGACTGTCTGTAAGTCCTCCAAGCACAGCTGTGAGGGCTTTCAGTCTGTCTCACTTCTGTAGCCCTAGCCTGTCTGGGAAAAAAAAAACCAAACCATAAAGCTGAATTATGTGAGATCAAAGCCTTCTCACGGAGTCATGAGGATTAAAATTAATTTCATTACTGTGGGTAGAGCAGCTTTCCCTAGGGAAAAAGGTGGCTTTTTGGGTCTGTTGAGTTGGTACCTCAGCTGACCTCAGCCAGGGAAAAATTCCACCCCATAACCATGTTTTGGAGGGGCTGGGGGTGAAGGGTGAGGATCCTCGAGGAGAGGGGATATTTCCCTGCAGTCCTCAGTGGGGTGTGCAAAGATTCTCCTGGTTTCCCACAGACACTGTGGATATATTAGCTCTGAACAGTTCCCTCCCTGGCACACACTGCACGAGAAGTGTGGAAATGTCATCCACAACTCCAGATCCCCCTCTGGAAACCAGGATCCTTCATGCCACAGCCACTGCTGCTTCCTAGGGCTCTAAATTCTTGGATTTAGTCTTAGCTACGAGATGCAAGAATGATGCCCAGCGCTGTAAGTCAGCAGTATCCCCCAAATAAGTTGATAAAGCAGCTGTGTTGGCTCTAGAGAAGCTTAACTTTAGGCTTCTGAGCATGATGAATTATTGTTTAAGGAGATGTATTCATAATTCTGTTCCTTCCAAGCAGGTGGTTGATATTTTGAGATCCCTGCTGTATCAGCACTATGTATATTTGGCACAGAAACTGCATGAATATTATAAATTCTATATTTAATTGAGTCTCATAAAGAAATCCTGTAAATCACAGTCATCCCATCAAACAAACCAGGAAACTGATGTGGTGAGGTATTCAATAACACAGCTTCTTTTTGTCCCCAAGGGATAGAGAAAACCTTGTTGTTTCCCTTAGAAGAAAAAGAATGATGATAGTCAGGTATCTTTGATGTAGTTCTGTTTATCTGGAAAGAACATAAAATCCTAATTCTTAGAATAGGAATCAAGTAATATGAGAAAATACTTTTAAACCCAACACCAAGCCTCCATGAGCCAGCACTCAGCCAAAAAGGCTTTCTGTTAGGCTTTAGGCAAGACCACAATGCCACTATTTAGTCAGGTTTTGTGTTAAGCTTTCTCCTTTCTTTATATCTTCCTTGAAATATTTTTTTGTGTTTCTCTGTCCCACATATGGTGGCAGAAAATACCACAGCATCCTTTGCTATGCAGTAGCTGGTAAAACTCCTTTGTTGGCATCTGTGGATGTTTGGTGATATTTTATATGCTGGGGGAGGTGAGAATTAATGTTATGTCAATTTACCGGGACTGCTAAAATCCAAAAATCCAACCGTGTTCTGCTTTGCCTGTATGAGAAAGAATCTAATAGATCTTTCCATAAGATAGGCTCTGGGGCTTTGGTAAAGGATCTAAATCACAGTAAATGAAAGAGGGACAGTTAAAACAAGCATGGGTCTTACCTAATAACAAGGGTAAAATACACATAGCAATGCAAGCTAAAGGAGATTTATGCCCAGTTTCCTCTGGTGGGTTTGAATCTGTACAAAGCTAAAATTGCTTTCATTGTTAGTGTGTTGTTCCAGGTTCTCCGTGCCATTGCCTCACAATGAAGCACTATTTGCACCTGTTTTATCTGTAGTACATCTATTACATCAAATCGACAGGAGGTGAGAAAGGCTGGTACTAAATGAGCTGCCGTTCATTATTTTAGCTGTATCTGGCAAAGTGAACAAAGGCAGCGGGGGTTGATTTTGGCACCTGACCTGCTCTGGCATTTTTTTCCTGCAGAGCCCTCGTGGTGGGAGAGCAGAGTTTGCTCCAAGGAGCACAATTTGCTCCAAGGAGCAGCAGGCAGGCCAGGGAGCCCTCAGAACACGCTCTGGGACGTGTGCACGGCCACGTTTTCCTGACAGGCTGCTTCAAGTGCTCTCCAGAGCTATTTGATCAGCTCCTCCAAACCCTCTTCACTCTTCACAGTGCTTCTCTTCGCTGCTCTTACTGTGGCACTCATCACAGGCTATTTTATCTGGGCGAGAGCTGAGCACACTCTTGGCTTCGAGTCCACGCAGTGCATCTACAAATAGGCTGCTAGACAGGTCCCTGGCCTCGCTTATCACAGTGATAAGCTCTCCTTGATGGGTCAAGGTGATCCTGGGGCATCACACCCCAGGCAAGTGCGAGCCCTGGCAGGCAACAGGGGATGTGAGCCCTCACTTGTCGCAGGGCAGGGCCTGAGATCTGTGCTGAAAAGGCTTTGGGAGAGGAGGGGATTGTCCAGGGATGGTAGGAAGGGTCCTCCTGATAACCTTTGGAGTGTGGGGGGGGTGGGGTTTTTGTTGGTGGTGGGGGTGGCATGGCAGCCCTGTGGCACAGCACAGGGGGATGCGAGGAAAAACTTCTCACGTTCACAGCTCCTGCAGTGAGTGAGGGGAACATCAGAGCAAAAGGTGATCCTCACTGCGCCTGCCAAGGCCCACACTTGGCACTGCCCCACTTCTCATCATCCACCACCAATGAAAGCCCATGGCAAGTTGCAGTTCTGTCTTTCTGATGTATCTATTTTGACCTTGCTCAGCCAGCAAAATGCACCCTCTACCCGTAAATTTGCTGAAGTTTTAGAGAGGAAGAAAGCAATTATGGAAGATCAAAGGAAGCTGGTGAGAGAATGAGCACGGGAAATGGTGTCTGCTGCTGGTTTCCAGTTGGCTCAGGGAAGTGGAATGGGTAGCACAGTCCAAGAAATTAACATGTTTCTATTAAGTAATGGACGTGATTTACTGTATTTTCCCTCCTATCCAAAATCATCCACAAAATTTGGCCAACAGCTGCCTTTGCAGGAGCAGGAGTGTTGTCATACGTACCATGGGGTTCACTGAAAGTAAAAGTAACTCTAGAATTGAGTTACTGTGAATAAGATCCTTTGAGCAACCAGGATTTCATGAACGTGGCAGAAGGAGGCCTGAAATGCATTGGAAAGTTGCTGTGTTCAACTGCAAGTTTCACATTTTCCTATTACACAAAGTGAAAAATACTTTGCCCGCCAGAAAAGGGCCTGAGCTTTGCTGTAACAGAAGTTGAGAAGTGACTCTGCTGAAGTCACTGGTGTGAGCTAATGAGCTGTGAATATAATTTAATATGTGAAACAATACCTGGCCAAGGGCTCCTGTTGATTTCAGAGGGACTATTTGTACAGCCAGTTACTGCTCTGTACGAGCCCATGAGCATGTGACTTTCTGCTAAAATAAGATTACATGTCTATTAGACTATCCAGAAGCTACAACACTGCAATATATGGCATTACCATGCACTGAAGATAGGTCCTTGGGAAATTATTCAATAGAAATATGTAGGAGACCAATTTCCTCAGTAACAGCAAATCTTTCAAGCACTGCAGTTCAGGTGACGATTCAGCTCTTGGAGTAGAATCCATTTAACTTTGGATTTGGAAAGGACTGTGCTGGAAGTTAGGGAGCAGCAGATTTATGTGTCACTGGATTATAGTGGTGAGGCTATTTTGCAAACAACCTGCCCTCTGAAACTGCTGACTGTAAGATGCTTTAGGAATATTGACATTTTGCCACAAGTAAGGAAGGCTCACACTCAACTCATATCATCTCAAGACTTAACAACACATTTCCCTTGCATAAATGAAACAATCTCCATGTCCTTATAGCAATTATAAAAACATCTTTCAGTGATTAGGCTGCCCTGCAGCAAGGAGAAAGGTATTGATCCAAGCCTATGCTTCATTTGCAAAAAGAGATTTTCTGGGGAGAAAACAGAGGATATGAAATACTCTAAAACATTAGGCAAATGGCTCCATCTCAAAGAAGAAACAGCCTTTGAAGGAAAGTAAAATGCTCAAAGTATCTAAAGAACAAAGAAACACAAGCACCTGGGTCTATAAACGGCTCTGGAGTAAAGGATTTCTTACTACAGTCATAACAGGGGCTCTAGGAAGAGGAAATCTTCCTTCAAAACAGAACAAAATCATGGGAGGTCACTGCAGAGAGTTTTATGTGGTTTATGCATGGGGAACTGAATAGAGACAGGCTGCATTTTTTTCCCTGTGAATCACAGGGCCCTCGCTGGCACTGTGAACTGACTCAGGAATTCCACAGTCTCTATCCAGTCTTGCCATCTCTGCTTCAAAACCTGGGCCTGACAGGGGATCTGTGAGGACACCACCATTTCCGTATGAGTGCTTTGGTAACTTTTGCAGTGTGCTGCAGCAGTCACTCCTGAATTTGCCTCGTTGAAGGCAAGAGGACAGCAAACAGTGCATGTGCCCCGAGACAGCATCCTCTTGATTCTCTTGTCAGCCTCACTCCTTCTCATAGCCAATTCTTTTGGTATTGGGTGAGAAAAACTGGCTGTAAGCAGGGACAACGCTGCTGCAGGTGCATTGAAAGCAGGAAAAAGTTGAGTTTCACAGCTGAAAGGGCTGCTGAGAAACCTGAGATCTGTCTCTACTTACGCAGAAGACCTGACACCAAGGTCCTTTGGAATCACTGCAAATTGTGCCCTGCCCTCAGCAGCAGCTCCATCCCTGGCACGTGGGCAGCCGTGAGAGCACGGGGAAGTGCTGCCTGCCTCTTCTCAAGGGGTGCTTTGTTTCCCCTAATCCAGAAAGTTTCAGTATTTTTATGTTTGCTTTCTGGGTTGTCTTTTCAGGTGTGCAGCTCTGGAGGGGGAATCCGGGCTCCGACTCCTCAGAGATGTGTCAGTGCCATTCTCTGTATCCCTGAATTCTAAAATCACAGTTTCAGTTGCTACAGCTTTTATTGCACCCAGCTTTCTTCTTTTTCTGAGGTTGAGTTTTTTAATTTCCTGAAACTCAGTAACAAAATCAACACAGAAGGCCGGAGCTGTTCCTTGTGTTCTAAATACATATGCAAAAACTCTCAGCTAATTAGTGCTAAATTAAAATTCAAGAGGAATATCCTTTATTTTTAGGTTATATGGATAAATCATGTACTTCCTTTACTGTTTCTGAAGAAAGATCAGCCGCTGCATGCTGTTAGTGCCACTGAGAATAATAAAAAAGTCATCACAAAATGATATCTTGATAAAACACAGCGACCTTTAAAGCCGAAGCTGTGGGAGCAAACCAGATAAAAAATGTTTTCAGAACGCACACACAAAGGTCTGCAATGAAAGGAAAACTGATTATTCTCACATTCTTAATTATTTTAAAAGATTGATGCAATTAAATTAGGTATTATTTTAAAACAGTGGGATTTCATACCATGCTGGCTCCATTATTCATTTTTGAATTAACTTTTGTTTTTCCTATTTATGAAACAATGCTGATTTTTATATGCACGCTTTTACATTTCTCCACACATGCTGTAAAACAAGGACAAAAATTTTCCTAGCAGGAATTGATTCCTAACTGGTCACTTTAAGCCATGTGGTCTTCCTCCCTTGTAATTACTGACTATGTCCTTATCCATTTGAAAGGTTTCTAGCAGCATACAACAGCTGGGGTCATTCTTATTGCTCCTGAGTAATCTTGTTTGCTACAAATACCTGAATTCACAAAGGAGCCAGCCACTGTCTCAAGGTTTCTGTGTACAGAAGCTCTCATGCAGGACAAAAAAAAAAAAAAAATTAAACCCCAAAGATCTTTGCTGGCATTATTTCATTTTCTTCTCTTCAGATTCTTGTCCTGATTTTTAAATTACACTCAAGTGGTCTCAGAGTGCTTGAGCCAAGGTCATTTTTTCTACGATTTTGCATAATGCCTTAAAAAATGAATTTCTAATCTCTTATTCTGACTGGGTAGCTCATCTGCCCTAAATATAACAAATAATATTAAAACTCAGGCTTTAGTGATGTTGAAATTAAATGAGAGACTGTGAGGATGAGCAGGGCAGAGGGGGTGCCTGTGTGACCTTTTTCAGTAATCCCAGTTTGGATCTATAGATTAAATCTTTTCTCTTTGAAGAAATACATTACCACAAAAGCCCCAAATCAGCCAGAAAATACACAGCATCAGCATTACAGGGTTAAAACTTGAATTAGGCTGTGGAAGCAAGTCAGTGGGAGGGGGTCTATTCTTAATTGAACTGAAATCCTGCTCACAGCCAGGAGGAAGTGTGTGAAACACCCAGCTAGGTTTGAAATGTTAGTCACATTCCACAAGGCTTTGCTGGCTCTGGTGGATTGAGAAGGCAGGGGAAGGGTAATGAAGGACTGAAATGTGAAGTTAAGACCCACATCTGTCAAAAACTGCAGAGTTCCTGTGGCCAAGGAGCTGAAGGACAAAAAGGTCACCCCGTGTGTGTCACGGCAAGAAACAAACACAGTTTCATGTGCACCCCACATTAATTACTCCTGAAAGAGTCTGGAATTGAGTCACAAGTAAATAGACAGCCAAATATATTGGTGTATCCTACCTTGAAGTTCCATGCTGCTGGCATGAAGATTTTCCTAGAAAAAAATTCATTTTTATGTCCTTCAGATGAGCTGCCACAGAACTCAATCACCATCTGTTTTCTGGATTCAGGGAATCCTTGGATGAAGTCCTGTTGCTTGCTTTCTATTTCCTGGTAAGATTTCTTGCATTTTTCCTCCCTCTGAACCCCTGGTACACCTTGAACTCTTGCTTGGCCAAATGAAGCTCAGAAATGGGGTTGCAGGAGGGAGAAAGATGGGTTGTTTATCTATTAAAAAACACCTGTAAAAAGAGTAGGAAATTCCCCATTCCAGGGCAATAAGAAGAGAACATGAGATTTTTTTTCCCCCCCCATAAAACTGACCAGAAGTTTCCTTCTTGCCTGGATGGGAGGAGAATCCTGGTCTTTGTATTCTCTGTTCCTGCTGGGCTTTCTCAGGGCCACATGTAAAATCCTTTCCTTGCCTGTCCCAGGAAAATGAAAGGTAAAGCAAACTTCTCATGCAAGGGATCTGCATATGATGCCATCTATTTTCCTGGTAAAGGGAATTTGAGCTTTCTAGCCCCAAAGTGTCAGTGATTCCCATAGACCTTTGAATGTGGAACAGTTGGCAGGCTTGCAGGTAAACAAAATTTAATCTTCCTTGAAAGGCCAAACCTTCCGACTTGGATTGCCTTCTTTGCCCCTACTCTGCTTCTGTCTGTGTTTAACAGCAAAGTGAAAACAAAGAGAGGGAGTTATCTGAAGAATTTGAAATTGGGGCATTTTTACTGTCTTCAGCTTATTCCAGATAAAGATGCCAATGTTAAAACAGGGGAAAATCTTTGATGAGGGATTTCCAAAGCAAACGTCTGAAGTGCAATTGCAGATTTTAACTCAGGGTCAGATTTTGAGAGGTATGGCAAGTGCTCCATATCCCTTTCCAATTCAAGTTTAAAGTGAAGGAGTCTAATGAACAACACTGAGGTGCATTAACTCTTTGATGTTAAAACCATGATTAGTTCTTCCTGTCCACAAAAGAGAAAGCTGAGAGCAGCTGAAAGGGAAAAGGCTCCTTTTGAAACTTGCAGCAGCCCCATGGAGAGACTGATGGATGATGATTTGCATTCGTTTTGGAGGAATTCCCTTGGGATTTGGTTGTATGGGACCAGTTTAAGGGTCCCAGTTTGCTTCCCTCTCTTTCCTACCCCTTTGTACAATTCCCTAAGGAAGGGACCAGTCTCAGCTGATCCTGCTGGTTTGTGCAGCAGGACCTCAGATCCCAGAGCAGTTTGTCACAAACCCCAAGGCACCCACAGACACCTGCAGAAAAGGCACTTGTTCCATCCAGCCAAAGGCAGATCCTGTAGATAATCTTGCCAGAAGCAAAACTCTTGTTAATCCTCCTATTTCACTCCACATGTCATTAAACATAAAATATCAGTGCAGTACAAAGCTCACAAGAGAACAACACAGAGACATTTCTAAGATGCTGGGAAAAACAGACTTTAGGTTCACTTAAGTAATTACTGAATTCCTGAAGGAGAGGCAGCATGTTTTCTGCCTTTCTATGTATTTATTATTTCTTTCTCCTCTGCTCTTGTTGAGCTATTCAAACAAGGTAGGAAAAGATTAATCTGAAAAGACAGAAGCTTTTTATCCAAATTTTTCTTCAATATAAATTTGTGAGAAAGAGTCTTTGAACACACCCTGTTGCTTGGGGTTTTTTTGGTTTTTTTGTCTTTAAACATTGATGTCTTCCTTTCTTCTTCATCTTCTCTGCAACAGCTGGCAGTACTACTGCCAGATGCCACCAAAGTCTACAGAGTATTAAAAACAGGCCAGCCCTAACCCTGGGCTTGAAAGAGTGATGATGTCTCAGCAGCCAGAGGACACAGAGGAGATGAGTGAGACAGAAGGAGCTTGTCAGAGATCTGCAATGTCAAACTAACAAAATAACAGACCCAAAATTCAAAATGCAGCTTGGTAGCTCCAACAACAGGCAGATGGACTCACACATTTACTATTTTTTTTTTTTGTCCTTTGGTGGAAATTAGTTTTCTTAAGCAATTGTTGGACTTCACACATGACTCCAGAATATGCCTGAATTGTACAGGTAAGAAAAAATTGTGTCTGGAGTCGCCATGAACAGAAAAATCCAAGCACAGGCTTCTTCCTTGCTGATGGCCAGCAAAGGCATGATATGCAGATGAGGAATGCAGTCTGGCAGATGGCCATTCCCACTCTGGAATTCCCACACACCTCTCACCTGTCTGGTGGGGTTAAACCATCCTGGTCCTGCAGCCAGTGACATCTGATGTGATACAAACCCCCGGGTTTGTCCTCCCTTAGAGGAATCAGTGCAATGAGAGCCCTTAGCACAAATTCAGAGTGCTAAAGCCCCTCCACATCTGGGCATCCTGATGTCTTCTCTGCTCCATCAGGAATCACTGTGCTTGCACCTATTAGTGGCAGCCATACATGAGGGCAATGTGATTTTCCAGCAGCTGATCTGCACTGAGGATTCATTTTCACTTCCAGAGGTTTCTGGAAGCTTCCAAAGGGGCAGAGTTGCCCCTTTTAATCCTGTCTCTCTGAGTTGCATCTCGTGGTGCTCTGTTGAAGCCAAGCAGCCTGAAATTTAGCAGGGGATGGTTTCCAGGGTGTTGGCCACTCACTGAGAGTTAGAGCTGAGGCAGTGGCTACTGAGGAGCCAACTGGAATTGCTGAGGGTAAGGAGCTGAAGCCAAAGTAATTCAAGCCAACAGAATCATTGGAAGCCAGTGAGACCTGTCTCTGGGGCCTGTCCTACTGAACATATGTTTGGAACTTGAGAAAGGAAAGGAGCACCTCAAGGGATGTGAATCAGACCAGTTGAGCAACACTGGAAACTTGAGCGTTACTACAAAGCCAAAATGGCTTTGTTTTAGCATTTCCAAAATTTATTAAAGTGAAATACTGCAAAACAGCAGAGAGACAAAATGCGATCCAAATCAATATTTGGAGGAAAACGTTGACAAAGAGCATAATCTATATCCCAAGTGCTCCCTCAGGAGCAGGCTAATTTTGTGCAGGCATTCTTGAATGGGAGATACATTCATAAAAACATCTTGTCACTGGGTTTCTGCACAGCATGGGAACTCCTCACTGAATTAGTTTCCAGCCATGACTCCATCCCCTGCTCTCTCCCTCTCCTGCTATGACCAGTTAGGAGCAGCCACTCCCTCTCAGTCTCTCCACAGGGGTTAATTCATTCTTCTGGGTTATGCAGCCACTGGGACTGCCCTGAGAGTTTCCAAGGTAGAAAGAGAAAGTAGAAATAAAAAGCAGCTCCCTCCATGATTTGTGAAACACGCAAAATACAATAGTAGTAAAAATAGTAATGAGCTCATTATAATAGAAATGGTCTCATTAGCAGTGCAAATGCCAATCATATACGTGGCCAGGTTCCTGATGGTGCAGGGAGTCCTTTAAACACTGCCCTTCCCTGCTCCAGAAGCATAAATCCTATTTAAAAACATCTTAATTTGTCCGATTCTTGGGCTGCTGTCTCTAGCTTTGCTGCCCAAGAGGTCACTGGGGTGCATAATGCCTGGACATGTGGGATATGGGGGGTGAGATGCACATCCCTGTGCCCTGCCAGGACCTGCCCTTCCCCTCCAGGCTTCCACTGCCACAAGAGCAGGGAGAAGACAACTCCATTTGCTGGCAAGAAATGTCTCGAGCTTACAGTGGGAAAATGCATTTGGAATTATCTTAATTAGGAGGAAAACAGTTGCCATCAACGTGCTGGTAATGAACTTAGGGCATTTGCAGATGCAGGGATAACAACATGGCTCCAGATATTTGGGGCCAGTTGGAGCACAGTGCTCACAACTGTGCATGTCCTGCTGCTCCAGCCATTCCTCCCCGGAAGCTGCAGTGCAGGATGGTGGCATTGCTGTGGCTGGAGCATGGTTCATCCCTCCTGTCCACTCCAGTCAGGTGCTGTGGCTTCTTCCCTTCCAAACTTCCAGGCAGAAATATCACCTTGGCTAAGAACGTGTTGGCCATTGGTCATTGTGGGGGAAGAAATTGCCAACCAGTACAACCCTGAAGACAAAATTCTTGTTTTCTTTTGTAATCTAGGCTACCAGAAATGCAGAACTCCATCATGGTCTGCCAGGTAATAATGAGCCACGCTCTTCAAAAATGTACTTAAAATTGAAAGTGATTAAAGATGCTCCAGCCTGCAATTGCCTATTACTTGTGCTCTGAACGGTTCGTTTTTCACATCATCCCAGGAAGCTGTAACTCCTTAAAGCAATGTTCCTGGTAATTAGGGGAGCGTGTTCTCTGTGCTGCAGCAGTGTCAGGAGTGCTGCCTTCTGCAGCTGACAGAACAAGTGTGGCAAAGAGAGGCAGCACCTGCTCCCACTGCTCAGCACCCCATTGCCCAGGAAGGGACCACTCACCAGGACTTCAGCTTCATCAGAGAAATGCTGGGCTTGGGGAGGCCTAACCTGGCTTGGTCTGAGCTTCTGAGATCAGTTTTAAACTCAGAACAAGGGAGTTCCTGGTACAGTTTGATGCCTTAGGTTTTAACTTTTATATTTTTCAAATTCTGTACTGCTTAGAGTGTAACTCTGCAGTTCCTTGTAGCCTGTAATTTCTGCTCTCTCGTGCTGGGCAGACACAACAAAGCCTCTCCAGGCTTTGCCTTCAAGGACAGCCAGGCTCTTCTAGGCCCAAAATGTGTAACCCAAAGCCTCTAAGGGGGGAGCAAGCTGAGGGGAATTCCATCATTAAACTGGGGCTTTAATTGGAGAATTAACCGTGATATGCAAATGAACCAAACCTATAAAAGTGTGAAGAACTCGTGACCTGGGGTCCATCTTGGGGTCCATTTTTTGGAAGCAGCCTCTGGCTCCCCCAGGGTGTGCCTTGAAGGCCC
Organism: Monarcha castaneiventris obscurior; assembly: GCA_026261815.1. Lineage (NCBI taxonomy): Eukaryota > Metazoa > Chordata > Aves > Passeriformes > Monarchidae > Monarcha > Monarcha castaneiventris. The sequence goes on along the minus strand of JAMPIT010000856.1, from coordinate 12,725,254 downwards.
TTCAAATAAACACCTATCTTTATTCCCTTACTCCTGTCTAGTCTCTATTTCTAGGTGGCTGGAGAAGGCATCAAGTTCAGCAACACAGCACTGCCTGTACTCTGAGCAAAACTCCTGCCTCTCTGAAGCTGGCCTAGGAATAAGAAAAGTCTTTTAGCAATTTATTTTTAGGCTCTCTACTTTTTAATTTTGAAGCGTAGTTAAAGTAGCTTCAACAGACAGACACATCCTGCCACTAAACCTCAACACTCTGCCTTCATGGCCTTTATTCTGTACACAATTTTGATTTACCAGTTTCACTTTTCAGACAAAGTTAAATGAGACCTGGGGTTTTTTTCTGTTGCAGAAGTAATGCCACTTTGGTCGATAAACATATCAGAGCGATACCACAATACTTAAATAAAGTAGAAATATAAATAAATCAATCAATTTAAAAATCCCAGGCGCTTGAGACAATCATTGCATACCAGACACAGTCATTGCAGGACCAGGTGCTGTGGTTGCCCTGGCTGCCTCCATGCACAACCCAGGGCACTGAATGAACCCTAATAATGGCCCAAATAGTTTGTGACAGTGAAGAACACAACTGTTATGTGCATGGGCTCCTCTGGTTGGAAGCTGCCTCCCTGCAGAGATGCACCTACTATGCACAAGGAGAATTATTTCACGTGTGCTGTGGGCTGCTCTTAGCTCTGTTTCCCATTTTGCTCCTCAGATTGCCACCAGAACATCCTCACCCCACCTCTCCTCAGATTGCTGTCACCTATGGAATTGCTGGATGGTGCCAAACCTCCTGAAAAGAGCTGTGAATTTTATTGTAATAAAATAAGAGCAATAATTTTTACCTGTTTGGAAAGAACTGTGCACACACACAACAGTGTATAAACAGCAAATGGCAATATTACTAATAATTACCTGTGTTACTAATGACAGGGACTTATCTCAGTACTAATAAGAATAATAAGCTTGTTCAAAATTACCTAATCTCATTTAATCTCAAGACTGTATCTCAATAATAAGGTGAAATATATTAGAAGTATAAACAGGAAGATGTACATAAAGACTACAGGGAAATTGTGTCGTAACTGTGGTGAACGAAATAAATGCACCTTCTTACTCTGGTATTAAAAACCAGATTAAAAACACCCCAAACCCACAGTCACACAGGATGTATTTATGCAAGGAAAAAAGCTAGGAAGGTGAGGATATTCCTGGGCTTTATGGGAACACTGAGCTCCCCAGCAGGAGCAGCACAGGGGACACGTCTGCCAGCTTGGGTGAGGGACAACTTCTCAACTCTGAAATGTCCTCCCTGAGCAGAAGCTGATTTCCTGGTGAGGAGCTTGTGATGGCTGGAGCTGCCCCACATCCCAGGCACAGCTAAACCCCCCCCAGGACCAGCAGCTCTCCCTTCCCACACAGAGCCCAGGCAGGTCAGGCACAGAGATGTGTGCCTCAGAGCAGGGGAGGACAGCTGAGAACACGAGTTAGCAGAAGGAAATGAAAGAACAGCAACTACCCGATGATTAATGGCACTGATATGAACCCTGCTGATGGCACAGAGCCTGGGCACCTCTGCTGAGACAGATTAACTTTGTCTCTTGAAACATGGGAACTAAAGGAAGAGAAGCTACCCACTGGGAAATGTCTGAATCCATAGAAGAGTAATGAGAATGTTTGGGCTGAAAGAATTGGCTGGAGAAAATTTTTGGCAACGTCTGCCCCTCTTTATCTGAGTGCTTAACATCCCACTCAGCTCAGCATGCAGATTTTGGGTTACCAGTACCACCTCTCCTGGCTGCAAAGTCAAAAGGCAGTAGCACAGGAATTGATCTTCATTTTTTCTGAAGTAGTTTGAAAACCTTCCTGAGTTGTGTTTTTCCAGGCTGACCTATATTTCTGTGATGATTCATTTTTCTGTTCTTTTTTTTCCAAAGGATGGCAGAGAGCACAAGCTTTGCCTCAGCTGGGCTTTCCCATCCTCATTGCCCATCTCTGCATGGTAAAACCATGGCCACCCTTGGGGGCAAATCCCATCTCCCTCACAGGATCAGGGGATGCTCTGGAAACTTCAAAGGCAGAAAGAAAAGTCAAATGCACATTGAAATACTTGATTCCTGAGCACATCTCTGTGTGAAACATGACGAGTTTTCCATCAGGGATTTATGGCGTATTTATTCATGTCATAAAAAAAGCTGCTCAGTGGCAAGCAGGAGTGGCTTGTGGGTTAGTCCTGGCATGAAATTTCCACAAAGAGTAAATAAGAGCTTTTCCCAGGCCTTGGGGCTGTGACAGGGATCTGCAGCCTCCTCTTGCTGAGAGTGCTGGACTTGCATTTTGAAGGGATGTGAAATGCAGGTCTGGAGCCACATGGAATGACCTGTCTGGGCCACAGCACAATGTGCACTTTATAAACAAGGGCCTGCTTTGCTTTATGTGGCCGGGGCACTTGCACCCAAGCAAAGAAACAGAATATAAATTTTATTACTTTCCACATTTCCTTCCCTCGTTACCCTCCGGCTTCGCTCTGCTGAAGAAGTTACAAAACTTTAGTATTGTGTCAAAACACCAGAGACCAGCAGGGTTTTAAGGCCTGATTCATAACTCACAAAACATCAAAGGAAAAGTCCCAGTTTCCCGAGTTTCTTTTTCTCATCTCTGCATTTGGGGTCTGGCCACAGCTGATTTTTTGATATGCAGAATAAGCACAGCCCAAGCTGTCCGACTTTGGTGGCATCCTATTGGGCTGAGGCAGGGAAAGCCTTGCACAACATCTTCTAATGATTCGTATTTTGGGGAGGAGGAACATCACCTCTAGGAATTCAGCTTTATTGGATGCTGTAATCCAGAAGAGATAAAAGCACTTACTAATTACTGCTGGGTTTTGTTTCTTTGAAGAATTGGGTTAAATCTCCTTTGAAAGAAGATGTCTGTTTGTGCTCGTTAGATGTATAATTTAATTTGTTTAGGATTTTCTCCTTTTCTAGGGTTTTGTTCTAATGATATCTGTGCTTTTCTTTCTCTTCTTCCCCACTCTTTTCTCTCTAAAGGTATGAACTTTTGATACACTCTAGATTTATTTTCTTAATGTAACTATCATCATCCCCAAGTTGATGCACCTTCTTTGGCGCCTCATTTTTTTCCTCTTTTTTCCCCTGTTGAAAATTCATTCCCTTAAAAAGAAAAAGGGAAAAAAAAAGGAAAAAAAAAGGGTGCTGCTCTTGCTTGAGTGTTCAATAATTCTGAGATTTATTTGCTTATGGACCTTTCCTGGCTGAAACCTGTATTTGTGCTACACTGAAGAGAGAACTCAAAATATATACTTTGGCATAGAAAAAAAAATTGTAATATTATAATTTATCTGTCAACCACTGCTATGCAATACTGCAGAAGCAGAGAAAATTGGGCTGAAAGGGAACTTGGGGCTTCGTTTAATTCATAATTCTTCCCCAAGCCAGGACCAACTCTGCCTACATCATTCTTGACAGATGTTTTTCTAACCTGTTCTTAACAGCCTCCAGTGGCACTGGGTACACAACCTCCCACAGCAATTTCTATTAATATGCAACTGCTCTCACTGTTAGAAAGTTTTTCCTAATGTTTAACCTGAATTTCCTGAGCAGCAGTTTAAACCTGTGAGTCCTCATCCTGTTCACATGGATTTGATCTTGCTAAGTCTATCCAGCCGAGGGAAGTGGTTTAGCACAGCTCCCAGGAGCTTTCTGCACTTGTGTTCCTTTGCAATTCCAGACACATTTTGAAAAACCCACCCATGGAGAGCTACACCCAAAATGCAAATAGAGATCAGCTGTTTGCCCTGCCCGTGGCTGACATCTCTTGAGATTTTGGTGTGCCCTGGGGGGAAAGAAGAAAAATGAAAAACCCTGCACTAAGTTACACACTTGGGTTACAACCTTTGAGTGTTGATCAGGTACTTCTGCACTGCCCAGTGCAGGATTTCCATGATTTATGATAAATGAACCCTCTCCCCTTCCCTCCACCCTGAAAACAACACCCAAAAATAAGTAACTCTCAAAAATAGGTAATAATTCTAGCTTGCTGTACACATGAAGAAACACTCCGATGGACTATCCTATTTCTTATCTCTAGGATGGGAATATGGACACTGATATCGACTGCTGGATGCCCTTGTGGCTCTATAAATGAAGACTAATGTTGCAGTCAGCTTTGCCTGGTAGAATCATCGGGGTCAGACAAATAACCCTTCCTTTACCCAGCTTCCTATGTTAAAGAGAATTATTAAAAACCTCCAACTTATTTGCAAAATGCTGCGAGATGTAAGTCTGAGGCATGCCCTGTTTTATTGTTCTCAGATTTAGGGATTACCAGGGGAGTTGATAAAACTCCTGGGTGCCAAACACTGCATAAGGGGAAGCAGCTCAAAGGCTTCACACAAGAGTTTCAGTCCCCCCAAGGCGAGAGGGATCTTTACTTCTGGCAGCCACTGGTGCCCCCCAGCCTTTTCTCTTTCTCTCTGAAGCAGCAGCGTTGAGCTTTCCAGGGCTTTTCCACAGGCAGAGGAGACATCTGCTCACCAGGACACAAAACAGCTGGGTCACAGCTCTTTTGCTGCTCCCAGCAGTGGCAGTGATTTTTGCCTGCCCCTGGCACTGGCTCTGTCTGGCTATTAGTATTTGTTTTCATCATTATTATTTTTACTACTCCAATTCTAAATAACAATGGAGTAAATTCCTTCTCAGAAGTGATTTTTTTTCTTTTTTTTTTTTTAATTACTGCAGCCTGAAGCAATGGAAAGTGAAATATTCTTATTGTATTGGGGTGTGATTCCTTCATGCTGGATGAGGGGGAAGGGGAGCTATGGTCAGAACAAAGAGGGTGCTGGAATCAGACAGGACAGGAAGGGGGTGCCTCAGGCATTTGGAAAAGCTGCCTTCTCCAGTTCTAGAGCAGTTGTAGCCTCGGAGGCACAAACCCTGAAAACGTGGAGGTCCCACAGCGTGACAGACCAAGCTGGTAGGAAAGCAGGGAGGATCTATCAGACCACAAATGAGCAAAGAATTGAAAGCTTTTTTTTTTTTTTTTGATTGATGCCAAATGATTGTGTTGCTGGCCTCGGGAAAATGAAATACCAAACAACAAAACACCATCATTTGGGGCTAATCAAAGATTTCTTGCTTAGCCTCAAGCTGAAACACTTTGGGTTTGTTTGATCCAGAAAAAAAATGATAAAAATATCATGGACACATTTAAAAATGAGATATTTTGGACTGGAAAAAAAAAAAAAGAAGGACTAAATTACTTTGTTTTCTTCTCCAAGTTTTGACCAGCTTTCCTGTGTGAAACTGTTTCAAAAATTTGCCTCAAATAGTTTTTGTCCAAGAAAAAAACCCACAATCACATCTCATGTTTCAACTCCAGCTTTTTTCCCTTTGGCAGGGCACCATAAATTAATCACAAGGACTGCATTTCCACTGCCCTGAGATCCCCTGGATATCCCAAGGTGATGTGTCAGGTCCCCCTGAGCAAATCGAGGTCCTGCCGTGCCCAGAGTCAGGGACAAATAACAAAAGAAATCCCAAACCTACGGAGCTCACGTTTTATTTTCACTGCCTGCTGAAAAGAGCTACGAGATTTGGCCTGCAAACCCTGAGACTCTTCTCCAAAAAGAGGTTTGACTTTGACCTCTCTGCAGAAAATGGGGCAGCAGCAGATGCTGTGCTGAGGCTACAGAGAGCTCGGCCAGCAAGGATGGCTCATCACCTCCCTCCTCAGTGACAAATCAATAAAACCTCCTCAGAACCAAGCCCCACAGGTCACACTGCAGCAAGGAGTCTGTAAGCACAGGCATGGCTCAGTCTCACACGTGGGAGCACAGGGAGCCCTGCAATATAAAAGCCACAAAAGCACGGGGTCAAGAGAAAGCAGCATAAAACCAAGAGAGGCACACTAATTTCCACAGAAACTGCAGCACCCCCCTGAAGCAGGAAGGTGCCAGGTGGAAAATGATTTCTAGAAGGTACCAGGTGCTGGCCTGCACTGCCCAGCTGCCCACAGCACGGGCAGGACACAGTGACTGGCTCAAGGGCAGGGTCAGAAACAAGATACTTCTGCAAATGGAGGGCCTTAGGCTGGGCATGAATGGTTCCAGCAGCAGAAAGCACTGACAGTGGAGTTGCCTCTGTAGTAACTGCATTAACTCCTTTCTGGCCTGTTTTCCAGCCCAGAAATAATCAATAGCAGCTACAGAACGTACTGAATTATGCTTTGCTTATTTTTCTAAAATTATGAACAACTTTATGAGCTTGCTGTCAACACCTACTGCAAGAAAGGCAAACTAGCAGACTCTGTAATCTCTGCTTTAAGAGTCTGACCATTCCTAAATTTCTTTCAAAGTCATGAATATTTTAAAACTAACGTAGCCTGTGGTTCCTTTAATTTGATTTTTTCTTATTATTTCTCAATTTCTCAGCCATCCATATACCCCTGCATCACGATTTTAGACTTTTCTCTGCAACCACAAGCTGTTTTATAATTTCAGCTTTTATTGTGTTCCAGAAATGGGTGCTGTCAGTCAATACTTGAAAGTTCACAGTAGGTTTGTGACAGAGCAATCCTGAATCATCTCAGTTTCTGCAGGCACTCAGGCTGTGTTAGTTTCACTCCCATCCAGCAAAGCAGGTATTGTTATGAGTGTGGCCAGCTGAAGTCCCAGCTCATGGGTCAGCTCAGCTCTTGAGTCAGGCTCGATGTCTTGCTGGTTACCAGCCTGGGCTGGTGTTTCGTGGCCAGCCTCAGGTCAGCTCTGTGCTGTTGCAATTCACAAATGCACAAATATTTGTTTTGGTTTGGATCAGAGTCAAGTCTCAGCCAGCACCAGCTGCAGGGGAGCAAAAGCCTTTTCCTGTTGCACAAGGGACACGCACAGGAAGAGAAGTTGGTGTTGTGGCCCAGTGTAAATCAGCTCTTGAAATGAAGACTTTGCTCCAGTGATGACTAATCTCTTTGCATAATTCCCCTCTGGATGTTTTGGATACAAACATGTTGTTTCTCCTCTCGTACCAGATTTCGGAGGGTCTTTCTTACTGCTCATGTCAAATCTAGTTGTGCTGCAAGTCTGTCTCAATAAAATGAAAAAAATTGTTCATATTTGGAGACTTAGACATATAAACGTTTTCAGAAGAACGAGTCTCCCATTTTAAAACATATGTTTCCTCCTTTGTATCTGTTTTGTCTTTGGGTTTTTTTGCAGGCTTCTTAGGAAATGTGTTGGCATGAACAATATGTTTCAACCAAAGACAGCAGATACTTTCAGACAAGAAAGTTTTTAAAAGTCATAATGTTTGATTCATCATGGTAAACATCTGCTTTATTTACTGTCCCTCATGGAAGGGCATCACAATATTGCCCAAGACTGAAAGGCCCAATAAAAACAGTTACAGTCTTGAACACAAATGCTGTAAATTATCTGTATCCTGTGCTACAGCCCAAAAGCTGCTCACAGAAGGGTTTGCTAGGATGACCCATTTCCAGGGAAGCTGTCTTCTGCTCAGTAGAATTTTAGGTGGCCAAAGAGAAGAAAAGATGCAAAATTAATCAAATAAAATTTCCTAAGTATTCACCCTCTTGTGACATCCACAGAGGTGAAGCATTGGCTGGATACCCCCCAGTGATTCTCTGCAGGGCAAAAGAGGAGAGGTAAAAGCAGAATAAGACTTCTCTGTTCCTTTGGAGCAACACTGATTTGTACTTCCCCAAAGCATCCACCTGGCAGCGTGACAGTCTCTCATTTCCCAGACTTCCCACCTAAAAGCAGATGCACTTCAGGAAATGGGGGCTGAACAGAGCAGCTCATTATTACAGGGGTGAACAGAGATTTCTGAGCCTGTTCTGCACAGGATGCTGCTCCAGTCCCTGGAATGGCTGAGGCTGGAAGGGACCCGTGGAGGTTGTCTGGTCCATCCCTCCTGCTCAAGCAGTCACCCAGAGTCTGTGGCCAGGACTGTGTCCACATGGCTTTTGAATATTTCCGAGGATGGAGAGTCCAAAACCTCCTTGGGCAACCCATGCCAGTGCTCAGTCACCCTCACTGTTGTGCTGCCCATGGCTCAGATTTGCATCAGTCATGAGAAGCCTGAGACAGAGACAGGATTGCCAGAGAAATTAAATTCACACCTTCAGCCCCACCTTCCCAGGGTAAAGCAGGAGCTGAAACAGCCCATGGGCTCTGATCAATAAGTAAGCAACCATGAATTTAGTGGGTTTTGTGGATTCCTTTTCTGCAGATTCAAGCCCACTTGAGAGATCTGTTGTTATCCCGGAAATGCCTCTAGGAATCTTTCCTTTAAATCCTTACAGATTGTATCTGACATGGTTCAACAAGCCAGAACACGGTCTCTGCTCTCAAAATTCACTAAAAACTTTGGAAAAATTAGCTTTATGTTGTGTTCCAGCCTAAACTGATCTTTTCTATGGGACAAAGTTTCCCTCTAAATTAATTTGTACCAGGTCCAACCCAACACGTGGGACCCTTTCCAGTTTATATCCCTGCTCTCCGTGCTCTGGATCACACAGCTGGCTGTGGGCTCAGTGAGCTGCAGAGATGCCCTCTGTACACCATTCCCTTGTGAAGAACACCTCAGCCCTGATAGGAACAACTCTGCCATCATTTGTTTTATTTCCACTGTCTGCTCCCGAGCACCTTCATCAGAGGCTTCGAGTTAGGAGTTAATTAAACTGACAGCGCTGCTTCGCTGCAATTCAGTGCAAAACAATTGAACTTTTATCTGATCCAATTTCTCAGAAGTGAAACCAGGCAGTGGCTGGTGAGGGAGAGAGGTCTGGAAAACACAGCCACGGGTCAGTGGGGTTGTGCTCCCTCTGTATCACTGCACCCAGGACACGGAGCACATCAATAGCAGGAGTGTGGCTGGGCTGGGTGATGGGCACTTTGACGTGGAGGTGGTGACAGCAAAGGGTCAGGGAGAGGGAGGAGGTATAAATGGGGGAATTCACTTGAGACTTGACCTGGGAAAATCCTGTTCAAAAGAGTTATTTCAGCTCTTAACAAGAATCAGGGAGAAATGCCAGTTCAGATGTTTGTGAGGTGTCAGGATTTTTTAACAAACGGTTTAAAATCACAGAGCACAACATCCCTGGTTAATATTTTTTGCTCATTAAAAAAAAAAAAAAATCCTTAAATTACATCTTCGAGCCACAGCTCAGATACTCAGGAATTCTCTGTTGCCAGCTAACACGGGCATGTCATTGCTGTTGTAAAATCACAGCTTGACTGAGCATGGTGGGGTCACTGTGCTTCACTCACAGCCTCCGTGTCTGGGGCTCTGGCAGGTTGCCTTTGAAGTGAACTTGTATTTTGACTCAGTGGTGAGTCAAAGTGAGCTGACACTTGTTTCTCAAAGAATGGAGTGACACGAAAACCTTATCATCATATTGAGATAATAGTCAGGCTCGGGCAGGATATGGTTTTTCTGTCAAAGTGAAGATGCAATTTTATAATGTCAACTCACTTTATCTGAAAACAACTAAAGAAATCTTGGTCCATCTCTATCGAGACATTTAGTTTTGTACATAAAATGTGCTTCACTTGAATTTCAAGTTAAAAAAATCCCCAAATAAATCACTGTCCCTTTTCGCTTGCATTTGCTTACGTGCATCTGAAATTTTACTTAAAAAACTTAGAGGAGAGCTTTTCAGGTCAAGAGATCTAGCAGAGAACAGCCTTCTTTGTCAACAAATTGTGTGAGGCAAGAGAAGTTTTTCAAACAGTGCCAGCAACTATGAGTAATTGTTAATACCAATGGTTGTTAAAGCACCAGCAATCAGTGTGATCAAACACAGCTCTAACACAGTCTTGGGAAACAATTCTCTGTAATTTTCGCTGAACAAAGCAGTAACAACAATCACAGATTTTTAACTCTGTTGAGTAAACAACCTCTCTCCTCCTCACACGCTTGGCCACAAACAATGCAAACATGCAGCAGCAAGAGGTCAGGTTTTTATGGGCACCTGATAAGAGCAGAAGTGCTGCAGTTGTGCTCATTTAGCTCTTGGGTTGTGACCTACCCACAGAGACACCTCAGCCACCACTGCCCTGGGTTATTTACCTCATCTGTGTGGGATGCACACTCTCACACCTGAAACTCAGAGAGGAAACCCACACTGTGTTAATGTGTGAACACTCTTTTATGTTGTTTAACCATTGTCCAACTTGCCTCAATCATTCTTCCACTCCTCCTGCGGCTGTAAAAACAAGCTATTTAAAGGGTGCTTAAGGTTTCCAACTTCTTATTTTATTTTTTGCTTTATTAAGGTCACATTTTTTCCATAGTTTACTCATAAGGACTTTCCACTGTGCTGTACACTACGTCTTCTGACTAATTATCATTTTTCCATGGTTAAAGGTGAGTGGGGAGGACAAAAAATTATGCCTTTGCCTATTGATATAAGACAGTACTAATAGATAAAGCTCTATTTTTCTGCTGTGCTGGACCCAAGCTGAACAGTCCATAAAGGTAAAGGCACCTTTTCCACTACAATTACTAATACACAGTTACTAAACAAATAACTGCAGACTAAGGTAACAGGTGCATCAATAATGTCTGTGAAGGCAATAGTATAAAAGGATGGCAGATTTCTACGTTTCCATTACCATTCTTACATAACTAGCTCCTCCAGCACTATAAATACCATGTTAGTTTCTTGCTACTCGAGGAATTTCCACCACATTGCTCTACAAATGGTATGATTTTATCCCTAATGCAGCATTCAAATTGTATTAACTATTTGTATTAACTACCTGTACAATCAAGTAACAAATCACTGCAGTGGCAAACTGCTGAAAAAATACTTTGTTATTGGGTTACAAGCAAGGATTTGAGATGCAAATCAGGATTTTCAACCTGACCTCTAGAACATTGCAACAAAGGCTCTACCAAGATCAAAATGCAGCAAACACAGCCACTCCTCTGAGAAGAGACTCTTAAAACACCTTGCTGTTTGGTTGTAGTGTTTCCCCACAAGAAATTCTCCATATAAAAATCCCTTTGGAGATATTTTAAGAGGGATCAGGGTATTTTCTCTAACTGTGCTAGCAAGGGAAGGCACGGGCTGGAGCTGTGCTGTAGCTGGGCTGTGAGACTTGCAGGGAGGGAGCGATTTCAGCTGCCTTGCTTTGCTGAATCAGGGCCTCAGAACTGGTGAAAATGAGTAATTTGAGAAGTACAGGCTCGGTTTGTACTTCTGCTAATTGTCACAACACTCTTCTTGCTTAATATGGAAAGCCATGAGCTAGGAGATCCCTTCTCCATCTGAAACCCAACAGGGATGGCTATTCTTGTGTGGCCCCTGTGAACCAGTTACACGGATTTAGATAATCATTTCCAGACCTTTTCTTGTACTTCCTCACACAGACTTTCCTACAGATGACCTTTGGGAGCTGGAAACTCTGAGTGTTGTGCAGAGAACACGATTTCCTGGCTGCTACTGTAAGTGAACCTTGAAACAGCAGTCCTTGCACCACAGCCCAGCAAATGAAAAAAGTGGAGAGCAAGAATGAACAAGGAATTCTGGTAAAACAAATAAAGTAACTATCATCAAGGGAAGCCGAGGAGTTGGATCCTTTAAGATAGGAGGAATGGGTGCTCCATTCAGACTCCATCTTTGTTTTTGAAAGCAGAATTTCAAGCACTTTCCAATCAAGATTAGTAAAAACGAGGAGACACAATGTGAGGCAAGGGGAAAAAAAAAGCGAAACTGCAGAAGTCTTTTCCAGTGCAATAGAACAGATAATTTTTAAGTTTTAAGATATCTTTTAACACTCATCACAAAGCTCTTGGGTCCAGATGAGGGAGATCCCAGCATTTCATACAGCATTTATGCAGGAAATGGGAGAAATAGGAAGGCCCATGGGGAAAAGCTTTACTATTTCAGTTGAAAGAAATATTAAAGTGTGGGAGGCAGCGTGTGCCACCTCCTGTAACAGTGACACTCAGCTGCAAACACCATAGCAGAAAGCTCAGGGAGGGGAAGGGACTCCCACCAAGGAGAGGATTAAGCGTGCTGAGGACAGGATGATTTCAATTAAGGAACAGAGCTGATCCAGGCATGCATGAAAATATCTGCAGCAGAGAGGAAAAGTCTTGGACATTTCCCAGCACATCTTCTCCTGTCCAGGCACAGGCTCTGGTGTCCAGCCTCACTCCTGGGCACGTGGGGTGGGGCAAAAGCCTGAGCAGAAAAACTGATGCTTTGTTAGTGCTGCACAGCCCAAGTTGTCCTTCTCTTGGTCTTTGAGAGTGGTGATGACACAAAGAAGAGAGGAGGCTGAGCTAAAAACCTCCGAAAGACATAGGAGGCAAACGGGTGAAGCAAAATCAGCCTCTGTCTTTGTGCTAATGGGTTTTTGCCACTGAACTAAATGAGAAGTAGAGTCAGCCTTCAGAAGTGTGATCAGCATAGCAGGGCAGCAACAGGCAAGCACAAAAGAGGGAGAAATGCTCGTGTCTGCTGAGATGTCTGACTGCACAGGGAGGGTTTTCACTCCCTCTCCTTGAAGTCTCCGTCTTTGAGCAGCACAATGGGAATTTCTGCCCCTTTGAAAGGCTGCTTTGAAGAGCTGCACTTGAATAAAGATATCCGATATGTAGCACAGATAACTTGCTACAAGTACATCCTCCCACAGCCTCCAGTGTGCTCTCCTAATGAAATAAATGTATTTTCTCCACACTTGTATTTCCAGAGGTGCACGTCAGGAGTATTTAGACACACAGAATGCTGAGCACACAAGTCAGCTGGGAGAGAGACCTGACACAGAGCAGCAGGGGTTGTGTTCTGCTCCTCAGCACTGGCACCAGCAGCTTCTCTGCTTAACCCAAGGCAGCTCTGTGTGCCTCTGGGAGAAGAGGAAAAAATGGTGACCAAAAAAACCCCATAAATCTATTTGTCACCATGGGGGGAAAACAATGGCAGACAAATTCATCCATCTCACAAGATTGCTGTCATCATCTTCTCTACAGCTTTGTTTTTTTCCCCTTCTCCACAACAAGTGTATAGAGAACAGCAGAATGATGAAAGATGAAATAAGAATGACTTGATTGACAAATTCAGTAGATATTATATAGTGAACATGTTCTCCAGAATTGTTTAGCAACAAGATTTATCTTGTATAAATAGGATGGAGGGTTTCAGCATGGCATGGAACCATTTCTGTCCATCTGGCTTTGCGAGGAAATTCTGTGGGGAAAGGAGAATTACACTTCAAGCAGTAAAAAAAGAACCACCGAAATGGTATCAGTAAGATTAAAACAAACAAACAAAAGAGAATCCTGACTAACGCTATTTAAAAATATGGAGCTGTTCTAGAAAATATAAAAAGAAGTGAGAACTGATGGAAATGAAGAACTAAGCTTTGGATTCAGTAAACGATGCTTACTTGATTACACCCATATGCAGTCACTGATGAGCTCTTGAGCAGAACTGATGAAAAATTGGATTGTTTACATGCATCAAACCAAGCAAATGGGAATCTGAACTCAATGTGCCAAAAAACCTTGAGAATAAAAATGCTAGCAATAATTGCTACATTTTATGTGTCAATGACATGCCAGCAAGGATTCTGCATCAAACTCTGGCCAATGGAAAATGGCTGGATATGTGAGACTGTAATATCACTTATCTACCAAGCAGGCCACCTGATGACTGACAACTTTAATTTCAGCGTGAAATTGGCTGACTGGCTGTTGAAACATCCATCCCTTCTGACAGGGATGGGAGTCTCTGGATATTTGCTACTAGAACCTTCCAACAGTCGTCCTCCTGCTCTACTCATCTTCATTTCAAGCAGCAAAGAGAGAGGCCTTGACCCAAATCTCAGCTCTCCATCCAGGAGTGGGGCAGTGATGGCTTCTCACGGTCTCAGCATCACGTTGTCCCCACCTCTGTGGAAAGGTCCTTGTGCTCATGAGAAAATACAAGTACTGAGGGGTTGTGTACCCTGAGAACAAAGTGAGGTCTTTGAGGTAGGTGTGGGAGTGAAAATCAAAGGGATTTTATTTTGTATGGAATGAATGTATGGATCAGGAGTGCAGATTTTGGATCAAAGTCCTTTTTATTTTCTTCATAGGCAAAGAAGAGGCCCACCAGAAGAAAAAACCTTGACGGCCTGTGTGTGCATGACCTTGCATGAGAAAGAGGTGAATATGATCTTGTACTGGGTTACTAGCACACGTTACCTCACAGCACCTGCACAGAATGCCATGATCTGTTTTTTCAAAATAAATACTAATTGGAAGAGAGAATAGTCAAAATAGCCATGACCGCTGTACACTTACTGAATTACTACAAACTGAGTAGTAATGTAGTAATATTACTACTTCTGCCTGGACAGAAGAGATATTTAAATATCTGTGTATTATCTATGATTTGGGGAGCTGGGAGAAAAGTGTATCTCATTTTTAAGCTGCAGTCTCATAGATAGAAAGACCTGATGTAGTCCTGAAGCCGACTGCTTTGAACTTCTTTTGCTTATTTAGGATCTTCATTAGTACTTGCAATCATTTAATTATTCTGATTTTGATATTTGCCACCCACTCTGGGTTGAGGGAATGTTTACAGCTAAACAACAATTAAAACAGAAGCCAGAGAGCAGATTCCCAAATCCTTCCAAATCAGCCTTGAATTTTGAGTTCCTTCCTCCAGGGCAGATTTCTACCAGAGGAACCACCAACAATTCCAGGGGCTTTGCCACAGTACCACGTGCATATTTTGCTTGGCCTCCAATGCTGTATTTAATCATATTGAGAGTTCTCCAGAGCAGTCCAGGCTCTTCTAAAATATTTGGTTTCACAGTGAAAAAGGTCCATAGAAGACATTCCTCCATTAACTGCAATGAGGGATATTCCATCAGCCTATGCCTGAGAGTCCAAGGCAGCCATTCCTTGGAAAGAGGTGATAAAACAAACCCCAAACTAGAAAACACATCTGCCTAAATAAAAGCCTTTTCTGGCTATTAGGATCCTATTTGCCACTGTGCTTCTGCTGTTTTGGCTGCCTGGTGCCCCAGAGTAGCTGTAAACCTTACCCACAGCAGCTCTGGAGTGACTTTGCTGTGCCAGAGCAGGACACAGGACACTGGTGGTGTTTAACTTCCCTAAAAATGCCATCTCCACGAGGGCCTGAGGGAATGGTAACATGCACATGAAGCCTGAATGCTGCATTGACTTTTGGACTGCAACAGAAGGCTTCCACAGCACTGAAGGATTACTGCTAATTTTTGTTCAAAAAGGAAGAAATAGAACTGATGAGGATAACTCGTGCACATGGAGCATGCTGAACACTGCACCAGCCCAGAGACTATTAGCACATAATTAATTGAAATGGCTTGGCACTTGGGCTTATGCTACTGACACTATGAGAGTTAATGTTGGCCCACTTTCCATGCTCGTTACAATCCATGTCGGTGGGATGGACACATTTGAAACCATTTCCTTCTCTTTGTTGCAGCATTTGCCAATAGGAGGAGAAATTGATGCTGCAGAAGTGAGAAAACATCCCCAGCATTGCAATGGAGGAATAAATTATTCTCTGGTGCACATTATAATTGCAGCATAATCTCATCAGAAAAAAATTAACTCCTTCTTCTGATATGGTCCAGGGAATTGTTTTGTGATGCTGTGAAAGGATGCTTTGATTTGTGGTGCTAAGTAATCATGAACAGCCTTGGCTCTCATAAACACATGCCTGGGGGAGCTTGAGGGACTGTCTCTCCCTAAGCCTATGAGTTTGTAAATTTGTGAAGTCATCTCTCAGCAAGAAATTTTTCCCCTTTTCCAGAATCAGATCTACAGAGCATAACTTTCATTTCATTTTTCAATTTTTTTCTTTTTTTTTCATGTCATTTTTTTCTTAAGGAAAATGGGTCTTTTCTTAAGGATGGGTCTTAAAATTCTTGAAAATCCATTCCTGAAAAAAAAACCCAAAAAACCCAGGTGTGCAGTCAGCCCTCAGTGCCTGGTTAATAGCAGAGAGTGGTGGTGAGTACACCAGAGAACTGCCAGAACTTCTTGCCAGAGCATCCCACCAAGATCAGCCTTGCACAGAGCTGAGTGTCTCCTGCTTTGGAAAACAAATCAGGAAAGGTAGATGCATATAAAAATGAAACAAAGAATTAAATAAATACAGTCAGGTTTTTGTAAGCTTCACGAGATGAAGTTTCAACTTCTATCCTGCAGTGAAAATTCAGCCCCTTTTAAAATTAGGCTTTCTTTGCCAAAAAAATATTTTTTTCCCCACTACTGTAGTCAAAGACTGTGGGGAAAACCCAAAGGGCTGTTTCTTCTCAGGTTTAAGGACAAGGACTTTCTCTGCCATTGCAGGCAAGGGCAGATTGTCAGTGTGGGTGCTCTGAACCCCCAGGGGCTGTGCTGCTGCCCCAGCTCAGGCTCCATCCACAGCAGCACCATCCCGACAGCAGAGGCCTGGGTGCCTGCACATCCCATTAGATGCAGCTCCTGAGGCTTTATTAATGTTGCAGTGTCGCCGAGAGCTGCTTAATTATCAAGGATTTCTGCGTAGCACCTAGAGGGAGAGGAGCTTTGAAGAGCAGCACCATCCACAGCAGCCGTGCAGCAGACACTAATTATTTCTGCCTGTGTCATTGTGGCTGCCATCAGAGGGGACAGCTGGCACTTCTCCAGCTCCTCGTACCCCTGCTAATAATGAAGAGTGTCTCAGCATGCTGCACGTTAGAAGGAGATTTAATGTGCTGGCTGAATGTTGTATTGAGTTCCTGATTTGTGGCAGCAAGGCCTGCTAATTCATAAGTGCCATCAGGAGTTATTCCCCACACGTTTAGACACAGGTAAATGACTCTGGGGAAAGCCTGGCTGTAGCCATCAGTACTCAGCTGACTCAAAAGGTTGCCAAGGGATCCACTGAGGTACAGAGAGAGCTCAGAATGCAGCAGGCTGCTCAAACACACCCCTCTAGGATACCTGATGGTGTCCTCGAGGAAAGCTCATGAATCTTATTCTTGCTGTGTCTCCTTGCAGAGAAACCTCCTACGATTCTGTCCCTACCAGCCTGTGCTTCCCACTCTTGTGGTCTCTGCACAGACTCCTGCTTCTCCAGCATCCCTGAACTTCCCAGCAGCTTTGCTGATCCTGTGGTGCTGCTGGGAGCAGTCTCAAATGGCTTTTGCATCTCCCCTCACCTCTCCTGTTGGGTACTGTAAAACAAGCCCCACGTTCCTCACCTGACAATCACTCACAGAATATGGAGGAACTCCACTGATACAAAACACTGTGTTCCTATTTACCACCAAAAAGGAAAACTACTGAAACCTGATGTGAGGTTCCCTGGTGCACTGGGGGATGGAGGGAGCCCTCTGCTCAGTGCTGCAGCTGTGATGGGCACTGAGGGTCAGACAGAGGGGAGAGAGGGCTCCTGTGGCTCCGTGCTGGAGTCTCCAAGGCTGCAATGTGTATTTTGATACCACAAAATCCCAGAACCCCTCATAAAATATTCATCGCTTTTCTAATGCCATGTCTTCTAATTTTAAAATTCAGCCCCTAAATAATTTAGCAGACACATGGAAAAAAAAATAAAAAGAAATAAACAAGTCTCCAACAAACAAAACCCCCATCTAGATTGTGGTACAGTTACTAAACTTGTCAAATGTTCCCAACATGTTACTTATTTCTTGTGAGGGGTTTTTGGCTGGGCCCACTCTCTCCAGGTACTGAGACTTTGTGCTGCCTGAAATCCAAAAGTTAATACCAATGGTCTCATCCTGCCAAAGGCAGGGTTGTGCTTAGGGGATGTGCAGCATCACTTTTGCAGTTTTGGGGGAAAAGCAGCTGGTGAGACCCTGACATCAGCTTTGCCCCACATCCCACCTCCTCCAGCTGCTACAAACTCTAGTTTGTGCCATAAATCTTAAAATATTCCTCACTGGATGCCCCACATCCCTCCCATTCCACATGTCCTGGTCACAGTCCCTCAGGGCTCACCCAGTCTGGGCTCTGTGTTCCAGACCTGGGAACACTGAGAGATGGAGAGCCCAGACCTTGCTTCAGCACTCAGTCGCATAATTAATGCACCTAATTTGGTGTGAATCTGTTTCTCTGTGCTAAATTAAAAGGCCACTGCACCCCAAACTTTCTCTTTTTCCTTGTACAGGAAATGCTGTCCCACAGAAACAACCCCAAGTGGCCTTCTCGTACCTATTTATCAACACACAAAGAGACTCAGTAGTCCTAAAGATGAAATAAAACTATAAACCTCATGAGCCATGTGGCTGTTTTTCAATAACCAGATTTTGCCCCTGTGGTTTGCTGCTGTTGAGGGCTGACTTTGGACAGGTTACTCTTCTGAATGCAAACCCAACTCACCTCTCACTGCACAGATACAGCATGGCCCCTGAAATGGTAAATATGCCAGCTAGCTTTCCCAATTTAATTAACTTTTCCCCAATGGCCTTGCTTAAATAGACTTCAAAGTTCAAAGGGAAAAAAAAAAAAAAAGAAGAATTACATTTTAATAATACTCTTGACAAAAATGGGAGAAAGTTTTCATTATTCAGTGTTGAAGTCATGGAAACTCCTGTGCCTAGCGGCTGTTTTGCCTTTTATAACATCAATAATTTAACACTTAATTGTTGTGCATTATTTGGTTAAAGCAGATTATGACTCTAACATTTGCATTTATTTTTCAGTAATGGTGAGATAGCTCTTCCTCAGTAAGAATATATTTGGACATTCATTTACCCTGCAAACAAAATCACAGAGTGGCTCATCTCTAATGCCTCTGAGAAATGAAGCCTCTCTCTTCTGGTGTATGATGAGAGATGCCTGTTTATTACCAAGCCATTTTGATGACTTTTCTGCAGTGCACTTTCAAACCATTTAAAACCCATATTTTTAGGGTAAAGTCCGGGATGAACAACCCCATTATATTGTGTTTAAGCCAAGAGAAATTTCTTGGTGTATCTTCAAAGGGCAGGAGATGTTTCTTAATGCCTTTCATTTATCAGAAGAAATTAAACCCCCTGCAGCAGTCTGCATGCAAAGGACAGCCCTGTCATCCCCCAGGACAGCAGCAGCACCCTGCCACTTGTCACATCTTGGAGAACTGTACAGACTGCAAGGCTTGGCACTGCTTTCCCTCTGAATCAAGGACCATGCAGAGCCCACAGCCCCCATCTGAGACTGCTGAAGGGCAGGGTAAAAAACTCCTGAGTGTCTTGAGACTTTTCCAGGGCTGAGAGAATATCCACCATGAACCTGCAAACCCCAGGGGAGACTCCCTTGTGCTGCCCTGCTCCAGGTGGTTTGCCCTGGGAGGTTCTGCTCTCCCCTCTGCCCATCACCCTGACCTGCTGGGATGGACAGCCCTGCACCAGGACAGTCCCCCCTGATCCTCTCAGCTCGTAAGGTTCTAGGTGAAAATCCCATCACCATTAATTATAGGGTATTTCAGTGCTTTCAGCTCAGAAGAATGAAGGCTTGACTTTTCAAAAATACCACCTGCAGTCCTGCAAAGTCCTGCAGAGGTGGGAACTGCTGAATGCTCAGTCGATGCTTAGATCACCATCACAGCAGCAGGAACGACAGCAGAGAGGGAGAAAGGGTCTTTCAGGATTAGAAAGCAAAGTGTGAACTCTGCTGGGATTAAGTGGCACAGAAAATTCACCTGCTGTTTTAAACCCAACAATCTTGTAACTTAGAGCAATCTTGAGAGCCTAATCAGAGCAAATAACTTTCGACTGTTGTTTTTTTTTTTTTAAAAAGGACTGTTATACCTATATACTTCTTTTACCAAGATGTAAAAAGAGAAAAAAAAGTCCCAGAGAAGGTTGGGGGTAGAGATTTCAAAGAAAGCAATTTCGCTGCTCAAATCTTATAGACCCTTTCTGTATTCTACCCTTTTGAACATACCCTGATGCAGAGAGGCAAGAACTCAGGACCATGACCCCGGTGTACAGAAATGTAAATTAGAAAAAGTTAATAGCTTTGAAAAGTTTACAGGTTCAAGAGGAGCACTGGTTCTGTGACACATTTGATAAGGTCTGAATCTGCCAGCGTTTGCACATGGAGCATAACATTTCCACAGCCACACAAACCTGGGCTTTGCAGAACTCCAATGAATTCAGCTCTGACAGCAATTAGTCTCACCACCTTATCATACACTACAAAAAGTCAAGTCACACCGAATACAAAACTAAAGGTTGGGTTTTCTGAGGTTCCTAATGCCTGCTCAGGCATCTGTGCAGATTTTAAAAATGTGCATTAATGAGACTCCACGGAACACTGAAGCTACTGCAGAAAAATTGACTCCCTGAACTGCAGGTTATGATCCTACTGGGAATGAATTTGTTTGTGTGTCTTGGGTGGTAGGTACACTGCCTGCTCTCTGGAAATAAGCAGCCTGAGCAAACTGTGCTACTCGCTGAGCTAGAAGATAACATTGCAGGTTGATTACAAGCATCCGTAATGAAAAACCAGAAATCCTCAGGAACAATAAATACCCATAATACAACCTGAATCCCCTCCAGCGATAAGAATGAGCAATGACCTTCTGAGCACCTCACGTTAGAAATGTGTGCAAGGTGGCAATCTGTCTGCATGCAGCTGCCTGAGATGTGATTAGCAGGGGCTCCGTGGCAGCCTGAGAGCTCCATTTTGGATGGGGACCTCTCCTGCTGCCTTTTTACCTCTGCAGAGTGATGATACCTGCACGAGTGTCAGGAGACAATCTTCCCCCTGGCACAGAGCTAACAAGGATCATTAAACTCTGATTAAATTGATTTTTTTTTTAGTCAAAAACTAGGCTTCTGTGCAAGGCAGCCGCTTCTGAACAAGAGGCTGCACTGGCCAGAGGGGGCTGGGAAGGCAGGGTGGGACAGGCTAAAACCACACAGGATGCCCGTGTCCAGGGGATATTCCATGGAAAAAGCAGTGCCATGGCCACTGCAGCCAATGCAGGAGTGATGCTCCTCAGGCAGAGCACGGCAGGACCAAAGCTCAGCCTCTCCAAGGAAAAGGCTGCTGCTCTGCAGCCCTCAGAAGGGGTGGGCTGGTAACAGAGAGATACAGGCTGCTAACAGGAGCTGCTGTGTTAGAGAGGGAGAACTGGCAGGAATCCATGGCTCTGGCCTCAGAACAGTGCAGAATTCCACACAGAACGAGGGATTCCATCTGGGTGAGCCCCTGGAAGGTGCTGCTGAGGGCCTTGTGGAGGGCAAACCCACATTTTGCTCGGAGCTTGCTGTGCTTTTCCTGTGTCTGCTTGGTGGTGATGCTGTGGGCCCTGGACATTGGCATTCAGCAGATCTCAGGGAAGTGTTACAAAGCAGCTCTGTGCAGATGCTTCAGCCCTGAAAACAGGAAATACTAAATAGGAATCCAGTGAGGCAGTTGGCATTTCCCTGCATATTGGGTGTCTGTAAAAGTACTTGCATGTGTTTAGCAAAGCATTTAATTAAGTGGAGCTGGGTAGTAATATTTACTCAGCTAATGCCTCTTTATTGGCAATTGCTTTCACTTGTACAATGGTCCTGTCCTTTGTTTTTAAAGGCCTGTGTTTGTCACCACAACTTGCTCTTAGAAAGAATCCAAAATCTTTTGAAAACGACTGGCATTCCAAAACCTAGAGAAAAATTACCTGCTTCCTAGATAACCAGTGCTATATTCCTGATTGCAAAGAATACAGACTGCCCTAGAATCATAGCCAGTCTATAATCTGCTGTACTTTATCTTATATTTAAATGCTGAATTTTCACATCACTCTCACCCGGTCATTCATGGGGGAACATTTTACCATTCATTACTGCCAGCAAAAATTACAGCTGCAAGTGGAACATTATCTAATTATTGTTTTAGGGAAAGCAAACCAGTAAAAAAACCCCCTTGAAATCCCAAAAGGTGATTTGTGGGCAGATTTAAAGGGAGAGAATGCTTCAAGCTATCTATTATTAATGCTCAGCTATGCTGACCTTTGACAAATAATCTTAAGTCACACACAAAGAGCACAGATAGACCTGAAAGACCTGACCCAAATGTCATTGAAAAAGCTTACACTGGGTTTTAGTAGGATCTAGATCAAGCTCAGCACTAAATTAATTTCTGGGTTGTTATAATCTTTATACTTGACTATCTTTTCATGTTGTACCATATGGTTATCAAAACGTATTGCATTTCCATCTGGGTGTATGCATGAGCTGT
Organism: Monarcha castaneiventris obscurior; assembly: GCA_026261815.1. Taxonomy (NCBI): domain Eukaryota; kingdom Metazoa; phylum Chordata; class Aves; order Passeriformes; family Monarchidae; genus Monarcha; species Monarcha castaneiventris. Next base: position 12,703,034 of record JAMPIT010000856.1, on the reverse strand, counting down.
GCATTAACTCTCAGAACTGAATCTTCATTATGAGAAGAAAGAGGGTGATTTAATAGCTCAGAAGGTCTGAAGGTACAGATTCAACACGCAGAGAAATGTTCACCTTGGTCTGTTTTACACATGGTTGTGTTCTTTGATTTTTCTCCTCGTTTTATTCCATGCCTCATACTACAGGATAATGTTTATTCTGTGCCACTTTGCACCCAGTAAAACGAGAGGATAAGTTCTGCTGAGGGAAAAAGAAAAGAAAAAAACCCAAACCAAAAACTCCCCATCAACCCAAGGCAGCCTCGTGGCCCTGTGGCACACCCAGGGTTTGGCTGGAGGCTGCAGAGCTCGTGGAAGGGATTCCCACATCCCCCTCCACAGGTACTCCTTTGGGAAATTCTCATTTTCCTCTGGCAGAGTGTCCTGCACAAAGGGCACGCTCCTTAGAGAGGGAGGATCTCTGCTCACAAGCAAGAATTTGTTATGCTCTGGCTTCACAAACAGGAGCCTGAAACATCAACAGAGCCTTTTTATAGAGGGAGAGCACAGAAGTGCTGTGAAGGAGCTCCCTGTCTGCTGTAGATTCATGAAGTGAGAATAGGCAGGATTTTCCAGCAGATAGGAAGTAATTCACTGCCTTCAAAGCTTCTGGCTCCACAAAGATCAGAGGTCCAGATGCCTGGTGCCATTTTGTGCAAACACAAACTGGGAATTGTGGAAATGCAAGAAATCTTTCTATGCAGAAGTCGAGTCCTACCCTGACAAACTCTGGAGCACACAATCCTCAGTGTTTTAGATTTTTCTGACTGAGGGCTGGAAGGGAAGAGAGAAAGTGTAAGATGTGCAATAAATTTCATTTATTTATAATTCTGTTGTAGTTTAGAACCCACTCAGTTTATACCAAAAGCCCTTGGCTCAGAAACATCGTGTCTTTTGCATAATACACAAGTACTCATAGAAAAATGGAGTATACAAAAAAAGTGGCCAACATTTTTTAAAGTGACTAATGATTTTTGAGTATTTAAATATAAATAACTTTAAAGGGAACATCATTTTCATAACCCCTAAATAAACCCTTTCAGCTCTTCTTAATGTAGATACTACACTGCACTGTGGAAATACCCTTAGAAATTTGGGACAGCTTCTCCTTTTAAAATTCATTCTTTTAAAATTATGAGGTTTTTTTCTCCTCCATGAGGACTGTCAAGATGCTGTCCATGTGCAATATAAATCCCTTTGAGGTTTCTTCAAATAACTTACAAAGGCATGGCATTTTCTTAACATAATGTCCCAACCACTCTATTAAACATCCAGGACATTTAAAAGCTTTTTTTTTTTTCCATTTTGCTTTGTTGTTTTTCTTCAAAAATAAAACCAAGTGGATATGAAAAAAGTGTTCTGTAGAGAGCTGTTTGTGTCATTTTCCAAGTGCATCTTCTTTTGATAAAATGCCCTATTATACCATCCAAGCTTCATCCTCCATTTTCTACATTCCACATTTTCCTGCCAATTCATGCATTTACCATTTTTCCTTCTTCCATCTTCATTTATTCTGCCCACTACTGATTTTGGACCCAAATATTCTATTTTTGTTGGCCACCTGACTGTGCTGTTGCCATGTCTCTGATACCCCCTCTTACCCCATGTCCTTCCAACTGTTCTCCTTTCCAATTCAATTTGTACTGCTCAGGTGAGTTCTGACTTTCAGCATCTTCCACTGCAGCTCTTCCTCTTCTCCAGCTCCGTCTAATCAATCATCTTCCCTCACAACTTCTCACAATAATCATTAATTGATAAGTATTTCCATGTTGCAGTTTTTGTGACAATCCCAAAATAAGCAGGGAGAAGAGTCAGAGCTGTCCTATGGTTGTGTGTGAGAGGGACCCTCACCTCACCCTGCCAGTTTTGAGGCAGGTCCTGCTTAAAGGAGACAGCTAAAGGAATGACAAGAGCCACGTTGGAAGTGTGATTAAAGATGGAAAAGGTGGTACAGTGCTCCTCACTTACTTTGTGGACCTGCTGCTTGAGCATCTTTTTTGTGTTGGCTGTGTCTATTCAAGCATGGAGATGGATCTGCTTTATTTGGTTGCTTATTTCCTTGCATCTTGGTTGTAGATTTGTATAAATTAATTTCCCCGACCAGTTTTGTAGCGAGAGGAGAAATTACATGAGCCCAGTCAATAAATTGCAGCACAGTAAATAACCTGTTATGCCATGGAAAATTGTTCTTGCTTTGCTGAAAGTATTAAGTATATACACATGTGCTGTGCAATTCCAGAGTTTAAAAGTGGAACAGAATCTTCTGATATTCCTGGCAGGATGAACGTTTTGTACCTTTTACCTCTGCCAAGTCAAAACAGCAGAAAGAAAGAGAAAGAGAGAGGTTTTGCAGTGCCTCTCTCAGCCATGAGGCCCATTGTCTTGATTTTAAAATTTCCCAATTTGATTAGAAGTGCTGGCAGTCAGGGAAAAATTGTCCTTGGACTAATAAACAGCAAATTTGATAAGAGAGCAACAGAAAGACACTTGCTGCACTGCCTCACAAATATCACTTCCAGAGATGATGATATTGTTTGTTTCAGCCTCCACAACAATATGTGAAATATGATTAAACTTTAGTTCCTCATGATGACACTGGGAACCTGGACTGTCTGGAATAACTGAGCCTCTGAAGCATGCATGTGAATTTTCTTTTTGTTGACCCATTTTGGGTTTTATTTTTTGGGAAGGTGAGGTGTGTTCTGGTTTGCTGGTTTTTTTTTCCTTGCAAAAAAAAGATTGATAAGCACATAACCTTGGGGACAGCAATATAAATTCTGTGTCTTGGCTCAGTAACTGCTGTGCCAGGAGACAGGGAAGTCAGTGGGAGACCTGAGCACGGTCTGAGGGCACTGAATAGCCCATGGATATTTTTTGACCTCCCCTTTCTTCTCCCTGCCTGCATGACTGCTGTTGAAATGAAAAGTGAAACCAGCCCGAAATGCAATCCTTAACATTTACATTTTTTGAAAATGTTCCAGCACTTGGTTTCCATCTGTGCAAATCAAAAGCCGTGGCTGAATAACACACAAAGCCTTATTAAAAAATACTGAGAGGAATTATATGCAAATTAGGATTTCATTGTCTTTCATCTCATAAAGGCTAATAACACTACAGAGGACAACCTTCTTATCAAAAATAGTTTCTAATACAAATTGCCTTTGACTGTATTTACAATGTCACTTTTAATCAAGTAAATTGTCAGGCTACTGCACTTCTGCCATCTACATGACACAAAAAAATAATGAAGAGGGAAGCAGGAACAAGAGCTTTCAGCTTTAACTGGCTGCCCACTTCATACCAATTACCACCTATTTAGTAAGCTCGCTCTTCTGTTCTTAGAAAAACACTAGAAATAAATGTATGAGTTCCTCTGAAGGAGACACCATGCAGAAAAAAGAGCTTATTCCACTTACCAAGAACATTTGTCTTTGTAATTACACCTACTTTTCTTACTCCTATGCAATTAGTAAATACAAGCTAAAAATAGCCTCTTGAATGCCAATAGGGTCCCTGGCTGTTTCTCTATTATGTCACTCTTAGGTTAGTTCAATATTCCATTTGTTTGTAGGTTAACAGCTCTATTCAGCTGGTTTTACTCCTGCAGGTGCATTTTCACTCGGAGCACACACTCCTGTCTCCACATGCAATTCCCACAGAGACTCAGGTACAGCCAGCTGTGCTGTGCCCTGCTCTCAGCATTCAGCTGCCATCCTGCAGCTCAGCCACACTCTGGCACACTCCCTGGGCTTTCTCCCTGGGCATAATACGACACGTTTTTAAATACAGATGGAACTATTTCCACATTTTGTGGGTTTTTTGTCGGTGATGCTGTTTCCTCCTTTAAGCTCTGCGCAGAAACAACAAGCATTTAAAAGCAGAGGCTGAGTTTTTCCAGGGAAAATGATGCTCATCAGCTCACCTCAGCTGCCTGCTTTGGCTCAGGATGCCTTTCAGAGCCTGCACTGTCCAAAGCTTCTCTCTGCAGATGTTGCTGTCACCACCTTGCACAGCACAGCGAGGACAGGAGCTCCATGCAAAGCCAGGATGGAAAGAATTCCACTCCCAGCCAAAAGGGGAAAGCACTGAGCACGTTGCATCCCTACACAGCCCCTGGAGATGCTCCAGTGTTTTCCCTCATTGCTGTTTTGGGTAGAAGTAGAGGGAAATTGCTGGATAATATTTGCTGCCCACCACTACGGTGTGTCAGGATCCTCAGCTGGTGGACAGCCATGTATTTTCACTGGGAGGAAAAGAGGTGGGTTGATTTACACAACTGTGGAATAGAAAATTCAGGAATAATGAGTCCAGACCTTCACTGGCATTGTTTAAAAGAAGAAATAGTTCTGAGGGCAATGAAGTTAAAGTTCTAGTTGCCATACGTGGATCCTCTGATATCAAGAAAAAGTGAACTTATTAACCATTTCCTCTCTTGTAAATGAATAGAGGTTCTTCACTGAGGCCAGCTGCATATTTTCACAAAAGGTACAAGAACTTAACACAATTCCATTGCTGAATGTAGGTGAAATACTGGATTTAAATGAATTACTGAAGAGCTGACAGACAATGTGGATAGGCACATCTGAGAAGCTAGTCCAAAAAAAAGCCTACGTACTAAAATGTTTCAAGTCATAAAAATCATTTTTCTTTCCTCCTTGTTCATTCTTCTTTGCTCAAAAGACAGGCTTCTGCCATCAGAACAAAATTATTTCAGCTGGAGGACAAATACTCTCAAATTTAAGCTTGTGCATAAAAAGCCTCAGAGCCTGATGGATTATTAGGCTGTGGAAAAGAGCACAGCATAAATGCAAAGAACAGGAGCCTAAACCTGAGGAAATCAGGGACAAATCTCACTTGGTTCATATGGATCAGGGGTCTCATTCCCAGGTTTTGAATCTCCAGCCTAATTTTCAGAGATATCTGTTAAAAGCTCTGTCCACTTCTGACTTCTCAAAGCTGGACATATTCATGAAGTTGGCTTTAAGCTGGAATTTTGCCCTTGAAATCAGTGTCAGGTAATGCTGTCCTTTCATACCTCCATGGGTTTTTGGTGAGGGCAGAGAGCAGAAGCCAAGCAGCCAAAGTCTGCAAACAGCCCTTGAAATGGGAAGGAAGGGCCCAGCATTCACAGAGAGGGTCCTAAGGGTCTTGCAAAAGGCCTGGTTTCTGATCCTTTAAATCAAGCCTAGGTGCCCACTTCAGCAATTTTTAGACATTTTTTGCATGTGAACAAGTGGACTCAGAAAGTGGAGGAAGTTTCACCAGGAGTTGAGCAGCGTCACTGCCCAGCTTCTTGGTCCAGTTACTGGATCAAGGCAGTAGGAGAGGTTCACTGCAGATTTTGGACTGACCTAAAGCCAATCAAACTTTTCCACAAGACCTTTCATGCTGAGCCCAAAATGAAGCTTAATTTTTGGGGGGATTTTTTATTTGACGTTGTTTTACTTGCCCCTCAATATTTCCTCAAAAGGGAAGTTTCAAGTGCTTTGTTTTGAACTGAACCATCATTCATCCATGTTTTCTCCTGGCTGAAGCTTTTCTGTTTAATTCAGCACAAGTCTGAGCATAACTTCTGCCCACTCAGAACTTGTGTTTGGGGGGGGGAAAATTGATCTGCTTGGCTGTGGTTTCGAATCATGTGGGATTTTAGCCCAAAAGAAGGAAGCAACACAAATCTGCAGGGAACCAAACCCCTCTAAGTGCCAGAGGCAGTGATCAGTGCTGGTGACAGTCCTGCTCTTGCCACCAAGGGGTGCCAGTCCCCCCATTTGGTCCCTCAATGCCCACCCACTCCTGCTGTCCTGTGCTGAGGCAGGCTGGAGAAAAACAAGTTGCTAAACACTAACCTGGCACTAAGGAAAAGAACCTCATCACAAAATATTCCTGATCAGAGACCATCCTCCCTCCTTCCAAGGAGTGGAAAAGGGGAATTTCTCCCATACGTTCCGAAGGCAAACTTTCAAAGCCAGGTTTGCAAAGGTCGCTTCATGAGCAGAGCTGCCATCCTCCACCTGACAGCTCTGGTCATAAATCCAGAGCTTCAAAATGAGGAAATAAAAGGTTTGATTATATGCACTAAATTTCTATGATACTTTTCATCTCTTTCCTATCACTGGGAACTGTTTCCTGAAAACTGCCTCGTAAAAATAGTGGTCCTATCAAGCCTGGTGTATTATCTCCAAGACATGCTGATTGGCCTCAACACCTTTTTGCTTCCAGGGCCTGCAGTGACCCCTGAGCTCAGTGCCCTGGCTCTGTCCTGCCTCAGGCCACCCCACAGTCAGGTCAAACAGCAAAGCTCTTCTCTAGCAGGTCACATCCTTTATATTTAGTGCCAATTCTCCTCCAGTAACAGCCCCTCTGTCACTGGAGGTACCCACAGCCACTCTCATCTCCTTCAGCACTCAGAATGTTGAAGGCATCCACAAAAAAGCTTTTAGAGTCTGGCTATGGGACATGTCACCATCTTTGTGCTCACCCTGAAGAGGTTTTTGTTGCTTTGTTAGGTCAATAATCCTCCTGGCCCCCTTAACCTCTGTACCAAGGGCTGATGCAATGGCTTTACTGCCCTTCCTCACTCCTCCTCACCTTGCAGAGATCTCAGCCCAGGAATTAAAGCACATTGGGGTACTTGGGGAGGAAGGTTCCTCCAGCTCCTGCTCTCTGAAGAAGCAAACACAAGAATTGTTTACACACTGCCCTGCTCCTGATGGTCACTGCTCAGCCCTGCAGCACAGACATCAGTTCCAACCCCAGGAAAACCCACTCTGAGCTTCAGCTTTTGGGCAAGTCCTTTAATTTGCCAGCGTCTCTGCTTGTTGGCAGCTGAGTGAGGATAAAAATTGCTTTTCCCACTCCCTTTCCTGGGGTTTTATCTCCCCAGGACCCTGCACACAGAGAGGCCTCAGCCAGGGGCAGCAGCCCAGAGCTCCAGGAGCCCTTGCATCCCACTCCTGCAAAGCCAAGTGTTGTATTCCCATATTCTCTTCATAATGAACACCAAAAGGCACCTGAGTGAAAGAGCTAAAAAACACACAGTGGAGAGGAATAACATTTTCAAAACCCACAGTCCTAAAATTCCCTTTTATGTTTAACCCATCCCAACACTCAGGCGTCTGAACCTTTACCCTTTTTAGGGAATAGTTTTATCAGAAAATAAATCTGAAAAAAAAGTTTGCAGGTACCAATACTAAGTAATAACTTCGTTAGAATGTGAAAACATAGCTCCTACAGAAAAATACACACACGTGCACACCTCCACCTGTCACACGTGTGAAGGTTTTTCACACAAGTCAGTTCTGTGCTAGTTCTGTTGCTTTTTATAGAACAATTAATTTTTTTTATAAGTAGCCAGCTTTGCTTAGTGAGAAAATAGTGTGCAGAACAAAGAATATGCATTAAAATTCTATGAAATGAGAAAGAAAGTATCAGTTTAATGGTTGGATTGCAGCATTTCTTTTCCTAAATACAAAGAATTTAGAACACTGAGAGGAAAGGACAAAAGAATGAAGTTAATATATCGAATATTCCTTTTCTTCAGGAAAAAAAAATACTGCAGGACTAATTTTCTCAAATCCCAAAAGAGTGAAAGCTCCTTTCCCCCCCACTCCCCTTTCTCAATGCAATTTTCATCCTTTTGTTAAATCAGAAAGGCTTTAATTTACTTTTTCATTATAGTTTAAGTCATAAACACAAGCAGAAGCTTCTGGGGATTACATGTTAGGCAGAAAGGCACACAAAGCACACATGGCAACTCCAAAGTGCCCCTGCCCAGCACAGGGGCCAGCAGGGCAGTGCCAGAGCTTGGCCAGTGGCCCCAGCACAGCCCCTGCCTCCCCCTGCCCAGGGCTCCCTGGGCTCAGCATCCTCCAAGTGTGATTTCTCAGACTGGATAAGTGACACTGTCCCCTCTCAGTGCTGCCATCCTGGGTGAGCTCTGCCTGCCTGAGCCCTGCCATGTTCATCCTCTCCTCCAGCCCTTCAGGCTGCAACTCTGCCCCTGCACTGCTCTGGTTTCTGTCCCTGCACTGAGCCCACAGCCCTGCTCCTTTCCCTGGGAGGAAAGGAATCAGCAGTGGGAAAGTTTCCCCTTCCTGAGCACGTTAAATTAGACTTCTCACCCTCAAATGTTTCTAAAGCCTTGGAACCAGGTCTGGAACTACCACACTGCAGGCTTTTCTTTTTTTGCCAAATTATAACTGCTGGCTGTAGTGGTGGGCCTGACCCTCATCATATCAAAACTCTCATTAGTTTTGTATTACACCACAAAAAACCCTGTAGGAGTAACAGCAGAAATGTGCTGACTTCTCCAGGGGCAAAGCCATCGGTTTTCTCTTGAGTTAGGTTCCTGCCTTCAGGTCAAGCCCTCAAGATTTGTCTTGTGGGCACTTGGAGCAAAGGGGAGGTCTCCAGGGTGCCCTGAGCCCTGCCCAGCCTGACCCTGGGCAGTGCCAGGGCTGGGGCAGCCACAGCTTCTGTGGGCTCCCAGGAGGGTGGAGAGAGCTCCCCAAGCATCCTCACTGCACCCATCTGTGCCCACATCTGCCCTGAGAGGCCCTACACTCCACATGGCACTTTTACAAACACTGCCAAGAAAAAAACACCTTTTTTAGCACCACAGCTCCCACGCTATCCAATATTCTTTCCCTATTCACAAGCAAAGAGATCAATTTGTGCTTCTCCTGTCTCCATTCAGCTGCCAGAAAGGTCACCTTAGGATGAAGTGTGCCAAACAACAGAGAATATTTTGGGGGAGAAGAGCAATGTGACTGTAGAAATAGTCATGTATGCTTGCCCTCCTTGAGCCTTTTCACTTACAAAAATCTAATTAGGGAAGACTTAATGTACAGCATGCATAAGGATGCCAAAACTTCTAACAAAATATACTCAGTGCCATTTTCTTCACGCTTCATTAATAAGGAACAAAATGTCTCTAGACTTTCTGTAGCATATGCACAGAACGATTTCAAACCAGACTGAGATTCTTTTCAAATGAGGGTTATAATATACTCAAGCAATAACAATGCTTGTTTTTTTTTTCTTTATTGCTTTGCTTGTAAAGTTGTTTCCATGTTCTGTGAGGACAAAGTTATTTGTCATTTTTGCAAAATCTAACTTGTTACTTGGATGGTTTTTAGGACCTTTCTATTTCAGCTATCGATTCAAGGTTGAGTGTAGCCTACAGCAGAGCTGAGCTTGGGGAATCAGCGTGCAAGAGCAAGACTTGGATTTTTCTACAGGAATTATATCTTTTCATACAAATTAGAGACACAGGAAAACAAAGTTTTGATTCATCTTCTAAATCATATCTAAAGCGTAGGGCTTTGTGCCATCACATCACAGGGCAGCAAAAGGGATTTCAAGCTTTTCCTCATTTGCTTACCTTGCTCACATTGCAAACAGAAGAATTTACTCATTGGATAGATTCTGAAACAAAGAACCTCCAAGAAACAAATGCAACCTTTAAGATTTCTGCCAAGGACTGTAGCAAAAAACCCAACACTGAGTCTCCTGTTTTGTCTTCTGAGGCAAAAATGTCCCTCTCTTCCTCAGCTCTCTGCACTGGTGGCAGGGCTGCAGCAGGTTGGCCAAAAGACAAGTCTGCCCTGGTACTGCTAAATGGGGGAAGTGTTTCTGCACTGCCAAAGAATTGCCCTGTTTTATATCCTCTTCCAGAAGGAATCAGATAGAGGCAGCTCCCTGTGTGAGCTTTCCCTGAACAGGATCTTTCCCTGTGTAGGCAAAGGGAATCAAAGTGATCTCACAGGTATAAAATATTTGATGGTAAGACAACGTGGGGGAGAATACTTGCCCAGGAGATTTTAAAAAAATATTCAACTGTCTTTGACTGTGTGTGTGTGCTCCTACAGTGAGGGGTTAAATTGCATTATAACTATTGAGACATCAACATTTACCAACGTTTGCAATTCAAATATAAGCACAGAGTGCAAAACTGTGAAACTGTTTAGAGTTGTCAGGGTATGGATCTGTAAGCAGAGGTTTGTACATCATTTGATAGCTATTTATTTCCTGTTAATGTTTATGTAATATTATGATATTTATGATGGCCTGACTTTCCATGTGATGGGGATCATTTCTGATGGGTAACTGGCATCAAATCACTGTTTTGCAAATACAGAATATATTCATATTTGGCTGGTGAAACAAAAAGACTTCCTAGTGTGAGTATGCTATTAAAATGCTAATAGACCCTATTTGAGAAAGCTTACTCAGACCTCAGCAGGAAACATATACAACATTTACAAAGATTTAGATATGTGTTTTTAACATAAAAGGGTCTCCCTTCCCATGGAACTGTAAGAACCTTTAGACAAGAGTAAGGATAAAGTGATAAGCCCCAGGCAAATGAAGAAGAAAGAAAAATATATGAATAGGCCAGTGAACTTAATTATGGTGAAATGCAGATATAATTGTGAGTGTGACGTTTGGGCATGTATTGCCACAGCGACCTTTTCTATTTCACGTCCTAAACCAACATCTAAATCTGAAGAACACTGACTTTAACTTTTCTTTTTTTCCCCCCGAAGTTACTTTTGGCTGTTTCTGCAGATCAGCCCTCTGAATTGTTCCATGCCAAGGAACTGCTCAGGTGCTGGTGGGGATTTTGCCCATGACCTGCCACACTCTGCACGAGAGCAGGGAAAGGCACAAAGGGATGTGCTGGCTCTATATTGCACTTTGAGTGATGAGTAGCACCTTCCAGGCGCCAGGATGTGCGTGTCAGAGCTGCTGGGAGCTGTCACACAAAGCCCAGAATGTGAAAATAAAGAGGAAAATCTTGTTTTCCCACTGTGTCCCTGGTGAATGGAGGAGCAGAGCTGGCACTGGCTTCAGCAGGGCTGACTGGGTTTGTTCTGTATCGAATTATTGAACTGAATCGAAGCTGCAGGGTCAAAGTAAGCAGAGAATTCCAGAAGCCTATGAAAACAGAGCCCAGATTTGCTGGAGAGCTGTAACCTTCCAGAAATGTAATTAAACAAACAGGCAAGGAGTGTTTGGGATTGAAATCTCTGTTTAAACATCCGCTGTTGCTTTATTTGAATATCAGAGTGGAAGATAGAGTTCACATGTTGAAAAGGCCAGAAGAATCCTTTTGTCTTTTATTTTTTTGTAGAGTTCCCCACTGAAACGGAATGTGGAGTAAACATGAAATTAATGTCTGATGGTCAGTAGGGTGACACAATTTGAATTCTTGTATTAGGAAACAAATTCCTCATCAAAACCAAATTCTTTTAGTCTGGCTCAATGCAAATAAAACACACAAACTGAACTCACTGACAAATGGCCTGGATATTCAAAGTTATCTATGTTTCAGAAACATCTAATAAGCAATTTGGATTACTTATTTTAAGTTTTGGCTCCACTTTTACCCTGAAATGAATGTACATAAATTAGTTTATGCAAATGTCATTACATTTCATTGCCATCAGCTTAACATATTTCCTCCAACTGGTTGAACTCCCTTCCATTGTAGGGAAAGCACAAGGCTTAAGACTTCTTCCAGGCACTTAAAAAAACAATAAATGGAAGAGAAAATGAGAGATTATTTATCTCATGGATTTGTTTTGTTTTCCTAAAACAAAATAATTCTGGATTCTACTTACTGGAAATCTGCTTGGTTAAGAAATATTTAAATGAAAGCAGCACAGGACTGTTTTGTTTTGTTTTGTTGGCCTTTTGTTGTTTAGGATTTTTGGAAAGGTTTACAGTGGAATTATAAACACAAAATGGAACAGGAGGTTAGCATTTTGCAGAATCACACAGAAGAGAAGACATCCTGATTAAGAAGGTTAATCCCAAACCCAAAGTGTATCAGGAACTTTATGATGAGCAGCTGACTGGTAGAAAAAGCCAGTTGGCCATTAAAATGTCTTTTTCTAGCTACAGATGGGTAATGAGCAATTTTTATGAGAAATGTCCTCCCACACAACCCCCCTCTGGAGGTCTCCCAGGACTGATGGCTGCAGCCCCAAGCTTAGACCAAGGGGAGCAAAGCATCCCAGAGACCTCATCAAACACCCACACAACCCTTGGAGACACCAGGTTCCTCCTGGGAGCCCACCCAGTCAGGTCTCAGCTACTGAATTTGGAAAAGGGGGAGAGCAGCTCTGTGAATCCAAAGCAGAGGTCAGGAACAGGAAAGCCTAAATCTCATTTAGTCCTGGCTCAGAGCAGAGCCCCAGATGATTTCCCTGGTGCAGACCTGCAAGCCAAGCCTGGTTTGGCCACACTCACAAACTTCCCCAGCTCTTACAGTCACCACAACCCTGTGCTGGAGGCCAAGTGTCCATCCCATAATCTCCATCCCTTATCCTGACACCATCCATCTCCACAGGATGTTTTTTCCATCTCCACTTTATTCTTCCTGCCCTTTTGGTGTGATTATTTATCTTTAGGGAGAAAGATAATAATAGTAATAATGATAATAATGATAATAATAATAATAATAGTAATAATAATAATAATAATAACAATAATAGCAGTAGTAGTAGTAGTATATTTCTCTTATGTGGCCCCTGCAGAGACGAACATAATGGAGCCCTGATCTTGTCTGAGGCCTTCAGGCAAATTCTCCTTTAATGCCACTATCTCTTAGAAAATACACAACAAATAGACCAGAGAAAAACTAATTTTCTGCCTTCTTTCTGTTTAAATATCCTGCCAATTCACCAGGCAGGATCCTTTCATCATCTCAATGTCTCTCCCATGTACCAAGTTCCAGTGACTAAAGGCAGGAAGAGGCTGAAGTTGGGCAGTGGTTTCAGCAACTGCACTTGGTGCTCACAGTGAGCCAGTCAGTGGTTCTGGAAATCAAAGCAAATGGCTACAAACTTTTCCCAGAACCTGGAAATCACACAGTTTCTGAGATTCAGGTGTGTGTGCTGCTGGCTGACAGGGTTAGCTCATACACGTGTGTTATGCAAAATTTGTCAGTCTGAATGACAGTAAATTGAATTATTTCCCCATTCTGCAGTATTAGTTTATCTAATGAATTGAATAACCTAGAAGCCTTGACTGTAAAAACACTGATCTGAGTAGGATCAACAGGTTTGGTGATTTTTTTTTAGAAGACCCATATTATACTGCACGAGGAGGGTGCCCATTTCACTTCCATCAATATCACAGTACCTTGAATATTATGTTTTTAATTATGGCAGTACTGAACACAGAAAATACGAAGCACATCATATTAACCAGGAGGCATTCCTCTAATTCAGATATTTGTCCTACAGAGAGAATCACTTAAGAAATAGCTCCAATTAATTGTGTTGCTAAGGTGTCAGTACAATCTGCTACACACACCTAGCAAGTGTGAGTAAGTCTCAGTTTATACCTTCTGGGCTTTTCTGGAATGTGTAGAACCACAGCAATTAATTGCTGCTGTTTAAAGAATATGTTGAAAACCTATTTTGACACGTACCCTGGGTGGTTGGGAGTTAAACACACAGAAGAGAACAAGCAGTGGGTGGGAGTTTCAGATGAGTGGTAAATAACAGAAGTGTGGTGATTTGCAGTCTTTTAACAATCAGAGGACAGATTATTGACTTGCATAAGAGATGGCAAGGGAAAAGGAGGAGAATGAGCCTAATACTGCACGACACAATCAGTTAAGAGCTGATTTAGTAAAATAATGCTGACTCCTTGTAGATAAGCTACCCTCCTCATTGCATTCAAATGACAATTAAAAAAAAAAAAGCTAATTCCAGGGCTGCCTTTGTGTAAATGCAACTCTTGTACATGCTTTTTTTTTTCCTCTTTATAACATAGGCTACCAGATAAGTCAAAAAGGAGATAAGCTTCCAGTAGGATCCAGATGCTGCCTAGAAGATGTCACAATTGTGAGCAGGACACCAACAACCCATCACTGGGTGTTGCTGACACCCAGATGCCTCTGTTATCCTTGTGTTCATCCTGAGGAAAGTCTGACATAAACTGGCTCTTACCCCTGCTCAGAAACGTGGGAAAACAAAGTGCACAGCCTGGCTTCTCTCAGTGTAATAATACCTCACTAGCTACTTTAAATTCACTGCTTTGAAAACAGCTTGGTCTGAGCTTTTTTGTAGCTTTTTTTTTTTTTTTTGAGTTTCCAGTTTGTAATGGCATTACCCTTCAGAAGAGAATTTGCTTTTTGGGTCCTCTCACACATTCATCATTCAAGAAACACATAGTCCAAGAAAACAACTATTTCATCTCAGTCATAACTGGCCCCAGTTTACCTGAATCAGTATTTTATGTGTCACCAGTAGGTACTGCATGGGTCAGAGAAAAAGCCATTTGCTAGCACAGTACAACTTAATCCTCATTTTATAGAGGAGTACAGAGGCGTCTTCAAACCACACCAGATAAATTATGTACCTGAGACAAGAACTGTGTAATTTTTCTCTTGTGTTAAAAGCAATTTTCGTGTGGCCTGTTCTTTCTAGTAGGGTCTAGATGTCTTCAGCCCTTTCCTAAGCAGGCATAAAACAAAACCACTGATTTCAGTGAATTATTTTTATTTTTTCAGGCAGTTCACTGGTGACCTCTCTCTTGTCACACCAAGTGGCCTGACAGCATCCCTCTGCCAGGCTCAAATCTCACATCCCCAACACAAATTCCAGGATATCTGCATGCACACACAGACATTTGTATGGATTTATAGAGGACAATTTCAGTAAGAGCTGCAAAAGAGAAGTGCTAGCTTTAAACAATTACTGGTTTTGTTAACATACTTTGCTCTATGTGAATTTATTACCTTTTTTTTTTAACTGCAGCTAGTGTTTCTAGATGAAATCATAACAACCACTAATCACTGCCAACCAGGTTGTGTTCACAAAGGAAAATAAAAGCTTCAGAATACATATGACCTCCTGGGCTACAATGTTTACAGAGCCTCCAGGATTTTGATCTGTGCACGTCCCTAACGTACCAAATGTTGAAAATCCAAAACAACTGCCAAAACTCACATTTGGCCCTGATTATTTTCTTGTTTATCATGGTTAGTATTCCCCAAATAAGGGATAATGTTGCAAGTTCAATAACCACAGAAAGCTGTGAAGACATACTTAAAGAGGAACATAACTATCATTTTTTAGTGTAAAACCTGGTAGATTTTAATTGAGCAATGCACAGCAATGTTCAGGTCTCCCCTGTGAAAAATTCTAGGTAACAAGAGAGATGAAAAACTGGAATGTTTCTATCAAATATGCATTTGTCTTTCATCTACTAAAACTGCTTTTTGGGTTTTTTTATCAGCTTTTTCAGCTGCTTTTTTATGTGTGGCTGTAAAACAATCCCTGAAATCCCACCAGAAGGTCATTTTGCCATGGAGTCACAAAGATCTCAGTAATGGAAGATACTTGTCCACTTGCTCCTAAATCTAGGTTATGGATATAAAAATAGCAATTATTTTATTGCTGTTTCAAGTTACCCCATGAAGACACAAACATGGAACTTACTGTCACAAGCCCTCATTAGGCTGAAGAGCAGCTTCTAACAGATTACTCTTTGGTTTGCTCAACAGGAATTTGCAGAGATAAGCATAAATTTTACAGTTTTTTGAGAAAAAGAGCCAGCATCCAAGACAGCACCACAGCTGGGACTTAGAAGGAAATTATGAAGCAAGGACAGAGTCAGAAGGGTCCATTGCAAGGTTTTTTCTCCTTTAAAACATTTTCCCCAAGCCCTTGCTAGCTCTTGGATGGATTAGATGGTTGATTGCTCTGCACAAAGGGAGCAATCTCCAGATTTGTGGAGAGCCTTTATTGTTCCCCATCACTCTTGGCAGGGTGCATCTGGCACGTCTGCTCTTGGGTAGCACTCAATAAACAGGTGAACCAGGCAAGTGAAAAGCTAATATTCTGCTGTTTTGACAGTATAATTGTCTCTAATAATAAAGGAAAACAGCTGCTTCAAAGAGCCTTTCACTTAGAAATTGTTTGGATCCTTATACTTTGACTTTTATGTGGTTTATGGTTCTGCGAAATGGTAACGTCTCATTTTATGAATGACACACAGATGGAGTTTGCTGCAAGGTTTATTGATAGTAAAGCACATAATATCATTTGAGATACTTAACTGCAAGAAATACTGGAGATAACAAAATACTGCTTTCTCTCACTTTTTAAGACTCCTGTTATTTATTTTCAACGGCTCCAAGTTTTCTCTTTTTTTTGGTAAGTTTTCAATGCTATCACCTGGTAAGTCTAAAACTTTGTGATCTTTTGTCTGAGTGCACAGGGAGAGAGGAGCAGCTGTTTTACAATTAATTGAAAGCCAGCAGAGATGTCCAGATTTCAGAGCAAGGTCTGTTTGCAGCAGAGCTGTGTGCCATCCATCTCTTTCTCTCCCCATCTCCCTCCCACCCCCTGCATTCATCTAATTGGATTTTCATGTCCAAATCCCATTCTCTTAATCAAAAGGCAAAGAAAATCAATCTTTTGGTTTCCCAAAATTTGAGTAAAGCATTTAGTCCAAAAGCACTGAGAGACTTTCTCTGAAAAGCTGTCAGACCCAGATTACTAAATTGGTTAACCCTTGGCACTACAACCATGGTAATCAGCCATGAAATCTGCTGCTCTAAGGTTGCTCTTTGTTGCTCTAGGAAAGGTTTTATTTTTCCAAACCTTTGCAAAAATCCATAAAATTTATAAGGGACAAACAGATTGGGGTTTTTTTTTAATGTTGTTTTTTAAACAATTTGTTACCAAAACAAAACATTTTGGAAGCAGATACTTCAAACACGTGGTGACATTATGCAACATTTGACCTGGAAAGAAAAGCATCTGCAATGCATTTTTATGAATTGCTACATATTTACTCTGACACACTGAATCCTGGAAAACAGAAATCCAGCTCTGCTGCCTGTCTTTCTCTGTAGAGGTTTACGTCTCAGGACACAGAGATGCTGGATGCTTCAAAGCATTGCTTTTTCTAGGCTGCATCCTTCCAGCAGTGCAGAGATGCTGCACCTCTGTTCCAGGCCCCTCCAGAGCAATGCAGAAGCTGAGCCCTGTGACTTCCAGATAGAAAAGTCTGGGATGATAATTGAAACCCCAAATCTCATCTGCCAGCCCAGCGTTCTGAGTCTGGGAGTCTGGAAGATGGAGGGTCCCCAAATCCATCAGCCACAAGAAAAGACACAAAGCTTCCCCTTGCCCCACGCCCTCTGTATGCCAGGCAGGATGTTCAGTGCAGAGGGTTTGCCCCATAGCTGAGGTGGCTTGAGAGAATAGATTTGTAAAGCAAAGCTTTGGGCTGGTGGACACACTTTTTCATGGGAATGCTTCTCTATTTCTCCTATTTGACATAACAAACAAGAGTTGGCACAAGGCAGGCCTTTAAAAAAAACAGGGAGAAAATAAAGTGGCTATAAGACACAATTCACCAGTCCTGCTAAATTCTGTGATAGCTGAAAAATAGCTCCATTTCACAATTCCACTGCTGCATTAAAAATCTGCATATCCATACTATGAGCTACGTCTGTGCTGAAAAGGAAATAATGAGAGATTGTGCTATCCCCAGTGATGCTTAGTCAAAACAGTATATTGAATTTTAATATCAACGATTTCATGAGAATTATGCCACAGGAAAGTAATCAGGCATATATACCATTGATGTTTTACTGAAATGTGTACCAGCAGCATGGAAAGTATGTCGTAATTTCCCCTTTCATTTTTATGTGGAAAGAAACAAGCTTCTTTTCTCCTCATCCAAATCTATGAATATTCAAGCTGCTTAACTGAAAATGCATGGAAGGAACAGAGAGCAAAGAAAATTGCATTGTATAGGTCTTTTAACAGGAGGGCTTGGAAGAACGCAAAGTTAAATTTTCAACACCTTCCCAGCACCTAATTTAGAGAGAAACCTTTGTCTGCAGCAATGTCAGTGCTTCTGTTCTCCTCAAAGGGGACAAACTCAGTCAGGAGCACAGTGAAAGCTACAATTTTCCTTGTCTCCTGCCATCACCATGCAGCACCAGCTCTGTCCCACGCTCTCCCATTACTGTGCAGGTAAGAATTTGAAAATGGAACAACTCAAGGGATATAGCCAAAGTGGGCACAGGAACAATCCAACTTGGGGACTGCAGGTAGCTGCAGATTGCAAATCCTTATTGAAACTTCCACTGTGAGTGCTCTCTGCAGCCTTGCAACATCTCACAGCTGCTCAAACAAGGGCCTCCAGCAGAAAAGATGAAAAAAAACCCTAAAATCACACCTTTATATGGTTATCTTACAACAGGATCCCCTTGTAATTGAGAGCCACCAGCATTGCTGATCCTAGAACCTCACTAATTAGGCTCTGCTCTCCTTGGGATGTCTCTATCTCACTCATCCTGAGGCTCCACTGCCATCTGAGCATTGAAGAAATCATCTCTTTGCACACATTTTTGGTTGCTTTCCGACAGCTGCTGCCCACATGGTGCCTTTCTCAGCTTTCTCACTGAAAGGATCCCCAAAAGTAAGATTCCTCTGATATTCTCTCCCTCTCAAAGGAGCAGCCACCTGAAGTTCAACCTCCCTAGGGCTCAGCCCAAATCAGGGTACTGCTACCCTGAACTGGGCTGGAGACCCCTTCTTGTATTCTCCATCTAGATCCAGCTCCAGATACCCTAACCAGGAGCCCCAGAGTCATGAAAAGCACTTTTATCCTCATCTGTCTCACAAGAAAGAGTTTTTAAAGACACCACAGTGGTCCCTGCTTGTGCTCTCCAGTTTTGGTGAGGTCCCAGAGGAGACCTCTGGTTCTGGAGAGAAGCCTCCAACCAAGACCCATCCAAGCAATTTAGAGCTCCCTGTATCAGATTTTTCAGTGGGCCATGGGACAGTCTGCTGGAGGAAAAGCAAAGAAAATGACTTTTAAAAAGAAAAAGAGGAAAGATGTGGATTGCTTTTGTCTCATGATAGACACAAAGTAGCTGTATCAGGTGTCAGCGTTGACTGCTAGTTGCAGTCCAACATTACAAGATAAATTCCCAGCTGACAAAACACAACTCGATCCCCAAACAATTGTTTCACAATAATATTTGCTGGAAAGTCGCTGCACAGCTTTGGGAACCCTGTAAAAATTCCTCCAGGGAAGAATTTCCCTCATGCTGCAGCAAAGCCAGCGTTTCCACCAGCATTTATCACACACCTAGCAGCTTTATAACCTTTTAAAATGTGCAATAGCTGGGCTTGTGACCAACTTCCTGATCTTTTACAGGAGACACGCAATGTTTCCCATCCGTTAGGCAAATCCAGATTTCAAAAGAGGTTCTCCAGGAATTGCCTGAATAAATTCAGCAAAGCGAGTCGGGAAGCCCTTAAAGCCAACAGACCAGGTCAGTAAGGACAGGGTTGGCCTCATCTGTGAGGTAATTAAAAACATAAGTAGGAGATTTGAACGTTTATTTTTACAGTTAAGTTACAAATTCCTCAGTGGGGAGGTGTGGGGTTGGACCTGAAGAAGTAAAAATGAGCAGAGATGCAAAATCTCTGGTGTATTTGATTGCCTCTCTGATTATTTCTATTAAATGATGGCAGACGGGTCAACAGATTGTCTCGTTGTTTTTGCCACCTGCATGTGGCAAACCTGGGGGGCTCCTGTGCTCAGGGCAGAGCCAACACTTGTGGCAGCAGAGCTGGAACAGCTGCTGGAAATATTTAAGTTCAGAAGCGAGGGAGGCAGGACATGCAACAACTTGCAGTACTGGAAAATGCAGCTTAGCATAAAGAGCAACAGAAATTGAAAGGGCTCATCTGAACGGGAGCCAGCAGCTCATGGATCTTCCTCTTTGGCAACTCCTCTGCATACATCAGAGTGGGAAAACATGAATTATACCACAGAAATCCACGTCTTCCAAAAGAGAAACACTGTGCTGTTTTCCCGTGCCACCGTCAGGCATCACCCCTGCCCTGCAGGCATTGCTGTATCCAAAAACACCTCCTGCATTCCAGCTGATGGAAACACTACCCTCACGTGGAACACAGCCCAGCAGCCCTCTGAGAAAGAAAAGGAGACAACTGCACACCTCTGCTTAATCTTCTGACTCCCACCAGATCCTCTGCACCTCCAGCCTCTCACCCCAAGCCCAAGATGAAACAAGGTGAGAGCATCTTCCAGGTTTGTGCCAGACTCTGTGCGAGCCTCGTGGCTTTGCAAGGTGAATTGAGCACTTCAGACTCTGCCGATGTGAAAACAAACCCTACTGCAAATATTATTCAGAGTTCAGTGATCCATGTCCTCCTAAGGGCAATCATCAGCTTCCTGCTCCTGCCAGCATCGCCCCTGACAATTTCTCAATAAAAATTTCCTCCAAGCAGTTGTTCAAATGGAAAAAAATGCAGGTAAAATAGAAATCTTAAAAATCACCATATAGACTGCTGATGAACTTTATCATCTGACCTTGAGCCGCTGGAAAAGAAGTAGGAGGGGAAAAGACAAGTTCAAATGGTCTGAGGTAGAAGTGGAGCTTGTTATCCACATCCTGACTGAAACACATTCACAGGACTCCTGGAGAAAATGTATTTTTAAAATGTAATATGCAAAAGCAAATGTAAAGTGTTGGTGGCTTGAAAGCATGTCTAAAGTGTGAAAGATGAAAGACTCAGAGACACATCCATTCAGCTGTCCAACAATTTCAGGGGCTGCTGTCTACAGAATGAGCCCTGATGTAGCCAGGCATAAATGAGATTCAAAAATTGACAGCTGGGAATAAGTCTTCTCTTAAAATAAAAATACACGGAGTAACCTGCATTCAAACCTGAGCACCTCTTGCTGGCTCTCCCCTCAAAACACATCCAGTTTTATTTATGTTCAGTAGGAAGATTTGTGTCAATTTCTCATTTTACATAAAAAACATCTTCCTGGTGATAAGATGCACTGGCACTCGTGATCTCGAATGTTTACATCCACAAACTCTTCTATAAGAACTTAATATATTGGCCTTGTTTTTTACCAGCCTTGACCCATTTTACAGGGGCATAAATCAGAACAAATTACATTTAGGTGGCAGTAAAACCAGAACAGTTTCAGTGGACATTAACTTTGAAGGCTTTTGCAGCTGACAATGGGGAAGAGTGCACAGGAACAATTCTACCTCTTGGACACCTCATACACAACTGTGAAAACTGCTGCAGCTTTAAATTGCTGCACAAGCACAGAAAAAATAAATAAGAGGGATATTTCAATTCCACATGAGCTCACTTTACCATTTCAAATGCAGCTTAAATATCTCTGTGTAAAACACACCTCACTCAAGACATTCCTCAGATGAAGACACATATTTGCAGCTTTCATTGACAAGTTGTGAGGTTTTTTTGTTCTCATTTTGGTCCCACATTTGGATGGTTTTAGAAGGTTGCCTTATTATCAGGGTTGAGCATCCCCTATCTTACAAATATGGCATTTGCTGCAGCAAAAAATTTCAATTTGCAAAAAAATTGGATTGATTCAAAAGGAATAGAGAAAAAAATAATAATGGAGTTGATGAAAACTATAAAGGAAATTATTATCAGCTGCTTCTGGGAAAAAAAATGTGGTGAAATGTTATTCTGATACTTGTTTCTAGGAATCAAAAATCCTTTCGGGAAATTGTATCAACCAAGTGACAAACTATGGATTGATCTCTCTGCCTCAGCATTCCCACTCTTGACAATTTGCTGATGCCTTTTCACCCAGTCTTTGCTTACATTCCCAAAGCTGTTTTTGAGGCATATTGTACAATAGTTCCTGAACATAAACTGATGCTGAAATTCCCACCAAGTTACAGCAGAGCCTTAGAGGATTCAATGATGTCTGCAGTGCTCTAAAATGTACAGGGCCAAAACCAGCCCTTTACAGGGTATTGGGGCTGAAACAGATAACATAGCACATTGTGCAAATACAGAGATTAATTATTGAAAAAATTAAGTGGTTTGTCCAAGGTCACACATAAAATTGTTTGCTTGAGAGTTACTCCTACACCTTAGGAAAAGTCCAAGGAAAGAAACCAGCCAGTGTTTATGCACCCAAAGATGTGATGAAGTGACAACTCACTATAAACCACTATTTCCCTCCATTTCCCACTCCTTTACAAAGCCATGTGGCAGAGCAGGGCAGATTCCTGTGCTGGACCCTGGACCCTCAGCTGCCTCAGCAGAGGATGAAGGCAGGTCACTGCGGGCTGGAGAGCAGAGGGCAAAATGGGCAGAAACTGGGGGCAAAATTGAGTTTAGAGCTCTGCAAGAGGCTTGGGAACAAGGTTTAAAAGTGCCAAGAGACAGGGTGGTGTAGCATGGGCTGAAGGAAGAGACCAGTCTGACAGAGACATTGAAAAAATCAGGGTGCAGGATTAGAGAGTGAGAGGAACACGGAGAAATTTTATGATAGTAAAATCACATACAGCATGGAGGAGGAGGAATGCTGAAGCACACAGCAATATTTTATACACTTTATTTATTAAAAATCCTCTCTCAGAAATAACTATCTGCCTTCACAGCAACTGCTCTTCTCCAGAGAACAAATGTGGTCTATTAGTTTTCCTTTATATATCCTGCATTGTTGCAATATTGAGCAATGTTTGAATCTAATTCTTCTGACACAGTTATGAAAAATGTAATTTTTAAACCTTAAAATATTTACACAGCTAGTGAGACTTACACAATTAGAGCCTGAATCAAATTGTCATTTGTATGTGGTATACAACGAAACATTTGTTGAATTCAATCAGTTAAAATAAAAGCAGCAATAAAGCATCACCAGACAGGAGGAACCCATTTTTGCCTGCTGTTTGTTTATTTATGTATTCATCAGCCTAATAAATTTTCACCAGCCTTGCAAATATGCACATTTTAATTATGATTTTGGAGAGGCAAGGGATGGGATTGGGGTGAGGAGGACACAAGTTTTCTTCTCAACCATTCATGAGTGGATCCTGTCCCATGAGTGAAATCCATGAGAATTTGGGATCAATATTAGGAATACTACTATTTATCACTTGTAATAGTTTGCCAAACTAATTGATTTTGCTTTTCTCACTCTGATTGGTGTTTATTGCTTGCAAGAGCTCCTGTTAGACACCATCATGCAAAGAGGCTTGAGTGCCTGTGTGCACCTAATCCTGTCCAGCAATTTCTTTTCATTAGTGGGATAAAGACACTCTGCTGCATTCAGAGCTCCACTTTGTGCTCTTGGAGAATGTGGCTTAACCCTTTTAACATGATTAAAACAAACAAAGATCAACACAGCAAGCACTTCTCAAAGTGGCCCAGACAAGCCTAATTGCTATTGAAACTTCATAAAGGAAACAAAAAAAGCCAAAACTTTTTCCCTTTTTATTAAGTAGGGTGGAAAAAATCTAATTGATTGTGATCAGTAAAGCCAATACTTTGAGATGTTGTCAGGGTTACTGGATTTATTGTCCTTTTTCAGCAGTCTTGGTCATTACTTAACTATTGGATTAATTGTATGCAGAACAAATCATCTGCCATTTCATTTTATGACTCATTAAGCAAGTATAGCAGATAACCATTACTGCTTTTTTTGGTGTTAAGAAGATTTCAAAACTTATGCACTGCTAATGATGCTAGAATTAGGAAAAGCAAATACCTTGCTGTGTGCAAAGGTCACAGTAAGCACTAATGGAATACTTATCTGCCCCAAAAGTAAAATAAATCAATTTCCTGAGCCTTGGGAGAGGTATAAAGCTGAGACAGGAGGCTGCAGGGTGAAGAAATATCAGCTCAGTTGCAGGTGGCTCTCAGTGGCACTGCTCCCCACAGAACCCTGAATATCTGCAGGAGACTGTTCCCCTAGAAGGAGGGATCTGCCTTGGACAGAGCTGGGGCCAGCCAGGAGCACGCCTGGATTTTGGGGAGGCTGATGTAGAATGAAAGAGGCTTCACAGAGGGTCCCACTCGTGGCACACTTTGGAAGGACAAAAAAAGAGGGGAAGGGGCAGATCTTGCCAGGATGGGAAGAGTACAAGTCCAGGCTGTGATGAGTTTTCTGGAGGTGCCCCAAGCTCTTTCACTCTCAGCCTGTGCTCTCCCCCAAAGCCCATCCCCATCTGTAAAATCTCCTGAGGTACAACACCTCCCTCTGCTCCTCCAGCAGGGGAGAGCTTTGCAATCTGCTCATGAAGCATCACACAGGATGCTGATCACACACTGCACTGCCTCCTGCAGCTCCAGAGGGAAACGGGGGAAAAAAGCAGAGCATGGAGAGAAAAAAGTGGAAAATGATTGTCTGTGTACTAATAAAACTCTTGTTTCTTTGTAAGCAGACTATGAATTTGTGCACTTTCGGGTGCAGAGCACAAGACCAATTAAACTAAATTGCAGATGTGTCTTCTCTCTGTTTGGGAATTCTCTCTCTGATTTTTTTTTTTTACCCTGGAGATTAAGTGCTTATACTGTTCTTTTTCAGAGAACTAATAATAAGAAGAACAGCAGTAATCTCTCACCAGTGCCATTAAAAGTATCTTTTATTTTAATACTCATCCCATATATTTGTTGCAATCTGACCTTTAAAGCTGTGAATAATGTCAATCAAAGCATAGTCATTTATCCTCAACATTTTAATTACTGTTCTCAATATCGATCCCATTTTACCCATTTTTTACATTTATTGTATTAAAAATATAAAATTTACTTCCCCCTCTCATTCTTAAAATGTTAGAAACATGGGAAGTTAAATCCTGGTGAAACCTAGTGTCAGAGATAAAATGTTTTTAGAAGATGGAAAGAGACAAGCAAGACCTGTAAGAAGCCAGCACAAAACCCTCTAAAGTCTTGTTGAGTTAGGAAAAGTCTGTGCATGTGGGGTGATTTCCCCCAGTTTGAAATCTGGAAAAGGGGAGAGGACACCTAAAGTGTTCACTAAGAAAAATCAAAGTGCCCCTGTGGAACCTGCAGTAGACGGCCTGTGGCAAGGAAACTCAGAATACAAAGGCACTACAAATTGCCAGGAGAATGGAAGGGACATTTTTGGGCTCAGAATAGGAAGGGGAAATGCAAAAAGTGGCACTGGGTTCCTTGGTGACTGGGTTGCTGCCCCACCTCTCTGCTGCCCACGTTCAAAGTCTGGATGCCAACTGAGAGGCCCAGAGCATCAGAGCAGGAGGGGAGTTAAAAACACTGTGATCCTCTTCTTCTAAACGAATCTCATTTCTTATCTCCTCCCTGCCTGGAGCTGTCATTTCTGATGGAAAATCCTGGCCATCAAACAGCAGGGAGGCACCAGGCTCGTGTGGCACCAAGGTAACCCCAGGACTGAAGAGATGAAGTCTTTGAAATAACCCCAGGACTGAAGAGATGAAGCCTTTGAAACGACTCGCTGGCAGTGGTTACAGCATGTTCTAAGCACTTACATGATGTCTGTGAGTCATTTGGCTTAATCCTCTCCCTGATGAATGAGTTTTCATAGATCCAGGACAAACTCCTCATTTTTCTTTTCCTTTTAATAAAACTCCACTGTGCAGCTCCTCTGGAGCTGGCACCTTGTAGGGCTGTTTTGTCATTACCCAAGTTGCTGCAATGTTCTCCTTCAAGTGAATGCTAAATTCTTTTCCCCCCTCCAATTTACTTTTCTCCCATCATTCCGTGTAACTGCATTAGATAGGAAAGATGTCTCAGATGTTTAGCAAGAGAAAGGTTTGCTTTGTTGTGCTTAGGAATAGAAACATTTCCTTGCTCTGCCAGCTTTCCCCACTTAAAACTAAAAGAGAACAAATAACTGAGGACAGCCTGAAGGTCTCAGAGCAAGTTGTCCCCACAGCACAGCAGTCCAAACCTTTACAGCTTCATCAGCTACTGCTTGCAAAATGCAATTGAAAAAAACCCCAACATTGCTGCTATTATTATTATTAATTTAATATTATATGCATATTTGTCCATAAAATACATTTCCCTGCCTTAATACCACATTCATCATATCAGAGCTTCTCACCCTTCCTTTGATACTGTCCAAGGAGTACCGTGGAGGGCACTATTATTTCCTCTGATAACTTTTTCTATTTCTCCTTTTCTATTTCACCTCATTTAACATACTAAGTACATGCTAGGAGTGCAAAAAGAAGAATTGCCATACATTACCATCTGAATGCAATGAGAACCCATTTTATGCTGCCTTAACTTTGGATTTCTAGTGCTTTGAATGCAACTGGGGTAAGCATTTTGCTTAACAATGGGGTGCTATTATTAAGAAAATAACAGTTAATGGCCATACCTTCCTGCTCTAAGAACTCTCAGCTGCCTTGAAACATGAGGCAAATCCACTATTTTCCCGTTCTAAATGAAAGCACCACTATAGGTGAGATGTTTAGATTCTGCTGCCAAGCACTTTCCTTCGAGCAAAATTGAAGCTTCTCTAGTAATTTAACTGAAAATAAAAATATCTAAAATAATGTTAAGCATTGTTTGCAGACAATTACAGCTAATCATCTCATGTACTTGCTAAACCTTCTATTTAACTCCCTCAGTGGTGCGGGTCATTTTAATTGACCTCATGAACACCTCGGGTGCCCAGTGACACATCTGCTCCTGAAATTGCAGCATCCCAGGGGCTACCCAGGGGCTGGAATTCAGGCAGAGCAGTTGCAAGTGGACAGGAATGGCTGTGACAGGCGGTGGGGAGCGGGCAGGGAGGAGGCAGGAGCCCTGTGCAGGTGAGCGAGCGCAAGGTGCCAATCACAGCTGCTGGCAACAAGAGATGGGGGAGCAGCACTGCCACAGCCCCAGCTCTGGATTTCCATCATAATGATCCTGTGACAACTGAAAAATCTCCCAGGTGGCCAGAGCTGTTATAAAACACACAGGCATTCATAAAGTCATGAGAGCTTGCCCCTTGCTTGGAGCATTCATCGACGCTGGCGGTTCCACAGGCGGGGAAAGGCACACGGAGTTAGCACTCAGCAGAGCGGGGCAAAGGACTCCCAGTGCTCACCCTAAAAAGATCTGGCATTAAACAGGCCAAATGAGGCTTCTCAGCAGGGAACGAACATGGATTGTCTATCAATCTGTCATGGCAAAAACGAGCTCCAAGCAGAGGCATTATTGCTCTTCTGGACAAGGATGCACGGAGCTGCCTGGGAAGTGGGCTGTGAGAAATGTGTTAAATAAAATGACATGGGAGCAGCGAGAGCAGGGAGAGATGGAAATGAGAGCAGAGATGTTATTAAGGCAGACAACCGAGATAGCCTTGGAGCTACCAGCATATGTGTCAAATAGCTGGTTGGTCAAAGAGTTTTAGTCACTGTTCTCACAGTTCCTCATCAGCAGACCCTGACGACAGTCACTGAATTAATTCCTTTCAACATCTCCATGAGTTACTTTTAGAAATGCAACTTTAGTTCCTTCCCCTGTCTCCACTTTCCCAGCAGAGTTTAAAACACTCCACAGAAGTTTTCAAGGGGTTAAAATATATGGCCCCTCTAATCTATTTCTAATCATGTGGGGTAAAGTTTCACATTCCTGACATATTAAGTGAAAATAATTCTTTTGTATTTTGAACTACTTCCAATGCCATCTGGAGCATTTTAACACTAGATGACTCGCTAGCAACCAGTATAAAATCCAAAGTGCTTATAAGAAAGATACATGGCTACAAGTTACCCTATTAGTATTCAGTGGTTTATTTTATAACTTTTGAAGATACCAAGCTCTAATCTGCACGCAACTCCAATTAATGTTAATGGGAATTATGTGAACATCCAGAGTAGTTATATGGCCCTTAAACTCTTGGTACAACAACTCTCATTGTCTACTACTCTAAATTTGCATAAGCAATTAATGTCTCATTAATGTCTCATTAGGAACTCATATGGTGTGAGGGAGGAAAGAGCATAAATGCCTCTATGGAAACTGCATTAGGTCACACATGAAAATGACTTTACTGGTTTAATCTTGTTTTGTATTTGTACATGCAAAAAAGAAGACAAAACTGCAGAGAGGAACAGTTTAGCAGAGATCAGTGTGGCTGCTGTGGGGTAAGGCAGACCTGCAACTGCAGGAGATGTTTCCAGTTGGACACAAGACATTTAGGCAGGAACCAAAAAAAGGCCACTGGGCTGCTCTGGCAGCAGAGCAAGCTCAAACCATGCGCTTTAGTGTCTGGGATTTGGTAATTCCCATACTTCAAACAATGGAGTGGCCCCACTGAAGTCAAATAAAGACCTTTACTTTGCTGGCCTGTGGCTGTCACCCCTTCATCCTTAGAGAAATCCAAACCATTTTGGTTTGAGGTTGCTCTGTTACATTCAATGGATGTAAAAACAACCCAGGATTTGAGGCACGGCCTCACCAGTGCCCAGTACAGGGGGGTGGTCACTGCCCTTGTCCTGCTGGCCACACTGAGCATAACACAAGCCAGGACACTATGAAAAGCCCAAATCATCTGCAATATTCCATGATGTTGAGAAGCTTTGGTACAGCAGCTGCAGGGAGGGTTTTAAGGACCAGCATCTGAAGGAGTGTGTGAATGACTGATCTGTTCAAGAGGGTTCACTCAAAAACCTTCCAGGGAGCAGGATGAAGACTCCACACTAAGCACACACTGCAAAAGCTGATGTTGCCTGAGAGAACCTATTCCTTTCCCAAGGAAATCTAATGGGATTCATACTCTGAAGTCAAAGAACATCCTGACTATTAGCTGAAAATATAACTAAATGTTCTCGGTGTGTTCATAAAGCCTGAGAGAGCACATCCAGCACTCAGCTCCCGTTAGTTACTCGTACCTTCAGCAGCCTTTTGGGCAGCTCCAGCCAGGACAGCTGTGAAGAGCAGCACGTTTATTTGGGAGAATCCCAAAGGGACTCAGGAGTTCTAACCAGACGTGCAGTGCTGTTTCTCACCACCACATTCCAGCTGAAGTGGGAGGAATTTCAGCGATGTGTCTTTAGTTCAGTGAGGTTAGACAGCTCATCTGAGCGCCGGCTCCCCTCAGCCACAGAGCCCTGGGCCAAAGCTGGCACACAAAAGGGAGCTGCACACCAAGTGCTCTAATTTCCAGTGGAAAGGGAGATGGAAGAATTTAAACAAGGACAGTGCAGTCTGAAATGGAGAGACACGAGCAGTTAATCAGGAGAGCAAGCACAGTGCTCAAATGCACGTGTGGTAATTTATGGAGAGAGTATTTTTTCTGGATGAGCTGTTTGTTATGCAAGTACATGGAGTTAATCCAGTGCTGATTTGTCAGGATATGGACCATAGCACCTGAAGAATACTCCTGGCAAACATTTCAGATCCAGCCACCCTGAACTCTACCTCTGATACCTCTCAAAGCTGCTAGAACTGATGTTATCTGGGCTGAAGGAACACATGAAATAAAAAAAAGTTTAACCTGGGAAATGGTGAAGACCTGGGAAACTGAACTTGCTAGAAATGGTTGGATCTGGTTCTAGCTGCTTTAAACCAGTTTGAACCAGTTGGATCTGGTTTGAACTGGCTGGATCCAAACAGAAGGAACACAGTGGAAAAATGAATACCTCTAAGCTGTGTTTTCAGAAACATTTGAATCTTTCTTTGAGTTTGACCTGATGAAAACAGGGGCAGTTTCTCACATGGCTGGAAGTCAAAGCTAGCGTAACATTTTTCCCTTCAGATAATCACCAAGTCAGAGTATGGTGCTTTCCATAAACGTGTGAAGCACTGCTTTTCTAGTAAATCGGGGCAGATTTAACATATTTTCACTCCATACTCAGGGTCAGAGTACCAGCATACTTAGCCTTAACTGTCTTTAAATACGCTGCCAGGGGAAGGAAAACAGCACCACCACAACAAATTATGGAGAGTCACCTCCTATAATTCAAAGCCCTGGCTTCAGTGGGGCTCAGCTTCTCTGGCTGTGAGTAATGTGAGTGTTCCCACCAGCCTGCTGCCTGCCAAGCTCATGGTTTGCACACTTCAGTAGAAATAACAGACGAAACATTAACAGTGTTTATCTCCACATTTCTGCTCTGCCCTTCTGTAAGAATTGAGGCACTAATCAATATTTCCAGAAGTGAATGTGGTGTTAAAAAATACTTTTGGTGAAACAGTTGTACTGCTAGTGGGTTTTTTTTTTAAACAGAGATTTAAATGTTACAGACATTCTGTTAAGTTTTAGTAGTGAGTGTGCTTTATTAGGCTATAGGAGTCACTTTGGACTTCACAAGTAAAATTTTCCATCACCTTTTAATTAAAAGTCTTTCTGCAAGAATATAATTTATCTCCAGTTGAGGCAACAGCCTATGTGAATAGAGCCTGCCTCCATCTCAATAGATCAGCCCAAAGCACCAGATGTTTTCTGTGAGGAATAAAAGCCTTTTGGGTTGGGGATTTTTTTCTGTTCTTAGTTGCAGTCCCCAGGCTAACGCAGCCATGTTGGCATTGAACAGAACAATCAATTGGATGGTTAATAATGATGATTTCTTTGCGCTTTGCTTTGCTCAAGTGAGTGATCAGAAAAACATTTGCAAAATGGGGGCAAGTAATTACATTCTCCAGCATGGTTTTGATAAGAAAGCTAAGGGAAGAGAAATAAGCACAACACTGAGATGCTGATGATGAACAGGACTGTGTGAAAACGTTAGACATAAGAAAAATTGGTTGGTCTACATGCTCTGCAGGCAGAGCACCCAACCCTTCCTTGCAAACCCCTCGACACCGTGCTGAGCTTGGGCTGTGAATCCCAGGCTCTCAGCAAGGCTCAGCCACCACGACTGCACCTCGACACTGGGATCACAGGCTGCTGGGCCAGACCAGCTTCATGCTGGGCAAACCCAGGCAACCCCAGGCCCTGCAGGTTTAGCCCTGCCTTTGCTTGCCCTGCAACTGCAGCTGGGCTGTGCACCCATCACTGATCACACCTGAGAGCTGCCAGCCCTCCCAGAGGCAGCTCCAAGGAGCTTTCCTCACAGGAGCTGCAAAACTGGCAGCAAATCTGCTTCTCAGGCTCAGCACTTGCACTGCCAGCACGAGCTGAAAGCAGCAATAATTAAATTCAACTGGATGGGCTGGACAAAAGTGCCTGGCAGGGGACACCCTGCTCCCTTTGCCATGATGCCTTTCCTGGTCTTAAAAATCAAGAGGCGAACACGGTTAGAAGGGGAAAAAGGGTTTTACCTTGGTATTTATTGTAAGGATCCTTAGGTGCACCAGGAGCAGGTCGAACACACCTCTGTGCACCCCCCCATCCCCACCGCAAAGTCCCCCTCTCCTAGATCTGGTCTTACATTCTAGGTCTCACTAATTAGCATATCTATCAAATATTCCCCAATGAGAGGCTCAAATGAGCCCCCCCTCCCAAGGAACCTTCCCCTGGATGGTTCTATCTTAGTTTACAAAATGTGTTCTGGAGAGGACCTTGGGCTCTGGGCACCCTGGCACCCTAACTACGAAGCCTCTAAAATGTTTAGTCTCTTAGCTTAACAAACAAGTCCAAGAATGTAGGCAAAAAAAACACCAAGAATACAGAAGTTGCAAAAAGGTATAACAGGGGTATAAAAGAAAAGACAAAATTCACCATGGCATCAGCCACTTGTGCAGCTGAAGCAGTGTCACCCAGCAGTCCAGTGTCAAAGGACAGAGGGGGTACAAGGCAGAGCCCTCAGGCTTCTCCTTGCATCCTTAACTGTTCTCAGACTGAAATCTCAGTCCCACAACTGCCTCACTTGTTCCCAGCTGGACACTCGACCATAAAGCAAACACGTGTGCTGCTCATGCTGACAGACTTGGCTCTCAGGGTTCAACAGTGCACCTTAAAATAGGAAAACTTTCTTTCGCCAAAAATTTAGACCATCTGCATAAGCAAACTTACTGGCAGGAGTTTTCTCCCACATTCTTTCTCTTCTTTCTGCTTAGAAAATTATCTTATTAGCAGCAGACTGTGTAAAAAAAGATTCAGCATTGAGGTCCTTGAGTATAAAACACTAAAAGTCAGCAACAAAAGAAAGGGAGAATGCTGCTGTGTCCCAAGGTATGCTGAGGCTCATAGAAATGGTACAAATTCCTAACATCCTGTTTGTTTTTCTGGTGTTATGGAAAAGCATGTGTGCAATACAATTTTCAGCGTTTCACTTCTCAGTGCCTTGTTAGCAACAATTGCAGCTCCCGGGAGGACTGAACAGTGGAGTCTCTCGTACTAACTCCATACAGAGTGAATCTTTGGGGAATTTCATACTTCACAGTACAAGCTATCAATACAAAAAAATCATAACTGCCTCTGGTTGAACAAATATTGCTGCAGTTACTGTAGAGGCAGGGCTGTTAACTCTTTAAAACCCCTTTATCGGATGTTCTCATTTCAAACCACATTTATCTCCCAGTATCTGAGGTTCAGCCATTCATGTCTGTCAGACTGTAATTACTTTCCTTCCGTCCCTCTCCCCAGTACATATAAATAAAGGCTTTTACATCTTACCTCCCAAGCTACTATGACATGCCTTTGTTTTTGAATACAGTAGAACAAAAACAATGTTGTATTATTCAGTAGCCGTGGGAAATAGTTCTTTATTTGGATGCAATTAAACTTAAATGGTTAGTTCTGCTTTTTATCAAAAGCCTCTATGAAATATGTATAAACACAGCAATCTTTGCCTGCTCATTTATTCACTTTGAATAAACTATGCAGAATTAAATTGAGCTTTATTTCATTCTTGCTCTTAATAAGGTGGATAACTAGCTAGTGAGTTCTCAGGACATGGTACATGCTGTATTGATCTTGTTTCTTTAATCTACTTCCAGAAAAAATAGGGGCAGCATCCTTGATGCTTCAACTGCCAGTATTTTCTCCTTACTGAAAGTATAGCTCTGTGCACCAGCTGAAACTGGTGGATTTGAGCCCATTTATTTCTCATTAAGTCAATGGGCATCTTCTCATTGACGGTGACATCTGAGAGCCTGCGGCTGAGTCTCATGGCATAAAGCCACAGAGCTCTGGAAATTACAATTTAATCTACAACGTTTCTTAAGCTTTCTGCCCAAGTTTTTGGAAGCGGGAGGAGTTCTAGCTGGAGTTTTCTGAGAAGTGTTACCGCAAGGAAGTTTCAGGGGAAACAGAGGGCAGCTGCCATAAGAGGCAGCCAGTTTGCTCCAAAATCAGCATCCACAGGTGCAAAATGCTCAGGCTGCTCTGAGGCAGAAGCAGAGCTTTCATAGTCCAGCCATGTGGCTCCAAATATTTGGGGCTCCCCCAGGCACAGAAGAAAATCCTGAACTGCCCCATCCAGTTAAAGATCACTTCCACCAACATTTCAATTTCTTAACCTCTAAAACTTGATCGTTTTCCCCCTAAAGGCAAAACAGGTTCATTTCCATCATAATTGTGAATGAAAACTTGTTCACAACAAGGGGAGCTCCTGCAGGATGGAAACGTAGAAGATTTCACAGGTTTACCTACTGGAACCATCAGATGGCTGAAGCCACAAAGTTATGAAAAAGATCAGGTTGCCTGGGCAACAATTTTTCCAGAGTCAGCAGATCAGTCTTGCAACTTATTTTTAGTTTTTCTCAAGGAGAGAAATACCATTGCAGAGGAATGCTGGCGACAAAAAAACAAACACACTGATCCTAGAAGTAGTAAAAATATTAGTTTGATTACACTGGTATGAGAGAAAACACAGCCTAGGCTTCTGCAAAACAGCCAAAACCTCAAGCTTTTAATATGAGAAGTCAGGTTATGCATGGCAAACACTGATTTGCATGAGCACAAAGCCAGCTACTTACACATATAAATGTCTAGATGTACACCTAAGAGATAAACACCTTTCCTTGCACAGAGCCCAAAATCTGTTGCTACATCCTACAAAGCAGCTATAATCTTTTATTTAGCAAGTCCCTGAAATTTATATTCATATTACGTTCATTTCAACGTTTGAGTAGTGTAAATATATTTCAGAATTTGCCACACTTCTCAGCTGTCATGAATTTTATTTTTGAGCTTGCTTATGTAAAGTGACATTATAAAAGAAGTGAAACAAAGGAGATAAAATCATGTACAATTAGTTACGGTGTTCTGAGATAGTTTTTATTACCATTTATGCTTGTGAGCAGCAACATGTGCTCAGGAATTCAGGAGTCACATGGGCTCTAGCACTGCGTTTTGCTCACCAACATGGCACTGTCTCCACTGAAATAGCTCAGATATTTCAGGGGCAAGCAATGGCCAGAAAGCATTTGCTGAAGAACCTGAATCTCTTGTTGAAGAGCTGTGATTTCTACCTCCATGGTAGTGAAACTTCCCAAAGATCAGTGAACCAAGTCTACAGACACTCTGGAAGCAGCACTCGTCCCACTTTCATGGATTATGCTGTATTTAGAAGTACACTTGAAACTCATTTTTTAAGAAGAAATTCTCTCTGACAGCCACTTTCCAATCAGCTGCAACTGTTCCCTCTCCAACCAGCAGAAGTTTAATTTCCTAGCTCAGTGCTAACTTCTACTCAGGGTTACGTGTGGAGAGGATACTCAGGTACTTATTTTATTCCTTGTTAAGCTACTAAGTATAGTTCTAAAGAGATTTCTTGTAAATGCAAGTCCAAGCGTTCTCTCAGACATGCACGAGTGCTTTACACAATTAAACAGTTTTGTTCTTCCCAGGAAGCTGCCAAAGGCCTCTGTCTTTCTTTCTGGACCTGTTCTGACTCGCTTGTGCTCAGGCCCTGCAGAAGAAGGATGCAGGAAGCCGACAGAAATAGAGTTTCAACTGAAATTCCCTGTTTGGAGAATTTCCTGTCTTTGGAGCTGCTGAGACAGAATGCTCTGGGTTCGGGTGGGGGCCAGTCACTAGTTGTGTCCCTCTGTTTTTCAGCTGAGTTGAAAATGAGGGTAACGCATCAAGGCCCTCTCCTGTCCAACAGATGCATCCAAGACGAGCAGATAAATGGGAGAAGGGGGAAAGAAACACCAAATATCAAGCAGCTGCCCTTGGCCAAAACACACGATGTCACTTGGAGCTTCTGTGCAAATTGCCCCACTTTGGGAAACTTCCACAGCTCCCTTGCATAATTCGAGTACAACATTAATTAATAACATGCACTAATGTGCAGTTAGACTCCCTTTGTACCCAGATGTTGATATGACCCCTAGCTACTCACTCCTGTCTAGGTCGATACATCATCTGTACACTTCAGCAGCTTGCCTCTGCTCAGAAACTCAGAATCTCAGGAGCGCACAGCATCTACTCACTCAAATCATGAATCCCTGGGTATTTTTTTGCATCCAGCTCCTATCTGCTATTCTCCATAACTGGGACACACAGTGACTTATACCCCCTTACCTGTCACCCTTAATTTGGATCTGAATAGATGAGATTCAGCTGTGTATTTCAGATGCTACCGGCATCTCAAAACCTGGTGCAATATGAAGGTTTCCTTAGCAACAGTCACCATAGGAAGTCCTTTAAAGATGCCTTTCCTGACTCTTGTAATTCTGCTTTTCAGAGATTTATACAGATAAATCAAATAGAAAGTTTTGATGTGAACTTACAAAATAGTGGCAGAAAAATAAGTGTATTGAGTTTGAATGCAAATAACTTATTCCTGAATATGCTTTGGAAACATATCTCCCACTTAAGCTCATGGTATTATACCCAGCAACTTGCACAAAAGCAGGCAGAAGGGATAACTTTTTTAGAAAAAGTAGTCAAAAAATACTCCTCTCTACCAAGGAGGCTTGCTTGTGTGATCACCTTTGATAGGAATGAGCCACCCTATACATTTATTATCTGTCATGTTAGGATAATTACACAGCTGGTTTATGAACCATTGAACTAGTGTGTTCAGTTCAGATGCTGTAGGTTCAGTTGCAATTTGTACCCAGTCCATCTTTCATAATGATCTAATAATGAGACATCAATTAATTATCACAGGTTTGAAAGGAGAGTGTGGAAAATGCCATCGCTTCAGTAATGTCTCGAGTAATATTTTATTTTCCCTTTAATTATATCCCAAAAGCAAATCCAGCCAATATAGCAGCAGTGAAGTTACCACTTGTAAATGGCAGCCTAGCAGCCCATTAATCACCAGGCTCTCTGCAAGGAGATGCCTCTCTCCTGTGCTGAGCAAAACACGAGTCTGATTTTACAGGAGGCATAAGCAATAAAATACCCACTGCTAAAGTCTAATGTGATGATTCCCTTTTACTTGTGCACCTGACACTGTGAAATATTACTGAAATAAGCTGTTTTCAACAAGGATGCTTTCAGCATCAGTAAATCAGCATTTCACTGGCAAGGAAAAAAAAAATCCTTATTTTTGCAAGACCCCTTGCAGAAATGTGCTATTTCTGGAAGAGGCAGACATCATAAAATGTTTTCTCAGAAAACATAGCTGTTGTCCATGATAAAGAATTATTCATATCTCAAAGCAAGGCAGAAGCATGGAGGGTGAAGAATTTGAAGAGAAGCCTTCAAAGCTTTGTTAAGGCAGGGGCCTCGTTATAGCTCTGCTCTCTTTGCTCAGGAGGCTGGCAAGCTGCTCCTGCTGCTGTGAAGAAAGGTTTATATCCCCCAGCAGCCCATGGGTAGTGCTCTCTCCCAGCCCTTCTCTTGGCACATTTGCATGTCAGCCATTTAAAAAATAAAAATTTATTGTTGATGAGACTGCACCAGTGGTAAAGCCAAGGCTGCAGACTGGAGGAGGCATAAACTGAAAGCCTTTTTATGGGAACAGGGGCAGGGGAATGCTGGTGCAGGAGGAAGAGAGTCCAAGAGACACTGAGGGAATTGAGAAGCACAATCAGAAATGTTGTCAATGTTTTTTGCACTGGGCAGTGCCAATCCCTCGTGCTTGCTGCCCGTTTGCCCAGCAGAAACAAAATTTGGTGCTGCAAAGCTTGTGTCCCTAACTGGAGCCAAAACACTGGTTAAGAGCCAGTGGCCTGGAAAAAGCTATCCTTTTGGAAGAATTTGTTTTTCTGCATCTTGTAGAAAAACCAGAGGCACACAGGCAGAAAAGTCTGTCCCCCTGCAGACCCATCCCACTTCCAGGGGCAGCACCTCCTTTCCCTCCTTCCACAGCTCCTGAGCTCTGCTCTCCCTTTCCAACACCTCCTCCCATCCACTCCTGGGGGTTGAGGGAGCATCCACACAGGGCTGCCACTAGGACCAGGTGACCTGAAGAAGGTCAGCCCAGGCATTTATTCCCCTCCCTGCAGCTGCTGTGGGGCACCAACAACTGCCTGGATAAATGGAAATGTTTAAACCACCCCCCAAAAGCCTTTAAGAAGCTTTCAGGTATGATCAAAGCAGATTATTCAGAAGCATTCAGAATTTTTTTTCAAAACTGCTTAGCAAATTTATTTTTCAAGAAAAAGTGTTGTTTGGGACAGGGAGCAGTGGTCCAGGAGCAGGAGGAGCAGAGCTTTGCCATACTTTCACCACCTGTGCCAATGAATGTCAGCTTCTGCACAGGATCAGCCACACTAACCCCAGGGAAACCTGCCCATTGATAAAGAGGTTCTGCCAAAGGCCAGCTCTCTGCTGCTGTTTACATACCCTTTTTAAAGCCCACTTATCAAGAAACACAAGTGGATTATACAGATTCACTTTTTCCAAGTGGCTGGAGTAAAGGCCTGCGAGTTTTGAAAGGTCAGTCATGGTTATTGACTGCTTCATAACAGAACTAAAATCCTTTTCATAGCAGAAGCACTTGATCACTGAAAAAATATCGAATCAGGCACCAGAAAATACCACTATGGGGGACATGAAGAAAATTGCAGAGCAGAAGAACTTAAATACACAGAAAAACAATACGCAAAAGCTGTTCACAGTTTGCTTTCAAGGATTATTAGGATGTTTATTTTTTTAACTGCTAGCTGGAAAAACCATGGCTCCATTATGTCGATTTGAAGGAGAAATTTAAAAATACTCTGCGTGTGCTCTCCCCTCTTTGACTTTTCCTGTCTTGTGGCACTTGTGGAACTCATGCCCAGAGAGGTGACTTCTCTCCTAAATGACACCTAATTTCTTGGCCTTTTGCATCACCTCCAAGGCATTTGGGCACACAACGGGATGAACTGGAAAAAATGGGACAGCACCTTCCAGCAGAACATGTCCTGTTGTGCCAGGTCATTGTTTGTTGCAGGAAGTATTTCATTAATACATTTTGGGTGATCATACTTGGGACCAAAGGGGTGAAGGCAAATTCCACAAAATATACTGCAATTGCAGCAAACTCTGCAAGCCCCAGATGTCAGGGGGTTTCTTGAGTCTGCCAACAGACACAGGGCTGCTTCAAAAAGGGGACATTTAAATGTAGTTTTGGACAAGTGCAGGAACAGACAGTGCCAAGCTGTCCCTCAGGGGAAAGCTCACAGAGCTCACAACTGCAATGTTAACGTGGGATGTCATCCTAGAGATACACAGGATGTTTAATCCAGGATTAAGGGATTACAGTTCCTTCTCCCAGGTTTCCAGCATGTGGTACAGACAGGTTTCTAAAGCTCAGATGGCAAACAAGGACAATTGAAGTCATGCCTCCTTTAATTCTATGCCATAAGCAGAACATAACTTGTCTCAGTGTCGTGAGGCATTTTCTGGGGTTAAACCTTAGAAGAGGGAATTAGTTTGCCTCAAACAACATCACAAACAGATCACACAGTTATGCACAGCAACATGAATCTACCTCAGTCTGGATTTTTTTTCTGGTTTTGGAATAAAGGCATAGATTGCCTGAGCCAAGCCTTGAAGGACTTCCTGTTACAAAGTCATTAATGGAATATAAACTGTGTGCATGCAGGGCTCTCAAGGTAGATGGGCTGGGACAAGGGGGACCAAGGGGCATTGCAAATTCAGTATTTTTCTCTTGGAAAAATCTATGAGAAACACAAGGAAAAAAAAGTGGAAGAAAAAAAAAAAAGGTGAATTAGCTGAGGTCTACAGAAACTGAATTCACCTCCTCTTGGCTCACACACATTAACACCTAGAGAACATCCCTGCAGGGAATGTGTGAAGTGAAGGATAGCATACAGGCTTTCTACTGCATTACAGAGAAATTTCCATTAACCTGAGAGTAAATGTGGACAACATGCTTTATGAATTTCGTAGTGGGCACTTTTACTGAGCTGTAAAATACAGCAGGGTGAGATTGCTTCAGATCATGCCATTACCAGGATGCAGATCATCGCATTAGAACTGAGCTGTGCTGACAGCTGTGAGTACCTGGAGTTAGCTCCTTCCGAAGCCTCAGCGCAAGAAATACCACAAGAAACATAATTAGGACTTTGAAAAATGCAGCTTATGATGCTGAATAAAGCATGAACTTGGCTGGTGTTTGCTTTGAAGCTTGAATAACACCTTATGTTTCAGTGTTTGCTACACAAGATGTACCTTGATCAATATCAAACTAAGATGTCTTTCCCCACGCAACGCTATCCCTGCACGTGCTGCTGGTGTCCATCAACAAATGCTACTCAAAAACTTCTTCACTAATCAAAAAACATGAATTTGGGAATGCATGTTGCACCAGTGTTCAGAATTCAGGTGTATTTGCCAGACAAACTCTTGGTTTCATTCCCTAATCAAAACAACACTTCCCAGGGTTTGACAGGCAGCAGAATTGTTTACTACCAATAAAACGTTCACTCGGTGTTGTTGAGAAATAATCTCTGGGAGTGTGGCTCAGCTGATTACAGCCACACACCCCCTCACACTGCTGCAAGAGTCCAGCTTTCAGCCACCAGGGCCACGATTCACCAAAGCCAGAGGCTGCCCCTGCAGCCCCCCTCCACTGACCCCCACTGGAATGACACAAAATCCCCTCTTACACAGCAGCAGAGTCCCTTTTCCCAGCCACAGTTGTATCTGCTGGGGCTGGATGCTTCTGCAAATACTCAAATACACTCTCAGAGCGTCACTACAAAGGACACGTCTGTGACTGATGGCAACGTGAGCAAAAGGAATTTTAAATGCCATCAGAGCATTCAGGAATCAAAAGATCCCTTAAATCAACACCTAAATCCCAATGCACTCAGTGCTATACTAGTGTATAAGTTAGTGCAGTCTCTGGGACCAGACAACCTAGGCTTATTTTTTTTTAATGTACTTGTTTTGCTGTTCTACTTCTTCCATTACTGCTGTTCCCTGTTTGCCCTTTCTCTACTCAGCCTCACAAATTGGGACAATAAAGACCAAGAAAAATGTCTTTATGCTGCAAGAGTTTAATTTCTTGAAGTGGTGATCTTGTATTTAATGCACTGCAGGAAAGGCAGTTTCTGTGTCAGGTTTCGCCCTTGCTGGTGAAGGAGAAAGACACGTCTGAAGTTATTTACCTCTGGCCAAAACTCCCTGGCTGTGCATGTGGGAACTGAACCCTGCTTTTCCTTCCAGAGGCAGGTAACCCACCTGGCACAATGCTTCTCGATATTATCTGCTCACATGAATGTAATGAAGATGTTTTATTCCAAGCCTCGGGGTAAAAAGGTAAATAAAGGGAACCACTCTAGAGGGATTTTGGAGAGGACAGAAATCATGGCTTCACAGATATCCTTGCCAATTATTCCCACTTATGGAAAGAGGCAAAGTTTTAAACCCCAGCAAACAAGCTTTTCACCTCCAAAACAAGACAACTTTTCATTTCCCATCTCGCACACAGAAATAATTTGAGGACCGCTTGTGTATGGAAAATGCATTTTTCACACGAGATAGCAAATATGTTCTTCTGAAAACTCAAACCATACTCTGTGGCAATGTTTTCTCTATGTCCATTAGAGGAAGATTAATCATAAGGGAGTAACTTTTGAAGACGAGCTGCTTAGCACTTGGTTTGCACACTATTGTACTGAGCATATGTTCTCTGCTACAGCTGACAGGTGGTACATTTTTTTATTCAAAACAATTAACATCGGGGTTAAAACGGTTGGATATTTTATTTTTCTGTTCCAGGTCTGGAAAAATGTAATTAAAAATAATAGACAGGTGCTTGCTTTTATTTTTAACTGTGTGCATAAACGGCAGTTAAACTGAAAGCAAGTTACAGTAGTGATGCCTCAAAAGGCAAATCCCCACACGGGAGCTGGAAAGCACTTTTCCCTCTCAAGTGGCTCAAGATAATATATATCATGCCTGGAAGTGTTAAAAAAACCCCCAACATCCCCCAAAAGCAGATGCAGGACTTCACAAGATGGTTTAGTTGCCATGGTGGCACTCGGTCAGAAGTTGGACTTTAAGATCTTGGAGGTCTTTTCCAACATTAATGATTCAGTGACTCTGTGATATATAGAAATTCATTAGTACCTTTTAGCAGCATGGGGGGAACCGACTTGTCTTATAGACAGAAGAGGCTCATTTCCCAGGGGTGTCTTAGAAAAGCTTCCCTCTGGTAACTCCTGCATTTCTGTGGCTGGTGCTTACCTGACCACTTACAGAGCAATAAAGGAGATTACAACCCCTATTTAACTTTGTTTTTTGTTTTCCTTCTCCAGCAAATACTTAAGAAGTAAGAACAGAATTTTTTTTTTTTTTTCCCTGTTCTGAACACTCCTCAAGAATTCTGTGGCTTCTAAAATTCTAAATTCTTCTAAAATTCTAGGTGACATTTCCTTTGGAAATCTTCCCCTGATTTTTCCAAGTCCTAGTGCCCTTTGCTTATAGAGATCAGAGCACAACCCCTGTCAGCAGGTGCCCCCAGTTTGCCTGTAACTTGTATAAATAAATAAATGTGTATAAATAAATATCCTTCAAAATTCCAGATCATAGGAGGTTTGGAAAGCTGCAAGGTCTGCTCTTTCAAAAAAAAAAAGGGTTTTGCCTACTTTCTCCTAAAAGAGTCTGGATTTTTGTAATTTTTTTTATTTTCTGCAGTCAACAAAGATAAAAAGAAGAGATGAAAAGGAAAAAAATGCTCAAACAAAGCCATTGTGGAAATGAGTAACAAGGGTAGTTCTAGAAGAATATTTTAAGTGGATTTTTATTTACAAGGATACTTACATTCTTCAGTTTACTAAAATGAACCCTTTAAACTAATGGCTAAGTAGAAAGTTAGTAAAATACTCAGTTAATTACAGATTATTCTCCAGTCTAAAGCACTTGTAGAGTAAATTGAACCAGTGTTTTAAGTGCACTTCTGTCATCTAGTGCAGACAGAAATGAGATTAAAGTCCCTATCAAACTAAAAACCCTCCCAGTTCATTCAAGATTTTACTTCATTGGGAAAAATTTGTAGCCACTACAGGGAAATCTCTAACATGAAACTAATCTAAAAGAATAAATCTCTAAGCAAAGCTGGTCATTGAATTGCCATATTATGATCATTCCAACCAAAATTAATTTTAAAAGTTGTGCTGATTTATGCATTGAACTAACTAAAACCAGAGTAAAGGCTAGTGCCTTAATAATGCACATTGCTAGAGATGTGAGAAAATAAACATCAGGGTAATATTTAGCATGAAACCTCCATTAATGCAGCTATTAGAACTATTAATTATGTCCACAGCTATGTGATTTCTTAACCAGTTTCAATACAGTTTGGCTATTACCATTGTTCAGATTTATTTCCTGCCTTAATGTCCTATTTTAAATTTTAATTTCAAGCCATTTTGAACTCAGCATATAAACTATCAGTTCAGAAAGCATGTTCATTACATTACAGAAATGATCAGAAATTTTGTCATTATCTGAGCTACAATCCAGCTTTTCAACCACACACCCTGATTTTCCCATTATTTAAGAAAAACACGTAAATTAAAAGAAAAACAGAAAAAGCCTCTGAAGTTTACTTAAAGGTAATTTTTTTCACAGGGATTGTTTGCCTTATTTAAGTTGATGTTTAATTTTGGCTATTACAAGCTCCAAGGCATTCTCCATAGCTGAATATTAAATATATATGTCTGGCTTTCTCAGTCACTGATGGCTGAGCATGACTTGGCTGATGACTCAGGGAAGAGCAGACTCAGAATATCCTGACCTGGAAAGGACCCACGAGGATCATCCAAGTGCAGCTCTTGGCCATTCACAGGACACCCCAACAACCCCACCAGGACTGAGGACACTGTCCCAGACCCTCACAGAGACCCTCCCCTGCTCCTGCTTCAAACCAAGCAATGTCACTTCAGTTGTACCCAGGCTGGAATTACTCCCAGTGCAGGGCAGGAGTCTTCAGGACCTGTTCCCCCAGTTCCAAATTCACAATTTAACCCAACAGCTCAAAGGAATTCCCACTTCTGGCTGTGAGGGGCCAATGTGGCAATGAGGAGAAAACCCACCCTGATGGGCTGTTTTGGAACGGCCAATTCCTTCTGCTCACAGCGAATTCCAAGCACAGAGCACTTTGTCTCTGCTGGTTTATGGCACCCAAACCACCTTGATCTTTTCCCAAACTCAAATGCATGTGGCGACAGACAGTTTTTAAGAATCCCCAAAATAAAGCCAAACATTTTGCTTCAAGTAAGGCATAGAATTTATGGCCGAGATAAAATCTTTCACTTTGGTGGGAACTCAGAGCTCACCAGCACACTGCAGAGTGAGGGAACTGAGGGAACACAAGTCTTTGGATAAATCACTGTGATCTGTCTCTCACCAGGCAGCTCTCCCTCACCCAGCACAAAATAACACAGCAGACATTTCTTTTTTATTCCCCAGGACATTCTGAAGCCAATCAACCTGCTGCACAGATTAATGAGAGATGAAGGAACACCCTGACAGGTAGCAAACCTGGAACAATGATTTTGCTGTATCTTTGTATTTTAAATGCAAGGAGTGAACTTACAGTGTTGAGAAAAAATTTATTGATAAAAGCAAAATTTTAGATGAATAATGACTGAATCCAGAAGCCCTGGTGTGATGGGACATAGCATGCACAGCTAAAATGCACTCCTGCTAATAAAACTCTCAAAAGCCAAGTTTCTCTCACCCACCCACACTGTGCTTGCAAAAATCTGATTGTTTCATGATACCACCTCTGTTGATGCGACCTCAGCAGCTTGTGGTAGCTCATACATTATGATTTAAGCAGTAACACATCAGATTAGGAATCTAATCAATTATTCTTGCTTTGGAACACCCCCCAGCAGGAGGAAGGACATCTCAGACCCATTGATCTCAATGGACTTGATGCATTTTATCAGTTTGAATGAGTGTTTTTACAGATCATAGGATGGTGTCCAAGATGCTCTCTGCTGGTGTTCACTGAAATGAAGTGCTCTCTTAGTTTTGCAATTGCTTCAGGGCTCCAGAAAAACAGTTTGGAGCAACTTTCTTTCAAATGGGGGTTTGTGTGTGTGTGTGTGTGTGTAAAAACTTCATTTTCTACCTCTTATATAACAGAAGGCCACAATCTAGCCCAAAAGAGACAGGAAACCTCAACTGGAAAAGCAATTCTCCTACCACTCAGCAGCTCATAGGAGCCTTACATTCCATTTCTGGACCTTTTACATAGTGGGTGAGAGTTTTCTCTGAAGTGGTCAAGCTGGCTCTAGGGACAAACTCCATCTCCAAAGCCTGTCACCCACCAGACTCCTAATTCTCAGAAATAAAAGGAATAGCCATGTTAAAGAATGCATTTCTTGAATAATT
This sequence comes from Monarcha castaneiventris obscurior, assembly GCA_026261815.1. Lineage (NCBI taxonomy): Eukaryota > Metazoa > Chordata > Aves > Passeriformes > Monarchidae > Monarcha > Monarcha castaneiventris. The sequence goes on along the minus strand of JAMPIT010000856.1, from coordinate 12,658,562 downwards.
TCACTTGGTGCAGAAGAATCTCCATTATTTTTCCCAAATTTAAATCCTGATTTGTCTCTTGCCAACTATTTCAAAGCAAGCTCCTTATTGCAAAAAATCAGGAACTGTGAAAAAGATTTCATAGTAACTTATCCTGCCTATCCAAAACAGCTCAAGTAATTGAACTATTTTCTCCCTGGAATCTGCCAAGGCAAATAGTCTGTACCATAGGATAATGATCCACATCTCAGACTAAAATGAAACTGAGACGAGAGCAGAAAAGAGAGAAAATGGATACAGTCCCATTACTACAGCTCCAAAGAAGAGGAACAAATAAGCATGATATTATATTTACATCATTAAATATGCTTTAATGTAGAAAACCATGTTTTAAGAGGATCCTCTGGTCAGACCTACATAACATAAGCCATCAAACTTCACTTTGAATTCTTGCTCATGATTCTAATGAAGTGCTCTGACTTAAGGGCACAACCTGTGCTAGGATAAAACCTTTTTGGCTCTGTTTTGACTGGAAACCACAGAATTCTATTGTTTCACTTGAAAGCTTGTTATCAGGGATATTCCAGCTCAGATTGAAAGTGTGCTTCCTTCTTAGCATTTGCCTGATTCCATCTTTCAGCTCCTGCCTCCTGCAAACGCCACTGCTTAGTTTTGGCACAGAATAAAATAGAAACAGAAAAAAATGGAAAAAGGATTCTGTAATTCATGAACCCTTGTGTATAAAATGCACATCCCCTGACCATGTCAGAAAAAGCTTTGCTCAGTAACTCTCTCCCAGCCTGCAAACTCCTTCTGGAGCCTTTGATGCTGTCCACAGCTAAAGCCCAGCCCTTTACGCCCCAGCAGAGCAGGCATGGCTGTCAGCCCCTGTAAAGCAGCATCATGACAGTGCCTGTTTAAGCACACAGAAATACACAGTGCAGCCCCAGAGAAGTGCAGCTTTATGTAAGAAGGAGACTACGAGAGTCTTGAAGAGAGTGTGCACCTCTCTGAGCAGGGGATGGGGAAAACAGTGAGGCTTGAAGGGTAGTCTGGGCTCAAAAACACAGTTTTCCACACAAAATGCAGCTCAAAGACCACAGCTCTACATGGAATAAGGGACTCAAAGCCTTCTGCAATCACTGCACCCCAGGCTGGCAGGGAGCAAAAGCCCAGCTCCCCAAAACGCGGGCTCTGGCGAGGAGGATCCAGACTGGGCCTCTCTGCTGCCATTCCTCCTGCAAAGGAGAAAGCTCTTGGGGCTTTCTGCAGCTCTCCTGCCCTGTTCCAGCCCTAATCCCACTGGAACACAGGTGCCATGGGGTTTTTCCCCTGTGCCACCATGCCCTGCCCATCTCCTCTGACAGCCCTGGCCAGGCCCTCAGGCTATGGCCTTGCCATGGCCATCAACAGCCCCTCTCTGCCCTCCCCTCGCCTTCCCACAATAATCTTTCCTCTTCTACCACAGTCTGCAAGCGTTACTGTGAATAAAATTCACACAAACACACTCCCCAGCCCCATCAAGCCCCCTTAAACTCTCATTCTAACGTTCTACACAAAAAACGCTCCTTGGCCCGAGAACGCTACAAATCAATAAGCACTGTTTGAGCTGGGTATCTGCACTGTTTCATGTAGGCTGTAGCAACTTAAAACTGTAAAGAATGAGCTGGGCCTGTTTTGTCACCGTTTATTATGTTGATTGTGTATTTATTCCTTGAAGCAGGATTCTGCTTAATGTTCTGTGCTTTGAAAAAGCCTGGCAGCTGGCGTAAATGAGTTATAGACCCATTTGCCACCAAATCAAAGCCCAGAGCCAGATCAAAGCCAGATAAAAAAAAAAAAAAAATCATTTTTCTGTCACAGACTGGATGGCTTCTTCTCTGCCCTGTAAATAAAATTGATATTATTTCATCCAACTTCTATTTTCTCCTGATCAAAATATGATTATGTCTAATGCTATCCTGTCCAGGGCACTGAAGTTATACGAGATGTGAAAGCTTATTGATGTATTCAATTACTGGATGCTGCTGCATTGTCTGCTGAGCAGAGATGCTCAGTTATCGGTTCTTTAGAGCTGTACATTTCTGCCTAACAAAGTCATAACTCCCACAATTACCTGCCTGATGGATGGAAAACAGAAATATCTCATGAGTCCAATGCTGTTATCGGCTCTTCTCCATCTCTAAAATTGCTTTATATTAATGAGATTAGGGCTGTGAAAGAGGTGGCACAGGATTTAATTATTTATATTTTTCCTCCCGTGATAGCAACACGCTCATGTTTCTTGATCTGCATAATGATTTTTCTATAGTACAGCGTTTCCCCAGTAAGAACTAGATGAAATGTGAAAAGCAATGAAACATAACCTTTCTAAAGGCTTATGTAACTAAAGCTTGCATCTGTATTTCCCCACCATCTAGACATCTAACCCTTACACCACGATAGTTGTCACAAGACTCCTTAGCAGAACTTGCCCTGAAAATATATAAAAAAAGACAGCATCGCATTTAATTAGGCTGAAACACACAGAGTAATTCTCAGGAGCTGGGTGCATCAACTTCAGGTAGTCACGGTGTTTATAAACATCCTGAATATCAGTGATGTTTTTCTCCCTGTAGCTTTCCAGCAACAACTGCCCATGCTTTATAACAGTACTGGGTAATGAGCTGGCATATGCAAAATCCTGCTCTCCAAATGCCAGTGCACTCTCACCTATACTTTTTCCCCAGGAAATCTAGTTGGAGTCTATACAACTGCTGGTAGTGTATTTTTACCTCTTCCTTAGGCTTGCAAGACATTTTTTCATGAAATAGAGACACGTTCTCTTACTACAATTTACTGTGACGAGAGACGAGGAGAGGTATTTTCCACAGGCTTGTTCTGGGCTGTTATCCCTGCAGTAAGCACTCAGATTTTAATATAAACAATATAGCTGTGATACAGTACAACTGCCCTAAAGGCTGTTGAGGCTGGTTCTGTGTTTATTATTTGTGCTACACAAAAAAGCATTTCAGCTTTATCATTGCTAAACACAGCAAGTTTCAATCCCACGAGGAAGAAGATGCTGTGAGAGTCAAGCACGTGAAGATGACTCTGTATGTATAGCAACCAGAAATAGTTCTGGTCCAAACTAGGCTTTTTAGAAATGCTGATGCTCCCTGAAGCATGCAGCAAAATATTTGACCAAGTAAGAGATTAAACTTTTCCTCCTATACATTTAGGGAGAGGTGATCTCAACATGGTCCAGCCCAGGGGGCAGTTGGATGCTCAAGCTCCCTTGGCACCTTGGGAGTGATTAGCTCATTCAGCAGCTCTTTTTGGCACTCCTGACTGCCAATTCATGCAATTGGTGACATTTAATTCATCATCCTCAGCTCCCAGGAGGTGGAATTATGGAGCTCTTCAGAAGTGACCGCACAGCCCCGTGTCCCTCCCACCCTCTCGTCTCCCTCTCCAGCGGGGCATCTCTCAGACAAAAAGGGTTAAAGAGTCACTGCCACACAGATGATTTCCAGCAGTATCTCTCCCTCCCAGCTCATCATTCTGTAGCAGCCTGACTGCTGTCACCCTCCTTTATTATATATAGCAGATGACAGGAGTAATCTTTAGCTCAGAGATGACAGTTTGTTTTATAAAGATCTGAGAATGATGTAAGCAGTGTTACTTGACATCACTGGCACACAGCTTGAGGTAACTCATACCACTGCCAGCGAGAAATACACCTTCCCTACAGACCCCACATTTATTTGGGGTATCATTTATTGTAATACAGCATTCTTGCCAGTGTTCAGTCTGTTGAACATTTAAAGAGGGAAATCTATTACGCTTAAAAATCTATACTGCATTTCATACTGAAAGGCAAATAGACATTTTTCACATCAGTTTAAGCAGTATAGATAAAACAGCTTTGAACACCAGACATCTGCATTTATTTACTGATTAATCTCTTTACATTTACACTTTTCTCTGTATCTTAAATATTGTTTCCTTCTTTACTCAGGAACCTGTAACTCTACTGTAAGAAACTGAGAACCAAGATAACTCACCAGTATTTGTTTAGAAAGCATATGTTAGCATGTGAAGTGGAGCTACTTATGACATTTTCAAAAAGCTATGAATAATCACATATCATTAGAAGTGTTGATTGAGATAGTGCTTTGCCATGACATTTTTAATCTGTGCCATAAGTAAATGCAGAATGTCCCTAGCAAAAGGAAAAAATTCAGACCCCAAAGTTTTCTGTCTACTGTGTCCTAGATGTAAAATAAAGAAAAGGAAGGAGTTGCTGGCAAATCCAATAGCAAAACTTCCACTGGTTTCAGTGGGGATCAGGTTTACTGCAGCTGTGGCAATTTCATAAAAAAAAAAAGCAGTAAGTACTGCCCTTGGAAGGGAGATCAAGGCTTGCTTTCCATTCACACGTGGAATCTTTGGGTAGCTCTACACTCTTCACATTGAAAAGCTGCTTTATTTGCTAAATTCAGAACATCAGCCTACTCTCTGTTGAGAAAGCAAAACAGTAGTTTCATGTAATGTACATGCTCGAATAAATCCACTTGTTTAGAGAAATTGTTAAGAAGCAAGGGTGTGAGAAATAGAAAGAATAAAAATTAGCCAGCACAACGCAGGGAAGAACTGGAACACCAGAGCACGGAGCAAGCTCCTCATACCCCATGTGGTGGGAGCTGATGGATTTATCCCTCATCTGCAGACATCACATACCATGGATGAACTGAGTATTCTGAGCTGCCATTTCAAACAGACCTGATGGACACCAAGGTCCTACCTATTTCCAAATATGTCTGCTCCAAATAGGAAACTTGGGAAGAGGCAGTGATTTTTGAGCTTTTTCCTTAGTGACCAGCAGGAGTGAAATAAAAGACATTGTACAGAGCAGTGTTTCATGTCCTGAATGCCAGGCAGCAGTACTTTAAGAAAGTTTCATTCCTGTGAAGCTAAACTTACTATTTCAAAACTAATAACTGCTAACAGGGATGCTGCATGTGCTGCTAACACTTCTGAAAGCAATAATATGCTAAAGCATATTCCACCAGGTTGTAATCTAGTTGGAAGTACTTCAGGCTGGATTTTATTGCTGAAGATCATGTGCTCCACCACCACACTCAAAGAAATGGCCAGAAATCCCTGCCCTATCCTCCTAGGCCTGAAAATATTTATGGTAGAACCACAAACCCTTATTCTCCATGAGACAACAGCATCACTGGAATGAGGACACAATGCTGGACAAAATAAAGGGCTCCACCAGACCTTCCTTCATAGGAGCACTGAGTTTGGGTTTTAAGAGAAAACCCTGTTTCTCATTGGGATTTCTGAGTAACTTCCACAGGAAACTTTAGTCCAGGAATACAACTAATTAACTTTCTCCACCTGGAAAAGTCTGCTGAAATCTCAAGCAACTGAAAAGGGTGCACAGAACTCCTTGTGGCTGACCAACATTTCCCAGGTCACTCTTTTCTTCCTGCCTAGGACACTAATTTATCTATTTTTAAGAATTTAGATTTTTAGATAGAATTTTAAGAATAAGGTTTTAAGAAACCCCCTCTAAATGTTTCTCAGTATTATGCATTTACCCATCTAATGATGCAGGGAAAAGTGCCCCAAAACAGGCACTGCTATTAAGAAGCAGCCTTTCCAAATTAAATCCTGTACTGTAAATTTTTGAGTCATTTGACTTGTTGGTTATATTTGAAAGGCAGTAGCACAGTTACAGATGTGCCTGCTTCTGAGAAGGTGGAAGATATCACAATAACTTGAGGTGAATAAGAAATGAGAAATACACACGCTGAAATAGATTTTCACCTATGCTTTCTATGTGCCATTTATTTCACCTAATGCAAAACTCACTGAATTCAGAAGAATTGTATTCATTATATTTGGATAAAGCCATTATTCATGAAACATACTTCTGCTTCTGAGCATGCTCTGATTAAACACAAAAATACATCCACATCTCGCAAGGAACAAAGAGTCAAAGCAAACAATTTACAAGCTTTATTTACAAGATCTATGCAGTCAATGCCTAGGAATATATAATCCCTTTGCTGCAATCAGGGTCAACTCACACATCAGAGAGACAGAAAACTAAGACAAAATTGGGAGTGAATAAATTTTCCTTGCATGGTTTAGCCAGAAACTAGCTGGACAGAAGTTCGCTTGCTTAGGTTTATTTTATGGCACTGCAGGAAATTGGTAGGGTTTGGACAGGGGAATCTGAGCTTTAAAAAGCTGTTCCATCTCCCTCTTTTCCCTTCTCACCAAAATTCCCTTTTTTTATTTTTTTTTCCCCCAGAACATTGCTAAAAAGCAAACACAGCAGAGCTTCCACTTGGACACCTGGAAGCCTAGGAAGAACATAAACCCCAAATAAACAGCCATGTTATATGAAACAGCATCCAGAGGGCTGCAAGCAACTCGTGCCCAGCACTGGCAGCAAAGAATCTCTCTGCCTTGCCCTGCCATGTCCAAAATGACTGATAATTGCCTCCCACAAAGGCATTTTAATTCCATAGAAATGCTCTCCCAAGCTGCTGAGGGGATGTGGGTGTGTGGAGCTGGAACCCCCCCCCACAGACCCTCTCCTTTCCTCACACACTTTATGGGGTCGTTCCCCACTGGCAGCTGCTTTTCAGAGCTTCTGGCTTTTGTGAGTGTTTGAGCACAGTCATTAAAAACTTGGACTAAAGCTACTGCCCTTCTGCCAAGGAGATCTGTGTGTGAGGGGAGGGTCGCTGGTGGAGGTGGTTGTTTGGAAAAATCAACCTTTCAAGCTTTTATTGCACAGCGAATTATTCAAACATCAGATATCAAATAGTTCAACAGAATACAGGTGGAACTTTATTCTTATTTACACTAGTGCTACTCCTCCTGTAGCTTAAGCCACAGGTGAAATCTGAGGCTTCTGGATTTGTTTACTGGCTGAAATGAACATTTAGATATTGGTTTTATCCCTAGAAAATAGTCAGATAAAATGGTTGAATAAACATCTTTATAACTCCATTCTTACCTAACTCCAGAAAGCAACATGAATTCCTGGCTTATTCAGATTAATTCTTGAAGTGTAAAGCTTTATTTCTGCAATAGCATGCAATGTAATATTGTTTAATGTTGTAAAATAGCATTACCAAGATGCTGAATTATTATCAACTACACCTTTTGCAAATTTAACCTAACTGGCTCAAGAAATTTCACTGAGAGGCAAAACTCATTAGCAATTAAATATTGTCCCAGAAGTAATTAACAATATTAATGATAACAAAAAAGAGTGCAATTATACTTTCTGGATGTCCAGTCTGCAGCAATAAAAATGTGCCATAGAAATAGAATATGGCAAATTGCTAGTTTTCAGAAATAGCTGAAGAGATTTGTTAGCACAATAATAACACTTATTTTAACACCTTTAAAATAAAATAAAAGCTGCAGCATTTTTCAAAAACAGAGTTCAGCAGCAGCACCTGCCAATGCACTTCACTTCTGCATGCCAAATTCATAGGCAGGAAATCTTTAAACTCATTTAACGTCACAATTTTAACAAAATAAAGGCTGAACTCATGCCAGATCTGAAAAAACCATCTAAATCTGGTTCAAGTTCAGAGAAACCATCACATCTGATTTGTTTGCACTGAAATATTGCCTTTGACTCAACTCTCTTGTGGTGTAGATGGTCATAAATTTTAAGCCTCAGGAGGTTTTTACAGTGTCATCCTTTTTAAACACTGATATTCTACTTTGCAGTACTTTACCCCAAAATCTCACAAGCCATAATATCTCTGACCACAGAGTCAGTTCGAGGGGATGCACTTCTTAAAATGAGCCTCCATTAAAATTCCTTGCAACTGGATCACATTATTTGGCAGTATCAGCAATAACCATTAAACCCAGCCAAAAACGTTCTGACAGAAATCTGGGGTTGTGACCAGAGCGAATATTTATGAGACGTGTGCAGTTTTCTTTTAAAGGAGCTTTCCTTGCCGAGAGAACTTCTCCTGATTGCTTTTGGTTTACAAAAACAAGAAGTTGACATTTTCTGCAGGAAGTACAGCATTTTCTGATTAGCTCTAATAGCCACTTTTGGGAGCTGCTGCAATTTATCCCAGCATTTGAAGTAGCTGAGTGTCATTAATTGCTATTCACCAGGGTATTCAAGGCACTTGGTACCTGGTAAAGATGGGAGCTAGAAATCAAACTGCAGGCCAGGGCTGAGCAAAACACTTCAGCACACGAATGAGGGCTGAGCTGAACACAAACTCTGCAAACTTTTGACCTGGAATTGTGTTTTATAAACTCTGGAAGATGTGTCAGACCAAGTGCTAGTTTAAGAATCTGGTAGCAAAACATGTGCCCATTATTTGATTTTCTAGTTTCAAAAGCAAGGAATCTTTTTCATACATAAATTTTCCTCAGGTAAAGTTTCCTGAGGTAAAGTCTTCCTTTTTTTTTTTTTTTTTTGCCTGTATCACTGTCTTTTCCCTCTTCGTGTTTCTCAAAACTGCTCCCTCCAAACTAAATATATCTCAGCCTTACATTAAAAACACATGATCTCGTTATACTGATAAACCAGATCTTGATAATGCCAAAGCTACAGTAATGTGTAATTCTTGTCAAAAGAGTCACTTATTTCATTTCCCTTCCTCAGAGGTGCGCTCTCTAAGTCAGTTTCTGATGGAAACAAATGAAGGCAGTGATTTGTCTTGAATAATAAAGCACCTGCAGCTGTTAGCAGCATTTAGAATGATGGCTTATCATTAGCAGAAACCCTTAGATACTCTGAGCACCCTACATGCCTTGCAGGTAGGACATCAGGGTCTGTGTTATTTACCTCACTTTCTCATCACTTTCCATTAACAACATCAAGGATGCAGCACATACATCACCTGCCTAGGAGTCTGGATTTGCTTTGGATAGTGACCTCTGATTAAGTCCCCTCTGCCCCCCAAATGTCAATAGGAAAGATTTTTCTTAGACTTGAATCATGTAGAATCTATAGAGCAGAATCTATAGGGCTTGCTTCTGACTCTGTGGTGGGAGCTGCTCTGTGGCTGGGCAGAGGTAAATGGCAAATGCTGAACCCAGCAAGGATTTTAAAGGCAATTGCACACTCAGGTATTCCCCAAGCTGGCACAGCTTTGAGGACCAACTGTCGGGTTTGTCTTTGTTGTTAACAATCCCAGGGAGGTAAAACCTACACACAAATTCCTGTGCAGCCGGAGCACGAAGCAGCAATAATGCTGTGGAAATGGCTGTGGGGCTGTGCCAGCCAGCTGATATGGGAACTGGAAGCAGCTTTTACAGCAAGCAACTCAACTTCATTCAAAATAGATTAACTCATTACAGAGAGCAGGAGAATAAATTGCACAGGAATGAGTGAGGGATTTTCGAGGGAGTTAATGCACTCTAAACCACCATGACACGAAGCTCCTGTGTAACTAGAAAGGATGAGTTTGTAGCAGTATAATTTACAATTTAGGAAGTTCAAATAATTACACATGAATCGCTAAAATATTCATTAAGGGAAAATCCCTTTGCTTTATAGAGTAGTTTTAGTTCTTCAGCTGTTCCACAAACACAGCCAGGTGAAACAGTTGCTTGTCACACCACCATCCAAGTGATCTCTTAAGAAACAAAAACCCCATCCAGTTATTCGTGTTTCACATGGTTGTGACTTTGAGTCAGCATTTTTTCTAGCTGCAAACTCCCAAGTTACAGCTCCAGTGCAAAGTTAATACTGGATCAGTTACTATAATTAACAAGATCAATAATAGGCTAACAATAATGCATTTTTCCTCCTGGGATAAACTGTGCTGCATTCACATAGCCCTGAGCTCCCACAGAACCACAGCTGAACACAGCACTGCCATCAAGGTGACTCGGGGCACCAGGGCAAGCACAGGAGAGTTTTCTGCCAACAGTTACAGGATTCCCTTTGCCATCACACTCTGACATCCCAGTTTTGCTCAGGGTAGCTGGGGAATGAAGGAGGGCAGCTGCCCAACCTCCTCTGGCAGAGAGGGGATCTGCTGAGGAGGAGAGGAGCAGCTCTGGACAAACACAACCAGTTTTCTCAGACAGATCAGGGTGATTGGGGAGGTGCCAGCAGACACAAAGGAGCAACAATGTGCAGACAGCATGACACTGCTCTCCCTTAGTGAAAGGCTGACTTTGGTAATCAGGAGATTGCTTGGATTTATTTGCACCTTCAGTCAGGGCATGGGAGAAAAGCTGGGAGCTGATGTGCAATAGGAGTAGAGGGAACGGCTCCTCTCCTTTGCACAGTGATTGGAAACAGCCACAGTCATACAAGGAGGTGAGAGAAACCTATTTGCACCACCCACACCACTGTCCTTCCTTTGTTCCAGAAATCCTGGAACAGTAATGCTTGACAAGTCACCTAATACGTGTCCTCAATGCCGAAATCAACATCAAATCTATTCCTAGCAGACATTTCTCCAACCCAGCCTTTAAAAGCTCTGAGAATGGAGGCATTTTTCATCCTTCTTGCTTATGCTACACATAAAAGTTGAGAGATTTTAGGTAGCAGCCTGCAAGCTGCTACAGCAAGTTTTGCAAGCCTGTGCACAGGGCTATTATCATCTTCCAGTAATGTTGGCCTTCGCTTTTGCTCTGGGTTGCTGAACTAATATGAAATTCTGATTGAATATGTGCTGCCAGTGGAAAAGCTGGAAATCAGCGAACATACTAAGAGCAGGCTGCCTCTGCAAGAGCACCAGGCAAAGGACTGCCACGGGGAAAGAGAGAAAAGCTTGAGGAAAAGCACCAGGGTGAACAAGCTCTGCTAAGCCCTCTGGAATTGCTGTGGGAAAGTCTGCCCTTCCTCACGGGAATCCCTGCAGTAGTTTGAAGCCAGTGGCTAACATATCATCTAATGGCTATTGAAATGAGAGCACAAAGGACAAGAAAGGCAGAGAGGAAGAGATTATTTCAGAAGCTTTGCTCTCACTAACAAGGGTTTTCTCCTTTATGGAAAGTATCGCATCACCTCGGGATTCTTACACAACTGGAGCTCTCTACACAACCTTTCAGGCTGCAGTTTGGGTTTCTTCCCCTGCAGTTTCACATGTTTTTGACATGACCTTGAGGGCTGTCATTCTGCAGCAGCCTAGTTTTGGGAATTGGCTTGGCTGAAGTTCACCGTCTGCAAGGCATTTTTCAATTTCCTTCCACAAGCCTCCCTCAGACTGTGTGCTGAGGTTAGTTACCAAACACACGAAGTTTCACAGTCCTCACGGAGCTGCCTTGGCCCCCCCCCCCAAAGGCATTTTCTCATTAAAGCTCTTTCTGAGAATGTTTTCCGTGGTCTGAGATGCAAAAGCACCACTCTGATGAGGAAAAACGAGCTCATGGGTCATGCCCAGAGGCTGTGCTACCCCATCCCCAGGCACAAGCTGTGCCAAGTGAATCTGCAGTAATTGTTAGACAACAGCCATGGCTCTGCCCTCACCCAGGGCAGGACACCCCAACCTGTGTCCAGTTTATCCTGACAAAGAGCACCTTTCAAAGCAGTGCTGCAGCCATGAATCCTGCATCTCTTTCCAGTCCTTCCCCAGTGCCTTCAAATGGGTGTTTCATCCAAGCACAGATGCATCCCATGGGATTATCTGTTAGAAAACCCTCATTTTTCTGGACCAGTGTAACAACAGTCAGACAGAAGTAGCAGGGTGGAGAACAGCCCTGTGCTTGTCTCACTGCAGCCACAGCACAGCGGGGCAGAATTCCATCCTTTAAAGACAATACAGCCATTATGTGGGCAGGAGTTCAGGATATACTGGAAAATAACCACATGGGGAAAACACAGTTCAAGGGCTACATTTGTAAACATTTTCTGGCATCTAGAACCCAGTCAAAGCTCATCACAATTCATGCAGTCACGCCAGAAGCTAATCATCACCCTCACTATTATTTTTAGTGGTTCCCAAGTGATGACTGTGCATGAGCAACATAGAAATAAAGTTCTGAATTATTTATGGCGCTCAAAACACCTCAACAAAAATGCTGGCCCTTCTTGTGTTCATGCAGACTCCTGGATTAGGAGTGGAGAGTGGAAATTAGGATTAGGAGCAGAAGTGGAAAAAGCCAGGACAGAGGTTACTATCCAGTTTTCTTTTTTAGCAGCCCCCTTGGCTTTGAATTATGCTTTATTTCTCACACATCAAGATTCACACATCAGGCTTCAGGAGATCTGCACTCAATTTCCAGTTCTGCAAATCTGATACAGCTGTGACCAGGACATTTTATTTCTCTATGACTCAGTTTGCCACATACGAGAAGGACGCTAATTTTCGAAATATATCACTAAAAATAAATGAATAAGATTTAATTGCCTGGATATTATTGTGCTGGTCTATGTGAGCAGAAAAATAGCTCAAGACAGTGTTGTTCATGTAGAAAAGGGTGTAAGACAAACCAGCTTTCTCGATCAAAACAAGCAAATCTAATTTCAAATCAGAAATGGTTTTTATATTTATTTAATTATCTTGCCATCAATGCTTTAACTATTTTTTTTTCCCCAGAGGGAGGATGTTCAGTTTCCTGGAGTGATTCTACAGATGCCTCTTTTAAGCCTTAATTTCTCTGAATGAACCAGCCAATTTCAGGACTAAATAATATGGTTACAATTGTCATTCATTCAGAAAAGCAATTTAATTTTGATCAGGACCTACCCCTCAGCTTTGAATTCAAATTAAGATAGGCCACAGATTCTGAATGTAGTTACTGCTAAAATGGAAGAGATCTTGCTGCCCACAAGAGACATGTGGACTCTTACCATGCCAAAAGTTCGTGTCAGATAGATAGTACTTGAAACACAATTCTCATTAAAATGGATTGTAGCATTCATGTTCTGGAAACACGAAGAATAGAGACTAATGGATTAATCCATGGAGAGTGCCACAATGATCTTTACCTTGTCCTTGGTAGAACAGCCTTCCCACAATCCTCCTTCCTTCATTCAACTTCTAACAAACAAGATGCTCTAGCTGAAAAGAATTCACTGAAATCAAAGCATCCAAAAATCCTAAACGTTTCCATCCAGCAGTGTGGTGTGACATAGGTAATGATGCCTTTGACTTTGCTCCAGTAAATCCAAAACTGCCTCATCTTTTAATACCTTCCTGTAAGAAAATCTACATCTGAAAAATACATTTCCAATATCTATATTAGGTATATTTTAATAAAAGTACACCATAAAAATAAAAAGCCTGCACCAATGAAAAGCCTCACTTGCATAATATTAAACATCTGTGATTAGGTGGAATCAAATTTCATTCTTTCCAACTGTAGTGATTTTTAAAAAAATAATTTCAAGTGCTAGCATTTATCATCATGTACCTTTCTGAAAGGAGAATACACTGCCTGCTTCACTGTACTTTAAAGCTCCTGTGATAAAGCCAGGAATTAGACATTTGCATGTGAAAAGTTCTGCAGAGGAATACTCGTACTTATGCCAGTAATTCTGTGATTGTCAGCCCAGTGACCTCTGAATAGGCATTATACACATCTCCACCACCTCAACAACCATCTGTCTTAAATCTATCCATCACAGACACTAACTATATTTAGAGATCAACTCTGTAAAGATCACAAAGGGGATTAAATAACCCAGCGTTTCAACAGCAGGTGACTCCACACATTGATGTAGGGGATCACTTTTGGTCTAGTGCTCCATATTTCATTGCCCCTGACCTTGGAGGTAAAAGTCAATATTTGAGCTGCTCTAAAACTGGTATTTCATCCACGTTTCTGCTCCACTGCTAGAACACAGAATTATAGGGCCATAAGGAACGTGGAGAGGGCGCAGGGGTCATAGAGATACAGCATCAATCACAGGTGTCATCTGTGATCTAATGCTAACCATTTCCAAGGAGAGAAGCTCCACAAATTCACTCAGGACTTCCCCTGGCAAGCCCTCCCTGCAAGGGAGGCTTTTCCTCTGCCTGACTTGAACTTGCTCTAATCACTTGTAACAGCTCCGTGTTTGTTCGTTCCTTTCTTCTTAACAACTCCTCTATGCAACTGGAGGTTTATTGGGGCAAAGCAGTACCTTTATTGTAACAAAAATTGCAGTGAGAGCTCCTGGTGTGTGAGGGAAGGACACTGCAGAGTTTTCTGCCCTGGCAGGTATTGGAGCCCAAAGGATCAACCTAACCTTGAGATTTGACACATCTTGCAGCCCTCACTCCTCTAATACTCTGAGAAACACTGAATCAAAGTGATTGGAAATTATCACCCCCTCAATGAAATTATGAATTCACAGAGAAAATGATGCATTGTATTTAGAAATTGTTATTGTATTTGTCTGTATGCATACAAATGAAATTATAATCCACCACGCCAGAGGAAGAACATCTAAAACAAAAACCTGATGACATTTCCCCAACTTCTGTCGCTGTTAGTTTCTGTTACTTACACTGGAGCTGACACACTGAATGTTTGTCCATACTTAAACATATACCAGCACTTATCTTAAAAAACAATGCAAGAAGTGGATGGAACTTAACCTCAACAAAGCACCCAATAAAACCAGTGAATTTCAATCTAAATTGAAATAGCCAATCCAGCTAAAATACACAAGAAGATTGAATTTTCATGCAAACACAGTACCTGTAAAGACTGTAGATAGATATATATATAAGGCAAAGTCAGAAAGAATAAAGCCAAGGCTCTTCTGAAATGAAAATTGAGGGAACTGGTGTAACTCTGAGGCAAATTCTTGCCAATTTCTGTGCATCTGTGGAATTCATTATGGGCAAAAATGCCTGTGTGATGGGATGAGAAAGGTATTCTGGACCAGCAGCTCCTTAACATGTCTGCATCACTGACAATGAAGTGAAAGCTGTATAGATTCAAGGCATCTCACTTGTTTTGGGATATACCTGGAAACACAGGAATTACCTGACAAAAGCCCCACGTATTTCAAGCTATTGAAATAAAGTTCCAGCATCACATTTCTAAAATATCTGAAGAGCAGAGCAGGAGGCAGCATTGTCTTCAGAGATGTAAAACATCAGAGTAACAGGAACTCAGGCTGACAACTAGCTGGATTTGCTCAATGTTCAGAACAATGTGGTGGAAACAAAAGGAATTAAGAGCCTGGAATTGCCTTTGATTGTTATTTTCCAAATAGAGCATGAAAAAATAACACAAAAGAGAAAAATCCACTGGGAAAGATGCAACATTATCAGTTTTGGATCAAAGTCGTAGTATGGCTAAAATGAAATCTATTATTTCAAACTCATAATGAAAAGAGCTCAAGCACCCTTTTTGTTGTAGGTGCTGTGCTCAGGTTTTTGTTCAGTAAAATTGTACAGGTTCAGTGAGGATTTTCTAATAACCTTATTGAGGGGTTTTGCAAAAGTAACATCAAAGGGGTAACCTGACATCTAAATCAAAAAGATTTTGGAATATGGAAAAAGAAAAGGTTTTTTGACAGCTTCTGTTCTGACAGACAAAAAGAAGTCAGGTACCACGTATCACTCATGCCCTGCAGTCTGAAGTTTAAGACTTAAGCTTCAGCCTTCACCCTGCCTTGCTCACACAGCCAGGTGTGTACCAGCAGCTCCCTTTGAATTCAGCCAGCCTCAGCCTGGAGCTTTGGGGTTTGGTGCATGCACAGCCCGTTCTGGTTCATCCCAGCACAGCAGATGCCAGCGGATCATGGCAGTCAGAACTGGAGTCTTTACAGCAAGTTTTCAACTGTTCCTTTTAATTCTATTTTTAGCTTTTTTTTTTTTTTTTTTTTTTAATTCTTTCCACTGCAGATGGGAAGCAATTTGCACTTTTCATCAGACATCCTGGATTACCAGCTGCTTTGGTGCTCATCCCATAGCCCAATCCCTCCTGTCCAGCCACACACACAATCCCAGCACTCACTGGGGCAGTTGCGTGAAATTTGGGTGTTCAGCCTTCCTCTCTCTGTTAGAAACCCTCTTTTCTGCTGTAATGACACCATAATGCATCGAGACTGGGGGAAAAGCATTGGCAAAGAAGCTGCAGGGCTGCTCAGACTTTGCTCCTGCCTTCTTTCACTTTTCAAGTGGAAGCACTTCCTTTGTGGGGATGCGCAGCCCACTGCAAAATTATCCCAGTCCCAAAGTCTCTTTACCAGTCCCAGCCAGCTTGCTCAGATGGGAATGCACAGTGCTGCCTGTACTCCTCAACATCAGGAAAAAAACCTCCTTTCCCCCTCAAAAAATGCCAAAAAATCAACCAAATCAACAACAACAACAAAATACACCAAGAAAAGGACACAGTCTCACATAGGACCACAGGAAATAAACTTGGAGTTACAGCCTGAGCTGGCAAAGAGAAATCCCAGCTCCAGAGCAGAATGAGAGAGGTGAACATGAGAGTTACTGTCTCAACTACACACAGTTATAAAAGGCAACTGGCCTTTCCATTCCTTCACAAATAATAGCAACAAATATTTAGTCTTTTTAAAAACTTGGTTGGTGCCCAGCAGGAAAGCAAAAGGCAGCAGCACACAGGTTAAGGTGCTGATTTAGAGCTGATGCAGCTGCATCACTTCAGTATCTATTCCTGTCCAGGTCATGCAAACTTCTCAGGCTGCACTGGCCTTCATCACACATGGACAGCAAGATAAACTCTTTATTCCACTGATGCCTTAGGTTTTAACTTTTATATTTTACAATTTCTGTACTGCTTAGAGTGTAACTCTGAAGTTCCTTGTAGCCTGGAATTTCTGCTCTCTCGTGCTGGGCAGACACAACAAAGCCTCTCCAGGCTTTGCCTTCAAGGACAGCCAGGCTCTTCTAGGCCCAAAATGTGTAACCCAAAGCCTCTAAGGGGGGAGCAAGCTGAGGGGAATTACATCATTGAACTAGGGCTTTAATTGGAGAATTAACCATGGTATGCAAATGAACCAAACCTATAAAAGTGTGAAGAACTCGTGACCTGGGGTCCATCTTGGGGTCCATTTTTGGAGGCAGTCTCTGGCTCCCCAGGGTGTGCCTTGAAGGCCTTCAAATAAACACCTATCTTTATTCCCTTCCTCTTGTCTAGTCTGTATTTCTAGGTGGCTGGAGAAGGCATCACCACAAGATGAGCTCTTTATTCCACTCAGCTAACTTCGATTTCAGACACCAAAATGCAAGGCAATGAAAGCATTTCCAAAGGAAAGGAAGACATCAAGTATTTGAACTGCAGTGGTCTTGTATCATTGACAAAGGGTTTTTTTTAAGTGCTAGAACAATATGACAACACAGAGCCAATCTGAATCTTTGCAGATCTGTAAGTAGGCAGCTATAAACTGCAATATACCCTGACATTCTTTACCAAGTACAACATTAAGGTGACAAATTATACTAATACAGTATGATTTCAAGGTGTACCCACATTTGCAGCATGTGTAAATTTCTCAAATAGAATCCGATGTTTGCTAATACGGTACGATCTAAGTTAATAAGATCAAATTATGTCTGATCATACTACATTAGTAAATGTCACATCAAATTAGTCATTTTCAGAATTATAATGAAGCGCAGAAAGCAACCAAAAATAACTTTTCCAACACAAGTAAGCAGTGCTGAAATTGAAAACTGAGCTAAATACCAAGCCCTCAGAGAATGCTTTTTGAATGCAAGATTTGCCAATCTTCTCAGTCTTATCCCAGAGAGCTCTCATACAAGATGTAAATCTTGGTCACAGTAGATTCATGTCCTGAGGCCTCTAATAGGAGCTGGAGATGAAGTCATGAACTAGGAAAAGATGGCACCCCCACTGAAAGGCTTTTAGTTCAGGGGTAGTCAACTTTCAGTGGTCTCAAGTAGGAAAATCCATGAAAATCCACTGAAGAGAAAAATTGAAAGAGAAAGCACCTTGAACAAGTTGCTTAAACAATTATTAAACTTTCCTCTTTTGAACTACCATAATTAACCAGACCTTATAAGCTTTTATTTTTCTTTCCTGTTACTGAATCCTGTCCGGTGCACCTGTGGTACAACCCCATTTACTTGCAAACACACAGAGTTTGGTTTCTTTGAACACAGCCAGAAAAACAAACAACTTCTTGGCTCAGGAATCCCAGAGCCTGCCCTCAGCACGTTCCTCAGCCCAAAGTCCCTGGCCATATGCTGGATTCCAGAGCCACAGCCATTTTTTTTCCATGTTCTTCCACCAGCTTGGAAAGCTTCCCACAGATTTCCTCCCCGTCCCTTCATCTAAAGGTAGAGAATATTTCTTGAAATGCCCACATTAAAGCTGACCTGTCTTGTGGCAAAGGCCACCCAAGTAGCGTGCCCAAAGCCTCAAAGCCTACCCTAAAAACAGAAGGCTGAAGTGAGTCTCAGGAACATCTCACACACAACCTTTCTCAGAACCTTTAGCAGGGATAAAAAACCTGGCAAGTGGAAGAAGCAGGAAGACCAGAAATTTTAAGTGACATCCAGTGGTCCCATATTCACTGGGAACATGTGGAATGTCAGTCTCTCCATAGGCCCCCATCATCTATTTAAGTGTGAGAGTACAAGGAAAAGAGGAAAAAAAACCCAAAATAGCCCATCCCACAACAAAAATCCCCAAACAAACACCCCCTCCAAAACCAAGCAAAAAAACCCGGTGGAGAAGGAATTTTCTCCCTATGTCAACAGTTAAAGCAGAGTCCAAGATTTCCCCAGGTCACTGTGTCAACTCCAAGACACAACATTTTTGTCCCTTTTGATGAACTAAAAGACACTGGAAGGGAAAAACTACTTGAGAAATGTCATTTCTACCCTTACTGAGTTAAAATATAACCCATGTAACCACAGCTATCTAAATCTTTTGGGTAAGCCACCTTTATTGCCAGCTGAACAAATTAGTGCCAGCTGCAAGCTCCAAGCCAGAACCATTTCTCTGTACAGGGTTATGAAAAGTCAAGGCCAAAGCAGTGGTGAGCACCCAAGTTCTCAGGTCAGGGTTGGGTTTTTTAAGGTTAAAAAGCAGGCTAAAAAAGATGTCCACTGTTGGAAGGAGATTTCTAGATACTTTATCAGAAGGTGGAACATATGTTCAATATTGTGACCTGTAGTGTTTAATATTAATTTTCTTGATTTAGCATACACTGGCATATGCTTCAAAGAGCACTTTTTCCCACAATGACTTTACCAGCCCCTGTTGCTCATGACTTTTGTTTATTTGCTTGATATTTGTTTCCTTTTAATCCGAGCTGTCTGCATGAATTTTAACAGAATTATGGGTGTTTACATAAGGCAGTCTGTTCAGGGACAAAGTTGTTGATCCCTAGAGAAAGCATTGTTCCTATCCTGTCTGCATTTCAGCAGATTAGGTTTAAACCAGACCTATCATCAAAATACACTCACCAGCACACAAGCTTTACATGTGTTTTAGTTTGAATGGAATAGTCATAATAGAGCAGCCTTTTGTTATTAGTAATTATGAATACTTCTGTTGGATTCTGGTGTGTCAGTGGCCTAGGAACCCTTTGTTGTCTTTAAACTAATGTCTACATTATTCTGCATTTTCTTCTTCTAATCCCTCCTCTATCCTAAAGGATTTTAGCAACGTTTTACTGCCATTCTGTTATGAAACTTGTTTTCCCTTGAGCATGTGGCAATTTCATTAGGTACCTGAGGATTGTGTAAAAATCAAATAACAACAGAAGCTAAGCCCAAGTGAAAAAAAAACAAAACAAAACAAAACAAAAACCAAACCAACATTTCTACTTAGCTCAAGACAAAAATAAAAGCACATGGGAGGAGGAGGGGAAAGAAAGAGAAAATAAGGGAAGCATTATTTTTTGTGTTGTGTTTAACTCCTTGCTGGCTATTTTGAGGTGGATCTCAGAGGGTGATGTGCAGTAGCAGCAGCCAGGCAGCTCAGTCCTGTGGTGGTTCCTGAACCCTTCTCCACCCCAGGAGCAGCCCCTGGCCACTTACCCTGCTCTAGAACTGGCAACAAGGAGTGTAACTTTCAGGGGAAAACTGGGATTTTTGTATGGAGACAAACTATATCCCACAGTGCTGTCTTTAACCCAACCTGCTCTACCTTTCTTGCCCCTCCTCTCAAAAATCTTCCTTCAGACTCAACTCAGCTTTAAAGGAGAGTACTGAAGAAAGTCAAGTGAAATTGCACTGGACTGGACCTGATGACCCAGAAGACTCTGTAGGATCTTCTTCCAGGATCATTATCTCAGCTACCCCCAGGAAAAAACACATCAGAGTTGCATGTGACACACCATCCTAGAAACTTCTCTCTCTGACCAGATCAGGCCACTTAAGACAGCAGAGCCACTTTGATGGGACAGGAAGACTGTTCACCATTTTAGCAGGAGAAATGACTCTCCTGCTCATTATATCAGGTCAAACAAGGGGTTCCTTCTCCTTGAGACCTGTTAACTACATGCTTGAGCATTTTCTGGAAAATTATTTGGCCACTCATGAATATGTCTGCTGAGTGTTGTCCTATTGACCACTCCTGTTACACACTGGTTCATATTTTAATTAGTCACTCAGAAACCCAAGGGCTTGCACACACAGTGCTTGCACTCCCCAGAGAAGTGATCTGAATCCAGCTGCCATCATCTAAAAAAGGGTGTAAATTCAGGAGCAGGCTCGAGCTGTTCTGTGGAAGGTCGCCGTGCAATCAGAAGTTTGCACGTACATAGGAGTTCAGCTAATTGAGCACAGCTCAGTGACACCAGCACAGTGAGCAGCACTGCAAAGCTGGCAGCAGGCAGGGGCTTGGCAGAGGAGCCACATGCACAAACAGCATTTTAATCAAAGCCACGTTTCCACAAGTCACAAGCTCCTCTCTCTTGGCTTTGGCTTAAACCTTGGGTCATTTTCTCGTTACACCCAAACCCATCCCGTAGTGATGCCTTAGGTTTTAACTTTTATATTTTACAAATTCTGTACTGCTCAGAGTGTAACTCTGCAGTTCCTTGTAGCCTGGAATTTCTGCTCTCTCGTGCTGGGCAGACACAACAAAGCCTCTCCAGGCTTTGCCTTCAAGGACAGCCAGGCTCTTCTAGGCCCAAAATGTGTAACCCAAAGCCTCTAAGGGGGAGCAAGCTGAGGGGAATTACATCATTAAACTGGGGCTTTAATTGGAGAATTAACCGTGGTATGCAAATGAACCAAACCTATAAAGGTGTGAAGAACTCGTGACCTGGGGTCCATCTTGGGGTCCATTTTTGGAAGCAGCCTCTGGCTCCCCCAGGGTGTACCTTGAAGGCCCTTCAAATAAACACCGACCTTTATTCCCTTACTCTTGCTAGTCTCTGTTTCTAGGTGGCTGGAGAAGGCATCAGTAGGATATAATATTGCTGTGATTTTACATGCAAACACACATACCCCCAGGAGAAAAGTAACATTACTAAAAAGCAAGAGCAATAAAACAAGCTTTTCATACAGTAATTTATGCCCACAATGCACAGAGAGCACCACACTGGCCTTTGCTGGGCATGGAAAGATGGGACATAAATTGGTCATGAAGTGTGTCAGTGCAACAGCTGTGATAGATCAAAAAGGAGACTTTGAAGATGAAAATGGCTTATATAAAATTGGCTGAAAATTAATTAGTGCCAAATTAAACTAAATATTTTCCAATTTTTTTTTAAATAGGCCAAAAAGACAGCAGTAACAGTTTTCCTTTGTGTTTAAGGAATCAGATTTTCAAAGCAAGAGGGATTTAATTGGTCAATACTTGTTATCCCTAACTGAGTACTGGGCAAGTCCTTGAATTGCCTTTGCTAATTGCACTTTAAGACTTAGAAGTAGAAATAAGATTCCTCCTCTTGTTTATACGAATGAGTCATGTTCATGAGCAAGAAAATTAAAACAGGTCTTTGTTCATGGCAGGAGAGTTCAGATATATTTGAAAAGGGAAACACGCCAAACCTTTGCTTTTAATTCCTCCAGGGTTATCCACCCTGAGTGCTTGTCCTGCCTAACCTTTCTGAGAAGAAAATCCCCTCAAGTTATTTCCACCCCCTTGGACACGAGAGGTGTCTGCGTGCAGAGAGGAGCAGAGCAGCACTCAGGGACCAGCTGGACTTACTGAAGCTCCCAGGGAATTGCAGAGTTTTCCTCCCTGTGAGCACACTTAAAGCTCTGCACTGGTCTGTGTCCCCCGACCAGCCTGGGCAGACACTATGAAATCTCAACTTTATTATCTGCAGCACTATTGAACAATCGATTCCAGTCTCATCTACTGCCCTTGAATTAAGGGATGCAACAGCACTTTTATCTTTGCTGCCTAATGAGCAGCCCTCAGCGACCTCCATGGACCGGGGCTGGCCGAGTGTATAATTCTTTGTCTGAGCACATTATACAACCTACCAGGACACAGCAGACCAGTTCTACTGCTGCCCTGGTAGTTCCAGGGTCCCCAGCAGCACCCCAGTGCCTGCTTGATGATGGGATGGGGATTTTAAAACTCTGCAGCCACCAAAGTATCCTCCCATTTTAGCATTGAATGAAATGCAAGGCCAGGGTGGTCTTGAAATGAAAAGGCCATCCAAAGCCCAATTATCCTTCTGTTTCTTTGGCAAGGCTAATCCACAGCTGGCCTGTGCCTACAGCACAGCAGACAGACAGACAGACAGACACGAGGCTCAGCCCATTCCTTGGGCATCTGCCCCAGGGTGTGATTGAACAGACACATCCAGCATCTGCTGCCTTCTGTAGAGCTGTTCTGCACAGGGCAAGGAATCTCCCTATTTCCCTCTCACATGTGTGCATCAATAATTAATGAGCCCTATACAGTCAATTGCTCCTTCCAAGAGACAGAAAACCCAAGATCACTCACTCTTCATTCACACTGTGTAGTGTTTTCAAGGCAGAGCCCATATCTGGCCAGAGGAGTTAAAACAAAGCCCTTCTCCCAGCAATTTGGAGGATTTATCCACAACTTATAAAGCTCTGTGATCCCAGGATACTCTGGAAATCCACTCTCAGCATGCAGGGACAAACAGCCAGGGGACATCAGCCTCGTTCCCTGCAGGACAGATAAAGCACAGAGGGTTGCAGTGGATTCCCACTGCCAGGGCTGAGGCTGCTCTGGGGAAAGGAACTCTGTGCTCAAAGGTTTACACTTAAGGACCACTTGCTCAAATACAGAAATCTGGGGACATTTTTGTAGAAATCTTTCTATTAAGATATCTGAACTTATCTCAGATCTATTGTGCTGTTTCATCAGTATTTGTTTCTTTCCTTCTTATTCCCTTCTTTGGTTTAATCTCCTAAGACTTCTCCCCATTTGGTATTTTTCTTCCATGGAAAAGGAGCAGACAGAGTAAGAAAACAGCTTCACAGAATCAGCATCCAAAGAGTACTCCCCCCCAAAAAAAATCTAGGGTTACAGCACTGCAGAAAAGCCAGCTTCCAAAAAACTCTGCCATTCAACCCAACAACAGCAGCCCTCATAGGAGAAAAATAAATAGGAGAGGAAGAAAGCACAATTTTCACTCTACCCCAAACCTGCACAAACTCCAAGCTCCACACAGACCGAATTCAGGCAAGCAAGTTTGCTGGAGCAAATGAATTTCATACGTGAGGGAATCCCTTCACCAGGACAGCTGTGCCTGCCCTGGCACCCATTGCACCCCGGGCATGCAGCTGAGGCCTCCCTCCTGCTGGAGAGCAGCACTTCACCCCTTCCCTGCCAGCCCCAAATGAGGGCTACAGAGCAGACAGAAGGAGAATGCCACCAATGGCTCTTGGGGAAGCCTTGTGCAGGTGATAACTATCAACCTCACAGCCAAAAAAATTAATTTTCCAAACAGAAAGAGTTGCCTGACTTTGCTCCTCCCCTGCACCGTGACCACACCACACATGCCACTCTGGTTTCCCCTTTTGATTTCTAATTTCTTCTTTTCTGGGATTTCATCACCTGGCAATAAAGCAGTCTCCAGAGGCTCCTGGATGACTCTGAGCTCAGTGGATCTGCACCACACAGAACAGAGACAGCAGATGGGGATTTTGCTTTAGTGTGACAGTTCAAATTACAGAGACTATGTCCCAAAGGTCCCCAGCTTTGGTTCACCCCACAGGGAGGAGCAGGGGCTTGTAAATTGCATTGCTTGGGTAACTTTAGAAGTATTAGTCCATGTGCCAGAGGAAAACATCACCCTAAGAGCAGGAGTATTGCCAGTAACTACAGAAACCAGAGGAAGAAGGGGAAGGCATGGATGTAGAATGGACCATGCCCTTTGATCAGATTAACGTGCAGGCTGGAGGATGGACAGGAGATTTGTCCATGAATGTGCATTCCTCATCTTCTGGGAAAGCGTTTTGCTCCCTCAGCCTCAGTATTTCCCACACACATGTTCACTTCTAAGCCTCCTGGCCTGAATCTCCTTGAAGCACCATGTCTCATTCTGCACCACACCCCTGCACATGGGAGGAATTCACTGGTTTGCAGTGGTTTTACTGAAAGGATGAAGAGGCCCATGTGGAATTACAGAAAAAGGATACTGTAAAAAAAAACAAACATCCTAACAAAAACGTGGGGCCCAGTCTGCTGCTTACTGCAGCCTCTGTGAGTCAAGGGCAACTTGAGTCCAATGAACAGTCAGAGCAGAGAAGAAATCAAACATTTCAGCCTCAAAACCCAGGATGTGCTTGTGGATTTATCCAAAGGCATTAAGGAGGAGCTCTAGAGCCCCATCAGTGCCACCAGCTGCCACACACTCACTTCATGTGGCTTCAAGACATCCCCACTCTCCCACCCAGACAGAGCTGCTCCTGCCATTGGCACATTCCAGATCTGAGCTTGGACTCTGCTTTGCCCTGCAAGCTCCTGCACACCATTTGACAAGGGTTTATGTCATTATGCACAATTAATCCGTGGCCTTCTCCCCCTGGACTGGGAAGAACAAGCTACAAACTCTACTCAGTACACACCCTCCCTGGGCTGCAGCTTTTACCCTACAGCTGGATCTGCTCACTGAGGAAGCCAAGAGCTGTAAATGTATTTTAAAAAGCACCGAGACTTGTAAATGCTGCAAGAAATTATTACAATCTCTCGATGATCAAGAAGAATTACATCCTTTCATAAATGTGAACCATCTGACCCACCCCAAAAAGAAAAAAATAAAGAAGAAACGAGGGCAAGAAACTGCTGCTGCTTAGAGTTGGCTTGATCCTGACTGTGCTACAGAGACCTGGCCCATCAGGGTCCTGTTGAGGGTCACAGCCTGCTGACCCCACTTAGAGAGGTAAGACATGGATGATCCCTTTGAATTTTCAGCACCTGGAATTGCATGGGCTTAAATACTGTAGCCAAGTGGGTGACAGTCCTAGAGACTCCCTGGTACGTGACTGCATGAGAATGATTACTTTAATTAATTTCTGGGTCATTATAGGGATCAATTCTGGTGTTGTGGCCCATTAAGCAATTTGGTTTGTCCCAAAGCACTTGGTCATTATTAGCTCAGAGCCAATAAGCCACATCACACAACCATAATCAATAGATGAAAAAGAATTTTGAAGGAAAAGAAAGAAAAAGCATGGATTTTGATCTCGCTTAGGTCAATAATCTCCCAGAAATTGGTGGAATTCCCTGATGTAAAATCAATGTGAGCAAGTTCAAAATTGAGTTGTTTTGCTTTGTCGAGAAGATAAAATGGAGAGCTTGGGCTATGCCTTTAAAGAGAGACATTTATAGATTAGATTTTATTTGCAATATCTTCCTCTCCAGAGATTTTCTCCCCATTTATAACCTTGAAATATCTGTGTTTGGAGCTGGGAGAGGGGGGCAGAGAATAGAGGGATTTTGCACATCTGCCTGAAAGGAACCTTTGATAGCACTTGAGGCCACTCATCATTCACAAACATATTTATCCTCTGTCCTTACCTAAGACAGGGAAACTGATGCTCCATTTAAACCCAGTGTTTTCATTGGGACACACCACTGAAGGTGTCTGACCTTTATTCCCCATGGTTTCAGCATTAACCTAAAGTGCAGCCTGGCCCAAGTATCACCCACAGGGATGTGAATACCTTCAAGTGGGCAGCCCCACTGCCCCTTTGCCCCATGCATTTTGTGCAATTATCAGTGCAGGGGCACTTCTGAGTGCCATTAGCTTCACACTATCCCACTCTGGGTTATAATAATCCACAGGGATAAATCCCAGCATGACAGAGCTGCTGGCAGACTTCAGGGACCCCTCGAGAGAAAAGCTGTTTAAGGATATCTGGATGGATCAAATCCATGAAGCAGGAATTTCCAAATCACAGCCTAACATATGTACATAGATAAAACAAGCTTTTTTGCCAGTGATCTTTTGAAAGAGTTCCACGATGGTTTTTGATTACTCAGTGGCAAATATCGAAGCACATTTCACACAGGACTCCAAAACGTGTGTAAAAATACACGCGGCAGGTAAATGCATGATCTGCTCAGGCTGTGCACAAGCAGGAATGGATTCCCTCACACCTGCAAGTTAGTGAGTTATAGAAAGCTCTTCTTTCAAGTCCAAGCACAACATGGGACTGGAGAAACCACATTTCACCCCCGGAGTTTGAACTTGTGTTTGTCCGACTCACCCAAGGAAGGCGTGAGTGACTCACTTGGTCTCACACTCGTGAACGCAATAAAACCCCTGAATGCTACAAAGTGGTGATGTCCACGTTGATGTCACCATCTGCCACTGCTTAAAATTCCACAGGAAGCTTTTGATGAAAAAAACAAGCTGTTGTGCTGACTGCAGGCTCTGGGAGCTCGGTGTACTGCTGAGCCCCTGTGCCTGTGCAGCACTCGGAGCCTGGGATCTTCAAAGGGTGTGGGCAGGGGTTACTGAGGGATTACCCTCAGCATGAACCTCTGGGCACTCGATTATTTGGCAGTAATTGCCTGTTTCTAGCTGCTACAGCATCTCCTGCATACAAGAAACCTCACTTCTTAACTGAGGCTTTGCTCATTTACTGGGTAGCTGGGAAGGAGCAGCTCTTAGGGGCACTCAAAGAGCTGCAACTTCAACGCTTTGTTCCCCCTGCAGTGACTTGTTAAACTCCTCCTTGTTCTGTGAGAAAGCTACAGCTCCAACAGAATTTGTCATCACTGATAACTGCTAGTGGTGCTCCTCTGAATCTCTCTGAAAATCCCAGCCAAAAAAAGTCATCTCCTTGGGCTATCAGCTACTGCCTGTATATACAACGTAAGCCCAGAAGATGGAAACACTAAAAAAGGGGTTTTTGGGGGCTTTTTTTGGCTGTAAAATATTACATCTGTGCCTGCAGCAGTTCACTTTAGAAGCCCTCAGAAGCCCCAAGTGTTCACTAACAGCACAAGACAAATGCTCAGCAAGGGAATTGACAGTGTGACTCTGAACCCACCTCTTCAGCTAAATCTTGGCTTAGAGGGGAAAAATGTGATAGCTTAGAAAAGATGCAGATAGAAACTTCACACCCATCCTGCCCACCCAGCTGAATACGTGCCCCTGTCCCTGTTTCAACTCTTCTCCAGTTAATGGCTGCTTTTTAATGAATGCTGACTGTTAGGATGGGAAGCACTGTCAGCATGGAATAAAGGGCATGATTAAGAGCACAGATTTGTTCCCAAATTATCTGTAAAAAAACACTGGAGCATCATTACAAACCCCCAAGGGCTTTGGGCAATTCAATCCCCAGCACCATTTCCAGGCTGTTTTGCTATAGCTGCCCAGAGGAGGACAGTGAGAGCAAGATGTGATGGCAAATTCCTCTCTGTGGGCACTCGGGAGGGATTCTTTGCCTCCACCTTTCCCCATCTGAGGAGGGTGAGATTATCACAGCCAAGGCTGCAAGAGAAAGGTGGAGTGAGTCCTGCTTTGAAGGAGGAGACAAAGTTCAGGCCTGGGCACACTCAGGACTTTTTCTCAGATATTTCAAAGTGCCAAGCAACGCATGAAACCAAACTCTGCCATGAGGCAGAGCAGCAGTTCTGTGGCCCTGCAGGTACATCTGTGACTGATGTAACACATCCCTGCACTTCCCAACGGTCCTGTCAACTGGTGTTGTGTGCATTCAAATGTTTTGCTTGTTCTCCTTCCCTCCAAGAGCATAATTATGGCCCTACCTTCTCTCATTCATTAAATCAAACCTCGTTCTCCACAGTGAAGAGCATTCCCCACTGGAGACACTCGCTCTTGTGCTGAGACCTTGTCAGCTCAGTTACAGCCTAAAGCAAAATTTTCTGGCTGGGTTTATGAGCTCTTCTCTACAAAGGGATTAGAATGGAAATTACAATTTTTCCACTACACTGAGAACCTGCCTGCCCTGCCATGGAACTCTCAGTAGCCACCAGCCTCTCACACAAGCCCTGGGGCAGTGTGAAGTGACCACTTCCCTGTCTGACAGCCAGATCTCATGACTCAGTACAGCTGTGTGCTATGTTGCTCCACTGGTTTGTTTTTATAGAAGAATAATTAATTTACAGTGACTGACATGGTTTTATTTCCAGCCCATCACTGACATCTTGTCTGAGTTACATCACATCCCTCAAAGTGCCTATCTTTTTTGGCTGCTAGTGCTCTTTATTCCCTCTTCTTTAGTATGATACTCATTATAATCTGCTCTCTTATACTAAGGCCAAGACTCCTGCTGTGTTTCCAGGTAATGTATTCTTTTACTGAGTGATTCATTGGGGAGGAGAGAGGAAAGAGAGAGGGAAAAGCCTTGAGATGAAAAATATCCAAGTTTCATGATTTCTGAGTCTCTGAAACAGTTCCAAAATTCCTTGGTGTTCTGGAGGCCTTTCCCTGCACGATGAAAGCACTGAGCTTTGGTATTGTTTGCTTTATTTTGCAATGTTTTATGATTCTCATATATTCTGAATTGTGTTGATTTGTGACTCGTTTTTCATCATTACCCCAGGAGAAAATTTCTCTGGAAACACAAGCAAGAAACAACGCCCCGAAGTGAGACAGTGCAAATGAGCAGCTGCCATCAGACGATGGATTCTGTTATTTACCCCGTTCTTGCTGCAGCATCTGATCACCTCCAAAAATGATAAGGGGAAAACAAAAACATCCTTCTCCCCCTTCTTCCCCTTCCCCTTCACCTCCTGCAGGCTGCCACACAGTGAGGAAGAGTCACAATCTTCCCCAGCTGGGGATGTGGGATCTGTGATTAAAGAGGTAACCACGAATGCAAAACATGTCAGCTCAGTTCCATCCTCCAACTGATATTTTCTGGAAAAAAATCTTGCTTGCTACAGAGCATCTAAAGTCCCTTGATTTGTAGTGAAACCAATAGAAATTATATATTTAAATCTTGTTAGGGAGCTAGGCTCCAGTCTCTCTCTGTCTCAGATGCAGTCTGTGCAATGAGGGTATTAGCATCTCCCCAGCTCCCAGGCAGTAATTGATCCACATAGATATAGAAACACTCACATTCTGAGGCCATGGGAGCTGTCGAAATATCTAAGAATGATGACTCCATCTCCTTGCTCTGCGGTTATTCTTGATTTACAGAGATATAAATGAGACCAATTTCTCACCATTCATATTTGAGAGCACCTCCACAAAAACAGTGATTTCGTTGAGCACTAGAATTCAGGGACCTAATTTCCTGTGGATTTGCATCTGCATGCTGGGAGTCCCTCTGGATCCTCTAATAAGCACTGAATTCATGATGCAGCCATTCTCTTAACTGGGCACTAATAGGATTTCTCCTCTTTACCCAGACGCCTGCATTCACAAGATGTGCTGAGCTTATTCTCCCTACCTGTCTGTCTAAGAGGCCACCAAGGCTCATTTCCACTAAGAAACTGCCTTCACTAATTTAAAACATTCATATCCCTCAGCTGCTCTAGCAGAAAGGGTATAAAGCCTAATACAATTAGTTTCAAGCCAGCTTTACTTACATTGGAAAAAAAAAAATTACACTGCTCTCAGTTCTGATCTCCCAAAGGGCTTTCATCATTTCAAATTCTGTTTGTATATCCCTGGAAGTACACTGACATCAAATCAGCACAAGTTAAGTGAGAATCAGTTAATGGAAGTTTAATCTATATCATTTAAATTTTGTTTATCAAAATCTTGGCTTCACTCCAGCATAAGGGGTAGATGCTGAGTGTTCTCCCTACAGCTGGTAGAACTTTTCCCCATGTGCTCATGGGACTAAAAGAGAATCTGCAAATGCAGCCACATCTAGGGAAAGTGGGTAAAAGCCTGGTGTCAACACTGTGGTTGAATGCATAGGGCAAAAATTCCACCTTGACTTTTCTCTGGAGCAAGAAAGAATGATTCCACCAGCTTAGAGGGGTTTTTTCATGACCCACATTGTTCCACAAAGGGAAGTGAAACCAGCAAAAGCTAATTTTCATGGAACTGGCTTGACTGGGTTTATAAAGGCTTTTAATAAAGAAGCACCAGCTTCCAAACCTATTTACAAGCCCACTCCTGAACAACAAGTTTCTGGCACACTCTGTGTTTTTTACCCATTCTTTTGCTTCAAAAGCAAATGGGCTTTTTTGGAGTATATTTGGAGTAATGTCTTTTGGACAGCTTTCACATTAGGTGTCATTTTATGAAGCTGAGTTTCTTATTCTTGGCTACTCACACTGAAGCTGCTGTTCTTATGAGCACATTTTAATGCAGCAATTTATATTCAGAACAAAGAACCTATGGTTATCCCATCATCAGAAATCCTTATGAGCTTGATTTTTTTACTGTTTCCATTGTGTGGGAATATGGCTTCCACAGAAAAATAAAACAAAGTTTTCCTTTCCTTTCCTTTCTTTTTCTTTTCTTTCCTCATGCAATTTATTTTTGGAATAGCAAATCTTTGTGTTTTGGGCTGTGAGTTTTTTTTTTTAAACCAACAAGCATTTGTTGTGTATTATAAGTTGGAATGGAACATGCCTTTTCCCACAAACGTGTTAACCTGCTGGCCAGATGTGTACTTTGGCACACTGAGTGTTGGTTCTCACATGTAAAGACCCACAGATCAGACTCTTTGGGTCTGATCCCTGTTATCTAGCAGGGCAAAAATCTTGCAATATCAACAAGTACCAGATAAGAGTTCCTTTCCTCCACACTTTTTTTCAAAACTTTGAGAAAACCCTTTAAACTCTAAATGATTTATGTGAAAGCACTGAAGTGCCTATTAAAGATGCTCTAGTAGGGAAATTTTCTCTAGTGTGAGGTAGCCAAAAAAGAATAATCTGATTCTTCTCACCAATACTCAGAGAAATTCATTTCACGAGGAAATGACACGTCAGTGTTGTTCCATTTGCCAGAATATATTTGTGTTTATCAAGGCAGCATGAGCCTGTAACTCCCAAGGCAAATCTTTTTTTCCAATTAAAACTGCAAAAAGGCACCATCTCCCCCGCCTTCAGAAATTGTATTTTCTTTAGAAAAAAAGCATCTTGATGGAAAATTCCAACTCAGCCCCTCTTAGCTCATAGGAGCAGAGAGAGCAGCGTGAATTCTGTCATGGTGGGTGATAACATCCCCCGAGGGCAGAAGCTCTTTGTGCACAGAGCTGCACCAACCCCTGGGGACTGTGATGCCATGATGAATTTTGTCTTTTCTTTTATACCCCTGTTATACCTTTTTGCAACTTCTGTATTCTTGGTGCTTTTTGCCTACATTCTTGGACTTGTTTGTTAAGCTAAGAGACTAAACATTTTAGAGGCTTCGTAGTTCGGGTGCCAGGGTGCCCAGAGCCCAAGGTCCTCTCCAGAACACATTTTGTAAACTAAGCTAGAACCATCCAGGGGAAGGTTCCTTGGGAGGGGGAGCTCATTTGAGCCTCTCATTGGGGAATATTTGATAGATATGCTAATTAGTAAGACCTAGAATGTAAGACCAGATCTAGAAGAGAGGGACTTTGCAGTGGGGATGGTGGGGTGCACAGAGGTGTATTCGACCTGTTCGTGGTGCACCTAAGGATCCTTACAATAAATACCAAGGTAAAACCCTTTTTCCCCTTCCAACTGTGTTCGCCTCTTGATTTTTAAGA
This sequence comes from Monarcha castaneiventris obscurior, assembly GCA_026261815.1. NCBI lineage: Eukaryota > Metazoa > Chordata > Aves > Passeriformes > Monarchidae > Monarcha > Monarcha castaneiventris. Next base: position 12,626,643 of record JAMPIT010000856.1, on the reverse strand, counting down.
CCAGGAAAGGCATCAACTGCACACCTGCAGACAGCTCCGTGGGTGTCACCTCTTTGCAGAACCAAGGCCTCACCTGGTATTTTTGAGTTTTCATTTACATAAGCATCTGTGAAAGAACGTGATCTAAGCATTTTGCTCCACTGAGGCCCATAACCTCAACGGAGGAAAGAGGAGCAGAGAGAATTTATGCTGAGATAGAAAGGAGGTGGTTTTACAAATCTCTCTGTCCGTCAACTTAAATTTGTCTTTTTGTTGCCTTCTATACTATAATTCCTTCACACAGCAAACTCCTTAGGCAATGCCTTCAGATCTTAAGTATTTGGGTGTAGTGAGCACTCTGAATTTTTACAGGGTGTTCCACCTCTTTCCTGGATTCTTGCCGTGGCTGTGCAAGTCAAAAGAGATGAGAATGGACCTGGGAGTCAATCCAGATGCATATTTGACATCAGATAATGCAGGAGAGATTTCACCCTGAGCCTGAACTCCTCACGGACTCTGCTCAGGAGAGAGAGAATTTGCTTTACCTATGGGGAGAACATTCATGATACAGAAAGCTGGAGGGCAGAGAAAGATTCCTGAACTCCACCCATAACCCATTTTAGGAGAAATAGCACTCCAGCTCTTAAAAAAAACCCCAAACTGCTCAAAAGTATCAAAGATCCTCAGGTCTATTTTCCAGAGTGTGTTTGCTTTGGCTGCTTTCAAATCCCAGGCCTTGCTTTCCTCGCTGTGTCTCACTCTGTTAATCCTTTAGTCACTTAAACTGAGTTTGCAAGAAGCTTCTTGAATGATGCCACCTAGAAAAATCCACATGCTGTCTAGAAGCAGTTCATTGGGAATTTATCCATCACTGATAGCAGAAACAGACACTCACAGCATTCAATCCAAGCGTGTGACACTGCAGGAGAGAGCAATGGATGTTGAGTGTTTGTATTTATGAGGAAATGAAAATGGAGAAAAGCTGGGCTTTTGGCTTCTGTCCACTACTTTCCTTCACTTTAAATGCCTGCCCAGGCTTTGCTGTAGCTCTGCATATTGTATTACCCTGGACTTGCAGAGCTCTGTTTTCAGTATTAACCTACAGAGGAATTATTGGAAGGCTCTGGTGTGCTGTGTATCACATAAACCCTCACAGGGCTGCCATGGCAATAGGCTGGACACCAGCACTCATTTTTAAATTCTCTGGGGAATGGACTGGTACTTTCACAGAGACTAAATAAGTTGTCCCAAACAAAGTTACTTAGAGCTCAATATAATTACATTTCTCCCTGCAGAGGTGGCAGCAAGAGACTAAACTGTGTTCTCGCCTTCACATCCAGTAACAACCACTTTTCTGCAAAAAAACAAAATCAGCTTCATTGTTTGTCCTCATTTAGGATTATGAAAGATGCTCAGGGTCCTGTGCAAGATGATTAATGTCTTCAGCTGCCTGTGAGGCAAATGGGAGTCGGAGATGCTCAGGTTCTCATTGTAGTTAAATGGATTTCTGCCTGGACACGGCCTCTGGGCTGTAACATCCATTCCTGGGGGACACCAGGGGCTGAGGTCGCTGTGCAACTAAGGAAAAGCTCCTGAAAAGAGCCAGGCTGCACCAGAGCAGCACACCAGGAGTACCTGCTCCCAGCAGTGCTCATCAAAAGATGCTCAGGAAAAAGCTAAAAAGGAGGGTCTGTGCAGACCCACCCTTCTCAGATACACATTTACAGCCATCCACAGCTCTGCTTCTGCTTGGTGAAGGTGATGATGTGCCCTCAAATGTCCTGCCATGGGACGATGGCATCACCCCACAGACAGAGGATAATGCTGACCTTTGTTAGAGCTGCCCCTCTAACCTGCACTGCCACTTGGACCTGGTCCCACACACTCCAAAATCTGTCCCCAGCACCAGCATCACAGACAAATAGCATTTCCAGCCTTCCAAGAGAAAGGGAATGAAGGACAAAAATGTCCCTTCATTTTTCTTTTGCATGCTGGGCCTTACTCCAGATTTATTAATGTCTGGGCAAAATCATTAGCATTCTTTAAAAAGTCTAACTCTCCAGCCAAAACTAAAATTAATTTGATAAATTCTCCTTGACTCTCAAGTTATTAGGTGAGCGCAGAAAATGTTCATAAACATGAGGGACCTTGACATTGCATTCTGAAAATTGCCCTCATAATAAATTAAAGATTACTAATATAATTTCTCACTGCACATTTTGCCCTGCTCCTTCTACCAAAGAAGGTTTTTGTGTATATTTCAGGCTCCCTCACTTAGCCACGGTTGCAAGAACTTTTATGTGACTGAGCTGTGTATTTTGAAATCTTATCTTTGCCAAATAGTTCTAACAGCAAATGTGAAATAACGACGTGAGCAGTACTGCTCAGCATCACTTCAAGACTTCACAGTGTGCTACAGTTTGGTTCAGATGTTCACAAAGATATTCTAATTAAAAATCCCAGTGGATTTGCTTTCTAAGGAAACTACCATTTACATGATAATGTTTTATGTCTCAGCAAGAAACTGCAAATAGGCACTGAAAAGAGAAAGAAAGAAAAAATGCCAGAGCTGCAAGGACATTAATATATGAAAACTGGGTCAGAAATCATTTACGAAGATTACAACTATTATAAATACTGCGTTTTCAGCTGGAAAATTGGGTTTATCAAACTGCTTTTTCATTCTGATGATCTGATTGGAAATCTGACATTGTGACCTGGTAACAACATCCTTCAGTCCTTCCATTTCCATGCAAATGAGAAGAGAATTTAGCACCATGAGTGTGATGAGAGTTTGTCCTAACAAAAAATGGAAGTTTCTCCAACATGAGACAGATCTGAGGGGGGAAAGCAGCATCTTGCTGGGCACAGATATGAGATGTGGTCACTGATGTCATCCTGAGAGGTATTTTCCTGAATTTAAAACTGCAGAACCAAACTGTACTGTGCAGCCACATGCATTTTACTGGATTATGCCAAAATCCCTATAAGTAGCATTTATTTTTTTGTCTCTCTCTCTTTATATTATCCTTGGTGATGGCATCCATATGTCTCAATGGTAAGATAATTTTACGTACTTTATTTTGTCTTTTCATAAATATTTACATTTTCTCATTGTGCTGTTTCTTTTCTGTAAGTCACATGGGCTCTGTCTCACTGTTGTTCACACTTCCACTGCTTGTCAAACTGTACAACATTTTCACACACAGGGTGAAAGTGATAAAATTCCCCTTTTGCTGGTGTGGAGCATATTAATTCAAGATTTTTTTTCCCCAGATTTTAACAGCTAATAGATATCCATTTTTCTTTAGAGGAACTAAACATTTTGCTTTCTCTGACAGATGCTGAGGCTCAGTGCCACCCTTAATTACCACAAACCACCTGAGATCTCCTGGCTTAGTTGGAGCTACACCATTCTAACAGCAGAAGACCTGCTCTCTAATGTGCTGTGAAAATCAAGTTTCCCTGGAAATGCAGTACAAAGAACTTAAAAGCTAAACAGGGAAAATGTGATCTTTCACTGCCTTTTTCACTGCACAGGCCATGAACAGGGTTCCCAACATCATGGTGACCCTCAGTCTTCATGTGGCTGACAAAGACACTCCAGGAAAAAGGCTTAAACTTTTAACTTGGACATCTTTAATACAGTTTCACTATATTTTTAATTTTTTTTTTTACAGTGGGGGTTCATACTATGATGCTTTTGTCTCATGGCATTTTAGCACAAACACTACAAAACAAAATTGAAAAACCGATAGAGACAGAAGTTCAACATGTATATATGAGAAAATTATTCTTTCTCCAGGCTCTGCAGTCTTCAAAGGGCCTGAATTAGTTCAGTTCAAGTGGCCAGAAATACCTTTCCAGGCACATGGAGAGCCTGTACAAGAGTGGGTGAAGAAGGAGATTGGGACAAGAGTTGTTAAAACCACCTCTGTGCTGGTGGTCCCACAGATGAGACCCCAAACCCCACATCTCCCTTGCTCCAGCAGTTCTTTCAAATCTGCAAAAGAACTTAGAAACCAAATAGAAAAATGGAGTCTGGTGACCTACAGTAGGATGAATTGTCCCAGGATGGCTGTTGTGATTACAGGGCTTTCATCTCAGGTGACAGCAATTGGGATTTTCATTCTTCTACATGAATTTGTGATCCCAGAGCAAATTCACTGCTCACAAATAGCACTGGAGAGGCCACATGTAAAGCCTCTCTCTATGGTCATCAACCAAGCCTTAAAATCTATTAATGAAACACATGGTTTATTGAAATAAGGCACTGCCTCAGTTTATGCCCTGTCTAAAGCCCAAGGACGCTGCAGAGGAGCCCTAATGAGACTGGGATGGGTCCATTGCCTGCACATCCAGAGGTCTGGAGAGCACAGGGAGTCAAACTGGTTACCCCAGTCATGTTAGAGTTGTTAGAGTTGCCCCTCTAACCTGCACTAGGCTACTAATGCAGGAAAACAAGAAGGGAGGAGGGAGAAGCAAAGCATGGGAAAGCACAGGGGAGAAAATAAAAAAAAAAACCCGACTATTATGCTTAGTAAACATAATTTTTTCTCACCCTGGGAAAAAACTGTTTTCCTGAATGTATTCTACATCATAATGGCACATGGAACAAATTAACTTGCAGTCATGACCTACATTAGGATCAGAAAAAGACTGTTCTAAAACAAAGTTTTGAGTTGATGTTGTCAAAATACTGAGCTGTTGTTTTCTTACAGCCTTTAGGATGATCCCCTGCAGCAAAAGGCTTCAATGTATTCAACAGCAAAGCACGTCTCTTAATAACTTTCAACCATTTAAGTCCTCAAATCCCTGGGAAGCATGGTTATCCCTCAGTCATTAGCCTCATTTGATCTAAGGACAAGCACAAACAAGAGCAAAAACCAGGAACTGCAGGAGTGGAAACAACATTTCCCAGAAACATTCAGTAGGTGTGAAATATTTGGAGTCCCCAGCACAACCACATCAAGCCAGTGAGATGTATATGTACTTGGCACACCCCGACGAGCTTTGAAATTGCTTGAGCCCTTTTGGATCATGTCCAAAGTGGGGGAAAGCCAGCAGAGCCTACTCTTCTGCAGAAGGGCAAAGCAATGTTTGTTCAAGCAGCCTGTGCTCATAAATGAGCGAAGCACACAGAATTTCTGGCAGAAGGGCTGGATCCTGGCTTTGCAGCCATACTTTTTGTGACCTAAAGAAGGCAGAGATGGGTTTCAACCAGGGCATTGAGTTCCAAGCCTGCAAGCCAGCACAGAATCTTCCCCTTCCCTCTGGCTGTTTTTAGTCTCTCTGTTTCCAGCGCTGGTTCCTGCCTTTGCTCACATTCCCCGTGTCCCAAATTCAGGCTACACCCCTCACGTGGAAACAAGTCCCTTGTGAAGGGCTCTGCAGAGCTCTCCCCTGACAAAATGCTCTCCCTGTCTCTCCAGTCTCTGAGGCTTTGGAAGCACAGACTGACCCATGAGCAACCCTTGCCAATGAACTTAAGTATCACGTTGCAATTAGGAGCCTGCAGCTGATGATGCATGACACAGGGAAGGATGACAAGATTGACAGGGCTGAAGGAGTGCCACAAAATGTCACCAGACATTATCAACCACCGTGGGGCCTGCAGCTCTCCTGGGGAAGGCTGCCAAGGAGGCAAGAGAGCACCACGGCTGCAACTCGGTGGCAAGAGGCCTCAGACAGTGTAGGAGACCCAGAGCTGTCATTTATAAATCTCTGAAGGGTGGTGGAAAACAGCTCATGAAAGCAAGGGAAGCAGCAGGGAGAGAAGTCTGAAGGCAAACGTTGGAGCATCACTGAACCATATGCAACCCTACAAAGATAATGGCCCTAAATTACCCCTCACTAGCCTTGGCTCATTAAGAATTTGATAGAGCTTTACTGGTGGAACTGGAAGCCTGCTCAGGGAGCCAAGTGGACTCTGGATCAGGCCCTAGGACTGGAAAATATATTAGGTCATAAAGTACTGTTACACATTTTATAAGGGAACAGCTATCAATGTCTGCTCCACCCGGAGAATATACAAAAACCAGCTGGAAGCACAAACAGCTGTGCATAGCCCAGCCTCTCCTCAGCTGCAGCTTCTTTCAGATGCTCCTAAACTCACGTTAGGAAGCCATTTCCACATCTCCCTGTCTCTAAAAGGACTCTTAAAACACTGAGAAAACCATTATGTTTGGTGACATATGTGAGTAAAGATAATTATAGCATAAATAAGATACGCCTGACATTATTGTCAGTTATTTGAGCTAACCTCTGGGTATGCAAAACGGGGATGATGAGAGATATGTTTGCAGGCAGCTTTAACAAGTGCTTCTTATATCACAACTTTTCAGTCAAGATTTTGGCATTTGTTAGCCAGATTTAAAACGATTCTGTGAACACAGCCCAACTCAGAGCATGCATTGCTTGTGCATGAGATTCTTGCCAGAACAACGGGCAGCAGGGATGTGTAGTGGTTGGAGGTACAGCTAATGAGACTACTACTAATTTTTGAGACAGAGGTTTTTAAACCTCTACTAAATTACCAAATTCTTTGGCAAAATTCTTCACTCTCGCTCACAAATCTGGCTTTGATCACACATTCTGTGCTATAGATCCATTTGCAATTCCACCACAATGACACTGGCACTTCCAAGAAGGAAGAGAATCTGTGGATGGGTGGCTCCATGGGGAATCTGGATGATTTTGCATTTAATTTCTTTTCCATCATGTCCAGGCTATGGACCCAAATGGTTCTTCTCTCATGATTTTCCTTCTCCTTTGGTCATAGGAACTAGAATACATGTCTTATTGAACTGTGTTCTTGATCACTGAATCTAAATACCCAACAACTGATGAAAAGATTGGTTTACTTTTCTGGCATTATACCCCTGGCTTCCTGAGAGTAACAGATGGGTATTTAATTGTTATAAGGACTTCTATTTATTTTCCTGGAGATAAGTGATAAAAAAAGAACACTGTACTTCACAGAGTGCCCTTAAAATATAAAGTCTCTGAGTGGAAAACTTGCCCAGAGTTTTCCATAACACACCAAATTAAATAGAAGCTCTGTTTGAAAGACTCACAGAGTGCCTGAGGCTGTTTTTAGTGCTGCTCACATGGAAACGTCACAGCACAAGTCTCCACTGCAGCCCACGCAAGGCCGATGTTGCTCCCCAGGAGCAAAGCCATGGCCTGTGCTGGTGGAGAGATGGATGTGAGCCTGCATGGATCATTGGGAGATTCCTGGTGGAGAGATGGATGTGAGCCTGCATGGATCATTGGGAGATTCCTGGTGGAGAGATGGATGTGAGCCTGCATGGATCACTGGGAGATTCCTGGTGGAGAAATGGATGAGAGCCTGCATGGATCACTGGGAGATTCCTGGTGGAGAAATGGATGTGAGCCTGCATGGATCACTGGGAGATTCCTGGTGGAGAAATGCATGTGAGCCTGCATGGATCACTGGGAGATTCCTGGTGGAGAAATGCATGTGAGCCTGCATGGATCACTGGGAGATTCCTGGTGGAGAAATGCATGTGAGCCTGCATGGATCATTGGGAGATTCCTGGTGGAGAAATGGATGTGAGCCTGCATGGATCACTGGGAGATTCCTGGTGGAGAAATGCATGTGAGCCTGCATGGATCACTGGGAGATTCCTGGTGGAGAAATGCATGTGAGCCTGCATGGATCACTGGGAGATTCCTGGTGGAGAAATGCATGTGAGCCTGCATGGATCACTGGGAGATTCCTGGTGGATGTGGTGTGGTTGGGGTTTGTGGAAAATGGATGTGAGCCTGCATGGATCATTGGGAGATTCCTGGTGCTTGAGCTCTCTGGGGTAATGCTAGCTTCAGTATGGGACAGATTTGAGTGATTCACTGCCTGTGACTATGGCAGAACTACAGAAATCTGTACACAAGAGAAGACTTTTGGAGACTGGTGGTTGCTAAAGCTCATATATCTCACATACCTGTCCTGAAGTTTTAGGTGAAATGCTTCTACCATCTGATTTTATCCACACAATAAGAAGTAGAACTAAAACAATTGCTCAGTAACGAGAGAAGAGCCCAGAGGTGATAACATCTGCCAATTTAACGTGAAAGTTGCCACGATGTAGAGGAATTCCTGGGTGACAGTGCTGTGATGAGAGTTCCCCCTCCCAACACTTATTAGGAAAGCTATTGCCTCTGGAGAGGAAGGGCACAGAGAACACCAGTGACATTGAGTGCCTGAGCCACAAAGATGGAGCCTGCTGAAACTGGTTTTTAATAAATATGCTAAGGCAGAAGGAATTCCTGAAAAGTGGACGAGAGCTCGTGTGGTGCCAAGAGTCAAGTGGAGCTCAAGTTTGTGCCAGCTGGCCAGCATCAATGCCAGCCCAGGCAAAGCTGATAAAAACACCAATTAATAAAGATAATTAATTAAAATAATCAAGTATAGAAATATAATTAACGCTAGTAATCATGGTTTTATGGTAAACAGGCCTCCTCATATAAATCTGATGTCACTCTCTGATGAGATTACAAATTTGCTTGATAAAGACGACCACAGAGATGCAACACGGGGAGTTTGGTGAGTCACAGGACTCAGCAGGACACAACATGCTGGTAATAAAAACATTAGGAAACATCTATAGAAGAGAGGTTGTTTGTAGCATGATATGGTTGCAAGGCAACCCCAGCCAATGGCTGCAAAGCCTCAGCAATCTGAGGACATGCAGGACCAACTTCAGAAAATAAGGGGTTAATCACGGAGATCAATAGGAATTGTTTAGCAATTTTGGGCACTGAAAGCGAGGAGTGTTTAATTCAACCAAATCCAAAGTTCCCCAGCTATCAGTGAGGAATGCAGGTCATGCAGGCAGCAAGGAGGACTACACGAAGCAGAGGGTTGGGAAAGCGTTAAGCAGCTGAATATGAGCCCTCATTCTAGGAAGGAATTTAAAAAAAAAAAGGCAAATAAGCAAATTTGACCTTTGGATATTCTAAAAGAAGAGAATTGGGGGTGGATTCTTACCTCTGCACACAGCACCAGCAAAAATGTCCTGTTTTAGCACATTTTTTTTAAGGCTGCTGAAAACCTGAAGAAGGAACAAGTCTGAAATAATTTAGTAAAACGTCTTACATATTTTTTATGGAATTCAATCAATCTGGTCAAGCAGCAAAACAATGGAAAGGTGATTGCAGTATGTTTATACACACAAAAGGAGAAAATATTGCAGGACCTTTTCATCTAAAGCTGCAAAGCATGACAAGAAGCAAGGTCTGGAATGTGAAGACAGTTTTAAGGGAGCAATCAAGAACACATTTTAATTGGTAAAGTTATAAATTGTTTGCAGAAAATACAGAGGAAATGGTGGGTTCTGCAGTTCTCAGTATATACAAGTCAAAACTGGATGCTTTTTGCATTTCTAGAAAAATGTTAGCCAAATATAAGTTTTCAGGCTAAATACAGGGGTAAGTGGCCTTCATTAAACAAAATGCCAGAGTAAATGATCTAAAGGTCCTTTCTGGCCTTAAGCCAAATGAATCTGAAGAAATAGAGACTGCTTTTTCTTGAAAAAAAATAAAAATCACACGATGACTTCTGGTTTTCAGCCAGTTGAAAACATGCTCTAAATTTTTCAGAGTTTTGACTGGTTTTTCCATTCTGCCTTTTGTATTTCAAGCAGAGCAGCATAAATATTGATAAAACATTTCCCACCAAAAAGGAGATTGTTCAGTCAATAATTTCCATTGGCATTCATATATTCTTATATGTTTATGGCTGGCTTTACAAAGTGCTGGATTCCTCTTAGTATTTCTTGGTGCAAAACAGAACATTTTGTCATTTAAACATGCACACAATTTTTTCGAGCTATTTTTCTTTCTTACTAGCCATTATTCTTCCAACTATTCTCTTTATCTTTCTAGCACTACAGTCACAGATTAAAAAAACAAATTAATATTTTGTGAATAATCAACGAAGTGAATGAACTTGAGATGTGAAGTTGTTGTTTATTCCTATCTTTGCAGCTGAGTTGCATCAGTGCCATCTGCTAAAGTTTTTAATTTCTGTAGCACATGATAGGATCATGTTAAAGTGGAGCAGTTTCTCACTGCAGTCCTGCATTATTTGCACACCTCCATTGCTGTGTAATACACTGGATTCACAGACAACTACATGGATGTGTGCAAACTTTGGATCCAAAAATAACAGAAAATATAGAAGTTTAAATGACCTAATGGGATGTGACCTCCAGGCCCAGTTTTTCCCAGCATTTCTCATGGTGTGTCCAACTCTTTCCCACTGTTTTCCCACCATGCTGGGAAGGCCCTCCTGTGCTGCTGATTCACTTGGTCCAAAAGGCTCAGCAGAGCTCCCACCCACGCATCAAAAAGCCGAAGAAACAACATCCTTTTGTCACACCAGCAAGATCAAGGCTGGTTATTTATTTTTTTTAAGTGATACGGCCAAATATGAGTTGGTTTATCTCACTGGGGAATTCCACTTTGGGAAAACAAAGGATGAAGTGGTGTGTTCTAATGAAAAGCATACACTGCTGCAACCTACAGGCCACAGCCAGAATGCACCTGCCAGGAAACACCTTCTTTTGGGTGGGAAGACATTTTCCACTCTGTTTTCCTCGCAGTGTTGTACTGACTGTCACGGAGTTATCCCTAAATTGTACAATATCAATGAAAGGAGAAGTAGAACTCTGTTTCCAAAACTGGTCTCTAACAAGTACCAACACGTCTTCCACCCATCTCCAACCCATGCCAGGTGTTTACAGCTATTCCCTTTCTCTTTCTAGCACTATAGACATGAAGTAAAAAAATCAAATCCTGCTCCACACATTTTTTTAAGGTAGATTTGAAGCAAGCACGTGGCAGTCTCAGTCAGAGCTGTGCACTGCATACCAGCCTTCCTCCAGGTGAAGTAGAGGACTCAGGGGGACTCAGTTTGGAGTAAACTTGGGCACCTTCCCTAGATTTTCCACATCTACCAACTTTGAGACCATAGTTTGTCAAATAGCTACGTCTAGTTCAACAGCTTTGCTACAGATATGTGAACAAGCACTGAAAACGCTTGGAAACATCTCCTCCTCCACCCACGGGGAGCTCACGGCCCCTTGGTTCTGCTGATGACAGTCAAAACTCCTTCCACATTCCTGACCAAAGCATCAGTTGTAATTATGGGGAAAACCAATCTGGGATCCCAAGGCTTTGCCTGGCTGGTGGTGGTCGGACTCACGATCTGCTCTCCCCTTCACATCATTTTCCTGCTGTAACCATCAAATCACAAAGTCAAAAGCAAGGTGGCTGATTACACTCCACAAAATGTAAATAACCAAGTTCCCTAAAAGGTTTTACATTTAGGACACGGAAGCTGAGCTTTTCCAGTCTTTCAGGGTTTGCTTTTCACTCATGCAGCACCTCTCTGCTTTAGAACATCTCCCTTTGTACGGGAACACTTTGTGTGCTGTCAATGATTTGCTTGAATTATACACATTTCCAAATAACTACACGGTCCAGAAACTAATGGTAAGCTCAGAAACCAGCAGCAGTTTGTAAATCATTCACAGATCAACCAGGGAACGGAGCCTTGAAAGTACTATTCAAACAGCTGTAATGTACTTAATAATATTGCAATGAAATTTTGACACTTGGAAATCAATAGGGTCTGACAGACTAAGTATAACTCTGCGCTCACAAACAGGAGTTTAACTAACTTCAGAAATATGGCCTAGGCTGGATGAATATGAAAATTGGCCTTTCCCTTTACTGAGGGAAGGAAACAAGGCTTTCCTGTGCCGTGATCATGTAGAGATTTCAACTCCCTGCTGCTGGGCCGCTCTCCTGATAAGAAGCTGTTTAATCTCCCTGACCCAGGAAACACCAATTCTGCTGATTCTCCAAAGGAAGTCAAGATGTACAGCGTGCCTTCATCTCATCTCAGACGTGTCTGGGGCCCGGAATGAGCAGCATGAGAGGACATGCACCCGAGCTGCAGCGAGCCATGAGTCAGCCTCCTCCGACCATAAACCCGAGCCATTGCACAACTCCCTCCCATTTATCCCATCTGATCCTCTCCCCCTGATTAATTTGGCAATGCTGCAGTTTTAAAAGCACAGCTATGCTCCCTGAAGAAGGTACAGAGTCTCTGGGGAGTCTTGGAGCAGTGTTGCCAACTCACATGATTTTTATCTTGAGTCTTATGATTTCTGAGTGTTCTCCAGCCTTGGCTGCCAGAAGCGTGCAATGACATGAGAAGCTCCTCTCTTAATTTTTATTAACAGTAATTTTCTAGACTTTATGGTTATACCCTAAAGACCCAGAAATCAGAACACAAAATGAAAAAGGGACCAATTTAGTCATTTTAACTGTGATTTTTAAGATTACTGTGTAATTCATGAAAACCTGACTCAATATATTTTTCAATTGAAGTTGGCAGTACTATTTGCTTTTCATCCTTGCTAAACTGCCCTTTAATATTATTCTAATTTAACTGTCTAGATTATTAAAGAAATTGGGAATACAAACTCTCTGTATCTGGAGGCAGAACAGCAACGTGAGTAATTTTTTTCTGGTGGAGAGGACTTGTTGGCACTGGATGAGAAACAGCCATGGGGATGGTGGGGAGGAGAAGGGAAGGAGATAGGTCCTAACTGGAAAGGCAGAGAAGAGGAAGAGGCGTTTTCTTCCCTTAAGGAAAAGCCCCTCCATGGAGCCTCCCAGAGGAAGAACAGCCTCTTTGGCTGCTCTTCTCAGGATGAGATGGGCTGGCAAGAAGCAAGGACATCTTCTGCAAAGCAGTTCCCAAGCACACAGATCATCTGCTTCTCCTCTGGTTTCCACAGGACTGCAACCAGAGCCAGCTCTGAGCCAAGGAAATGCTGTTTTGGGGCAAAGAGCAGCCTGTATTTAACCAGCTTTGAACCCAGAGGGACAAATTAAACACACACATGATGCAATTCTTGCAGTTACCACGCTCCCAAGCTGGGCTTCTCCTCTGCCTGCCCAGGTGCTGGGGGCTGTGCACAGTGGGTGCATCCACAGAGTCGCTGCTCTTAACAGCATCCAGGCTTACCCATGAAGGGAGGGTTCCCATTCCCTCCTCGAGCATTCAGGAGGGGTTTGCTGAAGCCTGCTGTGGCCAAGTGATGCTGCTGACCGTGCCAAGATCCCTCAGTTGCTCACACAGCAGCCAGGCTCCCATAAAGGGGAGCTTTGTTAGGGCTCTGTAGGCACATGACCGTCAGCGCCGCTGCGTTCCAGGGGCAGGCAGGAGGCTGTGCACAAGTTGTCTTTGCCTCTCTGAGAAGAGCTGCTCTGACAGCAGCCAGACAATGGCAATCACTGCTCATGGAGGAAGAGCCTCTGCCCAAAAGCACCGTGGCAGACACGCTGTGGGTGCGTGTTCCCTCGCTGAGCCGTGGCGCGGTCACTCGCTGGCGGCCACGACACCACTCCTGTGATGCTTGGCATCTTTATAAAAGTGTTACCTACTGGAAGCATCTAATTAACTGATAATTTTAACCATCAAAACAAACCAAACAGAACACAACTGTTTAGCTCTGATGACTTTGGAGAAAACCTCAAAAACATAACCCGGGCATTCCCTGTAGGCACCAAAGGCAAGTGGAAAGGTTGCCAGACTTTGTATTTTGCTTTCAGATACTGTGGTTGTAAAATCAACCTCCTACTTTTAGAGAACCTGACATAAGTTTTGCATGGGAGGAGGCATTAACAGCTTCTCTGCACATTATCTCTGAGAGAAAAATCATTTAGCAGATATCAACTATCTCTGGATAGTAATGGGCCAGTGAAGAAAAATGTGTTTTGCTTAAGTGTTCATTACCACTGCAAGTTTCACTTGCTTTGGAACAACTTGCATATTAAGTAGCAGTAATGTAAGCCTCATTAGGGGCTTCCCATATGTCTGGCAGTGAAAGGATACATAGCCCTGGTACTGTGAAAAAATCAAAGCTATTCCCAGCCTCTGGCAATCCCACCCTGCCACACTCCTGCTCCTGGGCTGACCTGCAGCCTCCCCTTTATGAATAGCTACTCACACATCTTCCCATCTGTTAAGAACTGCATTACTCTGTAAGTGCAAAAGAGATGACTGGAATGTCCATTACTCGACTGGGCTGCTGGTGAAATAAAGTGATATTCAAGGAAGATGAGTAAAAGTATCAAAATGCAGCACTAAGGAAGAATTCATGCCACCACAAATGGAGAATTATGCTCAGCTGCACTGAGCTTTGCCCCAGAGAGAGAAGGAAAGGGACCCGAAGCACTGAGCCTGATAAAATATATGTTAATATAAATGGGAGAAGGGCTTTGACAAATTGAACGTTTAAATATGCAAATATGCATTTTTAAATTTGCAAATGTGAATTTGCACACAAATACACAGATTTCCAAATGTACTGAATATTTTGGAAATATGGACATCTGACTCTCTCTGACTGAAAAAAAAATTTTTAAAAAATCAAGATTTGGTGTCAAACCAATAATGGAAGAATTTCACCCAAAACTATTAGACGTCTTGTATTTTCAATATACAACACAAAATAACTTTAATTTCTTTGAAGCATGCTTTTTTATGGAGTTAGAGGAATAAAAATGCTGACCTTGACATGCAATCATATTTATAGTAACAAAAGACAAAATACATACAATTCAGTTTATCACTGAACCTCAGTTAGATGAGATTAGCTAATCAGGCAGTTTATTTTCCAAACACCTATATGCTGCTATTGTTTGTTTGTAGTTCTGGCAGACAGGCTGTACAAGGATGCACAACATGGTTAAGGATTTATTTACATTTTCTTTGACTATCAGCAGCATTATATTATAAATGACACTTCTAATCACCCACCCAATTCTGTGTTTATAACGCCCATAAATTCAGAGCACTGATTGGGTTTTTTTTGACAAAACATTGCTGCTTTTATGTACAGACCTCTGGAGCCTGATCTAACCCTCATTAAAGAATCAGTGGCTCTCACAGACATCTGGGCATTCAACCAGGTCCCATCAGTACTTTTTCAATCACTGGCAAGAACACAAGAGCAACAGAGAACTTGCAGCTTCACCTCAAAATATAAAGTCTGTGGTTTTAAAGCCATTCCTTGGAGAGGCAGAGGTGAACGCACTCGCTTTTAAAAAAAGCAGATCTCCTCTTGTGGGTGGCTTTTTAGCAGTAGCTCTGAAATGCACACACACTTTATCCCTAAATTTCAGATAGGCAAACACAGAGTGCAGTTACATGGTGGGCCTGAGTGATGCCTTAGGTTTTAAGTTTTATATTTTTCAGATTCTGTACTGCTTAGAGTGTAACTCTGAAGTTCCTTGTAGCCTGTAATTTCTGCTCCCTCGTGCTGGGCAGACACAACAAAGCCTCTCCAGGCTTTGCCTTCAAGGACAGCCAGGCTCTTCTAGGCCCAAAATGTGTAAACCAAAGACTCTGAGGGGGGAGCAAGCTGAGGGGAATTACATCATTGAACTGGGGCTTTAATTGGAGAATTAACCGTGGTATGCAAATGAACCAAACCTATAAAGGTGTGAAGAACTCGTGACCTGGGGTCCATCTTGGGGTCCATTTTTGGAAGCAGCCTCTGGCTCCCCCAGGGTGTGCCTTGAAGGCCCTTCAAATAAATATCTATCTTTATTCCCTTACTCTTGTCTAGTCTCTGTTTCTAGGCTGGAGAAAGCATCAGTTCTTTGGCACCCCAGATGGGACAACGAGGCTTCCGAGAATCCTCTGGGACTTGGGAAGGCATCATGAGCAGATCCACTGGCTGCCATTGGAAAATGTGGGAGCTCTGCTCCCTCCTCCCCTCAGCCCCTGCTCCTCCCTGCACAGCCTGGCCCTTGTGGGGCATCCCACTGAGACAATTCAACCCATTAACCCAGCAGAAAACTGTCCCCATTTTCCACCCAGTTTGCAAGTTTGTCACAGTCACCTTAAACCCTCACTTCTGCACCCCCAAAGCCAACTTACTGCCAAGGGCTGCCATGATATTACCACAACATTCTGCAAAATTATCAGCATCAAATGCCTTGAGCCTGATCCTAACCCAACAGAAATCAAGAGGAGCCACACTGGAGCATGAAAAAGCCACAAGTGAGGGGAGATTCAAGGCTTCAGGGTCCCTGGGGACCCCACATTTCTCCTGCCTTTGTGGGCTGCACCCAGGCTGTCCACTCAGCACCTTGGATGCTGCCTCTGCAAGGGGAGGGAGAAAGATCAAAGGCTGAGAACAAAAAAGGTCATTCAGCAGCTGTTTCAATCCTATATTTTAACCACACCCCCAAAAACTGAGAGCTGGAAAGACTCAATAGGTCACCCTAATCAACTCTCTGTATTATTTTCTTGAGGGCTTTTATCCAGTTTATATTTAAATAATTCAAGTAATGGGGATTCCACAATCGACCAGATTTTGCTGTTTGGAAAAACACACTGACAGCCAGCCTACATTTATTTCCATTCTGCTCATTTTTCCTGCCATCCCTACTCCTTCTACCAACCAACACAAATTTTTCCTGTGCCTGCCCTGTCCCTGCCATGCTGCACTCAGGATGGGATGAAATGAAGAGAAAGGTTGAGTCGTGTGAAACGCAGCTTTAGGCACAAATTTATCCTCAAGATCTCGGGAATATTTGCTCCTTGGCTGCTGGCATAAAGCACAGCTGTCCTGGGAATGTCCTGAGAGACTTAAAGCACAAACTGGTGATCTTAAACGAGATACCCTGCTCTGCTGGGTGTCTGCAGTGTCACTGTTGATATCTGAATTACACCCCTCCCCTGAGCTTTCATTTAAGCCTTTCAGGGTTTTCCATGTAAAGCCCTCCTGCCTCCACTGACATCCTCCCAATCTGTCCAAGGGAGCCTTTGTTCTCCCGACCCACTCCAGAGAAACAAGGCCCTTTACAAATTGCAGACCATCCTTTCAATTATATTTCTATAGTAATGCTGGCACATTAGTTCCACTTATCCTTGGTTAATAGTTCAGCTTACATTCAAAAAGCCATTAACATAAAATCAACACAGCAATTTTGTATGAATTCTCATATCATTAATCCATTTAAAGTGGATACACAGTTCACACTCCAAATTCACTTAATTATTGACTTAATAACATTTAAAGAGACCATGGTCTTTGGCTCCACTGGAATGCAATATAGTTTTTATGCCTCTTTCCCTATTTTTATAGCTTTCCTGCAGAAGTTAGTTCTGCAAGGTTTGGGTAATGCTTGGAGTTGTGTCACCTCACCTCACCTTTCTGTGAGATCCCCCTGCAATCACAGATAGTTTCAATCTCAGGAGGAAGAGCCTGCTGGCTGGTTTGCTGGGGAAAGAGGGAAAATCTCCATGATGGGCTGCACAAAAGGGGCCCCATTTGCCCAAACCCCTCTCAGATGGCAGCCCTGGGCACCCCAGCCTAGAGCATCCTCAGGCAATTCCTTTCAACCTTCTCCATGGGCATGGACTGCAGGAAACCCTCTCCAGTGGCAGCCACGAGCCCTACTGAGGAAGGGAAGAGAATTCCTCTGTCCTCTGTAATTGTTATAAGGAGCTCTCTAGCTCTGGCATGGGCAGTGGATATACCACGGTAACTTTTAAGCATACACACAAAACTAATGGTTTCTTCCAAGCTGTCCATGAAGAAGCTGTTTTTCCTCCATAATTCGATTCAATACTACTTTTTTTTTTCTCACTTCTTCCCCATTCCTCTCTTTTCTCTCCTTGTCATCATCCATGGCAAATGATGTTGTTTGTGCTTCAGCTGCTGTTACAGGCCAGAAGCAATCAGCGAGCGGCAGGTCCTGCATTTCACTTTGAAAAATGTCAGGTTAGGACTTGTTTGAATCCTCACATAATTTGTGTCCCTGTTGGAGGCCTCTCCCTGAGACTTGTTTTCCTCCAGTGGCTCCGGCAGGATTTTGGAGCATGAACAACGATCTGGGGAGGATCAGGAAAACATCTGAGAGCTGTGGGGAAAACATGCTCATGGCTGACACGGCCCATTGTCCCTTCCAGCCCATCCATGTGGCACTTCCCTGGTGCAGAGGAAGGTCCCAGCACCACCCTGTGCCCCAGCTGGATTTCACCTTGCTGTCACACAAAGCCATAGGTGAAGAAGTCCATACTGGACATGCTGTTTGCCAAAAGTCCTTGAAGACTATGAGCCATCCCTGCGAGTACTGATGCCTTAGGTTTTAACTTTTATATTTTACAAATTCTGTACTGCTTAGAGTGTAACTCTGAAGTTCCTTGTAGCCTGGAATTTCTGCTCTCTCGTGCTGGGCAGACACAACAAAGCCTCTCCAGGCTTTGCCTTCAAGGACAGCCAGGCTCTTCTAGGCCCAAAATGTGTAACCCAAAGCCTCTAAGGGGGGAGCAAGCTGAGAGGAATTACATCATTGAAC
Organism: Monarcha castaneiventris obscurior; assembly: GCA_026261815.1. NCBI lineage: Eukaryota > Metazoa > Chordata > Aves > Passeriformes > Monarchidae > Monarcha > Monarcha castaneiventris. Next base: position 12,608,250 of record JAMPIT010000856.1, on the reverse strand, counting down.
TGGGGCTTTAATTGGAGAATTAACCGTGGTGTGCAAATGAACCAAACCTATAAAGGTGTGAAGAACTTGTGACCTGGGGTCCATCTTGGGGTCCATTATTTGGAAGCAGCCTCTGGCTCCCCCAGGGTGTACCTTGAAGGCCCTTCAAATAAACACCGACCTTTATTCCCTTTCTCTTGTCTAGCCTCTGTTTCTAGGTGGCTGGAGAAGGCATCAGTACAGCAACTCATTTCATTGCCTTAAAGCCACTTCTGTTTGCCCTGGCCATGTGGGAAGCTGCATCCCTCAGCACAGACACATCCTGAACACCCTTTGTCCTCTCCAAGTCAGCAGGACAAGCCAGGCATCCCCACTGCTCAGAGTACATTCCCAGCACAACACTGGCAGGAAAATTCCACTATAATAGACTCGAGTAGAGCCTAATTGCATCAGGTTTTGTGCTGGAAATGGCCATTGGAGCCTATCAGGCTACTCTGCTTCTCCCTGCCTTTCACAGAGAAGCGAATGCTTGGAAGATCACACCAGTGGAAAGGAGCCAAACTTTACTAATGCACTCTCGCCACAGACATCAGCAAGAGCAGAATCAGATGCACAGTGCTGCAGGTCATAAGCAAATATTTTAATCTGGAGAGTGTAGTATAAAAAGTGCAGAACCTCCCAGCACAGACAACAACCACAGAGTGTGGTTTTTCCCTCTCAAATGGGCCTTAGGGTGTTTCCCACATCTTCACCGTACTTAACACTGTTTCCTCTTAATTGAGGCACATGGGAATTCCCAGGTAGCATTTGCTTGGGATTGCCTTTAAAAGACTGCCTTGGTACTTCATAAAACTAAGAGCAGCTTTGCACCCATAGCACTTGCTTGGTTACAGCTCTGAGTATGAATATTGTCTCCTGTTTGAGATCCAAGACATATCTGCGCCAGTAAAATCAGTCCTTTGTTTAATATCTACTGATGCATGTATTTATTTCATAAACTAACACTGTAACCCTGCTTTTACTATAAAATGAAATAAAAACATTGAAAGGAGTGGTAAAACTCCCCCTGAAACAGTGACATTTCACAAACCCTGGCAGACATCTCCACGATGCCCTGCCTAAATTTGCCACAGATTTCCTAAGCACCGCATTCAGCAAACACAGCCCTCAAAAACTTCTCTGAACAAGATCCAGAGCCTGGTTCTGGGCGTTGTGCAGATCAGTGCTCTCACTGCAGGCACCAACGTGTTCCTTGGGATCACGGCTGCCCCTGGGATTGCTGGGGAGATGAAGCAACTCAGCCTTTGCCTGTCTCAGCCCTTGCCTGTCCCTACCTGTGCACCCAGCAGCGATCCTGGCAGTTTGAAGGATAGGACAGGACAGGAGGAATCTACTAACACAGCTCCTGAACAGCTGGATTCGGGTTGGAATGTCCATCCTACCAGCCAGGTGGAGCAGAGCAGTGTGTGACCACAGCAGTGGCTCCATAGCTCAGCTGAGCTGCCTGCCCGTGGCACAGGGGACACCTGGGAGGGCCACGGGCTTTGGAGACAAAACAACCCTGCTGCCCCACAGCATTTCTGAGAGGAAACCACCCCTGACAAACTCCTGGTGTTTGGGAACAGCACACGAACGGATGAGGGTGCAGAGGGCACCCACAGCCTGAACCTGTGGTGACAGGAGGTCATTGTGTTCCCTGCTGGCACAGGCTGCCCTGCCAGCGCTGAGGGTCTCCCTGTGCTGCTGCTCACACTCAAACACCCAGCCTGGGACGTGTCTGGGCTAACAGGGCTGCTGGGCTCAGCAGCAGGAGTGGAAAAACACCTCTTTGCCCACGTGTACCCGCTCAGCCTCCCAGCTGCTGCCCCCTGCCCCACGGCGTGGAACACACGAGTTAATCCCAACCACCCTGGAGGGCTGCCCTGCTCTGGAGAGCCACGTCATGCTTCCTGTTGGGCACCTCGCCACCCTCATAAATATGTACTGAAACGATGGTCCTTGTTCCCAGAATAGATCACACCATCATCAAATCCGGAACAATGCGGTTAAATATTATCTCTGGCTTACTGGGCCCAGATATTTGCTGTGGAAAATCACCACTGGAAGGGACAACTTAAGGTTAGGTGATCACGGATTTAACACACACACACACACACACACACACACACACACACACACACACACACACACACCCCTTTTCGTGAAGGAACTTCAGAGAAAGGAAGGAACTGAGTCACTGCTGGGCTGCTCTGGGGCATGTGCCAGCAATGCTCAGCTGGAGGGATGTACCTGTGGATGTCTCAGCTGGAGCCAACCCCAGACACAGCTTCCCTCTTCCAAGCAGAGCTGAGATGCTCAAAAACACCAGTCTCAGAAAGAGAACAAATTTCCAGCTGTCTGCATTCCCATTGACTTGGGGGGGTGAAGGCTCAGAGCCCAGTCGTGGGCCTGGAGATCATACACAGCTCTAAATCAGGGAATAAACACCAGGAATTGCCTTTACCTGTGGAAGGGATGCAGACACTCCACACACTTGCCAAGAGAGCATTTGAACATGGCAGGCACTACACAGAAGATCTTACAGAAGGATCTGCTTTGTCTTGCAGAAACGACAAAGAAGAGCAGTACTTTGTTTAATTTCCACGCTTGCATGAAAACAACATAATCCTGATTGCTGTATATGCCTGGTGAAGGGTAGGATGCATCTCTGCTTACATCTTTTTTTCAATACAGATGAAAGAAAAATAAGAAAACATGTTCATACCAATCAACGAGGCAGATTAGGATTTTATTCAGTGTACGTTTTAGACAGATGGGCTTTTCTTAATGCCATGCACTTTCCCCCTCTCCACAATTTTTGCAGTTAAGATAAAGACACCCAGAAAACTATGGAGGATTTTGCTATCTGTGCTGAGTCCTGCCCACTGCACAGAAAAAAAACCCACCCAAAATCCCATGTCCAGCCTTGCTTCCCAGAGCAGAGAATTCACCCTACTTCTTGTAGAATTATGTTTCTTTGGCAACTCAGCTTTACCTGAAACCTTTAGATCCTCTCATGATTTTCATCTACAGCTCTATGATCTGCAGAGTCCTGATAATTTCTGCATAGATAAGAGGTGCAGAAAGACTGAACTATTTAAATATAGGAAAGTCTATGATAATAAAAGGATTTAAGGCCACATCCATCAAATCCTTGATGGTGCTCACACCACTGGAATTTTATCAGTAAGAGCATTTTATTGCAGCCCTGGGTCCCAACTGGACATCTTGTTTCATGGAGGATATGTTCAGATGAATTTCTCTCCCACATCAGAACAGGCCAACATTTCAAAATTCCTGGCGAGAGAAACTTTTTGAGGAAAGAGTTGCTTTGCATGTATCAAAACATTTGATTTCTGCATGACTTCTTATTTTTGACAGTTTCTATGACAGTAGGAAAAACATAATTTGAAATTCCCCAAGGGGAAATTGAAGTTTCTTGTTTTACTTATGCAGACATGGACCATACCCTTGCTGCTGTAATTTCTTTGTCTTTTTTTTTTTTTTTCCCCCTCTCTTTTCTTGTTTTCTCTACAACAACAGCAACAACAAAAGGACTCAACAACATGATTTCACAAACAGTTTTGGTTCTGGTAGAATTCCATGCCCAACAGAAAGAGACTCAATGAACATCCCTACGAACAGTTCATTTGTGTTGTCAGAGGTACCAACAGCACCTGCAGGTTTTGCTCTGCCTTTTTTGCTCCCAGATGTGCCTGTGCTGCCCCAGCACTGACTTTTCCCCACTTTTTTTTTCTCCTTCCTTTGCTCCATCAACACAACCTTTCTGCAGATGCCAAGTTTGAGTTGACCAAGCTGCAGCTCACCACAGGACTCCAGAAATGCTGGGGTTCCTCTCATCCTGAACGAGGATTTCAAATGAGAGATATTTGCTGTCACCTGAGGCAGACGTAGTTTAAATTGACTTTTGGGAGATGAGAAGGAACTTCAGCTCTTCAGGAAAAAAAGGCCCTTCTAAATTGTAACATCAGTTGTGCAAGGGGGGTTTCACAGAACTCGTGAACTACCTTGGGGAGGGTGGGGTGGTTTTTTTTGCTCTGCATCAAGTACAAATTGCTGTTCATGTGGGGTTTTGCTTTAGGCTGCTACATATTTTGCTATTGTCTCTTCCTTCCCCCAAAGACATTGAGAATTCCTCTGCCTCATGTTTTATTTACAAGTTTTTGTGGTTTTGTGCTTTATCATCTTGAGTGGGTGGGAGAAGCTCAGTTTTATGGATTTTTAATAGAAAAGTAGAGAATAGCTCACCTCAAAATCTTACACTAATGGTTTGTAATGTGTCAGGAACTGTCCTACTTTCTGGAGGAGAGAATATATGTTTCTCTGGTTTGGGTCCTGAACTGAAACAAACTTTCTTCTGAGGAGGCTCAAGTCTGAACACCACACAAAACAAAAGAGCAGTGCAGTTCTGGGCCCACAGTAATTTGAGGCTGACAGCTTATTTCCCACTGCTGGTTTTGCTGTGTTTACTGGATCAGGGTAAAGCTCCTCCTGTCTTACTCAGGCGTCAAAGATGGGAGGTAGATTTCTACCCTCAGAGGATCAGGATCCAAGGAAACAGCAACTACATAAAAAAATATTGCACATGAAGGGCTTAGAAAACACAGGAGTGTGCAGAACTCTTCCCTTTTACTGGACTAAAGATTGTATATATGATGATTATTTCCTTTCTTGGTCCAATCCTTTTGATCAGAGGCCATGGCTCCACCTCAGCTCATGGATCTCTGAGTGGTTCTTCCAAGGCCCTGGCATGGAACAGCCCTCCCTGTCCAACCCATGGAACAAAGCAGCTCTTTGACCCCTCAGGGGCTGGGAAGAAGCAACATTTAGGACAGAAGCAGTCACCTCTCAGAGCTAACAAGGGAAGGGGTCTGCATGAAATATTCTGTTTGTGCAGGTGAGGAGAAAAATAAAAAATAAAAAAAAAAATGCCTTGCCCTAGCTGAGAAACCACCCATATTTTTTCAGCTGCATTCAATACAATTTTATAATTGCATTTAAATCAGCACCCTTGGAGCAGGGTGGAGCCCAGGTTTGAAAGCCAAGAGCCATTTGAAAACATCTTTCTCTGCGAGCCAAAAGCTTTTCTTATTTGATACGGCCCGAAGGATGGGAAAAGCTTTAAAGGGGCCTTGAGAGGTGCTCGTTGTGAAGCATCCTGAGAGCCAGAGCTCACACACAGCTACCCCTGCTCAACACCCTCTGCGTGTCCTCCCCAGCAGAAGGGTCCCTGTCCCTGTCCCTGTCCCTGTCCCTGTCCCTGTCCCTGTCCCTGTCCAAATTCTTCCCCCAAGCCTGGGACTGGCTTGCATTAGCAAGGATGTGCTGGTACTACTCGACTCCACACACCCCTGAGGGAAACACAGCTCACACCCATAAAAGAATTCATTTGTCAGGACTGCTCGGGCTGGCTCTCTGAGCAAACCAGCTCTTACAGCAGAAGGATGATGTTGCTGTGTAAGCGTGTCTCCTTTAAGGCTTTTCTCCAAAATTAAAACAAAAGGATGTGTAGGAAAATCGTGCTTCTGTCAAGTGGTAAAGTGAGGGGCAGCATTTGGGGAAAAGGACTGGTTTTGCAAAAGCAAAGGTCTGTAATGCTGATCATTTTTCCATTCATTGAAAGACATCAGGAGTGGATACTGTTGTGAAACAGGTTTAAAGACAGGTCACAAAAAGGTGATGGAAATTGGCTATTTAGAATTAGAGAGAAAAACTCATGGTTTTAAGTACAGTGTGATTTTACTCTAACAACTAAAATGGGTGATAAATATTAAATAAATCATTATATCATTTTATTATTTATAATGCTTACTGCAAACATGAGGATTTGAAACAGAAAATTGAGCCAATTTTATAATTACTAGTGATAAAATGCTTTAACCTCTGCATTAGCTGCTACCCATATTGTACCTTTGATTCCACTAATCGATCTTAATTGATTAAATGAAAGCACTTCATCTTTGGATTTTATTGCCAGCATATTCTGCCACTTTCTATTACAATCCATTTTGGAAGATACCTGATGATCATACCCGAATACCCTTCTCTTCTCACTTTCATCCTCTCATTAATTATCTGCTGCCAGCCCAGCTTTTTTTGCAGCAAGGGACTCCAGCACACAGACACACCTAAAATGCAGCACATCCAACACAACCAAGAGCAAATAATCATTTCTACTCAAGTCTCTGCCTCAGTCAAGCACTGCCCAGCACAGAACACCCCTTTGGTTCATGTGCTCTTTTCCCTTAAAGGTTCTTTGGGTATTTTTTAACAAGGAGTCAATATAGAGCTGCTTAATAGAGAGTTCTGTATGTGCTCCAACAGTCTGCTTAAATCTAGTTAATATGAAGGTGTTTTTCCTTTGAAATTTACCCCAGGTTTCAGGGCACAGTTCCCCTGTAGAGAACCTGCAGTGCACCTAAATGAAGGTGAGGGAGGTAGAGAAAACCCCACAAACTTGGATAGCACGAAAACTGTAACTGCATTATTCAAGCTAAGGAATTTATTCACCTAGAGGGGAAATATTCCCTGGGAAAGCAGACAGTGGACCACCTAAATTATATTTTGCATATCATTAATCATGAAGGGATAGGTACTCAAGCCCTCACATCACGAGCAGTGCACTACAACCAAGTTACTAGAGGAACACAGGGCTGTATTTGGGCAATTTGTCCCTAGGTGCTTCAGTCAGAGCTCATCATGCAGACTCAGAATGCAATTTATAACCTGACCCATATATGCTATTGGAGCACTGCACAGAGCACTGGGAAAGCACAGAGCACGGGGAAATGTGTTAGCACAATCCCTGGAATCTTTATTCATGAGAGCCAGTGAGGTAGATAATGTGCTGCCGTGCTTTAACCCCAGACAGAAACTCGTCCCCAAGCAGCTGCTCGCTCACTGTCCCCTCGTGGGATGGGGAGAGAAGCAGAAGGGTAAAATTTAAAATAAAACCAACCTCAGACATTTAACAGGTAAAGCAAAGTCCACACCCACAATGATGCCTTCTCCAGCCACCTAGAAACAGAGACTAGACAAGAGTAAGGGAATAAAGGTCAGTGTTTATTTGAAGGGCCTTCAAGGCACACCCTGGGGGAGCCAGAGGCTGCTTCCAAAAATGGACCCCAAGATGGACCTCAGGTCACGAGTTCTTCACACCTTTATAGGTTTGGTTCATTTGCACACCACGGTTAATTCTCCAATTAAAGCCCCAGTTCAATGATGTAATTCCCCTCAGCTTGCTCCCCCCTTAGAGGCTTTGGGTTACACATTTTGGGCCTAGAAGAGCCTGGCTGTCCTTGAAGGCAAAGCCTGGAGAGGCTTTGTTGTGTCTGCCCAGCACGAGAGAGCAGAAATTCAGGCTACAAGGAACTTCAGAGTTACACTCTAAGCAGTACAGAACTTGAAAAATATAAAAGCTAAAACCTAAGGCATCAACAACAAAAGCAAACCAAGGAATGCACTCAGCACTTCCCATGGGCAGGCAGGTGTTCAGCCAGCCCAGGGGAGCAGAGCTCCATCGGTGTAACTTCAGTGACTTGGGAAGGCAAATGCCATCATTCCGAGTGTGTCCCTCCTTTCTGTGTTTCTTCTGCCAGTTTAAACGTGGAGCATGAAGCTCTGTGGTCTGGGATATCCCTTGGGTCACTTGGGGTCACCTGTCCTGGCTGTGACCCTTCCCAGCACCCCAATCCTCCTGCTGTGTGGGGTGAGGAGCAGGAAAGGCCTTGATTTTGTGTGAGCTCTGCTCAGCAATGACTAAAACAGCCCTGACCTACCAACACTGATTCCAGCACAAATCCAAAACACAGCCTCAGACCAGCTACTGGGATGAAAATTAACTCTACCCCAGCCAAACCAGCACATAGGCAAAAACCAGTGGTGCAGATAATTAAGAGAAAATGGAAATAAGTTCTTCAAGGGGAAAAAAAAAATAAATGGACAATTCCTCTTGCTCTGTCAGTGCTTTGAAAAGGCAATGCACCCAGGAAAGAAAAACCCCTGCTTGGTTTTAAGTTCTCCTGATGGCTGGGAATGCTGCCACCACAGTGGCTGGGAAAGGCTCAGGAATGAGAAACCTGTAAATGGTCTTTTTGACCTCAATATAAGAAGGAAATTCAAGAAATACTCATCCACAGAAGACACAAGTCTTGCAGCCTGCTAAGGTCAGCAGTTTTTGAGAATGATTGCCACACATGTTAACATGGCATGAAGGCTGTCTCAGAGCAAACAACTGAACTTCCCCAGCTCCAAAAGCTCCAGAGGGGAGAATTACAACCTGCAGATGATGCCTTGGTTACAATCCAGTCTCCAACAGGAAATACCCTGAGCCGAAAACTGGGCTTTGCTTTTTTTAATCCATGCCTATTTTATTTTTTATAAACTGATGCCTGCTAAGCTTTTTTTTCTCCTAGAAAATGGCTCTTCCAAGTTCCTGCTGCACTTTAGTTTTATCTCATATATAGATCTTTATCTTATCTACTGCATGAGTCAAGTAGGGGAGGAGGCTTTCTTATCTATCTCAGCCAACAGGGAAGAGCTTAATGAAAAAACCCTATTGTTCTCCAGTAACAATCTGCTCCCAGCTCCCAGCCGGGCACTGATACCCGATGGAGATACACTGATAGCCATCACACTGCTACAAACATCCCTTCAGATCCAAATCACGCATCTGAGTTATTCTACAAGACCCCAGACAGAATTTCACTGCATTTTTTCACCCCCTTCTTCTGGACTTCTGAGCATGCGGGTGCTATTGGATTCTTTAGCTGGAAACTTGTTTCATAAATGTTTCAGATTGCTGAGCGTGATAAAGTTCACCATGTCTACACATGGAAGGTGATTCAGACTAAAACAATGGTCTGTAATGGTTGTTTCTCACTAACTCCTTGTGCAGACAGCTGTCATTCCAAAACATCATCTCCAGGGCAGACCTTTATTTGGGGGATGCATTAATTCAGAAGTTAGTACCTCTGCTGTTTCAGGAGAACTTGGAGACCACTTAATCTTTTTAAAGAAATGCATTAATGAGTGCAACACCTAAAGGAGAACCCACAAAGTCTCTCCTGCTGAAGCATTGGGAAGTATTTTGACTTTGCTAATTTATTCCTGCAAGGGAAGGCAAATAAACTAACCCAGCATATGCTAGTTTTTATGTTTTTAAAAACTTTTGTGCAGGGATTAATGCAGATACAAGTTTCTCTTACTCTGAGTTAGGAACACCAGAGACTCAATTCATCAGGTGTACAAAGGGCCAAAGTCCTGACTGGTTTTGTTTTTCCTCACCAAAATGCAATTAAAATAAAAATTCCATCTTCTCCTCGCATCAAATTTGTGAAAAGGAGCCATTTTCTTGTAATAAATTCCTAAAGATTCCATTCCATGAGCAGCAGAGCATAGTAGAAGTGCATAATAAATCAGTCCAAATTCTAGCTGTGTCTAAAAGGTTTATAGAAAGCTCTCTATCCGTTTTTCACACTCCAAAATCTGAATTATAATTAATTTCAGGAATCAACCAACCTACCCCTTACTTTAAAAATGTCAAGCTGAGGAGTGCATTATGTGAGATTACAATTAATCAGAGGTGGAGGCACACACACACACACACACACACACACGTCTTCCCACTTAAATTCTTTGGCCAAAAAAATATTACAGCAGCCTTGACAGATACTAAATGATCTTTTCAAATAATACTCGCTGGTGATGGATGTTGCAGCTCCACAGCCTTGTGCTAATACAGAGCTTTTCGGCAGCAAACAGGCCTCATTTGACAAGTCCTGCATTAACTCTAATGACATGCTGATGGCCCTGACACTCCTCGCTCTCTTGGATGCACCACCCCATCTGGAAAGAACTCCAGGGATAGAAGAGCCCAGCATGCTAAATTATATAAAAAGAATTATCAGCGTTCACAAAACATTAATGAAACATTAAGCATAAGTGTTTCGTAGGACAATGTTGTTATTTACTCATTTTCTTGCACAGATTAAAGGAGTTATTTATAGCTGCTGTCTTTGGCCCTAATAGAGCCTTCTAGCCTAAAGTTGTCCTGCTGAAAGGCAAGGGGGCTTTCTCTGCCTAGCACACTCTGAAATACTGGGTAACCTGGGCTGCAGTCACAACGTCCTCAAAAAACCTGAGTGCACATTTAGGGCAGAGCTCCGGTACCTTTTTCTGTCTGCAGCAGGAGCAGCACAAGGGAGGGGCTGTGTGAGCATCCCCCTCTCTGGGCAGGGTCTCACCACCCAGAGCTAAAGCAAACCAGACCATGAGCTTTCCCTCCCCTCCTCTGCAGCAGTACTGGGGGGAAATGATGCCTTAGGTTTTAACTTTTATATTTTACAATTTCCGTACTGCTTAGAGTGTAACTCTGAAGTTCCTTGTAGCCTGGAATTTCTGCTCTCTCGTGCTGGGCAGACACAACAAAGCCTCTCCAGGCTTTGCCTTCAAGGACAGCCAGGCTCTTCTAGGCCCAAAATGTGTAACCCAAAGCCTCTAAAAGGGGGCAAGCAGAGGGGGAATTATATCATTAAACTGGGGCTTTAATTGGAGAATTAACCGTGGTATGCAAATGAACCAAACCTATAAAGGTGTGAAGAGCTCGTGACCTGGGGTCCATCTTGGGGTCCATTTTTGGAGGCAGCCTCTGGCTCCCCCAGGGTGTACCTTGAAGGCCCTTCAAATAAATACCTACTTTTATTCCCTTCCTCTTGTCTAGTCTCTGTTTCTGGGTGGCTGGAGAAGGCATCAGTTCCTGACCTTCCCTCCTCTCCTGCCCTCCAGTCCCACCAAGGGAAGGCATCTCCTTTCCCTGCCTCAGCTCCTGAAGTGCTAATGAAAAGGCTGGACAGAGCCTGCACAAAGCAACAGCCCAAAAATATCGTTTTGCTTCACTTGTCAGCTGCAAGGGGTGAGGAACAGAAATAACAGCTCCCTAATTTAATGTGGGCTTCAAATAAAAGCACTTCCCTTTCCACTTATCTACCTGTGGAGCTATTTTTGTCCACTTCACTGGGAGAATTGCTGCATTCTGTTATGCCTAAAATATTTTGCTTCTTTAATCACTGCACAGGGTTCCTACCTGCAGTAAATGGACTGAGCAGACAGGAATTTACTACAGCCACCAGCCAGAGATCAAATTCGTCTCTCATCAATTATTTGGGACACAATTGTTTCCAGCAGTTTCTCCTCTTAATAAAACTGATCACAGCTGAATGTTTGGCTGCTTCTGTAGAAAATGCCAAGACTTGTTATTTCATTATAGGTGTATTCTTCCTACCTGTATGTTCTCTGGAAGGATTTTATATATAAGTGATGAGCATTGTCTGGTTGACAAAGTGTGACTGAAGTACAAGCCAAAGAGCTGGAAGATAAATTCATCCTTGCAGTGCTGCAGCTGATTTTCTATGCAACAATTAATAAAAAGAGCTTTTCCTTTGCCCCTCCTATCAGAGGCAGAGCTGGCAGTTTGGTCTTTTGGGGAGAGGAAAAATAATCATGCAGAAAAAATCTGGGCAAAGCCAACCCCTAATCCAGCACTGAAAGGAGAACATAACTTTTGTACAACCCTCCAGGGCAGGGCAGACAGAGCACGGGACAGCCTTGTCCCTAGGAAAGCTCTTCCATACACTGGGAACCAAATGCAGGCATCAAGTGATACAGACTTAGAGTCTACGTTGCTTTTTTCCTCTCTTGTAGGGCACAGGATATGGTTTCCTCAAAAACAAAAAATAAAAAATCCCTTTGCAAATCCCAGCCTGCCTCTGCAACAGCTCCAGGAGATGGGAAAGCAGAGTCAGGCGCTGCAGAGTCAAGGAGCAAAGAGGACACACCAAGAGTGGTACAAAACGAACCTGGGCAGGACTGGAAACATGGCAGGACCTTCTCTCAGCCCAGGAGGGGCAGCAAACCCCATCAGGAGCCACAGCTCTGCACAAGCATGACCCACACGGGCTGGGGAGGACAAACTGCACTGCAGGCAACCCCTGCCCAGCCCCTGCTGGCACAGGGCACTGTGTGGAGGGGGACTCTGCCATCCCAAGGAGCAGCCAGCTCCAGGTTTATCACTGGGAACACAGATGATTCTGCTGGAGGAGCCATCCTGAGAGCCTCCCAGAAACAGGAGATCACAGTGTGGGCACAAGCAAGGGCTCCCTGCCACCCTGAGCTTGGCTCTGGTGGAAAGGCAGCAGCCAGGGAGCTGCTGGGAACAGGCCTGTTTCCATATGTCTCTGTCTGAGCGTGGCACTGCCTCAGGAGGGATTAGAGTGAGAAGTCAGGGCTCCTCCCCAGGCTCACAGGAGCTCAGCATTTCATAAAAGAGACACTGGCAGCTTTGGGGACCCTTGGCACACAGGTCCAAAGCAAAAACGCTTCTTGTCCTTGGATAAAGGGCTTTTGGCTGTTGCTGTGCACGCAGGCAGGACGCTCCTGCTGGAGGACTAAAACCACGCTCTCACTCCCCAGAATGAGAACACAATGAGAAGGAACTGAGAGCCCACAGAAGCATGCGAGTACAGAGCATGTTCCTGAGGATTTTAAGCCCTCACATTAGTGAAAGTACCATGAGAAATCCCTGTGAGGGACGGGCACAGTGTAAGTGAAATGAGGAGAGAGAGAGGCCTGGTTGCATCTCAAGGACTTTCCTCATTCTTCGAAGATGTATCCACCAAGTCTCATTGGCTCTGATCAGCTCCAAAAGCACTGAAATGGGTGGAGTCCTGCATTCACCATGAGGAGTGAGTTTTGGACTGCCTCTTTTACCTTGCACAAGTCATTTCACCTTCCTTTCCACTCACCTCATCACTTGGGAAAGCAAGAATAAATAAATTCCACCACTTGACTGAGTTACCTTTGAGATGTCCCAGTTTACCTTTGAGATGTCCCAGTTTACCTTTGAGGCCTCCCAGTGGGGATGGCCAGGCTGTGGTATCACAACCAGAGGAGTCTAAGACCAGCCCTGGCAAAGCACAGCAGAAGACCTCAGCCTTGGAGGTCTAATTAGAGCTCCATGTTCTAGTGGGGACACGGTGCTTACTCTAGAATAAGAAGAAATGGTCTTGATTCTCCTAAAAAAAAAAAAATTGATTAAAGAGATAGATGAAAAATTAAATGGTATAATTACAAAGGTTAACAAACTCGAGGGAGTCATTAGACAAACTGTGAGAAGATCATCAGTTTTAAAAAAAGAGCAGAATCAAAGATAATGGAATTCAACTGTTTCAACTCAGCTGAGAAAACATCATAAGCCCATGTCAAACACAAGTGTTAGATGGTAATTTCTACAAACTTTCTCTTTGAGCATTAGGTTTAGATGAGGCTTTATAAGGTAAAGGCTGGTGACTATTTAACCTGTTGTAGTGGAAAAGTATTTAAGTATTAAACATGATTTAAAATTATTGTTATAACCCATCATTTTCTAATCCCTTGTCTCTTTGGGATGATTTAAAATAAATTATATAAGCTTTAGTAAACAAAAAAAGATACCATACAGGAAACTAAAGCTGAGGAAGATTACCTGGGAAGGAGACAAACACACTACACGTATGGTTTAAGGGAGAGATTTCCAAAGTATCTCGATGAATTAAGAACCTAATTCATATTTATGGAAACACTTAGGGCTATGATAAAGGACAGATTTTTCTCTAGCAAAATTTTAAACTAAAAATACATGACAGAAGTACTTACTTTATGATTTTTATGACAACAAAAATACACAGTGCCAAAAGGCTCCTGGAGCTCCCGATTGCTTTCATTTCATTTCTCGCCACAAAAGTGAAACAAGAGAACGAAGGGGAGATTATATTGCCAGTTTTCTCATTATTGATGGCAAAGGAAATAGCTGCCTTAATGCAGCTGATTACATCTTAATAATCACAGTCACCCAGTTCCTTTTTAAACACGCCAGACTCTGTAACAGAAAAATATCTTTATGCCGACCACAAACCGTTGGGCCCCGACCACTGACAAGTTGTGACAACTGCACTGAGCCTGCTGGGAGAGTGTAAATATAACTGGCTTTGCACCCACGTGAGTATCATCTGTCACCACGGGAGCATTATCAGAGCTCAGGGAAGGCAGGGCTGGGCACTGCACGAATTTCCTGAGGTGCTTTGGGAATCACAAAAAAGGGCAGAGCACCAGCACAGGGAAGGAAGGGCTGCTCAGCAAGCATGGGCAGTGCCAGAGTTGCCCTCTGAATTCCTGATGTTTACAGGCTGTCCTCAGGGATATTCCTGGGGAAAAAAAAACTTTTAATACTGCTAGAGCTGTCTGAGCAAAAATTCTGCACCCAAAGTGTGCCCAAATGCTGAGATAGGGTTATCAAGTGTGCCAAGCTGTTAAGAAAACCTGATCTTCAGTGGAAGAATAGAAGTCAATCACTGGGATGTCACAAACTTCCCAAGCCTGAAATGGTCCTTCTTGGATTTGAGCTAAAGAAGTGCAGAAGGCTTTCAGGAGTTGCTTGACTTCTTTCTTCCTGTTTCACACCTCCCCTCAAGGTCTCGGTGTGCAAGCTGACCAGCCAAAGCTTGCAGAAGTTGCAGCATGGCTCATGAACTGCACCAGCCTTGGCCTTTTGTCTGGTGCCCAACAGAACCAAAAGTCAGAACGGGGCCTCCTTTGTGAGGAGAGAGCCAGCAGTCACCCAGAAAGAGCAGGAATACAAATCCAGCACCCAGCTTCCCAGGGAGAACAGACCTGCCAGTGACAGCTGCCTCTGAGCACAGCTCTGTGTCATCCTTCACTTACTGTGAAGTGAAACAAATTACAAGTTTGATAATCAGATGTTTCTCTAATTAAAAAAAGCCATCTAAATAAAGTCACATGCACCAGCCCTCATAGTGGAACTCTGCACTCAGATATGCTGCTGAGATCCAGCAAAAGGCAGAGATGCACAATTTTTTTCTAGCCACCAGACTTTCCTGTTGCCTAAAACCCCAGGAGCAAAGTCTCAGCTCCTTTCTCAGTCCCTCACAGGTGGCTGTCCAGAGTGAGATCCTAGAGGGATGGAAATGAGAGAAGTGTGAAAATGGAAAAAAATAAGCAATCAGGAAGAATCACAGGAGGAACAGTAGTTCAGCACTGCCCTGAGACTGCTGTAAAAGGATGCTGCATATGGGAAGGGAATAATCTATTCTTCATGTGCGTGGTAGGTTAGACAAGGAATAATGAGATAAAATTACAGCTAGGGAAATTCAATTCAGACATCAGGAAATACTTTCTAATGGTAAAGACTGTTATGTCCTGAAACAAATAGCTTAGGGACACTGGGGAATAGGTGGTGTTGGTGGTTTAAAGAGGCAGATGAACTAAGTGAACTCCTCAAGTCTCTTCCAAGCCAATTTGCTTTAAGTTAGGGTAAATCAGCTCAAATTTCTCCATACAGTCTTGCACTTGTATGACCTCTAAGTCTCCAGACTTCGTGGATGAGCTTAATTCCGAATTAACAGTGCCTTGGGGTTTTTTTTAAGAACAGCATATAAACCTCGTGATTATAATTGCAGTATTTTATGATACACTTTTATCACAATTATACACAGACTACAGCTCCATTTAATCCAAGAATGTCATTAGACATCTGGCTACGTGGCCTTCACTCTGTCAAGAACATCAGACATTTCAAATAATGGCCTTCAACTGCTCCCAAAAAAAACATTCACTGGTTACAAGGCATCAGGTTTCTGGACTTAACTACCTCAAGCACTTCAGTGCTGCTCACTGGAATGGCTCAGTTTAGCAGTTTACTCTGGCTGGACAGTTTCTGATAGAGTGCATTGTAAAAATTCTGTGAGAGAAGCACTTTTTGGGGGGTGATTTATTTAGTGTTGCCACTTATTTTTATCAAAATCACAACCTAGAGAGCCGACCTAAAGATGCAATAAATGAAACCTTACAGCTCCCCTGCATGCAAAAACCAAAGCAAGGCTGTGGTGGTGGTCACTAAAAATCTGATCTTGCCACCCATTGCACACACACTGGCATCAACCCAGCAAAGCACTTAAGTGCATGCTTAATTTTAAGCACACAGGTAGAGCCATTTAAACTAATGGAATCATTTAAGTGCTTTGCTGGATCAGGGCCAGCCTCCTCAGCATCTTGCAGTGTCAAGTACGCAGAGCAAGGGCTTCATCTAATTGCATCAGGCTTTAATTGACAAAAATCAAAGTAATGCAGCATTCAGACTGAGCCCATCTCTCTCAGGCTGCTATTCTAATCACAGTGAGTAGCACAGGGTTTGTTCATGCTGTCCCAGTGCCTCAAGTGTCCTGCTGGATTTGATCCACCCTGCCTGGTCTCTGGCATAAGCTCTTTCCCAGCAGCTCTTGGCTAAGTTTTCCACCCAGCAGGCTCCCCTCGAAACACCCCATTCGTTCACCTGCCCCAGTGATCACACCACATAATTATGTGCTCTTTCATACCAAGTGTCTTCTATCGCTTGCTATTTTCTCCTCCTGAGATGCATTCAAGCTTAGGCTGTGCACTCCTTTAGAAAGTGATTTTACTTCATTTTTGCAATTTTTCATGCATCTGTGGAAGTACAAAAACAATGAATTGGGAGTTTTGTTTTGATGCTGCAAGCAACTGAAAGAGAGCAGATCTCAGACTGGACAAGCCTAAAACCTCCATACTCTGAACCATCCCCCTCCTTAGATAGATAACTTCTTCTTCAGCTGCCAAGCAAAGGAATGCTGTGCCCACAATGGCACAGGAGTCTCACCTCTAGATAAACTCTTACTTTGCAGTTCTGAAACAGAACATTTGAGGGAGGGGAAACAAAAGGCAAACCAACACAAGTAATTTAGCGTGGATGTAGAATTAACTTCTCACCACAGTGTGTTCCTATAAACACAGTTCTGAAAGGGGGAAAATAATGACACGTCTGGGAATTTGTCAGACTATTGCATTGAGTTAATGCAATTACTGAAAAAGGGTGATTGAGAGCTGTGAGAGGAGTGTGGGCAGAGTGCAGTGACAGTGAACTGAGAGTGCTCTGCATCTGTACAGCCCCTCTCACATGAGCAAGGCCTTTGCCTTAACTGCTTTTATCCAAGCATGAAACAGAAGATACAGCAAACAGAATAGCAACTAGAAAAGAGGGGAAGAAGTGTCCAGAAATGCAAGGGGAGTTTGTAACATCTTTTGTCATTATATTTTTCCATGGTCACCATTAGAAAAGAATAATCTTTCACCTATAGTTTATGAGCAGACCTAGGGTCTAAAAGGCAAATTTCCCTGGCAAATAGGGAAATAGGAAGAAATACTAAAGAAATATTAAGAGGGAGGTAGGAAGGATCATGTAGCTGAACATTGCAATGGCAGAATTTCTGTAGCAGCTCTCTGAAATGTAACTGTGCCTTCAGAAATGCAACCACATTTTCCTGTGCCTTCTGCAGGCAGCAAAATTCTGCAGTTAATTGCTCAGGAAACAGCTTTTTGCAACACTTAAAAACAAAGTGCCACTGAGCAGTGACCATCCTCCCAGCAGCTGAAGGAGGGAAAATCCCCCGGATCTGTTTCTCTCATCTCTCTGTGCTCTGGTAAAACCTGTGCTGCAACCCTCCTGTAACAGACAGGGAGGCAGAAATAATTCAAACACAGATAATATTTAACATATCAACACATTTTAGCTTGCAAACAGGATTCATCATCTTGCAGTCTGAAGAAACATAAATACAGGGGAAGTTGTGTTGAGTTTCTAAGCTCTTACTTTCAAAAGGAGTCTGGAGTGTGTAAATCACATGCAGAAATTTGAACGATGCAAAATTTCAAAACCAGCCTGAAATGGGTCTTTCCAAAGAAAGACTTCATCTGCCAGCAACTCTAAATCTTTGTCTTCTGTGATGCCCTTTTAGAATCTGAGCCTTTGCTCACACTTACAAAACAGGTGAAAACTAGTGAGCCTCAATGCAGACACTGAACTGCACATGAATTTGGATACAGTGGCAATTTTGAAACTCTGGATTTGCAGGTTACTCTAGATTTGTGTTATCTCACTGATAACACAAGGTCATCAGCACACTTCTGGATTGAGTTGTTCATGGGGGTGAACCCTGAATGAACTCATGAGGTTTCCAACTGCCCTTTGCAGCTACCTCACATGTAAGGCTCACTTTCTAAAGTGACAAACATGAAGGCATAAAAATCAATTCAAGGAAAAACTAATTTTAAAATGTCAACAAGACCATTTCTTAGCACTTACTCAGCTCTCATATCAAGCCCTACAACTCCATGGTGGCTGTCTCAACCAGGGCATTTTCCCTAAAAAAAACCCCACATTTTAGCTGCAAAAGAAATCAAACCCCCTTTTTCTGGTTTTTTTTTTGGCTGTCCTGCAGAAAAGGACTTTTAGTTATTAACTGGAAATGTAGCCTTTAATCATATCTGCTCAGGAGAGGGCTGAAGCTGTGGTGCAATGCACAGCTTTCCTGCACAGCATATGGTATTCGAAAAGCGAGTGGAAGAGGAGAACGACAGACAGGAAAAGGTTCAGACTTCTGTAGCCTTGGTTTTGCACTGCGTGGTAATTATACTGAAGAATTCATGACTCACTTTGGTGCACTACTGTGCGCTGCTAAATTAGAAGTTTGGCAAGGACAGCAGACAAATGATGAAATATATAATATTGGTTTCTCTAGCATAGCTCATCACTATAGTCTCATGGTGTTTCAAAGGGCTTTTTTTAGCACTCTGAGAAAACAAGGTCTTTTTTAAACAAGAAAAACATATTGAATCAAAAATGTGCCGTGCGGAAGTCAGCAGAAATAGGTAAAATTCCTCTTTAAAAAAATCAGCCCTTCAGGTAGTTTGGGTAATTGCTCTCTAAAACTTATTTCTGAAGTCTACACAGAGCATCTGACACACAGACTACTAAAAGCTGTTGTGCATTAAAGCAGAAGTGTGATGTGGAGATGAAGCTCTTCCACTATATAACATTCATAAGAAAATGTTTTCTTTACACCAACTTACAAATGTGTATTATCAAAATGATTTACATAAAGGCTCCCCAGTCATTTGACAACTGCAATGAGGCCAAGCACACTGCAAGATGCACATGTTGGGATAAAACTGAAGTTAACTCTTAAAGTCAAATCCTTTTCTCCCATGGACTGCAGTCAGTCTGGAGTTAAGCATGTGAATACGAGGTTCACCCTCCTGTTAGGATTGAAAAGTTTAATAAAGGACAATAAGGGACAAAGATAATAAAGCAAAAGTCACAGCGCTGGGTGCTTTGGTGCTCAGCCAAGAGCACCCCTGCTCTCCTGGGGACTCCCTTTACATACACATCAACTTATTACATATTCATAAACAATTATACATATTCAACACCCTTTCCGGGAATAGTTCAAGATGGAATGTAGTTTTCCAGTCTCGCAGATCGCTGTGGGGAGAAGCCTTTTGGTGACACACATTCAAAACCCTTTCCAGGAGCAGTTAATGTTCCTGGTCTCCCCTCTCCCCAGAACCAGTAGATCGCTGTGGGGAGAAGCCTTTTGGCGACGCATATTCAAAACCCTTTCTGGGAATAGTTCAAGATGGAATGTAGTTTTCCCGTCTCAGAGATCACTGTGGGGAGAAGCCTTTTGGTGACACATATTCAAAACCCCTTCCAGGAGCAGTTAATGTAGGTCTCCCATCTTCTCAGAACCAGAAGATCGCTGTGGGGAGAAGCCTTTTGGCGACACAGATTCAAAACCCTTTCCAGGAACTGTTACTGTAGGTCTCCCATCTTCCCAGAACCAGTAGGTCGCTGTGGGGAGAAGCCTTTTGGAGACTCATATTCAAAACCCTTTCCAGGAACAGTTAATGCAGGTCTCCCATCTTCCTGGAACCAACAGATCGCTGTGGGGATAAGGCTTTTGGTGACACATATTAAAAACCCTTTCCAGGAAAAGTTAATGTAGGTACAGGTAGGTCTCCCATCTTCTCAGAACCAGAACGTCACTGTGGGGAGAAGCCTTTTGGTGACACAGATTCAAAACCCTTTCCAGGAGCAGTTAATATTCCTAGTCTTCCATCTTCCCAGAAACAACAGGTCGCTGTGGGGAGAAGCCTTTTGGAGACTCATATTCAAAACCCTTTCTGGGAATAGTTCAAGATGGAATGTAGTTTTCCTGTCTCGCAGATCGCTGTGGGGAGAAGCCTTTTGATGATGCATATTCAAAACCCTTTCCAGGAACAGTTACTGTAGGTCTCCCATCTTCTCAGAACCAACAGGTCGCTGTGGGGAGAAGCCTTTTGGTGACACACATTATCTTATCTGGTGCTGATATGCCATAGCAGGAGTCCAAGCAAATAGTCCATAAGCATAGCTATTTCTAAGTTTTTGGTTGAATGAAAAAAGAAGTATTAAAAAAAACACATCTTCACAACCAAGCCACCTTATGTAGCATCTATTTTGTAATAAAGCTATTTTATATATATATATCATTTATTTGTGACAAAGCCACTGTTACAAAAGCTACTGTTAACATCACTTATTTTAACATTTGCAGAAAGCCAATATTATAGCATCTATTTATCACATGCAGCATGCTGGAATTAATGCAGTTTTGTCAGATGAACCCCCCTGTGCAATGCTGCACTAGTTATTCTGATTTGTAATGAGAAAGAAGTGGCACCAGTCGTAAGAAAGAGGCACAAGCATTAAAAATATTTTGCTGCATGACCCAGAATTAGCATCTCAATTTATCCAGATACAAACCAAATAAAAATACCCAGCTCCCAATAGGGCAGGGATGGGAACCAACTTCTATTGGGCTTTCCATATCTTTTCACAAATTCACTGCAACATGCATAAAGAGTTTCACAGCAGTCAGAGGGTTTGACCACGGGGAGAGTTAAGATGTTAGCAGAAATCTTGTCTTTGAAACTTGCCATTAACTTCAAGACCTCCCTGCATAAACCTGTCAGAGTCTCAGAAATATCAGATGTTAAAGCCTCCATATGCTAAACCACCACTGCTCTATATCATGTATTTTGTTTAAAGGCAAGCACAGAGATAGCAAACAGCTATTTTTAACTCTTTTCAGTGTACAGTACATCTGTTGTGTTTCTGATTTCCATTAGAAATGAGAGTCATTTACTGATCTGGCCATCATCCAGATTTCTACATGAAACACATGTGCTAAGCAGAAAATAATGCTGTTTTATGTGCATGGGTGCATGTATTGTATGTATTATCTACTACAATGATCAGAAACACAGCTAAAAATTCTGTGGGGACGTTGTTGAAGGAACAGGCTATCACACTTATTTCCTCAAAGTCCCTGGACTCAGAAACATCAAGAACAAGGACATGAAACCTTTCTTTATGTTTACATGCTGCTTCTGGGCCATAAAACCCCATTGACTTGGCTCGCTGGAAAGAGGATCCTGAGGCTGGGGACACAGCTCGGGGTGTCCCAGCCACCTTCAGCCCAGCTGCAGAGAACACCCATGGAGAAAAGCCTCCAACAATAACGAGCTGCTGAAGGATCTGCCAACATGGACCTCAGCCAGTAAGTCAAGCAAATTAAAAGCTGCAATCACTTCTCTGACAATTCTCCAGCAAAACTTGTCCCAAGCTTTGCTTCCCTGGTGAAAAACAGAAGAAGATCAGCATGCACCAGAGGTCAGTAGGTTCAAACTATCTGAGACCAGCAAAGGGAGGGAATTAAGACACTGTGAGGGCACCACAGAGGGCCCTGCCAGCAGCTTTTTACAAGCACACTCCAAAGCCTGCTGAAGTCAACTGGACTCTCTTTGTAGATGCCACCAGCTTTAGGTCACATCTCATTGCAGGGCTCCACTGCCCTTCTCTCTGCTGATTTCAAAGGCAGCAATGCAGCATCAGAAAAAAGAGGGACTCTTTCAAACAAGCACTGAGTTAGGGCTAGAGTGGTCACACACCACGGCACTGCTCTTCTGGAAACTTGAGTAGAGAAAATATAAAAATATTCACTCGAATTTGAAAATTAATTCCAAGGTCACCATCTGGGCAACCTTTCAGCATTTGTTTTCCATGCCTGCATGCACAGAAAACCTATTTCTAACTAGGACCCCTGTGAAATCAGCAGGCCTAAAACGTGAGCAGCCAGATGTTCAGAAAAAGGTGAAATCCAAATTGTGTGTTTGATTTCTGACGTGATTACATAACCTGTCCTGGAGGAGAGGAGCCGATACCCCGGGCTTACACGAGTGACCCAGATGGAGCTTTGCTCGTAGGGCAATTCCTGTTATTATTAGCAGAGGCACATCTGGCTGGCCCAGGCACAGGCAGCCCCCAGCACTCACAGGTCCCAGACCATCACCATTCTGGAACTGGCAGCACTGGGGGAGCTACAGGGCTCATCCACCTTCTGTGGCAGATCACAACAGAGATGCCACTGGGTCCCCTCACCTCAAGCAGGGCAAGCACTCTCCACGTGCCCACTCACCAGGCAAAGGACAAAGTGCAGTTGCTTTCAGACGTGCACATTCCCAAAGTTCTCCTCTTTAAGGACAATGTGATCTTCCCTCACTGGGATTTATTCCCCTGGCCTTTATGTGCTGCCTACATGTGGTACTAATTTCACAGCCATTTTCAGATGATGCAATGAGATTAAATGACATGGCCATAGTCACAAAGGGATGGCAACATTAATGCAGACTCTGGGAAAAGCTCCTTGTTTTTAGCTCTAAATACGGGTGTACCATTTCTTTCATATTGTGTTACTCCTCCATGGCTGCCAGACTTGCCAGACTGACAATAGCATCTTATGTTACAAAACCTACAGTTTAATTTAACTTCAGTGTCCTTCAGAGGTTAAATTTCCATGGGAAATTACTTCTAGAGAAATATGGCTTGCATATGTTTGTGCCAAAAAGCCACTTCTGCTGCTTTTCTTCACAACTGTGATCCGTGCATATTTTATTTTTTGAATCATGACTCAGACTAAATAAAAGTTCAGCTTGGGTTTCAAGAATGCAAATGCGAATATTCAGCATCCAGGGTAAGTTTTCCCACTATTGGCATTAGCCAATATTGGCACTTCTGCAGGATCCAGCTGGCAGCAGTCGGAGTTGCCCCTGCCCTTTGAACGCTGGGGCCTGGAGAGCAAAGAAAAGGGGAAAATGATTTTCCACAGACCTTTCTATTAAAAGACTTGAGAAGCGACAGCCACTGCTGTGTCTCTCACCTCTTCAAGGCTCAATCCTTTTTTTCTCTCCTCGCTCTCCTTTACTGCAGTTTGCTCCTCAGCCCTTCTTGGCTGTCAGGTGCCAGCAGGCAAAGAACAAAATCACTTCAGATGGCACTTTCCTGTGGGGCACAGCCAGGAGCACACTTTCAGTGCCTCAGCTCAGGTCCAGCCCACTGCAGATCCATTGGCCACTTCACTCCCATTTTGCCAAAGGCTTTTAATACCAGACAGGTGGAAAATAGAGTGATTAAGCTCTGTGACTTTTGTGCTGCCTCTGTGATGGGATCACCCTGGAGTGTGCTTGGGCATCTGCTGTACCCCCAGAGCAGCCCCAGAGCTGCTGTGCCCCGAGCACCAGTGCAGGGGGGCACACGAGGACCTTTTGACCCTAATTTAGATGCTGATCTCCACATCGAGTTTTCAACTAACAGCTACAAGACAAGACTCTGGAAAATGGCATCTTCCTTAGTGCATAAAGTACCCTGTGGACTGCAGAGGTTCTTCATGTTCCTGTGCACTGCTCCACAGGCAGCAGATGGGACCAGTCACACCTTGTCAGACCTCCATCAAAGACTCCTCCCCATCCTCCACAAGCCTTCACCCGACTGTCAGGAACACCCCCAAGTCCCACCCAAACTCCAGCACTTTCCAGTGCTCTGCCCTTTGCCATCTGCAGCCCCCACCCACTTCTGTCAGGGGCACACAGCAAAGCATCCAAGCAGGTCTTGGCTACCCACAGCACTGTTTCTGCGGGATCCTACAGGCAGAAGGCACAGCCTACCTGTAATTATTATTAGAAGGAACTTATAATTATCTTTTCTGGGTTGAGAAACAATAAAAGAAAAGAAAATCAGAGTTATAAAGGAAGTGTTCGTATTGCACTACGAACACCTACACAAATGATACTCAAAGCTGCATCTCAGTATTTGTTGTTCCCTTGTTTCATTATTTTTCTGAGTCCTTCATTTTCAGCCCTTCTGTAGAAGACATTTTGCTCTTTTGCTTCATAATTTTGTTCTTTAATTTATTTGTCCCTATTTCCTTTTGTTCTTCCTTTGATCTTTATCCTTTTAACTTTGGATTTTTTTCAAACGCTTTTTTTGTAAACTCTGCCAGTTTCAATGTGCTGTCTTTGATGCATTTTTGAATTTGCTGCTACTTTGCTCTTCATGCAACTTTTATTTTTCTTGCTGGCTTATTTGTTATCTGTGGGACAGAAGCAATCAGATGCCAGGAGCCTTACTGCATCACTGCACACTGTAACTACTACATTTAATTTTCACTTAATTACCCCTGGAACTTGATTTGCCCACCTCAACTCCATTTGTAGACTGCAATTCTAAAGTGGACCCTATGGGTAACAAGCAAAACATCTGTGGCCTTACATGGAGCTCTCCAATATGCTTAATTTGAGTCTTGCAGAACTCAGTCCAGCAAAGTGGTGATTGTGAGTGAGTTGGGCAGGAGCTCTGCTCGTATTTATGGTGTTATTCACTACGAGCTGAGCAGGGCCTCTGCTCCTGGTGATGGAACTACGTGCAAGGGCTTCACCAGCCTCTCCCTTCAACCTGTTCAGCCACAAATATCAAACTTCTGTTGATTTCAGTGAGCAAACAAGGAGGCCAGGAAGTTTTGGCTGGCTCACTTCAAGATGAGGGAATCGGATCCAACTGAAAAAGCCTCTTCCCATCACATCAAGGCAAAAAGCTTTGAGCCATGGCACTACCCCTTCAGGGATCTCAAGCATTAACCCTTTGTCAGAGCTACACCAGTGCTGAATGGAATAACACCTACACAGTCCCATCCCTGTGCCCTGGCCAACCTGTCAGAAGGGTACAATCTATATTTGAAGAGAGCTGGGAAGAAGAAAGGGAGCTGCATGCCTTTGCACCACAAACTGTGAGCATAGCAGAGCTTTGCAGCCACGGCCACTACAAAACCCACATGCTCTTGAAATTATTATCTCCAGTACCAACACCAGATATGCCTCCTGAAGGAGGATTCATAAATATGAGTCAACACATTAGCATTTGTATCCATGGCAGTCCTGTCTAAAGGGTTCCAGATGAGATCTGGGCTGTCCCAGCCCTGCTCTAGCTGGCTGTGCTAGGGTGCCCTGTGAAATATTTCATAAAACAGCCATTACATTGGCTTTTACCTCCTCTGCATGTTTTCCTGTGGGAAAGGATAGAAATCAGAGCAGACAGCCATGTACAGAGCGCTAATCCAAAAGATAATGGGAAGAAACTTTGCAAGGAGAGAATGCAATTCACTTTGTAACAAGAAAATGTTCATTTCTCACAGTGACATCCACAATGAGCAATGCTGGGTTCCTGCCGGCTCAGCTCTTTGTATAAAGGTTGTGATATTTTGTCAGCAAGGAAAACAAAGGTGCTGAGATGGGCTGGTCAATAATTGACTGAGCCTTGTTACTCACTGCAATCACTATCTTGTCACCATGTCTCTGTCTCAAAGTTTCAGTTAAAACTAGTGAATCACCACAGTGAAAAAGACTTCTTACCTTGAAAAAAAAAAAAAAAAAGGAAATTACCATCACTGACAACAACAACAAAGACTTCCTATCTGGCTTTGTCAAAGGTCACTCAGCAGTTAAGTCCATTTACACTGTGACTTCTATCAGCTGTGAAGAACACAGAACAAAGCCAACACCAATATTCACTCCTCTGGCTTCAAAAATTTCCATGGAAACCTTTTTTTTTCCCCCTCACTTCTTTTTAAGTTACCTCAATCTTCAAAGAACCCGACAAGGACAAAGCCTGCACTTGAAACCACTTTCACTTTGCATGTCTGACATTCGTGTTTCCAGCCCACCTGAGAGTCATAACCTTGACACATTTCTTGGCAACTGCCTGGAGTTTTATCTTCCAGCAGGGAAGGTAAGAGAGCAACTCCTTTCACCACCGGGTTACAGGTGCTGTGTATGGATATCATCCCCACCCTCCTTCTAACCTGTATTTCACCCCAGGACACAGCTCACCTGCTGTAGGCTCTGTACAAACTCAGAGCACCCCTCTCTGAAGAGACAGAGCAGATAAATCAAATCTTATTACTCCAACCTATACGTGGAAAACCACGTTGGTCTCCCAACTAAATGACAAACCCAAAGGCAATGAGGTCTGATCTACAAGGGAGTCTATGGCAATTATGCCTCCAGCTCAGGCACCTAAATTGTCTCAAGTGTTTTTAAGCCCACGCCTTGGAGAAGCCCATGGCCTGACAAGAAAAAATGGATGCAGAAAACAAACTTGCCCCCAGCACCCTGACACATTCCCAAACTCATAGATCATCCCTCCCCAGTGACAGCACAGCTGCTTTACCACAAGGGCTGAGCACCTCCGACCTTCAACTGCAAGCACAAAATAGCCACATCTAATCACTCAAATTTACCAAATTTACATTGCAACGTAGCAAAAAGAACAATCCAGAAAGCGAGACAGTATTAAGAAAAGCCCTTAGGGAAACAAAAAACAAATGTAGGACTAGAAGAGCAGAAATCACTGACAACAAAAGAGTTCCAGGAAAGCCCATCCTGCTGATGGGAAGGGAGGGAGAGACCCAAGACCTCACCACCTCCCTTGGCAAAATAACAGCAGACTCCCAACATGTTCATCGAGGCCAAGCCAGCCCTGGGCCCACCTTAATTCAGGCTAGAATGGGTTAATTCTGATCTCAGGGCTGTGTAGCAGGAGCTGCCCAGGCTGGGGCTGGAGCAGCCGCCTCAGCAGGGCTACAGCAGCACCAGAGTGCCCCAAACCACAGGGCAATTCACCAGAAAGGAAGCTCCCACCAAGCCAAGGAATAAGGACACTGCTAAGTTTAAGGGGTTTCATGACTCAAGGACTCACCCCAAGTCCCAGTGTTTCAGACCTCCCTATAAAGAATATTTTTACGATTCTCAATTTCTCGTGGGGTTAAAGTCAGGAGTATGATTTATTCCCCAAAGAAGCAAGACCTAAAATACCACCATTTCCCTCCTGTAGTGGCTTTTATTAATAGATCTCAAAATGCTCCAGGGTATCCTTCCCATCAGACAGGGAGGCAGAACTGAAGCAGCTCCTCAGAATCACATTGGCAAGGAGCATCCCAGCTGGGGAGAATCCTGGAGTCTCCCAGGGGCAGGATAATTCACAGCCTGTTGGGATACACTGCCTCGTTGTAAGACTCTCCCATGAGGGTTTCTATTAGTATTTTCATTTCTATTTCAGGCTGTCACATGCTTAAAATGTCTTGTGGTTTGCTCTCTTAGTTTCTCAGGTGTTTTTTTTTTTTAATTACCTGATTGAAAAATTAGCCATCCAAGAGGAAAAAAGCTCAAGTTGAGATGTCAAAACATCCATACAAATCAAAATTAGACTAAAAAAATAAAAAGAATTCCCAGAAGAGATTCTTCAGTATACAACTGAGCTGCTCATAGTTTTGCATGCACTCAAATGGGTCCATATCTGACTGCACACTGCAGTGGGCAGAAGCCTCCTGTGTGCACGTGTAGCTACATCTTGTTTTAGCATCAGGATGCATTTTTTTTCTGGCATAAATCAGGTAGTTTCTTCAATTTCACTGAAACTGCAAAATTATTTAATATGTAATTTAGCAAGCCATGTTTTCTACACTTTACAAAGATTCATGCACTAACTCAGGAAGTCCACAAGGAACACAGGCTATTTGATCACAATTACTTTTCAAGGAATCAGTTGCTAAAGGAAGATGAAATTATGATAACTCAAGCAGTGCATGCTCTTATGCCATGCACATCAAGATAATTAGTTCTGACTTGGTCTCAGTGATAATTTCTAGATAAGAACACAGCCTCCTAACAACTAATTTTCTTTATGACATCCTACCACTTAGGAGGGCAATTTCTCAGCCTCTCTGTAATGCAGCTATGTGCAAGATCACTACTCCACTTGAATGCCTCCAGTGAATGGGATCCCTCCACAGGCCCAACCCCACTGCTCCTGCAACAAGAAGAATTTTGTTCCTGCATGGCCAGGCAGCTCTTTGTTCCAAACAGTGGAAGAATTAAGCATTGTGGCCAGATCCTCAGCTGATCTATTTAGATGGCATTTCATTGACACCAGGGCCAGCTGATACCAGCTGAGGAGCCAAGCCTTGATCTGCAGCAGCAACCACTCAGGAGTGACAAACAGGCAGGGGAAAAAACCTCCTGTGCCACTGCCTTAACAGAACAACGAGCTCAGTGCTTCCAACAGGTTGATCAAGAAACCCCTGGGGGTTTAGCTCATCCAGAATATTGTAGTCCAAAATAAAGAATGGGAACACTCAAAGCAAAAGGCTGGAGCTGGCAGCTTTGGTTCCCTGAAATCAGTTGAGGCTGGCGATGCATTTCCACAGAGAGCTCCCCTTTGGCCAGCCCTGATGGTCTGACAGGACCAGCCCCTCAGTCCCTCCTTGCAGTGCTATTTAGCTCCAGCTCACAGCTCAGTGCCCCTTCAGGCTGATGCCTTAGGTTTTAACTTTTATATTTTACAAATTCTGTACTGCTTAGAGTGTAACTCTGAAGTTCCTTGTAGCCTGTAATTTCTGCTCTCTCGTGCTGGGCAGACACAACAAAGCCTCTCCAGGCTTTGCCTTCAAGGACAGCCAGGCTCTTCTAGGCCCAAAATGTGTAACCCAAAGCCTCTAAGGGGGGAGCAAGCTGAGGGGAATTACATCATTGAACTGGGGCTTTAATTGGAGAATTAACCCTGATATGCAAATGAACCAAACCTATAAAAGTGTGAAGAACTCGTGACCTGGGGTCCATCTTGGGGTCCATTTTTGGAGGCAGCCTCTGGCTCCCCCAGGGTGTGCCTTGAAGGCCCTTCAAATAAACATCTATCTTTATTTCCTTACTCTTGTCTAGTCTCTGTTTCTAGGTGGCTGGAGAAGGCATCAAGGCAACCTTAGCAAAGCCACCATGGGAAGGAGTGGGTGACCACACTGCCTCTGTGATTTGGGGGTGGAGATTTGGGTCAAGAGTCATTCAAAAAAATACCAAATACCTAACAAAACCCTGGGCTGGAAGGCAGCCAAAACATTAGCATGCATTATTAAAAAAATATCAGCACACCACTTGAAAGGTGTGTTGCTGATGCTTCATACACAGAAGAAGTTGACAGTGAAATCAAGCTTATGGAATCACCTCCTGTTCAGCAGCAAGTGAATTCCACAGCAACCAAAGTGATTTTGGCAGTGTGGGAGGTTAATATGCAGTACCCATTAGATTGCCAGTGTGATCTGTGCTTATAAGGCAAAGCACCAATAAATTAGGTCAGCACATGAATCTTCAGAGGGAGGAAGGAGAGGGAGAGCAGGAAGGGCACCCTGGGCAGCAGGGCCACAGGGGCCAGGCAAGGCATGCGATGCCCTCAGGACTTCCAGCATCATAGATAGAGGCTCTCAGAAAGGAAAATCCATTTTTCCATTAGAAGTAACAATAAAAATATTACACTGATTCAAAATGTGCAATCAGGCCTGACTTACAGCTTGCCCTGCTGCATTCAGGCTTTACATCAGAGGGCTGTAAACCGTTATAACAGAAAATAATAGCTGGGTGTGTTTACTCACCCAAAACCATGCTTCATTTATTTACCTGAATACACTATCACGTACACTGACCATTGTCGCTGCTCAGTGAGGCAGGCAGACAAAAACGGGGAGAATAAACATCTACACAGATTTCAGCAGCAGATAAGCTATTAATTCATGCACGAAACAATGAAGAAATGACAGGACATACGACAGTAACCCCCTCCCGAATTCTTGATTGTGTTATTGAATAAAAGCAAAGGTAGAACATGGAAAGAAGTGCTGAGCTCCAATCTGTAATACCAAATTAAAAAGCTTGTTAGATCCAAAGCAATCCTGGCTCATGACTGTAGCAATTCAATGAGAAATTCCCAATAACTTCCAAGTACTTCAATAAAAGAGAGGAAAGATTTTAATTCAGCGACCAAAAATAAAAGAAAGAGTTGATGTAAGGGACTTGATTTCATTTATGTTATTGAAATGAGCTGTATGCAATGACTTATTGATGTCATAATATTCCATTAAGAACTTATTATTTTCTTGTTTACATAATGCCAACAATTACAGGGGTAATGCTGGTCCAACACACAGCACAGCAGAAATGAAAAGCTCTTTTCCACATACTGGAATTCCATATGAAGGCATAGAGCTTAGTCAAGGAGAAATATTTACATATTCCTTACTGAGACCAAGTTAACTTGGAAAGTTAAATAATAAACAACTATCTTCTGCTTCTAACCAACAACTGCCCAAATCGGGTCTGATTACAAAGACCCTGTGACTCTACACATGCAAGTTTGGTACTTAAAAGCCTGCTTGAACAATAATCAGCAGTTACCAAAATTTTGGGGTTTTTATCAAGCCTTGCATGCAAACATTTGAAACCAGAGGAGGTAAGCTGCATGCAAACATTGCACTTGCACTGAAAGTGAAGGGGCCAGGGCCTCACAGTCCATGCACAGGGATGTAGGGCTGAAATCCAGCTGCCTGGACACAAATCCCCATTTCTTCCCTTGCAGCAGAAGAAGGGAGCCCTTCCCTAGCAGGGGTGGATTGCACACGCCCCAGATCCCAGCACAAGCACCAAAGCTCTCTTGCACCAAGCTCACACTTGCCCAGGGCCAGCAATGAGCTTGCCCTGGCAAGCTGCACTGGCCTTGGAACACCTTAGAGCCAGGCCCTGGGTCTGCCTGCCACCTGCCACCCCATTTCCAGGCTATCCTGACCTGCAGCCCAGCTCCTGACTTATCCCAGGGCTTTCATGCAGCAACAACCTGTGGCTTCCTGACCACAAGCCACCTCAGCCCTCCCAACCCAGCAGATCCTTCAGTCCCCATCTCCCTGGCCAGAGCACCAGGCTCCCTGCCAGCCCCGCAGGGTCACCAGCAGCAATGCAAATGTGAGACTGGCACTCGTTTTGTGTTCCCAAGCAGACAATCAGAGAGGTGAGAGCAGCCCCTTCCCTCACACCCACGGCACAGCGACTCCAGGACAAGGGCAGGGCTCTACTCTTGCACAGTCTCCTCCTCCTGTGATCCTCAGGGTTTGGGAAGAGCCAGATGAGCTCTGACTTCATTCCCTTGTCTTCACCCATCAGCACAGCTTAGAGGCACAGAGGGGCTGTAACACATTGCTGGTGCTGACCATCACCAGCCTTCAGGACAGAGGAAGAAAGGCTCAGGAAACAAGGAATTATGCATTTCCCTTAGTCCAAAGCAAAGCCACAAGCTCATCCTCTGCCAGCCTTCACCAACTGGCCACTGTACCTTATGTCACAGATGACCCACCAGGGGCTGAAGGCATTTGTAGGTACTGAAGCTGAGAAACAAATGCAGTGACATAAGACAGCTCTCCTTTATTCACATCTCGGGGGCACCTGGGTCCAGGCAAAACTTGTCCACAAAGGTCAGTCACAGAAGAGAACACAGTACATCTACCAGTCTCACATCTTTAGATAAAACTCAAATGTTTAAAAGGCTTAAGGAGCAAGCAGCCTGTGGAAGACAGGGAGATTTAGACACAATTTAGATGAAACCGTATTTAACTAAATAGCCAATGTGCACTAGAGATCACACTGATGAAAACAAAAACATGCAGTTTCAAGGAATTAGTTACTTGTTCACAGCATCCACATTTTCACCTCTTGAAAGTCATGTAATTAACTACATCAAGTTGCCTGCATTATACTTCAAAGGCAGCCTCCCTTTCATGATATAACTCTTACACACGGAGTTACAACGTTTGGCACAATGTTCTTTCACTGCAAAGTAAATTCAAACAACTTTAACTTAAAGACCTCACTGAAGTAATTTGCAACTTTCTCCTCAGACCTGTTCAGTTTCACCCCCATCTAACTCCATAGACCTCAGTTTTAGTAGGGCAAACACCAAAACCCAAACTCCATGTAGCTAAAATTTGCGACTTACAAATTCTACTGTGCCACGCTAAAGGAGATAATGTATCATATTATCTATCCTCACTTTAAGTGCTACAAACAGCTCCTGCAGAACTCCTGAAAAAACCACAGCAGAGTGCAACACAAGCGATACACAAGGAACCACATACCCTGCACTCACCCCTCGCTGGCTTCAGCTGCCCTCCTCCATCAGCCACTCCCCAAGCCACAGGCTCCAGCTTCAGCTGAGCTGATTTCCCTAAGAGACAGCAGCAGGAGAAAGGCAGGCAAAGCCACAGGCAGGCAAAAAGAAAAAGAAAAGAACCCCCAAACCACGGAGATAATCTTCCACATGCTATTCGTGCTGCACCCCCACCACGTATCGTACCCCTTTCCAGCAACTCTGGGCTTCCCAGCTGGACCAAAACTGCAAGGTTCTTCCTGATGGGCCTAAAATGTCAGCTTCCTAAACCAGGTTAATATAAGCTGAATGTTCTCTCACTGCATAGAGGTAGTTAAATTATGAACCCAACTTGATCTCCCATGCAGGACTGCACAGACTTGATATTGAACAGCAGCGGACACAAGGAACCACTGCCACTGTGCACACAGTCAGCTGTCCAGACAGCCTTTGTCCTAGCTGATCTTGGTGAAAAAAAGTGGGAAAACACAGAAAACCTTGCTTCTGGCTCTGTAGCAAAACGTTTTGCTGTAACTAAGCACGGATGTACTTGAAGGATCCAGGTACACATCTGAACCCTGGGATCAAAGTCTCCCTAAGAGAGCAAGTTTTGTCTTTCCACAAAGCTCCAGAGCAGTGCATAGGATCATGGTCCTGTTAGGGGTTTTTTTTTTTTTTCACCAATCTTTATTTCTGCTGGAAAAGCAGTGATTTCCCTTGTGCCAGACATGGTGACACTGTAACACTGCATGGATGGGCTTCAGAGGAGTGCAGAGCTGGACGGAGCCTGGCGGATGGGAGAACACTTTTGAGGAAAAGCAACACTTTAATGCGGTTTAATTCAGGGAAAAACGGACCTCCGCACTCAGCACTGAGATGATTCTGTGGAAAGGTGGTGGCGGGTCGGAGTGAGCACTTTACCTTTCTCACTGCTCCTACAGCCCGACTCAACCCCCGCCGGAGCCCTGCTATGGACCAGAGCATCCAGGGAAACTGCCCAAAGACAGAAATCAGCACCTCTGAGCATCCCTGATCACCTGAAGAACCAGGAATAGCTCGTCTCTCCCTCCAGAGTGCCCTCGCTCTTCCACAGCTGCCAGCAGCATCCTTCGGGCCGTGCTGGCCCCGGGGCCACCACCTCCATTAGCCCAGCGGGCCAGCCGGGCACGGAGCCAGCGGCGAGGGGAAGGCAGCAGGAGGGGAAGGCAGGGCCCGGATTATGGGAGCAGCATCTCGGATTAGACAGCGAGGCTGCTCCGGGGGCAGCGGAACTCGCGGCTGCCCGGCCTGACCTTGCCGGGCCGGGGGCGAGTGCGGGCAATGCGCCACTTGCCAGCCCGGGCAGCCACGGAGCTCCATCGGCCATCCCAGCCCGGCACACACCGCGCTGCTGCCTCGCAGTGCTGCTAGTGCACATTCCTCTCTCCTCCACCGCTTTCTTTCTTTTTTTTTTTTTTCCCCTTTATATTTTTTTTTCCCCAAACCTTTGTGGAACAGACGCCCTCTCCTTGCCCCAGTTGGAGCTGCAGTAGAATGAAAAGGGGGGGTGGGAAGGAGGGAGGAGAGGAGGGGAAAAAAAAAAACCCGCTTTTGGTTGAGGTTTTCCTGTTACTATCACTGTAGCGTTTATTTAGCCAATCTCCTAACTATGACGTGAGGAAGGCAGGAATCATGGCTGGCTCATAATATTTAACACACCCACTGAAAGCTCGAGCTGCAGAGCTACTAGTCCAACCAGTCTCCAGAATTCAGTGTAGCTGAAAGAGGTTTTCACTCTGCACCTGCCAAAGATCTCTCCCCCCTTTTCCCTCCTCTCCCCCCTTCTCTCTTCCTTTCTCTCTCTCCTAAAGAAAGATCTGTAAGACCCAGCAGAGATCAAAGACCTCTTCGCTAAAAAAGAACCTCTACTGATTTATATTAGTTTCTTTCCTCTAATCCTTCCTTCTCCCCTCCTTTTTTTTTTTTTTTTTTTTTTCTGTGCCATATTTAACCTTTATGTTGCAGTTGTGCCATCAGACAGTTTTGCAGCCAAAAAAAACCAACCCAAGCCAAAGCACAAGCCCAGCTCGGATACAGCAGCCACCCAGACTCGATCTCAGTTGAACATACTAATCTCTCCCAAGCACTGGACGCGATGGATGAAGAAACTGGAACCGCTCTAAGAAAATGATTTTCCAGCCAAGGTTCTTAAAGAGTCTGAGAGAAGAGAGGGAGCGAGAGCGAGCGGAGAGCGCTTCTGCTGCATCACTGCTCAAATCCAAGGGAAGGGAGTCAGCGTTTCCAGCACAGCCAAATATTATGGATGATTTTTTTTCTTCTGTCGCCTTTCCGCACAGGTTTTCTTAATATTTTTCTTTCCCCCCTCCGCCTCCCCGTATTTTTTTTTAAATTTTATTTAATCAGCGGCTGTGCTTGATGCCGGTTGCTCTCCAAGAGCCAGTTTTCCCTGTTTGTTGTGATCCCTGTAATAAAAAGAGGGAGAAATCGTGAACAGATGGCTTTCTATATTGCCATGCCGCTGGCACTGTTTTCCTGTTGATTTTAAAGGCTCGGTCCGGAGCTCTTTTTTTTTTTTTTTTAAATTTTTTTTTCCCCTTTTATTTTTTTTTTTTTCCCTCCCCCTCCCAAGTTCTTGATGATACTGAGACATGAGGACCTATCGCGTTTAGCCTGTTTATTTCTCGGCGCCTATGGAGGTAACTTTATTGACTTGATCGCTCGCTTCCCGACCCGAGAGGAGCCCGCCGGAGCCCCGGGGGGGGCCCGGCATCCCCGCGCCCGCCCGGGCTCTGTCCGCCGCCTCCCCTCCCTCCCCCTCCCCCGGTAATTCATCAGCCGCCCCGGCCATGAAAATGCTCCTGGTCCGCAAGTTCCGCGTGCTCATCCTCATGGTGTTCCTCGTCGCCTGCACCATGCACATCATGATCGACCTGCTGCCTCGCCTGGAGCGCCGCGGCGCCGAGGCCCGCCCGGGCTGCTCCTGCCCGCCGCCCGCCGCCGCCGCCGCCGCGCCGCCCCGCGCCGCCGCTCCGCGCTGGCCCGGCAAGCACACGCTGCGGATCCTGCAGGACTTCAGCGCCGAGCCGGCCTCCAACCTCTCGTCGCAGTCGCGGGAGGCGGCGGAGCGGGCGGCGGAGCGGGCGGCGGGCGGCGGCGGCGGGGGCGCGGCGGCGGCGGCGGGGAGGGCGCGGCGCTTGATCGGGCCCGGGGCCCCGCGGCCGCCGCCCCCCGCCGGCAACGCCGCCCCGCTGGCCGCGCTCTTCCAGCACCCGCTGTACCGCGCCGCCCTGCCCCCGCTGGCCGACGGCGACCTCCTCTTCAATGTCAACAGCGACATCAGGTTCAACCCGCGGGCGGCCGAGCAGCCCGAGTGGTGAGTGGCTGTGCCCGGGGTCGGTGCCCTCCGGTGGGGAACGCCGGCTTTAGGGGGGTCGTGGCTGCGTGGAAGTGGGCAGAGGGTTGAACGGAGCGACTCCGGGTTACTGGGGAAAAGAAACGGTTGGCAGGCTCGCCCGGTAGTGGTCCTTCGGAAAATAAATGCCGTGAAATACAGAATAAACACGGGAGCACGGCAAGGCTGCAGCGCTGGGGCCAAGGGGTCGGTGTGCCCCATCTCCAGCGGCGGCCGGGGAAGATGCTGCCAGAAGAACGGTGTGAGGAGGAGGGGGAGCGCACAGCGAGCCTCCCTTGTCTCCCACCCAGAGGTGAAGGGGCTGAGCAGTGAGGCCAGGCAGTAACACATTAACTTTTCTCAAAAGCAAGGTCTAGTGCCACAAAGGCATTCATCCTGGCAGGTATTTCCGCTTTCAGGATCTGATCTGTGCTGCATTTTTCATCCTCAATTAATTCCCAGTGCCCTGCACCTCCGCTGCTCTCCAGCCTTCAAAGCAGTCAGTTGCCTCTGTGAATCGTATGCCCTGTTGGCTCCTTAGAAATGCTGAGAAATTCAATGACTGAAAAATCAAAAGGGTTGTCTAATACAACAGCACCCTCTTCCAAACACACTGACATTGTAATGTTTAAACAGCTGCATTGTACCGTGCAAAAGCTCTGTCAAGCTGCAGAGCAGCCAGCATGATCTAAACCTTTAGAAAGAGAGGATAAATAATTCTGATTTCTGCCCCATGAGCATGTGAATTGTCCAGGCCCCTTCCATCTAATAATCCTAATTGACTGTGAAGGGAAATAACCTGGAAAAGTTTTGGTTTCTCTGAGAGAAAAAGAAAAAAAAAAAGTCACAAATGCCTGAACATCTGGAGATGACTGTAAACACAGAGAACTCTGAATCAAAAATAGGGGTTAGTCTGTTCTGTAGGTGAAGAGTGAAATCAGCACTGATATCCACAATGAAGCTGCCTCTTGTACATATTTTCCTTAGTGGCTGCAGCCAAAGTTCACAGAACTAAAGTGAAATTTGGAGGGTACCAATCATTTTAACAGTTCTTTGCTGCAGTAGTATCCTGCTGCTCGGGAAGGGGCAAAGCCAGGCAGTTCTTTAGCAACCAGTTGAGAGTGATGCAGTTTCTCTCATTCTCTCTCTTTAAGGAGGAGGAGGAGGGAATGGGAGCATTGGGCACCACAGGTCAGGTTCTGCTGCACTCCTGCTTTCCTACCCTACATCCCTGTTAAAGAAAGGCTCAGGATGGTGCTGTTGTTCGAGTCAGACCTGTAAAAGCTGCGTGCAACATAACACAGCCTGAACACAAGGTAGAGCTGAGCTCTGTGCTTCTGCTCTAGAAGGGCCTCTGCCAACGCTCAGTGATGCCACTCGGAGTTTTGCTCCTGACTTTCATGGGCATTAAATCAGGCAGGGTGAAGGGAAGTGAGAATCCATCTCCCCATTAGCCCCAGGTGGGAGAAGGCTCCTGGTGCAGGGAGGAGCTTGGGACTTCTCCCCCTTCTGTAGCGCTTTGCCTGTCCAGGTTGTCACATTTTGAAGCCCCGTTTCTTGACGCGTGTTACAAACTGTAACATGATTTCTTTCTCCTCAACTTTGTTGTTCTTTTCTTTTCTTTTTTTTTTTTTTTTTGTTTTCTGGTAGGCAAAATGAAGATCATCATGAAGAATTTTTGCCAACTGGAGAAACCTCCATAGACTCCTACCCAAACTGGTTAAAATTCCACATTGGCATTAATCGGTACGAGTTGTATTCCAGAGATAATCCTGCAATTGAGGCTTTACTACAAGACCTTGTCTCCCAAAAGATAACCAGTGTTGGTATGTTTGGATATATGTTGTTTCTTTATCATTATTTGCTCTTTATTCGGGATCTCGCTGCTGTTTGAGTATTAATATTTTGCATGGCTTCTCTCCAGCGTCCCTACAACATTGCTTTCCGACTTCCCTGCTCATTTTCCCTGCTAAACATAAAGAGATATTGCCAGCTCTGTATTACCTGAATAATTGCCAAGTCTGCCAGCAAGGCAAACCCCATTCACGTCGGAGATCTTTTAGTCACAACCAGGCTGAAAGTGCCCTGTTCGGTTATTTAAAATAAATACGCTGACAGAAAGAAGGGATAGCAGAGAGCAGACAGCATCCTGCACGAGCTAGATTTGTATCGTTGGCTGGTTATTATTGAAAAGGCTGTGCCTGGCAGGGCTGGCCGTGCCAGGGGAGGAGAGGCTGCCCTGCAGCCCTGCAGCCCTGCAGCAGTGGCTGCCAGAGCATCCCCGGCACCGCGGCTCTGCGGCTGCAGGAGCTGCAGCTTCCCCAGGCAAGGCAGGGAGCTCCAGGCGAGCCAGCTCCTGCTGAGCACAGCTCAGCTCTGTTTACTCTGCTTGTAAATCCACAACAGGGATGTGCCCATGTCAACCTTTGGCTCTGGTTGAGCAAGGTGACACCGTTCGGGGCTTTTCTCCAGGGCTGTTTAATGGCAACGTGTGTCTTCTTGAATTTAGCTGTGTAGCTGCACGGGGGAAAAAAAATGACACAACCTTAGATGAAAGCCCTGGGATACTAAACAAGTGCACACCCTGTGGTTTCCAGAGGCAGGGAGTTGCAGCACAGGCAGTGGTTTCCATCCAGCAGGCAGAAAATGGAGTTACTTGTGCTGACCACAAAGTTGCAAAGTCCCTTTCAGAGGGATGAAATAGCAGGAGCTCTGTGAAAGTGCTGATGGTGTGTTGGCACTGTGGGATGAGGTCAGCAGGTCTTTAACCCTGCAAGGCAAAAATTCCCCTGGCTTCAGCAGGAAATGGCCTGGGCAAGAATAGCTCAAGCAGCCCTAAGGTTTACATTTTCCATTGTGTGAATCACGGCCGCTGCTGAGCAGGAATAAAGGAGATCCTTGGGCATCAGGAGTGGGCTGATTTAGCTGGTTGGGATGGAGTAGGTGTAAAATGCAGGATGCCACAGGAGACCTCCAGCTCAGTGAATGTTGCTGTGCTCTGGCTGTGCTCAGCACACTGCTATGCTGGGGCAGCCCTTTGAGTAAAGCAGTTTGTGGTACCCAGGTGCCATCCCACATGCTGGAGTCAGGGGCTCAGTGGACATGTAGGCTCAGGAAAGATGACAAACACGGGCTTGTTTATTAACCTGTGATGGGTTTTCTGTCCCCAAAAGTCTGGACTAGAGTGATTCATTAAGGGGGTCATGTTTGACCATTTTAAGCCATGTGTCCTCCCTTCCCCAGCTCAGAGGTCACTGCAGGTAGCAGCAGGCTCTGCCCATGCTCCTCTGCTCTGCACTGGAGGGTGATGAGGGCACACAGCCTGGGTGATTCTGTCCCTGACACAGCCCTCACCTTTCCTGAGCTCGCCCCTCAATACCCACCAGCTTTTGGAATTTTAGTGACACGTGCCAATGGGGATTGAGCCAGCACTTTGCAACACGTGTGTGAACGCTGCTCCTTGGCACATCCACTGAGGAGGGACTGATGCAGTCTGTGCCCATCCCTGTCCCTGCAGAGAGCAGCAGTGCCCAGGCAGTGGCCAGGCTGTCCCCAGAGGGGCAGAGGTGATGCCCAACCGAGCCATCTCCTGGCCCATCTCTTGAGGCTGTAGCAGTTTGTGCCACATGGCTGCTGGGTGTTGATCTCCACTCACCTGCCCAGCACTCCAGGGCTCAGCAGTGTGGTCTGTGTAGGAGGAGAGCAGTGTCTGCAGCAAACTCAGCCGTGCTCAGCCCATGAGCTCTGTCCCTTTCTGCAGAGCAGGGGGATGGCTGAGGTGGAGCAGGGACAGAGGAGCTGGGTGGGAGAAAGAGGGAGGTAGGAGCAAGAAATAGTAGGTTAGTACTCACTCTTCACTTGATCTTCTGGGCTTGGTGTTCACTTGTGCTTCTGGGCATGTGGCTTCACCTCTCTCTGCTTCAGTTGAGAGCAGCAAAAAATTATTATCATAAAAAATAGCAGTGAAATCTTGACCCTGGTGACGTAAGTGGAAGTTTTTGCCACTTACTTCCCCGGGGCCATGATTTCACCTTATGTGTCATACAGATGTACTGTGGGGCTTCCATTAATTCTGGTTTTGATAGAGCTCTCAGATCAATGAGGGGAAAGGGCTGTGGGACCTCAGAGGAAGATTTATGGTTGCTATTAGCGATTCCCTTTGGGATTGTCTCTGTTAATGTTTAAACAAGGCTCTTAAGAGCATGGTAGGGCCTCTTATGCCCCTAACAAAAACACAGAGCCATGGTTTCTAGCAATGAATCAGGATAATTTCCATAAATTAAACCATGAGGTGTATTTGGTATTGTTGTTGGCCGCTATGGGAACTGACAGAGAATGATTCCTACACATAAATCCCAGTCTAAAATCAAGTATGTGGAAATGGAAGGGGACTTTTTGCCAATACAGAGATGCCAGGATCTGAATTTTGGTGGTAGCATTCACTGCCTGGCCCTGTGGGGATTCAGGAGCTTTGTCAGCTTGCAAAGAGAAAAAGAGCATATTGCTAATACACTTTTTAAAATTATTTTTTGCACAATGCAGCATCTCTTACTTTATGTTGCAAATTCTTTGGATGTTTAAAAATACATGCTTTAAAGTAATTCCTGCCAGTTTTCAGCTTTACTGTAGAGCAGCAGAGGGGTTCAAAAGCATGTAAGCTGATTAATAAAGAGTAATATATTTGACCAAAGCACGTTTATAGGGCTGTTACATTCTTTGCATATTCCTGCTTATCTTCTAATTAGCCTTGGTTTTTTACCTTATGATAAATTTTTGCTGGGTTATGGTTTTCTGTGGTTTTTTTTTTTTCTTTTTAAGGCAGCTGGCAAGATGTCAGGTTAGGAGTATAAAATAAATTGAAACCTTGATAATGCCTGGTCTTCAGGCTTCTTTTAGCAAGCAGGACAATTAAATGTACAGGGTTACATGCATTAGGTGAAATGGGATATGGCTTTATCCAGTTTCGTCCCAGTGTTCAGATTTACTTTGGCTCTAATAGAATTAGATGATTTGCCTGATACCTACAGCAATTAGATCCAAACTGCAGCAAAACAGCATTCTTGGCCTCACTGTGATTTCTCACCCTGCTTTATTTACGGGGTAGAGGGGGGACCACACTGGTCCCCCACATCTGCTAGAAACACTCACACCACCCTGTAATGTGCAGGGGTGTTTGAAAATGAAAACGGTGACAGAAGCAATTCCCAAGAGCAGGGAGCACCAAGGTGACATTTTCTTGATGTTAAAGTTTAAATGGAACAAATCCACGGATGGGAAGGAGCATCCCATGCAGCTCCCACAGTGACACCTAGAGCTGGCCTGGAAAAGGACAGGGTTACCCAGGCTCGGGCTGAGGGTGTTTCTGTGCCCTGCATCTATATATATCTATATCTGTGTCTATATATTTCCTATTCATTTTGTTCAGCATAAAGGGATAGCTCTTAATTCGATTTAATTCACCAAAAATTTCCTCTCGCCATAAATAGGAGCCTAGGGAGAATTGTTTTTCCACTGAGCACTGAAGCCTGGTTTTCAGAAGCACATGCACAGGCAATTGCACATTTCCTTTGCCTTTCATAGCCGTTTATTGCATGCATAAATAACCGTAGTTAGCTGTTTTCTTGCATATTTACAAGATGTCTGTGCATAATTGTGGCAGCAGTACCAGCAGTTCAGCACCAGCTCTGGCAGGGTGCATTGGAGGGGCAGTGTGGGCTTGGTCTTGCTGACCAGAGGAGATTCCCTGTAAGCAGAACAGGCCCTTGTAATTCCTCTTTGTAGCTGGGATTTATTTTTTGATTCTTTAAGTTTTCTGGTTGTAAAGATTTGGAAACATTACCCGACTGAGGTGATTTGTGAATCTGTGATGCCTTCAGCTTGTACAGGGAGTAATTAGAAAGCAAGAGTGTGAGATTACTCACGCTGGGAATAAAAGCTGCACTTACCTGAGGTGGGCTCTGCTTCAAGGCAGGCAAAGAAGAGAGAAAAGGAAAAGACAAGGCGCTAAATATTGAACGTAAATTCTGGTTCTAAAGAAAGTTGTGAAAATCTCATCCGAAGGAAAGGAAGAAGGGCTTCTGAGAACTCGTGAAAAACAATGAAATGTAGCACCTTTGATTTACTGTGTAAGACAACAATGAATCTGCCAAGAGTCAACAGATTGATTTAATGTACAATTCCAGATGAAAGGAGGGGACTTAAAATGTACAGCAAAGCCTAAAAATAATTTTGCAGATCTCTTCCCCTACAGAAGTCTTTACTTCCTTGATTAAAGCAAGAAAGTCCTTTAAAAACAAGTTAGCAGAATTGGCTGAAGGAGAAACTAAGAGATGATGAGGGCTTGAATTTATTTTGAAATATACTCTTTACAGCTTGTACAGGGCCATGTCTCTAGCCCAGGGCAGAGCATTACTTGTTAAAGCCAATCAACATGTTTATGTTAGATTTAAGCTTGATCTATAAATAGG
The DNA here is from genome assembly GCA_026261815.1 of Monarcha castaneiventris obscurior. NCBI lineage: Eukaryota > Metazoa > Chordata > Aves > Passeriformes > Monarchidae > Monarcha > Monarcha castaneiventris. The sequence goes on along the minus strand of JAMPIT010000856.1, from coordinate 12,566,063 downwards.
GATCCAAAATGGATCTGAGCATCCTCTGTTTCAGATGTTAACTGCATCCCAGGCTGTGACCATATCTCACTTCTCAGGCATTAGCACTGCATAATTAAATACATTTTAAAACGTTTGTTGGATTCTGACCAAAAGAATCACAAATGTTCAGCGATCCTATTGGGACTCTCTCCCTCTCCATCAGAAAACAAGATGGTTTAGACAGGCTGGTAGGATCAGAGCTATCATGGGGCAAACAGAGGAGCTGGAAAGCCAGCCCAGTTGGAATTCCAAATCCCTTTGGGTCAAACCCCTCTGGGCAGCATTGTCAGTACCAGAGAGCAGCCAGGAGCTCTGCAGCATTCAGCTTGAGAAGATCACTGAGAGATGAGAGCTGGGTTACTTTTGCACTGGCTGGGGTCTGTGGCTCAGGGAGGGAATTCAGGCCCTGTGCTGCTGAGGGGACAGGGTGGGGAAGGAGCACACACGGCACGTGGCCATGCCAGCAGGCTCAGAGATGGAAATGGAGTGGGGATTTTTGCAGGCTTGATCCAAAGTCTGCTAGAGAAAACAGAAGGAATCCCACCAATTCCACTAATCTTTGGACAAGACCCTAATCCCAAACATCCATGCAAAAAGATGTCTCAGGGAATATTCTGCAAAGCCTCCTGAAGTTAGGAAGATTTCTGATCACGCCCTAGAGCCCTTACACTGGGTTAACAGGAAAGGTTAATGCTGCTTTCCATTTCCTTCTGCTTTGGAGGGAAAAGAGAAGCTTTGAGTTGCCTGAAGATGAAAAGTAATGATGGCATTGGGATTTGTTTTTAGCAGTGTGCCAGTACATCCAGGAGCTGTGTGAGACTTTATTTGGAGTACCTGCTGTGAGCTAGCAGGTTTATAAAGCCTTTACAGAGCTGTTTGTGACCTGTGGTGTTACAGTATATTAAAACACTTCAGAAAAATACAAGGTGAATTCAGAGTGTGACTAGTGGCTCCTTTGGAGTCAGCACAGCCTTGTGTTGCAAGGCTTTTGTAAAATTCCATGACCTGCTGATCAGAGATGTGACAGAGTGATGGTGTAGCACCCTCCACTCCTTGGAAAATGGGATCTGCTGCTTCTGGGGGTTCCACATTCTTCAGGAATGGGTCTGTGGGCAGCAGATGGAGGCACAAGGATGTTCCCAGATGAGCAAACAATGTTTGTTTGGGACAAAGCCCTGGAAGATGACAGGCCATAATGGCCAGAGGGACATGTTTAACTGAAGCTGAGCAGGAAAGGCAGCTCCTGGAGAAATACAGCTCAGAAAATGAGAAGGAAGCCAGTGTGCAGATGTGATGCTAAGTTAGGGCAGAGGAAGTGATCTTACCTTGAGTGAATCATCTCCAGTGAGATCTCCTCTTCTCTGTCATTGCCACCCCCAAAATGTGGGCACCCCGGGCTGCTCCAGGGCTGCTCAGTTTGCAGGTACAGCAAGGGTCATGTCGAGCTCAAAAGAACAGTCCAGGCACAGGGGTTTCCATCTCTGCAGGGATTACAGTGCTGGGCTCTGACCATCCAGAGGGTGGCCTTGCATCACCCCCAGCCCGGCCAGCACACCAGTGGCACTGGAAGGGCAAAGTGGGAATAGCTGCATGTGAGCCTGGATGATGGGAAAAGCCAAGGTGGAGCTCCGGCATGGGTTGTTTTCCATGATTCGTGTGGGTTTCCTGCCACAAAGCATGACAGAACACAATGCCCATCAGTGTCCCCCTCTGGTTTTCAGAGTTCCAAAGTTTGATCCCAGCAGCAGTGGAGAAGCAACTTGTGCCAGCAGAACTTGTGCTGGGGGGAGGCTGATGGTGCAACCAATTAAGGCAGTACAATAAGATGGATCTGAAAAGACAAGGGAGATGCTTTTGTCTTACTTCAGCTCAGTTCCTTCTGACAGGAAACCAGGCTTTTGTGTCTCATGGAAGAATTATTCTGAATTGTTAATCTTCTTCATACATTTCCCTGCTTGGTGGTGACATCCTCGCTGTTGAGTTTGGCTGCTAACAAAATCATTATCTGTCGAGTGGCTTCAATTTGCTGAGAAACCAGTCCTTTTAGTATCTGAAACTCTGTGCTCAGAGGAGGCCGTGCCAGAACATCGTTTTTGCCTTCTTCTTTGCACTGCTGTGATGGCAGGGGTGTAGATTAGGGGGTCTTTAAGGTCCCTTCCACCCCAGAGCACTCTGTGATTCCATGTTGCTGTGAAATGCCACGCCTGTGGCGGTGGCTGGGCAGGGAAGGTGGCCAGGACTGCCCTGTGGGCATGGGGCAAGGGCAGCTCCAGCTGCCCAGCCTAAGCAGGGCTGTTCCCAGAGTGCACAGGGCTGTTTCCAGGGCACCCCATGCAGGGTTTGGACTGGAAGGCTTCTGCTTTTTATAGTCCTCAGGCTGTGAGCTGGGCATGAAAAAGCCTCATGCTCCTCCTGCCCTCAAATGCAGATCAACTGACCTGTCCTGCACAGGAGAGGGGGTTTAATCCAGGAAAGCCCTGTGCCTCTGCTTTACCTGGTCAGTGCAAATTGCTTAATGCCCTTTAATTTCTAATTATTTATTTGTTCCTTTGGGATGAAGTGGAAAGGCGAGAGAAGGCTGGGATCAGCAAAACAGCAGGGCAGGAGGGATTTTATTCTAGGAGAAGTGTAATTACACTGACCAGATTTGCATAGCATTTTGTTGCAAAAATATAGGTTACGAGTGCTGAAAGAGAGCTGATGACCTACCAGTGATAAGGCACAGAGATGAGTAATTAAAAAGATGTGCAGCTAATAGCACTGGTTAGGGAGAAAACATGTACAAGCTATATAGGTGGAACAAGGGCAGCTCTCAGCCAGAATTTACAGAGCAAGATAAGCTGACATTTATGTAGTTCTCCAGTTGTTTTGTCAGAACTGCAGAGAAGGGGATTGATTATCTGATGATTTGTAGAAAGCATCTTTAAAAGACTGACTCATCCACACAGCCCTGCTGGCCATGTTCTGCCTTCCCAACACAGAGGTGCATTTAGGGGTCAGGCTACAGGTAATTTCATTTATTAGGACACTTTTGTTTGAGGCAGTAGAAAAGCAGCTGTTTTTTGAAGTATAGATTTATCTTTTTTAAGTAGCCTTGTCATCAAGTAAAATGCATTTTTATGAATTCTAATATATAGTTTAATTCTTGTATATATAAAAATCATCCTAATTTTAGAAACTCTATAATCTGGCTGTTAGTGTGACATTGTCCAAGTTTTTCAGAATGCTATGAATGATTATCAGTCTTAAATTCCTATTAGCTCCCAGGTGGGAGATGAGCAAAGCCCCTGTCCTTGCCACCTCCACTGTCCTCTCCTGCCTCCACGTGTCCTCTCGTGCCCTCCCAGCCAGGCCAGGCTGCTCTGCACAGCTCTGCTCTCGTGTATGAACCACCCTGGGATGCCTTGGAGCTAATGGCTGGGCTTGGATACATATCCACTGTGCATGCAGGAGCTGAATTTACATATCTCTGCTGCTCAGAAACAGTTATTAAAATCGCAGCAGAGATCAGAGATTGCTGCAGTATCTGCTCATACTTCTAATTAAGGAGCTGTCTGCTGTGCACTGGGCTGTACATCCCAGCTGCAGTTGTGCTTGAAAGCAGCCCCATCTCCTTTCCCAAGGTGAGTCCCTTGCTAAAAGGGACTCCAAAAGCAACAGGAGATGGAGAAAACAAGACTCCAATGGTCTGCTCCTATAGGTGCTGTTCATCTGGGGTGCTTATGGAGCCCATGGTGGCCAGAAGAAGGCAAAAAAGTGTCAGGAAATACAACCCATGTTTAGTCTGGTCAGCAGCTCAAAGCCCTCACCTGTAGTCTGCTGAATAATCTCTTGTCCAGTTGGGATCACCTGATGATGCTCTGATACCACAGTGCAGGGCTGATCCAGAGGAAAGCAGATATGGTTTGGTTTCAAGGAAACTGAGTGCAAGTACATCCACATACCTCATTTTAAAGCTGTTTTGTGTTTTCCCCCCGCAGCAATGAAATCAGGAGGCACCCAGCTGAAGCTGATCATGACATTCCAGAACTACGGACAAGCATTGTTTAAACCAATGAAGTAAGTCAAAAAAAGCCTGTGATTTAAAGTGAAATTGTGGTGGAGTAGCTGTTGTCTAAGTGCTGAAGGATCTCCCAAGGTTGATGTCCAGCTCCTGAGCCTTGCTGCTGAGCCTGGAGCTGCAGGGCCTCTTGATACCTTGTCCTGCTAGACTGGTCCTTGGAAGAGATGCTGGGGAGGCTTCAGAGACATTACAGTCTTCTCAGGAATGCTATTCACTCTGATCTCCGTGAAATCTCCCGTCATAAATACAAGATGTTTTCAGCATTTCTATCTCATGTAAACTTATTCCACAGGTCTGAGCTTTATCTAGTGTCAGTGCTCCTCTGGAACATGGCCAGACAAGAGAGATGATTCAGAACAGCTTTGGGAAGAGCTAAAGAGTATTTGTCTGATAAATCAGAATTTAATCAGTTGATTTATTGTTGTTTGTATTAAAGAGTTGTATTAGTCATTTGGCTGGGGCTATGCTGAGTCTGTGAAAATGAGTTTATCCAAGAGTGGTACTGCAAGGTAATGCCTCTGGAGAGAAAGGGAAGGACAAGGATTATGCAGCCTTAATTTGTGCCTGCCTGGATCCCATTGAGATGAGAGAAGTTACTCAGATACAAAACAGACTCCCGAATCCTGACCTGTATGTTTGTGTTGTAAGAAGGAAAATGACTCTGTGCTCATTGTAGAGGGCTTACCAAAGACACTCGGGGCTGCAAAATGTTTAATGCAGCTACTCAGTATCTGTGTCAAGGGTACCACTGGAATAACAAATTCATTTCCTTCTTTTGCTCCCACTGTAGGGAAGTTCAGTTAATTTCCTCTAAGATGGTCCATAGAAGACTAAAGCAGCTGAGAATGAGTGGTTTGGAATATGGGTTGGCACTGTGTTAGAGCTGCAGTGGGGAGCACAGCTCAGGGGGGAAGCTGCTGGCTGGAGGCTGAGACACTCCCTGGTTCACTACACATTTTGCTATAGATTGACTTCAGACAGTTATTTGATTTTATTTGACTGCCAGAAGGGTCAAAAAATTGGTCTGACCTTCCTTCAACCCAAGTTTGAGCAGGAACCCTCCCTATGTGCCTCTACCCTGGGAATCACAAGAAAATCCTGTGAACTTCCAGAGAGCACAAGGCATTTGTGCAAAGGCCAAATGCCTTTGTGTCATTTCCCAAATTGCACACAAATTCTCCACGTTTCTAGTGGATCACTGGCTGCCTGGGAGAGGCTGGAGGCAGCACAGACAATACTGGCAGCTCAGAGGGAAGGTGGTACCAGAGAGCATCTACTCCAGCACCTGCCTGTCCTCTCCCTGAGTGTTCAGATCACCAGTGCACGAGCCCATCCCCTTTACCTGCAGGTTTGATGCAAATAGGCACAATTCCTAATCACATCTTGCCCCACATGTAAAATCAAGAACCAGGGGGATTCAGGCAGCCTTTGAGTATTGGCAGAGTCGTGGTCGCACTGTTGTCTTTTCACACAGTGTGTGGTTTGCTCCTTCCTCAGATGCAGATAATCTCAGTCTTTATCATTGGGATGACATTGTAATTCTGGGAATGCTAATGAGGTCAAATCAAAATACTGTACAATGCACAGCCTCAGCAAGGTGATGGATGACAGCAGAGGTGCAGCCACGTTCCTGTGTAGCAGCAATTACTACCACCTGCTAGAACAATAACAGAGAATGATGATGTCTTAATCATTCCCTGGGCTTGATTGGAGGGGCAGCAACACCCTGTTTGCTCCCTGCTCTTTGCACTGCACAAAGCCCTGGAAGAAGCATTCAGCAGCTGCTTTTCCAGGCAGCACACCTTCCAGGAGCAGCACACCTTCCAGGAGCAGCACACCTTCCAGGAGCAGCGCTGCTGCAGTTGTGCTGAGTGTGGCTGAACACGTTAGTGATTTGGAAAAAGGGTGTTTGCAAGCATTTGTCTTCACTCTGGTAACAGGGAGCACGGAGCCAGATGCTCAGCTAGCATAAATCTTCCTAGCTCCTCTGGCATCTGGTCCCACTGGCCTCTTTCTCCACCTTATGGACAGTGGTTGATGAAGTTCTTGGAGAGGTTTGCAGCATCAATTCTTTATGCAGAAATAAGCAGCTTAGAATGAAATTTAAAAAATAAAAATAAAAAACAGGCTTTAAATCTATGAGAGTTCTGCCTGTAGGATCTTCTTCAGGTCCTAGACTGTTTCTGGTGCTCCCTCTTTTTTCACATGGTACCCTTTTCATCCAGACTTCACAAAGCTGGATGTTCCTTCCCAGGACAGGAGGCTGTAGGGAGCTAAGAGACATTTCTGCTCATCAGGACTGGCAGACAATTTTTTTTCTAAGTAGTTTAATTTGAGAGCTGTAAAATATCATCCTGGTGGCTAGTTCTGAGATGAGCTCATTGGAGGAAGCCCTTGGTGGGCAGTCAGGTTGTCTCCACCTGGTGCATCCTACGTGTTTCACTTGTTTCTGTGTTACCAGCTCCGTGGCTTTTCAAAGCAGCAGAAATTGCACTTTTTTTTCCCTCATGAGTTGATAAGCCTCTTCAGACAAGCAACCTCCTTCCTGAGCCCCAGGTAACATGGCTATTAGATGGGGCTGAGTGTAGGATTTTAGGCCTGATCCCAAGGAATATGGATAATCCAGAGCTTCCCATCCTGTCTGAGATCTCGAGTACCGAAAGCTGCACGGTGTGAGGTACACAGAGGGTGTGATGTAGACATGAGGCCAGTCCCAGCCTCTGCTTGGATTTGATTCACTGGAATCGCCTGGAAAGCTGTTTTTTGCTACACACAGCTCTACTCAGTGTCTTCCAAAGTGAATTACTACCTGTTTGAGTGGGGTTGCAGCAGACAGGGGAGGCCATGCCAGCCCTTCCCTGACACAGCTGGGCATCTGCTCATGGGATGGATCTGCTCTCCGGACCTCTGGCAGTGACTGCTGCAGGGCAGCCACAGTAAAATGTGCTCCCTGCAAAATGCACTCACTGCACAGCTCATCTGACTGGCTCTGCCCTTTCCCAGCCTCTCAGTTCCATGCTGAATTTATCCAGGGAGCAAGCCAGCTCCAGAAAGGCCCAGGCAGAATTTGGAAATGGGGGAAATGACAATCAGCCTTTGGCATCTTTGGTGCTCTGTGTTTGACATTAACTGACAGCTCTTCATCTGGTCATTGATTCAGGCTAGTGGAGCAAATGAGAGGAGGGAAGTGTAGCAGTCAGGGAAATGTGATAGCGGTAAATAAAGCCCGATCAGCTGCAATTATTTTATTTATTTGTGGCTCTGCATCTTCATTTCTGAAATAATTGCCCATAACGTATTGCAGAGGAAGCCAAATCTACTTATAAATCCTATGGCCCAGTGTAGATTCCTTTACTAATTCCAAATGCATGATAGAAAAAGCACGTATTTGCTAAAACTCCAGGGAAGATTTAATGTATTTGCAATGTATCTTACAGTTAATGTGTACTTTTATTTAGCTCATAACAGTTCAATCATACAAAATTATTACCATATGGGACAGGAGAAAAATAGCAACCTCCCCTCCTCCCATGATTAGTGTATCTAGTATTGTACACACAGCATAATAAAATTTATTTACATGATTGCTGATATCTGCAGTTGCAGCTTTCTGTGTGACTTATCAGGTAGGGATGGGTAGAGCCATAAATGTCAAAAGAGTTTTGGCTCATTTGTCGAAAAGGAACATTTGTAGCTTTGTAGTTTTATTTGGTTTCCCTTTGTTTCTGCTGGCTCGTGGAGTTAAAGAGCTGGCTCAGCCACAAAACCAACACACTATTTTTTTCCTCCCAAGGCTTTATTCTTGAAGAGGGAAATTCTGCTCCAGCAGAGCCAGCGTTAGGATTCCTATTGCACACACTGGTGCCAGGATTTTGAGAGAGGTTTTTACCGTTCCTTATGGAACAGCCAAATAGGATCAGATAGAAAATTACACCTTGTTATTGGAGTTGTGAGAAAAGAGTCCTGTGGTCTGTGTTTAGGAACAACATCTCTCGTTCCCATTTTATAGACTGCACTGTACAAATGTGTGCAAGGGGTATTCATTATACAATCTCTGAGGCTTATTTGTTCCATTCAAAGAAATACTACTGTATCTAGTGAAGTCACTTCTGACTGAACAGATAAAAGTCAGTTCTGTTCCAACTTTAGATTTTACTTGATATTTTTAACACCACCTTTTCTTCTGATTTTACAAGTCACAGTGCAGGATTAGCAAGAGCCACATGACTCCTTCTTGGCAGTAGATGAAGTTTGCAGTAAAAGTCTTTATTAAAGTAGAGCCAATTAGTATCAGGGTGATACCAGGCCAGAAGAGGCTTTTGGGGTTGAAAAATCCAGTCTCCTTGGATCATGGGCATTCCTTAACTGATCAAACACTGCTGACCATGTAATTTCTAACTGTCCCTCACCATCCCTCCTGCAACTTGCTGCTGGGAGCATCTCCATGTTTCTGCAGCCTGACCCAACGCAGTGCCAGCCACAAAACCGGCTGGTAGTCACAGGCGAGCTGCTTCTCTTCAGGAATGGAACAAGCCCACCCATCTTTTGGTTTCTGGAACGTTCCTGTAGCTGTCTCATGGCTCAGTGACACGGCTGCTGTTAGCTGGGCTGAAGTCAAGCAGCCAAGGCCATAGGAAAGCCAATAGTGGCCCTCAGGGCTGTGGATGTGACACCTGGGGATGGGGTTTAGTGGTGAACATCGTGTGCTGGGTGTTGGGTTGGGAGTTGGGCATGGCAGTGCTGTGCTAGTGGTTGGACTCAATGATCTTAGGGGTCTTTCCCAACTTAAATGAGTATATGATTCTGTGATTTTTGTTTCAATTGGCAAAGCACAGCTTTTCACTGGCTTTTAGATGTCATATTTATAGTGACAAAGAATTAGCAACGTTCTTCAAGTTTCTCTTTGATTTGCTTTTAGGACTGCTCAACAAATAATGCATCTTTTGATAGGGATATTAAACAGTCCAAACAATCCCCGTAATGCAAACAACTGTTAATCACTTTCATTTCCTACAGTTATACTCCCTTTCTGAAGTTGTGGCTGCTGTACCTGGCAAGTGCAGCCTCCAGGCTTGATTATCATATCAATTAGTGTGGTGTAATCCTTCTGCACTGGTAGCACTGCTTCCAAGTCAGAGGAGTTGAAATGAACTCCAGAATGGAGGCTGCTGAAAGATTGCTTTCCTTATTACATTGCATCTCATGCTGTTTTGAGGAAATACGTTTTGCCAACCTGTTGCATGTGAGCTGGCAGGCATCCAGTATAAACACACTGTTATAAGTCAACATAGCAATTAAATCAAATTGCAATGTTTTCTCTGAGCAGCTAGAGAAGTGAGATGTGCATGCAGTAGCTGCTCTGCTAGGAGCCTTCCAGGATTAGAGCTTTGGTACTCTGGAATGTGCTGTGTGAAACCCAGCTGAGCAGTCGCTGGTCAAAGTGCAGCCCAGCCTCTGAGATTTGTCCCTCAGCTGAAGCTGTGCTACTCTGCCAGTCACTGGTTCTGTGCAGGGTGGGTTACTGGAGACCTAAGTTGAATAAACTGGTTGGAAAGGTTGAAACTGGTAATCTCAGCATTCGGTTTATGCAGGAGTATTTTAAAATTGCAAGGAATGCTCTCGTTATATCGCGAAGAAGAAGTGCTTTCTTTGCTGCTGGAAGGAATAATCAGTAATCAGATATTCTATGGACCTCATCTATGAGATTTGGGGCTTTTTAAGGGCATTCAAATCCTTGCCAGCCAAATCCCTGCTGAAATGTTTACCTGAATGAGGCTGATAGGCACATTTGATTGTACTTATATCAGGAATAAATCTGGAGTTAACTGGATGAATTATATCCTTTGATATTTAAAGTGCATGAGATCTGAATGGGGTCCTAAATAAGGACAGTGGAGGATGCTGTGTAGTACTTTAGCTCTTTGACTTTTGGTATATTATGCATGAACTGTTTTTTATAACTAATCCTGTTCATCAGATCAGACTTCTTCAGTATTTCAGTGCAAATTGTGTTTCAGGACTCAGCAGTGCCTCTGGTCCAATCTCATTTATGTAGATTGGAAAATTTGTGGTGACTTCAAGGGGAGCTGGATGAGGATTGAGGCTGACTGATGGCCCTGGACAGCAGTGAAATCCAGTCTCTCTCTGCCCCTGTGCTCTGCATTTCCCCTTGCCACAGCTCAGCAGCTGCTGGTTGGAATATTGATCAATCCCATCCAGCGCAGGAGCAATGTGTCCTCGAATTCTGCAAACACATTTATGGAATGACCCCAGAGTCAGTCTGCACGTCCAGGTAGCTCAAAGGTTGTCCGTTTGGATTAGGATCTGCAGGGATCTGTGACAGCAGATTTCACCGTGCCAGCAGCCAGCAAGGGGAAAATAAACCTCCTTCCCTCTCTGGGCAGCAGCTCTGTTGTGCTGTCCCAAGCTGAGCTGCCCCGGATTATCCCCTCCTGGAGCCAGGCAGGATCTGCTCTAAGCCAGCACTGGGCAATGTGAGTCCCAGTGGTGGGAGGGACCAGACCTTCCTCCAGCTAACCAGGGCTGTTCTGCTGGATATCACCGTGTCCATGGGGTTCAGCTCCATCCCACTTCCCAGCACTGGGAAGCTGCCATCCACCACTGCTGGTGAATTATCCCCAAAATCCCTCTCTCCTGACTTCCCCATGGCATCTGCAGCTCCTGACAGAGAAAACTGTGCTCTGCAGCCCACAGAAATGCCAACCCCACGATCTCCATCACTGGGGGTTATTGCACAGCCTTCCAGCCTTACATTTTTCCTCAGCTCATTTGTTGGGCTGTTTTTGGCAGATGATAACAGGATGCTCAATATCTATTTTTGTTCTTGTCTCGCACAGACACAAATGGCCAGAGGTGCTGCCTGTACCTGCCCCTTATCACTCTTTACAGAGGAGAGACCTGGGTCTGCAGTCGCATTTTACAGTACAGAATTGTCTCTGCTCGATTAGCTGCCTTCTAGGTGCTTATAGAATCGTGCTAATTAGTCTTTGGGAACAAAGACATGCTGGTGTTTATTTTTTCTTTAAAAGCTGGTTATTGCAGCAAACTTTTTTTTTTTTTTTACATTACCGCAGTATATTAGGAAAGAACCATCTTCAGTGTCTGATTTTAATCAAGCCACTTCTTCACTCTAATTTTCTGCATACCAAGAAGCGCAGTCCTGTGGCTTTGTCTTTTAATCAGAGAGGCACTTTAGCTCCTCAGTTCCTTATTTCACGCAGTTCACCATGTATCAACGGTGCCGAAAAGCAGCAAACATTGCTGAGGGAAGAGCTGGCATGAAATGCACAGTCTGTAATTTACTGCTGAGTAACAGGGCTTGGCACACAGGGGACTGGTGGAGCACTGAGGTAAGATGTCCCAGTAAATCTAAGCAAAAAAAATTGTGTCCACAATGTTTTCAGTGGGACATGCAGATCCTGCTACCCTGAAACATTCCATGGGAATTTGTCTCTGTTTCTCTACAATTTATAATCCTCAAACTAGGCTCCAGAGACTGAAATTCAGGGAGGGAAAGATGATTTGTGCAAGACTTGTGGCATAAACCACAAGCTGAAGCTATTTTCCCTCTGGAGCAGCACACATGGCTTTGTCCTGAAGATGAGTTGCCCGTACTCATCTCACCCCTTGGGAGGAGTTATTTTTGGATGTTTTATGGAGCTAAATTGCTCTTTCTCTGCCCCTGGTCTTTATCTCACACAGAGATAGCTCTGGGGATCACCACTGCTTTGGAGGAGGCAGATGGGGATTTGGCCACTTGCACCAAGATTTGTTTGAAGTTTGTCAGCTCATTTAAGCCCTCAGCATCTACAGGTTTTGGAGTCAGGGCTGCTGGCCATCCAAAGGGGCAGGAGATAAGCAGCAGTGAAATGGATCTGATGAAACAGCAAGTGTAGGACTGAGGACTCGTGTGCAGCTTCTCCAGAGGTCGCCGTTTCAGGCAGCACAGTCCCGTGGTCAGTGACAATGCAGAACTGATGTGGCCTTTAGGACAGACCCAAAGTAACAGTGCAGGTCGAGACAGGAAGGTTTTGGCAAAGCTTAGGAGAGAGGGCACAGCACAAATCCAAATGACGCCCTTGGCATGGTGCTGTGGGTGACTCACTGCTGTAAACCAACAAAAAAAGCGTGTTTCAAATAGCCATAATAGCTGTTAATAACACAGATTTAGGGCACACTGAAAATTTCTGAGGGTTTTTTTTTTCCTTTTCAGTGACTAGTTCAATAGTCTTAGTACTTTTCTTCTTAATTTATAATTTTCCACCCTGCTGTAGTGTTGTGCATATGGGTAAATAAAAGTGAGAAAGCTTGAAAGACTCATTTGCATGTGAAGAAGTAGCAGAAACACAGAGTAAGTAGCATCTGCAAATGTGTGGGAGCTGGAGAGTAGTGAGGGGACAGCAAAACTGTTGTAAATAGAAGCAGCTTAAAGTGCAGGATTATGTGCTATGGATAATAAAACACCCCAAGCCAGCACATAAGCCAGATACTGTTCTCAGCAGCAGCATCCAACTGATCCTGTTAGCACTTCAAGGCCCTTTTGTAAACCTTGCTAATTGGTAGTCCAAATTCTTCATGCCAGGGTGTTCACCTGGCCAGAGGACACATAAATGCCATGGCTGGCCATGGAGACCCATAAGAGCAGAAATATTGCACACAGACCTCAGCTACACACAGGCTGTATACGGATTTTTAACTGCTTTGATTAGCTGGCAGCAAGCAGCGAAAGAAATGGAGATGTTATATAAATCTCTAGGTTTAATGGGAAATCTGGCAATAATTGGTATAATTTTCTTTGGTTTCCAGTATGACTGACTTGTGTTTAGTTTGAGAATTTTGACCCAGCATATTTGTGTTTCCCTGTATTCTGTGCCTGTTTGAATCACCACGCTAGGATAACCCAGCCAAAATTTTCAAACAAACCTCTTTTGCATCTGATTCTTTAGGAGGTTTATTAAGCAGAAAATCTAATTCCCAGGGCATAAAACCTAGAGATTTTTCAGCCTTTCATGTTGCAAGCCCAGGTTTTGTGTCAGGGCCCTGAGTGAGCCCCAGCCAGGAGGAGGGAGAGCAGTGCTGTAGTTCCAGCGCCAGCTCTGCCTTCTGGGCTGATGATGACAGGCAACTGATAGCAAAATCATGATTTTCTCCATAGGATTGAAATGTGGGGCTGGGGGTTGTTGGCAGCAGAAGGATGGGGTGCAGCAAGAAGGGTTTGTGCCAGCCCTGGAAAAGCTCGGGCAGCAGCCGTCCCTGCAGCTTGACCCAGTGCCACCAGGAGGGCAGAGTCTGTTTTTCCTATTGCCTGCTTAATTTTCCTATTCCCAGCACCAGCTCAAATTTTTTTTGCATTCTCTCAGGTACAAGAGCTGGGTAACTGGGATTTTAGCCCAAAACATGCCCTTTTATGCTCTGCCTGACCTACTTGTCGCTGCCCGTGGGGAGCCGCGGGGGTTTCTGCTCCGCTTGTGCTTCGCTTCCAAGAGTCAGGCTTTTGTGCCCAGTGGTATCAGGGAGCCTTGAAATTATCTTGGCCTACCCTGGGCACTTTGGTACAGAAGCTGGTTGTTCTGCGCTTCAGCAGCACTCAGGGCACTGATGCTTTGCCTGAAGCATGGCCTGGCAGTGTGGAGGGGCAGTGCCAGTCCGGAGCGAGCCGCGGCTCCGGGCGCTGTGAGCACAGACAGGCCCTGCTCTGTTAGCAGGCAGCCAGAGGAGATGGATTCTGCAGCATATCCAGGCCACCTATTCAAGTCCAGGTTCTTTTGGCACCCGTGAAATTGTCTGACAACTTGTGAGCGGGCAGCGTGCCATGTGAGCAGATGGGCTGACTGTCCTGGCAGCCAAGAGCCTGGGATGCTCAGCTGGCTGAGGGGAATGGCAGCAGAGCTCCTCGGTGCTGCTGTCCAAATGCCTGTCCCTCCTGAAGTTACCGAGGGAAGAGCAGGCACATGGGGTGTCCGGAATGGGCACCTCACAGCAGAGGTGGTACCCCCACATTCTGCCCCAGGCTCCTGCTACTCCCATCACCGAGGACAAGGGAGTTTCTGAGATGCTTTCAGCCCAAGCTCCCCACTGGGGACAGCTGGCACCTGCCACCATCCTGTGTCCTCCAGAGACTCAGCTTGGAGGCAACAGCACAGCAATTATTTTTTTAACTACCTCTGCTAGGTGGTTTCCTGTGAGAGGCTGGCTCTTGCCAGAAGTGAATCCTGAGATAAAGGGATTAAAACATCCTCTTCGAGGCTTCAGGAATTGTCACAAGGACTTTCTCCAGGGAAGGCCTTAATGCTTATCACCCTGAGGGGCAGCTTTCCTCACACAGGCATGCACTGCATGATGATTGACACATCATTCATTAACTGTTATTAATTAACCCCATAATCTGAAGGGATGGGGAAGGAATTCCTCGTAGGGTTGGATCCTGTCATTTCTTTGAACGCACGAGTCCCCTGTTCTGCTGCATTCCCACACCCATCTGGCTTTGGGACTGAAGAAGCTCATAAAGAAGGCAGGACTAATGAACAGCCTTTTACGGGCCCCCCTCAACCACCCTCATTTCCTGGCAGCCACAGTTCAAACACGGTTTGCAGGAGAGGAACTATTTGTATCTATTAATCGGAGTTTAGAGGAAGAGGAAAATGAAAAAAAAAAATAAAGAATTGATTCCCCTTGTTCCCTGCTGTGTAGGGTGTGATGCTGTGAAGGATAAAGGATCTGTCCCTGATACAACACGGATCCCACACGTCCCATCCCTCCCATTAGGCTGGTTGTGCTACATAGGCCCAAAATGAGGACAGGAAACCAGTCCTGCCTCTCCTGCTTTACTCCATCGGGGTTTCCTCCCTCCCCACAGCTCTCCAAGCCCAGACTGTGCTGCAGGGCCGAGCTGCACCCACAACAGCAGCACAAGGGACAGTTCTCCTGCTGACTTCAGCTGGACTCTGCTGCTGTCCTTGAAGACTTTACTTTGCTCTCATCATCTGAGCCAGCCTGGATCTCGTGCCAGTTCTGCCTGGTGACTGCTAACAATCTCCTGTGTCAGGCAGCAGCATGATTATAGCTTTATTTCACTCATTTTGTCTGCATTTGTCTTTCAAGGAGCAACAATGCAGTGATTCTGTGGTCTAAATGGGGCCTAAGGACAGAAATTGCTCTGTTTGCCCACAAACACCAGATTCCTGGGGTGATGCCAGTCTCAGTAAGACATCAGTGGTGCTGATAAGCCAATAGTCATAATCAGTGATCAGTGCTTTGCTGATGTTTTGGCAAGGTTCTGAGTCCGATATTGTTGACCTGACACTTTCCCTATTATGTGCTGCATCCTCTGTTAGCAGAAGGGATTTCTCAGTGATCAGAAGGGTACTGGTACTGCAGGAGGTGCCCAGACCCCGCTGTGCCCACGGGGCTGGCTCCTTTCATTCGGGGCTGTAACTCAGTGCTCGTGCCCCCAGTGCAATTCCAGGCCCAGCAGCATGAATCTGCCATTTTGTGTCTGCAATTGGGAACGGCCTCCTGTTGCTGACATCTGAATTACATTTTTAACAACAATTTCCTTTGTTATACAGAATTATGCCAAAGCAAACACTGGTGTTGGAGGCTCACTATCTGGTTTAAATAACACAGACCTTTAAATGGATGAGGACTGTGAATAATTTTTATGTAGATTCTGGGTTTGTGTTGTTTACTTGCTTGTTTCTGAGCGATTTAGTTCTTTTCTTTTGGTTTTTTTTTGCTTTTTTTTTGTTTGTTTTGGTCATTTTGTTTGTTAGTTGTTTTTTGTTTTTGGTGTTTTGGTGGGGTTTTTTGTTGTTGTTTTGGGGGTTTTTTGGTTGGTTTTTGGTTTGGTTTGGTTTTTTGTTGGGTTTTTTTGGGTGTTTTTTTTTTTTTAATTTTCCCTGGCAATATGAGCCTGTCACTCTTGCAGTAGGACAGTTTGGAAAAGCTCCCTGATCCCTCTCAGCCAATTGTACTCTTATTATATTATTGGATTCTCTCATCTTTCCCTTCCCCTAAAAAGTGTTTTGAATTGCCCAATATTGCACCAATGCTTTATTGCAATATCTTCTATATTTAAAACCTACATGCACTGAAACTATTTTGGTGTCACCAAAGCCACTTAATATCTGTGAACTTAAGGAATGTATTTTCTGGCACTCAGCAGTGACTCCAAAGCCCCAAAGAATTACACTCAACAGCTCTGAATTTCAAAGCCTGACATCACTGCAAGCAAGGAATACAAATCCATCAACAGAAGCAGGATTTTAATTGCTTTTGAATGATTCTATAGAAATCTAAAATTGCTTTGTGGGATGAAAAAAAGAATGCCCACTTTTGTCTGTGAAGAGGTTTTAATTCTGGCGAATAAAAATAAGTGGTTGCTGGAATAATACAAGATTTTTCCCCTCTGACTGTGTAGCTGTTCCTACAGCCCCTGCCTGCTGGGATTTTATCCTTGAGCAGTGAGACATGAGAGTTCACCAGATATTGTACGTGGCAATTGCCAGGCCAGGAGAGGCTGGTGGCTAAAAGATTTGTGCTTCTATTGCATTCACTGTTAAAAAATGAGACCACCTGCATTCTTTTGCAATGTGACCTTCTCTAGCTGGTCATATGCTGTGTTTTCTTTGTGATCTGATCTGATTTTAAGGGTAATCAAAAGGCCAACAGTACTTGAAAACCCAGTAATACCTTGACTCTTCTTCTATGGTCTTTTTTTTTTTTTCCTCTTTTTTATGAAAGGAATGAAAACCTTTGCAGACATTTCTACATGTGGCTTAGCTTCTAGTTAAATGCATCCTCAGGGAGTGCTGGAAAATATTACTTCTCCTGTTTAGAAGAGAAGTAAATGAGTCATATTTTCCAAAATAGTTTTCAAGGAAAGGGATATCAGAAGTTGTTTGTATTTTCCCGTTTAACAGACTTGGGGAATACATAAAATCTGGTCTGCATCACGAGAGGAGCAACACCAGGGTGTGAGTGGTTCCATTGCCTTGTCAAATGGCAAAAGCCTGCTCAGCTGGCAGGTGCCAGGGCAGAATCCACGGCTGAGCCCCCAAGGGATGGGGCAGCCTGAGGGTCCCTTCCCTGTCCCACCCCTTTGCTGTGTGTGGGGTCAAATGACTCCATGCTGTGGCCCTCCTGGCCTGCAGAGGAAATAAAATCTGGTCTCTCATCTTATCTCAGCATTTCCATGTGCGAATCAGCTGGAGGAATCCCCTTCCCCTACCTAAAATATTTAGGATGTCCAAAGGTATCCAGGGTGCCCAAACTGGGGACCACAGAGGAGGCTGGGAGCCTGTCCCACCTTCTGCCTCTCCGCAGGGCTCCTTGGCACAGCAGCCTTTGCTGAGAGCCTGAACAAGCTCCAGCCTAGGCCAGGGCACACAAACGTTGCCACATCCCCCATGGCCACCCAAACCTGCATCATGATGAGCTAAACCTTCTCAAAGGCACTCAAGGACATCCACAGACATCACTCAAGTGGGGCCATAACAACACCCATTACTGCAGTAACATTTCCTTAACCAGGTATGGAAAGTATTGCTGAGCTCATTTCAGGGAAAATGAAACAAGACAAGACAATCCAATATTCTCTATTTTCCTTAATGTTACACTTGCAGAAAGGTGTTTGGTTGCAGCATCTGATGTTCCACACTGATATTTTCCTGGCATTTGAAGCATGTTGATGCTGAGATGTATTAAAGTACAGAAAACCTTCCTATTGAGGGCTTTTAAATATTTTTAATTATTTTCGGAAACAAAACTAGCCATTATTGTATTTTTGAAAGACAGTCATTTTGTCCTTTCTTGCATAACCACATATCTTAAAAATACTTTTTAAACAATTATTTTTAGATCATTTTTCCTTTAAATTGACCATAACAAACCAGACAGATCTGTTCAGGATTAATTTTCCACCTAGCTGAAGAAATTAGCTCTTGCTTTCTCCCTCCCACCTTGGAGCCGTGCTAGGATGGTTACCTGGATACCCTGCCTGTAAAGGATGTATGTGCCGAGGCAATTTAAGTAGCCTGATTTGTCATCTAACTGCAGACATCATTAGCAAAGCATTATTTGGCTGGAACACTGTAGGCTGAACGTGGATAACTCCTCTGTGCTGAGGAAAGATTTAATTTAACCACCTTGTGACCAAACATTGTCTGTCTTTAATGCAGAGCTGCAGCAAGGCTGGCGTGAGGAACACAAGTGGTATCTGGGTGGGAAGTTATTTTCCTGTGGTGTATAACTATTGGGAATTTATTCTGCACCAGGAGGAGGACAGCTGCTTTTAAATTTGTTGGTTCCAATTCTATTGGTTGGTTTATTTTGGAGCAAATAATTTTTGTGTCAAGGAGAAGAAGGGAAGAAAATACGAGCCTGGCTTTTCTTTTTTCGCTATGTAACTTTTCTCCTTGTCACAGTCCCCATTTCAATTTATTTCTCTGGTTATCATCTCTGCTTTTAAAATGGCAATTCCATCAGGATGGAAGGATCCTTATAAGCAGGTTTTTAAAAACAACTTGGTGAAGTTACAACAAGAGTTTGAAATATGTGACAGAGTGTAAAGCAGAAAATAGTGGCCTCCTCTGATAAGACCTACACATCAAAAGGCAGAAATTGGCATTTCCTTGGAATCTGACTGTGGAGCGTGGCCAGGGGCATAGTCTGGGCATAACAATAAGGAACATGTGAAAACAAATCTGAGTTTTAGGAAGAGGGGTTTTTTTAGTTCTCAGATCACTTTTTAGTTTAAGACTGAATATAACATAAACATTTTAAGGCTCTAACCAGAATCGGATCATTTATTATTGAATCCAGTATGATTTGGACAACTCAGCTGGAGTCTGGTGATCTGTCGGGTTCCACAGACCTGCAGCCTCCCATCGAAGGTAATTCTGCAGCTCCAGCTGAACTGCAGAAGCACCACAGTTGCAGAGTTGCCAATTACATATTCCTGAACATTCTTCTTGGCAAATCAACTCCCAAATCATGTTCAGAAATCATAGTCTTAAATGAAGCACGGCTGCAAAATATTCTGCTGATCTATGGTGCAAGTCCTTTTCCTTTAGTCATAATTGATGTTACAAAATATTTTATAGCTTCTGTCATTAGTATTCCCAATTGGCTCAATATACAATTTATCTCATGCTGTAAAAATGCAAAGAATTTTCTACTGACTAGCAGCAACATTAGGGCCTGTTTCTACCTTTATCAACATGGGGGATTTTTGGATGGGTAAGGAGTCCTTTGTCTTTGAATTATAATGTGTCTAGACATTCTATTTTTGTTACAAATCTAGCAAAATGAAGATGCTTTTGAGGTAGTGATTAAATTCTTTCAGTGACATATAGTCTACTGTGCACAAGGCTTGAGGATAATGAATATATTTATTTCCAGGAAATCTACAGTATTTTCCTTGCCATTTGTAGGACTCAGCATATAAATAATGCAGGCCATGCTGTGCTGATTTTCAGTTCATCCCAGGAAATTATGCCATTAAAAATGCCACAGTTCTTTCAGGCATACACAGACACAGCAGGTAAAGAGAATATTCATGTGATGAACAGTGACAGAAGCAGCATTAGCTAATGCATAACCTTGCAAAGCACTCCTTAGACAATGAAATTGTTTGCAGTAATTATAGTGTGGAATGAGACTGTTGTTTAACTTAACATCATGGCAGCCAAACTGTGATCCATCAAAGCGGCTCTGAATTTGTAACCCAGGGTTAGGACTTGGAAGTGCAAACTAAGGTGAAGGGAAATGAAGAGCTCTGGAGCCTCCCCCACCACCCCAAACACACACACTTGTTGAGTGTGGTGAAAATGGACCTTCTTTTAAGCAGCTCTGGAAATGTAAGGTCCCCATAGATTCCTCCCAGCCTTGCTTTTGTCTGTGAGCATATGTTGCTTTTTGAAATCTGCAATTTTGGTGTTAAAATCTCCCCTCTACAAAACCAGCAGTGGCTCTTGCAGTGCTCAGGCAGCAGAGATCACACGGTGTGTAAAAGCAGCATCGCGTGTCTCTTCTCAGTAAGGTGAGAGTGGTTTGTGTGCTTAAGAAGGAAAATTTGCCATCTCCCCTTCGTAGGCATTACTTATGCATAAGCAGAGCTTTAGTACGTGTTGCAAATGGAAATCAAGTACATGATGTGCCTGGAAGGAGTTTATCCGACTATTTATGGGCTGATCACATTTGGAGCTAGAACTGGCTTGGTTATTTTTAGTTGAATAACGTTACAGTAGTAGTTGCATTTACAAAGAAGCGAGAAAATTCTCCTGCAATTCAGAGACGTTTCTGGGCGGATCTCAAACCTCAGCGTCCCCACACTCCGTGTCCCAGAGGAGAAGCTGAATGCCACATGACTGCAGGTCAAGGAGTCGCAGCTCAGACACAAATTTAAACTCGCACAAAGCAGCTTTGTGGGTCTTTGTGCCTGCCCTCCTTCCCTCCCAGCTCTGTGCACCTCGGACGGGCTTTGCCCGCTCGAAGCCACACGCTCTGCTCTGGAAGCGGGCCATGGCTGCTCCTTGGCACTGCAGGCTGGGTTTTCCCATCCCTCAGAGGTGGTACCCATGTGGAGTGCATGAGTTTGCTCAATGGTGTTGGAGGAGTTTTCAGAGCAGGAGCTGGGTGGAACTGGCACAAAGGGGCTTTGTGCAGGAGGGAATTCAGCTGGGCATGAGGCTTGTGTGTGGAAAGTTTTGGCTGGATCTCTCAGGATAGTTCAGAAAGAAGAAAAATCTCGTTGTTTTAAAAAGCAAGACCTCAATCTTCTTGCTCATTATTTTCATGATAAAAATCAACGATTTTAAGCTATTGGTCTTTGATACACCTCTGAAAAGAAGTTCCAATAATTTTAAAGGTGCAGATGTAATACATAGGTTCATCATTAGCATGAGTCATTGTTCCTTCTTTCTTACACAGAAAAGGAACTGAAAACCATTAAAAATCATGAAATCATAAGGCAGAAGCATATAATTTAATATGGTCATCTATTAAAAATGCACACTGTGCATAAATAGTCAGACATATCAGCAGGGAACCCACAGCCATCTAACAACTCAGTTGCTTTGCAATTGCCATCTGACCTGTAGATAAGTGAAAACAATGTCTTCATTAAACTTACAGAACTGAATATTAATCATTAGCAAAACGAGCACTGCGAGATGAAGGGGAAGTCTTGCTCTGTCCCTGGGAGCTGTGTGCATGTACCTAATGGCAGGATTTAACTATTAAGGTCGTATCAAAAATAGATCTGCTACTTGTCCATGGGGCTTACTGGTCTGGCTGCAAAGGTAATCAGATTTAGGATGTCGTTTAAAGACTTATTGCATGGTGTGGGAAGAGAAGGTGCATCTGGAAATATGCCCTGGAAGTCCTGACTTCACTTGACTTGGCCCCTCTTATTTTCTCCTCTGGGTGAAAAAGATTAAGAACAACGGAGTGTTTCATTTTTATAGGATTTTATGGAAGAGTGGTAGGTTTTTTGGGGTTTTTTTATTTTTTCTGTTTGTTTGTTTGTTTGTTTGGGGGGGTTTGTGGTTTTTTTTGTTTGTTTAGTTTTTTGGGTTTTTTGTGGTTTTTTGGTGGTTTTTTTTTTGTTTGTTTGTTTGTTTGTTTGGGTTTTGGGGGGTTTTTGGGTTTTTTTTGTTTGGGTTTTTTGGTTTTTGGTTTTTTGGGGTTTTTTGGGATTTTGTCATTTTTTTTGTTGTTTTTTGGGTTTTTTGTGGGGTTTTTTGTTTGTTTGTTTGTTTTTTGGGTTTGGTTTTTTTTTTTTTTCAGTGTCCCCACTGCTCTGGCCTCTGCTCCCTGCCAGAGTTGGGTGGTGGGAGCAGGAGGTGGTGATTCCCTGACATTCCTGGGGCACCCCATCTCACGCTCTAGGTATGTAGGTGGAGTCCCAAATTTGGAGAATGACGGTGTGACATCGTGGCACCAGCGTATGCGATGCTGGAAATCAAAGGGCAGAGCTAATATTTTCAGAGGTGACTAAAAAGATCTGTATATGTATAAAAAATAGACTGTCAGATTTTATCTTCTTTGCACCTTTGGGTCATTTTCCCCATTTTCCTGGAGGCAAGCAAGGAACCCACTTTATTTTGTTTCCTTTGGTTTCCTCTGCCACCTGTTTGAACCAATAAGCTGATTCAGAGAAGGTGCTCTGGCTGGCTGTAACTAATCCTGAAATACTTTCCTGACATTCATATTGCTGCTGAGCAGTTCTGTCAATACAATCACTGCCTCTGAGCTGCATGGAAAACAGCACCCAGGAAAAAAAACTGAAAAACAGGTTGAATATCACAAATTCAATATTTGTGATAAAATGAAGATCTTCACTCAACTTCATTGGAATTTACTCAAGCATTGGGTAATAGCAGCCTACTGGAGACTGCTTAAGGAGGGAACCTGAGGGACCTGTAATAAAAAACACAAGAAGATGGCTTGTGTGCTCTTTGCTATCCGAGATCTCAGGTCCTGCAGGTGTCAGACACACAATGTGCTTTAGACAGAGTTGAAATTCCAGTATTAATTTAAGATTCTTCGACTCCTGCTCTTGCCTAATCCTGCATTATCCGCCTTGACATTGGCAAGAGCTGTGGAGAGTATCATGGACACATTCAAACTAAATGCTAGAAGCAGAGGTTATGTTTTCTGTCCCCCTCATCCAGGCACGGACAAGAACGGGGTGTTTGCTGTCAGGGTGGCTCATGTAGTTATTTGGTTGCATCTGCATCCATTCCACAATCCTCTGGAGTCCACAGGGAGCTTTTCCCATTAATTCACTGCCCTTTAAATTTGTGTACAGCCAGGTCAGGTCCCAGTTTATGAACTGGCTCTGTCTTTCCTCATCCAGTTCACCTTGAACTCATGGGCAACCTTTCACTGAGTAGAAGGAAAGTTGGATCAGACCCAGAGGAAAAACAGTAAGGGCTGCAGGAATGGGCCAGTGAAGTCCAATGGTTAAACCACACAATTGTTTTGCTCTGCCATGTATTTATCCTCACAGTAGGAAAACTGAAATGCAAGTGTCCTTGGCTTTGGGAAAAATATCATTGTGTCTCTGGAACCAAACTCCTGTGGGCTGTGCACACACAGCTATCGCACTGTACATACAGTAGATAAGCTTCACATTTTGGAGACATTTAAACATAGTTAAAAATTCAAGGAGAGGTAACCAGACATTCACTGCTAGAGGAAAGCAGCTGCATGTCATAAATCAGCTCCACAAAAATAAAAAATAGAAATCTGCTAACAATATCATTTCACTAAAGCTTTTGCTGTGCATCTTGCGCAGAATTTTCCTCCCCTCTCTTGTCCTCTACTCTTGCCTCTTTTTTCGTGTTGTTTTTTCTAAGCTCTGCTTTTATTATCAACCCTTGCACACTTCATTGAAATCTCCCCTTATCTTAACAAACATCCTCAATGCAGATAGACTTTAAAGTTTAAATTAGCTGAAACTAATGTCGAAGAGTGGGGCAGGGGAGCACGCCTGTATCACATTGAGCACTGGCTCAGCACAGCCTCGCCAGAGGAAAATGTTCCCTCTGTCTGTCTGTACACACACACACAGATCCCTTTCTTCATTTCCACTCCAGCTCTGAGTGAGTGCATTTTTGCAACCCACCAAGCGTGAATATTCCTCTGCACCTCGAGCGTGGGAGTTCACCGAGCGATTGCACTTGATGGGAGATGTTTATATAAAACAGCGATTGCCCTGAGCAGCCAAGCCAGCCACAGCCTTCCTTCCCTTGCAGTGCCACGGAGCACTTCCCCTAACATCCTTCTGCTCTTTATCTTTTCATGTGGAATATTTTTCAGAGATTTCAGTAGGTCTTCTTTTTTTTTTTTTTTTAAGAGGAGCAGTTTAGGCCAGTATTAAGCCCTTTTGAAATCCTGCATCCATTGTCATTTCAAGTGATTCTCCTCAAAACCTGCACCTCCATTTTCTTCCCTAAAATGCTGTGTCTATAACTGGGATTAAAGGAGGAGAGGGATGATCCTCTGTGGCAAGCAGGGACTGCATTTGCAGCTCCCCAGCAGCAGGGCCCACATGGAGGCCGGCAGGTTAAAATCCTCCTTCTCAGCGGAGGTGGAGGAGAGGGAAGAGATGCTAATATGGTTTGATCTTCCCCTGGGAATAACCCAGTGACTCCTTGTGGGCTGCAGAGCATTAACCCATCCTTCATGCAGACGGTTGCAAGCTTAAAGGACCCTGATGCGTCATTTCCAGTGTAATCTGGGCTTCTTCCAAGCCCAAATTTACTGAGGACTCAATAAAAGCGGCAAAGCAAAAGGAAGCACTCCGGGGAGCGCGGCTGAGGGTGAACGGCTCGCCCGCAAAATGGCGGCCCCGCCTTTTATACCCCCGTGAATCGCCTCAGCCGAATGCATATGTATTAGCTGATTTGCATGGCCCCGCCCCCTGTCAATCTTGCGGGAGCCCGCGCTTTTCTGTGGCTGTGGCCCTCAGGGCCCTCAGTGCTTGGAGCCCTCAGTGTTGGTTTTATGGTGCTGCCTTCGAAGTGGGGCTGCAACAGCCCGGCCCTTTGCAAACCCCACAGGACTGATGTTACCTCACACAGCCCCTGTAAAATCCAACCCACAGCCAGACCACCCCCGCAGCCATTAAACAGCGCTTAACACGTAGTATTATAGCTCATAGTACAATTCATAACCCATACGATATATGGCGAAAGCCAACTCTCACTAATTCATTTACAGCATTAAAAGCTGTAAGAATTGTGACGCTTCATGAGTGAAATGGAGGGGGGTGCGGGATGCAGAAATTCAAACTCAACTGCAAATTGGAAGAGGGAGTGATGTCTATATAACTCAGGTCACAACAAAGCGCTTACATAGCTTGAGATATAAGATATCTATGTAAGCTTAATATCCATATAACCCAAATCATGACTTTTTATCAATATAACTTGAAGAATATTAATATAACCTGAAGCATAACCTTCTATACTTATATAGCCTAAATCATAACTTCTACACCTATAACCTGATGCTTATAACCTGAATCATAGCTTTTGATATCCATGTAATCTAATATGAATAACTTTTATATACAATGTAATGGCTAGTGTATAGTTAACTAGTTGCTTATATGCAGAATAGAGAAAAAGAAGAGATAAAAACTTACCAGGTGTATAGCTTTAGAGATAAATAAGTGTAGGACTAATGAGAAATTGGCAAGCCAAGCCAATTATCCACAAAACCAAGAATTTAGGCCGGTTAAGACCAGATAGACTGAAGGGAATTGCAACTGCACATGCCTCGAAGACAAAGTGTAAAAGTTCAAGTGTGAAGAAGACTTTAGAAGCCTTCATCAAAGACCCCCGAAGACCCCCGAATTGGGGAAGTGCATGCGCAGTGCAAAGAATTATCTAATAACCATGAGATCACGCTATGTACATTAGTTCTGGTGTGTATGTGATGATGCTGTAATGACACAACAACAGTAAGCAAAATTTTACTGTATAAATATACCACAGCACTTGGCAAAGGCGGGTGAGTTAGGAGGAGAAATCCCCCTCACCACCAGCGCTGCAATAAACAAATACCTGCTCTATAGACATTGGTCTATGGGGATTTATTTCCAGCCTATCTTTCGGGCATCAGGAGCCTGGGCCCAATGTGCTGAATACAGAGTGCAAACCTTGTGGTGCTTCTGGTGGTGTCAGTACAAAGTTCAGACAGCTTTTGGCCTGGAGAGGAGAACATTGGGGCTGTACATTGTGCTCGTACAAGTTCATACTGCCCTGTGGCCCCTCAGCACATTCCTCTACCTGGCACAGCTCAAAAGGCATTTCAGGAACACAAGAGCTCACAAAAGTTGCCTGAGCCTTTCTAGATCTCTTTGTATTTGCCTGTGTGGGGCAGGAGACGCACTGAAATCCAGGTTTTGGGCCTTATTTCACTTACAAGGAGTCTGGATCACACCAAGGAAGTGCAGGCCTCAGTGTCAACCACAAAGGTTGACATCTGGGATCTGCCAAAGCCCGTGGCCAAACTGACTTGTGCTTTTGGCAGAATGACAAAATGCTTTTTGGGAAATGATCTTTTCCCAAAGAAGTTGTTGCCATGGGTGGAAAGAAGAAGAAGGAGTAGAACCAGCTCTGAGCCTGGCAGTGGCCGGGGTGAGTGGCCAGAGCTGCTGCAGGGATCTGGTGCTGATCACTGGCTTGTTCTTGCAAAGTGCTGAGCACAAAACAGCTCCGAGGAAGGATTAAATCTGTGCTTGACTGTCAAGGACACACATAGTTCACTGGCTATATGTGTGCCCAAAGTTAAGCATGTGCTTAATGAGGCTCGAGTGCTTCGCTTAGGGCAGAGCTGAATCTGTAATAGCTCCATGTTTTTGCAGCTTTTGCTAAAAAACGGGGCTAATGTTTTCCTGCTTCCTGGGAGATTTTGAGGACAAACTTACTAGCGTTCATGGTTCTCATAATGGTAGGGAGGAAATGCATGAATAAAAAGGAAGAAATTATGTATCAATACATCAGACTCGCAGTAATTACTTTTTCCAATGTACAAACCTATTGTGAACCCAGGAATTTCAATGGGCACATACATCACGTACAGTGAGAAGAAAAAATCCAAAAAGCTGAAAGACATTTGAGCTCTGCTATGCTTCTAATATGTTTAATGTTATTGTTCCATTAAGTCCCTACCCTTAATGACCCCAGACGTATTAAATAACATTCTCAGGGCTGAAGAAATGCTTCAGACTTCTAATTTTACACATATTTTTTCCTCCTGTGCTCTCAGACCTCTAGAAATGTTATATATTGAAAAGCCTCTGTAGAAAATACTCTGCAGTCTTTTTCCTGAAGGGAGGCTGCAGGTGACTGGGCTCACATGGAGCTCTGTTTGCTCTTGACAGTTTTTCAAAAATAGTTTTTGCAGCTGTATCATTTTTCATGTTTGCAATTTGTGGCCAGCAGACAATGTACAGTGGAGCCTCAAAGGGATAAATCAAGGGGAAAGATGACAGATACCATGGGCTCGGCATGGCAAAAATGCTCACACCGCTTGCTTAAGAGCACAAAAGAATCTAGGCCATGCAGGGACAGAAAGTATTCATGGTGATATAATTTCTTAATGAAGATGTCTTTAAAAAGGCATAAAATATCACTACAACACCTCATTAATGACATCTCCTGCTTTTTTAATTGCTGTGAGGCTTTTTTCTCCCTGCTGTGACAACAGCATATTGACCGTGTTAACATTGTCACTGGGAACTCTTCTGTTGTGTTGTCAAGTACCTTTTAATTTTTCAATTCCTGCATGTCAAGTCAGGTTTCTATCTCAAGGATGAACCAAACCTTATTTCTGGGTCAAGAAATTTTTGTTTTTCATCTGCAAAGTAAATTACTGACAGGATCTTCCCAGAGCTTGCCTCTCTTTTCACACCGTGACTCATTTGTTTGTCTGTACAAGCCCTGCTTGTTCTGGATGACGGAAAAACATTTCTACCCAACAAGCACTGCCACTTAGCCACTGTAGCATCACTGTTTATGTGTTCTCTACATTCCTTCTTCCCACCAACATCTCAAGAGGGGAGGCAAAGATGAGTTTGCTGCCAGAGTCCCACTTTTTCACCCCTGTAATTTATGGCTGCTGGCTCCTGTGCAGTCAGCACTCCAGTATGGATTGTGACCCTCCTGCTCAGCTCCGTGGGCAAGGGGAGGCTTCTCTAAATCAGGCTATGAAGACCTGAGCTTCTGATTTTGGAAATACACACTTCAGTCCCCACTGCTGGCCAAAAAGCAGCCATGCCTGCCTCTGCTTACAGCAGAAGCAGTCCTGGACAAAGCTCACTACAGCAATTGTGAAATGCATGTTTATTTCCTTTGCCCCAGCATCCAGGGGGGCTGCTTTTCCATAATAACTGAGATCTGCCCCATAATGTTGGAAAAACTCATCTTACCTCAAGCGTTTTTTAATCTTGTGTGCTTTGTAACACTGCCTGCCTCTAAAATTTCAAGATTCCTTAAAGAAAGGCCTAAAACACCCTTGTAGCACCTCACTAATGTGTGCAGGGGAAATACAGGGGAGTGTTACAAAGAATGATCCTGCTTGTCTGGTCACATCATGTCCAAGCCACAGCAGGCAGTGTTAGATATTGCTGTGTGTGCTGGTTATACTTTAAATGCCTCTCTGTACATCCACCTGGGGCTGGGTCACACTGGAGCTCATCTCTCTGTTTTTGTAGGGCTTACCTGCTCCATAACAGCATTTAATTTGGCTTTCTTTACAGCCACCTCCTGAATAATGATATAAAACAATTGCAAGAATAAGAATCACAAGTAGCCTGTGAGTGTCAGCTCTGACCAGGCTGAGAGCTCAGCACCCAGCACACCCCATCTCCTTAGCCCCATTCCCAGGGGACATGAAGGGGACCAGTGGCTGTCACACTAAAACATCCTGAAAAATGTGCTTACAGTAATCGATTTTTTTTTTTTCCCATTTGGTTTTCCCATGGTGACAGTCAGCTACTTACTGGGCAGAGCTGGAAGTAATATTCTGAATTGCTGAAGGAAATTTTCCCAGTTGATCAAACTCTTATGTGTTTTGTGCTGATCAAAGATTCTCTTCATGTCTTATGCATTTGACAGCACAAAAGAATGAATGAAAAAAGAGCTGTTCTTCTGAGCTGGTAGACAATGAAATGATGATTGGTGAGATTATGCCTTGACTTTACTGTCAGCACAATGTCAGTAAAGGCAACAGTATAGAGAAGGTGCATTTTGAGATATTAATACCACTAAAAGAAACAGAAAAGCCCCCAAAAAGAGGAAAATGTCTGGGTGTATTATTATTTTTATAGTTTAGTGGAGAATAAAATGAATTTTTCATATTCTTGAATCATGTTATTTGCCCTGATTATTCATCCCTTCACATCATATCTGCTTGTGTAGGCAGGAGTGGTAACTCAGTGTTTTGCTCAGGTGAAAATCTGCTTTTCTATGTATATATATTTATATATGGATGCATCTAGTGCATGGGATGGCAGGAACCTTTCACTGGTGCTGCTCCCAGCAAGGGACTGACTTTGCACAAACTTTTCACAGATGCCCTGACGTGTGTAGAGGAATTAGAGGTTGCTTCTTTGCCTTCTAGCAACAGTGTTGGTTTTAATGGCAAAGCCTAAAATAGACTTTCAAGGCTCTGGGTTGGTTGGGTTTTTAATGAATAAAAATAAATTAATTGTGCTTAGTAAAGAAGGGGTCTCTGAGCTGAGGAATCTGCAGTCTCAAGGCATTAAGGCTTCGTTCCCAGGCCTTGGCAATGCTGTTTTCAGAACTGGGAGCCAGTTGTTCTGGTGTGTTTGTCACATGTATCACCCCTCCAAAAGGCACCCACATCAACTGCAGCAGGTGTCCCTGGGATGGTTTTGGCCTGATCATGGGGCGAGGAGAAAGAGCAAGACTGGAAATAAGCAGGGGAGGAAGGCCAGTGCATGGGGACTGGGATGAGAGCCTGTAGCTATGGGATCACAAAAGGACATTTTGAAGATCACATTAGAGCAACGTCTGTCAAGAATGGTTTAGTTCTAGCTGATCTTGCCCTGGGGCCTGGGAATGGGCTAGGTGACCTCCTGAGCCTCCTTTTGCTTTTACACTGGAAACAGAGAGAAAACTCACCTTAATACACTGCTTCCTTGTGGGTTTTCTCTCCCTTTCCCCCCCACTGTCCTTCTGTGCCAGGTAACAAGATATTTACATATACAAATGTGCTTTCCAAAGCTTATTGTCATTCTCTGCATAAGAAGTTTATGATTTATATTAAGCTGACTGGTCCTTGAGCATGTGCTGTTGTCAAGCTCTCTCAGTCTGCTCAGGAGAAAAGCACTCGGGGGCTGGCACGCAAGAGCATGATCTGGGTATTTATCCTTTTGGCAGTTTGCTAATTATTCCTGTTGCTATCACATCCCCATGTGGATTTCTGTCTCTCTGCCACAGTAAATATTCTCTCATTTTTTCGAGCTGCGGAGCTGGTACTTAAACTGGAGAAGCCTGAATATCCTGCAGGGGCCCATATTGTCATTTGGTTGATAGCAGTGGAACGGGCCAAACATCCTTTCTGTACCACTCAAATTGCATGTCTTTGCATTCCTGCATTGGCCACTCGTTTTCTGGCCCATATTCTGCTCTTGTAAACAGCTCCTATCATCCCTGGGAGTGCTCTTTGTAGCACAATGCTTTGATAAAGCCAGAGCCATCAGCTGCCAAGACTCCATAAGGAGTCAGAAATAGGCACCAGATACCTCTGCTACTGTAGATGTAGCTGCATTAGCACTATCATTTCTCTTCCTAAGGACTTACTAAGCCATTAAAATGTATTATAAAATTAAATGGCATTTTTTCCACCTGTTCTAACCGGTGCCAAGTGCATTGAAAACCTTCCCAGATGACACAACTCTGCATGCAAAATCTCAGTACCCTCCTAAGGACTGCAGCTGCCTCAGAGACACCCTTTTCTTTGCCATGGGCTGCCTCCTTCACTTAGAATAATAAGCTTTAGATGATCTTGGGGCACTCTAGATCCCCCTGCTGCACAATCCAATTCGACATAAGTGTTGCATGGAGGGGAGGGAGGGAGAAAATCTTGCAAGTAGACGCTGGACTTTCAGTCTGAGTTTTCCATTAGTACAAAGAAGACGTTCATGAGTGAGGGCTTGGGAGATTTCATGCCTGTCTGTGTTGGAAGAAAGGCTCTCTGGAATTGATGGAGCATCATCTGTGCTTCAGTGGTGTGCTGGATCAAGGGGCTGCCTGTGGAGCTTCTAAATGCAAAAAAATCCCCGAGTCCATTCCAGGCCATAAAATCATTGAAACAGCAGCAATCTGCTGAGTGGACACCTTTGAGTCCTGCATTAACTGTCCTTTTAGTCTTGTATTAGCTATATTTTATCATTTAGGTAACGCTGTATATGAGCTGTTGAGCCTGCAGCTCGGCTTCAGGACAGGTATTTAAACACCTTAAGTGCT
Source organism: Monarcha castaneiventris obscurior (assembly GCA_026261815.1). NCBI lineage: Eukaryota > Metazoa > Chordata > Aves > Passeriformes > Monarchidae > Monarcha > Monarcha castaneiventris. Next base: position 12,534,950 of record JAMPIT010000856.1, on the reverse strand, counting down.
CCACAGGAAGAGAGGAAAGCTGCTTTCCAAAGGAGAAGAATAGCAACCTATGGCTGTGGGTAGACCCAGTTAATCTCCTGTTATCTGTTCCGATAGCCAAATTATGCTCTTATCAGTGTTAGTCCTGTCCCTGCCAAGGCAATTACAAAGCCTCACTGCTTTATATCTCTTAGTGAGTTTGCTGCTGCCCAATTCCCCTGGCTGGGTCAGGCAGGGGCTCTGCCTGCAGAATGGCCTGACCCAAGCAAACCTGCTCCCTGCTGCAGCAAAGCTCGTTGTTGTGTTCCCTAATCACCCCTAATCCCGGCGGCTGATTCCCCTGATTATGTGTCAGAACACGAGGGTAACCTGTTTAAAAGGAGCTGTTTTCCCAGTGGCAGCACTTCCTCTCGTTAGCTCAGGGACGTGGGTCTGCCACAAGAGGTGTCTCAGAGACGTCTCTGGACAGCAGCATGGGAAGACAGCGTGTGTCTGTCAGGATAACACTTAGCTCACATTGGGCTCTTTGCCCTATTTTCTAGCTTTTTGGCTGCTGCACAGATAATAGAACCCCTCAGGAGCAGAGGAAGTCTGGCACTGAGCAGGATTCTTTCGAGTAATGCGTGGCCCTGGTGGGTATTAATCCTGGTAGTTTGGGCAGGTGTATGCTAGTGATCCTGGAAACTAAATACAGATTTCCATGGAAAAGGTTTTAATTTTTAGAATATTGTTCTCTGAAATAGCAGAGAGTCTGCAAGCCTGCAGTTGCCCTGTGGTGATTTGGTTCAAGAACAGCAAAAAAAAAAAAAAAATCCTGAAAAGTTATTAACGTTGAGGCTGGGGGATCAAGTGATTGGCAAAAAAAAAAAAAAAGTTTCCAGAAATATTGAAGAGAAGCTTGAGACTTTGCAATTATTTCTGCACACAAATCACTATGTTGATTTTTTTCAAATACTACTAAACACCAACCCAGGTCCCAACCATAGCTAGAATGGAGCTGACTCACCAGATTTATTCATGACTGTTCATTTATCAGAGCAGCTTTCTCTCTTCTGTTTGTAAGCATGACTCACTTTTATAGCCACCAGATCAGATCACAGTTGCATCTTGTCTTGTGTCAACACAAATGTGTCCCTGTCCTGTTTAAAATCATTCTTTGCTTCCTGTGTTTTTTTCTGAGTTGCTCCATGGTGGGAGAATCTTCATGGGCTTTGATTTCCCCTTAGTTCTTATTTCTTCCCTACACGTGTTACCGTGCTGATTTGTCTTTTCCTCATGCTGTAATTGGGCTGGTGCCACTGTGTAATTTTTAACTGTGTGCAGTATCAACAGACCTCCATCTGTCTCTCCTCCAGAGCTTCCCAGCCTGCCGCTATAAATATCTGCCAAATCCTTCTCCAAAGAGAGGATCACCAGATTCCAACTGTTTGCAAAATAAGAGCTGCTGCCAGAAATCCTCTCCTACCGTCTGCAACCTGTGCAGAACCTGTCCCTGCTCGGTGTGGGACGGCACTGCTGGCACTGAGGAGCTCAGGCTGGAATTCATTGTCCCTCAGAAGCATGAGCTGCTGCAGAGGGCTCAGCATGTTGGTCTCTTTGCTCAAATATCTCATGATATGTGTCATTTTATTAGACAATAACCTTCAATAACCACCAGGTGATAAAACTAAACTAACCTGTAAATAGGGGTTTTTTTTTCCTTTTAAAATGCAATTCTAATATAAAACATGCTGTGGGGTGGATCAGTTCCAGTGTTGTTTTATAAGATGCTTTACTTTACCTGGAAGGGTCTGGAAGTTCATTCCCCTTTCCCAGCCTGTCACTTAGGGACTGAGGACCAGTTACTGTCCTTTAGATATAAAGCTGGAGTAACTGGTTGGACTTGCTCAGAGCAGTTTGATTTTCCACCTCTCTATACTTACACATCAGAATAGATCATTAGAAGAATTAAGAATTAACACCAAACAGGCTTGGTTGGATTGTGCACAGTTAAAAAAAAAAAAGGCAAAATAAAATAAAATACATTATACATTTAAAAAAATATATAATTAAAATAAAACTTGGATAAAATATTATTATGTATCAATGCAGTTGGATAAAGTAAAAATTCTAGGTTATGATGTAGGTGCCCTTTAACACTGTTAAAGCCATTCTCATATCAGTCTGTTAATGGCATTGGCTCAGAGCTCTGTGAGGCTTTGTAAGTGCAGTTGTGCACCTTGGGCTATGATCCACACGTGTTAGTGTTTGCTGGTGGTACGGCTGGGGAATTCCCAAGGAACCTCTTCAGGTACTGCTGCAGACATCAAATTGAAAATAAATGTCTGCTTGAATAAAAATCTGTCTATTTAACGTCAGATCCAAGGAACCAGGTTTCTGTTGTATCCGTGGAAGACTGGAGTAAGTCAACACAAAGGATTTTTCAAGGTTATTTCAGGGGAGGGTTTCATGTCTGGATCTGCTACGTCTCAGTTGTGTAGAGCTCTGCAGAGGAGCATAAGGAATGTAAAGCATCTTGGGGGGTTGGTAAATCCTCCTTCCACTCTACATTCTGAATAACACGGTATTTTCAAGAGGCAGAGAAGTGAGTGCCATGGGTTTGGCGTGAGCATGGACCATGTGAAAAGTGGCTGGAGAGCACCTGAAGCACCAAAGAAACTTGGGAGTACGTGTCATGATGTGACATCAGGTTCAAAAAATACTGGTATTTCCATTGTCTAGATTGCACTGTGGATTTGGTGTCCGTTTTTGAAGGTTTTAGGGCAATCAATGTCATGATTTTCATAGGAGGGTGTGCTGCCACTTAATAATACATTATGATAGCAGAAAAATATGCACAAACAAGCCCAAGCCTGCAGGACACCTGTACTTACTCCTGACTGAAAAATATCTGCAGTCATTCCTGGGGTGGCAGGGAGCAGGGAGGAGGGAAAGGGAGCACAGGCTGGGCTGGGGCAGGGCTGTGCTTGCAAGGCTGAGACCCAGCCCTCAGTTAAGTCTGATTTTCAGGAGGAAGGTTTCCTTGTAAAGGAACAGCCGTGGTTTCTTGTACAGTCTCTGGGAGATGAAAAGCAGATGGCATTGATTAGCTAATTAGTAATATTTTCTGCAGCTTATCAGCTTGATGTGCATAAAGTTTGCAAAATCTTGGGGTGAAGATTTGTTGAAGAAATCAACTCTTTTAAAATCTGGGGAGGAGGGAACGTTTCATACAGACATGTAATTTTATGTCCAGCAGAAAGAAGTTAATCTTTTTTTTCTTTGAATTCATATTCAGAGCTCATTCCTTCATTTTTTAGGGGAATATGCACAATGAGGTTGCAGCTCTCCTAACTCTTGTCTTGACTGCTTAGTGCATTGTGTGATGTGCCAGGGGTTCTGCTTTCCACATTCCTCTTTCTGGGTGTGCTCCTTGCCCTTTTGTGTTTCTTACAGAAACAAAGCAAAATACTGGTTTTTATTTCATGCCAGGCTCGCTTTTAGCTTGTGTCCTTGTGAGCCCTTTGTGGCCACAGCTGCTCCCCAGCAGGACTTCTGCCAAGTGTTGGCCACCTCCATGACCACTGCCATGGTCACTGTGGTGTTTAAGGCCACTCTGACCTTGAGTTCTATTGGACACAAGTCAAATACCTTGATGTTGTTCATCATTTAGGGCAAGATTGAGTACCTTGTCAAGATGTTAATATAAAAAGGAATGTCTGAGAAAGGATATCAGGCTTTTAAATCCTGCTGGGTGCACAGCAAAGTCTTCATACAGTGTGGATGCTGAAGGCTTGGTTGTGGGGAGATTTTCCAACTTTCTGCCAGCATCCGTGTGAAAGTCTTTGCTTTCACACGGATGCTGGCCGAAAACAGTTAGAGGTTTTTGTAAACCAATCCCTTTATCTTGCAGGTACAAGATTGTTATGCAGTGTTGTGATACTGACTGAAGAAATATTTTGAAATGGGTGTTGCAGGGTTTAGCCAATCATCCTGGGAGGTGGATGGTCAAGGACCAATAACCTTATGCCATTCAAGCAAACTAAGATATATAAACGAGTTTGTAAATGAATAAATAATTCCATTTCTTCCTGGATCGAGCCTATGTGGTTTCTTGCCATCCCCAGTACAAAGCAACAATGCAGCAGAAAACCACAAGATTTATCTGTTTTCTCCAGCAACTTGGAGAGCCCTGGGAGAGCCTGTGGGCAGACAGCAGCTCTGGTAGTCACAGTGGTGGATGTACTCAGCTTCAGGTCCCCAGCAAACCCAAAATTAGGACTTCTGTGGGGGTTTGAGCTCTGCACCAGCACCACCCCAAAGCCTCTCATGCACCAAGGTCCCCGTGCAGAAGCTGTATTTTGATTGCCAGTGTGCAGCACAAGTGACACATGAGCTGTCAGCTGGGCCACCTGTGACAGTGGGGAATGAGAAAGGACTTGGTGTTCCTCTTCTGGAGAGCTGTCCTCCCTTGCAGATGCCCTGCAGGCAGCTTTGCTGTGCTTATCTCCTACTGAAGCCTTCAAAACAGGACATGAGGCAGGTTGACGTGAAACCCGGACATGGCACTAGTCAACTGCTTGAGTTGTGCTCCATCCAAAAGGACTGCAAGTTGCCTGAAGTGAGACACAGATTTTCTCAGACTCTTTGTATTTTCTATGTAGTGTGGTACGGAAGCTCCAGCCTTCCTATTTCCAGCCTTCCTATCAGAATGACATTTTTTATTGGTTCTTAAACTGAAGAAACAACAAATTCTGCATCCTCTCTCAAGCACAGTCTTGTTAATGTTCTTTGAAACATGACAAGTGTCGTGGCCGTCAAACTGCAATGATCCCGTTCCTTCTGAAATGAGAAAAACATGTCACTTTTGGCTCTAAGTAATACAAAGGGAGAGGCATATTCTAAGAGCTGCATGGCTGCCAAAGATGAAAGAAAAATGTTATTACTTCTGGAAATTTCATAATTACAGTTAATGATAATTTAGTGAAATGACATTGTCTTCACCGCTATCACTAATGAAATGTTTGAGAGTGATAAAACAGGTCTTGTTAAATAGAGCGAGAGTTTCGAGTGGAACAGCTTTGTGACAGCAGACTGCCTGCACAAGTCTTGAATTCCTACTTTTTGTTAGAGTTGTTTAAAAAAGAAGATAAAATGAAGGCTGCATGGCAAATAATGCACAAATGAAGTATTTAAAGGTCTTCCATTAAGCAAACAATACTGAACTCCTGAACAGCATGCTGATGACTGAGCACTGCTCCTTAGAAATGCTAACCCTTCATTGAAACACTTCCCTTGTTTTCCTTTGCAGGCAAACCAGAGAACAAGAAACCCCGCCTGACTTTTTTTATTTCTCAGACTATGAGAGACATAATGCAGAAATAGCAGCATTTCATCTGGACAGGCAAGTAGAACGGATTTGCATTAAAAGAAAAGGGGAAATATTGTGATAAGTTGCTGCACTTGGCCACTCCTAAATTACTTTTTAAAAGGGGAAAGTGGAACAAAGTGGGCAGACGTCATAAATAAATGAAATGGCAGATAATGAAAGAGTAGGTTAATAATTAGGAAATGCGACTTGCTTTGGGAATGAGAAACCTGGCAATAAGTAATTCTCAAAAAGAAAGAGAAGTTATATTGAAGAGAAACTGGAGAAATTAATTTCCCTTGTGATCTTGAAGTACAGATGGAGAGGACCCATCTCCCAGGGAACGTGTCACTAAGTGTGACGGGAGTCTGGCTCACCCCAATTAGCTCCAGAGCACAGAGATCCAAGTGAGACGTGGGGAATGGTGGGCGAGAATTCAGAGAGGAGTAATTGAGATGGGAAGGGAGTTGTGGTTCCACAGCAAAAAGCTGGTACTGTCCCACATCAGGAGCATATTTAGGCCACAAGTTAGTGGGAAGGAGAGGGCAGTGGTGGTCATCTCATGCTCCTGTTGCTGAAAATGTCCCCCCTCCAGAGTCAGTGCAGGGGATGGTGAATACCCCAAGACTGCAGCCCTCCCTGCCTGCCCTGATTAGGGATGGGAATTACTAATTAGTGATTAACAGTATGTCTGGAAACAATGGCATTTCACTGAAGCACCTTTCACACTGTGAAGGACCAAGAAACATCCTTTTAAAAACTCCAAGCTTTGGGGCCACAAATTATTTGGGGGTTTGTGTAGTGCTGCTGCCTTCTGGGATGATGGCTGGGATATGGGAACATGTCAGTGGGTGGCACAGGGTAGGTTTGCCAGCAAGAGCCAATCCCAATCAGATCCTTCAAGGATCTTCTCTATTTTATTGTTGTTGACCTTGGTGTTGATCCCTTCTGCTTTATATTTTATATTGCCATTTTAAGCAGATGGTGCTGTAGAAAAAAAAAACCATTAGTGGAGTTCCTACGGGGGGTATGTTAAATATCCACACACTAAGCAGGAAAAGCAGTTGCTACCCAGTGTAGAAAATGTGAACAGCAGACAGTGGATATAAAAATCCTGCCTGTGGGGAGACTTTGTATGGGGTCTTTGCTCTTTTACTGTATCTAATACCAATGTTTCCTAGGGAGGGTTTTATGATCTACGAAGGCGGGGGAGTTAGGGGTGGGGAGAAGCTCTTCTCCCAGCCTTTGCCCGTGGGAACATTTTTGGTCTCAGGGAGATTGTTTAGGTTGGTATAAGGGTATTAAAACAGAGAGGAGCAGAAGGAAATAAATCAAACACATAGTAAGGCTGTCAGAAAAAGAATTACAGGGCGTTTATGGAAGAAAGAGGCTGAAATCCCATTCCCCAGGTCACTTAAAAGACTGGTGAGCAATGCATGTCATAACAATCGTGAAGTAGTATGAAGTAAAAAAAGTAAATTTTTGCTGTCTCTGGTTTTTGGAATCATATGTATCTTCATTTTTATCACGGAACAATGCCCTCCATACTTTTCTTGTATTTTACTGCATACTATGTAGGCAACTCAGAGCTCATCATATTCAGGACATATTTTGTAATACATTATGTGAGGGATTATCCAGTTTAAAGTTGATGGGCTTTATACTCCTTAAAGACCACAGATAAATGTGCCTTCAGAGTGTAATGAAGCTTCCTAAAACCTCTAACTATCATTACATTTTAATCCTTTACATAAACTATGTCTTTTGTCCCTCTTGCAGGATCCTGGATTTCCGGCGTGTGCCCCCAGTTGCAGGTAGACTGGTTAACATGACGAGGGAAATACGAGATGTTACTCGTGACAAGAAGCTGTGGAGAACATTTTTCATCTCACCAGGTAGTCCTGGAAATAACACTCTACTCTTTCTATCCCGCTGAACACATACTTAAGGAAACGATGTGTAGATTGCTTAATTGCTCAGATATTTCTAATAAAACTGTCTTCTAGACCTTTGAATAAAAATAGATGTGGAGACATAGCTTACAAAGAAGACTTTATTGTTTTGAGTTGAGTGCCTTTTCCCCTTGACAAATTATCTGCAGAGAGAGGCTTTTATGTTCGCCAAAGCAATGTATTCAACAAATGTTTTATGTAGAACAATTTCTAAAGCAATTTTTTCTGGTGCTCTCCGTTTATCCAAAACCTTATTACCCAGGCCATTAGTTATTTAGGGTTTTTTCCCTACTGCAATGTGATCTGTCACTTCTGTTGGTCAGATGCATTTATTTCTGGGTGTGACTGGAGGACCAGACCTAATTTCTCAGAGTCATTCAGGTTGTATTACAACAGGAGTTTCGACAAAAAATCAGGAAATAGATATGTAATATATCCTGCTTCCAAGCTCAAATTCTCTGTTGGGCTAGAAGTGACCTGAATTGTTCCCAGTCCTCACTCTTGCTTTGAGGGCTGACCCAGAAGCTGATACCACTCACTCTTCGCTCTTTCACAACATTTTATGGACCCAGTCAAGGATGGAGCTCCACAAGGTGGGAATTTTACAGACACAGGATAAAACCCTATCCTGCTCACCAAAGTATACAACTGGAATAGGGAAAAATGGGCGAAGGCTGGGAAGAAGTGACAGCATCTCTGTTCAGCATCTGGGATGCTGAGATGGAGAAATTAAGGCTCTGAGTTAAGGCGCAGAAATAATGTTTAAGTTTGTTCTTACATATAGAATTTATAGGTTATAGGTTCAATTTAAAGCACAGTGCCATGTCCCAGTAGCTTAACTCACATTGTGTCAGCTGTGTGCAAATGTGCTTTGCTGAACTGGGGCTGTGACTTGTGTAAGAGGCAATCTGGAGCAGAAACCTCTGGAGATCTCTCCCTTGCTTTGTGTGTGATTGGCCAGAAGCTGTTTATCTCAGATCCCTAAAGTGGAGATCCAAAGACTTAATTACAGTTTCTCCCAATGTAACTGTAATTTATTGCTGTTAGCTAGAAACCAGAGCCCTGTCGTTGCAGAGCTTTTGCTCTTAAAATGTTTATCACACTTTTCTGATCCCCAGTAAAGTCATTATTACGGCTGTTATTTTTAGCTTCATATTTATGTTCAGCTCTGCAGGACACAGTTGAGCAGACAGTTATTTATTCCAGGGACTTCACTTGTAAAATACATTACATAATTGCAGAAGGTTTCATTTTTCCCCATATTATGAGCACTCCAATTCTACATGCACAGTTATGGTGACAGTACGTGTTCACCAAACCTGGTGGGCAGACATTTCTGCATTTGCCTCAATTGCTTTCCCTCCCTCTTTGTCTCTCTATACTTTTTTTTTTGGCTTGATTTTTGTAGGCAAATATGCACAAAAAAAAGTCAAAAAACTCTTGGCTGTGCACACTCACGTCAAATATAAGCCATTTTATTCCTATTTTGGCAAATAAGATGTGGATTAGTAGGTTTGCTTGATTTTTAGTCTTCCCAGGTGATATTTCAAGGCTTAGAGGTGAACTTGAATAATTTCTGAGAGTTACAAAACTGTTCTCAAGTACTGAGCAGCTTACAGCAGCCAGAGCAGGACAACACAGAGTTAAGGCTGCCAGTTCGGATGAAGATCTTTATCTTGTCATTATGAAATTCCAGACATCCAAGGGATGATCCAAGCATAATCCTTTATTCAAATTTATTTAGAGGTCTCAGATAAATCCAATTAAAATATTTGATTAACTATGAATCAGGCTTTTCTGGAGAACAAAATGCTTAAGCAATTAATTTTTCTTTCCATTTTACATTTCCTGAATCAATACACTTTGGTTAAATCACGTTGGTTACTTGTCAGAGTTCTTCCCTACAAGTCCCCAGCTTAATTAGTCAGATTCTCATTAACATATGCCCAACCTCTGTCTTGTATTTCATACTGACCTTAAAAGGCAGACATTAATTAATGCTTAATGAAAAAATAATAAAGATCCTAAATTAAGCTTTTAGAAACAACTTTCACAAGCCCAGCAGGCAGCTCAAGCAGCAGATTGAGGGCAGAGAAGGAAGAGGGAGGTGCTGGGGTGAGACTCGTGGTCTGGGGTGATGCCTTATCCTGGTCTTAAAAATCAAGAGGTGAACACGGTTAGAAGGGGAAAAAGGGTTTTACCTTGGTATTTATTGTAAGGATCCTTAGGTGCACCACGAACAGGTCGAATACACCTCTGTGCACCCCCCCATCCCCACTGCAAAGTCCCCCTCTTCTAGATCTGGTCTTACATTCCAGGTCTTACTAATTAGCATATCTATCAAATATTCCCCAATGAGAGGCTCAAATGAGCCCCCCCTCCCAAGGAACCTTCCCCTGGATGGTTCTATCTTAGTTTACAAAATGTGTTCTGGAGAGGACCTTGGGCTCTGGGCACCCTGGCACCCGAACTACGAAGCCTCTAAAATGTTTAGTCTCTTAGCTTAACAAACAAGTCCAAGAATGTAGGCAAAAAGCACCAAGAATACAGAAGTTGCAAAAAGGTGTAACAGGGGTATAAAAGAAAAGACAAAATTCATCATGGCATCAGGGGAGTGAGGATGAAGAGGGAACGGGGAGCCTGGGGAAGGCTGAGGGGCTGAGCTGCCCCTCTGGCACATGGAGGGCAGCTGGGTCAGTCGGTTTTGAGGGGGAGCTGCCTCCAAAGGTGAGAAATGAGGTGGGACTTCTTGGTACGTGCACAGACCAGGCTGGGCACCAACATAAAGTTGCCAAGGGCCCTCTGGAGCTCCCTTTCAGCTCTGTCACTGCATCTCTGTCCCCAGCAGGGCTCAGTGACAATTAGTGATCGTGGGGACACGTGGTGCCTGCTGGCACAATAGCCCTCTCCATGCACACATACCCAGCTCTTCAAATTAAACAAGCACTAAATGAAATGGATTGGAGAGGAAGATGTTCCCCTCGGGCTGGGAGCCCGTGGTTTGCACCCTCAGAGGGTGATTATTGATGATGCTCATCAATCACAGGATCATAGAATCAGCTGAGTTGGAAGGGGCCCATCAGGCTCATCCAGTCCAGCTCCTGGCCCTGCACAGGACACCCCAAGAGCACTGTCCAAGCGTGTATTATCTCCCAGACCAGTGTTGGAAGAAACCTCCCTGCATTTCCACTCCTGGGCCACCTCCCTGGTCCCATCAGGCACAGAAATCAGGGCCAGGGAGCCACAGGCAGCCGTGGCTTCAGAGCACAGTGCTGAGCAGCCTCCCTGCTTCCATGGAAAGGTGAGCTGTGAGCAGGCAGATCAGTGGGTGCATTAGGCTGCACTCAGAGAGAAAGCAGATTGCAGAAAAGTGCACTTCCAGGCAGTTTGGACTTAAACATGAGAAATGGAATTAGGTCAGTAATTATTTAAATTAATTTTATGTCCTTTGCAGCAGGGCAGACTGCAGTAGCCCTGCTACTCTTACAAATGAATGGTAATTTGCTAGGAAAAAAGAGACATATTAATGATGTCAGCCTTCATTTTGGAAGTAATTGAGGCAGCAGCTTAAAGAAATCAATGTTACACAGCTAGTAAGCACTATGTTTTTGTTCATATTAACCAATTCCGAGGGATTATGGATTTTTTTCCCTCTCAGCATACAATAGCAGTTCTGAATTACCTATTATTTTCAGCAGGTAAATGAAAGATTTTTTTGATGCATTGCTGTAGTAAATATTCAGGATTCTTTCCAGTACTCCAATTGCACAGGCTTGCTAAATGTCCTCTATTAACAGTCATGCAAAGCTGAATAAAAGAATTGCCCTGCCAAGCAATTTGCTTTAAGGTATCCCCCCTTGTTCCTGTTCTTCCTGAGAAGAATTATTGTTCAGCTATCAGGAGGATGCACAGAGAATGTGCAGATGAGAACACAGACACTCTGGTTCTTAATTGTTGTAATTAGTTGGAGTTTCGATCACCAGACCATGATTTTTGCCTGCATTTCATTATAAATCACATCCATTCCTCCTCAAATAATGAAAATCAGACACTGCAACACGGAGTTCTCTTCCCTTTCTGGTGCTTTGGGGAAACAATTTTCGTTTATAGTGAAGAAGGATTTTGCACATTGCAAATGCACAGCATTTCAACATTCCAGCAGGTATAAACATCCTTCCCTGCCTGGTTTGCCAGCACTGCTGCTGTTGCCATTCCTGCCCACTCTGCAGGAGCACAAATTCCTGGCTGTTGCTCCTTTTGCAGGTGTACCTATGCAGAAACACCTTTATCTGGTGAGAGGAACACATGGTTTGGGCAATTTTAATGAGAAGGAGAAGGACTGTGCTCCAGCAGGGAGCTCATCTTCCCTTTCCCTCTTATTTTTGCTTCGGAAAGCCAAACCCTGCTCTCAGCATGGGATTGCCATGAAGCTCTGGGCTTGTGTCTCTAGCTGGAATTTCACCCTCAGCCTGCTGTGCAGAATGTGGGTCACCTACTTAGGTTTCAAAGAGCCTTGCTACAGCACCTTGAAGTCTTAAATGAGAACTGTGGTTTTCTATATTTGGTGCCTCTTTTTTCTTTTTCCTACATTTTTAAGAAACCTTAAAAATGAATGTTTCCCCAGATAATTCAGGCTGCTGCATCTTACTGCTGGTATGTAAGGACTAGGGTAGACATAATAAGATGTCTATTCTGTATCAATCAAAGCAGTTCATTTCTTTAGCAGTAGCTTGAGATAAAGCATCCTTTCACCTCCACTATCCCCAGAAACTGATCAGGAGCTGTGGGGAGTAGGTACCACAGGTCTGAGCCCATGCTGGCTGAGAAAGATTTGCCATTGAAAGTAACTCCTCCCTGAGAAACATACTCGTGGTTTTACTGCAAGTTCACTGTCTCAATGCCAGGACACATCCTGCCATTGCTCAGGGGATTGGATGCCTGGAGCAGGCGCTGGGGCTCCGTGGAGGATCCATAGCTGGAAGATCATGGCAGGGATGAGTGGGATGAGTGGCTGGCATGGTGCAGGCAGCACACGTGCTCCCTGCACAGCCCTGCAGCAGCAAACACCAGCACTGCCACAGCCCCCAGCTCTCCTCGAGGTTTACCTGGATACCAGTGGGTGATTACTGTCAAGTGATTAGCCCCAGTTGCTTTCGTTGACAATACAGAGCAGGGTTTCATTGTTCCCGAAGTTAAATTCAGAAGCAAACTATTAAACAGAGTATTTATCTTCCCACTGAGCAAAATGCTGTGTTTAGTACAACTCCTTTTTCTTGAAAGGTCAGATTTACATAGCGAGCAGCAGAGGCTGTAATGGCGTGGGGGGTGTTTGCTGGGCTTTTTGCTCTTTACAAAACTGTTCAGCAGGAGATAAACGAGCACTGGCTTCCTGCTGCCCGGTGGAAGTCAGGTCATAGAAACCTTGGAAGATAAGTTATCTCAGGCAGTCAAGATAAATCCGCATGGTTCCCTCCCTGCACAGATGAGGGGGTGATGCTGAGACAGCTGAATTGAAGCCCAAGCCCCACTGCAGCTTCAAATCAGCGGAAACACAGCTTTTAAGAGAGGATATTCTGCTTGGTAAAACACTTAAATTGCAAACTTAGAAGTACAGATATGTCAAGTGATCCCTTCCTTCCTTTTGTAATTTCTGTTCTTCATTTTCTCTTCCCTGAAGTACTTTTCTTTTTCTTGAGTAATTGTCAACAAGCTTTTGGGCCACAGAGTAAATATTTCTGGCCTTAGCCAGGATATATTTAACTGCTATGATCCAACCCTGTGACTATAAATAGACAGTTTGGGTTAGCTGGTCCTGAGCACGGATGGATGGGTGGCCCTTGTGAGTCAGGCACAGCAGAGTGATGCAAAAAGGCTGTCTTAGAGTAAAGTAATTACAACTTCATGGGCAGGTCAGGTGGCCATCAACAGAGAAAGCTGGGACATCAGTGGGAAGCTGGGACAGATTGTCAAGTAGCAACACATCAGCCTTATAGTGTGGTTATTTGGTGTAATTCTGTGCTTAACAGCCAGTCCCAGATAATGCAGCTAATTAATCAAAAACATCACAAGGCCTTATTGCTATTCCATGTTCCCCTACTTCTCCTTCCTCAAACACAGCTCCTTGCTCTGTTCCTCCCTCCCTCCTGTGATCCCCAGAGCTGACCCCTGTCCTCCTGACTCACCATCTCCCACTGGCAGTGTCCCATCTCCCCTGGGCTGCAGGTTTGGGCTGGGGGATGTCACAGGGACGTGCAGGGCCGTGTGCTGCAGGGCATCACTGCCATGCAAACCCACCACTTACCTTCCTGTGGCAGGCAGAAAATCACCTCCCGCTGCTCCCAGCCCTTCCTGCCCCATTTACACTGAGCCTGCCCAGAGGGACAGGAGCTCAAAAATAATATTTGGATTTAGAGGCGTTGTGGGGAATCAGGAAGCAATGTGACTTCTCAGCTTCATGCATTACCATGAGGAAAGGGCGCAGTCTTCCTCTAATGACATTTCATGTGCATAAAGCAGTGTCAGAAGAGTTGTAGCACACTGACAAGAGCAGCAGCGTGCTCCTATTCCTGTTTAGTGCGGCGTTGGTGGGCTTTGGGGATGAGCTGCTCTCTCTCACCTTCAGTGAATTCCCGTGGGCAGGGTGTTCCTGTAAAGAGGTGGGTGTTCCTGCTGCTGCAGGAATATGTGGTGGCAGTTTTTGGGGAGGTTTTAAGGTAACACACGGTCCAAAACCTGCTGCAGATTCTTTTTCTGTGGTTGTTGGAGTAACGTGAGGTGTGGAGGAAGGAATTTGTGTTTGGGATGTGTGCTGACAGCGTTACGTCCGTGCTATTTCCACCTTCCACGCACACCCCCACGGGACTCTTGATGGTAAATAATTCTCCTTGCAAAAGCTGCCAGCTCTTCTCATACCAGCAAGGAAATGAATGAAATGTTCTCTGTTCTTAAAGAAACGAGCCAAGATTTTGAGAAGTGACTTAATTTTGGGAACATGCCACTTGTTCAGCTGTGGGATTTGGGGTTCCAGCCTGGGGTAACAAATAGCTCCCAAGGAATGTATTAGTCTGGGAAAACGAAAGGATTAAAAAAAAAATGGGTTTGGGGAATATAAATAGAGTGGAAATAGTCACAAAAAGCTTAGCACAGGGCATGATCCCAGCCACTGAAATGAATGTCTTTCTAGTGGTTTCAGCAGAGGAAAACTATGCGTGGTAACAGGGGCTTGGATTTATTTCTGCTCCTACATACACCAGTGCTTTTATGAATTCTCAATACTGATTTAAGAATAGGCTTTAAAGCTCTTTTCCTTTCTTCACCAGCCAACAACATCTGCTTCTATGGGGAATGCTCCTACTACTGCTCAACAGAGCACGCCCTGTGTGGAAAACCAGACCAGATTGAAGGGTCTCTGGCTGCTTTCCTGCCCGATTTGTCGTTAGCGAAAAGGAAAACCTGGAGAAACCCTTGGAGACGTTCCTACCACAAGCGCAAGAAAGCAGAGTGAGTAGTGGTGAGCAAAGCTGCACAGGGTGACAGGGAAATAACCCAGCCTCTGGCCTCAGAAGAGCAGCTTGAGTTTCCCCAGCCCTGGGAAGGGACAGGGCACTGCACATGCCAGGAGCTCCAGCTTATGGTCCTGAACCCACAAGGACCTTCAGTGGCATAATTCCCTCATGGGACAGACACCTCCACTGGCACTGACAGGATGCAGTGGGACCTGTCTAGGTCCTGTCAGAGGGAGGAAGATTCACTGCTCTCAGCAGCCCTAAACAAGTCTCAGATGTTGCCACCATATGACTGATGGTGCAGCTCGTCTCCTAAATCCTGAAGGTACTGGCCAGATAGTTTTCAGTCTTGCGATTTTCTTCCTTTTTCATCAGTCACAATCTTCCTTGCTTGCCTGCACTGCTGGAAGCAGCCTGAGGAATGTGCTGCCTCTTCCTGACCCTGCCCTCAGTCGAACATGATACAAGTAGATCTTTGCAAAATAACATCGTTTTTTTGTCATTTTCAGTAAGCTTTGCATGTCACATAAAATATCAAAATATTGCCTTTTCCAGATGGGAAGTTGATCCAGATTATTGTGAAGAGGTTAAACAAACACCCCCATATGACAGTGGGACCAGAATTCTGGATATAATGGATATGACAGTTTTTGATTTCCTAATGGGTATGTTTCATCTCTTTCAAAAATTAAATGCAACATTTAATTAGAATAAGAACCATTTCTTTCTGCACTGCTCTGCAGAGCTCAGCAGTTTGCTAAAGCATGGCTGAAGCTGCATTTACTGTATGTGCTGTTCTGGATGATTATGAGGAAATGCAGATTTACGTGGTTATGTATTCCCATCAGTGCAGATTAAAGGAACAAAGATGTTCAGAAATGCAGAGTGGTGATGAATGCAGGTCAGGCCAGTCTCCTTCACAACAGTGAAGGGCTTCACACTTTGCTGTAGTGAGTGCTTTACCCCTGTAATATATGGCTCCTGGCTGCACATGCAAGGACTGCTCATTACTGGTGCTTTGTTTTCATCCTGCAGGAGTGTTCTCTGCTGCTTCTCTATGAAATGTCAGGGTGGGGGGAAGAGGCATTGCTTTGTCACAAAGGCAGCTGTGGATTCCATCAGGATTTTTTCTGTTTATGTAGCCTGGTTGCAGTTAAATAATTATTTACAACCAGGTAATAGTGACCCATTCCAAGCCTAACTAATGCTCATTCTGATATGAAACCTTCCCTGCTGCAGCAAATACGTCTCTAAGGTGCCAGCCTACATCCTTGATCCTTGGGCACATGCCAGCATGGACACATCCTGTGCCATTGCCCCCACTGAGATTTCTGCAATAGGCTGCAGCAGGAGAGGCCAAGTGACAGCTCAGGAGCCATGTGTGGCATCTATAAGTAGCTCAAGACCCCTGCCACGGAGACAAAATTCATAGCTTGGCAGCAGTCCTCTGCACATTGACCTTAAAAAGCAGATCACACTGGGAGAGCTGTGCAGATCAGCACCATCCTGATCCATATCTCAGAGCCACAGTCCTATTCTGGCTTCCCAGGCAGCCAGCAGCTGGGGCAAAGTTCATGTTAGAGGAAAAGCAGGGTGTGTGTGGTTCAGAAAGTTGAATGCAGCATTAACAAAGTGATGGGGATTAACTGCCCTGCTCGGAGCAGGCATTATCTCCTCCCTGAGCCAAGCCTTGCACATGCCACGTGTGCCATGTCTGCTTCAGACAGCCTGCTGAGCCCAGGCTGCAGCAGCAGGGCTCGCTGCCACCAGGGCAGGAAGCTCTGGTGCCTCATGACACAGCTACCCTCCACTGAGCAGGGTCCGCACACAGCTGTGCCATGGTGCTGAGAGGGATTTCCCAGGAGGGGTTGCTGGAGGGTGGCAAGGTTGGGTTTGTCTTCTGATGGGCCCTTTAGAGCTTGAGTATGAAAGCCACAGAGTGTGAAAAGCTGCTGGAGGCTTAACAGCCCTTCCAGTATCACACACTTTGGGGTACCCATGGTAGGAGCAAATGAGCTCAGCACATTTGGTGCTTTCTCTACTCTACCCAACCATTGATTTTGGGGAGCACTAGGCTTTTACACTGCCCTGACCTGCAGGCTCAAGGCAGAGTGAGAATGGTCTTTTTCTTTCTCTTTGTTCCATAGGTAACATGGATCGACATCACTACGAAACCTTTGAGAAGTTTGGAAATGAAACTTTTATTATCCACTTAGATAATGGAAGAGGGTAAATACCTTTAACAGCCTTTCTGGGGTTAAAGGAGAAAGAAAGAAGTCACTCTTTAAAACAGCTTTTGTTACATTCTTGCTCTTATCTTTAAATAGGTTTGGAAAATATTCCCATGATGAACTTTCCATATTGGTGCCTTTAAACCAGTGCTGCAGGTACGTTTCCCCTCTGGAGGTGTTTCCTGGTTTACAGTTTCCACTAACAGGACTGGAAATGTCCAAGTGACTCTTTCATTGCACACCATGGAGAGGAGGAGATGGTGTGATCCTGCCCAGCTAGCCCTGAGCATTGGCACTGCCACACTAAATGCTCTGTTGGGACCAGGACCCTGAAGGAATGTGGCCATGAGCTGTTTGGGGAGAGGCCTTAAGACAAAATACACATCCCATGGGACTGTGACAGTGCCTGGGTCTCATCATTTCAGATCAGAGAATAAGGCTCTTACACTATCATTGTAATGCTGGCTATAAGCCTTTTAGCTCTGTCAAAATCAACAGCGATGGAAATACCAAATTGCTTTTCTTTTTTCCTCCTTTTTCTCTTAGAATCAGGAAGTCTACCTATCTGCGATTACAGCTGCTAGCCAAGGAGGAATACAAACTCAGTCTCCTGATGAAAGAATCTTTGCTAAAAGATAAAATAGCTCCAATCCTCTACCAGCCTCACTTGGAGGCCATGGACAGGCGGCTGCGGATTGTCCTCAAGGCTGTCAGTGACTGCATAGAGAAGGATGGATATGACAATGTGGTTGAAAATGACTTTAACATGGATGTTAACACTGTTACCACTGAGAGGTAGTGAAATGGCAAGACTACGTTTTTACCAGCCGAGTCAAGAAGATTCAAAGAGGAAAAAGAAAAAAATAAACAAAAAAAAATAAATATAAGTCTTGCAAAAGACTGTGTATGCCACTTTGTGAATTCAGTGAATTCAGAAATGAGATATAATTGTTCCCAAAGTAGGTAAAGTGTAGACTCTGCAAAGGATTAGTTCATTAAGAAAAATAAGTCTAATGTGATGCTTTTCATTAGTTCCTGAAGAGAGATTATGAAAAGGTTCAGAAAATACTCAATCATTGAGAGACAACTGTCTGATAGCAAAACACCTCCTGTCCTTTTTGTATAGAAAGGAGGCCTTTACTTAATATTTTGTATTTATATATGGTATATCTATGAAACCCCAGACCTACCTTCCAAATTTAACTGAGAGGGACAGCATAGTTTTGTGACTCACACTTTATTTGTGGTGACAGTCCACTTGGTATTTTGTGTTAACCCTTTAAGTGCTCTAATCCACTGTATCTTATTTAAATTGAATGCTTATTTTCCCCGCAGCTACTCAGCATTTAAAGGGTTAAGGCAGTATGAACTTTTAAAGGCAAAAAATAATAATAATAATGATAATAATAATGATAATGATAAATACAGGGGTTACCAGAAGGGAATTTCACTAATTGTGCTTTGACAGGAATACTTGAATGTTGGTTTTACAAAGTGATGTAAAATGACAAGTTGTACTATTTGTCCATAAGGAGGTGGCAGCTCTTATCTTTCTAGACTATCATAGCTGAGCTGCTACTTTTCAATTTTGCTTTTGATAGTTTTGTGTAAATATATACATATATGGGTAAAAAGCTGCTTTCAGCAGCTCTAGGCTTACTTTTGCAGCATTTTTGTGGAATTGTTTGCAACGTGGTAAAAGTGCAATAAAGATATGCAAAATGTGTAGCCACCTTGTGTAAATGGATTCATTCATCTTGTTCAGAGCAAAGCTCTGTGCACCAGCCAAGTGTCCCAGGAGTGGTTGTTTAAATTGTCATCCCCTTTTGGAGCAGCAGCAGCAGCAAGTGGAGCTGGAGCAGGGAATTGGTGATTAACACACACAGCAATGTTGATAAGGGCCGGGGTGTTGGAAAAGGCTGATCTTTCCTATGAAAACATTGTTTTTACTGTCATTTCAGCATCCCTTCCTCTTGCAGTGGTAGCTGTAGGAACAAGCTCTAGAGCAGCACCTCTCAAAGATTATGCCTTGACATGCTGCCCAGAGGATTTAGAAACACCAGTGCCTCTGACTTAGGCTGCAAAAGCCCTTGCACAACCTAGGAAATCTCAGCCTAAATTAGCTGGAAACATGGGTATTCTTATCCAAATAGTTTTGAATCATGCTCAGCTGCATTCATTTCAGATGTGTGGAGACTTTCAGCCCAAAAGCAAGCTGTAAATTGAACACGTGGCTGTATTTGGCTTGTGAAAACATGGTGTGGTACAGCAGGAATCTCTCATCACTCCTCTGGGTGAGGGGGGAATTTATTATGACAATGTTCATCACAACTATAATTCAAAGCTGCCATTTTTTTCATTTGATGTCTTTCTTCCCAGGGATTCATAACCATATACTTTAAAAGCCAGGTAGACTAAAATGTAGGCATTTCAGCATATTAAAACTATGAATGAGAGAAAAAGCTGCTATATGGGCTCATTCACTTCTTAGGTTGATATATTATCACTAAAAAGCACGTCTTTTATATTTTATGGCCCATTTTGAATTCCCATGGCTCTCACATAACATGGCATATAAAGACAACAGAATATCTCAAATTGTTCAACTGTGCATGAACTTGGAAAATTTCTGGTTTATCCCATGGCTTTTTTCACTTTTGAAGACCCACCTATCATAACAAGGATTCCTCTGCACCACAGCACTGGAACTGCAATGCTCTCTCCCCATTAGCCAAAAAAAAAACCCCAAAACCAAAACATTAGATTAGAAAAAGGTGAAATGGGTAATATTATCCTTGGTCTATGTTCAATGCCTGGCAGTGGTTTTCCTGCAGGTGCAGGTTTTTCTCACTATGAAATTGTGCCAGGACAGCAGAGGAGCTATAAAATCACCTTCCTGGGGCAGCTCTGCTTTCTGCTTCCAGGGCCAGCTCAGCAAACCTGGTTTGCTTTTGGAAAGTAGCACTTGGCAGCCTCTTAGCTCAGAGAGGATCAGATCAGTGAAGGTCTTGGCTCTTTAGAGGCTGGGTGTAGGTCAGGAGCTCCAGGCAGGGTGGTTCAAGCTGAAGGTGTCTGCAGAAGGCTGCCTGGTGCTGTCAGGGATATGAACTTACTGTTATGGAACTGATTCTGAATTTCTATAAACAGAATTAGTAGTGTTTCTATAGATTAAGTGTTGTTTAGGATGGAATAAGTAGTGTTTGTATAGAGTATAAAGAGCTAAAGGTCGTTAATCCTTGCCACATTGTAAAGAGTTCTGAGGGTCTCCAGTTTCCTTCTTCTCCTGGACTTTGATTCTTCCCCTCATAAACTCTGTGCTACAGCTTTCTAGACTTATAAAAATTCTTCCCATTTCCAGTATTGAATTAAGCATAAAGAAAAGCTGAAGGGGAGGCTTTTCTTTGGCGTGAGACCTGCACGTACCTTGGAAGAAGGGAGACACTGGCTCATGCTGGAGAGGTTTCCCCCCCTCGGTGCCTCTGATGGGAAACTGGGGTGAATTAGCCCCACGTGGGCAGTGCTAGTCTAAACACACTGCAGGGTGCTCAGGAGATGGATGGCAAGAGCTGAGTCCACACCCCACCTGTGGTCAGGGGTAGCTGAGGACAGGGCTGATCTGGAGGATACTGCAGGGGTGGAAGGGATGATTAATTAAACAGGCTGTGGAGTTGCTTCTCAGTATCTACCAGGAAGCTCTGGTGTGTTTGCATTCCCGCTGCCAGGCAGCTGGAGCTTTGACTCATGTTCATTTTCGAGGGTTTTGGGAAGGGAAAAGAATCATTGCCTTGTTCCGCTATTTCTTTTTTATGTGGGCAGGGGTGAGTGGGCACGAGAGAGGAGAAACTGGAGCCAGGGAGGGAACTTGTGGCTCTGCCTCTCAGTTCTCGGGGTAACACAGCCCTGAGGATGGCTCTGTACAGCCCAGGGAAGGGCAAACCCCCACTTTTGGGGTGCATCTGCATTGCCCCAAGACACAGCTGCTCTGAATTCCTCCTGGAAACCTCCTGGGTTTGCCTTTAGGCAGAGGGTGTTGCCATGTGAGCCTGTGGCTCTGAAAAGGCTGTCACTGTGTGTTGTTTGGTCAGTAATCCAGGAAATGAGGAGGATTAGTGTGACGTGGTGTAACATCTCTTTAGGAGTCCTACATATTTACCAGACAAAAAGATTCGCTCTAGGAAGATAAATAAATGTCAAAATTCAATTGGTTTGTGTCTGAATCTCAAAAGTGGGTGTAGCAGCAGGGCCCAGACAATTAACACACTGAGAAATCTGCGGCAGCCTGTCAGGGGCATAATGCGTTCAGCACAATAAATACAGTATGCACAATAAATAACAGATAAAAATAGATAATATATTTCTAAAAGCACCTAATTACAATGGTATCTGACAGCGTGGAATAGCTTACCGTATTCTCCTGAGTAATTCAGAGGAGAGCCTCATTTGTTTTTGTGGTTTTTCTGTTATTTAAGCATCAAAGGGAAATTGAAGGCAAAAAAGCTCTCATTGTTTGAAGTAGGTATCACTGTTGTGATCAGCAGAGCCCGTGATGTATATACAAGCTGGAAGCCTGAAGCAGATTGCAGTGTAAGCAGCAGCAAAATGTGTTGTGTAGGAGGAGGGAAACGGGGATTTCAGCCTGGCTGCTGCCCTTGGGCACTGAACTGAAAATGAACTTGTCTTATGTGGGCGTTACAGGGAGGAGCATCCAAAGGGTGCTCTGGTTCCATCCATGGGCCTGAGCATGGTGAAGGTCTGGGGGATGTCCTGCCACCTTCCCCTGCAGCAACAACATCATCCCCTTTGTCCCCTTGGCACACCCAGGCCCCACCTAATGCCTGTCAGCAAGG
The DNA here is from genome assembly GCA_026261815.1 of Monarcha castaneiventris obscurior. Taxonomy (NCBI): domain Eukaryota; kingdom Metazoa; phylum Chordata; class Aves; order Passeriformes; family Monarchidae; genus Monarcha; species Monarcha castaneiventris. Next base: position 12,513,089 of record JAMPIT010000856.1, on the reverse strand, counting down.
CTCCTGTGACCCCCCCAAAAGTGCTGATTTCCAGCTTGGAGCTGGGCACACACTAGAGCGTTGATAATCTGCATCCTGAGGGAGCAAACTTTGCTTCTAGTACTGAATGTATAACCACGAGGTTCATTTTTCAGAAATTATTCCAGCTGTCAGTTGTTTCCGTGGAGTTTCTTGCCAATGGTTGTTTACTGAAGTATTTGGGGCTCAATACGCAGAAATAAGTGTGCACAAGGAAAATTCTTTTGAAACTAAATTGAGCATTTGGAGGAAATTTTGAGTGTTGTGGGATGAGTTTTCACATGGAATTTCAAGTCATTACCAGTTGGAAGCTGCTGGATTTCTTGAGAATAATATTTTTATGCTCAAAGTCATTCATAGGTAGCCTCCAGCCATAACTCTGACCAGATCAAACTCAATTATCTGCTCCCTTCTACATTTGCATCAGTAAAGTACCACTTCAATGCTTTTGGGGGCTGGCTAGAAAAAAAAATTAAAAGCAATTCAGTTTGGTGGGTCAAAAGACTTGAGAATTGAGGTCAGACCAGTTCTGGCCATGGTTAGAAATGAAGCATCAGCAAAAAGGAGGCTTTTGATTTGGCAGTACCTATTCCTCTTCCTCCAATGCAAGATTTGTGGCTAGGAAAGAGCTGCTGGAATACCTGCTGTTCCACCTTTTTAGACATGTTAATACTTTCCAAGGTTTTGCATTTCTGCAACTTTGATGTAATTATGATGACCAGCTAAGGGGGTTTGGAGCAGGATGGGGGGAATGCTCACATTTGTATCCAGTCTCCTCTATGAAGATTTAGGTGCTGGGAGATCAGCTCCTCTCTTTCAAATGACCTTTCTGCACAATCAGCCCCATCCCCTGTCACAAGTAACTCGTGTTTTGCCTTGAGTCTTGCTCAGGTATGGGCCCAAACCCAGCAGCTTGCAGATGGAATTGGCAGCTGGAACCAAAGCAGAACATCTCAAAATTGGAGATGTCAGATCAGAGCACTCTCCACTCCTGTGAATGTGGGAATCTGGGTCACCTTGTGCCTTGGCCACAGTAATGAACAGCATTAGGATCTCATCCTAAATTCTTCTGACGCTTCTTCTGGAAAGGTGCTGACTGACAGACACATGCACAAAACCACCCACAACATGTGCTGGTTGACCCTGACAGAACTTAAAAACACATCCCAGGGTGAATTAAGACAGAGAATTTAAAATCTCAACCCCCCAGCTGCTGGGGCTGTACTAACACCAGCCACGTGTCACTCCAGAGGTGGTGCTGGAGTCTGCTGGAACGTGATGATCCCTGTACACCTGGGTGCCTGCAGAAGGTGCCATAAATCAGGGCAGGACAACAATCTGCCTGCATCTCCTGAGCACTCCTGAATCCTCATGCACCCATAAATGAGAAATGAGAGCTAAAGCTGTCAGCAAAATGTAAGCAATGCAGGTGAGGAAGAGCAAGTTGGGGGAAAGGAGCAACCCCAAAATGACTGAGGCAAGCTGATGGTCAAATCCATTCTTGTAAACACCAATACCTAAGCCAGGAGCAGCACTTCTTGCTCCGATCACAGGCTGAGCTTGGGAGATGGAGGACAAATCTGATTTGTGAACTAAGCCAATCAGGCTATCCAAAACTGCAGCTTTCCTCATAGCTTTTCCTGATAGTCCTCCACCATAACAATTTATGCACCAGGAATCCTGGCCACAGGCAGCATTTATAAAGGGCAGTGATAAAAGGCATTTCTTGTTCATCCATTGAGTGAAGTTTGCATTGTTTTCTAGACCAAATCAGAACCCTTTCTGCTGATTTTTAAGCAACTCCTTCCTAATCAGTGAAGTCAGTGAGGGTTTTACAGATGCAGAATTTAGGTGCATTATCTTCTTTCACTGCCCCATTTACAGATGAATGGTCTCTCTGATGTTCCCATGGCTTTCTTAGTTATAAGCTTTAATAATTTATTATTATTGTTTATCTTTCCTCTCTATTTCTATTCTAGATGTTTGCTTCACTGATTTGCAGTGGATTTCCATTTTTAATGGTTGTGGTTTTTGCCTGAATAAACACCAACATTCATTATTTATAACTTGAGGCATCTATAGCCAACTCTTTGCATGGTAATTAGAGATTTTTTTAAATACTGGCAGTGAACTTTAGTCTCTACTGTTTGCAGCAAGTTTCCATGTGTTGGTTGTGCCTTCAGAGCCCTCCCTTCGTGACATGCCTGATAGACTGAAATAGGAGCTTGTGTGATAATCCCTGGCAGTGCTCCAGGCCAGGTTGGATGGGACTTTAGGAACCTGGTCTAGGATGATTATCTTGGACATCCTTTCCAACCCAAATGATTCTAGGATTCTGTAGTTCCTGTGAAATCACTTATTCCTTCTTAAATTTATCAGGAGGGACTGTCAATGTTGCTGGCACAAGAAACCCCCTTGTCTAGTATAAGAAAAAACCCAATCTCACTGATTCAGTACCTACAGATCCTCCTGACTCCAGTTGTTTTCTTGGCACTTGCACTGAACCTGGTGTTTTGAGCTTCCAGCACTGCTCAAACACCAAAGTGCCTGTGCAAGGTGTTCCCCCTGATTCCTTGCTGTCCTGAAGGCTCTAACAGCTGCTCAGAGCAGGGTGAGCAAGAGGACCCTGCTGGCAGTCTTCAGGTTGGATGCAGGAAGTGGAAGGAAGCTCTTCTTTCTGGAGAAGCTCAGATAAGGTTAGAAAATGTGTCATGACTCGTGTTTCAGTGGTAGCCAAGCTCTGGAACAGGCTGTCCTGGCCAGTGGCTGAGTCACCATCCCTGCAGGGATTTAATGATGTGGCTCTGAGGGACATGATTTAGTGGTGGAGTGGAGTTGGCAGTGCTGGATTAATGGTTGGGCTCCATGATCTGAGAGGTCTTTTCCAACCTAAACATTCCTGTGATTCTATGGCTCTAGTGGAAAAATTGGTTTTGTAGTGTTCAGGATGTGTGGTGCCCACGGTGCATTTTTTCACCTCTTAAAGAAGCAATGGCAGAGCCATCCCATGAAGCCTAAACTAGGAATATTTTCCAGTTATAGGACCCAATCTGGTGGAGTTAATGGAAACCTTCCCAGCTGCTTCAATGCAGCTGCAGAGATACAGCACTGCTCACCTGAGCTGCTGAGAAACACCCTGGAAATAGGGATGTTAAAAATTAAAAGTGTTGAACAAGTGTTTTATTTGACCTGCTGGTGGTATAGCTGATTAAAGAGTAATGCCTTAGCTGTTTACCTGGGGTTCAGTTTTGCAACAGGAGAAAACAGATGCTCCCTGCTGAGAAGGAAGGTTAAGAAGTCAGAACTAAAATGTATGGACTACACCATCCCGTGCAGCCTGCAAAGCAGCTGGCAAGGCTGCTGCATATTTATGAGAGCATCTCACACATCCTCACCCTTATTAGAGCATCCTACCTCAAGCCTGTGATGGTTCATTGGCATTTTGAGAGGTTCAGACACCTTTTTACCAGGTCTCCACACTTTGCACCCTGGACTGAATGATTCCAGCATGGAGTGCTGGCAATTTTCAGGGATGTTGCCTGTCTAACAGCAACCCACAGCAGCCTGGGAGTGCTTTACAGTCCCCTCTGTTGCTAGAAATGATGGTGAACTGACTGGTTAGACACTGCTTTAGTCAGACAATAAGCTTCTTATTCCAAGCCCCTTTGCAGCCATTCAACTAAACCAGCACAAGGTTTAGGTTGGCTGTGCTACTTGGCCATCTGAGGCACCTTCAGTGCAAAGCTGTAGGGACACCAGGAGTGGTCTCCCACTGCCACAAAGGCTCTGGCAGCTTCCCAGGATAATTCAGAACCCAAATAAGTTTCAAAAGTTATGTAAAGCAAGGAAACGTGCTTAAATAGGACCAGTATCTAAATAAAGTCAGCAGCGCACTGAGATCAGTGACTTTTAAGGAGCAGCTCCTACTTGCACAGCTTCTGTGAGGCATCAGCAGGCCTGGCACACCCTGCTCCCCTATTCCCAGGCACACGTGGGTGTCCAGCTTTGGCTGGGAGTGAAGTCAATAGAAGGACTACAGCAATTATTCTGCTTATGAATCACACCTTCTTACGAACGTCACTCGAAGGAAAATATCGTCTCTGTCAACGTGTTAGCAAGACTGGTGGTGCAAGCACGTCAAAACCCAAGAGCTGGTGATATTTTTTCTGGAAGCCTCTTAATCCCAGCGTTTGGAGGTGTTGGTGCACAGCCTGCAGCTGTGGAGCAGGTCTGTGGGAGCTCCATGGGTCACTCACCACGGACCTGAGCCCTGCTGCAGGAATACCCTGTGGGTGCTCTCCTGATGGGTTTCTAGCATCTGAATTACTCTGGGAAATAATATATTTTTAGATCTATCCTCTGAGTCATTAAAGGGGGAAATAAAAGCTCATTATTTGGTTCACTTGAGCAAGAAAAGCTGCTTTCCTCTGAGGGAAGGGTCATGCCTGAGCTCTGGATACATCCTGGAGTGGAGGCTGGTGGAGGTTGTCCATGTCTAGCGCCCTGCTTTGGACTTTGCTCTGTCTATGAAACCATGACATGGCAAAACTTATTTGGAAGAGCAGCTGATGGCCCCTTCCCTTGCTGCAGCATGGATCTGGGGGTGACTGGATAAGCTCCCTCCCCTGCATTTCTCAAAGCATCTGTCCAAAAGCGTTTTTCTCTCTCTCTTTCTTTCAGGGAATGTACTGTGGGGAGCTGCATTTCCTCCTTTCTCTGCAACATGTTCTAATTTATAGGATGAGATTTGTGATAATTGAGTTCAGAGCTGAATGCTGAGCCTTCTCCATATCCCCTGGGGTTTTCCTGGGAACAAGATGGATTGCCCAGTGTGCTTCACACACAAGAAAATAATGAATGAATAAATAAATACATGAATAACAGCATGCCTCATTTTGCCTATATCTTAGCAAGAGGGAAAGCTAATTCTTTAAGTATCAGGAATGTACTCATTATGCAAAAACGACAGAGCAGATGCACATATTCAAAATAAGTATATTAAAAATCCCATTTGAGCTCCTGGAGGACAAGTGCAAGTGCAAAATTGGGTGCAATTATATTTCTCTTCCCACCTATGGTGTGTTCTCATTTGAATATGTGTTTGAGCTGGTCGCATCTAGAAGCGTGGAGTTTCCTGTGATTGAAAAAGCAAATTATTATCACTACCAGCTTGTGATACTTTACATCAGAGGCTGGCTCCAAGGTTGTCTGAAGTCACTACAAAGGCTCTTTTTGAGTCCAGCTGGCTTTGCATGCAGGCAAGGGCTGGCCTCTTGAGGAGCCAGGGCTAGGCATGTGTTAATAGCCACACAAAAGAGCAGAGGACACAATCCAAGTGGGGCTGTTCATCGTAACTATCATTTAATCAAAATAAAATGATGAACTGATAATTGGATGTCCTTGCAATGACTGCCCACAGCCAGAGCCCGGGGTAGGGTCCCTTTCATAGACACAAATAAATCAGACAAGGAGTCTGCTGTGGGCAAAGAGATTAATCTTTGGCATGAGCATGAACAATAGTGGAAATAAGTGTTGCTCATGAGACCATCGCTCTGTGTCTGACTGCAGAAATATGCTTGGTGCTTGCCAATGAAAGGAGCTGCTCTTTCCTATCCCTACAGTGGCATTAAAGATTGTTGAAGTTGTGCATGCCCAGATTTATGAAAAGGCCCTGATGGGGAAAACCTGACTGGGTCTAAGGCAGCTGCTTTAATAATGTACACACTTCCACTTTAGCAACATAAAACAGAGGTGGAGATGTAAGACCAAAGCCAGACAAGGGCAGGGACATTGGGAAGAGCCCTGCAGAGTGGACCCGTCCCAGCAAGGAAGATGGACAAAGTTTTCCATGGAAATGTAGCCTCAGGAGTTATCCTATAGTTTGATTTTTTTCAATTAACAGTAACAGTAGGATTTTTCTCCCTAAATCCCAATCCCTACACTACCTGGAAAAGCCTAACCTTTTTTTTTTTTTTGACTTAACATAGTTACAACAAGCACAGTTCCAAAGACCAAAAGTCAAATGAACAGTAAGGAAAAGAGCTTTCCTTCGACAGGAGAAAAATGAGTAAGAACAAGAAGATGACGCTGAAAATGCCCATTAACAAAACTGCTTCCTAACACGTGGCCTTACAGTATTTTAACAGAAAATTCTGTTCCCTGCTGCAGTGCCTTCGGTTGTTGGAACCCAAGGCACGCCTCTGGCTGCCCTGGGGGGTCAGGAGCCCCAGCAAGGGGGTCCCAGCCCCTGGCAAGAGCCCAGAATGGCACCGGCTTTGACCTCAGCCCATGGGAAAAGTTACCAATGCAGCACGAGGCACTGCAAAGCAAGAGAAGATTAAAATGAGTAGTGATTTAGTATTTTACAAGGTAAAAAAGTAGATTTTAGGATTTTGGTTTTTAATATGAGGACGAAGGGTCTAAGATGGAGGATTTTGGGCATTGCCCTGTTCTTCCTCTTCTTCTCCTTCTCCTCCATCTTCTCTGGTGGCGGTGCCACAAAATGATTGGTAGAATGAAAAAGAGGTGGAAATTCCGTGTCTAGAATAGGTGCAAATGAATTGGTATAGAACAGTAACTAATAAATGCGTTGTGAAGAATGGTTGGATGATGGAAAGGGCACAAAAAGGATGGGACAGCCCAGGGCTGGGCAGTGCCCGCTCGGACTCGGCTGCATCAGATGTGCGGCCGGAGCTGAGAGCTGGCAGAGAGAAGGAGAAATCAACAGCCTGAAACAACATCTGCAGCCGTTTCTCATCTGCTGGGGCTCAGGGTAAGGTGTCCCAGAGGTGAAGATAAGAACCAGCATTTGTGTGGAGTCCCAACTCCCACACTCGGTGATGCTGCAGCGCTGCTGGGGCGTCCGGGCTCGCTGTGGTACCTCCCTGTGTGACTGACACTGCTCTCCTACCCAGCCCATTTGGTCTGGGGGTTATCTTCTGTCCCCTTTTAACTGATCCATTACCCCAATCCCAGAAGCAGCCCTGCTGTGCCGGGATAAAGCCACATCCAGCCTGGATTCCCGCAGCCCTGCACAGCTCTGCCTCCTGCACACATCAACGCTGCCAGAGGAATGGAGCTGCTGCCTGCCTAGTCCAGGTGCTGTGTAACACATATCAGCCTAAAATCCTCTTTTCAAGCTTTGCTGAGCCAGGATTAATTGCAGTTTGGCGTTGCAGGCTCCCTCTTGGCTCCATTTTTTCACTCACATACTCTGTGTAATCTGAAGCCAGCGGTTTTTTTTCTCCAATTTCTTTTGCTGTACCAACAATAATTCTCTTACCTTTTCTCTCTCTCAAGCAAACAAGTTAATAACTACATTTGCTGTTAATTATCCCTAAAATAAGTGCAGCTCCGTAATTTGAGAGTTGGGGTGCCTTTAATTTAATAAGAAGTGCAAAGTTAAAAGAAAAAAGCAGACCGGGAAAAAAAAAGTAGCGTTTTGAATAGTACAATATTCATCATCTGTGTCTCTAATTTTCTATCTGAAATGAGTGTTGAAACCAGGGTGGTGGGTACCAGTGAGACACTACAGCAAGAATGCTGGTGAGTTATGAGAAGAATCTCTGTTAGGTTATTCTGGGGTTATCGTAAATATATCCAGAAATAACAGAAGACAAAATTAGCTGCAATTGTTAACAGAGAAACCTGTGTGGAATAGGAAGGAAAAAAAAAAAATGAAAGCTGTGCTTCTGGGACTATTTTTATTTCTATAAAGAAGACTTTTACAAGATCTTTCATCCTCACCATCACACAAGAGGAAGGTTGTCTGCTTTCCAAGGTTTAATGAGCAACACTTCTGAATGCTGCTGTGGACTTAGAGACCTTTTAATGAATATGGTGCCAGTGGAAAGCTGCTGTCGTCCAAACTGAAAGAAAATATGGCTAAAATAACAGAAAATCTAATGTTCAGGACTGAGCCTGGGAAATACAAGAGCCAAGCCCTGTCACAGGACCCTGAGGCTGACAGAGACTGCAGCTTCAAGGGATTTAATTGGGGCTACTTCTACCCCAGAAGGTGCCTGATGATTCGGACCAGATCCTGTGTTTGGGGCTGCTGGGCCAAATCCTGCTCGCTCTTGATTTGCACCTGGGCATAAATCCAGAGGGGATTTGTCAGAGGAAAGAGATCAGGGTGGCAGAAATCTGAAACAGTCTGCTCTCCTTATGAAAGGGTGAAAGGAGGAGACAAGAGTGCAGCTGAAATCAGTTTTCTAAAAGAAAATAAACCAGGATAGATTTTTTTTTTTTTTTTTTTTGCAATCTATTCTTGATTTCCTCAATTAGCTGGGACCAACGACAGCAACACAAATAGAGAGTGTGGCATTTATCTGGACAAAAAAGCAAGATGGACTAAACTTCTAATTAGACCTCCTGTATGAAGACAAAAGACATCTTCTAAAATAGCTAAATATTGTACTTTTATCCATAATTAGGGCAGGATATTGCCCCAGAGGATCATGAAGGTAAGAAGACATAGACAGGGAGAGAGGTTTTTTTATAGCTGGGTTTTTTTAAGAGATCGTTAAAATTGTCACTAGAAATTTACTGAAAAAGACAAGTTTGTGGGCAGAAGAACCACAGAATGAGGAAAAAATGCCACAGGAAGGAAGAAGAGTAATTCTAGGAGTAAACAGCCACTTTTAGAAAATACCATCTGTCCTGAATATGAATTTGCCATATATTATGACTCAAAAGATTTTTCCACTGAATTCCCAGCTTGGCCTTTGTTCAAAGCCAAAAACCCCTAACCTGGCTTAGATAAGGTCACATCCCATCATTATTGCATCCCTTTATCTGGAGCCAAGGGTTCCTGGGGAGGAAAATCTCAATTTCCAGAATTCACCTCGATTGCTCCTCTGATCTCATGGTGCCACTGGGTTTTTTCACCTCCATTTGTCCACCTGCATTTGGCAGGACCTGAATCCCTTGGGAAGGGCGTGGGTTAGCCTGGTCCCACTTGCTAATGCACGTGGGGGATACAGCAGCACCTAAACAGCAGGAGTCATCTCACAGCAGATGCTAAAAATATGATATTGCCTAAAGTCACAGCTGGCAGAACATGGACAACAGGCAGAGAGGGAGTGACCTTTGCCTTTTGCATGGAAAAGATCCTGGGATGTCCAAAATGCACAGAGAAATGGACTATTTCAGGTGATGGTAAGAAAAATACGTTAATAAGCAGCTTTGCAAGCCGTTTATATTCAATCTTCCAATTATCCACAAACACTGGAGGTGGGAAGTTGTCTTCTGAAATATGTTATTCTCCATCAAAGATTGTTTTCTTCAGGGTTTTTCTGTGATATCAGTAGGAAATCAGAAAATGAGAGGGAAAACAATTAATAGATATAAACATCAATCAAGCTGGAAAACAGGCCTAATGGATCTGATCCTTTGAGGGAACGAGGCAGGCTTTCATCCCTACGTCCTAGGCAGCTCTTAAAGGATGAAGAAAAGAGCAGGGAAGAAAAAAAAGCCAGAGCCAGTTGAGGGTTACAAGGGAACAAGCTTAGACTGAGACTAAAATGTCCCCAAATGGCCTTTAGGGACAGAGGCTTTTCCCCTACATTTTCCCTGGAAAGACTTCCCTTTGAATAATAAAGCTGAGTTAGAGACAGCCTCTTGTCACCCACCCGAGCCAGCACCAGGGTGAGAGAGGGGTGTGTCACGTCCAAAGTCTCTTGTAGTTAATCCTGTCCTAATGTGGTTTTTGATAGCACCCTTTGCATTTGATCATGATGGGGGACATGATGAACATGATGGAATGGATCCATCAGCAGAAAAGGAGAATGAGGGTGAAAATGCTGATTTTGGCCGGAAAATAAAGCAGCAGCTGCTGTTCCACAGTGTTTGAGGTAGGAGTGACCTTGTCCAGAGATTGCTGAGTGGGGTGTAGCACATCTGGGACATGGACCCTGGCTGATTCCCTTTACTCTGGCTTCACTGTGCTGCAACTTCGGTGTTTTCCATGAATTTGCCACCTGATTTACCCAGACAGACTTGTGATTACAGATTTTTCTCCATTTCTTTGTGTTGACTCAGCAAGTCCTGCTCTGGTGCTCTGCTGCTGAGCAGCACTTTCCCCCACCAAAGGCTCTCTGGCTTTAAGAGGATTATTAATGCAAAAAAATATCCTCCTTATGTTGATATAATGGGCATTCCAACACAGCCTTGCTGAGTTTTTCAACACCAGCTGCAAACACTTTTTATGCTGGTGCCCACCCATTTGGAAATTTAAAGTCAGATGTCCACAGAAATTCTCCAGTTGCTTCCTATCAGCCACCCAATGTTTCCTCTTCCTGCAGAACTGGAACAGAGACACCCAGGACTCACTCTGTGGTGTGGCTGTGGCCAGGGGACCTCAGCACCTCACACATGGGCTGTAGTTTGTATAAACACTGTCCCTCCTCCAGAAGAATCCAACCACAACCTGCTCCTCAACACCAGCACAGAGAGCAAACCACGTCTTTCAGCATGGATAGAAAGAGGGAGGGAACCTCAGGGAGCCACGCTGCTCTCAATTAGCAGTTATCTCCAGCAGCTTGTCTGATTAATGGCTGCACCTCACACTGTGCCTGGAGAAAAGGTGCAGGGAAGGTGCTTGAAAAGTGCTTTGCCCCCCATAATGACTGTGGAGACTGGAACAGTGGGGGTCTCTTATCAGAGTAAACACCTCAGTCCTTCCCCCAGCTCAGCTCTGGGCAAGCACCACGAATATCAACAGGTTTTGGGAGCTGGTTTGGGTGTTGGGACGTGCTGCTGCAACTTCCAGGCCAGAGCAGTCTGCTGAGCAGGTCTCAGCAATGTGGGGCTCTGGCACCTCAGGGAGACGGGAGTTGAAAATTGTGTCCTCTCCACCGTGGATCTTCAGGCATAAAGGGGAAGGTAATAACAGTAACCAGGCACAAATTTGGAGGTCTTGTCAGAAAAGTTGCTCCACCAGCCCCAAACATGGCATTACTGTGAACAGGAATGCAGCAACATTTCCCAATCAAAGCTGAATTACATGAAAATTACAATTATTTCATGGCTATCGGGGTGGCTCTATTCTAAACCTTGCTTCCTTCTCCTTTTCAGTGAGTTCACTTAATTGCACATTCACTGCAAAGTAAAGAAAGGTTTTAAAGTACATTTACCTTGTAAAAATATCAAATCTTCTTTAGAAACGAGCACTGGTGAATTATGAATGAAGGCATGCCGTGCTGAAAGTCCCTGCTTATACATTTTTAAATGTAGCCTTTCACTTCTGATAATACTTTTAAAAACCCACTGGACTGGACTGGAGTTTACATTCTATTGCAGAAAACCAGCCACGTTCTTTGCCACCACATTCCCTGATCTGAAGGACTCACAGCTTCTCCAGCCCTGCTGTCTCCCTCACAACCTGGAGGAGAGGCCAGCACGTCTGAGCAAAGGTCACTTCAAAGGGCAGGAGAGGGAGAATTCCTTGGAAATAGCAATTGCACACTGAGAAGAAAAATGTAAAGACTTCAAAATAAAAAAAAAATTAAAAACCCACAAAAATTACTTCAGGCAAATTTTCAGCTTTCTGTTTTGATTCGTTGCTGGCAGGGTGGTTGCTGGTGAGGGCATGCACAAACCCTACCAAACTCAAGACAACAAGCAAGTAAATTCGAGTTACATGAGCAAAGGGAAGAAGAAAACATCCAGCTTTTCCTTTCCTCTCATGCACTGTCTCTATCAATCTTTCTGCAGAGACTATTTCATCACTCCAGAGTTAAAGGCCAGGAGGAGGCCTTAGACCAGATCTAAACCTGATCTTCCCTCTGTCAACATCTCACCCAGAATCCCCAGCCTGACCCTGTAATTATATGACCAAAGCAGTTACCTGAAAGGCAACTTCACTTGGTTTGAAGCCACAAGGAAATGACAAAGTGATTTGCTCCCCTTGGCAGTTCTCCTAATGCTTTCCATTCAACAGCAGTGCCTCCTTTCCAGCCTGAAAGTGTCACTCTTTTGCTGGGTCCCTTTTCCCCACGTTATATATCCTGCACTCACGTCCCCTTGCAGCTTTCCATTCAGCTCAGCTTTTGCAATTTGGCCGTGCCAGTCTCTCCTGAGCTCCTGCCAGCCCTCCCAAACTGAGCAGTCCCATCCCAGGAACTTATCAAAAGCAAACCTTCTCCTGTCTACCTCCTCTCCAGTCACATCTCACCTAGGAAATTACCAACTTTATAAATTCAGACCTTATCTAGAAAATTAGTTTTCTAATTGGCTGCCATTAATTATAGTCCTGTCCATGCGTTTTATCTTCACCTCTTGGATGACAAAAAGTCCCACAGGCAGGAATGGCTGGCCCCATTCTAACACTGAGGTAGCAGCAGCATCCCTGTAGTCCTGTGCTCAAGCTACCCAAAAATGATTCCTCATGGGCCAGAGACTTCCTTGGCCACTTCCTCCAAGATGCTTAGTGGTGAGAATAATTAAATCTCATTTTTCCTCTAGCAGATGATGCCTAATGTTTTCCTAGCTGGACAGAGCAGGAGGAACAGCCAAGCTCATGTGAGAAGAGAGTGGCTTTCCAAATACAGAAAGTATCTTTTGGATACCTCTCCCTTTCTCATGGCTGCCTCAGCTTCAGTATCTCCACCTAATATTAGGCTAGTGATGTTGCTAGGATATGTTTTTGCCTGAAAACAAATATCTTTCTTGTTTGCCTTAACCCTTCCTGCCCTGGATTTTTGGATATATCTCCACCTCCCATTAATTTTCTGTACCAAATGGCATCCAGTTTGAGCTGGCTGCTGCCCATCCCTACACACTTTCCTATGTGGTGTATGTTGCTTTTTTACTCCAGCTGGTGAATGTATTCCATCACTGAATCAAAAGCAGGCTTTCACCTCAAATTGCTGTCATCCCTCTTAGGCAGAGTTTTTGCATTTTAAGTATTGGCATATTCCTATTCCCGTTTTCTTTTTTTTTTTTTTTTTTTTTTTTTTTTTTTTTTTTGTTTGTTTTCCAATCAGTTCCACTTGACAGTGATCAGCTTAGTGAAATATCTCCTTTGCAGCACAACATATACACTACTGGGTTTGTTCACTAAAAATCTGCAGTCAGCAACCTGTGCTTCTGAGCTACAAATACCCAAAACAATTAAACCAGGTTTTGTACTCGGGTCTATGATTATTTCCCAGCCTAACCTCCAAAGCGTGGTGCATTTCCTGACACAGACTCCTGGTTTAAAGGAAAAAAATATAATAAAAAAAAAAAAAAAATCCTATAGAACAGTGTGGGTAGAAACTTAACGTGCAAAATATCTCAAGGTCCAATACAGCACAGTGCACCAGGTTTCACAAAATATGCATAAACCAGGTGGATGAGGCTCCCATCCCTGCACTTAAGGGAATTACCAGCAGTGCTACCAACAGTGTTCCAGTTCCCAGCCATTGGCAATATGCCCTCCTGCAAATGCAATTAAAAAATTTCTGCCCAGAAAAAAAAAAAAAAAAAAAAAAAGGAAGTAAAAAAAAGTCGTAGCAAATTACCGTCTTTTCTCAAATTTTTTATCAGACTGCACCATCTAGAGGGCGGCAGCAGCATCACCCGGCTCGGGAGGATACCAGTGATGGAGACATTGCTCTGTTCCTCAGCACAGAAAATACTCCCGTATCCCTGCTATAATCAGGGCAGCTCTGCACAAACACGTTGCTGCAGATTTTCCTGTCTCTGTGTGAGTTGCTGTCGAGGTGAGCAGAGGACATGCACGACCCTGACCCGTGGCCCTCCACCTGGAGCCAGCAGCTGTGTGTGTGCTCTTATTAAATTCACATTACTCTTGGTAGTGACCTCTTACTTGGCAAGGGAAGTGTTTCCTGGTTTGCAGCGTGAAAACGGATGTATCAAACCATTAATCAGTTTATTATTAGGTTATTAGCACCTACGAGCATGGCTCAGCAGCAGGCCCTGCATTTGGGTCACAACCACCTCCTGCAGTGCTGCAGGACAGGGGCAGCGTTGGGGGGAGGCTGCCCCATGGAAAGGACCTGGGGCTGCTGGCCCACAGTGAATGAACACGAGCCAGGCGTGCCCAGGTGGCCAAGGATGCAGCTGAACCCTTTCTGGGGATATTTTTGTGGGGATGACCTGTTCCAGTGTCACAGTGCTGCCAGTTCCTGAATGCAGTCTGATGGTACAACTTGAAACCAAATCGCTTCTGATGACCTCATGCAATGCAGGTTTTTAGGATGATTTCGTTAGCTCCACTGGATTAGCTTCCTCAGAATGGACAAGCTGGGTATTTCTTCTCAACAGTGAGCATTTACAGCCCTTCAGCCCCTTCGAATCATATTAAACAACCCCCAAATGGAAAATAAGGAGTTTTTAATTGGAGTTATTAATTGGAGCGCCGTTCCCTTTCCAACATGTCCCCATTTCCCCTTCCATCACTTCTCCCACCACAGCACAGCTTGGGCCATGTGAGCACCATGGGAACTGATGCCAGAGTAGAGGAACAGGAGGAGAAAAGGAACACTCTTCCACAAAGGTGTTGATTTTTCCTCAGACAACTTCAAGAAATTCAGAGGTTTCCGAATCTACCTCTCATCTGGAAGCAAAATACGCTGACAAGCTGCAGGATAGAGGTTTGTAAGCCTCAGATTGCTGAGGAAAGGAGATGTTTGTAAGATTCAGATGTCTCAAACGGCTTTACACTCTCCTAAGGAAAACTGGGGACATCCCTTCAAATTGGGGAACAGTTGCTCTTCTTTGCTTCCAAATAAAGATGAAGTTCTGAACTGCCCAAATCAGATACGAATGCAGTGGGGTTGGAGCCAGGCGATGAGCTTCAGATCCAGACTTCAGCAACCAAAAATAACCTTGGGAAAAAATCTTCTAAACTCCAAGATTTAATTAAGAACATGTCCATCCCCACCCGTGTTCCAGAGGAATGAATCTAAATACATCTCTGGCTCTGTGCTCGATGCTCTCCAGCTCTGTACCAAACAAACATAAAGAGCTGCAATGCCTTTTTTTTTTAAGAAGAAACTTTACCCACAAAAGATAGAGATATATAGGCCATTAACCACACAAAAAAAAAAAAAGAGATGAATTCTGCATGCTCCAAATTTAGAGGTTTTTGGGATCCAAGATTTCTACTGAGTTCTATTTCAAAATGCAAATAAGAATTCATGATTCAGATAGCCCTTCCTTGAGATAGTCCTCTCATCCTGGTGCCTGATTTTTCCTTCTTGGGTGAAATGAACAAAGAGATGTGTTCCCTCCCAAGCTCAGTTAGTGCAGAACAGCTCAAAGTGCATTGTGTGACCCATAAAACTCCCATGCTCCAGTTTTCTCAGCTACCAGGGCACAGTGATGCACCGCCAGCAGATCTCTCTGCAGCACATGCCAGAATGGGATTGTCTGCTGATTTTAAGTGAAAATCTGGTTTCTTTGCATCCTGCTTCCTAGAGGCCCTTTTCCCACCCTGGTGTCCTTTGTCAGCACCAAGGCATCTGAGCCATTTTAAGTGTACTTTCTGTTTGTAGGCTGCTGCCACAGGATAAATGTTCTTTAGCAGCCCCATCTCAGGTAGCAAAGAGGCTGCTGCAAGTTTCTCAAACTCTCTGGGAAATTCACCCAGGAGCCACCGAGCCCAGGTAACTCAGCCAAGAGCTCTGCTGTTGGGTACTGCAGGAAAAGGCAGCTTGCAGAGCAGGGTCACTTGTCCTGCAGGTCACTGCTCATCATTTTAGCATGGGCAGTGTTGTTTGCGTGGAATAAAACTGGAGACATGAAGCAAAATAACCAGGTCTGTCTTCTTCCATTGCTTCCTCTCTTGGGTGTTGGGTGGTGGCAGTACATGATTTGGAGGGTCCTGACATTCCTCGTTAGTGTCTGGGCATTTAAAAACCCTTTTTATGATTTTGACTATCTTTTCGCTTTCCAAATTGACTGATATTGAAGAACAAAAAAGTCCAACCAAACGAACGAAGGTTAATTTGTCAAGACTCCCAAGCAGCTTTAAAGCAACAATGGTTGAAATATTCCCTGTGTCTCACCTCACCCACTGCTCACCCTGCTAAGGACCAGCCTGCAAAGGGTAACCCTGAAGTTCCTCCTTCAGACCATCCTTAACAACAGGATCTGCAATTAAATATGGATACATTCCTTGTTGTTTCCTGGGTCGTGTCACCACCTTTGTCACCACCCACACGACTCCTCCTGCTCCCAGCAGCTGCCAATTCATCCAAGCCCTTTGTGGCTCGATTTTTCCAAGTGCAGCTTTGGGCTATTTGGGTGCTCCTGGAGTTGTGGGTGCAGACTCTGCTGTGGGCAGCAGAAGGGGCACCAAATAGCTCTGCTGCTGGTGGAGCTTCATGCTGCAAAATACTTCATAAAATACAGATTTCACTGCACAGCTGGGTTGCAGCTGTAAGGAGAGATGTTGGGCTTTCTTCACTTTGGGGGCTCACTGCTGTTGGAGCAGGTGAGCACAGAAGCTGTTGGATTTAGGAATGTCTTTCCCATGGTAAAAGTGCTGACCTGGCTACCCTGTGATTCCCCAGATCCTATTTTTTAACTTTTAATCGTACGCAGCCAAATACACAGTCCCTGAATCCTTGAAGTTTCATAAATTGCTGTTTGCCTGGAAATTCACACCAGCAGTAAAATACTTATACATCATCTTCTATTATTTCCCTAAAAGTGTTCCATCCAGAGCTCAAGAATTGGGACCATAATTTTTAAATTCAGAAGTCCTAAGAGTTATTCATAGGAATCGAGCAACAACTTGGAAAATAAGGAAGATACTAAAGCAAAATAAACTACTCTCACAAATACTCATTAACAGGGAGACATGCTTGTGAATAACCTCTCCTTTGCTTGCACACAGCCAAATGAGCTGCTGCAGAAACAGGTTAGTCAGAAAATACACAGGATTTGACTCTCAAATAAGGAAATCTACTCTTAATCAAGACATGTGGTTTACTGAGAACTTACCTGTATATTCCTAAAAGCGTTGTACAGCAGATTAATGGGAAGGAGCTGAGCTTCCATTAAAATACTCAGCTTATTGAAGGTGCCATTTTGTTATTCAGCTGCCTAAAAGACACTGAAAATAAGAAACTTTTAGTGCTACAGGTTGGTTTCAGCCACTTTTAAATCCCAAAGACATTTCAAACTGAAAAGCTGATGAAGAAAAATAATCTAAAATCAAAATTTAATGAGAAGGAGCAGAAACAAAGCTGGTTTATGTTTATATGGAGAGTCTTTTTATTACACTTAACCCAGCTCAAACTAAACCATGACTTCCCAAACAGACACACAGCAAAGCTCCCAACTTTGCCAGAGACAGCAGCACTGAGGACCAGCATTGCTCTGCAAACATTTTCACCTGAAACTGCCAGTGGTGAGGATGCACTTGAGGTGGCAGAGATCAAAGCTTATTTCTCTTTAGACTCTGCTGTGTGCATCTTGCAAGATGAAAAGGATGGGGAAAGCAAGAAGGGAGCTTACACCTCTTTAAGGAGCTATCAGCAGTAACCTCAGAATACAATGTTAGCTCTGGTTCTCTGCTGCGAGTGCCTTTCATGTGATGGGAAGCCAAATACTGGAAGGATGATAAATGATGAACTGGGAATGATTATTCTAATTCAGAGGAATAGAAGGCAGCTTATGCCTGGCATTGAGGAAAAAGTAATCACGTGTTGCTGACACATTAACCACCAAGTGTTTATCCTGAAAGGAAGTCGAGTATTTAACTGGTATTATCAAAACATAAACTATTATTTTTTTTTTTTAGAATGAAGAAAACCTTTGATAATTGAATTTACTTACAGGGAGAAATATATCAAATCAGAATTCTGAGTGAGGGGGGGTGAGCTATGCAAGAAAAGAAATCACATGGGTAATGGTGAAATATTATCATCACTTGGTAATTAAGGCTTGGGAAACATTAAAAAGTGTGATCCTATTATAAAGATACATATAGTGAAAAACTGGACTATCCTAGGAGGTTTGTGCAGCCACAGGTTGCAATTTATTGAGAAATTTGAAGGGATTATGCCTGAAACCAGTAGACTGAGAACCTGGGGAGAGGTAATCCTGCAGCCCAGCTCTGAAGGAAGGTGGTGTTCCTGCCTGCCATCCCCTTCCTCTAACAAATAACAGCACTTGCTTAGGGGCCAATTTCCAGTTGCTTTTGCCTTGCCAGTTTGATCTGCATTGTTTTGGGATTGTTCATGCAGCTCCCAGAAAACCTCTGCGTGGGAGAGCGCTGTGAGTAAGTGAACTGGAATGAATTACTACTTTCAAACGAAAATAAAATCAGCAAAACATTAGAGGGCTGCCTTTCCCTGTCTCTCCTGTTCCCTGAGGTGCAGGGTTTGTGAGCAGCAAGGGTGGCAGCAGGGCACAGGAAGAGGCAGTGCCAGGGGTCCTGGGCCAGCACAGGGCTCTGACCCACCCAGGCCTGGCCAAGGGAGCATCAGGGCATCCTTGATCCGACCTGACCCCTCAGCCTCGATTCAAACAGTCCCTGCAGGGTCACAGCTGCTCCCAGGGACCATCTCTGGTGGCTGGAGGCACAGAGAAGCTGTGCTTGTGCTCCAGCTGCTCAGAGCCCACCTCGCTGTCCATCCAGAAGCTGTGAAACTGCATCACCCTGGGGCAGTTCCCTTTGGGCCTGCAGGACCACGAGTGTCCAGCCAGCTCAGGCCAAGCTTGTGCTCCTGGCATTTGTTTGCCTTGTATTTGTCCAGTTTTTTCCATCTCAGACAATAAAAACTCCCAGATCCTCTGAAATGTGTGCAAGGCAGATGGGAAGTGCAGTTTTGAATTAGTTCAAATTTGCTGCTTTGTGGATCTGTCAAGTGCTCATGTGACCCCCAGAAAAATCCCTAAAACCAATGAATGTGTGGTAGAGAGCTGGCAAAGCACCCCAGACACTGCTCTGGCCCTCCAGCCCCTGAGTAGCTACCTAAATATTGCAATTTGTGTCTGGGTGGCACAAGGCTCCTCATCACTGGGCTTAATGGAGAGACACACTGCCTGTGGGATGGCTGATAGGCATCTCTAAGGGATGGTGGCACCAAAACAGTTGACCTTTGCTCAGCTGGGAATCTGTTCCTTTGCTCCAGTGCTGCTCCTCCACGCCTGGCTGACTCTTGCCCTTTCTCCTCTGGAATAATTATGATGGCAGAAAATAAATGTGTGGGACAACTCGTGCCAGTTTCCACAATTTAACAGCACATGGACATTTGTGTGAAAGTGTGAGCCAGGATGTTTCTAATTCTCCTAATTCTCTTGACAAAATGGTTTTATAAATAATCAGGCCTTAATTGTGTGATTCCAGTTAATGCAGAGGGAGTTAATTAACATCTGGAACAAGTTTCCTGGCCCGAGTTATTAGCTGTGTCTGGTGCAGAATTCAAACAATGTATGAAGGGAGGCCTATGGCCAAATGATTCTGGGCAGCTGGAATGAGAAATGACCAAAGAAGGACGAGGTGAGGCAGCTGTGCCAGGGTCGTGTCCATTTCTGGTAAACAAGTGTCCACTGCCAGCCCAAGAGGTGCTCTGAGTGGCAAAGAATGGGCATCATCTCTCAGCTTGTCCTTATTTCAAACCCTTCAGGTCTTCCTTCTTGACTCCAAAAGCTTCATGGATCAGGATTTCAGAGGCTTTCACAGCTGAGGCAGGAAAAATCCCACTAGCATAAAGGATAGACTACATATTAAGAAGAAATTCTTCCCTGTGAGGGTGGTGAGGCCGTGGCACAGGGTGCCCAGAGAAGCTGTGGCTGCCCCATCCCTGGAAGTGTCTGAGGCCAGGCTGGACAGGGCTTGGAGCACCCTGGGATAGGGGAAGGTGTCCCTGCCCATGTTAAAGGGGTAGGAATGAGATGGTCTTAAAATGTCCCCTCCATTCCAAATAATTCTGAGATTACATGATAAATTTAAAAGGTTTGGAATGAAGTCCTAAACTGCAGCCAAGTCTGAGAGACAGCAGGAGGAGTTGTGCTGCTGGGAGACACCAGTCTACACCAGTAAGAAGACTGGAATGCCAGCATTCAGTCCTAAACACTGAGGCGCTCACTGTTATTCTGTTATCCCATAATGAGCAGTATTTCAGCCCAGTTTGGATTTATGGCTTGTCTGGATTTCATGTACAACTTTCATAATCTCTGTCATAATTACAAAAATTGCAAATAACTTTTTAATATCAGCGTTTAAAAAATTAGTCAAATCTTTCACGGCGTTTTTATTGCCTATTTACTATCTCAAATCAAATGGTTTACAACTTTGTGTTCTGAAAATATACAACATAAGAAAACACTAGCCTGGCAAAATTATGCTTTTATGATAATGACAGGGGTGAGTTATAGTTGCTCCAGTTAAACTGTAATGGCTGCACAGATGCTTGGAAAAAAACTATTGTACAACATGTTCTGCCACCATAAGCATGGCACCTGCTCGCTCCACCATGCTACATACAAGAGCATGTTAACATTTCTTTGTGAATATTATTTTCAAGGATTATAATTGGACCATAAACATTCACTTGGGGATAAAATATCAGCATGAAGGCTTTAAAAATTACCTTCAGAAATACTCCGCCAGTGTTGTGTATATGGATTTCAGAAGCAGGTTTATGAGAGGCTGTATATAACTTGTTTCTGATCTTGTAGCACTCAGAAATGGTTTGTGTTCTTCTTAGGGTCTGCATGAATTTGCAGCAGGTGGATGCAGTGGTATTGACAGAGCCAGGAACCAAATCCTCCAGCTCTCAGGAAGAGATTTTGTCTGTCCACAGATGAGGTGTGACACAAATGGCAATGGCAGGAGTTTCCTGTGTCCTGCCAGGCTGCCCCTGCACCACCCACCCTTGGTCCTGCTCACTCCTGAGGTGCTGCCCAAGGACACCAACACAGCTTGTTATGCTCTGGCTCCTTTTGCTCAGTTTAGCCTCACAAACCAACTGCTGAGATGGAAATTTATTCCAAGTGCATTTCCCACTGGAATGGGTGAGGAATAGGGTGGCCAGGAGCTGTAATGAGCATTGCAGAAATCCTTGACGTGGACAAGTGGGTTACACTCACCCCTGCAAGAAAATACAGGAATAAAGATAATTAACATTACTACATACATGACACTACAGCCATTTGCTCCAATTGCCATTACAGAAAACTTCACCTATTAAATACTGTCAGTAAATATGTGAGGATTTTGGTCAAAGTGTGTTGTCTGACTTTCTCAGCAAGCCAATTTTCATAAATGGAATACGATGCACTGAAAAAAGGGTGCTTACAGACTGGGTAAAATCAGCCAACCAACCCAGTACTGCTTTTTGAAATTGTTATAAATCAGAAGCAAGACCTTTTTTAGCCTTTTAGTTTGAGTTACTGGAATTTCAGTGAGGTAGAACACCTCCAAAGAAATGAACCACTGCTAAAAATCAATGTGGACATCTCCTTGTGTCTCAAGGATCATGGGTTTTAGTGAGGGAGAATCTTCCCAAATCTGTGACATCTTCTTTACTTTAAACCTCCTAGTCCAGCTGGACAGAGTATGAGTGAAGATCAGACATTATATATTTCCCTTTCCTCCACTGAATCTGCTCGATCTTACTCAATATTAAAGCCCTGCTAATGCCTTAGGCAGCAGTAGCTGACCCTTTGAATTAACACCTCCTCTGCAGTGGATGCCTCATGCATATGCCTATTGATGTATTTTAGAGTGCAGATAATTTTTATTTTGGCTGTCTGCTCTGGCTTCATATTGCCAAGAAAACACCTCATGGATAGGGTTTTTCTCGTGCCATGTACTTCCCCCTGTGCCCTGCTCTAATGTCTTGTCATAGTCCACAGGAAAAGCCTTCTCATGTCCATCTTTGTCAGAACTCTAGGAGCCACTAAAGCATCATTTTAAAGGGCTCTTTATCACTCAGATGAATTTTCCCCTAATTGTATCCTTTAACTCCAAAAGGGGTTTGGGGACACACTTTGCATGAAAGATGCTACAGAAAACAAAAGTTGCATTGCTAGTGGTTCTGCTTTTATATTTCCATCCAGGGAAACTCTCAGCACAACAATTTGCTTTCTCTTTTCCAAAACCCATTTCCTCCTGGGGCTATTTCCTGGGACAGAGCTGTCTTCAAATAATTTAATTATCATGTGGCACACACCTTTTAAGTCCCCCCTGAAACGGTGCGTGATGCCTTTGGTTTACATCACTTGTTGGAAAACACTCCAAAGCATTGAAAAACTATTAAATTGTTACAGTATTGGATGCCAACACACAGGGCTATTAGTCTAATTCATCCTTCAGATCAAAGCCCACACAGGCAGCTCTCCTGCCTACAGCTATTTTCCTTTTACTTTCCTGCTTGACAGTAGTCCCTCGTATCCCTCTGTTCTACTTTCTTTGAACATACAGATTTTCCTTTAGTCATGGAAATATAATTTATGTCTATTATACTGTATTATAGATTGCAGATCAGGACGAGCGTGCATTACTGCCTGGGACGTCTGTTTATTGTACGTCGGATTCCTAAAAATAAATAAATAAGAAATCCACCCTGCTCCGCTGGGGAGTGAAAAATACAGAGGGGGAGCACTCGGGGGGCTGTGGGGAGCTGCACTCCCGTTCCCAAAGTTTCATTTCCAAGTGGAGACCTTGAAGCATGATTTATTAACATCACGCTGTTTGCTGTTGTCACGTTGTGGATGCGGCGGGGGGAGCGCTGGCCCCTCTCCAGCCGGGACCACCCAGCGAGGCGAGCGCAGCTACCGGCACCGCACACCAAAGGTTCACCCCCAGCTCCCCAAATCCAGCAGCCCCCAGCAGCCTGCCTGTGCCACCCCACCGGGGTAACAGCAAGAACAGCAATAACAACCCCCCCACCCCCCAAAAAAAAAAGAATAATATCCGAACAGACGGGCTGTCTGGGACGCGAGAATTGCAAAAAACAATCCCCACCCCATCACGGAGAGTGTGTGTGCACGGAGGAGAGGGAGTGTGAGGAGGGGGGAGAGAGGGAATGAGACAGACAGAGGGGAGGGAAGAAGGGAGGAGGGAGTCCAAGCTCTGAGAAACATCACTCCATCTCTCTCACTCCACAGGAGCTGAGCAAGGAGCAGGACGATGTTTGACAACACGCAGTACCCCTATAACTGCTTCAATTATGATGGGGATGATTATCCTACCTGTAGTTCTGATGAAGAGAAAAAATTCACCAGACCAGCGTACAGGTAAGATGAAGTTTTTCCAAGTCCTCCTGTCTCTGGTGAGGTTTCTGAGCTTTGGGCTGGTGGGATCACAGCTCTCAGCTGTGTGCAATGGGTGCAGGCACCGCAGTGGGCAGATTTCCCCCCTTTCTGTGTGTGAAGTGTTCATGATTTGTTTCCTCCCATGACGGGTCACAGCAACTCTGGCATGCCCTTAAACCTCCAGATCTCCAACCTCCAGGACCCCTGGGAGAAGGGAATTAAATCAATGTGCCAGTGGGTGAATGGGATGCAGAAAATCCCACTGTGGTGGGAAGAGGCATGGTGTCGATGTCCACAGGGACACCCAAGGTCCTTTCCACGAGCAGGGCTGGTCTCCAGTGACAGTGGCTCTGAGCCTGGTCTGTCTCACTGCAGCCCTCCTGCTCAGGGAAACTTTTCAGCCGGAGTTGGAGAGGTGTGTGATCTTTCTGCAGCCCTCCTGGGCTCTGCAGGCAGCCCTGGGCACTCAAAGCCTGGCAGTCACCTCAATGCCCTCTGTGCCACCTGGGGCTGGTGGAGGACAGGCAGTGACCACACTCAGGACTTCTCCCTGGGACACCTCGGGCCAGGGAGCAGATCCACTGGGGAAGTTGTGGAAGCAGGATGCAGGAACACATGTACCCATGTGGTCCTAAAAACTGAGTCTGTGAGTAGGGCGATGGTGTAACAGCAAGTTTTCCTTTTTCCAGCTACATTGCCTTAATTGCAATGGCCATCCAGCAAAGCCCTTCAAATAAAGTCACCCTCTCTGGCATTTATGACTTTATAATGAAGAAATTTCCTTACTACAGATCAAATCAAAGAGCCTGGCAGAACTCCATCCGACATAACTTATCACTTAACAGTTGTTTTGTGAAGGTAAGATCAGTTACTGTGTATTTACATACACACTGTGCATGGCTAAAAAAAATATATGCAGCAATAATCTTGTCACTGGGAAAGAAGGGAAACAAACAGCTGAGCTGCAAATCACTTAAAACCTCTCTGAGTTGTCAATTACAGAGAGATAAGGAGTATATCCTTGTCTGATGTGTGCTAATAGATAACAAATTGAAGAGGATGGGACTTACTCATATAATGACAGAGAATAGGCTTAAAAGTCTTGTCATTTGTGTTTACACCATTCTTGAACGTAAATGAATGCAGATGCTCAACAGCAGCATGTGTAACACATACAAATACTGAACTGCCTTTACATAAATACAGGTTCCCCGAACAGAAGGGAATGAGAAGGGGAAAGGAAACTACTGGAGCTTTGCAACAGGATGCGAATCCATGCTGGATCTCTTTGAAAATGGGAATTACAGGAGAAGGCGGAGGAGGAGGAATGTGAAAAGGGAACACAAGGAGCAGAGACCAAGCAGAGCGAAAAGTCCTTCGTCCCCCAATATCTCTTCTGTGGACTCTGCTTTGAACAACATTTCCTCTTCTGAAAGTAAACATGAAAGAATTGAACCGGGCCCAAAACTTCTGGAGCCTTGTGGGTTTGCTCCCAACAGCGTGACCAACAGGCAGAGCCTAAGCAATTCCTCCCTAGCAAAGTCGGATTCTGAAATCAAATTCAGCATCGATTACATCCTTTCAGCCCCCGACCCTTTGCCTGTCCTGAGGTCTCAATATAACATGCAAGAAAATAAATATCACCTACTGGAGGCCCCGCATATTAATCTCCAGTTCTGGACAATGTGACGTTATTTATTCACAGTAACAAAGTCTGAGTCACATTCAGCAGCCTCGTGTCACTGAAAATCAGCCTCCTGCCTCTTGTTTTCCTCCCAAGCAGTGCTCAGAAAGGGTTACAGACTCACCAGCTGATGCTCTGTCTGTACCCAAAGAACTTTGCTAAGATTAAAGCATAAATAACAGTTACCAATATCGGTTTTCACCACGCTGAAATTTATGAAATTCCAGCTTTATTTTCTAAACTGCCTTGGACGTCATTTAGCACCACAAAGAATTTCCTTTCTCAAGCAGAATCCGACAGAGAAGAGACTTGCTTATCATCCACTGCTTTATTAAAGACAAAGTGAATTTGATCCCACTTTCAGTGGTGGAAATTAGGATTAACTCCACTGGAGTATATAGGTCAGAACTTAAGCTGATCTAAAACAGTGTAATTCTGTCGACTTACACTGGCTGGGAATGTGGGGGGGTGGAGGGGTGGAAATTTTTTTCTTAAAAGGAATTACAGAAAATCACCCTGTCTTCCTTATTTTTTCTTTTAACATCATGTTTCAAACTGTTTTGCAGCTTTGATTCATTGTTCATTAGAAAACGTAGCTGTTGATAAGTATTTCAAGTATATTTGTGTTTATATTCGGGGCAGAATTGTTTAAATTGTTGAAGTGAAGTAGTGTTCAAAATAATCCCAAGAGACCTGATTGCAAGGATGCTGAACTCTGGTAGACTTTGATGGGTAATGTGACAGTCAAAGAGTCTCTTAATGCCTTGTTTAACAAAAACACCCAACACTTCTTCCCTTGTACTATCAGAAATCTTCCTGAGATGCTGCAGGGAAGTCCTTGACCATATTTCGTTTAGCAAGTGTGAAAGGAAACCTGGCACTGCAAAAAGCCCTGTTGAGTGTTGAGCAAAGCTAAAATTCCACCTACCTACTCTGAGACAAGTTGTATATTTCCATTAAATAGATTTTTATTGATCCTTTTTGCAAGCAATTACCAAAGTGGTGCTTGATATGATTTCAGCTAAACTGGTGAGATTTGTAATTTCCAGATATCAATGTTAGCTCATGAGCTCCATTTCTGAGAAAGCCACTTCATTACCATTTACATGCAGTGGGAGATTTTGGAGCAGAACCTGATGGACAATGATGAACTCTAATGAGCTTTTAAGGAGTTGCTTTTATACAGCTTGTTCACAATGAATTGCTTCCCAGAACATAAACAACGTTAGCAAAGGCTCCACAAAATCCTGGCTTTGACTTGGCTACTACAGTCTTCACCTACTGCAGAAAAAAAGGGGAAAAGACAAGAATTCTGATGGTTTTAAGCAATTAAATAGAGAGACAAAATTCTCTTTGCACCAGGAACTAAAGGTAAATGAAGGTATATGAGATAAGATTCAGCATAGAGGTATGCTCAGGCATGACTTGAATTTTTATGCAGAAGCTTTGACATTTCACTAAGTTATTTTACATTGTGTCTAATATATACTGTACATTTTTACTATATATTCTTATATATTGTTATTGAGAAAGGGAGCAATATCACTGCACTTATATGTTGTAAAAATGCATGATGTATGTTGTCATGATGCTGAAACTCCTGCCATATACTTAAAATTTACCATCAGTGGTATTTCACACTGATTGGTAATAAATGCTCATTTTTTGGAAAACTATAAAACTTGTTATCTTCAGGCATTTCTACAGCATGCAAAAGTCTTTGCTTCTTCTTCAGAAAAGAGAAAATGGAAAATCATGTCAATTACATCACTGCATATCTTCCAAACTTTGAAAAGATGATTTCTGGAGACCAAATTCTGCCTTCAGATGGGAGCTTTCAATTCTCTGTGAATCAACAGTTATTCTGGGTGATTATTAGACCTGATTGATCTGCTGTTATTAGACCTGATTGATCTGCTGTTTACACTGATAGTAGAAAAAGAAGAAAACCTCTGGGGGGACTGGACAGATGGATTCTCATTTGAAGAGGGACGAGAATTTGCTCCTTTGGTGTTTATGCTCAGTAGTAAATAGGTGTGGGAAGAGCATGTCCTCATTTAGTGCTTCAGTGTTTGCATGCCCTCGCTGTGGGTCGGTACTTGGGCACCTCTGGGGTGCTGCCTACAGGTAAATACTCATGTTTTATTCACAGATCTTCTTCCTGATTGTTTCAAACATGGCAATGCTGCTGTTGGGCTGATAGCTGTAGTACACACCTGCAGTATATTTGAAATACATCTTTTCTGCTGTGAAACATGCAAATATGATTGTTACTATGTGTTCTTGGTTGATGCTGTTAGCAAAAGACAACTCAGTGACAGCAAAAGCTCCTCCTGAGCAGCACCTGGGTAAGGTGAACACCGTGGGCTGCTGAGATCAGCAGAAATACAGTTTATGGCTACTAATCAATGTAGAATTAATGCATTAGGAAAGGCAGAAATACACCCAAGTGGATTTACAGCAGTGATCCGAAGCCATTTTCTGTAAGATGAATTAATATTCACAAATAGCCATGTCCTTTTCTCACAGTAAAGTGCCTGCTAGGAGAGACTGTCATACTTTAGTTTCCCTAACATATAATCAAAGAAATTTGTGTACAAATAGGTGTTAACATTTGTTTTGCAAAGGGTATCAATCATATTTCGAAAAATGAAGGGACATATTTCAATTTACCCAGTATATTATATTCTGACGACTCCAGAAAGGTTTCCAGCAGTTAAAGTGAATGGCATTTAATATAGAACAACATAACAGGGGTGAGGGCTAGACGTGACCTTATTCAAATGTCGTAGCCATTACAAAGCCATTCCCAATGTAATTATAATTAAATACTTTATGCCTTTCTTGCAAATCCTCTGATCGATCATTGATATTAACATTAATATTGTATTACCCCCGAGCAAATGTCTCCCACACAAGTGTTATGGATCACCAGGTTTCCATTAACAAAGTTGTGAGCTATTGCCATGTGCTGGTCGTGGATAAATTTACGTAAATTACTTTTTCTCAGGGAAGGGGGGAAAAAAAGTCTGGGTTTCTTTCTTCTCTGAATCCAGAGCTATTTCTTCAGCTCCATCACAGCCTGCCAGCCACTTGCATACAGTGTAATGAAAGAAGAAAAGAAAATCTCACAGGAACATCCCTCTTTGCCCTGTGTTGGAGCAGGTGAATATTCTCTTTTTGGCACTGGGGCTCAAAGCTGAGCTGGAGCCAGGGGTGAGCAGTGCAGGGCAAGGCTCTGCGCCCTCCAACACAATCAGAGGGCTGGGCAGGCTGGGAAAAGGTGTTTGGCTCAGTTCCTCATCTCGTGGCATCTCCCTGACTGCAGAGAGAGACCCAGAAGGAGCCATGGATTTCCTTAGCCCGGCTGAGGTGCCTCACTTGGAGGCTGACACTGTCCCAAGGCTGGGGTGGGGCAGGAGGAGGGTGTGGGACAGCAGCTCCTGCCTGCTGGGCTGGGGGCACGGAGAGGAGGAGCAAGCCTTTAGCCCTCTCCCTTTAGGATCATAAATACCTTTGCAAAGCAAAGATGAAAGGTTTCTTTCTGGGGAGAGGCAAGGCTTGGCCTCAGTGAGGGACCCTGGAGGGGGGTTGTTTATTTATCCTTCTAAAGGAAGGCTTCCCATGACCAAACAGAGATTTCCATGGAGCCACGCCAGGTTATGAAGCAGCGATTTCACTTCTACTGATTTAATTTCTTAGGCTTCTGCCATTGGTGTCAGAGACATGGTTTTTGCACAGCAAAATGATGATCAGCCTCAGAATGAAGTTCAAAGCACTTGGGCAAGGATGCAGCACTCTCTTCTCCCCCAGTGAAGAGAGGCTGGGTAACACCCAAGGCAGGCCAGCAGCTGACCTCACTTACAGGGACCTCTCCCTCTGCAGAACCCCCTGCACATTATGGGAGCATGAATGCAGGCTAGGACAGCAGAAAACAAACCTTTTCTTTGTCAGTAAAGCCAAGTTCCCCTATTTTAATGCCAGTCAGAAAGATCTTACTAGTTGAGACCCATTAACTCCTCACATAAAGAGAAGCTGTGCTGTTTGAAGGTCAACCCACACTGGAGAGCTGTTTCTCCCCATGCCTTTGCTTTGCTGTGCTCCATCCTATGGCCTGAGCTGCCACAATGTTCCTCAGCCACTCAGCAGGTTGGTTTCTCCCTCAAAAGCAAATCAAGATTTCTGCACTCTTTTCTGGTCAGAGAGGGTTTCTCTTTTGGCTGCCATTTGCCTGTTCAGGTCCAAACCTTGTGAGTCCTTCCCACTTTCTACCCACAGAGAGGGGAAGGGGTTTGGAAGGATGAGCCTTGGGGGAAAAAAGCTCTGCTACAGATCTTGCAGTAGTACAGAGGTGATGGTGCACCTCAAGGGCTCTTGGGGTTTGTGTGTCAGCTCTCTGCTGTAAATTGAGGGCAGCAATACTCCAAGTCCAGCTGCACTCAAGCTCAGGGAAAAGAGGGAACCTCCACCACTTCCCCCTGAGCACACGGGGCCCTGAACCTTCAGCTGTGGCAGTGTAGCACAAATCCCTGTCTGTGACCAGCACTTCAGATCCCAGAGTCAAGACATGGAAATCCTGTGCTGCTCATTCCAGCTGGCCTCTCCCCTCTCTGTCTCTTCTGGGCCATGTTCTCCTCCCTGCTGTGAGGGTGTAAATCCTTGCAAGTCCATGAACATTGGTATAATTACCTTTGGAATTGAAATAGCACGTGTGAAACAGACCTTTGCACATTATACCCAACATCTCTCCTCACACACTCTGCAAAGCTGTGCCAGCACCTCCTCTCCCAGAGAGAATTCTCAGAGCAACAAATGCTCCTACCTCTTTATTTCTCCTCAGCATCAGCTTCTAATTGCTTTCTCCAGAACATGGGTACCATCTGCACTGCTCTGCACAAAGAACCTAGTCTCTGCCTCTGTTTTACTGGGAATGTCTTTCTTTTTGCACTTAGGGTCATTAAATTAAAGAGCAGGGTAGGTCCAAGTCCTATGGAACTTGCACTGGAATCTTTTTTACCCGGAGAGCTAACATAAAATAACAAAGTAAGTTGTGCTCCCTCCCACCCTTGCTACAGTGGTTGGAGGCAAATCCAGCTGTGAGAATTTTGCCTGAGAAAGAACTGCCGGATTTCTCCCACTGTGAAATCCAGCTGTTAATTCAAACAGAAGGGATGGACCTGACCAGATAGGCCAACTGGCTTCCTTCCATCCTAAAGTCCATTGTGTTCCGCAAGTTCCTAAATTTATGGTCATGAAGGTCTTCCAAGCCCTGTAATGAAGTATGGCATGCAATGTTTTTGTTATGGAATGTGGGCTGCAAAGGAAAAAAAGAAGGTTTGAATTTATCTTTCAAATGAAGATCCTGGAATCTCTCAGGATAAACAAGCTAAATTAGGAATCAAAATACACCATGTTTCTCACCATAACTATGGAACTGAAAATAGCCCTTGCAGAGCACTGACAGAAGAAGAAAACTCAAAGTTGCAGTAAGCCCAAACCAAACTTCTTTTTGTCGTGTTTCTCTGTGTGTTCTTTGCCCTTTGTGGCAGGGAATGAACCCTGCTATGCCCGCAACAGGAGCCCCCTTTCATCTTCTGGGAGTGGTTCTTCTGACAGAATTTTTCAGGCAAAAAATTTTGCACTGCAAAATTGAGCTGCTGGTCTCCATCACTAGCATTTACATTGGGCACACACCACCTTGTCTTGCTCTGAGCAGGCTGAAGGTAAGGTACAGAAATTCTCTTTGGCTCTTCAGCCTGCGTGGTGCAGCTCAGGGCAGCTCTCTCAGTGCTACAGCTCCACAGACTAAATGTTCTGCACAAAAGCTGCTCCCTCTCAGGTCTCTATTGGAGACATGATAAAGCATTAATGGGCTTGGAAGTTTGTTCAGTTTCCGTGCTGATATCAGTGGTTCTAATTAAAAAAACAACCAAAACCAAACTGGGCTTGCTGAAATTTGCACAGTGAAGAGCACTGCTCCATCCCACAGCCATTAAAGCCTTTTGTCAGCCCCAGCACTGGCCCCAGCAGCCCCATCTTTGGATCCATCTGCCCCCCAAAGCTGCACTTTCCACAGCTGCTGATGGTGAGACACTGTCATGTTCTCCTCGTGTGGGGGAAAAAATTAGGATGGAACCAACTTCCCTCTTGGGCCCAAAGGCTCTGCTGACCATTAGCCATCTGTCTCAAGCAAGAGCTGCTCTAGCTGAAAATGCTTTTTGGAGGATTTGTGCCACAGATATTTAACCCCAAGACAAAACTGCTCCCCATCTTCCCCTCTTTGCTGGAGGCATCACAGTGTGCTGGTGCTAACTGCATCCAGCACCCTCTGCTGCCATCCCCTCCTTCCAGCACGGCCTCTCTGGGGCTGGGGAAAAGGAGCAGCACTTCCCATAAAAGTGAATGTGGAAAATAACAGGTGCAATGAGCTGTGTTTCATGATTAATCTGTCTCAGGCTTTTCCGAGGCTGAGAGCTATATGAGCAATTACCAAACCCTGCGAGGCACTTCAGCACTAATCAGCCCATAACGTTTTTCTGCATTGGAGCATCTGGGACCAGCTACATGGCTCGAATCCTGACTCTCATGAAATGAATGAGAGTTTTGCCATTGGGTTCAAGGGATCAAAACTTCATCTTCTATTGCCAGGGCCAGAGATTAATCAGATTAAAGGCCATGTGGACTGCAGAGAAAATTAAATACCTTCTAGCAGTTACTTGGTGTCTTCTCAAGACAAAATAGCAGCTTGCTTCCACAGGTTCCTTTGGCTCTGTCTTTCAGCCAGACAAAACACTTCCTGAATTCAATGGGAAATGTGTCCAAATAGGGAATAAGTTCCCCAAAGCCCAAGGGCTGAACACAGCAGAACCAGATGCTGGCATCTGGGGTGAGATTCCTGGTGCAAAGATGTTTGTATGTTCTTTGAGAGCACCTCTCTTCTGGGGCTGGTGTACACACTGAAATAAACAAGTCACTCTAAGCTAATATCCAGGCTCGGGATCTCAAATTTTCTTTCAACAGGAAACTGTCCCAAGATCTGCTACAGTTTGGCAAAGGCATGACATTGTATTACTTTCCATTTTGTTTTGCTGCTGTTGAAATTACAGGAAAATAAATATTTTCAAGATGATACATTGTGTATCCCTAATAAATACCAAGGGCATTTAATATAAACTATGGACACATGGTTTGCTTTGTTGTTCTAAGTAACCATTTCCTTTTAGCCAAATGAAAAGCCAGTTGTGCTGTGATGCTGCAGATTATAAATTAGCAGCTCTCATATGGTTTTGTGCAATTGTTTCTTGAAGGGCTTTAGGCTACTTCAGACAAAAATTTCAAATAAAATGTGAATTCATTGAACTGTAACTTGTGGTATTAGTTTTATAATAAACAAAGGTAGGTCACATAATCATGTCATGAAAAACAACATTTTAAAATTCAGGCAGCAACATTTTAATCCGTTTTAGGTTCTGATCCTGAAATCAAGAGGAAGCTGGGCTCTTTCTGCTTCCCGGTGCATGAAACCAAGACGAGGAGCCTGTCCTGGGAGGAAAGCACACGGCCATTTGTGCAGTGCCAGACAGGTGAGCTGGGCTGGGAGAAGAGGAGGCAGATTCCTCATCAGCCAGAGGAGAAACGGCCCAGAGGCAGTGGTGCCTTCTCCAGCCACCCAGAAACAGAGACTAGGCAAGAGAAAGGGAATAAAGATAGGTATTTATTTGAAGGCCTTCAAGGCACACCCTGGGGGAGCCAGAGGCTGCTTCCAAAAATGGACCCCAAGATGGACCTCAGGTCACGAGTTCTTCACACCTTTATAGGTTTGGTTCATTTGCATATCAGGGTTAATTCTCCAATTAAAGCCCCAGTTCAATGATGTAATTCCCCTCAGCTTGCTCCCCCTTAGAGGCTTTGGGTTACACATTTTGGGCCTAGAAGAGCCTGGCTGTCCTTGAAGGCAAAGCCTGGAGAGGCTTTGTTGTGTCTGCCCAGCACGAGAGAGCAGAAATTACAGGCTACAAGGAACGTCAGAGTTACACTCTGAGCAGTACAGAAATTGTAAAATATAAAAGTTAAAACCTAAGGCATCATTAGCAGCAGCAGCCTGTTCCCATGCCAGACCAGGATGGGGGATCAGGCCAAGGGGAGCCTGACTGGATCCTGCTCCCACTGCTCCCCACCCCTGCTGGGGGCAGCCCCTGGGGAACAGCCCAAATCCTGACTGGCTGCAGAGGGAAGGCAAAGAGCCCCCAGGGGCAGCAGCTTGGGGGGGACCTGCCTGAATTCCAGCCTCTGCTACCCCAAGGACTGATGTCAGAGGGTCTCTCCTCTGCCAGGGCACACCAACCTTGGGTGGCAGGGGCGAAGCTGCTCTCTAGAAAAGCTCCCACTTGCCTTTAAGGGAACCTCGCTTTTGGGGTGGGAAACACGTATTTTCCACAGGCTCTGTGTTGTTTTATAAAGAGCTTTGGGATGATCTCTGCCATGTGGGACATGTGTACCTCAAGGACCATCCCTCGGCTGAATCCCTGAATTATCTCCCAGTGGTGGATGGCTGGGACAAGCCACATCAATTTCTCCTCTGCAAATTTCTCCTTTTCTTCCCAGCACCTTGTTCTCTCCCCTGTCCCTTCCCATCAGGTGACAGCAAAAAGGACACAGGGCTGCTGGGGGTGATGTGAAGGAGCAGAGCACCCCGAGGGCTGGGGACAGGCACCAGGGTACCACCAGGAGGTCTCACTGGCTGGGGAGGTTCTGTAACAAAGCCCTGTCACCTGAAACACTCCTTGTTGGACAGATGTTTATTTGAGAGGAGGCTCAGTTTTTATTTAGTGGGTGTTTTCCAAAATAAAAATAAATAATCCTGTCAAGTCTGTGCTACAGCATCATAAAGCTGTAGCCCGTTACTTAACAACAGACAGGGAGAAAAAATAATATACCTGAATATATATGAATTTTTTCTTTGTTTCCAAGCCTGCCTGAATTTGAACCATTTATACCGTGACAACAGCACAAGCTGAATTTGGAGAGGGAAGACAATACATGATCTTAAAATACACTGATTTTTTTTCCCTGTAAGGAATATTCCTACCAGCACAAGTGAGTTTTCTGTGTCCTGGCTCTGAGGCTGTGTGGGCATGTACACAGCACATATGAAATTGATATCTCTGCCTTAATTCAGGGTTGCAATTACTGGAGCTGAAGTCTAAATTTTTCCAACCACCAAACTCCCGAGCTAAATGACTGTACAGCTACTGAAATTGATTATCAGGCTTCCTGTTTCCTCGCTTGTGACCCAGCAATATTGACATAAGGTACAAGGAAATTGCAATCAGAGCTACTAGTAGCAATAGCTGGAGGCAATTGCAAAAGAAGGATTGCTGGTGGTGGCACACTGACTCCTGTATTAGATTTAGCCATACTCTGATTATAATGCACTTACTCGAGATAGCAGGAAATTCTACTTTTCTTTTTGTAAATTACAGCCAAGAAAACATTTCTGTTTGCTTCTGTATTTCGTCCTTTTCTCTGGAATAGCCTGAAACCTTCTGGCCTCAGAGATCCAGTCTGTTTTGTCTCCAACGTGGGGCAATGCCTTGGGGCAAGTCATTTTATGTCTCTGTGTCTCCTCCAGGCAGCAGAGAGAGATCACCTTTGCAAAGAATGGTGTTAGAAACCTGCTGTATCAGCGAGCTGATGTTATGGACCTTCCACATTCTCTCCACTTGCTGTCCCCTTTCCTGTCTCTGCTTTAACCTTCCCGAATGCTTGAACATCTTGTCCACCCTGCCACTGAGCAGACAGGGCTGAGTGGTGCCCAGATGTGTAAGAACAGCGCTCAGATTCCATGTGATTCCAGGAGAACGACGTTCAAGACATACACAAAAGTAAAAAGAGAGCTGGGATCGAGTTGCAAGGCTTGGAAATGTTTTTACTTTTAGAAAATAATCTTCTTTTTCCTGGTTTTTAAGCTGAGGTAAAGCAAACCCATGTTCCCAGTTAAATGAAAGAAACTTTCTATCACGTATTAGCTCACACTGCCACCTGCTCCAGCAAACTTTGTGCTGTTGCAGCAAGGGGAAGCGTTTTACAGCTGTTTCTTTCAAGAAGATGCCCACAAAAACCCCTTCTACTGGCAGTAAAAATGAGCAGAGAGCACCTGTAATTTCGAGAGGAGTCCCTGGCACTGGCAACAATGGCATTGCAGAGAGTTATTGAACCACTCTCTTCACAGGATCTCTATAATGGCAGGATTTTTGTTCAAATCCAAGGAGTCCATGCAGAAACTTAGATAATTTTTCTATAGTGAATGCTTTTTGGATGCAAAATCTCCTGGAGAATCCAGCTTGGCTCTTGTGACATTCCCCACGCTGTTCCAAGCAGGAGTAGGACACAATATCACAAATACACAGGCTGTGCAAGCAGAGAGCTCTGACTTTGATTTCTGAGAAGTTTAGAAGTTTCCCAGGCCAAACTGGGCTCATTACATTTGCTGCAGACGTAGCCTTGGTGCCATCCTGGGGTAATGATCCGTGGCCATCCTCTGTGTGGAGGCTGAGGGAAAGGGGATTGTCATGGATCGTGGCTCCCCAACAGGCCAACCTTTTCAGAGGAAAAGTTCACCAGAAGTGGGAAAGTTGTTTGGGTTGCTGGGTTTTTTTTTTCCTACTTGCATGCGTGACCTGTGAGAAAAAAACCTTTTATTAATGAGCTCTGCCCTCCTCTGTCCTTCAGAAGCCGCTGGGGCTTTGCGTGTAGGACTAAGCCACAGCAGAATTTAGCTGTGAGTGTGGATCAAACAGATAAATCCGCCCTGTAATTAGAGATTTTCCACCTGCAGCCACTGCTGAAGGTGCAAGGCAGCATCTGCTGGGGCCACTGTGAGCTGTAACGAGGATGCAGCGTCGCACTTTCTGTCTCTTTGCACTGCCAGATGTTTGCAATTCAAACAAAAGCTTAGCTCTAATGAACCCTGACTTTTAAGGCTTGGAAACCTTCTGTGAACCTTAAGAAAAAATGAATATTTAAGAGCGTGAGGAAGCAGATGTGCCAAAATGCTGTGAAAGTGACTTTTATTACTGAACTTTTTCTTCCTCCAGATGGGGCAGAGTGGAAATTTCTCTGCTGCTCTGAGGTGTCCAGGAAAAAATAAGTTCAGAAGAGTAGTACAAATGTAACCAAACCTGATGATTTTCTCAAAGCTCTTAGTCCTGGTCTATCTTTGATCAGGATGGAGTGGAAGATGAGCATATCTGGAAATTGGGTAAGCCTGTCCTGTCTTCTTGGGTGAAGCCAGGCTGTGTTACCCTTAACCAGGTGCTAATCTCCTTTTGTTTGCAATGCAAAAGTTGGTGGCAATTTGGAGTTTATTAAATGTCTGCAAAATGATGCTTGACGTGAAAAGTCCCCAGTAAACTGACTTGTCATCACTAAAATCAGTTCGAGTTGCATAATGTTTTTCTTGCTAAGATAATTAGCCCTCAATCAGGGTAATTTGGAGGGGTAGCTGGGTTATTTTAAGGCAGGGTTATTCTTTATTCAAGAAAACTCTTTTGTATTTGAATTATTTCCACAAAGTGATGCAGATAATTGCTTAATGCTTTGTCATTCTAGTACATAATCCCTCAGCATCTGAACAGCATTAATGGCAGCAGAACTTGGCAAAGTTACCTGTACATTTTATTTCCCCAATATTTTCCATGCCAAAGAGAGAACATCTCAGACAATGAGGAATGCAAACTTTCTATTTTTTGCCTGCAAATTGATCCTGAAATAAAATGTATTCCCCTGGCTGCCGCATTGGGCCTGCTTTCATGTCACTTTGGGTTTAATATATTACATTTTAGCCAGGCTTAACCCCAGTTAGTTTCCTGAGATAAATAACTTGGCTGGCAGAATCAGGACCCAAGACTCATTTGTCCTTCATAAAGGTTTGTTTTGTTTGTTTAAATATTAGCATCCAC
This sequence comes from Monarcha castaneiventris obscurior, assembly GCA_026261815.1. NCBI lineage: Eukaryota > Metazoa > Chordata > Aves > Passeriformes > Monarchidae > Monarcha > Monarcha castaneiventris. The sequence continues at coordinate 12,476,204 of JAMPIT010000856.1, read as the reverse complement.
CAGCTGGGCAAAATGGACCTTTTTCATTAGCTGGTTGATCATGGTGGGAAAAGCTATTAATTTAGTCAATTCCCAGCAATGAACTGTGGGGTTGCTACCAAACCACAGACCTGATGAAAACAATAAATGCTAGACTGTATTAACTGTAAAGGTTAATCCATAAATCAAAGGGAAATGTCAGATGCCTTTTAACATTGATTGAGATGTAATTTGGTGTTGGTAGTGATATGTTTGTTACATAAATTCACAAATGCACTCAATTCCTGTTAGGAGCCCAGGTCTTTGTAACTCATAACAAATTAAGTAGTTTGCTTTATTTATGTAACCATGTAAAGATTGATTACCTCCTCCTGTTCAAGTTACAATATAGCACCAATTTTATAATAAGTGAACATTAACACCCAGATCTTCTTCCAGGGTACATTTGACTTGGTATAAAAATGAATAAATCCTTGTTTTTCCTGAAAGTATGCCATTACCTTAAGTATGTTTAAGGCAGTTTTTTTCTTTTAATTTTGGGGTTTGATTCATGTTTTTCAAATTACAGCATAAGAATTAGCCTTTGTATAAATGTGCTCAGGAATACAGAACATATTTTCTATATTATGGATACATCATATTTCAATATATAATATAAAACAACAAATATGAGGAGGAAATGCCACAAATTAGATCAGAATGGAATACAGTTACTGATGCCAAAACAGCAAGAAAAAGATCATTACAGTCACTCATGGAAACATTTCTTTCCACTTCTCTTCAAACGTGAGGCCACAGAATTCTTCACTTGATGAAACAGAATCAGGTCACCAGACCTCAGAGTATAAAAAAATAAAACCAACCTTTTGAGCTTTATCCATCCAAGGAAATTGCCAAAAAAGGTCCTGAAGAACAGGAGCATCACTCCCAGGTCACTATTAGCCAAAACAAATGGGAGCTACTGAGCTTTATTTCCAGCTGCCACTTGGGTGGGCAGGGTGCTGAGCCTGCCAAAGCTGGGAGCACTCTGTTCTTCCAAACACTGCAGGCTCCTTGGCTCAATCTTCATGTCCTATTTCTTTCTTGGAGAGAACCACAAACAATACGGTGCAGCAGGTAATTGCTGCAAGAAGTCCATGGGGATTTTATTTTAAAGGCAGTCAGGTAGATCACTGCTTAATTTAGCAGAGCCAACAGTGGGAAAGCTTTCCCTCAAATTCCTCAAGGGCATTGATCCAAGCAGGTATCCAGAATGCTTCTAGTGAGATTAAGATGTGTAAGGACACAAGACCCAGCCCTTTTAAAAATGTCCCAAAGGTTTTTCATTCTGCAGTAACGGGACTTTTTGAAGCTCAGCAGTGGCAAAGTGTGTCAGCAATGGTGATGGGCCAGGCAGCCCCTTCCCATGTGGATAAACCAGTTAAATCTTTATGGCTTTAACCTCTGAGCCACTGCCTGATCAACATTAAAAAGGAGATTTTATTGTCTGTCTGTCTCTGCACTTATATTATGGTGAGAGAAAGTGCAGTCCCTGCTTACCTAGTTTTAATATTTGATTGCAAACACCTCATGACTGTGATGGGACATTTCAAAAATGTTTCAGGTACCTCTGGCAGATCTTGGCCTATATATGAAATTTTAGGAGGGGCCTTCCAGGACACATGTGAATCACAAAATCATAGAATTACTGGGACTGGATGGGACCTTAAAAATCATCTTGTTCCAACCCCCCTGCCACAGGCAGGGAACATTCCACTAGTCAAGGTTGCTCAATGCCTCATCCAGGCTGGCCTAGAACACTTCCAGGGATGGCCCATCCACGCCTTCTCTGGGCAAACCATGCCAGGGCCTCACCACCCTCACAGCAAGGAATTTCTTCCTGGCATCCAATCTGAACCCACCATCTTTTGTTTTAAAGTCATTCTCCCTTGTCCTGCCACTCAGTGCCCTGGTGGAACATCCCTCTCCAGCTCTCCTGTTCCCCTTTAGGCCCTGGAAGGTTGAGCCCCCTCCTCAGCCCCTGCTGTCCTTGGCAGCCTGGTGCCCAGCTCAGACACCCACATCACAGGGCAGCAAGGAAAGGCAGCATCCTCTGCCTCAGCTGGCTGCATCTCCTGCTCCCATTCCAGCTCCTCTCATTCCAGCTCCTTCCATGGAGCTCCTGGAGGCTGGCAGGGCTGGGGCAGGGGCAGGGAGCAGGGCACAGAGGGTGCTGAGCCCTGGCCTGGTGCTGGGGCTCTGTGAGAGGGGTGTGAGCCCTGGGGACCCTAAATTATGTCCCCAGAGCAAGGCAGGGAAGGGAAGATGCAGAAGGAGATTAAGACCACCCTGACCTCCAGCCTGCTCCCACGGCTCTGCATTTTGTCCTCGGAAGGAAGCAGAAAAATGTCTTTGTAATCTGAAGCAATGCAGTGGCCCAGGTCCACTGTGTGATAACTAGAGGCTATAATATTGGCTTTCTGCAAATGTTAAAATAAGTAATGTTAAAAGTAGTGGCTTTGTCACAAATAAATGTTATCTATATATATTAGCTTTTTTACAAAATAGATGCTACTTAAGGTAGCTTGGTTGTGAAGATGGGATTTTTAACACTTTTTTTTTATTCAACCAAAAACTCAGAAATTCCTATGCTTATGAACTATTTGCTTGGACCAGCAAATAAGATAATATTTATCGCCAAGAGACTTATCTCCACAGAGATTGCTGATTTTGGGAAGAGGAGAACTGTTCCTGGAAAGGGTGTTGAATATGTATAATTGTTTATGAATATGTAATAAGTCCATGTGTATGTAAAGGGAGTCCCCAGGAGAGCAGGGGTGCTCTTGGCTGAGCACCAAAGCACCCAGCACTGTGACTTTTGCTTTATTATCTTTGTCCCTTATTGTCCTTTATTAAACTTTTCGATCCTAACAGGAGAGTGAACCTCGTTTTTCACAACTGCAGGAAGGCATCTGATGCACACTGCAACGTGTTTGGCTGAGGAGAGCAAATCTCTGGGCTAATATAAGTCTGTCTCTCTGTCCATGCACTCTCTGGGGCTTTTTTCATTATTGGCTTTTTCCCTTTGTGTTGTTAGATTTTTCAGATACAGTTGCTTTTATTTATAACAGCACTCCAATCAAATGTTCAGTGATCGTCACCTTCAAGGATGGAATCATAATGAGTGAATAATGAGCTACTCCACAGCCACGAGTTCCCATGCCTTTTAAACCAGCTTCAACAACTCTGAAATCTTCAGCGTAGATTAGTGGAGCCCTGCTGAGTCACATGGCTATTGTCTCTGGAAATAAATGAAAATCATATTAATATTCACAATGTCATTCACTTGTATGCTAATTGGCAGGATTGCAAAATAAACTACAAAGACAAACACAAAAAGACGTGTGGCCAGAGTAAATCTCAAGGACAGGAAAAATAATAAAGTGTTGGATGGAGGGAGACCTCTGAAACCACCAACTTTTGGGAATTCTTCCTACAATCCTGCAGTTCAAACAGAGAGGACAGCTGTCTTACCAGTGCTCAAGGCCATGTACTTGTCCCGTGGGCCAGAAAAAATGGCAAGGATGACACAAACAGGGCTAGAAAATCTGCAGAGGTCGAGGTCCCCTTGTAGGTGGGGAGAGGAGTGCCCTGCTGGGCCTCTGCCCCATGGTGATGGGTTTGACTGGCCACAGGCAGGGGTTACCAGACTTTCATAGCAACCAGCTCAAGGTGAGAATTCCTCCCTGTTCCACCTTCACCCCTGGATCACCTCAGATAAAACATTCTGATCACTGCAGGGAGATTTTTCAAGTTAATTGCCACTGGATTTTTTATTTTCTTTATTTAATTTGTTTGGTTTTGTTTCATTTTTGGAGAATTGTTTCTTTGATTTCCCTGGCACTGATTCAAACCCTGGGCTTTGTCAGCTCAAGACTAGAAAGCAGAGATTCCTTCTGTGAGGATCCTGTTCGTGGCTTACATCTGGCCCCTTGTAGAGAAAAAGGGACAATACAATAAACTGTACATGCAGCTACAGTCATCCATGAGCTAGTGCTTCTCTCAGTCTCACACCAGACACCAGGAGTGACATCTCCTGCTTCTCTGGGCCAGCTCTGGTGTGACCCCATTTAATTTTGTGCAGACCTCCCCATCTGAAGTTGTCTCTGTGTGGCAATACCAGCATCAGCAATGTGGGAAGATAAGAGGAACTCTGGGCTTTGCCCTGCTGCTGCCATCCTAGGGTGCTTGAACACAAATATCCAGAATATTTTCCCTTTAGAATAAACCATGGATTCCTCTGTCTAGCTGAATTAATTTCATATAGTAAGTAAATCAATTAGCAAAGAAATGAAAACCACCAAAAAAAAAGAAAGAAAGAGAACAGAGCACACAGACAGAGAAGCCGTAGTGGGAGGACCATTAACCCCCTGTTTCTCTTTTATACCCTGATCACAGAAGAGTGCAACTGGATCTAAATTATTAGGAACTAAAAGTTACTTGGATTTTTTTTTCCTTTCTATTTTCTAACTCTTTTCTCTGAGCTGTTGTTTCCCTTCCATTGCTGATGGCATCTACAGCACCAAAACCAGACCGACACTGGGGTCCAGTCCCTTTCTCCATGTCTGGATTTAGTGTAGGGAGCAAGGTCCATAACCAGTTTTAGATGCCAGAGCTACAGCATGAAAACCAAGGAATACACAATAAATATGTGGAATACACAATAAATAAAAGGAGGGGGCAGGGCAGGTATGCAGTTCTTTAGTGCTATAAATCCTTTAGTTTCCATTTTAATCGAATTCCCACATACTGGTAGGGTCCCACCCTGGCAGAGGAGATTGTTTTTGCTGTGAGCAGAGTTTGCTGGAGCCTTCCAGTTTCTGAGGCTCTTTCTTTCCCCACACGCAAGCCCAAAGTGCTGGGGACCTTCCTTTCCTTGCCAGCTCTCAGCAGCTCCTTGGGTGAAATGCAGTTTTCCAGCTAAGGGAAGCTTATATGACTTGAGATAATTAAGTAACAATTCAGTCAGATGGGTTCTAAAAGCTCTTGAGTTCATCTGTATCCTAACCAGTCCAGGGTCATATCCCTTAAACCCTGTCTAACCTCCCAGAGAATTTCCAAAATCTGCTAGTCAGTGGGGAAAAAATTTCGACTCAGTCTGGTTTTGTCAGGATACACATCCAGTCTCACCTGCTGTGATGTGCTCAGCACTTGCCAGGCACTGCAACCTGGCCAAGGCAGCAGACCTGAAGTCCCCGAGCTGTGCTGAGGAGTGTAAATAAGGGACAATGTCACATTTGGTTACAGGAGGGCAGCCCGGAGGAAAGCTGCCTGCAGCAAGAGCAGCCAGGCTCAGACAAACTCTCCCATTGTTTGGGGTCATCTGGTCTACAAACTGTTTCACATGAGAAAATTAGATTATGCCAAACCAACTTCTTTGGAGGTTTTTTGGGTTGTTGTTTTTTTTTTTAAATTCAGCATTAAAAGGATGGAAATAATCGTAAATCTGGAAGCAATCACACACACATCACTTAGAAATGCTCTGCCTCAGTGCAAGGGAAACAGAATACATCAGTGCTGATTGGCCTAGGGTATCTCTCCCCCCACCAAGCCCATGTCCCAGACAAGTTAAATGTTTCATTAATTAGGCGCTAACTATGGTTAAAATTAGGAGAGCTGCAAGGATGTCTCCTCCTCCTCCTTCAGACTAATCCTCTAATTAAAAGCAGGGCCCCCAGTTCGGGCTCTGGTCGCTGGCTTGCAGTTGCTGATTTTGGGGTCTGAGCCAGCCTGGTGGGGTCCGAGGGGCAGGAAGGGGTTTGGGAGCAGTGGCAGAGCAGGGGACAGGGTGGGAGCGGGCTGGGGACTCCTCTCATCGCACGCTGCGTGTGATGGATGCGCTCACTCCCTGCTGCTCCTGCGGGACATCCCGGCTGCGGGAGAGCAGGAACGGGGCAAACCACGCTCCTCGGAGGAAAGTATCTGCAGAGAGAGACATTTAGGAAATCCATGTCCTTTCCTCACCCACACTGGAGCGGCAGAAGCCACAGCCCCCACCTCAAGTGCCCACAGAGCAAGGAACACTCACAGGTGATGCCTTCTCCAGCCACCTAGAAACAGAGACTTGACAAGAGTAAGGGAATAAAGATAGGTGTTTATTTGAAGGGCCTTCAAGGTACACCCTGGGGAGCCAGAGGCTGCTTCCAAAAATGGGCCCCAAGATGGACCCCAGGTCACGAGTTCTTCACACCTTTATAGGTTTGGTTCATTTGCATACCACGGTTAATTCTCCAATTAAAGCCCCAGTTCAATGATGTAATTCCCCTCAGTTTGCTCCCCACTTAGAGGCTTTGGGTTACACATTTTGGGCCTAGAAGAGCCTGGCTGTCCTTGAGGGCAAAGCCTGGAGAGGCTTTGTTGTGTCTGCCCAGCACGAGAGAGCAGAAATTCCAGGCTACAAGGAACTGCAGAGTTACACTCTAAGCAGTACAGAATTTGTAAAATATAAAAGTTAAAACCTAAGGCATCAGCACTCGTCTCCTCCATCATCCCCCCAGATCTGGGACGTCTCCAGCTCCACCACAGCTCTTCATGCAAAATTCGAAGAAAGACAGTGCTCCAGCTGGGAAAAACTTAGATTTGAGGGTACATCTTTTTTCTCTTGGAGAGTCTGCAAGCTCCTTATTCCTCCCAGGCTCTCTGTTTTAAATTTGTCTCTGTGCAAAGGTGGCTGTTTTGCAGCACCATTCTCGTAAAAGACATCAGCATGAGGAGAAATCCCATTCTCTTTTCAAGAAGCAGGAGAAGATCTCCTCCATCTATCCACCCCAAGTGCTGTCAGACTGTGATTTGAATCAGAGAACAGTGGTTTTGGCAAGGCATTCTGTCAAGAAACAAAAGCAAACCTGGCCATTGAAGGCAAGCAGCGAGGGAAGAGCACCAGGAAAGAAAACAATGGGGACATTCTGTAGTAACCACAAAACCCTAAGTTTTCTGCCATATTCTGTTTTCCATAAATATTCGCCTCGCTTTATTGCAGAGCAGCCAAGAGCTGCTTGTATGAGTGCAGCCTCCCTAAACAAGAGCTTTAATCAACTCTAAATAAAGTTACCATGACAGACAATAACAAAATATAAATTAACGGTGCTAAGGTACACCCTAGCACCTTCCAACAAACTGGGAAACCAGGAAAGGCTGCTAAAAGGCAGATGCTTGCAGATAAGAAACCAGTATCTCTTTAGGGGTAGTCTGCAACATTTGGGGCACAGCCAGGAGAAGGATGGAGAGTTGCTTGCCTTAGTGCACCAGCACTTCAAGAATCAAACAACTAAACAGGTTAAAATACCTGCAGCTTTGCTCAAACCCTTCCTCCCAGGTCAACACCTTCTCTGCATTTTGGGTTTTCTTTATTTGCAGTTTATATTTGAGAATGAGGAGTAGCTTGGGACACATTAAGCAAATTTTGTTGCCCATAAATCCGGAGTGTTGAAGTTCTCCTAATGAAAAGCTGAGATTGTCACATGAGGAATCAGCTCCAGGAGATGAGGCTTTTAGTGCATCAAATATGGTGAGATTTGCATTGAAACCCAAAGATCTGGAAGGTGTGAGGATGTCACAGCCAACACTGGTCCTTGGGTAGCAAATGTGCTCCCTCAAATAGGACCAGGGGGTGAAGATCTCCAAGCAAAGAGCACCTCATTTTTAGCTTTGAACAGCAGTTATCAGGGAGCTCCACCTGATTTTTTTTAAACAATCACAATCTGAGACTGGAAAAAAACACCTTAAATTTCACTCAAACAAAACATCCAAGCAAAAAATCAACCACTAAATATTTAATTTCCATTAGTCCTCTCTCCTTGAAGCGCAAACATGTTTAGTTCCATCTCTAAAAAGAAGTTCCAACAAAAATGTTGGAATCAAAGGAAAGCAAAGCAAACCTTCATCTTGAGAACATTGCAAGATTAGAGCATTCTGAATTATTATTCTGAATTACTCTTAGTTATCATCTCTTGGCTCAAGCACCTGAGAAACATGATTTAATTCGCAAGCCTGTCAGGAGGACTCGCATCCACATTTTTTCCTTTTCTTCTAATGAAATATTTGGCCACAAACATTCACCCAGTTCCCATCCCAACACCCCACCAGCTCTGACCCTGTTTACTTCATGAGAGCTGATTCCTCCCTAGTCTGAAGTGGGGAATGACTGGAGGCAGGAAAGATACCAAATAAACAATGCTTGTAAGATTTCCCCACAGCAAAAGGAACTACAATACAGTATTTTAACTCTCCCACTGTGCCAGGGAATTTCATCAAAGTCTGTGACCTTGGCGATCATGTGCCTTGGAACCCTGCCAGAGCCAAACATGGAATTTTAAGTCAAGTAATCATTTCAATGCCTTTTTTCTTTCATTTGCTGGCATTGAACCCCTAATGGGAGTTTATCCTACCTTCTGTCTCTAATGTTAACATGTACAGATATTTACAGAAAAAACAGGCAGAATTGCACTGGGAGAGAAAGATGCTGGAGTCACGCTGCAGAAGTTCAGCTCATAAAGAGGAAAAAAGAGAGCCCTGATGTTATTTCAGCTGGAATAGCTGCTAAATTCACTACTAGCAGTTTTCCTTGCTGAGAACAGTATCTTTAGCCTGGTCAATGCTTCTGAGATTTTGGGATAAATTTGACGTTAATTGCAATGAACTTTTTTCTAGCTGAGAACCCAGACCTGAGTTTCCATGATGAACCTCAATGACTGTCATTTTGACCCACCTAAAATGCAGCCTAAAGGAGACTAAACCCTGGAGAAAGCCACGGTTCTCTCATAGCCATTTATAGAAAGGGAAATAAATATGTTTTTTTCACTGCCTGTTCAAGGAGATCATACACAGTTTGGTATCTGGCAACTAGAGATCCTCTCTCTCCCAACAACAGAGCAACCAAATGAAAAAAAAAAGTAGTAAAAATCCCATCTGACTGACAGAGCAAGAGCTCAGACTCCCTCTGAGGAGGCCAAGCTGAGGAGCACGATGAAGTTTTTCCATGTCGATGTGCCAAAGGCTGTGTTTGCCTCATGTACTTTTTTGCTCAAGAGCACAGTTCAAAAGGGTGAGTCCCGCTGTGATTAAAGCCCCATTATCTTTTGACGAGGCTCGGGACAGGCTCTCGCGGTGAATGGATGGGGCTGTGGGGTTGTTATGAGCACTCAGAGGGCTCCATGGATACGTTTGATAATATAAAAGGGAAAAACATTCAACCTCCAGCCCAAACTTTGGGTTGAGGGTCAGGTTTGGGCAGAAGCAGCAGCTAAGACGAGCCACAGAAAGAGGCACTGCTGGTGCCACAGGGCACGGGGAAGGTGAGGGCAACAAAGCAACTTTTTGGCCAAATGGCTGCTTGTTAGAATGTGGGTTTGTCATGCCCACATTCAGCCATCTGCTGCGGCTGAGAAATGAGCAGCAGCTCCAGAACATGAGTCAGCCAGAACCACAGAAAAAGGGAGTTCTGTAGCAAGGCTGCAGAGATGGTGGCACACATCAACAGACAGGTAAATAGAGGGCAGAGGGAGGCTTTATTGCCCCTGAGCCCATCCTTTTGCTCTATTTGCACCTATGAGCAGCTATAACACAGATGTCTGCCTTTTAAATGGGGTGGGAGTGTTTAGACAAACCCAATCTGGTCATTTTTTAAACACTGTTTTTTGAAAGAGTGAAAAACAAAATACGGCAGAAAACTTGTTCTGAAATCTCTCCAGTCATAAAAAAAACAACCCAAAAACCAAGAATAAAGGCAAAGGAATAATCTTCATTTATTTCAAAATGGATTGTTTCAGTGATCCTTATAGGAAATATCTTAGTCTGAAAAAACTTCACAGTTCATATTCTGAGGCTTCCCAAAGTTCAACTCTTTGAATTGTTTTGCAAACACTGGTTTTCTTTTCATAAAAATCACTTCACAAGCTTCAAGAAGGATAAATAGCCTGAAAATTAAAGACAACACTGAGTTTTCAGTCAAACAAAACCATGCCTGGAACCACAATGAAAAACTGGGGGCAAGAGGGTGTGTATCTTACTTCACTTCATTCAAAAACTTCCACAAGCCTCTTTCACTTCAACCAACTTTTCTCCCAGATTTGCATGGGATTTTTTTTTCCCAGTCTGGCTTTAGAACCACCTCAGGTCTTCCATGCCCATGTCAATAAATCAGAGGGTCCTTTCCCACACTCTTCTTGTGGGTGGAGGGCAGCCAGAGGAGCTGTGAGGGACAGACTGTTCCCACCGTGGGCAGGAACGTGGCAGCCCAGGAGCCATCCCTGCCTGATGCCTAGGGGAGCTCTTTGTTCAGGAGGGGCAGAGGCAGCTCCAGCCTGGTCTGGTCTGGTCTGAGTTAAGCCAAAGTTGAAGCAGCCAGGATTTCCAGTGACATCCCTCACCAAGGAGGGGAGGAGAAGGCTGCCTGAAGATTCATTGCATGTAAATGTGTAGATATATATGGTGATATAAGGTGATATAAGGGTGATAGGTGCACCTCTGTGGTGTCTACACATGGATTGCCCCTTGTGCCTTTCCCTGCCATGCCAGACCCAGCCAAGACACTCCTAAGCATGACTGGTGGCTGCTCCTGCAGCTTTCTCAGCCAGGTGGCTGAAGTCAGTGCCATCAGTGCTCATTTCTATAAGTGCATTGGGATGGGATTTGGGGTGGCTGACAGCAGTCACTGAGCTGGGTGAACTCGGCTCACACACAAAAATAAAGGAGCCATTAAACAGCCTGAATTGGAAACAGGCTTCAATAAATCTGCCTGGTGAATGGGGCAAGCTGTAGATGCCTTAGACCACCTGTTGGGATGGGGCATTGGACGTGTTGGATGATTGTTGTGTTCTCAAAATTAACCCACAGCACTGAAAAACCCTGGCGTGGCCACAATCCCTGCTCTTATCCTCACCATCAGCACAGACCCTCAGCCACACAAAGGGACAAAGGCAAAACTGGAACTATGGTTTAAATGTTTGAAACCAGGCAGGCTCCAATGACTAAGAAAAAGAAAAAAGGGGGCAGGGCAGAGGACAGGATTAAATGGAAAGAAGAATGGCATTGGGATAGGTATGGATCAAATGCTTGGTAAATGTTTTATCTGCTAAAATGTGTTTATTAGCAGTGGAGGAGCCAGACCTGAGGGGAAATGCACATGATGATCCAAGTGGAACATACATTGGAGGAGGATTCCCTAATGCACTGGTTAAAATACTGGGCAAACTGCTGAAATTACCAAAACACAGGCTTTGTGACCTTGAAAAAAAAAAAATAAAAAAAGGTTTGCATCAGTAAAAAGGCATCTTGCCAGTCTTCTTTCTGAAAAATCTCTATGAGACATATTTTAGGGGAAACAAATCAGAGCTGCAAAGGCAGCTGCCAGAACTGCCCCACATTTTGGTCCTGTCGGGTCACCTCTCATCCAACCAGTTTTCATCCAAACAGCACAAAAGGTGTCTCTGGTGAGGAGGGTTCTCCCAGCAGCTGGAAGTCTCCAGCTTGGTTACAAGTCCCGGTGCCAGGGGTGGGCAGAGGAAGGGCTGCTCACTGTGTCCATCTGCATCTGCAGGGAAAGTGCATTAGGGGAGTTCTTCTGTGTGGAAATGCATTTTATTGTAGCAGTGCCCGTGCCATGGGTGGTTGCAGGGGGATTATCGACAGCCTGAGACAATTAGGAAGGGTCTGGCAAAGCTGCAGGAGAGATGGAGGGTCCCTCGTGCCCAGAGCTTGAGTCCAGCTGAAAATGCCAGCTCATTTTGGGAACTCCACTGGAGAAGCTGTGACTTGGAACATGGCAGAACTTCCTGCATCATTTCTCTGAGAAGGCAAAATAGAGACCTTTAACTCCTGCCATTATTAAAAATATAGTGGCCTCTAAATCTCTCCAAATACATTGCTATGAAATAAATCATAACGAACAAATAAATCTTGTGGCAGCTAATGGTGCCGTTTGTCGAATTTCACCACATGGTGGCAATAGTAGTAAAGGTTTGATGCAAAAGATTTTTCTGGAAGCTCCCAAGCCATTTAAACTATAAGCTGGACTGCTGTTCAGTCTACCTTGTGGCATAATATAGCTCTATTTTTTTTTGTGTGGAGAAATCAACTGTCACAGCTCCCTTATTCAAAACTATGTGCACCTCTCACTTTCACATCTCATGAGGACTACAGACAATTTATGGGATTTTTTGGAATGTCTTCTTCACTTCTGTTTTTCCCTCCTATCTTTTCCTCCTCCAAAACACATAAGTGCAGCTTCTGTGAAATGTTAATTCGCAGAAGGATGTATTCTCAGAATCAGGAAAATTGCAACATTCATTTCTTTAGCAAGTGAAGGAGACTTCATAACACATAAGTTGCCCAAATGTTCCAGTAAGGTCAGATATTTGTGTACCAGATTAGTTGCCAGCAGAAGAAAAAAAAAAATAGAAAAAACCCCCCTCACAAACCAAAATAAATAATAATAAAAAACTCCAACCACCAAACAGAATTAAAAAGCAGTACTTTGGAGCTGAAGTATGACTTCATTACAACTTCAGTTGCTAGTGGTGACTGACCAATATTGCAACATCACTTCTAGAGGTAATAATAAACCCCTCTCATCTCTCATTCTGCAGAAATACAGATTCAGGGCTGATGTTCACTCACCTCCAGGGTGGAGCAGGGCTGCCTGGTTTGTGCCAGGCACAGTGTGCACCTTTCAGTAGGAGAGGAGACAAGCCACGAGCAACAACAGGATACAGGCTGTAGTTTAGGCAGTCAAATAAACATTCATATTGTGGTTTGTCTGATAGACCCGTGCCCCTTAAAAGCACCTTGCAGTGATGGTGAAGGCCTTTGGGGTGTTCATCATGGTCACACTGATGTGTTGGATGGTGCATGAGAAGAAGAACAGGGCGGGAGCTCTCTCCTGTGCAGAAATTCAACATGACAGCACACACACAAGAGTTAACACCCCGTTCCCCTGAGAAGTCCCAGGGATTTATGGCTGTCCCAGGGGATTTGCTGCTGTTTCAGCCATGCTCCAGAAGCCCCATGCAGCGTTGTCTGCAGTGCTGGATCAGCACTGGCATTTCCTGGAGCACCTGTGTTTTTCTTGGAGGTCTCTCATCTCCTTACTGACCAGACCTGATGTTGCTTATCTTCAGTGATTAGGTCAGCTCATATCTCCAGGTCTGGAAGGAATGATATAAAAACATACCATCCTACACCACGGCGGGTGACCTGCCAGGAAGCTTTTATTGATGTGTCCCAGGCACTCGTGTAGATATGTGCAGGCAGTCAGGTGCAGAGTGAGCAGGAAAGCCCCCACAAAAGAGCTTTAACCCCGTGGTCACAGGGAGGGTCCAGTGCACACACTCCACTGCATCACTCAGGATCACTGGGCAGCTGCCCAGACTTTTGCCACTGTTTCAGTGGTGGCCACATCCACCCTGGCATGCAGAATATGGTTTTCACCCCTTCGGGAGGTGACCAAGCTGCTTGGGTGAAATCAGATGTCACCTGAGCCAGGCTTTTAAAAATAGCCCTTGACTAAAACCCAGGACCACTTACCAGGTGGTGCAGGATGATTTGTCAGTGCTAACACCAAATCCTACCTTTGCGTGGGACCACCAGCCCAAACTGCATCGTCTGGGACACCACTCCCCTGTGACCATCCACCACTTCTCTCCCACATCCCATGCTCTGCCCTTCATCCCCCTGGCAGTGCTGAAGAACTCAAACAGCCACTGGAAACTGCAATAGCATCACTGGAACAAGTGGTTCTCTGCCAGTTTACCTCAGCAGAGCACTTATCCCCAGCATCCAGGGCTGACAGGAAGCTTTCCCTGGGGTAGCTGTGCCACCAGTGTGTGCAGCTCAGGCCATCCCATGCTTCAGGAACAAAGCTGTTTGCACTTCAGATGTTCAATGGAACAGCATTCCAAGAAGGGAGCCATCAGTAAAATTGATCTCTGTGTCTGAGGAGAAACCTTGGATGAAATCTTTCCCTGCGAGTCCAACAAAAACAGCACATCAGTTACTCCAGTGGATTTAATTTCACATGTAATTCCTGGACAGATGCCCTAAACTGAAAGACTAAAATACTCTGCTCCTGGACACTTGGATTGCATAAGAGTGCATGCCCACTGCTAAACCCTGCACAATTCGCTATTTGTACTCTGCCTGACACTGCCACAAAGCCCAGGCTCTCAAGGGACCAGTGTTTTTATACTTGTTTTCCTAAACAATTAACATAAATCACTCAGAAACGACCAGAAAGAAACAGTGCTGGGATCTCGTACTGAAACTGCCTCATGTAACCAGGTTAAAAATTGTCACACATGAAAATAATATGTAATAGCTGATAGTCTGAGGTATGCCCCCAGGATTTCATGGCTGTTTTTTGGATAAGGAGAGGCAGGATACCAGTGGGCTTGGACATCCCTGGAGACATCCTTTGCTTTGGAGGCTTTTGTCCTTGCTCAGGACAGAACACATCCCTCAGACACATCTTTTCTGTGTGCCCTTGGTCTAGTATTGGTGCTTTTAACTGAATTCTTTATTTCTCAAGGGCTGTGAATATCCTGGAGAGCCTAAATGGAAGGTGTTCAAACAGCAGAAGAAATCAGTGAGGCAATTTAGCAGGCTATTGACTTATATCACAATTTAACAGGTGTCTGAAGGTCTATTTGTCATTTAGCTAACTGAACAACACATTCAGGGAAGATACAGACCTTATCCTAATTTTCTCCTTAGGCACACTAATCATTACTGTGGGAGCCCATATAAATCAATCAGAGAGAAAACCAGTCAGCAGCTGCAATCCTGCTCATAGACAGGGTGGCTCAGCAGGCACACCTGGCAGGACCTGCCTCACCCTTTCTGAGGGAGAGATGGGTAAAATTCAGGCCCCAAAATTTGATAGCAAGGAGGGAATTACAGTTAAGTTTCTATACCTGCTTTTTTATTATTATTATTATTTTGTGCATTGAGGTGTACTATGCCTTGAACTGATGTTTGTAGGAACAGCAGAGCCTGCATATGCCTGGAATATTTGCTGTCCAGCACCCACCAGGGCACCCACTTTCTGCATCCTCAGGGAAGGATGATGAGGATCACACAGCCTCACACTACCCACATCTGGGCTGTCCTCAGCAGCACCATTTAACTGAGTGCCATTTAAAATCAGGCCCATCTTGTGATTTAGTGGTGAATATACATCATTAGCTGTGCTGTCAGTTCGCTTTACAAATGTAATTGCTGTCCTTTCAGTAGACAGAAGTGACCCTTTGCAAAAGATTTCCCTTTTCACACATCAAACAGCATTAAGCAATAACCAGTATTCAGTGTTACATCCCTTCCCAGTATGCAAGGCCCTACTGAGAACCTTATCTGACTGGCCACCACTCAGGCCATCAGAAACCCCTGATTTCTTTAGGCATTTCATTTCAGTTTTACACTTCTCCCAGCTGTATTTGACAGAAAGTATTTCAGGCAGCAGGGAGTGTTTAGCTGTATCAGAACTTCCTTACAGTGAATATTTAGCTAACAGAGTGACAAAGAGCAAAGGAGGGTCAGGCTGGCACCCGGTGCCCCATTATCCCCTCTGTTAGTAGGAACTCAGCCAGTTCCTGCAGGGACAAGGGGCACGGCTGTGAAACCCAGCCAGGGGCAGTGTGCACATAAACCTGAGCCCCTTGTTTGCCCTGAGCAACATCCCCTTGCTGACAGTTGTGACTGAGTGCACGCCAGCACACGCTATCCTCCAGTGCCCGTGCCATGGGTGGTTACAGGGGGATTATCGACAGCCTGAGACAATTAGGAAGGGTCTGGGAAAGCTGCAGGAGAGCTGGAGGGTCCCTCGTGCCCAGAGCTTGAGTCCAGCTGAAAATGCCAGCTCATTTTGGGAACTCCACTGGAGAAGCTGTGACTTGGAACATGGCAGAACTTCCTGCATCATTTCTCTGAGAAGGCAAAATAGAGACCTTTAACTCCTGCCATTATTAAAAATATAGTGGCCTCTAAATCTCTCCAAATACATTGATATGAATTTAAACTATAAGCTGTCTATCCTCTGCCGTGCTGTGATTTCTTCTACCCCTTGCCCTGCTCAGTTGCAGAACCCAGGTTCTCCAGCCATCTCTCCTTCCTTCAAAGAAGGGAGGTGGAAGCTGCTGAACAAAGCCAAGCACAGCCTATAGCTCTGCTTTTTATCTTGCTTTTGAAGACGCTGCTTAATCTCTCTCTGAACAAGAGCCAGCTCCAAGAGAGCAAGAGAGAGCAAGGCCCTTAGGACGAGATGATGGATGGAGCCATGGAGTTCAGAGCACTTTGTTCAGCCACTCAAGTTCTTTCTTCAGATAATGATAAAGTTAACTGGATCAATTTTAGAGGTTTATAACAGCAGAATGACTATGGATTGACAAGTCACGAGGTGGATAACCCACTTAGAAGTCATCAGGCTGACACAACACAGGCTGTACCTGGGATATCCAGTCCTGGTTTTTAATAGACTAATTGTCTTATAGATGGCATGTCTTAAATAATACTAAAATCATGGATTCCCTGTTCAGTGTTACCCTGCTTTTATTTTTAATATCACCACCTACTAACCAGGACAATTCCCAGGCTTTCCTAAATCCATGCCAAAGCACCCATTAACTACTGTGAGCTGATACTTTTGAGAACAGGAGCAAATCCCCATGGAGGTAAATTAGTGTAACTCCATTAACTTAAATGGAGCTTTATTTTCTCACAGCAAACAAGGAGCTCCCTGCCTTGGATTCTGAATTGTCCCACATGTCAAGCAGCACCTCTTCAATGAGTTAAATCGACTCATTTCGTTCTGATGCGAAATTGACCATAGAGAAATGGTAGAATTATGTCAGCTTATGTTGGACTGTGGACTACAGAGACATTTTCTCTTTGCCATGCTTCTCTCCTGCTCTTCCAGGGAATGTGAAATTAGGAAATAATGAAGGAAGCTGCCATGGGAGTGTATTGTCCTTGCAACTTGCCCAACATTTTACCTGCCCAGCTGGGAACTCAGGTGGTCTTCTAAAAGCAGACAGTAGGCCAACATTTTACAGACTAATGGTGTTTTCAGCCCTGATCAAAACAGGCTTAGAGTGCCCTTTCCTTTGCACTATTTTTTTGTTTAATGGTTTAATTTCAATGAATAGAGGGTCATGCTCTCAGCAATGTAAACAAGACCAGATTTGTGTCTACATCACTTGTGCAGCTCAAGGTACACTTGTTAATTTAAGCTGCAAAGGGGCTGTGGTGTTCTTTGAAGAGGGCAGTGCTGTATAAAGGGCAGGCAGTGAGCCAAAGTTCTTCTTCAGATCTGCACCGTGGTTCTATCCAGACTCATCCACTTTTCCCCTTTTCCTTGGGTTTGCAGTCTCCTGAAAGCATCCACCAAAGGTGACCATGAAACACAAATGCACATTTCAACAGAGTGGTTTGGGAACGTGAGATGTCAAAAAATATGCAGAAATAAAAGCAAAAAAAACCACCAATCTTGTGAGCCACTGATTGAACCTGTTGAAAATTCCTCACCATTGTTGTGAGGAATTCCTTGGAATTGCCAAGGATATGGTGCAGGGGAGGGATACAGAAGAAGCCCTGGTGGAAGTCAGGGGGGAAATCCTTGGTTTGAACGAAAGCTTTGCAAATTGAGCTGCAAATTGTGTGTAGGTACAAGTTTGTACAACTTCTCCTCTTTGAGCTGTCGCTTCATTGCTTCCGGAAGGAGAAGCAATGGAGTGAAACTTTGATATTGTTTAACAAAGCAACCTGTGTGTGAGAGTCAGGGTGAGGTCTTGGCTTTCACGTTGGCTCCTGGCACGCAGGGAAAGCCAAGAAAAAGCCACCTTTCCCAAACCAAGACACTGCTGCTGAATTCCCAGCCCAGATTTCAGAAGAGGGATGAGTGCCCCAGGGTTATTTTAGGTAGCTACCCAGATTACAGCAGTTGTGTTGCTGTAGGGACACAAACCTGCTTGAAGCTGAAATGAAGCGACACAGCAGCTTCGGAGCAACTTCCACAAACTGAAAATCAATACATTGAAATAACATGGACAAATTCTGATCCCAGTCACATCTGGGGCATTCTGGAAGCTGCAGCAGCATTGTTAAGTCAGCCTGTTGCTGGGGCTGTTCTTTGGACCAGCTGGTCCCATGTTCCCATCCCACTTTGCACACAGGGTTTGGAGTGGTGTAAGCCAACACCTCCACTCAGTTCACTCCTTCGTGCTCTTTCCAGCTTTCCATGCAAGGCCAGACAAAATCACTGTGTGTTTGTTTGTTATTTCTTGGTTAGTGCCTCTGACAAGTTCATAAAACAATAGTAATGGATCAACGCAGAAAACAAAAGATTTACATATTTTAGCAAGCTGAAAAGCAAATAAATTTGCAGTTAGCACTGAGACCAACAGAATAGCTTGTTTGGGACCAAATGTTATGTTTGCATTCAAGTTTGGGAAATTTCATTAATTTTTTTTTTTTTTAACTGGCATTAAGGATGGTGGCAAGTGTTAAGATATTTGTTCTCACTGGGAAATCAAAACATTCTGTTTTGAAGGGTGCTTTTTCTGAATGTTTGTTTGTTTGCCTCAGCGGGAACAATTCTGCAGAAATGAGGCAAATTCTCAGAGCACTTTCATGTCACTGAATCCCTGTTAAAATAAAAAAAGGGGGGAAAAATAAGGCAGCTAGAGCTGCATGCTAGAGCAGCATTACTTCCAAACTTTTACAGGAATTCGAGTAAAATGGTACTGATTAAGATGGGGTGGGGGGGGCATCACCCTTGCAGTAACTCTATCCAAGGCAATGGATTTACTCGAGATGACTTTTGGGTCATGGCATTTCTAAAGCCTATAGTCTTCAGCAGTTCATTTCCAGAACATTCTTCTCCAATGACGTGAGGGCGAAATATTGCAGATAATAGCCCCAATGTTTATAAAAGACAAAAGAGGCAGGATTTACTCAGACAACACCAGGCAGGTGCAGATGGGCACTAGGTTCACTGCAGGGTGCAGCCCACTCATCAGGACAGCAATAGCAGCATATCCAAAAGGGACCTGCCTTTGGCCTCCTCTTCCTCCTCTCACTTCTTGTTTCTATTTGGGTTTTTTTTCATTTGGTATGTCAGGTCCTTCAACCGTTAATTTTCAATGTGTCATTAACCCGCGTTTTAGAGGTTCCGGCCTCCCATTTTGCCAGCTTGTGGCAGCTCGCCCTGTGCAGCCTGTTTAGGTTACCCAGGACTTCATAGATGGGAGTGAGAGAGAGGACACCCACATGAAAAGTCTATGAGTCTTTCAGACAGGGACAAGTGTCCTTCCAAAGAGTGCACGTGGTTCCAAAGGGGAGGCAGAGGAATTTGCATTAAAATGAAGTGTTGGTTATGGGAGTTTAAAAAATACACATAACTGGGAATCACTCTCCCCCATAAACTGGAAAAATATCAGCTATTGTGGGCTATTTGCCAAGGATTCAAATTCTCATGAGCAAGCTTCTCTGAGCTCATTTGAAAATCCTCATGAACTCTGTTGCCATTCACCCATTAGGTCCAGGATGAAGACAAACCCTGGAAGCTGCTGCGAATCCAAAGGGCTGCCAGTCCTCCCAAATCCAAGCGTGGGACTCAGCCGAGCTTTCCCCACCCCACAGAAAGCAGATGAAATAATGTTTGGGCTCGTTCTGTCCATCCCCTATGTGGTGGAAGCAGAGGCAAGGATCAGCTTGGTTTCATTTGCAAGCTTTCATAATAGCAAAGGGGTTGGCAGTGATGCCTTATCCTGGTCTTAAAAATCAAGAGGCGAACACGGTTAGAAGGGGAAAAAGGGTTTTACCTTGGTATTTATTGTAAGGATCCTTAGGTGCACCACGAACAGGTCGAACACACCTCTGTGCACCTCACTATCCCTACCTCAAAGTCCCCCTCTTCTTGATTTGGTCTTATATTCTAGGTCTCACTAATTAGCATATCTATCAAATATTCCCCAATGAGAGGCTCAAATGAGCCCCTCCTCCCAAGGAACCTTCCCCTGGATGGGTCTATCTTAGTTTACAAAATGTGTTCTGGAGAGGACCTTGGGCTCTGGGCACCCTGGCACCCGAACTACGAAGCCTCTGAAATGTTTAATCTCTTAGCTTAACAAACAAGTCCAAGAATGTAGGCAAAAAGCACCAAGAATACAGAAGTTGCAAAAAGGTATAACAGGGGTATAAAAGAAAAGACAAAATTCATCATGGCATCAGCAGAAAATCAGGTGTCTGCATCTGTATGTGCAAGGAAGCCCAAGGCTGCTGTCCAGCTCCAATTTGACAATTTTCTGCTCTGTGGCACACAAACACTCAGCTCCTCTGCATGGCCTGGACATGTGATGGGCTCAGTCCACCTTCAGGTCACTGCACCCTGAGCTGTGGGTGCCATGGGCCTCCCTAGGGATGTTAAGAACATGACTTGGGGTTTACATATTTTACACTTTTCCTGGCTATTTGTCCACGAGTTTGATACCAGCCACATCTGTCCTTGTCTGTGCCCAGGGGCTGGGGAGCCTGCTCAGGTGCAAAGCTTTGAGCATGAATGGTGCATGCTACCAGCCACGTGTGCATGTGGCATTACCTGTAGGTAGGTGTGTGCATGTGTCAGCTCTGGGGAGCTGATCCAAGCATGCAGCAGGCAGGGAAATGCTGCACATTGCACAAGCTCCCTGAAGTGAGGAGGGAGTGTAGGACCCCCTGCCACAAAGTGCTTATTTGATTTCATTTTAGATAAGGACATTCCAAAGTTAAAATCCAAGCCTTGATAATGGTGATGAAAAATGAAACTAGTGTTGAATGCTCACTGCCATTCCCTATTTCTTTTTTTTTTCACAAAGACATGAGCAAGTTCTTTCTAAATTATACATAAAATATGATACCTGGAAAAGAAGGAAAATTCAGAGGTAAGGCTCAGCTCAGCCTCCTGACCTCTTTGCTGTGCAGCTGAGCAGCCAACACTGAGACACAGTTCCAAGACAGTTTGTGGGCATGTCCATAGCTGTGCACAGCTGAGAAAATAAAAGACCCTCAGCTAGGGCAATAACCCAGATAAAGCATCACCTTTCCCCTCCACCCCAGCAGCTGGGGGTGTCACTGATTTCCCCAAAGCTGCAGACTAGAGCCCAGTGTCACCCCCCAGGCATGGCAGTGGGACACGTGGGTGGCAGCAGCACGTGCCTCTGAGATGTGCTCATAAAGTCAGCCACCTCCTGATTTTCTTCTTGGTTTCCACGTAGATTTCCACAACTCCAGCTGCACAAGTCGAATGTACTGTGTGTTTTCCCCTGGTGCAGGGTGAGCCTGGAGACCTGGAGGCACAGCTGAGGATGTGTGGGCAACCTGGGCTGGGCTGTGGCTGTTTCCAGGGGAAAGCTGCTGAGGGAGGATTTGGAACATCCAGCAGTGATTTTTGGATGTCAGTGTCCAGGAAGATAGAGATCGTTTGGGGGATTTGGGGTGTTTTTTGTTTAATAGAAGCATTCTTCTAAGTGATTTTTGGAAGCTCTGCTGATAAGCCTCAACACTGAAATCCAGGTTAATGGAGTAGGGGAGGTTTGCATGGCACAGCCTCAGATTTGGAAGAAATCCAACAAAGATCAACCTGTTTTAGCACCAAATCTCACACAGGCTCACAGAGAGCCATTTCAGGCTGCTGTCTGCACAGGGGAGGTTTGATCTTTCAAAACTCGTTGTATCAAAATCTCTTTTGCAGTTTGCAAGGGAGGAACAGTGACCAGCTTTGATGCAGATTGCTGGGGAGGCCACAAACATCTGCCACTGCTTTCCTCCCACCACCCCAATGCACAGGGGGAGGTAACTCAGGGAGAGGGTTGTGCATGTTTTCTTTGCTGCTATTTCAGAATATGGTTTGTAAATTTCAATTCTAGCGATGGCCCGATGATGTTGCCTGATGAAATGCAACCAGAATTGTGACCTGGAGCAGGGGGAGAAGAGCCACTTGTGGGGCAGCTCTCGAGATGTCCCACATTAAGTCCACAAAGTCATGGTGCCTTTCTGAAGATGAAAAACTTTAAGAGTGATTTAAAGGTAAGAACACACACTGGCTCATTCAGGCAGAACCACTCTGCCCCCTCCCTGAGCCTACCTTTAATATCTAATTATCAGGACTAATGACTGATTATGTGTCTCCAGTGTTCTCGAGCTTTAATAATTCCTGTCCCAATATGCTTTACTGCTTTCCGGGGGAAATGTTATCTGAAGTGTGAAATTAACCATTCTTTTGTTATGAACTCACCACTTGGCCATAGCTGCTACATAGTTTCAAACCTGAAACATATTTGAACTGTTTCCAAGTTCATCTAGAGCATGACCTTGTGTGTTTTAATAATTATAATTTCCTCAGTAAAGTACAACTCTAGAACCAGAGAAAAAAAATGTACAGACAGCTGCAGGGGTGGGGATGGCTGACCTTAACGATGAGCTTTACAAATATAGCAGGAGGAAAGCGATAAATTTCTGAAAGCAAAGTGCTTTCTCATTTTAACCCCTAGAATGCAGCAACATCCTGATAGTAGAGGGGAGCAGACCTTCCTGCAGGCTGCCCCAGTGACAGCGGAGATGGGAATGTGGAAGGACAATACAGGGGAGGTAGCAGGTTGATCTTCCTTTTTTCATTGAGCTGCTCTTGTGTCAGATTTTCATCTCCAGAGTGGTGGTGTAAATCAGCTGAAGGCAGCAGGACTTTCCCCTGCTCTGCAGAGCCCTGGGTAAGTGTGCACATGTGAGTAATCCCCTTGGAATCGAGGACTTGAAAGAGGAGCGCGCACATGAGCAGCGTTTGTAGATACAAGGGCTGGAATCTGGGCCACACTGCTCAGGACAAAGAGACATGTCAGTTCTGCATAAATAACACAGGCATTCGCCTTCCAAACCCCAACCTACTTAGCAAGTGCCAGAGTCACTCTTTCCATCCCACATCTCGGGAAGCAGGGCTGGGAAAGCAGGGTGACCTTCGCAGGAGCTGGGATGAGCCCAGGGACTGGGTGGTCCTGGCAGCCAGGGAGAGGTGGGTGCACTGCAGCCAGTGGGCTCTGATGGGGCAGGGGGTGAGGGCATCTCGCTGTGCAAGAAGGGAAGAGCTGTGCTTTGAGCCGTGATCTTGCTGGCAACAAAAGTCTGCTGCAGCCTGCTGTAGGTACCATCTCTGCTGCAGGGGAGTTGGGGCCGTAGCAGGAGGAAATAACCTCTGTTTCTCCTCCAAACACTTTCCCTCTGTACAGCAATCAACTCCTAAAGCCTCAATGAAAGAGGGGTTACAAAACAATCAAAGGAGAGAGGCAGCGTGAGAGACCACCCAGGTCAGGGTGCGTCTGCAGGCATGCATCGCTCCATGCAGTGTGAGACTTCTCTGAGCCACTTCTGGGAGATTTTGCCGTAGGAATATGACTAACACAACACTTGGCAAAGCAAAGACTAATAGTGTGATTGTTCTGTCGGCTTCTTCCCTTCTTGAGTAATATCGTGCTGAGCAGTGTTGGAGTGAGCGATCTGAAAGGCCTTTTCATTATTGTATCGAAAACTCCTCTGACTGCAGATCTCTTAATCAAAGGACTTTTATGTAAAGTCACATTTTTTCCAAAACCAGAAAAGTTCAGGCTCAGAGCATAAACATTAGACTCATTATTTAGAAATAGCAAGTAAGTCCTTTGGGTTCTGGTATCAGATCAAAGCTAAAAAATTAAATTGCTTCAGAAAAAAAAAATAGTTCATTTTGGGAATCAGCATATTTCTTGTTTGCTTTTTCATTATGGAGCTAAAAAAAGGAATAGTGAGATTCTGATGGTGGTTTTCAAGTGTTTTCCAAAACTGGATGGATGCTGCATGCTAAGTACTTCCACAGTCTGCGGAGGCAGAAAATATTTTGTTGACATGACAATAAAAACCTTCTGCAGACTTATCGAATTATTTTCTCCATCACCATCCACAGCCACAAGAAAGCAGCGTGATCCCCACACTGCCATGGAACAGAAACCTGCTCTCAGCTGGCACTGCCTTTGAGCTGAAGTGCTGGAATCTGCCCCGACACGTGGAGGAAGAGATTTCCACCCATGTTGTGGGTGAGACTTGGGAAGAGGCCTCAGGTCAGCAGTGTCCCCCACCAACACATGGCCTGACCATGTTGTCCCAAAGAAACCACTCCTTTTGGGACTGCCCAGTGGTAGCCACTTTACTAACGGTGGTTTGGGCAAAGATAATTAGTTTATTATTGCTAACGGGTTTGGCACCACTGTTCTGGCCACCACTGCTGTCCATCCTCCTCCAGCCCTACCTGTCACACTTCTGTCTCCTCCTTGCTTGTGGCCCCCACCTGATTTTTAGGTTGTGGACGCACAGGTGATGGAATTGGCTCTTGGCACAGGATGGAGATGTGGGGCTGGTGGAGAGCCACGTCCCACAGATCAGACACTGCCAAGACACTTTCTCCATCCAAGACAAATCCCACCCTGCTGCTGACAGCAGCTCCCACCCTTCTGGTGGTGGAGGATGCTGAGTCCATGGTGCCGACTGCCATCTTGGGGTATCTCAGGAGAGAGGGAGCAAAGGGAGAGGCCAGGCTAATATTTGGGATTGCTTTCTTTTTTACCATTGCCTTCCTGATTTTTTTGCCCAGCATCCATTACCTGTTGTGCTCACAAGGCAAACGTGACCAACCTTAATTCCTGCTGGTTTTTGTGAACTCTGCAAGTGCCTCAGAGAGAGGTGGGACTCTGGAGAAGTACCAGGCAGAGCAGGCTGCTGAGGGCTGAGGAATGGCAGAAATGCCCGCATGTTTTCTGTTTGTGACACCGTGGCTGATGGGAATCATTTAATCACACAGCGAGACCGGTTCACTCTACCTTTACACCAGTCCTTAAGATGTTTCCCTTATCTCTGACTTTCTGTGGATGGCTGGGGTTTTCCCTGCCTGCTTCCTCTGTCACCTACAGATGGCTTTCAGTGCTTAATCCCTGGGAAATGTGAGTTGTCTCCACGACTCAGCCGCAGTTTCCCTGCTTGGCTGTCACACGGTGTTTCATCTTTTCACTTCTCAGTCCCCATCTGTACGAGGAGGTCAGTAACGAGAGGAAAACAAGCATAGCAGGGCCAGCTACACACAGATCCCCAAGTGTTGAGGGGCCATATAATTTCTTAAATGAATTGGTCACATGATACTCATGATACTCTTTTTTTTTTCCTTTTTCCTCCTTTACTGGGTAATTGGAACTTCATAGACATTAAGAATGTGAAACATGCGTAACAGTTCTTTATGTACAAACAGCTTTTTCTCTGCAAACAGAAGGGTTTGAGGGGAAGAGAGTTTCTGTGAGCACTGGAGAGAGCAAGCACCTGTTTCCCACAAATGTTACAATTCCCACAGCTGGCACGAACAGTTGATATTCAGGGTATAAATGCAAATTTTCCATCTCTGCATCTCAGGATTAGCTGCGTTGTCCCCAGTTAAACCTCCTCACCGAATACATAACTAAATCTTTCCAAATGATCATGCCCTGCTCCCTCTCATAAGTTCTGCCTTCATCTGGCCTAACTTCTGCCCAAGTCTTTGCATTTCATGTAGGCTTAGCACTTGAAGACCTCAATTAATCCCCTAGACTTGGAGGTCTCCAGCTAGAGGAGACAGGAGGCTCCAGAACCGTGGGTGGATGAGTTGGTGCTCTGGGTCTTACAGAATGGGAGACACGTAGCCACCAGATTGGCACCGTGCCCACTGAAAGGTCCCTGCTGAAGCCAGGGTGTGTAATTTGACCTTGTAAGTTCAGTAACATGGGAACCAATTACACAGAAACCCAAGCTCCAGCAGGCAAGGCTGCACTCTGCTGCTCCTCGGCAAATGTCGTGCAGTGAAGGTTGGGATTGAGCTGACGCTCAGCTGGCAGCAGTGCTGAATCCTCTGGAATTCATGTCCTGCCTTCAGAAAGGAGGAATAATAGAGAAAAACCTCTTCTGGCCACCCACTTCCACGCTGCCACTCAGCCCTGACCCATTATTTGAGAAATTGCTACTTGAGGAAGGAAAGGATAAATCAGTGTGCATTAGAAAAACAGCTTGAAACTCTGGCTCGAGGTGGGGAATCAGAGGAGAGCAGGGCCCAAACTTTTCTGCTAGTTTAGTAAAATGGTGTGATATGATCAATTAAGCAGGGGAAGGGAAAAAGACAAGCTGTCCTGCAGGCATTGCTGGGCAATGTGAAGAGACACCTGGGAAGAGACTTTCTGGCAGAAAGGACTGGGCTCAAGGAGGTCCAAGTGGTTCTTTGTTAGATGTTACTTTTCTTAGCTACCTTCAGCACCATCTGATGGAGCTCACTGATCACACCATCACGCTTCTCACCGCGGGGAGATGGTGTGCTACACACACTTGGACACGGAGAGCTGCTGCTGGAAGCCAAGAGAGCAGCTGGGAAAACATAGCACAGCCAAGGGACCTCTGCACAGGCACCACCAGACGGGGTCTGGATGTGGAGGCCCAGCCTCCAACCACCCTGCACCCCTCTCCAGTGACAACACAGCATCATGCCATGGCAGGAAAGCTGTTTTTGGGGAAATGGGAATAACACCAGCACAAATCACTCCCAACTGAATTGTTCATGGGCCTTCAGGCACCATCAAAGTCAGGAGTACAGCATGCTCGTGGCCAAAATCACTCACTCCATTCTCACACAGGGAGGGGGAAGGGGCAACAGTAAAGAGATGTTATTCTGTGTTGGAAGGAAGCGCTCAACCAGAGGCCTATTTTTCTTTCTGTAAGAGAGTAAATTGGACATAACTGCAAATGAACTGCAGGGATCCACTACAGACCAGGATAAAAAATTCATTTTTATTTCATAGCAATTTCAGTATTTAAGGAATAAAAGTATTGATTTAAATAATTAAACCATTTTGTAATCTTATACTTAAAAGTAGCTGCCTGTAAACCTGGACAAAAAGGACCTTCATTATAAGCTTTTGAGGAGAGCATGAGTCTAAGACTCAGGGAGACTTCTGGTTCTCTGAAACTCTTAAGTGATCACCTAAACATCTTTTAAACTCTGGCCTGCCTGCATTTTTGCAAGTGGCAGAGATGTTCCACTTGTTTCTCGTGCCCAGACTTCACCCTTCAGTGCTCCACTTGTTCTCTGCACACCTTGAGTCCAGGCAGTCCCTCTTTGCCTCTGTGTCCTGAGCCTCTCTGAGCAGTTTTCATGTCTCTGGGCTGCAGTTTGTCTCTTTGTTTCATATCTGAGCCTATCCCTTCCCTTCCATATCTGCACTTATAAAGTATCTTTTTTCTGGTATTACTTACTCCTAATCACTCTATAATTACATTGTGGAGCCCTGTCAAGCTCCCAGGAACAAAGCTCATATGAAGGATGCAAAAATGGACCTCTGTCTCAGGGGAAATTGTGCCATGGCAGAGATGAGGAAGTTGTTTGATCATTAGTCTTATCTAGAACAAATTGCACATAATAACCTTTAATATTTTCTATCAGATTCGGTTCCTCAGACAGACACAATTTTTTTTAAATTAATCTGTATTTAACTGAATCATCTATCTGAGTCCCTAAAATAAGATACTTAAATGGACATTAAAAAATAAACAAATCACTAGTTCACTGAATGTGGCCCTTGTCTCACTGCCCTTGACATAGGCTTTAGAACTCAAAACTTTTGTATTGACTTAAGATAAATGCTGCAGGACCATAAGCAATCCATTGTTCTTATGGTACCCAATAATCTAGTCCTTTTATTTAAATATGATATAAGTAATCCCAGAGCCAATGAAAGCGTGGAGTGACTAGGTGCTACGTTCCACAAATACTGTATGGCACAGAAGAGTTTAACTCCTTATCTGAAAAACAGTTGGCTGTGACCGTATTAACAATTATATTATCAGTTTTCCTTGGCAACATTTATGTGTCAAAATGTATCATGGGTTTCACAGCTTAGTTCCAGAAATAGGCTGTGATCCGGGTGACATCATTCCTCTCTCCGTAAAACCCTTTTTTTTTTTTTTTTTTGCTTTCCATCCTTCCATAAACACTCGTACTCCCAGCCCTGTGCTGGACCCACTCAGGCCATTAAGGCATAACGAGCTCTTCCCACCGTTCAGCATCCCAGCTTGGCAGGAGGGTTGAAAAGTTTACCAAAACAGCTCGTTTTGTGCTGGAGAAGAGGAGACTTTGCAGCTCTGCTGTGGCAGCGCGGGAGAAGCGCAGAGGCCACGTTAAAACCATGACCACTGTGGGGTGGGGAGGCACCAGAGGCTGCGGGTGACCCAACAGGGCTGTGGGTGACCAAATGGGGCTGTGGGTGACAGAACAGGGCTGTGGGTGACAGAACGGGGCTGTGGGTGATCCAATGGGGCTGTGGGTGACCCAACGAGGCTGTGGGTGACCCAGTGGGGCTGTGGGTGACCCAGTGGGGCTGTGGGTGACAGAACGAGGCTGTGGGTGACCCAATGGGGCTGTGGGTGACCCAGCGGGGCTGTGGGTAACCCAACGGGGCTCTGGGTGACCCAATGGGGCTGTGGGTGACAGAACGGGGCTGTGGGTGACCCAGTGGGGCTGTGGGTGACTCAATGGGGCTGTGGGTAACCCAACAGGGCTGTGGGTGACCCAACGGGGCCGTGGGTGACAGAACGGGGCTGTGGGTGACCCAACAGGGCTGTGGCTGACCCAACGGGGCTGTGGGTGATCCAATGGGGCTGTGGGTGACAGAAATGGGCTGTGGGTGACCCAACGGGGCTGTGGGTGACCCAACAGGGCTGTGGGTGACCCAATGGAGCTGTGGGTGACAGAAATGGGATGTGGGTGACCCAGTGGGGCTGTGGGTGACTCAATGGGCTGTGGGTGACAGAACGGGGCTGTGGCTGACCCAGCGGGGCTGTGGGTGACCCAACAGGGCTGTGGGTGACCCAATGGAGCTGTGGGTGACAGAAATGGGCTGTGGGTGACCCAACGGGGCTGTGGGTGACCCAACGGGGCTGTGGGTGACCCAGAGGGGATGTGGGTGACCCAACAGGGCTGTGAGTGACCCAATGGGGCTGTGGGTGACCCAGAGGGGATGTGGGTGACCCAACAGGGCTGTGAGTGACCCAATGGGGCTGTGGGTGACCCAAAGGGGCTGTGGGTGACCGAAGGGGGCCGTGGGTGACCCAGAGGGGCTGTGGGTGACCCAACAGGGCTGTGAGTGACCCAATGGGGCTGTGGGTGACCCAATGGGGCTGTGGGTGACCCAGTGGGGCTGTGGGTGACCGAAGGGGGCTCTGGGCTCGCTGTGGGATGTCAAAGGATGAGAATTTGTCAGGGCTGGGAGGCGCAGCTCCCTCCCTCCATCCGCGCCCCGGGATGAGATGCACCATCGTTCTGCCCGTGGCACGGAGCAGGGGAAGATCACGAAAAGCCAGGCAGAGCTGAAAGCCTCCTCTCCAAAGCCCAGGCGGGGTTTTTAAATCCTAAGGACCGGGATTCTTGCAGAGGAACCCTTAGAAAGTGGCATTGTGGAGCTGCATGGCGAAATTCAATGGAGTGAAGTTGCAAAGATCTCTGCAGCACTGTTGGGTTGGAGGCTGGGTGCCATTTGGGTGATTCATGAGCAAATATCGCACTGCCTTTTCTATTTTATTATTTTTTTGGTGTCTTTTCAATTTTTTCACAAGTGTATATTGAGGAAAAGCTCTAGAATATGTTTATAGCGTTTCCTATTTTCGTATATTTGTATATTATTTCCTTCAAAAAGTAATGAAGGATGAAAAATATGTAATATGTTGTCATGATCAGTTCCATGTCTTCATGAATGAAGCCACAGACCAAAACATTTTCCTTTATTTTGAAGGACCAGTTTCCTGGATCTCAACATAATTAGCTTTTACCTTTAAAATCTAGGTAGTTATAAGATGGGGTAAAAAAAGAAACCAACCAAACAAAAAAAAAAAAATCCACCACTAAATTGAAAAGTTGTCTTAGGAACACTCAGGAAAACTAAAATAATGAAGCTAAACTTTGAAATTGAGTGTTTGGACCACATTAAACTCTGGGGCAGTGTTACTCAAGTTTTAGCCATTCGAGTTTTGATTTCATTTACTTTGGAAGAGAGTTCAGCAACAGTGAAGTTAAGGCACTACTGTCAGCAGCTGAAGAGAAGCTTTATAATGTACTTTAAGATCTTCAGGGATTTTTTGGAAGCTTCTGTGTACTTCTTCATGCAAACAGCTCCTCACTGGACAGATAACATTTGAATATGGGGATGTTCCTTTCAATTCCTACAGAAGCTTGGAGGTGACACACAGCCCAAAATAAAGATATACTTTAAAATTTCTTGGGTTTTTTTCTTTTCCATTTCCTTTTATTTTTTCCTCCAAAAGCCAGAAGCATAATTAAAAAAAAAAAAAAAGAAAAAAAAAAGAGAGAGAGAGAGAGAGAGAGGAAAAATACAGTGGAATTGCAGAACAAACAAGATGGCAAAATAACAGAACTATTTTTTAATAAGCTGGGAATTCGCCTCAGTATGCAGTTCTTGGAGGAGAGGAAGTTTCTGTGAGCTGGCCAGATTCCCTGTTGCAGACATATGGACACCTGGAAGAAAAGACAAAAGAAAGTTTTATTCTTGTATAATCCTAAGGTTACCTTTTTGTGACAAGGATAAGTACTCCTTGTTAAGGAAATCTTGAAAGATTGCAGAACCTGTAAATTGCAGCTTTCACTGGTTAAATGATAAAGAAGCATAAATGTGAGATCTTTACTCTTCCTGTGAATGCAGGATAACTCCTTTAACATTGATGGAGGAAAGTTGTTTTTGAGAGGATAGTCCAGCTGGTGAAAATAAAATACACTGAGAAAAATGAAGTGGATATGGGGAGGGAGAGGAAGGGGAAATTCTACAAATAAAACCTATATTTGAGTTAAGCTTTTCTTGATCTTTAATGGCTTATGTTTCCTAAGGGAAGAGAGGAATAAGAACTGTGATGAGGGAAACAAATACTTGTTGAAAATTCAGAAGATATTTTCCAGGGTCCCAGCCTTGAGGCTGAATGGGAACAGAGCTGGACTTGCCTGAGGAAAAATACAAGATTAATGAAGAGAAATATAAAATCCAGAAGAGAAGAGAAGAGAGATGCAGAGGTGTGTTCCCCTCACTGAGTCTGAGCTGGGGTAGAGCAGGATTAGAACCTAAACATTGCTCATGTGTCAACTTTTCTTCAAACCTAAGCTATGGAAATCTTCTTAGCTCTGGGATGATTTTGCTGGTCTTTCTAAACCTTAATTAGCTAGCTATTAATTCCCTATCATCATTATTTATTCTAAACTATTACATGGAGGCTGGGACCAGCTGTGAAGCTGGTGGGAGGGAGCTCTGGAGCACCACAGTCTCTGTTCCAGTGACCCTTTGCTGCGGGGGTCTGGGATGGGAGGAGGTTGCAGTTGATGCAGTTTATTCTGAGCTCCTTTTTAGTATGAGATGACCTGAATTATGCCTAAATATTGGCATTGGCCTAAGCTGCTTTACAGGGCTCTCTGGTAGCTCTGGGCACTCTTGCTGGGGACATCTGTGGTGAAAAAGCAACAGCAAAAGAGTTGTCCTTCTTCATCAAATATTCCCTGAGCTAAGTGTGTTATTAAACACACTTTGTGTGTCGGTCATCTTTTGTTCTTGGGATGCAACAGGACATGATACAGAACCCTCCCTTGACACAGCAGTGCTGGAAATGGGCATTCAATGCTACCTCTGACTTTAAAGGGAGATGAATTTCAAAAAACAATCAGGAGAGTGGGGAAATCACAAACCTTCTTAATGCACGAAAAAGGAAGGAGGGTATCCCCTTCCCTTCCCTTCCCTTCCCTTCCCTTCCCTTCCCTTCCCTTCCCTTCCCTTCCCTTCCCTTCCCTTCCCTTCCCTTCCCTTCCCTTCCCTTCCCTTCCCTCCCTTCCCTTCCCTTCCCTTCCCTTCCCTTCCCTTCCCTTCCCTTCCCTTCCCTTCCCTTCCCTTCCCTTCCCATCTTCCTTAAAATGAAGTCATTCTATTTGCAGCAAAGCACGTGCTAATGTGTCTGGAAGTGTGTCACTCAATTTGATGTCACCCACCAGTTGTGACACTCAATTTTTAAAGGAAATGTGTTTTGCCATCAGGACTTACAACACTAATATTACCAGTGCTCCTTTTCAGACTCCATGATCTGCAAGTACATCACTTAACCTGCAAGGTTGCTGTTCCAAGGGAGCATGTGATTATCTGAAGGCAATGCAGAAGTCACAGGGGCTGCAGGTGTTTTACTGGAGTGCTTCAGAGGCCCTTTCTCATTAGGGGTTGACACAGATGTGTCTGTACATTTCAGAAATCATAATGGGTTACCAAAGCTCTTAACATGTGCTTGCTGGGAGGCATTAAAAATATCCCCATCCCCCTCGTGAGGTGCTTGGATAGGCTGTGTGTGTGTCTCAGTGCAAGTGCAGCTCCTCAGGTGCTGTTTGTGTGCCCTTGTGACCAGATTTAGGCTGTTTGTGGATAGCCCAGCCTCTGGCATGGGTAAGGATGGGGAATGCAACCACCTAAATGACATCTTTTAGCATTGGAATTTGGCCTGGGAAACGGAGAATCTACTAGTAAAAGGTATTTCCCTTTGCAGTTAAAAATAAATATTTTCATGATATCTCCCAAATATTTGATGAAGGCAGAAATACTGAAAAATCTACAACACTGAAGGCACCTTTTTCCCACTGGCATGCTGGAAACAGGTGTTTTGGGGACCAGGGGGAATTCAGGTGCACAGAGCTTGTATTCACTTGGCCACAAGATAAGGTGGAGGTGAATCTCTTCATGTTCTGAGTATTGTGAAAAAGGAGGAGGTGGAGCAAATTGTCACCTCTCAGAAGGACCTGCCACACTCAGCTGAACTTGATAAAAGACACAGCCTTACTAAATCATTGGTTTGAACAGAAACATCAGATGTCCACCCCCCTGGATGGTGGACGTTGGTGCAGAGGAGCAGAAAAGGAGGTTCCTGCTCATTTAGTCCCCAAGGTTTTCTTCTCTCTGTGCCAGTAGATCTGCCCAGAGATCATTCCCAGGCTTGATGGCTTTTTTTCACACCAGAAGTGGGGCTGTAGGGAACAGGTAACAGCACTCCTGCTCTGTCTGGAACATGGGATTTATGCAGTCACACACATCCTGTCCTTGGGTGTCGCAAGTCAACTTGTGTCAAGAAAATGCATTTGTCAGACACATCTGTTGACTTTTCTGAGCGTGTTGCACAAGATGCTCACCTCTCCTTTCTAAAAAAAGGGTTGTGTTGCAGCCAACATTGCTATCAGAGCTCAGGAACAAATAAACGTGTGGCTCGTCTCCAAGGGGCTTTCCCCCCCGCTTCCTCACAATTGACAAAGAAGCCAATGTTGTTTAAGAGTAAGACAGGATGACAAATCCATGCATGTGCTCTACTTTGTAGCTGTCTGAGCCTGCTGCTGCAGAGTTGTCTTAAGAATGACGGCATTATTTTATATTTCCTGGCACGGATGATCTAAACTGATGCCCATTTTCTTCCATCTGCCCTGGGAACTGCGAGGAAAAGAACACACAATTGCACCCCGGATGGATTAAAACAGGAAATATCATCTAAAATGATGGAAAAGCTGGTTGTCAAGCAAAAAAAAAAAAATAGGTTAAAATAATAATTGAAAATATTAGCAGTGGACAGATTTCTGTTGTGGTTCATAAGGTTGTAAAATTGGAATAATCTCAGTACAGCAATTGCATTGTGTTATGTCAAATTGTGGCCCCAATTACTGCAGCTCATTCAGTGACATCCTTCAGGATGCCTGCAAGCATGAAATAGTTGGGTAGGGGATTGACTTTTTTTAGCTGTTTGAAACACACATCCAGCAGAGGAAATTTGGCCAATTGAAAAAAAACAAAGCAGGCAGGTGCCCATCGAAGTCTTAATGTTTGTGAGGATTCACCTAATAACAAATGACAAATTAACCTAATCCATCTTGGGGAGCCTGTCAGGCTTGTGGGCAAATGAACCCAAGCCATGCCATGGAAGGATCCCATGCAGGTTACTGCAGCCAGAAAGATCTGCTCCTCTTCCTCCAGAGTTAGCTGCTCTCCTGTGTCTGAAATTTCCCATCTCCAGGGAGTCAGGCTGGAAAGGAGCTTGCTGTGGAAGCTGCTACTGCAAAGATCTGATAAGAGGGAGAGACAAACCAGAGCCAGTTAACAGCTCTCTTCCTCCTCCTGGTTCTGCCACTTACCTCTGGCTGCTCTTCTCCCACATTGTGCATAAGGACGGAGAAATATGGATTTGTAATTGTACAGAAACTCCTTGTAACCTCTGACATTACTGCCAGCTCCTCATCTCTTAGAAGCCTACTTAAATTACAATAAAACAGCCCAAAGGTCCCCCCCTCTTCCTCATGTTTCCTGTAACTAGAATTAAGCTCTACCCCAACTCTCGTAACAACTGTGGGTTTATGAGCTACCTACACGTCAGGAAATTCCTCCTGGGACATCCATTAATGAATGAGAAACAGCAGAACTGAGCGAGCTGGGGAAGAGTTTGCACCTGGCAGAAAAGACTGATGGAATCATCACTGAATTGTGATGGTGAACACTGGAGTGTGTCCTTGGATGTCCCTGTGGAGTGGAACCATCAGGACACAGCCCTGGGCAGCCTACTTTAGCTGACCCTGCTTGAGACTGGGTTGGACATGGTGACCTGCATGATCCTTCCAACCTCAACCTTTCTGTGATTTTGTGAGCCCGCTGATGAACTTCGTTTTGCCCAATTTATGCAATTTCTCACTGCCTTCATATCTCATGGATTTAGCCTCCATTTCCTACTCTTAGTTATCCATTTTATGTATTAGAAAAATGTAAAAAATACCTCCCTGCCTCACACATCTTCTGCTGAGACTTGCCCCAAACACCTCTTTCCTTGACAGACCTGTAAATCTGATGGCACTCTCCATCTGGCTCATAGCTTTAGCCTGGGGGGAGGGTTTGTGGGGAGATGAAGGACTGGGGACTGGAATATCTTTTCTATTTTGCTTCCTGGGGTTAAATATATTGCTTTCTCTTGGTTTAGACTGGCAGTTTTCCCACTGACACCCTGGGTGGTAACATGGCCATGCTAAATTCAGGCTCCTCCTTAGGCTCACTGGAGACAGAATTTCAGCCAGTATCTTCTGTCACATTGCCCTAGGTCAGCTCTAACATTTAGGACTTTTGAAAATGACATGTAGGTCCCCTGAAGCTCCCTCTTCCCACTGAAAGAGGGACATGAAGGTCCCTCTGAAATAATTGATTTGGAAAGATCTGGTCTTTGACTCCTGGAAAATTATTATTGGTATTCAGAGGGATGCATATTCTAACAACTGAAGATCTCGTTAGATGATCTGATCTCCTCTATGACTCACTCAATGTCATTTAACTGCAGAGTTCTCTAACTCCTTGATTAAGAAATGTCTTATCTGTAGGCATCTAGTCACCATCTGAAGACTTCAGGAGACAGACAGATAAAAGGCACTCCTTCATCTCTTTGCTGTGTTTCCTTCTTAGACTTCAGTCTGTTACATCCTCTTTAAAACCTGTCAATGAATACAGTAATGGGAGAATATGAAATACAGGGAGAGCTGAGTGATTTAGAATCACAATGAACGGTACCCCTCAAAGTTAGGGGCATGTGAAACTTGTCAATATGTATTAGAGTGTTTTTAATTTGGGGAGAGAATTTCCGTAGGGTCAGTTGGGAATATAAACAAACTTGCTTTCACATTGCTGAGATTTTGACTCTGTTTTTCAGTTATCAAAACACGCCAGCCAGCTCAGAGACTAATGAGAATTCCACCCACCAAAACCAAATTATGTTTATAATGAGTAGAAATGGTTGAAAATTCTGACTTTCGAGTGCTTGATGAAAGTGTGTCGATCATTTTTCAAACAGCAAAGAATACATTCTGATGTAAATATGGTCAAAGACTCTTTTCCATACCAATTTTCTGTGTAATTAATAACACGTTGGGTTGGGTTTGTTCATTTTCTAAGTACAGAGGTCTTCACAAAAGCTGTGGTTGATTCTGAATTAGGATATGGTTCATAAAAGTAACCCAGAGAAAGCAAGCCATAAATCAGATTGTCCAGTTTATGATCATAAAAAAGTTATTACCTTTGCAATAATGCTTTTTCTTCACTAGAAGGGAAAAAAAAAAGGAACTAATTTATAAAAGACAACCAAAAATTTACTTCAAAATAAGTTGGTTGCAACCCATGCACCTATCCAAACTCCACTAGCAGTTGGCTATTTTGGTGTAAAAATACATAGTTTTTTTCCTTCTGTCAAGTAATATGCTAAGATCAGGAGGAAGATATGGAAAAGGTCAGTAAGGATCAGTCTTTGAGAGGGACAGATTTCTCATTAATGAGTGCAATAGACTGATCACCACAGAAAGAATAAAATTTAGTGATTGTATCTAAGAAGTATGAATGTTTTTCTTGTCAAATGCCATTCCCTTTAGAACTTGGCAATAGTAACTTACTGCAATTTTCTTTCAAGTGAATTTCAGCTGGGCTGTGACTCTGTGTGTAATCTTTTTCTCATGATGGTAGTAAAATTTGACATATCAACTGTATATTTACAATGGAAATAAACTTCATTATGAGTCCCCAAAGGGATCTGATCTAAATCTCGCTGAATGAAAAATGGAAAGACTCCCATTGGCTTCTCTGATCTTTGGTCAAACTATTGTAGCTGTAGAATTCTCTCACTTTCCCCCTTTATGCTTTGCTTTTGGAAACCACACGTATTTTAAATCTGTGTATTCGAGTCATCTCTTCTTTTGTTCCCATTGTCTCACAGAGCATTGGAGGCGCACTTGCAATGGAAAACTGAGAAATTATCATCTTGTTTCAGTGCTGTTTTCTTGGCAGCACAGCGTACAAGTATGACAGGGCTAAAATCCTGAGTTTACATTAGGCTGCATGGAGCAAATTTCACAGGAAGGTGAGTGCTGACTTCTGTGGCACCATGACCGGTTTCAGGGGAGTAAAATTTGGCCCCATTTCTGCAAAATAACTGTGGCTTTCCTTAGCAGTCTGATCATGTCATAATTCACTTTAATACTCGTGTATACTGGCCCGAGGGCTTATATAATTATTGTGCCTGTCTCATCATGAAAGATGGATAACTCACACCTGAATACAAGAGTAGGAGCTTGTTGTTTTGTTTAGATTTTAAACATTTTAAAATCATTATTAAATGAGCAAATTACATATGCCCTGCAGAAGAGGGTACAAGTCAAAGCTCTCTGGGTACTTCTTACTACTCCTGCGATGGATTTTGAAGAGTAATATTTCATTGGAAGGAAACATTGATTAAGAGGATTGTGATGAATTTATCTGAATATAATGCAAAGAGTAAAAACAAAGAGAAATTCAACGGACTCAAACTGCATTCCAGTGGGATTTCAGAATATTTCATAGATCAATTAATAGTTTACCCTAAGCCACAGGATGTCATATTCATGAGGGACTCTAATTATGCAGTTATGTGTCAGGAGTGTTATTTATGTAAATGTTTCTGAACAACCCAGACAATCATTTCTAGTTAAGATAAAGTCCCAGAAGGTGGGACTGGGGAAGCAGAGATTCCCACATTAGCCACACATGAAAGCAACAAAAAGATCAAATATTCTATAAAAACAAGTGTCAGGGAGATGATGATATATAAACCCTAGGGAAGTGGGTAAAAAGGATCTCTTTCACTTCCACCGGCCTTTGGAGGTTTGCAAATGGAAGTATTAAAACCCTGGACTGTGGTAAAGTGAAGAAGATGCTGCAGACATGGGTTAATACAAGATTCTTCATGAAGGAAATGTGCCATGCTGATGGAAAAGCTCTCAAGGGCACTGAGAAAGCTGTTTCCAGTCACTCCACATAAATTGCACAGTTCCCTTCCTACCTCACGGGATACATTCAGACCTTCACTGTTAACAGGTATATATTTAACTTTGTGGGGTTTTTTTCTGATTAATTTAATACTTGAGCAGATAACTGTTATAAACACCATGAGCACTGGTTGTTGTAGGAGCTGAAAGGTGTAGGAGTATGGGGCTGTAAAAGGCAGTTTCTTCCTTTTATTTTCCCTGTACTTTATGTTAATGCTCTTAATTTTCTTTCTTCTCCAAGCAGATCAGCAGAATTTGTATTAAGATAGGTACTAAGTGACTGAATTATTCAAGGCCAGCTCCACTCCTGGGCTCACTGTTACAGCTGACTGACTGCAGAGTTATAACATCCTCCCTCCTCACAGTGAACACGTGACAATTCGATCAGCTTTGCCTCCTGTGAGGAAGAGGACGAGACAAGGGCTGAGCGTTCACATCCTGCCTTCTCTGACTCAGGAAAAACCAAGTTTTGAGCTGCCACTCAGGCAACTTCTGCTCCTCTGCTGCTTTGGCACAGTCAGTTCATACTGAGGTCTACAGCTTTTCTTTCTCTGTCACCCTGATGGGAGATGTCATGTCCAAAAGACTTCGGGGGAATTACAGATATTATAAAATCCAAAGTCCTCCTTTGTTGCAAAGAAAAATAGATAAAAGCTAAGGAGGCCACAAGCACTCCACTACTGACTCTGCTGGTTCAGTTGTTCCTGTCAGCCACAGCCTTGTGCTTTTTTCCCATGCAAAGGAAGGTTTTAGCTGGAGGATACTTGGGTTGATGCTAATTGACCCATCCTGGCTGCAAGAGGTTTTATCTTTGTGGCAAAGCTAATCCTAAATCAGTCTCATCCGTTTGACATTTACTTTTAACCCAGCCCAAAGTGAAACCTCAGATTTAGGTAAAGTTGTGCTCTGCTTTACACTCCAATGGTGCTCAGAGAGGCTACAGAGAGGCTACATTCCCAAAATCAGCCCTCCATGTGACCTGCTGAAATGCAAGTCAGAGTGACACCTCTAGCATCTTCTACAGTACTTGATGAGTAAAACTCAATAAACTGAGTTTGTATCCGGTATTCCCTACAATTTTCCTCACAACAATGATCCTGCATTTTGTCTGAATGCTACCCCAAAGGGAACAAAACCCAGCTCAGTCCTGTCATCTGCTTAATCTTTTTCTACTGTTACAGTCACCTGCCATGGCTGACCGACCTTAATCCCTACCTTTTGTCAGGTGTTTGCTCTTTTGGTGAAATATCTCCGTGCATCTTATGAAACAAGTCCAGGGATTTGCAGGAAGGTGAAGGGAAATTTCAGACTGAAAGCAGTGGAGGCTCTGAGGCATCATGAGGATGGCAGGGAGTGAACAGAGTGATTTCTCCCACTGAAATGCTTCAACCGAGTCTGCAAAATCATGGTTGGCAACTGTGGAGCTTGCCAGCATCAAAGGGAAGCACAGGTTAAAGGGAGAAAGGCAGTAAATGAGTGTATCCTTTGTGCAGGGAGGTTATGCATTTAACAGATCTCTGCTGAGTTACTTAATAACACACCAGATGCCGGCGACCTTATGGAGAAATGGAATTACTTAGGACTTCGATGTCAGAATTCGCAGGCATTCCTCCTGGCTGACCGAGCTTCTGCCACCACAGCTCGAGTTTTGTGTTCTCCCTTCTCAGTGCTTTTGGTGTGGATGTGTGCAACTGCTGTGGCTCTGTTTGTCATGGAGAAAAGGGACATTCACATGCCATGAAACCTCGAGCTGGGCACACAGCCCTGCCATTTCACCACTGCTGAAAAAGGGGCAGCTTTTAGGGAACCCTCTCCTCTCGACCATCAGCTCTTGCACTTTACCAGGGGCTGTGAGTAAAGCTGAGCAGGATGAAAATCGTTTCCCCGGCACTAATCACATTAAGAATTTCAAGCCTGGCTGCCAGGAGGGTGATGAATAAGAGCTAAACCACCCTGATGGATCTTGAAGTTTCACTGGAATTTCCCTTGCCTTGAAAATGGAGTCCAGCCATGATAAGAATTGCCACAGCTTTCTTCACTGATGGACCTTCAAAGAGATTCCTCCTTCAAGGTGCATCAGACAGGAGATTCCGAGGAGAAGGGGGGTACTGGGGCTTTACTGAGGTAGTAGTTAAAATTTTAATTTTATCTCCTGTCATGAAGACAGCAAAGCTCTCGTACAGCTCTGTCAGACCATTTCAGAGACCGACTGGCTGAAGCCACCCACTCCATCTCCTGCAATCCTCCCTCTAAAACACTCTGTATCAAAACTGTTTGTGAAGCAGCTGCCCCAAATTCTCCATCAGCACCTGGCCATTTCTTTTTTCCTTAGCCCAGCACTTTTAGGAGTCTTTACAAATATTAATGCAGGACTAAATATCTGCTGTGACCTTACTGGGAAACTGAAATTCTGGGAAAGATGGAATGTGTTTGCAATTTTTAAATCTTCTTTTGTATTTTTTTTTATTTCTTCATGAGCAACAGGGCATTAAACTTTAACTGATTAGGTGTTTTCTTTATTAGCTTCATTGACTCACAACTGGGATTTATGCACAAGAACCAACCTCTGTGTCTCCATCAAGTCCAGCAGCATTAGCTCTGTCCCTGCTCTCAGCTAGAAAGAGTTTTTACCTTCACTCAGGTTCTTTCTCAGGACTTTGCTAAAATAAATTCCCCTCCAGTTATTGTTTGACCTGCACAGGATTTGATATTTATCAATTTTTTATTTTGCAGCCCAGAGACCACTTTGGCTTTCTGGTTTAAATATGATCTAGATGGAGGGCCAGTCTTATTCCTGCATGATTTTGCCAGCAGATTATGAAAGCTACCAATGGAATGCAAATGGTGCTAAATGAAAATTGAAGACTCCTCTAATCCCAAGTCAGCACAACACTTTAAAGAGGGCCTAAGAAAACAGTTGGGTTTTATATGAAATAGATAGGTGCATTTGCTAAAAAATTAACTACACAAAATATGTGTGCACTTCAAAACAGCTGACCCTTGGGCACAGCAGCCTGTGGTCACATCCATGAAAGCAGGGAAGCTGTGTTATTTCTCTGAACTGACAGACGTGCTAGGAGGCACCTGGGTAACGAGCCAGCACTTTCACTGCTCCTCCAAGCTCATCTTGGCTGCATCTGCTCAGTAAACAGAGGTCTGTGGGAACAGAAAGATTCCCAAACTTGTCGAGCTTTTTCCAAGTGCATTCATTTTTCTCTCTAAATTCCCGAGTTCTCTTCTGAGAGGTTGTCAGAAAGAACAAATGGAAAGAGTATTTTTTCACAGACGGGAGGAAATCTGAACTAGACAGATCCCACCCACTCCACATGCTTTACCTTTTTCTTACCAGCCAAGTTGTTTTAAGCAGATCCTTTGCTTGTACTGCGTTTGTGTTGTAGGTGAAGCCTCGTTGCTAAGGAAGCCAAGACTCCCCTGAGTCATCAGATTAAGCACCTTAGTAGTTTAACACTTCCAGGATGCTTTGGAGCAAAGGTGTGAGGATCTAAATAGGTCTTAAATTTCAGTATCTGATTCTATGGGCTCTTGTCTCCTGAGCA
The DNA here is from genome assembly GCA_026261815.1 of Monarcha castaneiventris obscurior. Classification (NCBI taxonomy): domain Eukaryota; kingdom Metazoa; phylum Chordata; class Aves; order Passeriformes; family Monarchidae; genus Monarcha; species Monarcha castaneiventris. The sequence goes on along the minus strand of JAMPIT010000856.1, from coordinate 12,434,693 downwards.
GTCAACAGGGGTGGAACAATAGGAGTGGTGATAAGCTTTCCTCAGGAACTCTGGCAGGGATGTTATCTACCTGATGGGATGAGTATGGTAAATACCTTTATAGTGCAAAGCTAAATGGGAAAATGTTGATACCATGAAATAAATAAATACCTTATTTTTTAAAGAGTCAGTGTCATGGAAATATAAATTTCCCTGTCTACCTTCACTTGTGATCTTACTGCCAAGTGGTCCATGGTCCTGTGTAAAAGAAGGGTTTTTATTGGCTTCCCCATCCTGTACTTTCATTTTACCTCCTCCCCAGCTCCTCACCTCAGCTGACTTATGACAGGCACCATCTACCCTATCTGGAAGAAAAATAAACAGTCCCTGTGCCCTCGTTGTATAAAAGCAAGTTTAGCTGGTGCTCCAAAGCCCTGAACTGGGACAAATTGATTGATTTACAGTACAAGCAATCTCATGAGGAGTCCCTTACATCATTAGGTTGTAGATTTAATTCTATTGAAAATAACTTTCTCATCCCCCAAGCATAAATTAATGACTCAGTAATTTACTGAGTCAGTAAATGCTAAATCTTTCAATGGAAGAGGTGAAAAACTATTCTTCAGAGGAGCATTAATGTGTTGTCCTCTCTATTTGGTGCAATAATCACATTAATTAAGGCAATTTTAATTAAATTATTTTCACCTAGACTGACTCCCAAAACTGAAGTTATTAACGATAAGAACACTAATGGCCCATCTATGCTGCAGTGGGTTTTAATAACAGCTGTGTTAACGACGACAGCTCACACCCCACAAGATTTTCAGATTAACAAGTGGGTGTGTGGCACCCACAGCACTGACAGAAATGTCACTATTGTCCACATTGTTTTTATTCCTGCTCTTTCTCCACAATAGCCCAACTCACTCTATACTTGCCGTCTTTGTCCAGCTTGACATTTGGTCCCACACGACCAAATAGTGTCTGGCTTGAGGTAACCAAGTAGGAGTTGGTTGCACTTCAGGTTCTTTTTTTCTTTCTTTTCTAAACAGGTCTGCGTGATAACAGAGCAGTGAGACATTTCTGAGAGCCACAGGGGCACCCACTGTGGCAAAGAAGCCCCTACCTACATTTTTATGGTCTGTCCACACATGAAAAGGTGCCTTTACAAGATGTCCTTCTTCATACTCTAAACATGAAACCTGTAATTAAAGAGGAAAAGAGAAGTTACCGAGCAGTAAGCACTAAAAAAGCTCGTGCTTCAATGGTGTTCTGTTTCTAGGAGCTCAGGTTTAGCCTGCAAGGATGGAAATGGTGCAAAAAAGCAGGTCACAGCTATTTCTAGAAATTGTGGAAGTGATTGGAGCCCCTTGACGCCAGGAACTGGAATTTCCAGACAGTAAAGTAGCACTAAGGTAGACTGTCTCTGATGCCAAGGAGCTCGCAATTATTATTAATTCAACCACAAGTAAGTGCATTTCAGGTAGTATTAAAAGGTTGAATTAAGACTACAATAGCGTGGACAGCTAAGGATGGAAGTCCAGGCTGGCAAGCCAAGCTCTGCCCATCAGAATGTCTCATGGAAAAGAGGCAAAATGGCATCAACAGAGACCAAAATGGTTCAGCTCTTGAAAGTCTTATTCTCCCTCTGCTTTGCAAATGAAGGCACTGCATAATATAGAAATTCTTGTGATTAGGCTAGATTAAGTTTTTAATTACTTTTGCAATCTTTCTTAAAAGGAGCCCTGAAATAGAAGTGACTATTACTTACATATAATACATATTTTACACTCTTCCTAATTACATATGTTTCACCAATGGCTATTATGCACAGTCAATTAAACGTGCAGTTAAAACACCTTAAATTGCATACTGTGGACAATACCGAGTAAATAAATAATTAGGGAGTTATTAAAATGCAAATTCATAACATAAAGGAGCAATTATGGAAGAAGAAAGTATTTTAGTTCATGACTTATTGACTGTATCAGCTCTTCTGGTGGGTCCTTCTGCATTAATGTGAATGCTGCTGACATAAAAGACACGGCAGCAAAATGGTTTATTTTGGTCAATGCCTAATTACGTGCAGCTTTTAGATCCTGAGGTCTTGACTTAATGGATTTTAGTGGCTCAAAGGAAAAAGGAAGATTTCTGCACACCCAAAGTGTTCATAACATTCTGAAAAACAAACTTTTCTTTTCTATATACTATATTACTGTGTATTTTCTCTGTATCCTTCTTTGCCTATCATTCGAAATTAGTCACTTTTTCCCCTTTTTTTCCAACTTTAGCTCGCATAAAAGGAGCCATCCTGTTTGCCAGACTTGTGATAGTAGAAGTCTGAGATCAAATGGAGTTTGGACATCAGGAACTGGCATAGATCCCATCAGAGTTGTGATTTTTCAAGCTTCAGATGGGTCCTGCCTGATGAGTGGACTCCTGCTTTGGATTCCTGGAGCTGCCTTTCACCTCAGCTGTGCCTCGTGGTTTTTGAACACAAAGCTCAGCAGTGTGACCACCCTGCCCAAGAGCTCATCCAGAGCAACATCAGAGATTATCTTTTATGGGCAAACACATTTAAATCTCTTCAAACATAAGTCATTGGATGTTCACAGATGAAGATGTCCTGGAAATGCTGTCCAGGGAAGTCTTTGCAGTGCTTTGGGTTGTTTCAGGGCCTCTTTTGTCCTGTTTAAATCATGAAGAGACAATTTACAGCTCATGCAGCAAGGCATGCTGTGTGTGCTGAATGAATTTTATTCATATAAGGAATTGACTCAGATTTCTGAAGCTGATAGTGTTTTCAGTATTACCTTAAAAGTCCTCTATAAAATGTTTTAAAAAAATTGAAACCTAAATTTCTTATATTTTTTAAGATGGAGGAGGAAATTTCTATGTGTTTCTCTCCCACAAATGATATTGGCATTATTTTATTGACATTGATTCCAGCTTTGTTGCAATAACTTTCTTCTGATGCTGTGTTCTTTGCTATGACTTGGCTAGACTTGCCTAGAAAACCAAAATTAGAAGAAGAGTTGCAGTTCAGAAAACATTTATTGCTATACTAATTACATATAAAAGTAACTTTTACAAATCATATATTGCAAAATTCCTCCCGGAAAAATAAAAAACCCCCACACAGTAGTTGGAATAAAACAGCTGGTTACCTTTCAGTTTTATTGGCATGTACAATGTGATTGCATCAAGCCAACTCCTCAGCTAATGAAAACTAGCAAAGCTCTATTGCCTCCAGTACCCACTGCTTCAACCAGAAATAAATCTTTGGCTCTTTCATTGTATGTGCAAGGCAAATAAATTTAGGGATTTTTTTTTTTTTTTTTTAAGATCATTGCTTAATGAGGGGAGAAAAAGACAAAAAACTACTGGCTGAAAGTTTTCCCATGTAGGGAAGTAACAAACTCCAGGGCAGGCACCTCCCTGTGGTGTGGAGGTTGAACCAAAACTGGGGGTCTGGGATGTAAACTAGGCAGTGAGCAGGAGATGGTCCCACACCTTGTGCAAAGTGTCCTGCCTATTATTAATTCAGTGTACTGATTGTTATTTTAAAGCTTTTATTTTCTAATTGCTCATGGCTATACCAGAGTGTGTGTGTACATATATATATATATATATATACACCTCTTTAGTCAGCAGAGCTTCCCCTAAATAAAACCAAAGTTGTTTCTTAAAGCCCCTGGAAGTTTGGAGGTTCAGGCTTAAAAAAGACAAGAGGAAAATTAGTAAAAAAGGAAAAAACAGGACAGTGTACATGTAGTGTTATCTCCAATAACTTCAGCTTAACAAGAATAGAGAGGAAACTCAGCTAATCATTTTTGTACATTTGTCTTATTTTAAAAAAAAATTCCTCACAAAACCATGGGAATTAATGTAACTGGTTTCAGTAAATTAAGGAAATCATGTGTGGCATTCTTTTGTGGGGGAAAAAAATCCCTTTGCTTTTCCTTAGCTCTCCATTTTCAGCTCTATACGTTGAAAAACCATGTGGGTCATCTCTAATTAAATGTGGACTCCTCTGATCAAGCATTTCTGCCTAGTTTTAGATAGCAGCGATCTGTAACTGATGTGATCAATTCTTCCAGATCTGCAACAGACATAATGTGTTCTGTAAGGCACAAAGGGCTGTGAAATTTCATTTCAGCTCCCAGTTGGGCAACATTCACCCAGAATGGTTCTTGTCTGCCCAGGCTCGGCTTTCCCCACCTATGAAATCACTTCTTCAGCTCCAGGTGCTATTGGCTGGCTGAAATATGTTAATGAATGCAAGGTGCTTAGATGAGTCTGAGGACAGATAAGTGAAAAGAGAATTAAAACTCTTCATTTTGTTAGTGTCTCAGTCTTTAACTGCCTCTCCACACTAATAAAATGTTGGAAATATATAATGTACTCACGTCATGTTATCTTCCAAGCAAATGTTAAAAGAACCACAGTAACCAATTTAAAATATGCATGAATACATATATTATGTTTACATTGGTAAACCCAGTCTGTTTGTGCTAGGAAACATTTTTAGCAAATAATTTTATTTATAACTCCTGTGCAAGCATTCCAGACAGAGGTGGTCTGTAAATTCCAGGAGACTCTATTTAAAAGAGAATTCTTTAACTGAAAAATGAAACTAATAATAACTCCTTGAGGTGCTAGATACTGCTGCAGCTGATACCAAGTGTTAATCTTTGGAGAAATGAACTCAATTTTGTTTTGACACTAAGATAATGCTCTATGATTTCACTGTGAAAGCATTATCTATCCCCGCTCTCTCTACCTCCAATAAAGTTTTACAAGCAATAAAAAGGCCTGGAGATCAGCTATTTTCCTATTGGTGCTGCTGGAAGATTCCTTTTGATGCCTACCGACAGGAACCTCCCTGGTGAGCTGTTGCAAGGAACATTTTAGTGCCACTACTCAGTTTAGGTATTTGGTCTGAGCTGCAGAGTCTGGGGTGGCCAGGCACTGGGAATGGCACGCTCATTGAAGGGAAGAATGTTCCCAGATTGAAGGAAATCCAGGTTAAATGTACATTAAAAACAACTCCTGTTTTCTGAGTTCTGCTTGTTGTCTCCTTGGCTTCTCCTGACTTGTTCCCTTCAGAGGGTGGCAACGTGCCCTGTCCCCATGGCCAAGTGCTGGTGTCTTCCCCAGGTGGCAGAGCAGGAGCTTGTAACAGGCTTCTCTACGTTTATAATGACACTGGAGGCAGGGGAACTCCCACTTCCTACCCTAAATAACTCCCTTGGGGATGATCCAAGCACCAAGTCTTTTCTAACTGGTGTAGCTCTCCTACTAAAGTAGCAATTAGGAGAAACATTGCCAATTAGCTAATTGCATTCCTCACAGCTGCCTCAGTACAGATTGCCTTATATGTCATAAACTTCTCTGCAGTTTATAAATGACTTGTCTCGGAAGTACTTTTTGTAAGCAATGTGTTCATTTATATTTTAATTCCAGGAAAGTTGTTGGCTTTCCTGTTCCAGCCCGTGTAGAACAATGCACCCATCCTGATTTCCTCAAGGGGTTTGTTAGCCCTGTGCTCACAGAGACCTGAGTAAGACCCACAGCACCTTCCAGCTCAGGAAATAAATCCCAGTTCCTGCTGCACACCAGGGAATATCCACAGGGACACATCCACAAAGCCATGTTGCCTCTACTCTCCTTGAGCATCCACCTCTGCCCACTGCCAGGAACAGGATATGGCTCCATATGGCCTGTGAGAGATGGAACTACCCAAAATGGCAATTTTTTTGCTCGTTATGTCTTAAGATTTTAGCTGGAGTGCACCAGCCACGTTACTCACTTCCTGCCCTTCCTCCTGGAGCCAGTCACAGGAAAGGAGGAACAATGCACCCTTGGGCACTCCAGTCCTCACCTGGCAGGCAGCACAGGGCAGTGGTGGCACGTGGCCCTGGGCCACTCTCCCGAGCCCAAAAAGGAGCAGGAGCAGTGGTGGGAGAGCCTGGTCTGAGGGGATGCTCAAGATGATGCTCTTCAGACTTCCTAAGATTGACTCAAACTCCCAAGCATCCTCACCCCTGCTGGATCCAGTGCAGCAAAAGCTGTGGTTGAGCTGCTGCAGTGTTCACAGCCTGCAGCTGCAAGAATCTGGCATATTTTTGAGCTGTCATCTGTCCTACTTCTGCCCATGTTTGTTTACACCACTGCACAGAAAGGCTCTCCCTCAGAGACATCTCCCATCCCGTGACTCCCCATGGGCCCAAAGCAGACCTCTGCCATTCCCATCAGCTCGAGCCACTGAGAAAAGCAGAGGGATTGAATTCAATTGCAAAAAGAAATAAAAAGATAAAAAGGCTTCCACTAGAATAATACAGCCTAAACTTTGTGCACAATAAGGTCCAGTCTGTGCTGCAGTCTTATTCCATCCAAAGCAGAGCATAAATGGTCTTCCTTTACTAAATTGTCCACAGACATATTCTTTAATTCCAGAAAGAATTCTCATGTTTTCCAGACTTGTACTGCCTAACCTTTTCTACCTCCTTGCACTGTATCTTTTAAAATTGCTTTTTATTGGCAAAGACCTTTTTGTTATTTCATGAGAGCTCAGGTCTTGCCAATGTTTCAGTGCAACTGCTACGTCCTGCACATATTTAAAATGATAGGCTTGAGCTATCTTTGCTCTGAAGCCAAATGGGTTTTAATACATAGTTAGCTCTTTAAAAGCAGTGCTCCCCCTCCTTCTTTGCTGCTTCACCAAAACGGAGCAGGAAGGAAATTCTTCATCCAGGTTTCATTCACGAGCTGGTTCATAGTAGCTGTTGCAGACAACCAGATCCAAATCCTACTGAAAGCAATACAAAAAGATCCCATTAGCTTAAACGGGCTTGCATCAGGCCCAAATTGCTTTCTGGACGTTTATCTAAGTTTGGGGAATTTCCAAAATATTTGTAAGGTAACACCACTCCTTGGCTGGCTGAAATTTAACCTTTCACATTTGAGGAGATGGTTCTTTAAGCAGCTGGATAAAAAGTACTGGCGACCATACCGAGGTTCCTAAAAGCTGAATGGAAGGCCTTAATTTTAATTAATCATTACCAGGTAGGGTTTGGCATGTCCCTATACTCCTTGGAGGAGGATTTGGGGTTTGGCACAGGAGAACCAGTGCTGGGCCCTGTGTGCTCCCACCCATTGTCCTACTCCATCTGAACTGGAGGGAAGGAAGAGGAGGCACAAGTGATGGTGATGGGGGTGAGAAACTCCTGTTTACTGAAGAAAAACTATTCACTGTGAGGAAAACTCCTCACTTCTCACATAAGCCAGGCCATAAAGGGACCCTGTGTTAGTGCAGAGTCTCAGCAGCACAGGGCGACCACTCCCCCACAGGAGAGGGCCTAAGCAGTGAAAAACAAGAAGACTCTCTTGAATTTGGGTTTTTCACTAAACTGGGAGAGGTTTTAAACATTGTCAGGAATGACACCAAAAATCTGCTCGTAGAATGAAAATGATGCCAAAGCAATGGTTTGCAGAATGGGAAGGAAATGTCCTTAAAACCACGGTGTGAGCCCATGGTGCTGTTTGCACCCCTTCAGAGCCCAGATCCTTCTCCTTGCTCATGCAGGTCCAGCTTTCCAGGCTTGCTAAGGCTGGAGTTACTCACATTTTGATCTTCGGTTCGGATGACAAATTCCCCTTTATTCCCAGGGCATGTCACTAAATCACTTTGTGCCACATTCAGAGTGAGTTGGCCTTTTCAGACACCCTGTGCTCCAAGGAGAGACATTTGTATGAGAGTCTGTGCAGTGCATACAGGCATTTAGGGGGCAGATTAATATTAAAATACTCGGCTATCCAATCAACTTATGAGGTTTTAATGCAATGACTTGAGTCTAGATGTTAGAGTTCACTTAAAGTTCACTGACTATTATGGGACTGATGGTATATAGAATAGCTTAATCTTACCGTGGGAAAACTAAAATCATGTAGGGGAAAAGACATGGAGGATAAAGTCCCATTCCTACGAGAGATATCACGGGACATGCCAAAAAAAGGCAGGAAAGGAACCATTTACTTCCAGTGCAGTGGGAAGGATGTGCAGTTACCAACACTGACAGGAGCTGTTTGCCATCCTGATCTGTTTTGTAGAGATTTTGCAAAAGCAGGGAGGGGGAAATGAGCTGCTTTATGTGTCTTTTACAGACACACACAATGCAGAGGGGAAACCAGAGATTCAAAAGACTGCTCTGTTTTGCAGGGCAAAGATTCTTGCTTCATTTACTGACAGGACCTTTCTGTGCATAAGAGGAGACCTCCCACACCTTAAATTACTGCACTGAATGGATTTACATTCTGCTTTATCCTCTGCATTCCAGCTCCTGCCCTTAGCCTTGTGATTGTGTGCATGAAACTGTGCTGGCTGCACATCCCAGAGAGCTCAGGTCACCCCCCAGAAAAAAGAAAAAAAAACCCAGACCCAAGCCCACAGGAAAAAAGGGATCCTCATTTAGATACAGCCTTCCCAAGGGCCACTGTTTCCCTAAGTGAAATTAAACTTGCAGAAGAAAATATTTGAGAGAAAGTTGGATCTAATGAAAACTGCACAAGGTTCTTTGGCTTCACTCATCTGGATAAGAAAAGTATAGCTCTAGGCAAGCAGGAGCTTGTTGAGCTTGAAGAAATGTTACCTGCTTAAAGGCAGGTAAAATCTGGCATAAGCTGTTAATCCATCATTCAGGTTTTTACATGCCAAACTCCTGTAAATGTTTTTCTACCACATCCTGTCTCCTCCTTCCCTAGCTGAAAAATAATAATAATTTTGGAAGAGCATGAATTAAGCTTGTCATTCTTTTTTTTTTTTTTTTCCCCTTATCCTTGAACGGCATCATACAAACTGCCTGTGTCTCAGAGGACTTGATCCTGCACTCATAATCACGGGGCAAAATTCACCATGACTTCAACTTTGAGACTCTGCATTTCTATTTAGAGAAAAGCTAAGCCTTCCTCCCTCCCACCACATATTCCTGGCCATCATTAGGATGTGCTTTGGCCAGCTACCAGTGACCCAGACCAGCATTTCCAGCAAGAGATCCTGAACATGTTCACCCAGGCAGAGGCAGGTGGGAAGGGGAAGGGAGAGCGAGGTTGCTGTTGGTATGAAAAATGAGGCAAGGCCAGATTTGAGTAACCTCAGCCTCTGCACAGCCAAGTGTTGACGAGGCAGTGAGCCCGTGCCAAGGCATTATTCTGGATGAACAGCCCCTGACAGCAGGTTTCAGCACAGCCCACAGCACCACGGATCCCTTGCTGTGCCCATGCTCACTTGGGCAGCACTGATGCTGCATCCCCTGGACCTTCACATCTCCTGCCTGTGTGCACACAAATGCATTCAGTCTCCTCTGAGCAAGAGGGAAAACTACTTTTTTTTTTTTTATTTCTATGAATAATACAGATTCTGTGAAGGATTTAGCACCCTGTGTTTGCAGAGAGATGAGTGGGGATGGGCTCCATGCTCATTGCTTTAAGCCTGTGCATTATTTTGGGGCCAGTCTCACCTTCTAATGACAGTTTCCACCTGGAGACCAGCAGCGCAGTGACTCTGCAGACATGCCCCTCTGATCTCTCTGTCAATACAGGCTCTGTTCCCCTTTGCACAAGCTGAATCCTACAGCAGAGGTGCCACACCAAGCCCAGGGGCTGCCCCCTCCCTGCCAAGCTCCCCTCCCTGTGGTTATCATCCCTCCCCAGGTCCTGCTGGGTTCCCAGCCCACCTCTCCAGATGCAGGCAACAGCTGAAGCACCTAACACCTGGACTCTGCAACACGATTCTGCTGCGAGCCAGACACTAAAAGAAATATGCAGATCTAACAAAACATCCAAACTCTTCGGAGCACCTGCAGGTTTCTTGATTGTTCCTTATCATTCCTTGGTCAGAGTCCTCAAGGGGGCTTGCAGCCTCTCCAGCTGCACAGGGCTTTCCCAACTCACCCCTCCCTCAGCCTCATTTCTCTTTGCTTAAGGACTTCTCTCCTCTGTAAGATAACTCCAAAGATAATGTTCATTTCTGCTCCCATCCTAAGGAACATCACTAATTTTTCCCAGCTTCCAAGGATGTGCCCAGATATTTAGTGCCATGCTTCCAGGCAGGCTGGTTTCACTGGGGAGCTCCCCAGGAAGTGGCACTTCCAAGTGCTCACATCATCACCCATGTGAGGACCTCCTGCCACTATGAGGAGGAAAAGACAGTGGAGAAAGTCGAAGATTCCCTCCTGGAAAACACAGTTGGCAGAGCTGTGCAATGTACTCAACCTCTCTTTAGACTCTTTGGTTTGTCAAGCTGTGCTTCTTTTCCATGAATTTCATTTTCCCCAGCAGTAACAAAGTTATGTATAGCCCCTTTTAAGTGGCATTTGACATTTGCCATATCTACAGAAACATGAGCTGCCTCCCCGATTTCCTGTTTACTGTGCCACCTCTCTGTGGGACACAAAATCCCACAGAGGCACTGGTCAGTCGCAGAATATTTTCCTTTTGAGATTTGCATGCACAGAAGAGATCATTGACATATTCTAACTTTAGGTCTAACTCAGGACCAAGCTCCCTGTAGTGTCAGTGCAGCCTCCAGAGAGCAATTCAGGATACCTAAGCAAGAAGTCCTAAATTAAACCATGTGAATGCTTCCCAAAGTGCCAAGAACTCCACACTCAGCGTAAGGAGAGATCCCAGTATGAATGAACCAAGAGGAGCCATTGACCTTAAGAAGACCAGGATTTTCATTCACAAATTTAATGATATTTTGTTAAAGTCAGTTCTGGATTTTTTTTTTTAAGCCACTTATGAACTTGCTTCAGAGCTTTATGAAGCTGCATGGAATAATTAAGCAAACAAATCTAGTCCCATGCTAAGTTAATTACATGCCTTGTGGTTTCATATATATTTTTCTCCCTTTCATAGTTACTTTTTAATATGTCCCCATATTTCTTTCTGACTTTTCTGTGTTACTCTCTTTAGTCTTCAGGAAACCCATTATTACTCAGGGGACCAAGTAATCAAATAAGCTTCACTGAGTGCAATTAATCTCTCCTGGCTGTGAGATGGTGTTCACCTTTCTATTTTCCAGTTGCTATGGATCAGCACAGCTTCCCCTAAATTCACTTTCCTGTGGCACTCTGGTCCCTGTGACATGCAGGACCTTGAGCCAGGAAGTTTCCAGTGCTCCTGGGCAACCATAAATTGACCCCTCACATTTGACTGTGCTGAGGAAGGAGGGAAGAGAGGGCTTATTTCAGTACTTCAGTGACACCCTTAATGAGAAAAATGATTTATTTCAGGATGGGCGGATTAATGATAGCTCAATTAAATGTGTGGATTTAAAATGTTAATATTGCAGCAGAGTTATAGCTAAGTGCACTTTTATGCATCTTGGCATTTTGGGGACGGGGCTTTAGGTCTGAGCTCAGAAGACCAATTCTGGGACCAAAAATGATCAAGAGTCCTACAGAAGCGTGAGAAATAAGAGATTTAAGTCTTCCAGACAATATACCTTGAGTTCAGTGAAATTCTCACAGTGCCTTGTGGTATTCTTATCAGCAAATCTGAGAAACAGATTGAAATAAACTCATGCAAGATGGGAACACAAAGTGTGAAAAACTGTTCTCAGGAAGACCTATCTACAGCTTACTCCTAGAAGAGAAGTGTAAGGGTTAGGAAATTCTACAAGCCTGTTACTGATCTTTAAATACATTACATAATAACTGGTACAATTGACTAGAAAATATGCTTATCAAATTTGGAGCTGGCATCAAGCTAGGAAGTCTGCAGTGTGCTGGAAATTCATAAAGATCTTAAAGATTGGGGAAATGGGCAAGAAAGGATGGAAGTCAATAAGAACAAATAGAATTTTCTGCAATTAATACAAATAATTTACTGCACAAATGCAAGACGTGCCTGACCATGAACACACCAGTCCTGACTGCAAGAGCCTGAGGTTTATGGGGCATCACAAGTTAAGTGTCAGGAATGTCCATATTTTACAACAATTCACAAATGCACTGGAGATGTAATACCCAGGAGCCCTGTCTCTAACACGTACAGCCACACAAAATCATTTCCATCCATGTCGTGCTGGGAAGGCCTCAGCTGGAAGAACTTCATCCTATTTTAGTACTACAATTTAAGAAAGATGTGGGCCATTGGCCAAAGTCCAGAGGACGGCAGGGATGACCAAAGGTCTTGAAAACAAGGACCTCTGGAGTCTGAGGCCTGTTTAGTCTGGAGGAGACAAAGAGTCTTCAAGTATGTAAGAGCTAGAGGGGTGGAAGTCACAAATTCTTGCTCTTTTCCATCACAGATGGGACAAGGAGAAATGTTCATGAGGGGCAGCAAGGGACATCCTGCTCAGGCATGAGGAAAACTTTCCAGTGGCAAGGGCAACTGGCACTGGAAAAGATTGTCTAGGGAAGCTGTGAAGTTCCATTTATTTGAGGTTTTTAAACTGCTAGCAGAGCACAGAGGGCAAGTAATCCTCCCCTGGGGCAGAGGGATGAAGTACACAACCCCCTGAGGTCCCTTCCAGCCTGCTCTCTGTGCCTCTGTGTAAGTAAGGCAAGAACCAAATGAGCAGGGGAAAACATCCTGTAGCCAAACACTGTTGATCCAGTTCACCCAGCTTTAAAGGACGAGTCAGAAGTAAATTGATCTTCAGGGAATTTCAAGCAAAAGTTATGCTCTTGCTCTCCTGAAGGTGTTACAGAGCTTTTCCATAGCCATGTAGTAATTCTGAATTATTCCACTACACTGTTGAAGCGTGTGGGAGGACAGTGGGACTATGGAGCTACTCTGTGGTGTGGCTGCAGCCTGGGAATTTTAACATAAAGAGAAGAATCAGATCCTTCCCTGCTTCATTTCACAGAGCAGAACTGGCCTGTGCATTTCCAGAGGGGACACCCGGGTACAGAGGCACTTCCAGATGGCCCTGCCTGAGCCCCAAGCACAGCAGATGTTGGCAGAGGGTAAAATCATCTCCAGGGTAGCTCATTTCCCTTTCTTGAGGGACCTTGAGCCCTGCTCAGCAGGCAGGGCTCAGCTGAGGCTGCAGGACAGGGAAACCACTGCCCTGTGCTGGCTTTAACCCTGAGGAAGAAGCTGGAGAAAGTCTGGTCTGCTGCTGGTGCAGAGGATAAATTGCAATCTTTACTTGGGGTAGTACCTCCTCCTGCTTGGTGGTGTGTGTACTACCAGGATTTGAGCCAGTATTGAGCATTTGACAATTATTAGACAATTCTTCAAAAGTACTTAACCTGGCAGACATTTATGAGCAGGACCAGCAGTAAAACTGGTCAGCAAGCAGCAAACTGAGAGGTTTACAAGCTGCTATGTCTGACCAAGAGTAGCTTAGTACTGAGGGTGCAACCTTTTTCTACATTTCCCTTTAGTCACATAAAAATTGAGTAAAACATGAATATTTCTGATGGCACCTTACCCATTGGGAAGGTTGGGCTTGAAACCCATTCTGAGTGGAGCTCCTGCTGCCCAACTTGCCATGAAGGTAAATATTAAAGTAACAAATGAAAGAAAAAGATCATCTAGGTTGTTTAGAGATGGCAGCACAGTGATCATCGAATATTTGTAATGTTCTCACCACTCCTATGGGACTCTGGACAGCTCTTGTTCATGCAAATTCATGCATTTTACAGAGCTTTCTTGATTTAATGACATGTGCATTCTGATAGTCATACAGGAAAGTGTAGCACAAGACAGAAGGAAAGACAATGTTATATAAATGCAGGGATATTCTGAAACCAGAAAAAAAAAAAAGGGGGAATAGGAGAGAGGGGCAAAAATCACCCTTCAGAATTACCCACTGCAAAAATGTTGCTCCTTATGTAAGTGAAGAGTTTACTGCATTTCAGGCATTTAATTTTTATTTAGGTTTCTTTCTGCAGCGAATATTTATAGCCCTCTCTTTCACTTGCAAGAACATCCAGTGGTATTTTAAAAGAATTTCAGCAAGCAGTGTGTCCCTGTTAATATCCACTTTGCAATCGGTTTTGCCTCAGTTTTCTGGGAGTTATTTTTTCTCAGAGATGGCAAATGAAAACTTCTGCCAGACCGAGATGGAGCTGTCAGATGGGGGCAAACAGAGCGTTGTGTTGACAAGCCAAATGCACTTATCTGTATTTTAATAAATTTTTAGTTCAGGTCATATCAATACAAAAGGAAGGGAGGGGGAATTGTTTTAGGTGCATTTTGCATTTTTAAACTGTGGACCTACAGCCATGTTTTGATGCTGCTCTTCCTGATCCTGCAGCTGAGGGTGCATGGAGACAAAAGCATCCCACAGTTTTCCACTCAGGGTTTCACCAGAAAATCAAAGTGCAGCCTGCACTGGCTGAGAGCACCTCTCAAATCTGAAGCTGATGTATATTTTTACCCCTGAGGAGTCCCTGCCAGTCCACAGTGAGGTTTTTTTTTGGAGCTCAGGGCTCTGGGAAGCCCTCGGGGGGCTCCGGGTTACCGGGAGATTTTGAGCACAAAGGTCTGTGTGAGTGGCCACGGTCATGGGCAAAGCAGGAGGCAAAAACCAGAGCTCTGAGGTAAAAACCATTGCCCCATCAATCGGCGCCCACGGAAAGCACTGGATAATGCAACTGAAGCTCATTCACTCACTCAGAACCTGAGAGGGCTGGATGGGCTCACCCAGACCTTTCCACAACCAATTTACATCCCTGAGCCAGGCCAAGTGTCCATTCCAGACCTGATAAATGGGGCTGATAGATCGGGTTTCCTTTCAGAAGGAGGCGAGTTAAATAGCATCAAGCTATTATAATTGTTATAGGAAGGTTGTTCTGTTTTGGAAATACAGTAAAACATTTGCAGCGTTTTAGGCAGGGCTCAGTTCCTCTGAGTTTTACCACATTGAACGGGATAAATAATTTAAACAAACATTTTGAACAGTTTTGCAAAATGCATTTAATGAATTATTCAATGAGCTCTATTTGATCCTCTTCAGACACAATAGTGCTGTCAACAGCAATGCAGAACTTTCTAAGTAGGTCTTAAATATTCATTTTTCCCCATTTGAGAAATAGTGTGTACTCTGTCCTATCACCCGTGTTAGCATGTCTTAGAGAGAAATAGTTTCACAAGTTGTCATCTCTCCCTGTATTTGTGTTAAACTTTAAATTTAAGATTAGATTATCTTTTACATATATTTTTTTTTAAAGATAAGTGTAGGGAAATGTTTGCTGTGCCAGTTAAAACCATGTCTACAATGTAAAAGTGAGTGCATCTCTGGATTGGAATAGTTACATAAAAACACAAGAGAAACAATGGAGAAGGAATGGCATTCCTGGAATGCAGTCCAGATGTATATGGGCTGGGTAAGGCCAGATAAAGTTTTAGAATAAACTCTGCAGTAATAATCACTTAAGACAAAAGGTCTCTAAAGCTCTAATTGCTGATGAAATCCTAGGGTCTTAAGGGGAGATGTCTGAAATTTAGATCAAGAATGAGTGCTGTGTGATTTTGCTGACAGATAGTGAAAAGAATTGTGGCTATTGAAAGGGGAAGCATGAAAATGAATATTCCCCAAATTTCACATTAGGGGTGAGAAGCTGCTGGAAAGGAAGCAAAATTCCCACTGTGTTCCCTGGGGATCAGGATTGCTCCAGATTTACATTTAATTCGGTCTGATGGGGGCAGTTTGATGCAGAATCCTGGAGAAAGAAGAGATAAAGGCACTGAGTGGAACAAAATTGTAGCACTGGATTTTACCATTCTTTTTTTTCTTTTACCATCCCTGTACCAATCCTTTTTTCTTTACCTATACAATAAAGCTCAAAGCCAAAGTAGTTTCCCCTTGCAATCCATTGCTGGCAGGGGGAAGGCAGAAAAAGATGGAGAACCCCACATGCCAGCTCTGATTCTGTGGTTCCTGGGCTGGTTTTATGCTGGATCTGCCTTTTTCTGACTCAGCAGCAGCACAACATCTCCTCTGGGATGGAACAACTTGGAAACCAACACAGCACCACTGACTGAGGCAGTGGGCTGTAGGAATGAGGGGCCTGTCCCTTGAAAGCCAGAATGTGCCCCTGCCCAGCCAGCAGCCCCAGGCCATCGATGTTTGGGAGCCTGAAAGGCCTCCAGGTCTGTTGCAATAAAATAATGCTGTTCCACGCTGTGGTGAGTTCAGGTAAAATCAGCCCTGACACCTCTCCACGCCTCCGGAAACAACTGACATTCCTTTAACGTGGTGCTGTTGGCCCCGACTGCACCATATCCCATTTTCAATATTTCCTTCCCCTGTAACATCCCATGAATATCAGATGGAGAGATCTGCTGGATATTTGGCTCCTACCTGCTGCTTGAAAGCCAGAAAGGAACTGGAGCAGGCAAGAGAAATCTGACTCAGAGTCTTGTAAGGAGAACGCTTCCTTACAGGAGCAGTAACACTCTCAATACCCTTAAAGAGGTATTATAGTAACGGGAGATCTTTGGAGAAAAAAAGAGCATTGTATAAATTCATATAGAAAAATGAATTTTTACATCAAATAATGAGCATGTTGGATGTTATAGGAAAGACAAACTTCCTCATGGCAGGACCCACATGCACTTTTTCAACTCGTATTTTTCTAACTCGAAAGTTTCTGACACCTGTTAGCCTTTCTTTCTTTACAAGTATCCCTTCTTCCAAATACAACTGAGTTAAAAAAAAAAAGAAGAAGGAAAACATTGCAGCTTTTACCAAAAACTCTCAAGTCTGTATGTGATGTGTTTTTCTTTTAAGACAAGGTGAAACTTTAAAGCTTCTGAAAGGAAGTTAGTTTAACCTCAGCATCAAAAAGCTTTGTTTGCACGTTAATGTACCGGTGTTATTTGAATTGCAAGAGCACTACAGCTCCTGCAGCCTAATGGCTCAAAATGCCAGACTCCTGAGGGCCTCTGCTCTGCATCTCAGCTGTTTTGTTTTGAAGTCACCCAAGACTGCTACAGAGCCACAAAGGACCCCAAATCTCCCGCACCACCTTTGTCTTGCTACCAGATGAAATATTACCCCTGGTGGTGTAACTCTTGCTGGATTTAACTAATGCATGACCCTGCAGCAGCCAGAGAAACTGAAGATACCCCCCTCCCCGTGCAGCAATTTTCCTGACTAGGTAAACAGCTGCTCACTTTTTATTCTTGCATTTTACTGGAATTGGGATTAATAGCATCCAGGCCATGTCAAGACCATCATCTGCACACATTTTTTGTCATTTGTTTGTTTTTTAATTGGTGTTTTCGGGCAGCAAGTGGACATAGCAACAGTGTTTGTTTCCAATGCATGTTAACTCTGAATTTAAATTCATGTGTCTATAAGGTAAAGGCTGGAATGCTTTTCCAGAGTTTCCACATTAACAATCTCATTATAAGACTCACAGGGGTGATTATATATTAATTTTCAACCCAGCCCTTTAGCAATGAATACAAAGTAGACTGGTGCAGATATAGCACTGATTTCTTCGTGCTTCAGCAGTTTACTAGTCAATCCAGAGAGGGATTTTGGCCCCCCAAAAGTAATGATGTTTCTTGCTACTTTTACACGTTCCTCTTTACCTTACATGATTCTCGATTCTTCATCCTCACAGAAATGTGTCAGACAAGCCCTTGCTGATGGGAGACACTGGCTACATTGTGGATGTGATGTACTAATCGAGTTTTTGTGCATGAATGAGCACGTGCAGGAGCTACACGTTACATTAAGTGTCCCCTTAATATTTTCCCTGGAACGCTCTGCAGCAGCTGCTCTGCCCTGCTCAAAGACAAAATGTCTAGCTCGATGGTTTACTCCTAATGGGCATGCTTGACATCCCCCTGCACTTAACCCTGAATCACAGGAACCACAGTCTAAGGTAAGAGGGCAATTCAGTCCTGGTCCTCAACAAGCCTTAATAGTTCCTTTTTGCAGCAGAGCTGCCAAATGTGGTCAGATACATTCCTGGGCGGCGGCTTAGAAGTGCAGTTGGCTGCCTGAAAAGCACTACATTGGCATGGCTGAACCTTTGGAATGTTTCAAATGCTGCAGGAAGAACTCAGGGGACAAATAATTAATTAAAAAAAAAAAAAAAGGAAGGAAGAAGGAAGAAGAAGATGGAGAGAGAGGAAGAAAGCCAAAAGAGAAAGCTAAAATATGTCTGTGGTACAAACTTCAGGACCATCTGGGCGAATCCTGTTGAATAGGGTTGGTAGTGAGATGTTGGCGAGCTCTCACCCTTGTACCTTGCCTGAGGAAGAACCCAGGGCTTTGGCCCTGTTAGATTTTATTTCCAAGAAATATTTATAGCAAGCATGAAACCAGAAATTTAACATCTGGTGCAGGAATAGGGAGTATTTTAAAGAAATGGAATGTCAAAATAAATGGCTTTGTATCTCTATCATCCTTAAGCATAAACTACTGAAAAGCTCTGTCTTATTAGCTCACACAGCACAAGTTACAGCTCGGTAAATTTATAGCTCTGCTGCCTTTTCTGTCTTTCTACACTATCAGTCCAACTCCAGCTGATTCTGGACTGAGATTAGATACAGCCCTGCTTTCCATCTGTGCTGATAAAACGAGAGAAAATGCAATGATTTCTACAATCTTGTAAATCCGTTTCACTTGCTGCTTGTGGAGAGGTGGCGAGGGCAATGACAGAGGCAAAATCCCCAAGGTCACTCCATCACACACTGGGCCTCCTGCTTCTGAAGGGCTTCTCCTGCTCTCTCCTGAATGAGTTTTCACGTGGAAAAAGAAAGACAGTGAAAACAAAATGAAAAAGGGAGCACAGACATATCCAGTGCTGCAAAAGAAAATAACAAACCGTGTCAGACTGCTTTGTGCTCCCTTCTGCAGGAACATGCATGTTCAAACAGGCTCTGCAGAGGTATTTGCCTTTGCTCACTCTGAACAATGGGGAAGGAGCTCCTGTGAGAGGAAGCTTCACTCCTGTGAGGGGAAGCTTCACTCGGATTGGGAACAATTCTCTTTTAAACCAGGAGGAATTCTGAGGGGGTTAGGACCTCCAGGAGCTGTAAGAGATCATACCTAATGCTTGCATCAAACTCTGTCTCCTAAGGAGAGCTGCTCTGGTAAGACCTGGATCCACTAGAGCATATGCCCTGTTATACTTCTGTATGGAAGTTGTTATAACCTTCCTGCAAAGCAGATTGCTTGCCAGGTATCCCAGCCTCCATGGAAATTGGATAATCCAGGATACTGAAATGCAGTTAGCCAAACCTCTACTGATACAGACTGCCGTCTATTTAAAAGTCTGCTTCATATTCCATGAGATTTGTTTTCAGTTCCCGGTGACAACAAACTTTCTTGTGAAGTCTATCTGGGTCAAGCTTTCAATCTGTTTTTATGAAAAAAATTTAGTTGGGAACGCTGAGATGTGATGAATGTGAGCTTAAGTATCTGTCAGTAAAAGCCAATTCATCCTTCAGTATCAATATGGATTCAGTTTTGCTTGCAAGTTGTACTAAAAGCTGAAACATACTGATTCTCCAAGTTATATGCACAGGAGGAAAAAAAGCAAGTTTGCAGAAACCTGCAAAGCACTTAAATCTTCTGAGTTTGTGGAGTCAGAGAGGCAAAGCCAGAGCTGGAATTCTATAATCTCTGAAGCAAATCAATACAAAAGATAAGCACCACAGACGTGCACAGATAAATGAGAAAGTGAAATGGAGGTGCTCTTTGAAAACCAACCCGAATAATACAATGGATTTCGATCGCTTCCTCGGTCACACGCTCTGCTAAAGCAGATGCCTGCAGGGCCAGGAATGCAGTCAATAAATAGGTTGGAAAGTGTGAACTCGTACTGTAACAGCCCTCAGGGTTTGCTGGCCGGCGCTGAGTTAGCAAAAGGCTGCAGCCAGCGTTGTGCTGCCTTGCTCCCCACAAGGGAGGGCTGCGGCAGCATCACCTCTCCTGCCCTGGAGGGGCTCTCACACCTCCTAACCCGGCCCCACAGAGCAGGGACATCAGCAGTATTGAGAAACCATCTCTGCTTGGTGTTCTCTGCATGCAGGTGATGCCTTCTCCAGCCACCTAGAAACAGAGACTAGACAAGAGTAAGGGAATAAAGGTCGGTGTTTATTTGAAGGGCTTTCAAGGCACACCCTGGGGGAGCCAGAGGCTGCCTCCAAAAATGGACCCCAAGTCATGAGTTCTTCACACCTTTATAGGTTTGGTTCATTTGCATACCATGGTTAATTCTCCAATTAAAGCCCCAGTTCAATGATGGAATTCCCCTCAGCTTGCTCCCCCTTAGAGGCTTTGGTTTACACATTTTGGGCCTAGAAGAGCCTGGCTGTCCTTGAAGGCAAAGCCTGGAGAGGCTTTGTTGTGTCTGCCCAGCACGAGAGAGCAGAAATTACAGGCTACAAGGAACTGCAGAGTTACACTCTAAGCAGTACAGGATTTGAAAAATATAAAAGTTAAAACCTAAGGCATCACAGGCATGAAAGGTTTCAACGGGATAAGGGCATGAGAGGACAGGGATGAGAGGACAGCTCGCTCCGTGTGTGGCTGAAGTGTCCCAGAGGAAGGTGAGGTGATGCAGGAGCAGGAGGATAAATTGCAGCTGCAAACCCTGCAGGCACCGCCGCAGATGGAGGGTAGCAACCTACGGGTGTCTCTTTCAGTTCTGCAAGAGAAGAAGAAGAAAAAAAACCTGTGAACTGGAGGGATCACGGTGAAAAGGGAGAAAATAAACACAGAGGATGGAGAGATAATGACAGAAGTACGTTGCACGCATTCACGGCAGTGAAGCTTCCTCATCTGTTAAAGAACACAAAGTAAATATTCACTTCAGAAAATCACCTGGGAAATGCCAACAAAGGCTGGTATAACACCATGTCCTTCCTTTATTTGCTGGAGCATAAAGATCTTTTAATCAGGCATTCTAATCTTGCTTAGCATTTAATAGGATAGTGTGCTGGGATATCCACTCTGCTATTTACTATTTAATTAATTTGACAGAAGTCCAAAAATACTGAAGGCAAAACAGTGTATCAATATTTACTGTACTGATTCACTGGAATTAAAATACTGTAAAAACATAACTGTGCACAGACACCGTTTGTCTTGGCCAATAAAATATTTTGAAGGTTCATGTTCAAAACACAGGTTTGGAGTAAAATTATCACTGAAAGGTATTGATCAGGCTGTTATGTTCCTAGCTTTGTCTGATACCACAAAATATTTTGAACTTCATTAGCTATGGGATCTTAATGATCAAACCAAGGTTACAAAAACAAAGGGTTACATTGATAGCTAAATAAATATTGCCATTAACGCACTTGAATCTGGAGCCTCCTTTGACCAAAGCTGGACATAGAAATATGAAGTGGAAGGTGGAAATGCAACACTGGTTTTTAATATAGCAGAATCTTACCAAATTGCTTCTGTGCCATCCCTTCTTTTCTCTAAACATGTAGAAAATACAAGACCTGGGGAGTGAAAAATCACATCAGGGTCCTGCAAAAGCCAAGTGGTGCATGCAAATGGTAGGGGAATTGGTCTGGACAATGCAGAGAATTTAAACAAACTGTGTTGAGACTCTCCATACTAAAGACTTTTGCTTAAAAACCACTGAAAAACTCATCCTTTAATCCAGGTTTTTGTCAAGAGTACTGCAGTCCGGGTTTCATTCTCAAGCAAGTATTACTCATTAACTGCATAACAGAAGTTCTTCGTGGACAACCTGTCCCTAAGCTGAAGTGCCAGAGTTTAAAAAAAACCTGACATTGAAAGTTGTGTCATAATACAAGAGAGCATAGCTCCATTAACATCTTGGGGGGTGGATGATGGGCTTTAAGGAAACAGTGAAATCCAACAGAAAAAGGTTGAGTTATGGGTGACCCTTACAGAAAAGATTCCTGGAAGAATCCAGCAACGGAAGTCCTTAGCTAAAGCTCCAGGAACAAAAACAGCCATGACCCTTCTCTAGCTTGGTGCAAGTCCATCCAGTCACCACTGAACCCCTGGAGGTGTGGTAGCTCCATCTGCACAGCACATCACTGCTGTCTCTCTTTGCCACGTGCAAAGGGACACGAGCAGCCCCAAGGCTGGAGCAGAGGAGCCTCCAGCACCCTGGGAAGGGGCCCAGGATGGCCAAAGCTCAGGGGGGCTTGTGAGAAGCACCAACAGCTCAAGCTGGTGAGTGCTACAAGACAATTCCACGAGCTTGAGAGGTAAATGTGTGAAGAAAGGAGTTGACCAGCACAGTGTATAATTGCTAATCCACTTTTCTCAGGAAGGCAGGAGCACATCTCAGACCTGTGGGGTTTTTTTTTAATAAAAGGGGAAAAAAAAGATAAGGAAGAGATGTGGTATTTTTAAAAAAGGAGATAGCAAGGTTCCTGATTGCCCACAGCAGGGATGAGCCATCAGACATCAGTCCACACCTCTGAGATGGCCTGATTTTTCCTGTCAGTCCCTGCCTTTGTGGCGAGTGCACGTCCGTGTTTTTCTTGGTTCACGTCTGTAAATTTGGGCAGTTAAGCAGGATCTAAATCAGGTCAAGGGAACTACAGTTCCCCACTGCCCTGGCTGGAAACCAGGATCTGCAGACAGGCAGCTGCAGAGCGCAGGGGAGTGCGCTTGTTTAGCACATTCCTGAAGGGCACTGACTATCTGCAGCCATGTTCAAGTGGTTCTCCTCAAGTCCAGCCAGGAATGTGCTGATGGGCTCTGCAGGTAGGGCCAACCTGGCTGAGAGGATGCAGGACCTTCAGGGCACTGCAGAGAATGGAACGTGACCCTGCAGCCCCCTGGAGAGCTGGAGGGAGGAGCATCTGCAATGGGAAGCATTGCAGTGCAGTGTTACCCCTGAAAATAATTAGCTATTAGCTCCTAAATTAATCAATTTCTCAGCCTCCGTGTACTTTGTGTGAGGAATGAACCTTGTGCGTTCACATGAAATAAAAGGAGGCGGCAGAGGAGGAGAGGGGTTGCAGGGGTTCTGTGGAGAAGGCAGCATTGACACCAGCGGGGAAGGTTGTGCTTTTATTCCTCCAGAGCCTCTGGCCTGAGCTTCAGCAAACAGTGTTTCACTCTCGTGCCAGATCACTGAGTCTGAAGGAGGAAATAGGTTGGTTGAGAAACTGCTTTTCAGAGAAGAGCCAACATCCTCCAGTACGAAGCACTTGGAAAAACTTTGCATGAATTAGCAAGTAAATGTGAGGCTGGAACAAGTAAAGAGGGACAAAACTTGTCAGATTGTCATTTATGTAATAATCCTGTCAAACATGAAATTTCCTGAATAGGTGAATTTTGGCTTTTTTTTTAGAAGGGAGAAAGGAAGAGGGATACTTTACCTTTTTTTTTTGTGTCGCATTTGTATTTTTTTTTCAAACTGGAGAACCAACCCTATTATTTCTGATCTCTTTTCACATTTAGAATGTCACATGGCCATTTTAGGATCCTCTGCGAGTGTCACACTGATGTGCAGCATCTGAGCATCCCCATTTGTTTCACTAACAGAGACAAGAGACAAATTCAGTATTTATTACATATTCAGAACAGCTTCCAACGCCCGTTTCAATTCTTCATGAATTTAAAACCTGGCTGGAATACAAATCAAATAATAATCCCATCTTTTATGAAACAGTCCATATTTTTTGCCATCAATCTCCAACCTGTTCTAGTCCTGGGTCTTGTACAAAAAACTTCATTCCAAAAAGTCCATTAGAGTCTCGAGACCTAATGTTATGAAAAGATAAAGAACTGCTCAAATTACCAATATGCTCTAAAGAGGCTTGTCCTCTTAGTTTTCCCTGAATTTTCTGATTCAGGGAAAACGAAATTCACCTCAGTCTCATGTTACTACAAGAAACACTGAAAAACATGCACCAGATTGGTCTAGGTACCAGTCATCTCATAGCCCTACGAGCAAAAGGCAAACAGTTAAAAGTATAAATTATTGCAATTATGGGGATGGAGTGGGGACCCAAACCAAGAACTGGATCTCTACAGAGCATAGGAAATAGCACCTTGACTGTCACCCAAAAAAACATCTTTGTCTGAGGGTTAGTGATGTCACTAGAAGGGCTCAGAAACGGGTCCAAGTTTTCAGATTTAAAACTGACACAGGAAAGCACATATTTTGTGATCTGTGAAGTCAGACGGAGGAGCTGTTATCTGAAACACTGCACAGCGTCTGAATAATCTGCCAGACTTAACACATCCTGCCTCAGGAGTCCAGGTGGGAAACTTTACTATAAGAATCCAAACAAAATGCAAAAATACCTGCTAATAGTTCACCTCGTGCGTCATCAACACCCCCCAAATAAAGCTGTTGAACTGCACCAATCTCCATCAGTGTAACTGCTATGCCAGCTGTAAGGGAAAATCTGTAAGGACAGGTTAAGGGACATAGGATGTCCACCACCTGTCCTAATTAGGTCTAAATCAAAAGGTGGAATGATTTTTCTTTGTTAAATAAAGCAAGGAGGTAGAGTGGGTGTTTGGATGCAGTTATGGAAGAAATCCTGGGTGCAATGCACAAAGACCATCCTGTGCAGGAGGAGTAACCAGCCTCCAGGCACTGATCAGGATAGATAAGCAAGCAATTTGTGAAGGAAAACACATCCCATCTCCCCAGGAGGACCAGGTTCCAAGATCAGAAGGATCCAAGTTCTCTCTTCCTTAGATACTCTAAAGCTTTTCTGGCAGATTCTCCCTCCCATCAGCTGTGCCAGGTTCAACCACTTATCACAAGCTGCAGGGGAAAGTTTCCCCACATTTATATCTGGCTCGAGGTTTTTCAGCTCAAAATGATGGAGCTGTTACAGGGGTAGTGCTTATGAGAGCAACATCCTCCCAGATGGCCTCATAAAATAGGGAGAGGATGAACTTGTCTCACTGACTTGGAATTGCCAAGCCAGCAGAGCTAAAGATCAAGTTTTAAAAGAAAAGGTCACGTTGTATCTCAGAAGTGCCGCCCTCCCCAACACAAGAGACAACCTTAATCCTGCCTCCCTCAAACCAACAAGGGTTTTTCCAATGACCTGAGCAGCAGCAAGATCAACATTTGATGACATCATCTAAAGCCAGGCGAGATAATAGAGAACTCTCTAATCACTGGGATGGGCTTTACATCAGTCCCTAAATGGCTAAGACATGGATCTGTGAGTGGAGAGAAGAAATCATAAAGGGGATAAGAGCACAGAGTTGCTGGTAGATAATTTGACATTAGTTTAATATTCCAGTTTCTGAGGTGTGCGAGCACTGATGTCTTCTGCAAAAATGTTGAAAGCAATCAACACTGGGGTGAAGTTTTGTCTTGCACAGATGCCTCTTTTCAAAGGTTTATGGATGGCAAAGTCAGCTCAAAACTGCCAGCAGCAGACCCTGATGCTGAACCACACAAGTTTCCTGGCAGGACAAGTGACAATGGCCTGTGTTGCAGCAGAGAGGCCGAGCTGAGCTCCTGTCAGAGTGCTGACCATGGGAAACTGGGGCAAGTCCTCTTTGGGGGCAGCTGAAAAGGAAGGGTAATGCACAGTGTGAGAGCTGCTCCCCAGACAGATGCCATTCAGTCAAATCAGGTACCTCTTGTGAGAGGCCAGTGCTGAGCAGCTCTTTGTGCTATGCAGTTGTATAAATCTTTGCTGTTTTAGAGACAAGGCTGTGGGAGTTTTTACCAAAATTAAATAAAAGAAAAAACAAACATCCAGACAGAACTCCCTTCCTCTCTCCTTGCTTCCCTTCCCCACTGAAAAGTGTGATCCACTGGTATGTGATGAGGGTTCAGCTCCCACACAGTCAAAAATTGCCACTTGGATATCAAATCCAGATAAATCCAATGGAAAAATAAGAATCTTTTTGTAATCAGTGCTGGTTAACAATTGGAATGTCTTAGTTTGGGCTCAGTATATATCCATAGAATCGTAATACATATTCCCCTCACAACCTGCTAATATCCAAGTTGGGAAGGGTCTAGGGTAAAGCTAAAAAACAAAAAATATAATCACTGATGGTAGTCCCAGATGCAGAGAACTGTGTTTTCAGAAATGAAGCTGGTCTTCCAGAAAGGGCTGGATTTTTCCTTCAGCTGTTTCTCATGGTCCTTGTGGCAAAATGCTTAATCCACTAAACCCAGCCTAATTTTCTTTTGGGAAGAGACACCCTGAAATCACCAGCCATACCCTTGTGGCTGACATTCCATATTGTGGTGGGGTGTTTTAAACCACAAGGGTGACAAGGCCAGTGTCACTTGATTCATACACATTTCCTACTAACAATCTCTGATGAAAGATTTGCAGCTTGTCTTCGTGCTTTCTGTTCTGGTGAGTTTATTTGGAATACTTTAACAAATAAGGCATCCATTGGAATATTCTATATCAGCCACCAGCTACTTCAAAACTGAAGATTCCTGTTGCAAAGGCAGGGTTATCTCAGCTGCACTTTACACACAGGAGTTACAGCTTGCACTCACACGGGAACCTCCCTACACTGAGGCAGATGCAACATGACTAATAGGCTCATCATGAGTAATAAGTTCACCCCAGTTGCAGCACATCAGTCAAATCAAGTATTGCTTTTCACCAGACATGACACACCATGATGTGTAAGGCTGGGAATTTTGAAAGATAATGTTAGTGATAGACGACACCCTGATGCAACAGCTCGAAATGCAATTTTGACTATCTCCGGGGGAACCACGTGGAATTTCTGGGAAGCCTTGGGCCAGGATCTCTGCTGAGCCCCCTGTGTAAGCATCAGGTGTTCAGAAGGATGTTGATCTGCAGTGTCCGTGTCATCTTGTTACACGGGGGATGTTTTCAGAAGGTCAGCCCGACAGGTTGGGTTCCAAGATTATTGGGATTAAGGTTTGAGATGGAATCGTGCCTTAGGCAAAATGCTTGCAAAGATCAAACCTTTGAACAGCTTTTAGCTAGGATTAAGAGGTGAATAAAACAGGAAAGAGCAAAAGTAAGCAGTGAGTAAGAGGGTCAGCCAATGTGGCTCTGGAGCTGGAAGTTCCTCGGTGGCTGTCCCAGCAAGGCAGGGAGCACTGGGAAAGGAGGGTCCTCCACAGCAATAGCTCAATTACTGCCATAAAAATGGTGTTGGAAGAAACAGGGGGGGTTTAAAAACTAAAATCAGATGTCTGGTAACTTTCTGCCGTCACCATGATCCCATTCTACCACTTCTTTCCCCTTCCACCCCAAAATCTGTTATTCCAGGTAGAGAAATGCCACCTTTCCTTTCACCTTCACAGCTCAAGCAGTGGGAATTATGGTCTCACCCTTGAGTTCTAATACACAGAGCCCTGCAAATGAGCTGTAGAGTGAGGAGCTGAAGCTTTATCACAAGAGCATCGATGTCTCTTAGCTTCAAAACTCCTGAGTTATATGTGGAAACCTCAACTCCTTGGCATTTGCAGACACTAAGCCCCAAAGAGGAGCATTTGGACTGGCACTGGTAGGCAGTCACTGGTTTGCTGCTAATTACAACCTCGAGGTGTCTGTGAAGATCACTCTAGCTTGTGGTATTCATGAAATGGGCAGAGTGAGAAATATGCAGGCTGAAGGGAACGTTTTCTTCTGACCTTTACAAATGTAAATGGTGATGTGGTGGCCACAGAGATGGTCAATTTGTTTTGGGGATCCTTTCTTCATTTTTACTGCTTCTTGATGCTGTAAGGCTAACTGGTGTAGAAGTTAATGGCAAAAAACTCTCCTAAGCTGCAGTTAAGTATGACATAATGAGGACATCAATTAACTTAGGGCAAGCGTTTATGATTAACTATGAAAATCAGTAGCATTCAGTGGTGCATAACAGCAGAGGGAAGACAGTCTTCCAGACCATTATTCCACTACAAGGTCATAATGTCACAGCAATTTCTTAAGTGTTCTGACTGAGAAAATATAAATTTTCAGTACAGCTTTTATTTTGGGTGTTACTGCACTCGTAATGTGGGAAAAGGCAATTAACTTCTCATATAACTCTGTAGATGTGACTCTGCCTTCTCAGCCTTTACTGAAGCAGCAGATATAGACCACGACTGCCAGCTGACATTTTTGCCTAGTCTGGAGGTAAATATACACTCTATTCTGATATTTACCAAGAGGAGTGGAAAAATTATCTACGGATTCATGTATTTATAAACCAACTCACAATCTTAGAAAGGGAGTCAGGGAGAAATCTTGATAGGAAGAAGAGATTTATGGACGTTTCACCCTGGCTAAGAATGTGCAGGATGATGAGGGAGCAGAAAAGGCGATTCTGCTGAGAGAGATTTTCCTTGAGAGAGACCTTGCAGGCACAAAGCAGAGAAAAGCCAGGCTGGTTGTGTGATCTGGCCTCACCTGGATGAGGGGCCAAGCCACAACTGGGAGAGGCTGGCAGACCTTCAGTGTTCAGCCCAGTCTGTGCTCTGGGTAATAATGGTGAGAAAGTCAGTGACAAGCTGGAGGGGGCTCAGCAGAGAGCAGCAAAAGTGTTGCAAGGTGAGAGGAATTGAATTATAGGCAAAAAGATTATAACACAAATGAAATATTGCTCTGGACCGGGTCTGTGCCTAGAGCAAAACCTTACACATACAGAGTTGAATTGATTTATATTAGCAAATGTTTAACTTCTAATGTCCTCATTCACTTTGCACGGAACATTTTGGTCCTGGGATGATTATAAGGAAATCAAAGGGAAGGTTTTGCCTCTTATCAGAGCAGGTTCTTCATGGATTATCAGCAGGAGGAAGTCTGTTTCTCATAGTACGAAAAGCTGTATCCAGTAGCAGAGATTTCAGAGAAATTAAGAGGGAAAAAACTATGCAATATGTCAGTTAAGGTCTCAAACACTGGGATTGATTAAGTCCTAAAATCAAGGACTGTTGTTTGTCTACCAAAAGGTTTGCTGGCCTCCAGGAGACTTGGTCATGCCAAAGGCTGAGCAATGTATCCCAGTTATACCTAATTTGTGTAATATAATGCCAACCCTGCAGCAGAAAAAAACAGCTAAACACCTTGATAATGATAAAAGCAAGAAAAAACCACAACAAAATAGAAAATAATATCAAAGAGAGAGGGAAAATGAGGTCTGCAGCACTCACAGGTACAGATATTCATAGTTCCCCCCTCCAGCCCTCAGCAGACAAGGTGTTGTGGGGCTAACGGGTCACTGGACTGAGTGTAACAACTACTGAGCCTCTGCTCAAGCACTGCTCACACAGTTCTTAAAAACCACCTCAGAGCTCATTTCTAAGCCAGATCATTTTATAAATGGAAGTGTACCACAACATGCAATTGCAGGTGTCTGAAAAAAACGTCCACCATGAAGGAAACAAGTGTAGCTCAACGTCTAAATAGCCCAGACAAGCAGTAACAGCCAGAAAAATGCATAAAATTCCACTTGCAGCAGCTGCCAAAAAATAAAATAAATAAAAGCGGGCTTACTTCACCCATTAAATCCATCAACCCCGAGGAGACCCATTAAAAAACCTACTCTCAGCACCCCAAGGGTCCCACTCCCCAGGATGCTATGTACTGTGGCCAGAACTGCCCTACCCAGAGAAAATGCAGAGGTGTCTCCTCTTCCTCCTTCTGTGGGAACTGAGCCTCTTCACCATGAATTTTTCTCTTTTCCCTCCCTGTACTCTGGCCAAACATCCTGCAGGCTGCATCTTCTCCACACACTTCATCAGAGGGGGAGGTGGCCGTGGCTGCGCCACCCCTCCCTCCGTGCTCCCATCCAGACCCTGTGAGCTGGGAGCTGGAGCTGGAGGTGTCAGACCTGGCCAGGAGCAGGGCTGGCAGCCTGCTCTGCTCCTCTTGGCTCACAGGAGAGAAAAGCTCCGTGGGTTTGGAGCCCTTTTACAGGAATCCTACAGGCTGCAGCCCCCCCAGGAGACTGGAGCGTTAGAAGTACCTGGGAAATGAGACCCGTGAGTGGGATGGGTGTAGGGCTTGCTGTGAACATAATTTTCCACGATTCTGGGATATTTTGGGGTAGGATAACCTTTAATGAGCTGATGCTGACACACGAGGTGCCAGACAGCCTTGCACCCAGGCAAAGTCACCATCCTTCAATATCCAGGGACAGTGTTGTGTGTGACAGCTCCAGCCCAATGTGACACCACTTCCAACTGAGCTTCCTCAAGCCTGTGCCATGTAGAGGTCTCTAGTTCCTGGAGAATACCCACCCTTTGTGCACACAAACTCCTGTGCTCATCCAAAGAGGCACTACAGGACGTGGGAAAACGGTTATGAGCCTGACTCTTGATGTTTTCATTATGTTCTGTATAAGAGTGGTGGATTCCTGGTTGCTGTCATATTTTCGTTAGGTACCTAGAGATACACACATAAATCAAAGCAATGTTTCCCATGGTACAGGCAAATCAAACCAGCAATTATTTTCCCATTTCATTTTAAACCACTGAACTCCTGTTTTATCTCCAGATAATGATGAATGTGGTTCTGACACCAGAGGTCCACACGCTCCTGCTCTATTTCTTCACCACGGAGCACAAATAAGTTACTTGTTAATATATGAACTGTCATGTAAGAAGCCACAATTATGCATGATTCACCCCTACGAGCTATGTAAATCTGTGGTGTGTATATATGATAACAAATGAGTGTTACTTGATGGGAAAACACAGGTGCCAAGAACTAGGACTCTGTGTACTGCAGATGTCAGATATGGCATCGGTGTTAACACCTCCACTAACCCTCACCTTCAGGTAGACTCATTTCCAAAGGCTTATCAAGCATCCTCTATCACTGCAGTCTGTCAAAGCCCTGGCAGAGAGCCAGAGCAGATCCCAACCACGCAGCATTGTTTAGTGGGGAGTTAGGAGAGCAGAGACAGCACGTGCCTCATTCCAGAGACCAAAAATTACACCACATCCAGCCTCACTGCTCTCAGGGTTATATTTGCTCAAAATTTGGCCCCACACCTCTTCTTGCCATGGCATTCAGTGGTGGTGACAAGCCATAAAGGACTTGCACCCCGTACCCCTGGAGCAGCAGGTCCATGAGCCCTGCTGGGGACAGCCAGGGGCAGGGAAGGTTGGAAACAGAGCCCATAAGGAGATGTCCAGCCCAGCACATTGCCCAATAGAGCTCTGAGGAAATTTTTGGGGTGCTATTTTCCCTGTGGAAGATATCTGTGTGGATGTAAGATGAAGGCACATGTGGGGAATGATTATTTTTCCTTAACAGTTCTTCCAGCATACAAATAGGTCATTATACCTTTTAGTGCTTTCCTCTACCCCTGTTCATTTTCAGCAGAAATTATCATTCTGTCTTTGGCCAAGGAAAATGAGGGGTGGAAGTCTCCTCTATCCCCTTCCACTTTAACCCATCCTCAAGTTCCATGCCAGCCAAGTCCTCAAGCACATTTTCAGCATCACCCTGCAGCCCTGGGAGAAGTTAACTGGGGGAAGTCAATGCCTTGAGCAGCTCCCTTCCCACATGTGCCCAGCCTGCTTTTGGTCTCATGATGCCACTCAAAGGCCACATAGGTGAGTCTGAGTTATGGGCAGAGCAGGAATACAAAATTACATGTTTAGTTCCAGAGGATAAATATACAAACCCACCAGTTCCAGGACACATCCTGACCATTTCAAAGTGAAATTAAAGGTTACAGTGGTGGAGAGCTTCATATCAGCACAATTTTTGATGAAGAAACTATTAAAAGGAGTGTTTTGTACTATTTGGCTCTGATTTATTAAAGTTATAAATTACAGTGTAGACTACCCTGTAATCAAATGCTTGTGAACCCTGTGTGTAACACCTTGAAAATTAGCAAGTTGGTAGGTAACAGACGCAGTTTCCTTCTTTAGATAAAAAAAGGCAGATATTTGACATACCAACCTGAGCAGTCCAAGGGTCAGAGAGAAAAAAGCCACTTGTGCTCACAGGTTTTGCATTCTTCTTCATTCTCTTAGTTATAATATTGGATAAAGCCTTTGGTGTTTTCTTAGCCCCCAGTGGACAGCAACAAACAAATGGAAGCCCCACACACAACTGGAATAATCTGTGTGTTTGGGGAACAAAGGGCTGCATTGAGGCACCATCCACACGTGTTGGCAGGAATGGACAGAGTGCCACTCCAACAGGGGAGATGTTCTGATACGTGCCCTTGATTCTCACCCACACAAAATGAAAAAGAACGTTTTTCCTGCTCCTTGCTACAATGCTTCATGCTCTGAAGGCTAAAAAAAAAAATAAAAAATATTCACTAACTTCTTTCCTTTGAAAAAGGAATAAAATGATTCTAATTGGTGCTCCCTGTACGGGAAGAAACTGGTGGGCAGCAGTGAGTGAGGCACTGATTGGGATGACAGTGCAGAGACAGAGTGAGGAGCTGGGTATAATCATGCCAGACACATCGTGTTTGTTGTAAGGTGCTACTCACAGGAATTCTCATCTTCTGAAAACTTGGTCTGAAAACGACTTGAGTTAGAGTGCATCCAGGTGATACCCTGACAGGTCTGGTATCTCTCAGGTATTTCTGCGTTGTCAATCACCCTGGTGTGCAGACACCATAACTTGCCTTAACTCAGCTGGATCTTCTTTTTCTGCCTCCCTCTCACCCTGCACGACCAGGTGTGCAGGGCTGCTAAAGCAGCTCTCCCTCTGACAGATCCTGGTGCACTTCCTTGGCACTCAATTTACAGCTGAAAGATGAAAACACACAGCCACGTTCACCAAAAGGAAGAGCAGATCTTTCACTCTTTCTTTGGTGGGAATCTCTTGTCAATCACACTCCATTCCTGTTCATGTTCCTGAGGTGTAGTTTTGATTCAGGGAAACACAATGTACTTTGCTCCACACCCCAGGGAACAGCATGTGCATCAACTATCTCTCTATCTCTGTATTCAGAGTGCCTCCACTTGCAGTTTCAGAGCTGCTCACAAATTCTTTAAGCTGCTTCTCCCTGCGGTACATGCTTAATTACTAACAGCATCTTAGATCTACAGATTTGCAACTAAGGCTCAGAAAATGAATGGTGTTTCAAGGGTCTCCAGCTTTCTACACTGCATTATCTAGTTTACTTTTGGAAACACTGCAGACCCAGGTCTCAATGACCTGCCTGAGGTCACACTAGGAGTCAGAGGTGGAGCTGTGACCTGAATTGTAACTTCTGAAAAATTTGGAGCAGAGGACAGTCAATCCTTCCATACTATGTGCATGGGATGTCCAACCAAATAGGCTGAGGAACGCCCAACTCTCCAGACTGCAGAAAACAGAGCACCAAGGACCAGGTAAACCCTTCCCAAAGTGGTTTCAGAGAGTCCCTCCCGTGGTTAGCACGTGTGTGCTGTATGTTTGCTCTTCCACAGAATGTTCCCTAAATAATGTCTGGTTTTTCCAACAGTTTTGGATGACTTTAGAGGTCTTTCCCAACCTTAAGGGTTCTATGATCTCCAGAAGAGAAACAGCTATCAGAAACACAGAGAGCAATCAAACCAAGTGGACCAGACAAAAACAAAGCTGAAAGAGGTCCAAAGTCCTATCTCCTTTCTGAGCTGATGAAGGAGTTTTTCTATATTTTTGTCAGGGTAGAAAACTTCCTGGGGTTAATGCTTCTTCCTTGCCTGTTTCTCCTCTCAAGCCTGGGTTAATGTTTTTGTTTGGAGGCCTTGCTAAGAAGCTCAGGTTTTTATCTTTGTAGGTTTGCTAATAGTACAGGACGTTCCCCTGGATTTGTGATTTCAATGCAGGGTTTTCTTTAGAGAGTGAGGAATTTTTTTATTAGAACCAGCCAGTCTAGAGAACTGAACTGTACCTAAAAATAGAGGGGATTGCTTTTTTTTAACATGTTAAAAATAGAAATGTGTGGAAAGGGTCATGTATAGCCTGATTTTTACAAGAAGACAGAGGTGCTCTGAATGGAAATATTAGCTATCAGCCATCTAGTCAAGAAACGTCACATTTATAGTTCCATGAGCTGCTGCTTGTGAAGCAAAAATAATTATAGAGTAAGCCTGGACAGTCTGAAAATTAAATGATACAATGCTGAAATACACACACTTTTCCAGGGAAAAAATGAGTCTTTTGGTCTTGTGAAGCACAAACATGTACAGCACTTCAAAGGTGGGGAGGTGCAGTGGGATGGATGAAGCTGAATTCTCCCATGTTGCCTCTGAGCTTGTCTAATTCTCCTGTTGATGGAACTTACCTTGGCCCTTGCTCCAAGCACTGTGGAAAGGTGGAATCCTTCCAGCTCTGCTGAAAAAGATACCAAAACCCCATTTTTTCCCCTGCAGAATCCCTCAGTGTCCACCCACAAGACACAGGCCAAGCACTGAGCAGAAAACACAGGTCATAGTGGGGAGAAAGGCACCCAGAGAGGCTTTCAGAGGCAATCAAACCTCACACTGATTTAAAAAGTCACATCCTCAGCTAAGCCCTGTCTTTTGGGGTGAGAGTCATATAAAGACAGGAGAATTTTGTTTGCTGTGCTCTTCTTATTCCATGTTTCCCCCAGTTAAATCATGGTCATATTAATCTGCCTTGTTACAGCTGATATAGTCAAAGCTGTTAAAAGAATTTGGATAAAAAGTTACCCATAACTGGAATTGGAATTTGGCATCCAGATCTATTGAAAGGGGAAAAAAACTCAGCCTTGAGGACTATATGCCATTTGAAATCTGCCACATTCCTAGTTCCGTTAAAGAGTAATGGATTAAACTTAAATTTTTTAATTTTAAATTTAAATTCAATTTAAAACCCCCACCTTTGTTTAAATGGGTATTTACACCAACTGACTGCCCCATGAAGACTCAAGGTAGATTTCACATGACATGGCTCAGACAGCACAAAACCCTGTAATGTGCCACTCCACCTCATCTAAATGAGTAACTGCTTATTTAATTTTCTTACCCCTGAACATTCCAAATGGTTCACCAGGTTCTTAAGATCCATTTACCATCGCCTCCCCACCTCCCCGCAGAGCATAAATCCCACCCTGGAGAGCCAGCTGTGTCCCCACAATCTCAGGTCAAGCACCCACGACATTTTACAAGTCGCCAGCACCATGTGTGTCAAATTCAGTCCTCGATTACCTCCAGCTTAGACACACTCATATTTCCATCAAAGGATCTGATACTCCTTGATTTAATGGCTGGGGTTGTTAAGTTTTTATTGCCGTGTAGAAGTCCTTTCAGCTACATTTATGTGAAGCAGCCACAGCTCAGTTCAGTCCTTTCTGAGACCAGGAAAAGAGAGTGGCCAACAGCAGCTTGGTGTCAGTGGTGTTGTGGATCTCAGCTTGCTGCTTCATCTCCTGGTCCATGAGGACTGAGAGGCAGAATAAGAGCTCCCTTCCAAGAGAGAGCAGGAGAGGAGCTTACAAAAGCACCATGGGATTTAGGAAACAGGGAGTGCCTTATGTCTGGTTGGAGTATTTTTCCCTTCCAAGACTATTCCCCGTAGAGATAAAAGGAGGAATGGATGTACAAACGAAGAGAATAGACCTGGATCGAAAATACAGCCAAATGTAGCAATTTTTTCACATGTTCACCAATTATCCAGAGGAAAGATTTTGACTAGGACCTGTGAGGTGTAAGCCAGCACAGGTCCCAGGAGCTGGGCAGAGCAGCTGTGGATGGATTTGCTGAAGCAGGAGGTCCCATCACTTGAGTTACTACTCCCATAGCTAAATGTGAGTTGTTTTAGCAGTTGTGCCAAAATGCACGTCTGAACAAGTGCTTGTTGTGTCCATCTATGTGGAGCTAAAGTCTTCTTGCTGTTTTGAAGTTAAATGTAAAACTCATGTTGACTTCCAGGTAAAAGAAAATAGTTTATTACACTGTTTATGCATTGATGTGCCGTATTTTTACAGCCTTATATGTGTTCCAAAAGAAAAGCTGAGGTTTTAAATAACTTTAGATAAGTTTGGGAGTGGATTTGGTTGATGATGCTCCTTTTGAAATGGCAGTGGAACAGAGAAAACAATGAATACTGAACAGCATTTTTGTGAAGGCGTGAGTAGCAGAGGATGAAGCACTGCTAGAGGGGAGATGGGAATTCTGAGACTGCATCCTCTGACACAACGTGTTCGCCTCTGAAAACTTGGAAGTGGAAGGAGCAGCTTCCCCTGCCCCTAAACAATCCTTTTGTGCCCACCACATGCATAATTGATTGCAAGCAAACCATCCATGCCCAGCTCAAAGCTGCTTCGCACACGCGGCCACATCAGAGGAGCTGCAGACCATGGGAAGACCAGAGCTGATTCAGCCATCAATTATGGATGAGAAACTTCTTCAGTACAAATAAACTTGCTGGTTCACCACTGTACACAGAAACCTCTGAATAAAATAATTGATTATTCAGAGCAGAGTTCTTGCCGTTTGTGTCAAGGACATATTTTCTGCTGGAGCACATGAAGGCACATGTGTGACCATGAACACACTTGGTGAAACTCCCAAACCTCAACCAAACAGAAACCAGGCCTTAATCTACTGATGGACTCCTCTTTCTTGAGCATCTCTAGGAAAGCACTTCCTCTGGGGTCCCTCCCTTCCCTGGCTTCACCCTCCTGCCACATTTACAACCCTGGATGTCCCACTAATTCCCTTTGGGGATTTTCATGAAGAGAAGACTGGAGTTCTCCCTTGAATGAAACT
The DNA here is from genome assembly GCA_026261815.1 of Monarcha castaneiventris obscurior. Taxonomy (NCBI): domain Eukaryota; kingdom Metazoa; phylum Chordata; class Aves; order Passeriformes; family Monarchidae; genus Monarcha; species Monarcha castaneiventris. The sequence continues at coordinate 12,398,145 of JAMPIT010000856.1, read as the reverse complement.
ATTCCACTCATTTGTTCCATTTCAGGGCATATCCACACACACAGTTGTGCATAAATACATAGCTTGCAAGGTGACCTATTTTCCAGCTGCAAAACACTGTCACTATCAGAAGGTTTTGCCAGCTAGGAGAGGATATGAACCAGGGAGGTGCAGAGGGAACTGCTGTGTCTGCATTATTCAGAGGCTCAGCATGCCAGGTTCACAGGTGTTCAAACTACCCAGGAACCATTTGGCCCACTGTTATGGAAAACATGGTTTGAAAGATTGAAATCAGCCAGCAAGAAAAGGTGTTTAACCAACTAGCTACTGCAGGACATAGCAAAACCTCAAGGTTTTCTTCAAGTTTCCTTGCATTGTTTTTGTTATGTTTTTCTCTCCAGTACCTGTGATACTGCTTGCCTGACACCCTTGGGAACTGCTAGCAGTGGAGGAATTTATTAGCTAGAAAATTCCCAGAGTATCTCTAGGAATTATTCAGAGTTGCAACGTTTTGGACAGAAGAGAACTTGCAGGAGAGAAAGGGACTAAAAACCAGGTTTTGAGTCTCTGTTCTGTACAAATGTATACATATATGTGTTATATACCATGCATATAACACAACACAGAACATTTTATCTGTGCAGCTGTGCCAAGGCAGCCCCAGCCCAGTGTTGCTGGGGGAGGTGGGCAGTAGAAAACAGGCAGAAGGTCTTGCTCCTTTCCAATCTCCTGCTTGAAAACCGTGGATCAGATCCTTGGAGTAGCAGCATTTGCTCAAATCATGTTTTCCACCATTTTTCCGTGCTGGTCTGGGCATAGGGGGAGAGCAGAATTATTCTTCAGCAGAAACTGGAGCCCGCAGAGCATCAGTCCACAACAAGATCACACCCACAGCTGGGGGGCCAGAGAACCTGCAAGTACAAAGCAGAATTTCTTGCCTAAATGTATGGGGCCTGTCTGACCTGCCTGGGAAGTACCAGGACTCTTCAAACCCAACACACTCTCTGCCTTCATCACTGCTTCCCAGCAGCTAAAAATAAAGAAGTAGCTCTCCTGAGTTAGATGTCAGAGCCACCATGAAAAACTGCACCCAGCTACCTCCTTCTACCCTTACAAGTCTGTTATTATCGAGCAGAAAGAGAAATATTATTGTAAATATCTTTCTGATTCTGCAGAGGCATCTAAAAAAATCTCTTCTCACTTTCTGTTCCTTCAGTTCCAGCTCGCTGCTAAATATACATCAGAAGTATAGGACAAAAGTGCATAAAATTGCTTCACTGGTTGAATTCTAAATCCAATTTCTAAAGGGTTTTGGGACCTGACTGACAATAAAATTTAAATACCTGAAGTTGCAGTTAAGAAAATTCCCAAATATTCAGACATTGTCAAGTCTTATAATCCACTAATTTAAAACTACTTCAGGCTCCTCCATCACCTTTGAGAATTGCAAGTCTGTTTCTGCATTACTTAGACACTGGAAAACACAACCATATATTTCTGCCCACAGATCCTACTTTGCAAAAACCAAGTTATTTTCTTTATTCTAAATATATATTTATAAATACATATGCACACACTGTAGTTCTGCACTAATTGGTATTTGCAGTGTAAGCATTGGCCTTTCCTTCCTTTTCCTCAATGAAGGTAAACATGATCAAAGTCTGCCAGTATTTAATGATGAAAATGTACCGTGTCTCTAGTCCTAATGTCATTGAAATGAACTTGAAGATAGGTTTACAACAAAAATAATTTAGAAATGCTTTCATAACTAATTCAGGGGTAAAAAAAAAACCAGAAAAAAGCACTGTATTTAGATTTTCTTTCCTTAGCATTTTTATTTTGTAAGAGGGAAAAAAGAAATTTTAAATAATGTTTTAAAATGACCTTTGAGGGGCAAAATAAATACATAGAGATTTTATCCAGCACTTCTAAAGATCTTGGAAGTGCTACAACTACACTGTAGTTTCTTTGTTACAGCTCTGTATACATTTATACAAAAGAAAGATGAAAGGGGGGAGAGAGTGGTTGATATGGGTTGTGAGAAGTTGGTGGAATTAGATGGCAAGGGGTCAGGTTACAGACAATGTAAGCTAAAATGCATCAAAGGATATGAAGCAAAGGACTAGATCAAAGTCTAAGAAGCCAAGTACAAGAATAAAGGAGTGATAATTGTAGGCAGCGAGAGAAAGCACTGGAATAGAAATGTGATAATGGTATGACCTCATGACTCAGTCTCCTTTTTTTTTTCTCCCCAAGTCACCAGTTTCCCTGCACAAGGCACACGGGCTGGAGAGGGCAGGAGGGAGAGGAGTTCTGGGGTTGATAACCTTCCTGGGCTTACAGGAAAAATTCACTTTGTTTTTTGCAATGTGCTTCACTGACAGGTTTTCCACAGGACCACAGGGCTGTCCTCACAGGCACTGGTGTGAAACAGGGAGCCTGGGAGGCCGAAAAGCTGCAGCCAAACAGAACACAGAATCACAGAATCACAGAACCACCAGGTTGGAAGAGACCTTCAAGATCATCGAGTCCAACCCATGTCCAAACACCTCAACTAAACTAAACCATGGCACTGAGTGCCACATCCAATCTCTTTTTAAACACGTCCAGGGGTGGTGATTCCACCACCTCCCCGGGTAAACCATTCCAATATTTTATCACTCTTTCTGTAAAAAACTTTTTTCTAATACCCAACCTATATTTTCCTTGGTGCAACTTAAGACTCTGTCCTCTTGTTCTGTCAGTTGTTGCCTGGAAAAAGCAGACACCAGTGGGAGTGGGGCTATTTTAAAATCACGACTGGGCCCTATTTTAGAGAAATTATTGGGTACTGATTCCTCTCTGCTCTGTGGCTGGGACAGCTGCCATCATCCAGGGAGCTCCTATATTTTACTCGTCTTCAGCTGTAGGTTTGTTCTCAGGATGACTTTGCATTAGATATCCACTTTTTCAGGAGCCAAATACATTTTATTGTCAAGGAGAAGCTTCCCTGTCATATCTAATGAGGTCCCTCAGGCCTCACTCTTGTACAGCACAGAGTACAAGTCCCTGTCCATCCAAAGGAGTCTGGCAGATCAGGGGATTTCTCACCCTGGCTCCCTGCACTGATGATGCAGGATGTGCCCTGGTCTCACCACACCCCACTAAGAACCAGTGACATCACTTCAGGTGACTGCATCAGCCAAGGCTGGGGTTTGTTCTGTGATCCCTGACATAGGTGTTAATTTGGGACAGGGCAACGGCCCCCATCATCCCTCATGACCAGCCCATCCTGATGTTTCCTGGTGTCTTTGAAGGTTGAGGCCAAGGCTGCACAGGCTAAAAGCTCTTCTGGTGAACTTTGCTGCACTTTGCTCCATGGTTGACCTTTGGGAGGGGATGACAAATGGGGACAGTCGTCACATGCAAGTCTCCTTCCGCTGTCCACAGGGCTGAACTGGTGCCAAGATCCTCCCCTGCTCCAGCACCTTCGAAAAATCAAACTGTTGATGCCAGAGAATAGCAGCTTCCCTGCTGCCTCCTCAGCAAAGCAGACACCTATTTCTGTTTTATCTGGAATGCAAAAGGAGGCACCGCTGTCTTGCCTCCCTCCAGCCTTCTTTCCTTGCAGGCTGCCATCCCTTCTCCAGTGAAGCCTCAAGACATCCATTCTCTCTTAAGTGGGTGAACAAATCAAAGTAAACCACTTACTGGTCTCTCAGACATCCATTTGTTGCCTGAGATATGTGCACCATTTATCTCTTCACCTCCTTCCCCACTCAGAGTCATTTGGTGATGTGTTTATTTATTTTTCAGATTTAGTGGTTGAGCTCCATCTCTGGACAATGTTACAGGGTGGAGAAATCTATCAGAGAGTCCTAAAATAGATTTTGAAGGAGCAGAAAATCTTCGGGAAATTCAGTGTGTGTAAAAGTCTCTCCTTGCTGGGCCACAGGTTCATGTTCAAGCCTTTCTTCCTCGAAAAATAAGCTATTGAGACATAAAAGTGGCAAAAAGGCAGACAACCCTTTCTCTGCCTCGCTGCCCTGTCTCTGTGCCAGTGCAGACTCTTTATCCCATCTTTGTGTACCATTGCTTTGCTGATGAATGCTCAGGTAACTCCCAGTTCTTGGTTGAAATGCCTACATCAGCCATATGGACATGCTTAACCAGAATCACTCCGGAATCTGAAGAACTGTGCTTTAGTTTATACCTGAGTGAAAGAACCTGCCAGACCTCCCAGAAAAACATCTATACACAAAAATCTTTGGCTGGACTCTTGAGACGCTGAAGGCCATGAGTGCATTGACTGGCCTGAATCAGAAATGCCCTTTCTTTCCAGAGTAATTTTGCTTCTCTGTGTGTTTCATCTCTTGCATTTTCAGCTCACATGGAATACAAACACTGAGAGACACATCTGTTAACTGCTGCTTTTGAACTCAGATGCCCACCAATATTGCCAATATTTTACAGGCCCTGGCACATTATCCCCAGGAGCTGAATTACTGGAGGGAAAACTCAGGAATTTTGAGGACAAGGGAGGGGGTGGGAGAAGAGATAGGAGTGTGACAGTTTCAGAAGTGACATGTTTGTCACAAACCATATGAGAAATTTACAGGAGAGTGGGAATTCTCAGAGTTGCATTTTTCTGGCTCCCTACAGGCTCTGTTGTTCAGGTGGCAGCTGATGCTCTGGGACAGCAGGTCATTTTTGGAGCCTGGCTTTGCCATTGCTCGAGCCCAGCACACCTGTGGGGCAGCAGCAGCAGGTTTTTAGCCAGAAGTGCAGCGACTGGAGCTGCTGAGTAGTGCTGTGGCTGGATGCCAAGCTCCCTCACAGATGTGCTGACGCTGACACGGACCAGAGGGATCTGTGAAGTGTGGCTGTGCTCTGCTCTCTGCCCTCACTAAACCCTCCTGCCCCACGCTGATAAAACAGCTCAGAAAACACTGCCAGGTCTGGTCATGGTTCAGCTGTGCCAGGCCTGGCACAACTCATGTGAGTCATGGAAGATAAAGACAGTAAACATGTAGGAACTTTTGCCTTGAAACTTGCTTAATGCCATGGACTGCTCGAGATGACTACAGAGAAGCGGCAACCACAAGGTCTAAAATGTCTTCTAAAGCTTCAAAGGGACACTGGCCACTGCTCTGCCCACTCTTGGGCACCCACGTTGGCATCACTAACACCCAGATCTGTCAAGAAATCATCCCATTGTGACTGAACCACCTATGGTCCCACTCTGAAGCCTTGGGGCCATGCAAGAGGCTGGAGGAAGCCACTCAGAGATTAGAAGGAAGTGTGACCTGGACAATGATCTGGAAATTGTCTGGCACACCAAGGAAGAACCAGCCAGCAGGAAGAACTGAGTAAAACCCATTTACATTATTTTTGATTTAGGTCAATTCATGACCTGTGAACTCTGACCCTTACAGATGTATTAGAAACACAAAACTTCATTCCAATGAACATCATAAACCATTATTTTGGTGCTGTGTATATGACACAAAGGGTGTAGGGGGATTAAGGAGCAGTGGTTCAAAGATATTTAAAGAACTCTGAAGGTACACATGAGAAGCTTGTCTGAATGGCTCCATTTTATTGGGCAACAATTTGTTTTTAGACACCTGTAGAGGTCCTGCGCCCAAAATTGATGTCATACAGTGTCTTGTGGTTGTCTGCTCCGGAAATGTGGGCAAAAGAAACGTCCCTAAACCCAGTTCCTGTTTTTCTTCTCCATTTCCATTCTTCTTAGAGCTCTGCAAAACATGTGACTTTCATTGACTCACATCAAGATGAAACAGCAAATTCAGACACACATTTCCCAGAGTGCTGTTAATGTCACTCACTTGACTTGGGTTTGACCCCATTAATAACACTACAAAATACCAATAGTTATGAATCCCTGAGCTTAGGGGACAGCAGGGGGCACAGGATGACCCAGCAGCCACGGTGCAACCACCACCCTACAATGGCCAAGGAGCATGGCACACAAAAACACTGGCACTCCTCGTTACTCAGAAAGAGAAGCCAACAGTTCTGACAGTGGGGTCAAGAGGACAAGGAAGCTTTATGGTTTTGACACAAGAGCCATGGGCTTTCCAAAGAAGCTGAAGGGGAAGGTTCCTCTGACCCAAACCAGCCTGGCCAGTGTCCTCAGCCAGGAAGTCCCCGTATGTTGTTGCATGCCACAGTTTTGACGTAAATCTGGAAATTTTGCACTCCTTTTTGCCCGGTTGTTTCCCATTGACACATTTGGGCATGTAGGAGAAACCTCTAAGGGGGGAGGGCAGCCAGCAATGGGTGTTGGGTGGGCACAGGAGTGTGAAGCATTTGTAAGGTCTACCAAGGACATGGAAAAGAAAATGTACCTTATATATAAATCACATCACACTCTGTCTCTTTAAATGGTGATCACAGGGAGTTCTGGTTTGCTCACCACTGGCTCTCTAAGCAAGAGTGTCTAAACTCCTGAGACACTACAGCCAAAATCTCCAAGAAAATCTCTACTGTGAGAAAATTGCCAGGTAGTTATGATCAATCCAGAAAGACAAATCAGACTGTGATGGGGAAAGTTTCCTCGACTGAATAGAGCTGGAAGGTCAAACAGCTCCTTAAATTCCTGCTTGTCAATGTCGATTTCTTTTTTGCATGTTTTCAGTTATTTCAGTAATTTTATGGTTCGATTTTGCTTCAGTGGTTTTGCTAATTTGAGTTTTTTTTACCCTAGTTAGAAAGCAGAACCCTGTTTACCTGGCTTTGACATTAATGCAGCCCTCTCAGCACCAAGACTCTTAAGGTCAGACCTGCCTACATTTTCCTCCCAGGCATCTTGTCAGTCCCACACAGCTTTTGGGCAGCCCCGCAATAAATAATTTATCTAGCAAGATATCCTCAAAATACTCTAAGCTCTCCTAAAAAAAGGCATTTTCTTCAGTTGACATAAATCCACAAAAATGGTCATCTCTCCTGCAATTCCACTGAGTTAGAGATAATTCAGAGTCATGGGGAAAATTGATAAAATCAGGAAAGACTCAGATGTTTTAATCTCATTGAGCTCTGTTAAACAACATTACTGCTCCCTTTAAAACTGCTATTTTTTTTTTTCTTTTGAGCCTTATATGACAGTTTTAGTCCAGAAGAAAAATCTGCAGCCCACGGCTAGTTAAGGTTTTCCACTGCAAGAAGAAAGGTAAGCCAAGGAGGGCACCTGCTGTGGGGACAGTCCTCCTGGGAAGGAACTGGCAGGTGGTGAGAGATGAGGCAAAAATACTTCCTGGGAAGTCTTTGGAGGAGGGATGTGAGCAAACTCCTGGCAGCCCCAGACATCCACCAGCAACGCCTTGGGCTCTGTGACCCAGAGTTTTACATCCTTCCTTTTTACACGTTGTTCTTTCTGTTGCATGGCCCTGTGCTCAGAGACACCCTCTGCTCCCCACCAGCCGCTGTGCTTTCATCACACACCCTGCACAGCTCAGAATTGTCACTCTTGTTTTAGGGTCTCCTCCCTCCCCACTCACTCCCCTTTGCACCTGAGCATCCCCTTCAGCTCGGAATCCCCTCACAGCACAGAGACCCCAGCTGGGAATCAGCAATCACAAGCTTTGCTGATTGATTCAAGGTGTTCTTCACCTCCTCCTGGTTTCTCCCTTTACCTTTCAGTCCCGGGGAGATTCTCTCCCTTGCAGGCTGCTTTGCTGTCACACCCTGCTCTCCCACTCCAGCTGCGATAAACCCTGCTGACACTGAATTTCAGACCTGAGCTTAGTCCAAGGTCACAGTTTCTACCATTTTGCAAAATGGTAGAAAGCACAAATTCCACAATGGCTTGTGACTGAGTTAAGTTCAACATAGCTGGCAGCTTTGTTTCGGCAGATCTGCAGCAGGACTGACCTCACTGACTGAATGAATCACTTGTCCCCCAGGGGCAGGAATGTTTCTTCCAGGACAGGATTGAAGCTGCTTTCTTACAAAGGCACTATCAGTCCCAAGCAGGGAGTTGGAAGCTGCCTGAGCCACACACCTGTCTTGTAGAGAGTTCCTAGGCCTGCCAGGCATTTACCATTCAAAAAATACACATTCTTCATCAACTTGAGCTGAACTTTGGTGACGGGTGTAGGGGGGAGCGAGGAGAGGAAAGGAGGAGGGGAGGGACTCAAGGGGTTCAAGTGGAAGTTTTTGTTCAGTCCTTGACAGAAATAAATAACCAAATCTATCTGGTTTGGCTCTAGTGCCTTTGTTAAATGTGCCAATGCTAGAACTGTTATCCCATACCAGTTTTCCAACAATTGGATTAGAAAAATAATAATTGGTTTCTTGTTAAATGAGAGTATCACAGCAGCTTCAAGTGGAAGAAATACCCTGAAGGGAGAAAAAAGTGACATGGAGCAGTGTGGTCCCAAAAGCAGATAGTCACCATCCTGTCCCAAATTATGTTTGCAATGGGGCACAGGCCACTGTCATCCCAGAAGGATTTGCCCACTGCACCAGGTCAGGAGTGCTCAGGGAGTGAGTTGGACATTTAGAACAAACAGCGAAGCCAGCATGCATGAGACACAGCGGATTCAATAAATTGTCCTGTTAATGGCCAAGGCCACACTCCAAAGGGAGGCTGTGTCACACTCCCCACACTGGCACTGGACACATCAGAGCAGACACATGGTGGGGCCCTTGGTCTGTGCTGATCACCACAACATCACTGGGGTTAGGGGTGGGGGAGAAGCATGGAGAGATGAGAGCTCGGGAGGGCTCAGTGCATCCCAGCACTGCAGCATGTTTTGAGCTGCAGACATAGAAAGGATCTCTTCATGTATTTCTAGCTAGAAATGGGCTTCATTTAGGTATTTATGCCTTCGTTATGCTGAATAAAGACATGAAGAAGAGTCACCTATTTCTGTGGCTATGGCTGAGAGACTCTGCATCCAAGACTGAAATATTTTTGCATGCCTGATCCATACCTCCCGTGTGCTAAGAAGCCTTTAAGCTCTTTTTAGCTGATGAGACATGAGCAGGTGGTCCAATTGTGAACAAAATGTCAGAATCCCTTCCCAGGTACAAAACCCCACTTAGAGAGACAGTCAAGCTATGCTGATAAACGTCAATTAGCCCCAGGCACCACCAACCCCCAAATCTCTGCTTTCAGTGCTAACATTAACTCTAATTATGTTCATCCTAAATCTGCTTCCAGTCTGTTTTCATTACCTTCATTCACGTTACTTTGCTATCACTTGTCCCTGCTTGCTGGCCTGATCTGTGATCAGATCTATTAGCAGACCTGGTGCCGTGTGTTTGTGTTCCTCATCAGCCTGCATGTGGCACTTCTTGCTTTCCTTGGCCTGCAGTGTGGCTGGTGAACTGTGGGTGCAAATTTCTGACACTGGGCAACAGCTTCATGACAGCTTTCTAGGGCACCACTGAGAGCCTCTCCCTCTTTCACCGAGGTCAGCAGTGAGAATCAGCCTGAACCCTGATGTGTCACAGTGGGAAGCTGCTCCTTACACCCTACAAACATGGCACATGTGTTAGACAAGGCATGGAATAAGGTGTTGTGCTGGACTTCCAGCAGCACTGATGGCTTGGCTGCATAAAAACTGTGTGTTTTCCTCAAGGTGCTCCCTCTCCAGCTAGCTGAGCTGAGACCTAGAGAAAGCACTGATGTGGAACATGCTTTCTGTACCATGGTCACACACAGAGCCATAGGATAGCCTGGAGGAGAGAGGACTCCAGGAACACCTTCTAGCACCCTCCAGTGCCTGAAGGGACTACAGGAGAGATGGACACGGACTTCAGACAAGGGTCTGGGGCAACAGGACAAGGGGGAATGGCTTAAAACTGACCCAGGGCAGAATTAGATTGGATATTAGGAAGAAATTCTCCCCTGTGAGAGTGGTGAGACCCTGGCACAGGTTTCCCAGAGAAGCTGTGGCTGCCCCATCCCTGGAAGTGTTCAAGGCCAGGTTGGATGGAACTCTAAGCAGCCTGGCCTAGTGAAAGGTGAACCCTTTCCCTGTTTCAGTTGTTTTATTCTGGAAGGTAGTGCTGTCTGCAGGTTATCATCAGGGAATGCTGCATCCCAAGGACCTGGGTTTTCAGGTGTGCTGAGCATCCAAAGCTCCAGCTGCTCACAGTGGGATGTGTAGGTGCTCTGTGTTTCTGAAAACAGCATTTACAATTTATATCAACATTTTACATCCGCATGAGTAAAATCCCTGAAGATTAGCTCAGTGTTTCTGGAAGGGGTCCAGGCACTTCCAGCTTCCCTTGTGCCCACTGAGTGTGGCAGGCTCAGCTCTGAAAGCCAACAACAGTCCAGTGACATCCTCAGGGTAAGTGCACTGTTCCCAGTGTAGCTGCCAAAAGGACATATCTAGATCAGAAAAATGTTCTTTCTTCTTCAGGGAGTTGTTAAGATTCTGCAAATTATTTTAATGAATTGTGAGACCTTGAATGAAGGGTGCTACTGAACAGTAGATCATTGTGTCTGGGTGGATTTTATAGGCATTTCTATGGTGCTCATGAAAAAGATAAGGAAAATTGTATTTTGAACACATTCTCAAATGTATGTGTCATTTCTGTGTGCTTTCACCCAGCTGGCAAAAGAGAAGGATTTTTAAAGGATACTCAGTGAAGTGTTACTATCCCAACATAGCATAGATGTTTGTTAATGGAATTTTTAAGTAGAATATTTACTGATCCACAATAATTCTCAAGCATTTTTATAATTAAGACGTTATTTTCTAGTATTTACCATTCATTCTTATCCTTTTAATGCTTTTGGTCAATAAAACCAAGGATTAACTGCCCTTCACAAGGGTTCCTTTTCTTCCATTATCGACTTTGATACTGTCATTGAAGTATGATATTGCTATACCCATTCAGAGAAAAGGCTGCTACCCACAGTGATGGGTAATGAGACAGGCTTTCACCACATTCTTTGCTTTGTAACATCAGTAGGATTACCAGCATCATTGGAAAAAGAATATTTCAACTGACAAAGCAGAAAAGTGGAAAGTTCCTGAAAAACTAAAGAGGACTCAGTAAGTCCTTTCCTCTGCATGAGAACAGGCATTAATTCAATCAAGGCCCTCCTTGATCTGAAGAAAAGGGAAAAAAAGCTGAAAGAAAAGGGAAAAGCACTGCACTTCTTCAGAACAGTGAGGAAGTGGAATAATTGCAAAACACCCTCTAGAACATGCCGTAGTAAGATGTTCCTCACGGAAGTGTTTCCTGGGACAAACTGCCTCCTTTCCAGCCAAGGACACGAGACGTGAGGAACAGGAACTTGGAGAGGTTCATGATATAAGCAGCAGTTTTAGTGACCTGCTGGCATGCCAAGGTTTCTCCTTCCGTGTCTGAGCCCTCTACAGAGATTAATGACCTTTGGATGTTTGAGCAGCAGGTCAAATAACTGCTGTATTTTAACTCTTGTTCTGTGTGGGTTTTTTGTGGTTTGTGTTGCCTATCCATCTAAATTATGAGGTCTGGGGTATTTTTAAAATTTTTCTATAGGAATAGGAACATGTCCTTCATTAATGCTAAGTCAAGTCAACGCTTGTTGGGGTAAGGGAAGAAGCCTTTTAGGAGAAAGAAGTATTTTAAATTCCTGCCTTCTTCAGTCACTTTCTGAGCTTCACACAAGCATTCTGCTCCTGCTGGTTTACTGTTTCACTCTTGGGCAAGAAGTGAATGAAGGAACAAGTCTCAGGCCCAATCCTGAATGGCTGCACTTTGTCACTGATGTGTGGATTCCCCCATCCTATAAAACTCATCACTTCCCTGGGCTGGACCCTTGGAAAGCCAGTAAAGAGGAGTGTCATTCGGGCTTACTTTGGGAGAGGATTAATGCCTTAATCAAATTACTTGCTTGGAAGAAAAATTAGCAGACGCTGCAGCATTTCAAGAGTCCTTCGAAACCCCAGTAAAAAATTCCTTGTGCTCCCTAAGATCAGATACGTGTGTGAAGGTCCCTATTCAGCCTGTGTTTGCAGTTTGCATATTTCTGTGCAAATGTGTGTCCCACAATTAGCTTGAGGATGTGCTTACAGTTGCTTTTACAAGTCCTCATTCTTGACAGTTTTACGGATGTTTGCACTAAGTAGCTTTTAGTGGCATACTGGTGAAACTAGGCACCTTGTTTTCCTTTCTTAAAGGCCCTTGGTCCTAATACCTACAAAGACTAATCCATTTGCCTCAGCTAATCCAGTCTAAAAGTACTCCAGTGCACTTGAAAGGATGTCCTGTGAGCAAAACATCTCACCTTGAGAATGGGGAAAAACTTGTTTTGGAGGTTGCTTCCCTCTGAAGCAGCAACTCCAATTGGCTAATCTATTTAGCAAAATTAATGAGAGGGCCATGGATTGAGTTTCATGGCAGACTAAAGCCCAGCTTTCTCAAAGAAAGGAATTCATTGTTGAACCTTTGATGGTTTAAAGGAGGAGAGATGCATTCATATGTTTTGGGTAACTCCCTCATCATTACTAAGATAAAATAAAAAGGCTTTAAGGTTTCTTTCACCAATCACCCCACAAGTTGGCAATTATATAGGATTACTAGTATCCCATAGACCTGAGCTACCAACAGCTATTTTATTCCCTTGTGTAATGCATTTTATGGTAATAACAAAAGAGCCCTTCAGGCTATTTTGTGGTCCATACAGATTTTGAAGGAGGGGGAACTCTTATTTTTGTTTGTGTTTTGAGTGGGGGCGATGGGCAAAAAGGGGTTTTTTCTGCCAAGAGATTAGTGTGAAAGAATGAAATGAAATGTTTTGGTCTTGTTCAGTTCTAGTCTAATCAAGCCTACTCTCAAATTAATGAGCTCTTACCGGGGGGAACATCCCTCGATGCTGGAAGGCAGCAGTAAAGCTATGCACTTCTATTTCGAAAAAATGTAAAGCAATATCCTTTTTGGCTTCAGATAAAACAGCAAAAGAAGCATTTTTCATCTTTTAAGGTTTGATTTAATGCTACACTGACTTGCAGGGTTTGTGTTTATTGGAGGCATTTTTCTAGAGAGCTGAACAAATTGCCAATAATTTGAGGGTTAGTATTCTGGTCTCTTTTGGCTCACAGTGAATGAAAAGTGTGGGACAAGGAAGTCTAGCAAGAGAAAATAAATTGCATTTATTTTGTGAAAAAGTCTTCCTAAACCCTGTTCAGGTCTTACCAATCCAACTTTAGTCCCATCTTCCAAAAGCCCTTCCTTGTCCTTTCCTGAATTTGTCCTGCACTGCCCTGGGTAGCCACGGACGAGTCCCTCAGCTTTTCAGGGATGTTTCTTTCACAAAGGGAGGAAACTTTCTTTAAAACGTATCATGTCTCAATGGCTCACAAGACCACAGTTGACGGGCTCTTCTGGGGCTGGAATAAAGCACAGGCACAGGCCTGTAGTGCCTGAGGGCTGTAGATCCCAGAGTTGTGGAACAGCATCACATGGGAGTCCTCTGTGTGCCAACAGATTCAGGTCACCTTGACATACTCCACGGGGCTTGCAGCAAAATCCCTACATTTTCTGCAATAAACTCCCCCCACAGTTTTACACCACCAAAATCCAAGGCTGGCACAGTAGCAAATGCCCATTGGAGTCTCATGAGCAATTCTTATTTGCCCTTCTGTGTGCCCATTATAGAACTTTAATGAATTATCTCAACACGTGCTGTTTTTCTCACTTTATTTATCACAGAGTCGCTGGGGCTCACTGAATCCATGTGTGGTTTGTATTCTCTTGTAACCTTGTAATTTCAGCTGTGTTTTCAGGTCTTATCTACTGTTCTCTATATCCAAGCATTGTACTGAACCAAGGTGTGTTCTTATACTCTTTGAGTTTCCTATTATATTGCTACCGTAGTTTGACAATATTCCACAACCATCAGTTGATTTTTACAACAGCCCTGGGAGATAAGACCTAGAAGGATTAAGCCCAAACTTGTCATATTTTCTAATGTGAATCGTGATGGGACTGATTAAATATCCTGTACTTTGATAGGACTAAAGTAGAAAAGTAAAAATACAAACCTTTGTAGTTTCAAGTCTAGGTGAGATCGCAGTGGGGTTTTCTGGTTGGTTTTGTTGTGTTTTTTGGGGATTTTTTTGACAGGGTGGATCCTTCTGTGTGTCACGGTTGTTTAGACAGGGAGGGATTTACCACAAGTGAAGTAATATAGAAAGGCTCCTCTAAATCATTTTTCTAGCATCACATTAGAGGTCCCTGCTACACTCCAGGACAAAGTCAATGATTCTGGTTAGTCAGGGATTAAGGTCCCTCAACCTCACCATCCTCTGTGCTCTTCACCAAGGTCCCTGCCTCGTTCACTGTCTGTATTCCATCTCCTAGGACATGTGAGGCAATGGTCTGGCTAACAACAGCCTCCTTCAGCACAAACCATGATTCATTTCCTCAATATCATTCTCAAATAGTGCTAGAGGCCAAAATGCCAGACACTACAATTCAGTTCTTCTAACGTCTGCTAACAAAATATCCTTGGTTTTGTTTTGTTGTTTTTTTTTTTAAGAAGAAAAATTTTAAAAACAGGGCTTCCCGCTGGTAGAAACCTACTGAGTTCCACCTACCCAACCAGTAAGACTGGACTTTGAGAGAAACAAGGTATACCTCTACCTTTTGAGCTAAGAGAGGAGCTGATATCAGAATATTGGCAGCATTTTCTTCTCTGGGCAAGAAGGAATGGGGGATGAGGAAAATGAGCTGTTTGCAGTCTGCAAGGTGGCAGACACCAGCGGAGAAAATTCAGAAAAGGCTATAATGGCATCTCAAAAACCTATTAACCCACCCAATCTTTATCCTCTGCTGCTGCTGCTGTACCCCAGCTTGCCTTTTTCTTCTCCTAGTTTCCCACCAGCACCTTCATTTTGCCTCCAGTAGGGTCTGTTGAGGAGTGAAAGACTCCTTGTTCCTTACCCTGTATTGGCTGGTCTTGGTGAGCCTCAAAGAGCACTTCCAAATGCAGGGTCTGATTGCTGAAGCCACTGTCTTCAGAAGAGTTTAACAGCTTGAGAATGTGCAGGCAGCAATGCTCAAGAGTTTCAAAAGTTCTCCTTTGGAAAACCATGACCTGGTCCCCAGGTGACATACCCAGCTCATTTTCAAGCTCCTGCTCCGAAGGAAAACAGCACTGCAAGCTTACAGATGAAATAGCTGCAAGAGCTGTTTTAAAGTTGTTCATATTATCTTTTTCATCACGTTTCAGGCCTTCAAAATAAAGGAGCTATTTTTGCTAGAACATTCCTCAAAATATTCAGGCAAAGGAATACACACAGCATGGAAAATTCCAGAAGAGACAATTACAAGGCCTGGTTACCAATTCCTTATAATTTTGCCAAATGCTAAGAGGAAGACACAGGCTGCTGCAGTGGTTGCTGCTGGTGTCAGCTCCACGTGGAACGACACCAGGAGCTGATATTGTGGAGGGGTGCCACAGTCCATGTAACTTCTGCTAGTGCTCAGAAAACAGAACTTTTTCTCAGTAAATGGCAACGGAACAGGCCACAGTTGTATTTTAAATAAGTGGTTTTGCACTTGTAATGAGCTGTGAAGATGGGGCCAAACAATGAAATCTGTGTGACAAAGTCACAGAGGGTTATTTCCCAGAAAGGATTGCTATGCTCCAGCAATCCTTGCTTCCTGCAGACCAAGGTCAACAAACAGAGCCTGAAAGCCCAAGGTGAGCTCTCTTCATTGTGGGCTACAAAGCAGGGACTGATCACAGGCAAGGCATGTTGGCGAGAAGCAGAATTTAAGTTTATAAAACCTAAACAGGAGTGCAGCAAGACAGATCCCACGTCAGAAGTGGCTGGGAACAGGAATCAGTGCAGCCTGCGTGCAGGCCAGCACAGAGGTGCAAACACTTGTGGGATGTGGTAAATCAAAATGTCTTTCAGGTAAAAGCCTCGCCAAAATGCAGCAAGTGTTCTTTTCAAATAAAACCTCCCCTTACTTATCTACCTCAGCCACATAAGCTTTTAATTAGACCATATGCATGGCTTCATAGGAAGCTCCCTGAAAGTGGAAAGCTCCAAGAAAGCATTTCCAAAGTGAAAGCCATATCAAGTTGCCCTTGTTCACAGCATGCCCTTCTCTAGAGAAAGAAGCAAAACTAGGAGTTCAAAGCAGATAACAAATACCAACACACCTGAAATGGCTTAAGGGATTATTATTATTACTATTACTATTACTATTACTATTACTATTACTATGTCACACAGCAGTCAAATGCATTTCAGCCCAGTGGCTCCAAAGTCCAAGAAAGAAAATCCAGCTGGAAGTACTGTCACATCTCTCTCCTTATCTACCTTCTCTTCATGTTTAGTGCTTGCTTTCACGACAGATGTGAATCATTCACACATAACAGTGCCACTCAGACTAGCAAACACCTCTGGCTCAGCTCACCCTGTGGCCTTTTTTATGAGGCTGTCTATCACTCCACAGAGCTGGCAGTGACATGTGGGCTGCCACCACAGATCTGGTTCTGATCATATCTTGCAGTGATTCTGCAGATGAGAACTCCTAATATGGGGCTATCAGCAGACAAATTGCTTAAGCCTGACAATGCCACAAGGAGAAGTGTAAACAACGGGAATCTGCTCCATTTAAGCAATGCACAATGCTTGCATTGTCTGCCCAAAAACAACAACTGGAAGGATCAGTTCTCGATTTTTAAGCCGGTCTGCTGCCAAAGCAGAATGGGAAAGCACACAAAAAAGGGAATGTTTTAATGCATCCACTGACACCACTTCAAACTGGAGCAGGATCACAGAAAACTCCGGTACTTGGAAAAAATCAAATGCTTTGCCCTTGAAATTCTGCCTGTGAAGTCATTTTGGGAAGACTGGGAGGACTGAGAACAAACAGTAAACAGAAAAACAGGTCACCCTTCAGAGCCTGGGTTTATTGGCACAACCTGAAGAAGGTGCAGTGTCCTCCTGTGGAGGTTGCCTTTCCCCCAGCTGCCACAGCTAAGAGGAGCAGGGAGGGCAGCAGTGCACCCTGGCAGTCCCAGCCTCAGCGTCTTTGCTCTTGGCTCTCTCCCACAGCACTGACTCTTCCCTGGCTGTAGTATTTTTCCTAGATTAAATGTGTAGACTTCTCCATTTTTTTTTTTCCCTCTGTCTCTTTTCATCTCAAAACATGGGCAAAGAAAATTGGCTGACTCTCAGGTGACAAGCTGTGAAGTTCCATCCTCTCTCAACATATTTAGGGGAGTACTGGGGGCAGAAGAAGGGGACATGCATGGAAGGAACCTGTTGGAAGCTGCTGATATCCAGCTCCAAGGACTGAGAAAGGCATAGTAACATTAAGTCACTTAGATGGCACTGGCAGAAGCTTCATTTGATGCAAGCTGGCCATGATAACTGGACTTGTTTTTCACCACAGATCCCTCATTTGTGTGCTGTCTTTCCCTGCAGTGTTGGTCTCTACTAGAAACGAGGGGGAAAATGAAGGTTTGGAGAAAACTATTCCACACCTACCTACAGGGAGAATTGGAGGCTGAGATACTTTCAAACAAGCTCCTTTTTTGGCTCCAGAAAGAGGCTGCCTATTTCTTTACATTTGAGGAAGACTGATATCTTCCAGTTATTCCAGCAGTCTAAAACAGGGAGAGACATCCACAGTCACAGGACATGGAGCTTGAAGGACCTGGCAAGAGACAGAAGAAAAGCACCTCAAGGCTTTTTGTGCCTTTCTTATTTTGGTTTGGCTTTTCATTCATTTTGGTTTTTTTCTTTATGACAGGGTGAAAGTCTTGTCACATCAATTAGACACTGATCTTTATCTCCTGCTTATAAACCCTTCCTGTTACTGTGTAGTTTGTGCAATCTCAGCTGTGAAACAAAGCACTGCAGCTTTCTCCTGAAAGTCACTTAGCATTCTTGGATGAACATGTCCCACTTTTTTTCCCTTCCAAGAGATCACTCCCCCAGAAAGGACAAAAAGCTGTTACCTCATGCACTGGCAATTTCTTCTTGCTAGTGCAGGAACCATTGGGGATCCACACTTGTGTGGTCCCACAAATCTCCTGTAGATGGAAGAAAGCTACTGGCTGGGAGCAAGAGCAACCATCAGTTATTTATTGCCCACATCCACCCAAAACTAGCACGAGAGTCTCCTCAGGAAACGAATTGGTAGTTTAATGATAACAATGATAAACCAGGTGACACCTGGTCTGCTGTCCTCCAGATTTTCTCCTGCACTGCCTCTCCATAAGTACATTGTTTTTGACAGGATTTACTTGGGGATATTTTGCTTATGACCCACTATTCCCTACTTGTTACACAGCAGAAAGCAAATTCCTGCAAAGTAACCTGAGCTAAAACATTTTTAATTGTGGTTGAGAACCGCTGGTTGTGACCGCGGCAGGAAATGTCACACCTGCAATGAGTATTTTTACTTTTGTAAAATTTAGAAAGTCTTGTGGATTTATCTATCACCGGGGGCAATTTCTTGCTGATTAACTGCACACACAGCTTTCATACAGCAAACCTCAAGAGAAAACATGTTGAGGTCAGGAGTAGGAAATGGACTGGTGCATTCTCTGAAATTTCAGCCGCCAGACCTTGAATCTGGAAGAGGAAAGCTTTCTGTAAAATACTGACTGAGGCATTTGAAATAAAACAAAGCAAGTGAAGTCAGAACCCAAAAGACAGCAGGACTCCACGGGAAGAAAACTGGTTGCTTGATGAATCAATACATTGTTTTCTTTTTGGGAGTCTTTTTCACACTGATAATTTTGCTCAAGAACAAAATGAAACAGTGAATTTCACTGCACAGAGATTGAGGGATTCCAGAAACTAAATAATTCCCTTTCAGAGCAAAATTTGTTTTCTTTCACATGGAAAATTTTTGATTTGGTAGAAATTAAAAGTTATGTTTCCCTCATGGATGTGTTATACTTTAATACATATTAGTATAGTATAATATAGTATTATTATATTATATATATAATATACTATTAGTATAGTATAATATATATTAGTATTAGTATACTATTAATTTTTAAAAACAAATGACAGAAGTTCAAAAGAAAATAATATATCTGACTTTTTTTCAGGTATGGAGCTAATTTAGGATGTTTCAACATTATTGGAACTTTTTCATCACTTTTTTTGAAATGAAATTCCCCCAAAAGCAACATGAGCTCACAAACTTCGCTTTTTATTATTATTTTAGCGCTACCACATTTTACTGATGGGGGAAAAAAAACCCTTTCCATCAAAGTTTTTTTCCAATAAACACTACTCCTGAGTCAAGTAGGAGCGTGTCTGAAAATCCCTCAGATGGAAGATTTATTATGTATCATTGGGGGGAAAAAAAATCTTTTCAGGGCCAAATTCTGATACAAGCTGGTTTGTGCAAATATACACTGAGCTCCAGCCAGTGAAAATGAGGCCCTTTCAATGTACTTTGTGCTCCTAAAAGAGAAGGGTACCCAGTAAAAAGGGTCAGAAACATTAATGTGTACGTATTTGTATGAACAGATACTCTGCTGCTGCTCTTGGCACTCAAGAACAGCTTCCTAGATCATTTAAAAAATATATATCTTCAATATAAACACCCATAGCCATATGATTTTCAGGTATTTTTATTGTCTTCCACTTCTTTAATTTTTTTAAACTGCTTTTTTTTTTATCTTATGAGAAATAACTTTATAATCTATGACCAGATAGATCAACTAAATTTTGATACTAATTAGCAAATTGCCAAAAAAATCAACATACGCAGCTTGCCTGTCACTCAGAGCTTCCCCACAGACCTGTTTTTAAAAAATACTCACTTTATAGAAACACAAGAATTTGTGGGTTGCAGAAGTGTCCAAACCAGCCAAAGGGTTAAGGAAGTTGTGGTAAAACCAGTGTGTTTCTTGAGTACAATCAATTATCCTCGCTCCAACAACCTGTATTTTTAGGAAGGTGGTAAATAGATGGTAAAAAAAAAACCAGGAAAGATGCCTGAGCTGCCAAGCTCCAGAAACCCACTCAGCCCAGAGGTTTTCTGAGAATGTCAGTCTGATAACGTGGCTTTGCAGACAAAAACATTGTGATGTGTATCAAAATATTGCAAAGGGGTGACTGCTCTGCCAAAATGAAATCCAGCCCTGAGAGATGTGAAGCACAACAAGCAGGGGTGATTCAGTCCATTCCTATAAACAAGATGCAATGGAAAGAGGTTGCATAATTAACCCACTGCCCTAAGAAGCAGCATTTAATACGCCATCTATTTAAAATTAAACTGCTGTCAAAAGCAGCGTTTTTATTCCTCATTTTCATTCTGTTCAAAGCAAATAAAGCCGTGTCTGCGGTGTTGCCCCAGGCAATGACTTGAGCTGTTCCAAACGTGGGGGTTTGCAGCCTGATTTACAGTGTTATGGAATGGCCAACATTATATTGCTGTTTGGGTGACCTGGCGAGAAACACCCGGCGCTCATCTGCAGCGGGGAGCGACGACGACTCAACGCTCTCCGTGGGCCACCTGGATCCTGTTAAGTGCAGGCATAAATCAAAGCAACCTTCACATGACAGAGGCTTGTCCAGGCTGGGACTGGGTCGGACCCACTCCTTCCAGCAAAGTAAAGCTGAACTGTAAAAAAGTTGTGTTTTTATTCGCTTCATGATAGCACCCGGAGTCATCTCACCGCAGAAGTGGAGGAAGGCACAGTCCAGAAAAAGGAAATTTGCCTTCTTTCCTGTGCTTTGGACTCATCTGCACCTGCACCCAAGTCTCATGGACAAGTCTGGCCTTGAGCAAAAGCTTGGCTGGCATTTCACATGTAATGCTGGCACCACCACAGAGGACAAAGTGTTCCCCTGTTTTCACCCCACAGACTGGTGGCAAAGCAAGGACAGGACTTAGGGCTCATCAGTTCCTAGGGCATGCCCTGGACCCCAGTGCCTGCAGGGAGAACAGTGTCACCTGTCAGACAAACTTGAGCTTTTCTGATGAGACTGAGACGAGGATTTCTGCAGGTGGTAGAAGTTTAAAACAGCACCTGTCTGCACAGGGGAAAGTTTCTAGTTCAAGGACCACTTGACAATTACACAATTTTTACTCTTCCTTAACCTACCCTAGACAGACTGCCAACAAACACTTAAATGACATATAGATTTCATTTAGAGTGGTAAATATTTATCCTTCTAGAGGTCCAGACTCAGCAGCAGTGGATAATTGAAGTTACTCCTGTAAATAGTGGTGGTCTTCACCTACCCCAAAGCTACCACATGTTTACTTCAGCTCTGACATGCAAGACCACCCTTCCATATTTACCTTCCCTTGTGGCCAGCATGTGAGTGCAGAATGACAACCACTATGATCCACGTGGAGCTTCTGGCAGGGCTTGTGTTGTGCTGTCCTAAAAGGTGGATTTTTTGTGGTGGGTGGAAGTATGCTTGGCATTTTTTGTATTCAAATGGACAGAAATGGACAGAATTTGTGTCTAAAAATGGCAAAGTGAAATGTAGGAGCTGCAGGTAAAACTACTGAAAATAAAGAGGTGTAAGTGCCCATTAACACATTATGTATCTTCACTGTTGGTGGAAAAGGCTAAGAATTATCTGTAGAAATCCATTAAAAAATCCATCTCCTGCTGTGGAATTCTGCTTTATGTTTTACTGGCTCCTATGAAGTCCTTATCACCAGAGTATAAACCATTTCACTTCTGAAACATCATAAAATTGCTGCCATTGAAGCCCTGATAATTAAAGCCTGTTTGAGACCACAGAGTTTGTAAGCTGCATGAGAAAATTCCTAAAGCCATTTTTGACAGAGTTCTGATTAGAAACCCTTTCCAGATATGGGCAGATGAAATGTTCTAGAGACAATCTCAAGGCAATCTTAATTCATGTTACATTGATTTACTGGGGAGCTCGCAGCTCAGAATAGGCTTTGATGGTAATATCTTATCTCCTTGAATCTGATAAACTCTGAGGACAGATGTATTGCTCCAATTAACATAAATACACACTGCAGATAGAAAGGAGGAAAATAACAAGTCTAAGAAAACAGGCCCTCCTTAATGCCACCTCCTGTACACTGAGCACTGCAGGGCCAGGCTCCATGCTAATTGTAGGACCAACAAGCAAGTTCCAAGGGAATAAATGTATACTGGGAGGCTCCACGACATGTCTGAGCTCTTTCCAGAGGTGATTTTTACACTTCAATTAACATCTGTCACCAGTCTCTTCACTCATCTCTCCTTGGGGAAGAAAGGTTCGCTGTGGCCTTGCGTTTGGTGGGGCCTGGGGCAAACTGGAATCATTAGATTGGATTTCTGAGTTGCTGGATTGGAGTGGTTTTGTTGTGTATTTATGTTAAAGGTCCAGGCATTTGGGGAAGGAACTGAAGATATCTGTGAAGTTCTTTACTGTGAAGGTGACTGAGCACAGATACAGGGCTCAGAGAGGTGGTGGAGTCTCCTTCCCTGAGATATCCAAAAGGGGTCTGGACACAGTCCTGAGCAGTGTGCTCTGGGGACTCTTGTGTGAGCAGGGAAGATGGACTAGATGACCCCCAGTGGTCTTTCCACCCTGACCCACTCTGTGGTGAGACTGCACTCCTGCAGAGATCCGTGCTGTCCTTTCAGACCGTCCTGAAGGAAAATGTTACCCTGCAGAGGCCGCTCTGGCAGAGCAGGGGTCCCATGGTGTGGGAGCTGTCACTCCTGATTTTCACGTATGGAGTATCCTAAGAACAGGTTTTTGGTCTAAGTCTTGGACTTGATGAGAAGGTGAGGGAAGAGGAAAGGTGGGAACTGCACTGGCAGCACAACAATCTGCCCAAGGCAAATTCATAAAGGCAAGGCTGTCCAGTCTGCAAGCGTCTAGTAAAATAGCTGAAACACTACCTGAAAAACAATTGCTAATGTCTCCTCCAACACCAAAACCCTTTAAAAAGTCTTTTTAGAGCAGTTAGCAATGGTCAGAAGTTGCTTCTTGGAGCTATCACTCAAAACCATGCAAACACAATCACGCCAGGAGTTGCTCTGTCCAACTCGCTTGACAACAACATCATGAGGGTGAAAAGCAGAGAATTTCCAGGTGACCAGTCAAAGGTTGCTTCTGCCATGCTGTGTCATGGGGCAGGACACAGAAGAGGTGCTGCTTCTCACGTGTCTTTCTATCACCTGACAAAATGGGTGTTCTTTGTGAGGAAGTGTTTGCTCAAAGTAAGAAGGAGGGAGAAGGGATCATGAAATAATTTGGTAATTCCATAAAATTTTTCAGGCACCGAGCTTGGCACAGGCCCAGTGCCAGTCAAGAGTAGAGGGAGGTTTAGCAAAGCTGGTTGAAACCTGGAATTTCCCTTTGAAGCCAGGGATATTACAATCTTCTGATTATTTCTTTTTTCGTACCTTACCGGAAAAAGAAGAAAGGTTGAAATTTCCTATGAAATTGAAATCCTGAGTGATTTTGCCCTGATAGCATCAGAACATCCTATTTGCAAAGATTTGTTTCAACATGCCTGCAGTCCTCACAAAGTGACAATGCTTCATGTCTGTGGAATTGTTTAGAGTTTTATAAAAACACAAATTCAACAGGAATCTTTTGTTTTCATCAAAATGGTGGCTCTCTGTAACTACACCCTGAAAAAAAGGTCTGTTTCCTTTCCAAACCTAGCTTTCCTTCACTGAGGGAGTACACTCTGCTGGAAAATGTCCATAATCCCAAACCCATTTCCAGTTAAGCCTGTGCAGAGAAGCCTTGCAAGCACTCACATGTTTGCAGGAGCCTCGCCATGGACATAGCATGGCAGTTCCAAGTTGTTTAATCTTTTGTCTAAATATAAATAGATGAGTGAATATCAGTAATTTCCTCTGTCCCTCTCACTGTAGGGGGTTTATCTGTGCGAGGGAAGGCTTTAGGATTAGGGCCAGTCATTGGGGCTGTTTCCAGGCTATCTCTTTAGGAAGGCTCATGAGCTGTTCAGAGATAACACCCTGCTCATACTTGGCCTGATCAGCCGTGCTCCAAAGGGCATCCTACACCAAACCAAACTGCTTTAAAGAAACAACAGCTCAGCTGTTCCCTGCCTGCTGCTTCTGGGGAAAAATGGGAGTTTTCCCATGAGGCTGAACTGACTGCAAGGGCCTTTCCCTTCCATTTGGCTGTTTGGGCCAACTTCCCATGTCTTTCATTCCCTGCTGATTTGGGACCTGCAGGTGAGCAGACAGCACCTTTTCCCCAGAGACCTGGGTAGCCCAGTAAAACTGGAAGTTGTGGGTGGTTTCTTCAAGAGAGATCTCCTGGATTTTCATGCCAGTTTTCGCTGTTATTGGCCGTGGTCACTGCCCTTATCTTTTCCCATAAGTTTTATCAGTGTTTTCCTTTTCATCAGAAATGTCTTCTTTTTCTCCCTCTTGATCTATGGTGGGTCACTCGCCTACCAAATATTCAGCAAAAAGGGGTGAGCATTCACCCTGATGAACTTGGATCCACATTTCTTCCCAGTCCCAATACTCTCCTCATATGACCCCAGTTTCTTCTTTCCCTGTCCAAGTCCTATAGCTAAAAAAAAAACAACTCCATCAGAGGGGCTGGCTGACACAACCAGATAAAGACGACACAGCTCATAAGGGAAACTTGGAAGGGAAGCCCTAAAGTTTGATTGCACTGCACAGGGAACTAAACTTTATCAAAATAAAATGCACTCCTCCAAAAAAAAGGGTTCTTATGAGATCCCGTTACCCCACAAGGATTAAAACCTGAGCTTAAGCTGGGCAGTTCTCTGGCTTGGTAATGTCATAATTTAGAAGTTTGCTGAGCTGCAGCTATTTGCAGTTGTTAGACTGAGCTGTCCTTTCATCTCTGCAATCTCATTCAGTCCCTCAGCATTGTGGGGATGCAGGCAAACCACTATAAATAACCAAGCCTTTTCATGTCAGCTGGTACAAATACCAGCCACTTCGAACAATCTGACCTTTCTTGGGGATTCTGACCAATCTGCAGTGGAAGACAGCTAATATCTTCCAGGATTTTCCATGGTTAAGGTATATATATATAAAAATTGCTGGCTGTTTGTGTGCGCTCCAAATGCTTTCTGGCTTGTTTAATCTGGCTGTGACACTTTGTTCTGTGGTTAAAAAATGAAAGTAATGTCCCAGTTAATGATTTTTGATGAAGCCCATTATTCTCACAGCTATTTTTAAACACCATGGAAGGCAAATCAATCTAACACACCTACAAGACTAATATTTTAATAAACTAATAGAGACAGTGGGCTAAAGCCATGTTATTTTTCTTCTGAACTCTTGTTTTTAAATGAAACCCTGTGAGGTTACCTTGGCATTCCTTTGCACGAAGAAAGCAAAACTTAGAAAATAAATTGCTGTGGCTGTCTCCTGAATTTTGTCTTTGGCTTTAAATGGGAAACAAAATAGAAAATGGCTTCATGTTCCTAATGAGCAAAAGCTGAGGAAGGATGTTCCTGCAGAAGGTATTAAATGATTATGAGATTTCCCCTTCTTCCACACACCTGTTAAATGGAATCTGATAATGCCTCTTATTAATATCTTATGAGAAAAGTCAGAGGGGATGCATCCTTGATCAAGAGATATCCATTTTATGCTTACTGCTGTAGTTATTCTGGAACACAGAGTGAACCCTGCCTCTGTGAGAACCTGAAGACATTGACCCCAGGTTCAGCCACTGTAACCAGCAAAATAATGAGAAAAGGTAATAAAATATGGAAAATTATCTAGACTTTGGCTTGGTTCCTTTGCTGGAAGTTGCACTGAAATTTCAAGAGAATTTTCAAGACAAAATATTCCAAAATATATACAGAGACCAGAAATGTACCTTGGTCTAAAATACATTTTAGACTTCCTCCTGTCTAAAATGCCCTGTCTTGGGGTTTGCTCTCCTCTTTATTTTTCCCTTTTGCAGATATAGACACTTCTCCTGTTGCTATGGTTAGTGGAGAGATGCTCAAGAGCACTAATCCTCATTCTGTAGGATCAATATGTCCAGTCTGAGCCTGCAAGATGGATTTCCTGTCATGTCCTTCTATCAATTCTTAAGTTGCCCACAAGCAAGCAAAGCAGTCTGATGGTGAAAGAGTATTTGGTGATTTGCTGTTGCAGAGTAAAGCTGGAGTACATGAAATTATTGCCACATTAACAAGTGTCTCCAAAAGTGTGTTGTCCTCAAACAAGGAGATGCTGATGTGAAATTTGAAAAGTCTTTCACAAGTTAAAAATGGAATAGGTTTGAAGGACATCAATGAGGGAAGGTTAGGAAGCACTCAAGGGAAAGGGGATCAGCTGGAATACCACCCCACCTCCCTGCATGACTTTCCCTTCTCCCCAGAACGAGCAGGCAAACTCTTCCACATCTTCCAGGGAAAACTCACAGAGAGCCTCAAGCCACCCCTGAGCTGAGCAGCCCACAGCCAAGGTGGACACTGATTTCTTATTTCCTAACCTGGCTCTTCCCATCCAAGCTGCCCTTGCTCACAGCATGTGCTGTGTTGAGCGAGTGGCTGTGCTCTTACACTCGCCCTTTGCAGTGAATAAATGATATTTTCAGGTGCGTTTCTCAGGCACTGAGCTCTCCCTGCAGCTCAAGCAGGATCTGTGGCAGGGAGGACAGAGCAGCCCCATGACTGGCATTAGCAGTGCTCGCTCTATTAAAGGCAGCTGTTAGAAAAGGAGAGTCACTGAATGTCAATTAAAATGCTTCAGTGATTTAAGTGGGCGACTTCCATGCACAGCTCTGTAACGCTACACCCCTCCGTGTCCAGTTAACAGCACTGCTCTCACAGAAGCCCCTAGTAGGTCAATTTATGAAACAGCATTGACAGTGACCTTAAGGAGGGATCATTAAACTATACTCCTCTCCTGGGATCCGTAACTCTATCTGCTCTCCCTGCAGGAGGGGATGGGACAAGGTGGGGAGGGAAGGGGCAGCTCATTGACCACCCAGAAATTACTTGGTAAGCCCTGATTCTTCTTGGTGCACATCCTGAGGAGAAAAGCGAGAAGAAGTTAAATAAAGCAGGCCCTGTGGAACCTGCAGGGGGTAAGAGTTTCCCAATCCCAATTCCCAATCCCAAAGCAGCAGAGCCAGAGGGATCCCATTCCTGGAGGAGCAGGCAGCGCTCTGCAGACTGGGCTGGGGCTGGGTGTGAGGGATGCTCCTCCACTGCCTCTGCCAGGGGGACAGCAGGGCCCTTGCTCTCACAGAGCCACAGTGGCCACAGGGCTGAGGGCCACTGCTCCCCTGGCCCCAGCAGCCACGGGCAGCACCAGCACCCAGCAGGAAAACCCAGCAAAGGGCTGGAGGGGATGTGCCCGGAGCCAGCTCCGAGCCAGCTGCGCCTGTAACTTACGGGAAAGGATGACTTTTGTCACTTGTCTCATCTCAGGCACACTGCAGAGCTGAGCTGAAAGCTTTTAATGGTCCCTTGACTCCGAGCCTGCAGATACAGAGAGATAAAGAGCATAATAAACTTTCAAAATATGATCTAACTGCGTAACGCATCAAATGTGTGTCTTAACTGTATCCAGTGGAGCTGGATGGAAACAAACACACCATTTCAAACCAGACCACACACAGCAAGATAGTGCACATGACTAATTTTGATGACTGATTTCATATAAATAATGTACCAAGATTAGTAGATGCACTATAATACCTCTTCATTCCACTCCTTTAATTAACTTTTCATTGAGAATCCAATTGAAAGCGGCTAATAAAACGTTTGCTTTTTGCTCCTTAGATTAAAAATACATCCTGTCCTTACCAAAAACAGGGAGAAATTGCATGAAACTTGGGAAAATGGCCTGCTTGATGCCATTCAAAATAGTGCCAGTGTTACAGCTCTTAGCTGTGTGGCAAAGGAAGACATAGCAGGTGTAGATAAGGAGTGGGAAGAGTACAGTATTATGGTCGCTGCACGTTGTAAATTGCTATGGGAACCAAACAGTTTTGTTCTAGATCAGTTTTGCCACCTACACAAAAGGGGAATAAGACACAGATAACCCTACAGCTGAGTTCTGTTCTTCTGATGCCTGGCAATGTTTAAATGAACTCATGAAGGAAGTGTTGAGTAGTGAAAGACAAATGACCTTTTCCATCTGGGAAAGGTCTTAAAATCTTAAAGCTGCAATGCCTATGTTTGTCAAAAGAGAAAGAAGGGAAAATGCAGGTGAGGGAGAGAGAAGCCAAATCCCCGCTGTCTGAATTCAAAGAGGATGGCAGGATTTAAAAGAGCAAGTGACCTTCAGGAAATTGATCCTGGTGTTGATGGATCACTATATGTAGGATGCAAACTAATAGGTCAGCTGCTGCCTCTTCACTGTATTAAAGGTGAGATTTCCTATCCTTCCAAAGACAGAAACTTTAAATGGCTTTGAGTGAAGTAATTTTAACACTTATTACACCATCTCCAGGGATTTTCAAACTATTTTGCAAATAAGGCAGGCAGGTAGGGCAGACAAATCCTCCCATCCTGTCATTTCTGATGATAAACCTGATACAGAAGGATGTGACATGACTTGTCCCAAAAAACCTCTCTGAGAGGGACCCTCATTGCTTGCACCTCAGGTATGTGATTAACCACCAGCCACCTTTCCCTTTTAACAAGTTTTGCCAGCTTTCACATTGGAACTCCACAGAACCACAGATTTCAAGTATTTTTTTAATACTAAGCCACCAGTTAGTCCAGGTTTACTTAAAACGGTGCCCAGGGTCTCTTTATAGGTCTATAAACCTGGCAGGACCTATTTGTGACCTTGGGCTGAGATCCAAGTTTGAAAGGAACAGTGAAACTGAGGCAATTTTTTCATTACTTTGATTTGCACACTTAGTCCTCATATTCTACGTTTGAATGTGCCTGAAGGGCTTGCATGGAAGGCAACTTGCAGATTTCCAAAGCCTTTTTCTGTTTCAGCCTTGATCCCAAATTGTGACTCTTTGGCAGCCTCTCCATGCCGAATTTGCAATATTCACATCTTGGATATTATTTGGATTGGACCTTCCAAGACACATTGGCACCCAAATTTAGGTTTACAGGCTCCATCTGTAAACCTAAAATTTAGTTTTACAGACAGCCCCTCTGTCACACCATGGTGTGGGACAGCAAAATCCTACAGCAAAGCTGGATAGAGGAAGTTAATAAGAGCAAACAGGAAAAGAAAAAATAAATAATAAAAGGATTACCTGCTGCACAGAAAGCTTCCCAAGGTTCAGTATGACGTGGGAAAGAATTCATAATCCCAGGTTTCTTTCAGACCATTTCTGGGAACAAAGGCACCTGTATTAAACTCAGTGCTGTTGATTTTGGCAAACCATGATCAAATAGAATAGAAAAGAATAGAAAAAAAGATGGTACAAATCTGATTGTCCCTGGGCATATAATTCTTGGTGCTTCTCTCTACCCTTCCCACATACATCTTGGCACGACCTGGTGCCTTTTGTTTTGCACCACATCTTTTTTGATGGAGTGAAATGTCTTTAAGGTGGCAACAGGGTGAGTATTAAAGTGAGAGAGAGCACTCTAGCTGGAGCAAGCAGGCTTCACAGGGGCAGCCCTCCTACCTGCCAAGCCTCACCACAGTCTCCTGCCCCCTGGACCCTTTTGGAACCCACTCTGAGAAAAAATCAGTCATATACTTAGTTAATTTTAAACTAAGAACCAACCAGAAGACAACCAGAGTTAATAGCACTCATTTAAATGAGAAACTCTCCCATATATGGGAAAAGCCCTTGGCTGGGTTTCTCTCAGTTGGAAGTGCACAAAACCCTGAGCTCTCTGTCCATGGGCTGTTTCACAGCAGCTGAGCACCTTCCCCAGCACCTCTTTCAAAAGGCAGCCAGAAAAGAAAGATGGGAAAGAGAATAAATACTGGAATCATTCCATAAAATGTTATTAAGATAAGAAGGGCTAGAGATAATAATAGCTAGTAAGGAGAAATGGGGATTGGCACAGGATCCTTCCACAGCAAGGCACGGAACAACTGGGGACCATTCCTGGAAATCAAACTGTAGCACCTCCACATGCCTCCAGCACCCAGAGAATTTACCAGCAGAAAAAAGTGCTACCAGCCTAAAGTGCCATTTACTGCTGAACTGTAGCATGAGGTGAAAAACAGCATCTGTTCCATGGCTGCTTGGGACAGAAAGTGAAAAACAACATGACCACTGAAAGGGCAGGAGGAATTTCTGGTAGGCAAAGTGTAAATAGCCAGGTTGGCCCATGGCCAGGCCATGGAGGTTGGTCATCTCCTTTTGCCAAAAGTGCCATCAGATCTTCAGTGGCCAGGAGCATTCAGGGCCTTGGGTTTAAGTCTAAGCCAGCAGATGGATAACAATGCTAAAAAGGAAATATCAGAGGCGGGTATGATCATAAACAGGGAGGATGTGCAAGACATCTTCCAGACAGAGGGAGAAAAATGGAGCTCTAGGCACTGTCCAAAACAAACAGGAGTCACCATGAGTGGATGGGGGTCATTCCAGGCTATTATGTGAATTACATCAGAGCCAGCATTGCCCTCCACATGGCTTCACAAAGTTTGGCTTTAACACTTGGATGTCACTGGCAGAAGAACACAAAAATGCTGTACCCACAAAGAAAGCCAAGAAGGAAACTCAAGGAGATAGAAGTTAGGAGTCCAATTTCACCTGAGGGAACAATTAAGAATTATTTATCGAGGATGAACTAATGGATCTTTATTTTTAGAGGTGAGCGTTGGGGAATTTTAAGAGTTTCCCGCTCTTAGCTTGTATTTAAATAATAAATAACTCTGTGAGTTCTGGGGAATGTTCAAGGCAGAAATTCAGGCAGTTGCAGGCAGGCCACAAGAAATAGTTTTCAAAATCAAAATAATAAGCAGCATTCCTGGAGCCAATTTAGATGTTCTGACATCTCTTTAGAAAACACCCAAGTGAATAATTTCACCTCTTGTTGCTAATGGGATCTGTCCAGTTAAGTTAGGGGACATTTCTGAAACTACAGGATTGATCTGTAATGCATCATTCAGCAAGAAAGTCTGCAACTGTGAAAAATAAATCCTGCAAAAATAATCCTGATGGATTTTCAGCCATCGACAGATTGAACAAGCCTGGATATAAATGCACCTGTATTTAAGTTTCTCTGCAGATGAAAGAAGGGTTGAAAATCAAATCCCATGCCTTTCATCTGCTTGAAACTCTTAAGTTAAATGCAGACCCACAAAGCTAGGCCTAATTATTTACTTTAAAAACAACATGCACTTTGTATCGAGCAGAGCCTTTAACTCTGTCTGTGAGCTATTTCTGGGGACTGCGTCTTTGGCTCTGCACTCCACACACAAACAGCAGCAAAAGGTCAGTGGTGAGTTAACATCAGAGCTGGAAGACAGAGATGAGCCCTGCTAATCAGACTTGCTCCTGACCACTGGCTGTTCAAAGAGCAGAGTGGGGCGAGATGTTAATGCATTTGACCCTTCAAAAGCCTAGTAGCCAATTAACTTCCCAAAGGCTGGGATGAGCTGGACTCATTTTCTGTGCATCCCCACGCTCCTCTGTGGTGTTTAAAAGGCAGCAGAACCCCCTACAGCTGCCCAACAGGGCCCTCTGCACACTCAGCACCGAGGCCACATATGTAGGCACTGGAGGGGAAAAGCAAAAAGCACAGCTTGGGGTGACTTCCACAAACAGAGCAGTGTCATTTGTGATACTGTACGATTCTAGTCAGTTCCATAATTCTCCAAAGTTATCCTCGAATTCTCAGGAACAGCTCCAGAACATCAGTTTGCTTTGCAGCATGGAAGACAGGCCTTCTGTTCTCTTCCAGAGCATCAAAGTCACGAACACCTGGAAAACTCACAGTGATCCTTGTTATTCTCATTGGATAGGTGCTCACTGAAATGCCAGGCCTCATGTAAAGATGTTCACACCTTTGCTTGACACGTGCAGCTCATGTTTCCCTCTGCCTCACCACAGCATTCTTGGCCCGTCCTGGAGCCCATCATGACAGAGAGCTCCATTCCCACCCATAACTCACAGACTGGCAGAGCTGCTGATTTTCTTTTCAGATATCAAAGCAAGTTTGCCAGGGCTCACAAAGAGAAATCTAGGCAGATAAATGCAGAGACACACTACCAGAGACTCCTTGTATCCCTCAGGGTCCTTCAACCAATGCCACCCTTGGAGATCAGCAGGGTTGATAGAGCAGCAACCAAACCCTGCAGTGGTGAGCACCCTTTATCTGAGAAATAACTGCACACACTTAGTCAGCTACTTGTGAAGGGCATTTATTGGTCTGGTACCAAATCGTTGAAACACTTAGCATATTCTTAAGTCACATATGTCCCACAAGTGAAGTGTGTCCTTGGCAGGAAGCTGAATCTGAGCAGACTTAAACACTTGCTTAAGTATAGGCACATACGTAAGTGTCTCCCTGAATTGTGGCTGTGTTGACATTTGTATTACTAGCCCAGGTGTCAAGCAGAATCATTTATTAGCTCCTTCTCTCTCCCCATTTACCTTTTCTTTTGCACTGGTGCCTCCATAAAGAGGAGTTGTGCTTCATACCAAGTAGGCACAACCAATCAGTCTATTTTAATAAAGAGAGAGATTAGGTGAGAAGGACAATGGTGAGTGTGAAATTGGAGAGAGATGTCGGTGTGCTATTTTCAAAGCCCCTAATTTTTTTTTGAAGTGCTGTATTTTAGCACTTGGCACTAATGATTATGCAAAAATAAGGCCTTGAGTTCAGCAGCTTTGAGTTAGAATTGTGTTTTAAAATTTCCAGTAAGTTAAACTTAACGGAGTAAGCTGGGTAATATAGAAAGGACAATCTATTAGTGCTCCTGCTCACAGTTAACCTGTGGGAAGTTGCCAGGGTCAGTTCTCACTCTGGACCTCAGCCTTTTTGGGCTGCAGAAGTGAAAACTCAAACCAAAACTGCAGTCCTCTTGGGTTTCAGGCTTAGAGATGGTATCAGCCCCTCCTTTCCAAAGATGACAGCAATTAGAGGACGACGGCTGATGCTTTCTCCCAACAACCTCTTGTTTAATGAGCACCTTCTCTGCCTCTGAGATGCAGCTGCCCCTCTGGACTGGCGACACTCAGGCTCAAGCACAAAGCTTGCACACAGTGTCGCTCTCAATAATGACAGCAATACAATCACAGCTACCTGCAGGAGAGGTATTTCCTCAGTATGACAGCTTCCAGAAGTTCAAAGCTTTGCATGAGCAGAGGCTCTGTGTGTTAACTGATCAGCATTTCCATCTCTACGTGATTGCTTGCTAAATTGCCATAAAAGTGGCACCACCAGCACTGAAGATGACACTCTTCTGTCTGGGTGCTGTAATCAGGCTGGATGCCTCTGAGCAGATTGCATACATAGCAAATGGGCACTGGAGATTTTAAATATCTCAGTTTTCATCATCAAACATCAAGAGCCAGTTCCTGTTTCCTTCCCAGTCACCTCTCCTGACTCCATCAGGCTATTGATGCAATGCTGAGTGATATGTGGCAGCATGTTACTCTCAGTGGAGATTAATTATTTCTTTTTTAAGACTCCTACATCCCCCATCCCCTCTGGGTCTCTCTGTTGGTAAAGTAGCATGTCAAAAACTAATGGGAAGGTGTGAGACGTGACATGACTTTATGAGAAAATAAAATTTGGGACAAGGGAGATGGAATTTGGATTTTGACAACGGACTCTGTTTTTCTGTTTGTTTCTTCCCCTGAAGAATATGTTTCTATTTTTATAACTGAATTCATTGCTGTGATTCATTCTGTAATTACTACAGGAAATGGGGAGGGACTGCACCTGTGTTGGACCATGAGGGAGCCCAAAGTGTCACTGGTTCCTCCCCACACTGACTAATCCCCTTTGTCTGCTGTGCTCAAACACCAGTACCTGCCTGAAACCCCCTCAGCCCTCAGACTTCCACTCCCAGCTGTCTCCAGAGTGTCGCAAGGAAAGATGATGGATGGGCAGAGTTTATTTCCATTAGAATGGAGCCAACTGAATATTTCCAACAGCTTTATTAAAAATACTAGTTCTTGCTTTGCTTAATCTTGAAAAATGTGACATGTTCCTGCAGCTGAGTTTGCATTTTGTCTAGGAAATGAATGCCTGAGGTGCAATGATTTTCTGGAGGAGCAGAGCATGGTGCAATTTAGTGTCTTCCCTTGCACAGGCAGAGAGGGTCCAGCTTGGAAGAGAGAAGCTGATAGCCCACAACTGCCACCTCCCCAAGGGGCTGTACTGCAGGTTTTTGGGAACGTGACCCCTGAAATCCAACAACAAAGGCAGTCAGGCTGATCCAACTGGAGACCTCCCTGTCCTCTCAGCCTCACTGCTCCACTCCCTGATTCCCCCCGAGCCCTGAAGAGCATTGCCCTCCCTCCCCAGTGGGTTTCTCTCATCCCTGCTGTTGACACGCTGCTCATGACCCACTGTTGGCATCACTACAGAAGACTTTTGGAAGGGAGCACTGAAGTGTTTGGGTTCCATGGGATGGGGTGGCAAGGAGGGAAACAAATCAGAAGCACGGGAGGGTGTCAGGTTTGGGTGAACAACTGCTTCATCATCACAGTGTCTGCATAACTAAAGCTCTGTCCAAAGAATAGAGCTTGTCCAAGGTTTTTCTTTTCTTGCATTGCTTTTCCTATTTCCCTCTCGTTTTCCCAGAAATAGAACATGACATTTATTTTTATGGACAGCAGGATCTTATGGCTATTCCCCTGCGACGGAGTAATCTGAACACAATTATGTTCTGTTGACAAAAAGTGATAAAAGTGTATTGTGTCAACACTCTGAACTAACAGATTTGTCATCTGCTTTACTCCCAAATAATAGAAACAGAATTAGAAACCTCTCTGACAGACTCTACCTTTTTCTATGGTTAAAGAAGTGCCAGCTCTGTGCTTGGTTACTGTACTCACAGTTCTCCCTCTTCCAAAAAAATCTGCCTGGCTGTGTTTTAAATTCAAGAGTAAATTTTGCTTTGATGGACTTCTTTTGGCAGCTTGTAGCTTATATGCTCTGGAGTAATTTGACCCAAGTTCTCCATTTCATTTCAGTCCTACTACTCCCGTTTCTTTCCATGACTTTGAAAATTCCAAGCTTTTTTTTGAGTCTCTTTTTTTTCTCCCATGCATATTTCATTCTAGAAAATATACTTGTCAATAGTACCTGAACTCTGACAGACCGCAACTCCCAAAAATCATCTCTTTTAGGACCACAAATCCCAAAACTATGGAAATGTTCCTCTAATCCCAGGTGCATCCTGGACTCTCCCTTCCTCCAGCCTACCCACTACAGCCCACTTTGCTCCCCAGCTCCTGCAGTGCCCCAGCACAGCCAGCCACAAGGAGCTTGTCCCCATGCAAGCAGCATTTTTCCCAGGCTCTTCCTCTGGTTTGATACATTTGTTGTTTGAACAGGAAAACGCAATCGGTTTTGACAGCAGAGTGAAATGAACTGAGTGTGTGCACATGGAGAGCGATTGTTTATTCCCCTGATCCAGCTCCTGCCAGTGGGATTTTTAGTGTGGGGGTGGAATCAAGGCATTTACATCCTGAAATGAGAATAATTGTCTGGAATAGTGTTTTAGGGTATTTTGGCACCATTTTCTGATACCCATAGCAACCTTTACAGAAAATTGAGCTGGACGTTGCAATGGAAACATAACACCATCTACAACTTAATTCACAACCCAAATTTCCCAGAAGAAACCACAGCTCATTACCACACCTACAGAACCACTCTTGAAAGGGAGCACAGATCTGACTCTTGTTCTTCCTCCTCCTCTCTCACTGACAGCCAGACTTGGTGCTCAACAAAAGGATGCTGCTGTGAGAAAACAGCTAAGGGGAAAAAAAAGGTGCTAAAGTTCTTTTCAGAACTGACTTAAAGCAGTAAATATATTGTGTAACGAACAAGTTTGGATAAAATGAAGCAATATCACTGCAGACAAGATTTTTCCTTACCCAGCAGGTTAATGCTCTCTATGTCACTTAAGGCTTATCAAATCAGTATCATTTAATAAATGAATATTGACCTCGTTTTATCAGTAACTGTCTTTTTATCCTAATATTCTATCCTAGTATCAAAACAAGGTGCAGATACTTAATGTGACTTATTTTACCAAAAACACTTGGTCCTAACTATAATAACTTTGTGAGCTTATGTTTGAGGTTAATTTTTGGTACAATTTGGTCAAGATTTTAACACTAATCCAAAGTATTTTAGAATCCAACACACTGGCTTGTATCACTTGAGTTTTCCACTGGAGCCAACGAGGCCATTATTCACAAGCTTAAAATTAGGCATTTGCTCAAGTGCTTCGCCTTTGGGATAAAGAGCCCATTTGGGACTCTTCAGTACTTAGCCCTGATAAAATCCATCAGTCTTGCTTAGATGATTAAAACAAAAGCATCTTTCTCAGAACTTCCAACAGATGTTTTCATCAATTTTAACATACTTCTTTTCCCTGTCTCATTCATTTCCAGTACAAGTATTCCCTTAAAAGCTGCATGAGGAAATCTGTAAACTTAATGGAGGAAATTTATTTGGATAGAAAGACATCTAAAGAAGCAGAACAGCACTTGCAATGATCTCTGGCCAAACTCTGCGCCCGTTAACTTTCTTTATGCCTTTCCCCACTGCCAGATGTGATCTCTGTGCAAATGAGGTTTTCCAAAGTAACTATTGTCTCATCTGAATCACACAAAATTCTTTCTGATAGACTCTGAGCAGGGTTTTTAACGAACCAAGTGAGTGTGTAACTGCTCACTCCATATGTCTGAAGTATATTCCTTCCTCCACCCGCCCCATTTCGTTCTGTCGACAACATGCATTTTGTCAAACCTCTTACTGCAAATCATTCAGTCAATGAAACCGAAAGACATTTCAGCACATTTTTATCAACAGAATGTAATTTTGCACAAATCATGCTGTCAACAGGAAGGAATGCCAAAAGAAAAGTGAAAGAACCCAAACTCATTTTGTCCACGAAAAATAAATTAGTTTGCTTTTATTTTGTAGACAAAATGGAAACAGCAAAATTTCCCCATCTGGGGACAAAATTGAGATTGATCTCTTAATTTAGGAGACCAAATGGTAATGGATAGAAAAATACCAACACTATGGAGGACAGCTGAGATGCTGAGGCAGAAGAATTTCTCCAGCACTGGACACCTCTCACTGTTTTTGCTGCATCAGTGAAATGCCACCTGAGATATTAAATCCATTGCAGCCAAATACTCAGTGGTGGGCTGGAATGCACCGAGGCAGTCTGAGCTGAAGGAAAACACAGATGCTGCTCCATTTTGCAGCTGATGAATGGCTCAGGTTGCTCTGCAGGTGCTTGTCCAACACTGTGGTCACCGAGGCTCCTCACGGCTTTGTGCCATGGCTGCAGCCACCTCCTGTTTTTCACTGTTGTGATGCTTTCCTCCCTTCTGCTGCTTTGAGTTCTGCTGTTGTTATTACAAGTCTTGCTCTTTCAGCAATTGTCTCTGCCCCTGAGGTCCCAGACTGCCTGGCAGGCTGAGGGCTGGCACCCTGTGGCACAGCCTGGTGGGCACTGAAGCTCTGCAGGACAAAGCAAAGTCTGGTTTCACTGCCTTGCAATCGCTCTCCATCACAGCACTGGAACCAGTTTCTACCTCCCAGCTACTAAAGGGCCTTTTTTGCTGGTCCACACTGGATTCCTGCCTGGACCTCTGTCAATGCCCAGGAAAACCCAACTAGGCAAAACGCCTGGCTTCTCTAAAGGTGGAGTGAAAATTGGCGCCTGGAAGAAGGAGGTTACAGGAGGACATTAAAACATTTGTTTTCCTACACCTACTCAGGTTTTAATTCAAGGTGTGCTCAGCTGATGATGATTATAAGGTTATTTTTTATAAGGATGGCTCTTCAATTCTCTTTAATGCTTTGATACTGTTTTTCTATGGACTGGAGTTTTTGCTTAATGTGGTAAAAAAACCCCAATAACCTTCCTGGGGTTTTCAGAGAATTTCACTGTGTTTTTAGATCACCTTATCCCTTCCAGTTCTTCAGTGAATTGTTCAAATAAGGGCTTGGAGAACTGACAGTCCCAAAGAGTTTGTATGGGGCTGGAGGAGCAGAGATGCTGGCTGTTACCCAGCATTTTGGAAATCAGAATGAGACTTACCACATTTGCCATTTTGGTACACAATGGGGGGGACCACAGATCATTTTCTCCATCAGTCCCCAGTCAAAACGATTCTCCAGCCAAATTTCCCAAGTGCTGCTCATCCACCAGAGAGGGATGCACAGAGAGAAGGTAACGCATTGTGCAGCATTAAAAATGTAACTGCTTTGAGCCGCGGGCCAACACACTGACACCAAAAGCTGGCAGCAAATATGTCAGAGGGATCACGAAGTTGGCATGAGAGGGTTTCAGCTAATACAAGAGATTATTTTCAGGGCCTCATTGCGTGCCAAGCACAACACAAAGCTGGCCTCAGAGAGAGCACTTCTGCTGGAGCCGTGGGGGTGGCAGCGGAGTGGGGCAGGCGCTCGGGGAGAAACCTGGCCCAGGTTTCTATCTGGGACAGCGCTGGGGCTCAGCAGGGAACAGCTACTTTTTGGCTGTGTGTCACTGCTGTGTGTCCAAGCCAATGTGTATTTGCAGTGGTCTGCCTAAAGTGCCTCTGGGATGGGTCAACTTTCTGAGCTCTCTGCTTGCCTTCACGCAGCGCTAGGAGTGGGACCTGGTGCATCCCTCTGGCTGCTCCAGGCTGCTCCAGTGGATCTCAGGTTGGGAAGCCATCATTTTTATCAACATCAAGGACCTCCTCCTGTTTAATCCTTACCTGCCTTTCTACCCAAAGAAGCCCTAAAGGCAAGAAAGCATTCATTAAAATCATAGCGTTGCTTTAAAGGTGATAGATAGCTCCAGTGGGAAGAAGTATCCTGAGGAATGAAAAAATAATTTCATGCCATTTTGCTGTGTATTTCTCACGATATCTTCTTGACAATTTGGTTGTACTGACAGTGCTGCATGTTGAAGGAAGGGCTGTTATCTGTGAGGAAGAGACAACAAGCACTGCAAAATATTAACTTGGTCTGGGTGGACAGAAATTTTCCTTCTTTTAAACGCTGTTATGTCGAACCCTTCTGGCATGAAATGGCCTCACCCTGATCAGTTCTGCTGGTGTGTGGCACAGGGTTTTTTGCATAAGCATGAAGAACAGAAAGAGACTGAAAATTGTGCATCCTCCTTCCCCCAGGACTTCGTACTGTGGCACTCAGAATCAAAGTCTTGCCTATTAACCTGGTTTTTTTTGTGCATTGGCTTCAGCTTGCACAAATGCACATTGGACACATTGTCCCAGCTGTACTCAACCAACCCCACCTTTCCAACAGAACTTTGAACAAAAGAGAGGAAATGAAGACCTGGGAATTTCCATGTTTTCATGGCTGATTTCTTGTTTGCATGTTACACAATTAACTCCCAAGGAAAGATGGAAATCTTACATCAATGTGAAGTGAGAGTACTCAGCTGCAGGACACCTGGAAATCAAATCAGCAATTACTAACACAGAGTTAGACTGTAAACTCCCTGCTGGAATTCACCCACATCTTCATTCCACAGCAACAATAAGGTGATGGTGGTGGTGATCAGAATCAAATATTTAGATCGCAACCGGTTGCTTGCCTATTATCCTGCCAAGTGCAGCATGTTTAATTTAGAGTGAAAAATGGAGCAGAGACCAGCAAAAAAAATAGGGAGAGGACTTGAGTGGTTACTCCGTGGCCCAGCAGCAGCTGCTGCAAAAGCCTTGTGCATGTTGAAGGGAGTCAGAGCAGCGCCTGCACTGGTTCCCCCTTTGTTTCAGGGGAGTGGAGGCTGCAGATGGTGGTTGAGAACAAGCTGCAGCTCCATCTCCTGACCTCTCCACCCAAGCAGCTCGCTGAGGTTCACCCTGGTGAACTCCAGTGTCCATGGAGTCAAGGAGGTGGTTGCAAGGCCTCCCAGGCTCCTGGGACAAACCTGGGTTTGGGATAAACATGCACAGCTGACCTGCTCCAGGTTAGCTTGCTGCATGCACCAAAAGTTTTGAGCTTAAGAGGAGTGATAGAGCTGTGGAGAGGTGTGTAGGAGTACATAGAGGGTCACCGGGTGAAGATTGGCTGTCACCCCTTCTGCCAAAAATGGTGATTTGTTTGGAAAAGCTGAGCTCCTGGTAATAGAAATCTGGGAACCTGGCCATTTGTTTTAAAATGGCAAAAGCCAGCTGATGGCAATTTCTCACAGAAGGACAGAGCACTTCAGATTGAAGGGACATCAGAAGATTTCTGGTCCAGCCTCTTGCTCAGAGCAGGAAAAACACTGAATTCAGCCCAGGTTGCCCAAGGCATTGTCCAGCCCAACACTCCAAATGCAGCCTCTCTGTGAAACTTCTGGTATGGACAGGTCTTATGGTGAATCATTATCTTTATTTTTAATCTCTTTTGTCAGTTAGAACCTTCCCTCTTTCAATTCATCACTGTTATCTCTCATGCTCCCCCATTGATCTCTCTCCCACTTAGGGCTGATTTTCTTGCATATATGTTGTGTGATAGAAGCTTTCAGTAACGGGAGTCACTCAACATGCCTCAGTAATTCTAAGTGCATTTCAGGGAAGCAAAAATACAACTTTCAGGCAGAGGTATTGGTGATGCATCCAATTAATTTATAGTGGCATTATGGGGGAGTGTGGTCCCATGAATCCAAAGCAATTCACTGTGTTCTGCTCTATATCAAGAATCTGCAAACCCTTTAAATGTCTAACATTTAAAAATATATATAACTTCCAACATGCAAAAGTAGAAAATGTTCACAGGCTTTGATGTTGGCACTTCGCATTGCTGTGTTTTGGGGTTTTTTTTGCCATATAAAATCAGTTCTGCTAATCACCATTCTCGATACAGAACTTTCTCCATTTGAACTGCAGTTCAGAGGAAAACAGTCCTTGGTTTCATTCCTTTCCCAAAATACCTTCCACTGAATTCAGAGATGAACTTCATACCTTTTTGCTAAAGGAGGAGTTCAGTTCCCTCATGCTCACTGGATCCGGACCTGACGTCGCATCAGTCTTGGCAATCTACAAAAAAACCCGGTGACTTTCAACCCAAAAACCACCTGTATGTTAAATTATTTCTTCAAAAAACAAATCTGGAGCAGGTATCTGCAAGGCCAGGGAAATCGGCGGGGCCTGGCCTCTCTGCTTCTCTGGAACAGCTGGCATTCCAGGAAAGATGCCAACACAGGACTCTGGGGTGATTTCTGCCAAGCTGAGTTTTTAATTTGTGTAGTTACATGACTGAATGCAATGTAAATCTTTACGGTTCAAAAAATGAGTAAAGAAAACTA
Source organism: Monarcha castaneiventris obscurior (assembly GCA_026261815.1). Taxonomy (NCBI): domain Eukaryota; kingdom Metazoa; phylum Chordata; class Aves; order Passeriformes; family Monarchidae; genus Monarcha; species Monarcha castaneiventris. The sequence goes on along the minus strand of JAMPIT010000856.1, from coordinate 12,356,864 downwards.
AATTTTTACCAAAATCCCACAAGATTTAGATGGAGTGCTTTGGCTCCTACCTCCCCTTGCTCAGACACCTTCAAGCCAAGCTGGAGGGCAGTGGAAGTGAATTGGAAGTGGAGGTGTTTTACCCTAAAGAGTATTAACTGGGGCTGATAATGTTCCCACATCATTTGTAGCCAGGATAAAACCCTGGGACTCTGCTCTCCCAGGTGAGAAGTCCTGAGAAACTGGAGTGAGGGCTGTGGAAAGGGATGGAGCCTTCCAGCTCTGCAGCCACAGTGGGTTATTCCTTAGAACAGAGCCCGTGAAAGATTTTGACAACAAAGAGCTGCCCAATTTTCTCATCACCTCCATTTCGTGCTTTCCTCATGGTCCTTTTATGATGATGCTGATCACTGCCAGTGCCCAGGATGCCCTGGGCATGTTTGGGGAGTGCCTCTGAGCTTTAGACCTGCTGTCAGAAGATGGTGCCCACCTTTCCCTGCAGGAAGCACTGCCAGTTCTCCTGCAGAGCCAACAAACTCCCAGGCACAGCCGTTTTAATGAGCAGGAGTCAGGCTCTCCTCCAGTCCAGGCTGTCTCCTCCAGGACTCCTCAAAGGCTCTCACTTTGCATCTGAACTGCACTGGCTTTTAATGCATCCAGCAGATTTACACCTGCTTGTGGAGCCAGCCAAGAACATTTTGGAAGTACCTGGCCTATAATTTTGGCCACTCTTTGCCCGCTGTGCGTTTCCCTGGTACATAGAATGAACTCATTCACTTCAGCTATTTGGGTACACACCTCTCTTTTCCAAAACTGCTTGCTCTATTTTAGCATAACTTTCAAGAACATCCCTGAGCACAGAGAGTCATTGAGAGCACGGCACCAGCAAAGCACCTGACAGCCAGCTGCATTGCTCCAAAACTGATTTACTGCGAGGAGATTTGTGCAAAAAGGGATTTAACGTGCCTGCCCTTCCAGTATAAACGACAGTGCAAAGCTGCTCTGCTTTCCCGTTTGTTTGACTTCCACATTCTATATGGCACGTGTCCCTGCAGGAATTTATTAAAACACACCAACAATTACAGTATGGAAAGAGATGTTGTGGCCTGCTGCCTTCAGCAGGACTTTGGTTGAACTCCAGTGCCACGCACTTGGTGTGTGGCCTCTGGAAGTCATTTGGCTTCCAGGAATGGAGTTGCCCAGGTGAAAGGCAGCCTCAGCCCCCTCTCCTGTCCCCAGCAGCCCAGCACACTCAGCTAGGTCAGGAACAACCCTTGTCCCAGGGGCACAGGATTAATTAATTTGCACGGACAATGGCATTTTGGAGATGCTGCACTCTGTCTAATTGCCAGGGACTGTAATAGGTCCCAAGTGCATCTTATTCTCTGCAAGAGCACTGCTGCACAGACAAAACCATCTCTGGGCTCTCAGACCGCTGCATTATTACTGTGGCAAAAGCCCTTTGAAGGCAGCAGTTGGATCAGCCCTCAGATATCAAAGATTTGCTGTGGTTGCTGCAATGTGCAAAGCTTTCTGCTGCAGCCCCTCTGGGTTAACCTTTACCTTACAGTAAAGGTGGCAGCACAAATGTCAAGGCCCTAATGGTGAAAGGGAACTTTTGAGAAACTCATCATCATGTGTCCAGAAATACTCCAGGCAGGATCCTGATCCTTGGGAAAATCTGAGGATGGAGATGTGAGACTGATTCTTTCTGGGGCTGTTCCTCCAGCTCAGCCTGCATTATCATTTTAGAAACCATATGTAAGAGACTGGAGAGCAGACACCTCAGAGCAAAACTGAAATTCAAAAGTGAGGTGAGGAAGAGAAGGGATGGAGGTCAGTGTTTCTTCGAGGAGCAGGCAGAAAGGAGCAGGCACTACCTGCTGCTGCTGTTTTGAGACACAGGCTTGTCCCCCCCACACTGTGTGCCAGTGAGTCTCAGAGACCAAAAAAATCCCCCTGTCAAATCTCTGGGAGCACCACCATCACCTTTTCAGGGCTCCAGCCACCCAGCTCACATCCTCTGCTTGTCTCTGTGCAGAAGTCCAGGGGTGCAAAACACAGTAACCCCCCAAATCAGCAGCAGCAGCACAGAGGAACTGCAAGGGGCTTGCTGAAACTAGCAGGGAATGTCTGCTGTAGGAAGGGAGGGATGAAAATATGGGGAAAAGGGAATTGCAGTAGCATATGGAGAGCTGTGACAGTGTGGGAAACGGGGCTCAGGAAAGGCTGCTGAAGTAGCAGGGTGGTGGAAGGGTGTGCAGGGGGAGGTGTTTTGGGACAGGCTGCTGAGAAGCAGAGCCGTGGGGGTCTGTGAGAGAAGGGCCATCACTGGGGCCACAGCAATGAAAAGCATCACCTGAATCTTTCTGCAGGACCCGAGGAGCAGAGCAAAGCCCAGAGCAGCACCTGAGCTTGCCTGGAGGTAGTGACACCCCCTCCCTCAGCCAGGCTGATTTCTCATGTACAGGCAATTTTCCTGTGCCCTCCAAAGGGCTTTGGTGGCACCAGTGACACAGTGCAGCCTGAGAGAGCTGTGCAGGGTCCATCATTCACTCCTTACCCAAACATGCCTCACTCTCTGGTGAGCACCCAGAGATGCCTTAGCTGGGCACCTCTGCTAAGCTCCCCTTGGATATCTGACATCCCTGGTCCCCTCCCCACTGTCCCCATCCACCCAACCCATCCCACTGCTCCTGGGGTGAACAAGCCATGGGGTTTTGCACAAAGGAAGTCCCTGGAGAAGCACAGGTGTGGGACTGGGGTCTGAGATGCAACGTAGAGATATGAAATAAAAAAAACAAGTGAAGTCTGCAGTGCTTTCTCCGTTCTTTCTGTCGTTCTCATTTCCTGTTGCTATGCCATTCCCCAGGCAAGTACAAAAGGAACAGCTTCCTCAGCCGCAAAAATGAGATTATTCACAGAGCCCCTCTGTCTTCTCATATTTATTGTGATAGGCAGTGTTAGAAGTGTTTGACAACAACTCAATTATTCGCAATGAATAGAGGCAGGATAGGCAGGCAATTATCCACTTTACCCATGTGAGAGACACCCATATTCAAAATCCACATTCAGAGGGATTCACATTATTTCCAAACCCTTTTGCATATTTTTAATTACCAGCTTCCATTTAGCCGGATGGTTATGACTCCAATCAGTGAGCTTTGGAAAGGCTGAGCACTTGGGCTGAAGCCAGGCTTGCTTTGTCTCATTCACATCAGCACTCTAATGTGAGCATTTTGGGTTAGATTTTAAGAAGCAGCCTCCAGAATGGTGCACATCAGTAGAAAGACATCATTAAAATTTTTAATCAAAGTACAAGAAATGGGAAGTGTTTCCTCACATACAGATTTCAACAAGGTGAAAGGATGATATCAAAAAAATTAAATTACATGGAAAATTTCTATTATATAATATTTTCCTCGATATTTACATTTTTTTCAGAGCTTGCTTTCTAATTAAATGTTTTTATGTAAATGTTTTTAGTTAATATTTGAAATATTTCTCTTCATATTTTGAGGAAGCTGAACTGTTTTTTCTGAAGGAAATATTTCTATGGGTTTGATTTTATTTACAGCATGGGAGCATTTCACAAATTTCACTGCTGCAAATCCAGTTTCTACCCCTTTGGAGTACATGCATGTCCTTCTGTATTATTTGCTCCCAAACATGATGGCAGCAAAAAATAATTGTGAAATGCATCTTAGGTCATGGGGCTGTTCACTTTTAAAGTTTGAAATTGGACTTTTCCATCCACTGTTGTGTGTGTTAGCAGTGTTCTGCCCATAGGAATCCATATTTCCCTGTGTGAACGTTTCCAAGTTTCACAGTATCAGGATTATTCTTAGCTCTTCAGCTGCTGGAAGCATGGGATTAGATAGGATTCACACTTCTTTTAAGGAAAACCTTAAATCGTTGAATTAAGCATAATTTAAACTATTCTTCAAATGCTCTTGAACCTTCACTCATCATTTTTAATGTACAACTTTTCAATGCCAGTGCCATCATCTTAATAAAATTATTCCTGAGGAACAACAAGGATCCGTGGTATTTTTTACAGCTTTTTAAAGTTTTTACTGTCTCCAATTCAAACTCCAAGCACTTCCAAGTGCTGACACATCCCAGAGCAGCCAGGCCTCCAGCACAGGTTGGTCCTGAATGCATCAACCCAACTGCAGCTTCTGCCAGCTGGGAAGATTGGGACAAAGGAGAAAAAGGATCAAGAGCAAAGGCTTCCCATGGCTACCCTTCCAGAATGTTGTTTGAGGCTCTGCACAAACTGATCAATTCAGGGAATTCTCAGTTTCCATCCTTGCTATGTGCTCCTTCTCAATTTTATTGCATGCTCCTCATCAATATTCCTCAAAATGCTGGCTATGAGTTGGACAAAGAGCTCATCAGGCCTGGACCTCACCGAGGTCCCAGAACAAGGACATCTCCCACATTTTTGCAGGATCCCCCATATTTCTCATCACCACCAGTGATGCAAACCCCCAGTTCCTGGCTCCAGAGCCTGCCTAGCTGCAGCCAGGATTGCTGCAGAATTTGGGAGCCTGGATTAAAACTATGCAGGAGAATGCCAGTAAAATAAATGAGCAGAACTGCTCCAAACTTTTCTTTTTCATTCCTACAGCAATGTGTCCTCAAGGACATATCCCCTGTCAAATGTGACATTGCCTTGTCTGTGTGGCACCACGTTGTGATTTCCCTGTGTGTGCTTCAGGTTCTGCAGCACTGCAGCTCTTTCAGGTAGTAGAGGCAAAGCTCCCTTGAGCCAAGGAGCCTTGGATCAGCTCTTAAAAGTTTCAGGGCTGTGACTATTATTTAATTTTTATATTTTCCTTCTCGTTCTCCCAGAACATCAATAAGAAAACTTGTTCAGGGAAATCGGGGTCTGTATTTGCATATTTATGCAGTAACATTAAGGGTAACGTTGGCTCATGTTTTACAGTGTGTTTGTTTTCATTGTGCAGATTTCATCTGCTCAGGGGGATCAGTTATTTGACCTATATTAATATTTAATGGTACAAATACTTAAAATAAAAGTCCAGGCACAGCCAAGGTTTTTGGCAACTCTGCTTTAAACAGCCACCCTTCGTTAAAATCTGGCTCTGCTTGAAAGGTTTTGATTTCTTGCTGGGATTGAAACAAGGAGCACTACTTTTGATGACTGTTTCATGACTGTTGGAATATTTTCTTGCTTAATATTGTTGTACATCAAGTCTGCATTGTAAAGGACTTTTGTACGGTTCCTTATTTACTGAGCAGAGGAGATCTGCAGAAAAATGAAAGAGAAAAATCTCAGCTGGAATAATAAAATCGATCATTGCATCAAAGCCATGTCTGGTTTTGCTTTGCAGTCAGGCTAGACCAGTTTTCAGCATGGGCAGTTACTGAAAATGTAATAAAATGTTGTTTCTCTCTTCCTTGTTTCCCCAAACTAGTATCTTCTTAAGTTTGTCAGTAAAGACTGCAAAAAAAGATTATTCCACTAACTCTGTCCTCTTCTCTTCCAAAAAAAAATTCTCCTAGGGTACCAGAATCTCCTCAATTTCAACCAAAAAGCAATCTTTCCCGGCATGCCTGTAAAAGAAAATTTAGCCTATGAAAAGGATAGGAGGCTCTTGGTGTTAGGATAAATTATCTGTGTAGTACAGTTCAGTCTGTAGGTTTGGGGTTTTTTGCTATAAAGCAGCATGGAAGCAAGTGAATGGCTCAGTGTGGATCAACCAGCTGCTTTTCAGTACCTCTTTCAGAAATCCAGCACATCTCAGCTTGCCTTTCACTCCTTGCACAAGGAAGAATATCCCTGTGTCTACCTTCCATGAACAAAATGCACACTTTTGCCTCGGGCTAGGGATGTGTCAAGAAGTGGAGGAAAAAACATAAACCAAGCCTCTCAAGAAAGAAAAACAATCTTTAGAAACACACTCAGCACAACTATATAAGAATCCTGAAAGCTGACGCCATAAAGAAAGGAAAAAAAAACCCAAACTCAGAGCAAATGTGCAATCAGCTTGGATATGATGCAGTTAAAAAGCAGACAAAGGCTTTATACAAACTAATGAATTGATTTAAGGCTCCACTGTGTGATATACAATGACATATTATTTATGTAACCTGTAGTTTACTGTTCACATAGTAATTTCCACCTCCCACCCTGTCAAATAGAAGAAACTTTTTCACCTTAAATCTTAGATGATGATGAGCCCAAATAGCAGGAGAGGATGTATAAATGAAAGTAATTTAGTGAAGAAGGCTTGACTGACATGAAAACACAATAAAAGTTATGATAATGTTAGGGATATCAAAGTGAAAGCCAGGTGGGCAGACGAGAATAGGCAAGTTCCCAAGTCAGTCTGAAAGGAGTTCTTCAACACTGGGGAAAATCCAGCCATTTATTTTCCAGCTTATCACTCCGTGGGTCAAAAACTATGTATTAAATTTGGAGCACAAAGACCTGCCTTGTCTAACAATTGTACTTATTGTAGAGACGGGCAGGGAGGAGGGGGAAGGAGAAGACTTTCAAAAGCTAAAAAAATACTTTATAGAAGATGATTTGGGGTTTTCTCTCTAAAAAGCAGACCAGTTGAATCTCACCTCTCCTACTTTTCAGGAAGTTGTATATTAAAATGCCTTTTTCCAGTGTTTGTGATTACTTCTTGTTGGAGCAAGGTTTCCACTGTTTCTCGGTAGTCACGACCCCTGCTGAGGAAACAGCCTGGCTCCCTGGAAGTGTTCCCACACGGGATTGCTAGACCTGGATTTTCAGAATAACTGAGCACACAAAGCTCTGAAAATTATCTGAAGCTGTGAAAATTCTCTCTGAAATGATCAGGCTGCCTGCCCAACACTTGGACAGTGCGTGGCTTAGCCCAGCAGCCCAGCCTGTCTTCAGCTGCAGGAATGCAGCTTGGATAAGGCCCTTGCAGACAGCAAGTGACTAAAATCCAGCAGATCAGTGCCCAAAATCAGGGTGCTGCCAGCTTGCAGAGGAGCCAGGCTGCACCAGTGCTGGGTGCCAGGAGCAGAGGGCTGACAGGTTGGGATCCCACTGCTGTTCCCTGAGGATTCCCTGGCAGCCCAACAGGAGCTGAGCTGCACCAGCAGCTGCCAACCCACAGGGATTTGGCTACTGGGTTTGTGAAGCACTGACACCCAGTTATACACAGAAGGGTCTTGCTCTTCCTCAGATGGGCTTGGCAGATGTTTAGGCATTTTTTAAATAATAACAGAAAATAAGGAAACACTCCAAAAACTCTTGGGCGCTTCAGTTGTTTGATGGATCCTACACTTCATTAACCTTCCTTGTCCTTCCTGTTGGATTCATTGATGGTTCTGTCTGGTTTCTGCCCTGAAAAAGATAAAAAACCCAGGCTGTGAAGAGAGGTGTTTGCTTGAATCTCTTTCCATTTTAAGTCTCCATCTCCCCAGGCAAAAACCAGAAAGGCCTGATGAGAATGAAATAAATAATATCCATGCTGAGAATTAAGTAAATAACAGTCCCAATGATTAGCTCCACTCCTTGAGAGCACAGTCAGGTTCTCTGAGCACTGGACCAAGCCCTTCCAGCTTAATTCTGCCAAGCTGGAAGCACAAAGGGGATTTATTTCTTACTTAGGGAGAAAAAAAATGTGCGAGACATTGTTCTCCAGGACAGAAAGGGCACGAAGGTTTCTATTCTGAACCTGCTATTTTTGGGAGCAGTCCAGTGAGTCAGTGGAGAGCCCCTCCATGTGCTGACACGGAGGAAATTCCAGCTCTGAGTGCTGCTTCCGAGCTGCTCTGAGCTCAGCTGAGAACAATGAACAACCCAGGGATACGGTGGGTGGGTGGGAGGATGGATGGATGGATGGATGGATGGAAGGATGATGGATGGATGGATGGATGGTGGATGGAGGGATGGATGGATGGATGGATGGATGGATGGATGGATGGATGGATGGATGGATGGATGGATGGATGGAAGGATGATGGATGGATGGATGGATGGTGGATGGAGGGATGGATGGATGGATGGATGGATGGATGGATGGATGGATGGATGGATGGATGGATGGATGGATGAAGGGAGGGATGGATGGATGAAGGGTGGATGGAGGATGGATGGATGGATGGAGGGATGGATGGATGGATGGATGGATGGATGGATGGATGGGGGATGGATGGATGGATGGATGGATGGATGGATGGATGGATGGATGGATGGATGGATGGATGGATGGATGAAGGGAGGGATGGATGGATGAAGGGATGGATGGATGGATGGATGGATGGATGGATGGATGGATGGATGGATGGATGGATGGATGGATGGATGGATGGATGGATGGATGGATGGATGGATGGATGAAGGGATGGATGGATGGATGGATGGATGAAGGGAGGGATGGATGGATGGATGGATGGATGGATGGATGGATGGATCCATCCATAAAGGAACACAAGCTCTGGGGACCAGGCTGATCTGTGGAGCAGCAGGTTCTGAGACCACTGGCTTCTCATATGCAGCTAAACAAGGCTGAGATCAATAATTAATTCACAAACCTCTTTATGGGCAAGTGCTTGGACTGAGAAAAAGAGCCATGGCATGCAAACACCAGCAACTCCCCAGTCCCATGAAAGGAGGCACAGACACAACTCCTTCTGATGTTTGTGTTCTGTGTTTGTCAATACAAAACTACCAGACCAATGTCCATGGCAAGGGAAGTGCAAAAATAGAAGTGATTCATTTTCAGATGCAAATAAATATTTCTGGGGGAAAAAAAAACCCCTACATTATTTATCCATCCAGCTCAGCTTGAACCCCTAAAATCAAAATAAGGTTATTGGAATATTAAAGGGAAATAGGACATAGTAAAAAAGAGATACCTTGTTGTGGCTATTTAATTGAAAAGCAGGTTCCACCTGCATCCTTATAGCTAAAACGAGTTTATTCCTGCTTTTTCACCAACTGATGGAGCTCTTTACTGAGCAGTGTCTAGCAGGGATCAAGGTGATACTATATCTCTTTAGAGAGGCAGCCCTCTCCAAGGATCTGTTAGTGTCATGACTTGCCAATGATGTATTGCTCTAAAAATGGTGTCGTCTACAAAAGAACAGGTCCTGGAGCAGATTTACCCCTAATTACAGGAAGGAAGGAACAGGAGAGGTATGCAGATACCAGAAGATTCATCTTGCCAAAATAGAAAGTGTGTTGCTGCAAGCTGGAGAATTTAAATGGTGATGCTTTGGGAAGAGTCCCATGCTAAACAAATACCTCCTCTGCAATAATCAAGAATTAGGCTGGAAAAATGCAGATATCCGAAACCATAATGTATGTGGTTTTTTAGATAAGACATTTACTTCCAGCCAGAGAGACTCAAAATACCTTTTTTACTTCATCTTCTAATATAGCACAGCGTCTCACGCTGAATCTATGACTCAGTATCATACAATCACATCCTGGTTTTATTAGGTAATTAGTCCTAAGCAGCAACTGGAGAAGTCCCACTACTCTCTGGTACTTCTCAGGTTTCCTGCATTTGTCACCTGAAGATGATTATTTGCCATCCTGTGCTCCTGCTAATTGTCATTATTTTTTATACCAGGCATTTGCACTAGGTTGTTACATCAGTCTAATAACCGTGGTGCCCCCATACAATGATACACAAGGGTGCACAGCTGAGAGGGTTTTATGCATTTTCTCCATTTCACAGCAGAAGACTTATAAAATGGTTGAAATTACTCTACAGCCTTAGACAAGTCGTTTAAATTAGTAGCAAGCCCAGGGAAACAAAAAAAATAGAGAAAAAAAAAAGAAAAAAAAGAAAAACAAGCAGTGTAAATCTCAGCTCCCACTCTAACCAAACAACACAAATGTACCTCTGTACTGGTTCATTATTGTGTATCACATAACCACCAGTACATTGTCTTTGAGAGCTGAGCATAGCAGGGATTGAGTTACTAAATGCTCTTATCATAAAACAGATATTGCAGTCCTCAGGTTTCCTCTGTTAATCTGTTTGTTTTGCTGTATCTGGAGGATAAAAAATGTGGGAGTATGAAACATTTACCTGTTAATTAGCAATTATAAAACAGTAATGGAGCTTGTGTGTTTTAAAATATGTAAGACAATGTTTGATTTTATGCTTTCTTTGGAAATACCACATGGATTGAGGTATATTCTGTAAATAATTTAAAACACTATATGAAGAGATAGGTGTAATCAAATGAAAGAGGCAAAAGTCTATGCTGAAAGTTGACCTTTTTAGCAAAGCTGGGTGTGTTTGTCTAAGCACAAATGACTTGGTGCCAGCTTCAGCATTAGGACTTGCCTAATTCATTTAAACATATGCAAATGAATACCAGGTGTCAGGCTATGCCAGTTAATTGCTCAGTGAGTTGCATTTGTCAGCAAAATTTCCTTGCAATACCTTTCCCTGCTCCACTGATAACAGAAATTGTTGTTCTTTCTGTACACAGAGGGCCAGAGCATTTGGGGTGTCTCAGTTTTTACTTGATGTGGTGCAACCATCGTCATCATGGGGGGAAAATGCAGAATAAATCAGCCTGCAGAGTGATTTTGATTGACACGTGGTGGGATCATACATCTGAAGTTTAACCTGGCAGAGTTTCTGTCCCTTCTGAGCCACAAAACCCCTGTCAGCTTCATGCTGCAAAGCAACACCAGACAGAAATCCCCACGCTGAAAAATTTACACTGAGCCAGCAGGAAACTGAGCCATTTGCAAGCGTGTTCACCAGGGAGAAGCTAAAAGGAGAGGCCACGTTCAGAGGAGGATTTCTGTGTCCTGATTTCATTGAGAGCAGGATTGCACTGGTAGGGGAAAGGCAAGTCCTGGGAGGCTTCCAACTGCAGCTGGAGCGTGAGGAGAGAGGGCTGCAGAGGGACAGGGATGCAGCAGCAACAGAAAACCCCTTTCCTGTTAAAGGGATATCCCCTGGCCTCCATCACCAAGGTGTATCTGTGGTTTTCTTTATTAGTGTCAGGTCACAGACCATGTCTGAGAAGTAGCCTTTAAGATTCTCTTCCCAAACACTCAAAGAGGATGAGGAAATGTGGAACAGAACCATAAGAGAACATTTTCTAAACCTGAGTAGAGGAGTGCCCAGGTGGAACTGGGCTTGTCAGCCTGGAAAAGGGAAAACTGGGGACACAAAGAGGATTCAAGAAAGCCATGGGTGGACTGGGCCTCCAAAGTGACCACAAGCTCTCTTAATCTCAATCAGTTTGGCTCACAGCAAGACATGGGCTCACTGATGTGGGCAGCTCTGCTCTGAAGTTCCTGCTTCTCTGTAATCTCATCATTATTTATGGTGAGATAGGACTTCTGCAACGCCTTTTTGTCTCTATTCCATGTTGTCTAGGAAGAGCTCCAGTGAATTGCTTTGAATTGCAGAAAATCTCCCTCATGGGAAGGGTAAGAAAGACATGAGTGATCTCTGAGATGATGAGCTTACTCAAGAGCTTCAAGTTTATGGTGAAGACATTGAGCTGGAACAAGCAGTGACCTTGGGAGGGAGCTGAAAAACACTGAGGAAGTGAGGTGCCAACCTCCATTATTTCTGAAACTTCCTTCTTTGCCATTTCCTTCATTTCCAGATCCAGCTATCAGTGCAAGGGTAGCTTTGATGAATTTTCCAAGCACATGGCCAGACACTCTCCTACAGAGGAGCAGCAGGCTTTAATGGCAAGCCAGAAGGAGCTGCCTTCCTTGCCATTAATGCCACCTGAGGATTGAAAAGCCTCGGAGTAAGTCTAGAGGGATGCCAGCCAAAGCGTCCTATTGTTTCAGAAAAAAATGTGCCTGTCATTAAAGCATGGCAGGGAAGTGCTTCCATTATCTCCTGGAGATATTCCTCCCTTCCCATGGCCACTTCCTTCCCATCACCACCCTGCCAAGTTCCTGCAGAAGCAGCCACTCCTTGTAACACCCACTGTGCTGTCAGGCTTGGTGCTGTTTGTATTAATCCCAATATTAAATGTCACTATTAACCCCAGGGGAGTTGGGAGGGCAGTAATGGAGGCAAAGCCATGCCAATGGCATCTCGCTGCTGCAGGGAGTTTCGTGTCCATCTATCAAAGGCAGCACAAAGAGAGAGACTTTAGGAGGTCAGATGTTGAAAAACCATGAAAAGCTTACCTTTCCCTGGAGTACTCTGAGCTCTATTCACCTCCTTACTCTGCACCTTCTCTCAACTGCCCTGTATCATGGCAACCAGCTAATGGGACTGTGCATTAATAAAAATAAGCTCTGCAACCAGAAATAAGTGAATATTAGGTGTTTTCCCTCATTTGTGACTCTCAACCTTGCAGGGCTTTTGGGTGGTTTTTTTTTCCTGTTCCTGCTGCTTTTCTCCTGAGGCTCTACCAGGGGTTCAGACCCAAGCAAGCTGGACACAATTTTCAAACAAAAATAGCCAGCTTATCTCTCAAACAGATTCAAACAGATTTTTTTTCCAAATTGGAGGTTTGGGGGAACCCTTTGTACATTGGATCTGAAGTCCAGATTTCCCATTTCATGAACCTTGTGTCACAATGACATCCCAGGTGTCCTGGGTGTTTCACCTTGGAGGAGTTTCCAGGAGGAAGCACGTCTGCTTGCTCATTTGAGAGACCTCCCAGGGCACGTGGGACTCCACTTGTACTTTACTGTAACACACAAGGCTCTGCTGTCAACAAAACTGTGTGTTGCTAGAAACAAAACAAAAAGAGAGACTAAAAAAATAAAGTTAGCTTCGTGGAAGGAAGTTGCTAGTTAAGAACGTGGTTGTTGGAAACAGGTGTTAATCTTTACTGGCTTGGTCCCTGCAGGAGTCACACAAGGTGCCAAAATGTCCCTCAGCCTCTTGTAATGTCATTGCCAGCTGCACAGGGAGTGCAGTGACTTCTCCTCCCTTCCCTGCCCTGAGAGACACAGAAGAAATAAAGGGGGAATAAATCTGGCATGGAAGTCGTGCCTCGGGAAGTGCTGGCTCTGTCTGCCACTGCCCACTGCAAAGGAGAGCAGCAGGGGCTGCAGCTCAGCTGCCAGATTCACCCAACAACAAACTGCTAACACCAGCTCTAACCCAGGCAGGATTTTCTGAGGCCTGACCACGTTACCTGTCTCAAAGAAAGGCCTTCTCCTCCCTCTGCTCTAACGCACCCCACAAATTTGGCAGCGCTGCCCCACGGTCCTGCAATCCCATGGGAAGTTCCTGCTGGTGGAAGAGCTTCAGTGAGCTGCAATGCACATCTCCAGACAGACCAGCCAAAGATTTGTGGAGAAGTGGTGGGATTGGAGTGGTTGGGATTGTCAAAAAACTGCTCTGCACCGTGCACTGGGGCCATTTCATTGTACTGCACAGGGGGAACCTTTGGCATCGTACCAGTCTTACTCCCACTCTTTCTGTGCAGGTATTAATAATAAAAACGGCAAGAATTGCAGTCCGTTCCCTGTTCCCTCACTCTAACAACTGAGTCTGATTTTTAGACAATATGACAGCACTCCCAGTTACCTTGTGAACAGGCCCAGGCTGCAGCTGTGGCTGTGACACAGCAGCTCGGGCATGCAGCACATGCAGCTGTAACAGGTACAGCAGCCATGTGTTATCCTGCTTCTGGTCTTGGGCAATTAAACATCTGCTTTCCACAGGGAAATAATCTTTTCTGTGTAAGCCTAAGGGAAAGGAAGCTGGTTTATTTCATTTTTCACACTGTGCATTTACTCTTCATTAAGACAGATTACAATTAAGGCAGCCCAGCATCGCTCAAGCCATTCCTTTCCACCAATAATGAGAGGGGGCAACTTTTGATCACTGGCCACTTTGATTGCCAAACCATCAACCTTTTTGCCTGTTCATTCAGAAAGCCTTTGGGGAGCTACCAGCTCATGTGCAAGCTCCAAACGTTCCCATGGCACAAATTCACATCCCAGCTTCTTTGACCCACTTCTAATCATTGCATTCGAATCATTATTTTTAGATTATGCACTTCTGGAAAATAACCTCTCTGCAAGGCAGAAAAGCCAAACTGAAGACAACTTGCAAATTCAAACCATCTCACACTACAGCAATGTCCAAGAGAGAGGGAATAGAATCAGAGAATAGCTGAGTTTGGATGGCACCCCTGGGTATCAGCCAGTCCAGTTTGAATGCCTATGGGCACCTTGGCTAATGGATAGCATAAATATAAACCTGCAAGGACAGAGCAGAGAGCTGTTGCTCAGCATTTGCAATGGGATTTTAAAACTGAAATGTGATGTGCACTTAGCTACAGACTTCCAGAATAAAACAGGGGTACTCCTTGTAATAGTTTGTCCATACAATTTGTTTGGGGCATGCCCATATGAGCCTCAATCAGGACATGGGAGCCAAGTGCACACAGATATTTATGCCCCGTTCTAAAACCCATTCTCTGTTTACTGCTGCAGCAAACCAAATGCAATTTCTCATGTGTTTGCCCAACATGAACACAAATCTGGCCTCTGAACTTCCCTGGTCCATTTTGACCCTTCTTTAAACTGCAGTGACTGTCTCAGTCAGGCTCCCCCACTCCCCTCAAGTTTTCCACTTTTTGCACATTTAGCACATTTCCACTTGCAATTTTGCCCTTTTCCCAGTGCAGTCAAGTGTGTTTTCTAGCAGCTGGGGGTTCACTGGTACACACGTACATTTTACACATTTTGAGACTTCTAAGCCAAGTGAAGAGAAGCAGCAGTTTGGCTCCCCCTGAGCCATCACACGGGGCTGGAGCTGACCCAAGAGGGTGTGTGTGCATGTGTGAAAGGAAGAGAGAGCACTAACGAGCTCAGGTTGCATCCAAGACAAAACAGTTACTCATTGCCAGAAGCCAGTGGCTTTGCCTACTTGAGGAATTCCCATCTCTAACCTTTGCAGATAAAAAAAACCCCTGTTGCATTTAGCCAGCCCCTCATCATCCTCTCGTTTATCAAACACAAACAACTATCTCTAACAAGTCAACCAAAGCATACAGGGAAATGCAGCATTCCCAGCTCTTAAACCTATCGGTTACAAGCAAAGAGACAGTGGCTAAACTAAACAAATAGAGGAGTAATCTTTCAGAGGAATTGGCTTCCTATCTATTCTGAGAGTGCCTGCAAATTCAGCAGTGATTTATTAACCTCTATTGAAGGACAGAGCTGTTAATAAAAATTCACCTACAAATACCACAGAAAATGTCACAAATATCCACAAATGACAAGTTCCTGAGATTCCCATTTAGCCCAAATCAGCACAGCACAGGGCATAAGCAATGGCATCTATTCAAATAACGTGCTTAAGTCCCATTGGTTTCTTTTATTTGAAATAAAGACATAGATCCAGAATAAAACAACAGCACTTTTCATGACCTGAGTTCTTAGAGCTGGCAACTTCATACAGTTAAAGTCATGTTCAGTGTTACTGGATGAGGAACAAAGTCAAAAAGAAGAGGTCAAGAAGTAGTACCCACACTTGCAAAGATCACTCATGTATTATAACTTATTTGCATTTGCATAAAAACCCAGGTTTGGGGTATTTTTCATGTCCACTGGCCTAAATTTGATGTCGTTCAAATGAGAGCAGAATGTGGCTTTGTTTCAGTGAAAGTGTGAAGTGTATGATCTCTTAGGACTAAATATTCTGTGATTATGCTTTTGTGGAGAGCAGGTTGTTGCACGAAGAGCCCTGTTCATTAGTTTACAGACTTATTTTGTAATGCTTGAACCATTTTAACAGTGCTGAGGACCATAAAGCTGTTGTGCAATTAAAAGAAAATAGATTACATTTTTAAGTAAGGTACCAAAAATCATACTGTTCATGCCTGCCAAAAATAGCAGCTTTGGATTTCTCATAAGAATTTCAGTACTGAAAGGAGGGGAAAAATGTCAGAGCAATCATTCCTCACTCTGGGAATCAGTGAAAAAGCTTAGTGGTCCAGACTGTGCGAGATCCACAGTCCAGATTCCCACCACTGTGTCCCTCCTGTGCTCATTTAGACATGTGCAAAGTAGATATAAATTTCTATTGCAGCAGAGAAATATTCCTGCTTTCCCAGTTTCCACAAGTTTAAATGACAAAACCTATTACAGGCCAGGGGAGAATCAGCCCCAGAATAGCACTTGTTTAACTGAAACTCCTCAGATCTTTTGCTTTTTCCCAGGAAGGAAAGATCACTGAGAATAGATTTTCTTGTATTATTTCTAATAAATTCTGGTCCCATCACAATGGAAGTATGCTGAAAAAAACATTTTTTTCAGACTTGTCCACAAGACTAAGGAAAAGGATCCAGCTAGAAAAATTAAAGGAAATTTTAAGAACTTGTTATCAAAAATTATTTCAGGTGAATGAAGGAGCTCAAATTAGGGGTAAAGCTTTGGTAGAGATTTATATAGTTAGGTTTTCTGGTTGCAACATACAGATCCACAAGTATTCTCATTGTATTTGTTCCATTAGATTGTTAAATCTATTTGCAAAAAGCCACAAGGTTTTATCTGTGCACAGACTTACAAATGTCTGTGCAATAGTGATATGAACTCTATCCAATATTTGTGCTGTTTGCAGCATATTAGTAAATATCAGGGAGAATATAAGTCATTTGTCCTAAAGAAGCCCATAATTTAAGACACCTAAGGAATTCCAGTGCTTCACAAGGCAGTACATGAAGGAACATGCAACTCATGCTGTCATTATGGCTTATTGGAGGGGTTTAGATACAGGGGAAAAATGCCAAAAGCAAACTAACACTTCAGAGGCACAGTTAAGAGATGACATGCTTTATTTGGGGGGGGATGGGGGGGTAACTTTTCCCTTGCTGATTTTATTTTTTTTCCCCCAAATCTGAGTAATTATGGCATTCCATTTCTTGCACAGCTTAATGCCTGGGTGTATTGCCCAGACTGTGCTGTTCAAATACATTGTCAGGACACAAATTTTTCTCTCCTAGGGCACAGACTGAGTGATCCGAGCCTCCACTGTGGAATTACCCTGCTGTGTCTGGGGCAGGTCCCAGTGGAGAGCACAGAGGAATCCTGCAGATCTGCCAGGAAGCTCTCCAGCCCAGGAGAGACTTTCCTAATTCCCTTCTGAGGCGCCAGTGCCAGCATAATGTTCTTGGCTTGGAGAAGTGTGAGCTTCGGAACCATTTTTATTTTTAAATGAACCACTTCATGGTGGAAACCCCGAGTCTTTCCACTCCAAGGATTGCCATTATTATTAGTGACATTTAGCTGGGGAATACTGAGTATCACATAAAGAGCAGCATTTCCTGGGGGTCAAAATGCTGTCACAGATCCAAGATGAGGCTGATGTTGTGTTCTGTGGGGGGAACCAGGTGGAGGTGTGGGGAGGTCTTTCCTCCCAGGATGAGCAGGGTGAAGAGCATCCTCCCTTGATTCATGATGCCACCACTGCTCACAAAATGAAGAAGGGCTTCTGCTTGGAGGATAGATGTGGGAAGTGAATACAAAGAACAGAGGCACACAGATGGGAGGAAATGAGTCAAGGAAAGGGGAAGAGAGACTAAAATACTTTGGTGAGCTCCAGTGGCAGAGTCTTTGCACACAGGACATGCCTGGCACAGAAGCTGCCATGCAGCAAGGGCTCCTCCTCTGTCCCCGTGTCAAACAGGTTTGAATTTGGCCCTTCTCAGCACAGCTGAAAAGCCCTGGCTTTTGCTGTGAGCCTGGTGATAGCCCAGGGATTCATAGCTCTGCCCAAAGGTGAGCTGGTGAGCAGTCCCCAATGAAGGAACTGTCCACATCATAGGAAGCTTAATAAGATATGTCATTCCTCAGAGAGCAGCTCAGCAGAACAATGGGAATATCTTCAGAAATGTCTTTTTCTTTACACCAGAATTAGCCCCCTGTGCTCATGGTCAAGCAGACCATGCTAGGCAAAATTAGGACTTGACAATCAAGGCTTGGACTACAATAAATCTCCCAAGGCAAATGATATCAAAATTAAAGATATGTGTCTACTCAGGTAGGAGGACACACATCACCTTGGTTTGAGTTTGGTTTGTTATTTGTGGGGTTTTTTTTCCCTTTGATCTCGTGTCAGGGGGAAAAAGAAGCAGACATCAATTCAGCAGCTTCATGGGCGTAGTGCATCATCCTACAGCCAGCCAGGGCAGACCTGGACACATCCCTTCCATCAGCTACTGCAGACCCTCAGCGTGGGCTCCGAGGTGCAAACCTTGGTCCCTGTGAAGCCATGCTGTTCCACACAGGCACATTTCAGTATGCAGCTGACAGCTCTCACTTGCACTTTACCTCAGGGACATGACAAGTCTGCAGGCACATGAGCATTTACAGCACTCTTGGGTTACTGTGTACGCAGTGGCTCATGTGTTCGTGCCATTGGCAGGCCTGGCAGAAACCCAATATCACTCCTGACTATGTGGCAACCCCGAGTTTAATGATCAAAACTGAAACAAAAAGCCCAGATAACATTAAAGTCACGTTTCAGCTCAATCTCTGTAACTTTGAACCACCAGGTCAAGGCTGAAGGTTTCCTGGGGAATTTTTCAGCAGGACAGCCACGTAGCTCACTTCAAAGCGCACGGACTTCAAAATCTCATCTTTGACAAGGGATCATTTCAAACCTGCCCAGTTGTCGTTGCAGGGCAGAATTCAGGTTTGAAGATGAAATAAACCATTAACTTTCCAACCTGCTGCCCCTGGGTGCCACTTTGCTGGAGGCAGAGACCCAGGAATTCCCTCCCCATTGCCTTTTGGGCCCATCCCCAATTTTGGTTCTCATTAATTGCCTCTCAGTAGAATGGAGGGCCCCCAACAGAGATCAGTGCCTGACACCACAGATAGGTACAGAGGGTGGGATTCCTCTCACCTCATTTTAGCTGTCTAAAGATTAGCTATCTAGTTTACACTAGTCATCTAGTCTCCCTGTATAGTCCATGGGGAGAGATAGGCACCTTTGTGGCAAAATTTGTCAAGGGTCCTAGCTGATGAATTTAATGTGTGTGTTTAGGCCTGAATTCAGCAAAGTACTTAAGCAAATGCTTATCTTTAAGCACATGAATGATCTGATCTCTGTTAAGTGGAGCACTTCAGCATGTTCTGAGTTTAAAGATTACCATGGGCCTAAGTGCTTTGCAGAACTGCTGAGCGTGGAGTTGGGCTTGACTCATGAATCATGGCAGAGCACAACCCCAAAACACAGCACTAAGCCTGGAAGAAAGAGGGATTTGGGGAAGGGCGATGGGAGGGAACACAATGCTCAAAGGAAAACAATGTTTGAGGGATGGCTGAAAATCCCAGGTGAATAAAAGAGACAGAAAGGATTAGAAACGACCCTGGGTGGGTGTCTCTGGTATCTGTAAAATTCCCAGTGGTCAGAGCAGGTGCTCTGCCCTCCTTGCTGCTGCCACAGAACAAGGTGACATTCAGCGCAGTGGAAATGCAACAAATCCAAAACCAATAATAGGGAACATGGATTAAATGCAGGTGCAATGAATTTATGGACATCACCACCACAGGAAGTCACAGAGGGTTTAACAGTCCCAAACAAGAGGCTGAATATTTCTGAGGATATCCAGAGAGTGACAAAAATAATACCAAGAGGGAGAATTATGGTGTGAATACTCAGCATCCTTCTCTGGGGCTTGAGCCAGTTTCTAATGGCTAGAAATCAAGGTGCAACCCAGAAGAAAACGATGAGGGAGTGCAGATAACCTCACAGCCTCCTCTGTTTGGATCCCTCACATCACTCTGAAGCTTTTTGTACCAACCACTGTCAGATTCACACTGAACTGATGGGAGTATCCATCCCTGGGCTCTTCTTTTGAATCTTTGTATGTAAAAAAATCCTATAACAGTTTCAGCACTTAAACAAGCACCCTGAATTTAAATTTTAGACTCCAGCTTCTCCTGTAATTAATGGGTGCTGGCTGGAGCACAGGACTGCATTAGAAAAGGTTACTTGATATGGTAAAATTAGCCCAGTGAGACAACATCCATGTCTATAACATACTCTGAACTATATCCCATGATTTCGAAATACCCTGTGCCACTTCATGCTGATAAAAGTGAGATCCTAACTATGTCTTGAACTACAGAGCAAAAACATCAGCTCAGGGGGGGTCTGTAAATTTATGTGTGGTCCAGATTTTCACACATCTCTCTCTGTACCCAAACCTCCCCTGGATCTGTTAAAATGAGATGTCTTTCAGTTCTTTTTCTAATCTTGGCGTCATTCTGCCTACAAATTGCTGACAGACAGATGTCATGCAGGTCCCATGGAAGAGGCCAGGAGAGAGGAGGCTGAAGACACCAAACTCATTGTAGGGAAAAAAATACCAAAGAGGCAACAAGAGAAGCAGGAAAACTAAAGTAAAAAGCAGAAATTCAAATCCCACAACAAAAAAATCACTTTCAATTGCGCTGTATAGCCTTAGAATCTTTGTGCAAGAATGGATGTTTTACCAGTTTGAGTTTGGGACCTTATTTTATAGCCCTGCTCTCAGCATCTCTCTCCTCCTTCCAGGAAGGACAAGTGATGCAAACATCTCACAGGTGACCCTGCCTGCAGCCCATACTGCAAAACAACACCACAGAAGCACAAAAAATTACTGCTGCACTTCAAATCAGGTGTCTCCAATGCCAGTGGTTGGAACAGAACAAAGGCTGGAGAAATCTGAATTCTGAGGAATAAATTCCCTTATTTTCTTACAGGAAATCTTTGCATGACAGAGTAATTTGCCCATGAGGCTCCAAGTGGGAAACAAGCCTGAAAAACATCAGCATCTGGGGATTTTAGCTGTCTTGGTCTAAGTGGGAAAGCAGACAGGGAAACAAAGATGATTTACTTTTTTTGGGGGGAAAAAAAAGACACCCAAGCAGAAAGTCAGAGGAACCACCTTCCCAATATTTTTTTTCTCTTCTTATACTATATTCCTTTTCTTTTCCTATGTGGGCGATAGTTACAGGAAGCTGATTGAAGATGTTTTATAGTGCATGTCAGGAAATATTAATATCACCTTTTAATTACCATACAACACCCTGAGTGCTTTTACAGGATGTGTTGAGGGGGAGAGCTTTATAGATAAAATGAGTAATACAGCACCTTTCAGTACCTAAGGCCTTTGGAGTGCTGAGCAGAAAATTAAATTAAAAAAAAAAAACCAATCAATATTTCTAACACAAGTACATTGCTTCTAACTATTCTGAATTGTCCCTCATCTCTTAGTATTTTGTTTTTCTTAAATGGTCTCCCTGGAGACAAGTGATTGCATGAGGTTCAGGGCTTTTCCTTAAAATAGAAGAAATTGTAAGTTTTTAACTCCTGGTGCCTATGAAGAAAAACCTGGACAATGTTCCTAACAACCCAGAAGCTGATTAAAAGAAGCCCTAAATTTTACACTCTGTATTTATTGTCTCCATTCTCTAAGCTCACCTCATGTATTTGGACACCTGCCAGACGAGATAGGAATATTCATTGCAAATTACCAAAATGCAGAGTAAAATAAGCGTTTGGGCATCAGACTGGCAGAACCTGGAGGAGTATTTGTGGGGGGTTTTGAGCACCCAGGCAGAAACCCTGGTGCTGGGGCTGCAGGGAGCAGCACACAGGTCAGCCCATGGTCACTGATTTCCAAGGACTTGGTGCCAGCCACAGCTACCAAACTCCCTGGTGCTGACTGTGCCTTTAAACTTTATTCCTCCTGCAGAAGGTATTGCCATTGATTGATTAAAATCTTGGCTCACTGGCCCAGGCTGACTGCAGTGCCCCATGGCTATGGCTGTGATGATGACCGCTTCAGCTCCCCACAAGGAAATGTGTCTTTGCCTCTGTGTGGAGGGGAAAAAATAACGTATTTTCCCCAGTGATCAGCAATCCACATGGATTTCTAATAATCAGAGGGTTTCCTCTGGTCCAGCAGCATGTTGTAAAGCAAAGTTTATAATGTTGAAACAGCGATTGCTGGCGGCTTTCTTCCTAATTTCTTGCCTAAGTGAAGTGCAGAGACCAATTTCCCATTTTACTGTTACCTTCAATAAAAATTAGCATTTAACTTGTCAGAAGGAGCTATCTCTCATGCCAAGCAGTGTCACAATGTTGAAAACTCTGCACTAGTATGTTTCTGTTAGCTTTTTTCCAGCAGCAGGGCAGTTCCCAGAATAAAGGAGCCAAGATTCAATTCCTTGTAATTATTGACAGACGAAACGCATGTGCTTAACAAAAAGGCAGGCGTGGAAGGACAGCCCAGGGCCAAGTTTAATGGTCTACTGGTGATAGCCTGCAACAAATGGACATTTGAGAGATTTCTGCACTGCCTGTGAAATGAATGAAAATGGCTTTTTAATTATGCATCAGCTGTAGAAGATGTTTGCAGCCAAGCCACTTTTAAGCTGGATGTTGGGAAGATCAAGACGAGAGTTTTCGTCCTGGGAACTCTTGGGTTTGGTTGAAACTCTCTTGCCACTTAGGCAAAGCCAAAGCGTTTTCTGGTGGTGACAGCTGAGGGGTTTGGATCTGCTGCCACTCTCACCTCCATGTGGATGAGCTTTTTTGCTCCTGACCTCGCCCCTGGCTGTCCCTCTCCTCCGTGGCTGTGAGGAATGGTCCCTCCAAGGCCCCTGCAGCTCCTGGTCAGCTGGTTGTGTGTTTGAGGACATTCCCACTGTGGCCCACAACAACAACTGCTGGATTCAGGCCAGATGCCCAAAGCTACCCCCCACATCACGTTGCCCACCCTGCAGTGCCTGAGCTGGCTATTTGAAATATGCATATTTTTAAATACACACAAGATCTTTTGACACCGCAATTAGCGGTGTGCGAGCAACGTGGGTGGGATCCACCTCATCCAATTTCAGCTTCCTAAAGCAGAGGTGTCACCCATCTGGGCTTTCCCTGTCATCAAGAGGCAGAGGGAAGCACAGCCAGAGGGTGATTCGTCATGCAGTTGCAGGTTGGATAGGGTGAGCTGGCTCCTGGGAGCAGGGATAATTCCACAGGTTAGGATGGAAGTCTAGACACCCACCTGCAGCCAGACAGCCAAATCTGAGACAGTGAAGGGAGAGCAAACCCACCCTGTGTACCTGATCTCAGGCAGGCACTGATCTCAGTGAGGGGGCCTTCAATTAGCAAGATTCATCAATGTTGACAGGCGCAGTTGTCTGAGAAAATTCTTTTGGCTCCTTGACGTCTCCAAATTGCACCCCCTTGCATCCCATCCCAACCAAACAGAACCAAGGGTAAGAAACCTTTGAATTGGTAGGCACTGTGTTTCTGGACATTGCCTGACCATGTCAGAAGGTTGGGCTTGCTAAAATATGAATTTTGATATCATTGATGATGGTTTGATGGATAAAGAGTTTCGTCTTTCATTTGCAACCCTTTCCTTTTTTACAATCCCTAATATTAAACAGTTCTGAAAGTGTGATTTCATTTACCTTCAATAGGAAGATCAGGAATCATAAATAGGTCATATCCTGGCACCATTACTGAGGAAAAAGCTTTCTTTGACCTGACCAAACTGAATTAAGGACCTCAAGATTTGGTTCTTGTGAATAAACTGCAATGGAAACAACTGTGGTTGAACTAATGAGATAAAGATCACCCCCTCAGAGAGCTTTAAATCAAAAAGTTTGTCTTAGTTTCTGTACAAGTGGGGCTTATTTGTATAAGCTCATTGACTTTTTGAGTCATTTTGAGGGATTCTGTAGGTTTCTGAAGGATTTTCTCATGCACAAAAAAAAACCCCAAGTCTCTGACAGCAGACTATATTGAAGCTTAATCACTTTTCATCCAAAATGCTCAGTAAACTTCTATTTTAGGGGGAAAAAAAATGCAGGGGAAAAAACTAAACCACCAACAAAACAGGGATAACTACATCTTCTAAATGAAGTGACTCCTTGCATAGACTTTTTCTCTCAAGTTGTTTGAAAAATTTGTCAAAACTCTAAGGTTTTGAGAAGTGCTTGGGTTTGACTGAGATCCACACCACTGAAGGAATGGTAAAACTCTAATTGACTGTAAGAGGAAAAGGATTAGGCCAAAATTGAGTACTTCTGAAAATGCCACACCACTATTCTTATCAGTAATGTCTGAAGGGAATGTGGCAGATGCTCACAATTCAGATTCACTTCAGATGTAGATCCCAAACTTAACATAATGAACCTGATTAATTCCAGGAAAATATAATTAGGACATGTTTATAGGCATTAAGCCATTCTGATGAAAGAAATATTTTTCAGCCTTATGAAGAACAAGTCATAACAGACTAGTGCAGGTTTAAAAATCTCAATATGATTAATGAATTGGATTGTACTTCCATCCGTAAGCAGAACAGTAAATTAATTCACTGATGAATAGTAAGAGGACAAAAATTACCCAAACATCTTGTACCTCCAAGTGCAGTAAAACTTAGCAGCCCTACAGCACTTGAAGCAGTTTTCCATTTAAACCACGTTTAAATGTATATACATTAAAAACGGAAGACATCCCTTTAAGCTGAATTAATTACATCGATAGAACTACATTTATAGCCTTCGAACCTCAAGGATGAAAATACTATTTCTATATTAGAGAACGATCTGGGCTTTCCAGATGTTATTTTGCAAGTTTTAGCCTTACCTCTGATGGTCTTAAGAAACAGACAGGCTGCTTAAGGCATTCTTCCTTGAAATCAGAGGCAGCACAGCAGCCCATCCAACACGGCGAGTGAAAAGCTCTGTAAAATCATTCCTGGGTTTAAAGCATTGCTTTGCATCTGCCCATTCAAAGGAAGCAATGGGACTTAGGGGTTTTAAAACTGGTGACTACAAAACCCAGTGAACGTAGCTTTCTGCAGTTGGTAGCGGGGAACAAAAGAAGAGCTACACTCCAACTGGTTTCAGGAATTCAGCCCAGACTTTGACAGACTTTCAAGGGCTTAAAAGAGAGGAATGGGAAGGGAGAGCAGTTGGATGGGAGAGATCCAAAGGACTTTCTGACCCGGAAGGATTTCTTTAAGCTGGAATAACCATTCTGCGGTAGGCTTTGACAAATGTGCTTAAATAAACAAGATGGGTAAAAGAAGTTACACTTTATACCATTTTCTGGAGACAAAAGGACAGCCCAGCTGGAAGAAAGACTATCTGTTAGTTTGTCATGGCTGATTCTCTTCAACTCACAAAGTCTTTGGTAATTGGGAGGGATTAAGAGACGTTCAGTACATTCCTGATTTTTGTATACCAGTGATAACTATGTTCATGAGGTACTTGGAAACTCTCACCGTTTCACATGCTCAAAGCATTGTATAAACATCACTTAATTAATAGCTGCTAAACAGGGCTTTATTCAGGTGCTTCTGATATGCCTTTGAAGGATACATGAGTACTTAGATTGTATACTGTGAAACAATTTGATACATTTGTTCATTTTAATGAAGCTTTTCCATGATTACATACATGATACAAGGTCACAAAACATGATTGCACAGGTGCTGGGGTGGAGAGGAACCACGGGGGCCCAAGGGGATACGGAGAGCTGGAATGGGATGGAGCTAGAAAGGAAAATTAAACAGGTATCAGACAATGTTTGCTACTGACTGGGAACTGGAGAAGTCCTGAGCCTGCTCCGGGCTGTATTTATGGCAGGAGATGTGTTGGCCAGAATGATGCATGAGAAAGCACGAGGGAAGCAAGTGAATTTCAGACACACGTCCCAGAAATGCCATGGAAATTTAAGTTCTAGTCCAAAGGACATCAAACTCAATGGAAAGATTCCTACTGAATGCAGAGAGCTCTGGCTATCCCAGGTTTCCCAGGGGAAATCGTGAAGGTGTCATTTCTGGCTCATTTTAAAGTAAAATTAAATAAAAAGGAGAAGAGTTCCTTGCACTTAGAGGGGTCACATCCAGTG
This sequence comes from Monarcha castaneiventris obscurior, assembly GCA_026261815.1. NCBI lineage: Eukaryota > Metazoa > Chordata > Aves > Passeriformes > Monarchidae > Monarcha > Monarcha castaneiventris. The sequence continues at coordinate 12,331,035 of JAMPIT010000856.1, read as the reverse complement.
TCTGAATTCTGCTCTTGCATAGCCCAATGGTCAAATAGCTGCTCCATCTCAGCCTTCCTCCTTTATTTTTCTACTTTCATTAAAACTGATTTAGATGCACTGAAGTCCAACCAGAGCTACTACTAACCTAGTAACAACCTAGTAACAGCTGATTAAATCAGTTATTTCCAAAAACTGGTCATAAAAGGCTATTACAGCAGACAGAGCAAGTGGCCTGAGAACAATGAGCATTGCCTCTAAGTGTAGTCCTCAAATAATGATACCAAGGTCACATCTGTCACAAAAAGGACAATTCTACTGCTGTCTTTTGTCTGCCATTGTCTTCTGCATTTGGTTCACTGAGCAAGAGAGGGGAGTTTACATGGCTGTTAGAAATGACTGGAAATGCCCAGGGACTGTGGTCTTTACTCTAGATTTTAATTCTTCCCATAACATACTTTTCAGAGATAATCTCATTTGGGGAGGAGACATAGTTTTGTCTCCAGTGTTTCCCCAGAGATTTTGACCCCTTCGGCTCCTGGATTCCACCCCTCTGACCACCATAAATATGAAGACTATCCACTGAGTGTAGTGGTGTATTTAGCCACACTCAATTACAAAGCTTTTTTCCACCCTGTTCCCAGTTTCCAGCATTCCCTCTGATCTTTTTCCTACACTGAAATATCTTCCCGAGTTATTTTTTTTCCTCCTGTCTGTCCAGCAATCCCCCAAAGTCTGCCCTCATACACTTACCATGGGAGTTTCTGTAGGACATCAACTTACTAAAATGCGTGGAATTCCTTGGTCCTGCTAGTTAGAACATGATTTGGTCTTCATTCAAAGTGAAAGGCAAATATTTGTCTGGCAAGGTGACTCTAAGCATTTACTACGTGTTACTTATCCAGTTGAGTCTTGGCAGTTCTCCCTACCTCGCACAGACTGACTCTCCTCTCCTCTAGTTTTTTCTGCTCAAGTCAAGCTCCTCCTGACTCGCTCTGCTGCTGAGAAAAGCAGTGCTAATTTCCATTCTCTCAGTGTGGGGTGGAACACTGCATTCCCATTCATGCCTTCCCCAGCTGAAGCACAAATATCAGCCCTTGCTCTGCCCACAAATGTAAATGTGTTAAAGACCACGGCTTGCCCAGGCAGGGCAGTATGGAGCCCATATAAGTACTTTATTGGATAGACAAAACCACGTCCTAAAATGGGATAAACTTTCATCTCGCTCTTCACGAGGGTAGTGCAGCCATTTCTCTCTGTGGGAGCTCACATGAAGAAATTAGTTCTTGTGAACGTTTCACTCCCTCCACCCTGGTGAAGGACACTTGCTGGCGTGTTTCCAACCATGCTAGAAGATTACTGAAGCCTCCTGGAGGTGAGCCAAGCCATGTCACATCCATGGGGCCCACTTTGCATTTTTGGCTTGTATGTGATTTTTGTTTTCAGCTATGGTGGATAAAGTTTTCAAGTATATGATGCATTGGTGCTCTGTGTCGAGCCTACAAATCTTTGCTTCTGAAAGCCTTCCCTTGCTCCTAAATTATATGCCAGCCAAGGCTGGAAAGGCAGAATTGTCATTCAGAGGCTTGCATATGGCTCAAGTGAAAATTGCTTAGTAGGGGGTGATGTGACTTTATGATACCTATGCTGTCAGCTGAGGAGGGCTTTTTATAGTTAAATGTGATGACAACTGCACCCTATTTATACCAATGAACTTAGGCGTATCAAAATAGTAACATCAAGAGGAATATCCTGGGCAAAGAAATTCCCACTGCTCAGTTTGCGCTTTAAAATAAATATTTCTTTAGCTTACAATTGATCACTGGTTGCAGAAGTATTTTGTGGCTTTGACACCACCCTGAAAACAAGAGGAGGTTTGGGGCTTGGCTCATTCAGGATTATGGGAGTGAGCAGGCAGACGTGGATATAGGTTGCCATCCCTACAACCAAACATCCACGGTACCACTGGACATTTCACTCTGTCTCCAGGGCAATTTGAGCAGCAAACAACCAGTAAGGGAAGAAAACATGTAACTTCGTGGTTTGCATTGCTCCTACCATTATTATTATTATTATTATTATTATTATTATTATTATTATTATTATTATTATTATTATGAAGGGGGTGCAGTGCCTCTGTCCTCCAAAATTTTGGAGTGTCCTTTCTAAGCCAGGACCAGCACATTTTCACCAGCTGAGTGCAGGGTGGAAGGAGTGTATTGGAAGCCAGGCATCCCTTTGTACCATGGAATTTTTGGGGGTGCCTTTAGGCCACGCTGAAAGGAGAAGCAGCATTCCCCAGCTCTCAGCTTTCACCCTCCTCCTGAGAGGCTCCCGAGCAGCTGAGCACAGCAGAGCAGTGCTGGGTTTTTAGACACAACTCATTTGATGGAGTGGGCAGGACCAGCACGCTGCTGCCCGTGGTCCCAGAGGAGTCACCCACTGCCCAGCCCACTTAGCTCCGTGCTGGGGGAAGATTCACCTTCAGAGGGTAGGCAAGGCTTGCCTGCATTGCTGAAATGAAATTCAACTTTTAATAGTCCCATTTGCTCTTTTGCACCCTGTGGTATGATTACCAGAATTCAGTCTGGTCCCAAATCCCCCTTCCCACCAGTTCCCACAGCTTTGGAACGGTTTAGAGGTCACTCTGCATTTTGCTCTATAGCCCTAATTACTACTCAGCACTATAATTGATACGTTAAAGCCTATTAAAGTATGGAGCCGAGCCACTGCTTTACAGTCACTGCACTTGTAATGCCAAAAATCACTTACAGTTTGTTTCTGTGCTTCATTTCAGCTACTTTTAAATAAATGTCTCTCCCCAGGACCTGGACGATGCGAAAGGGATTTAGTCTCAGAGTGTGAAAGTTGCAGCCTGCAGCACCAGAAAAATAAAGCATTCTTACAAAGCTATTCAAATGGATTTCCCTCACTGATTGCTTCAGCCAAAAGTAAATTATAAGCCAGACATTATCAAAGAAAATCACTGTAGCACATTCCAGTTCATTTCACTGTACAGCAAGGATTTGAATGCAGAGGTGCAGGCCCTGGGTCACATTTTCATATTTGCTAGGCGAACTCACACACCAGAGCAAACTTTATTTATACAAGTATACTTTAACTATCACTTCTGTTATTTATTATGGCAGAGGATGCCTTCAGGACATTCTTGAGGGGATGAGCTGTCTGGCATGCATATAAAAACGAAGCAGCAAAATCAAGTACAATTAAACTTAGCAGAACTATTAAAAGCCTTAGACACCCAGCAGTCAGGCAGGGCTACTGCAGGACATTTCTAAAAGCTCATGAATACAAGATAAGAGGGGAAGGGGCTGCCAAATGCCAAGGTGGAATGTGTGCTCTTGCGTATAATTTCAAAAGAAATACTGGGAAGCAGAGGGAAAGCAAGAGAGTTCAAGCTGTGCCTTGTGTCAGCACAACTTGTGTCAGAGCGAAGAATAACACGGAGAAAATACAAATGTTGAGATAAATATAGCTGCAGTTTATTAGACAACAGCATTCTCAAAATCTACGAAATAGAGGGGTTTCTTTAGGAAAATTCTGCAAATACAGAAGGGCTTAAACAAACTCTACCTGTTTCAAGAGAATTAAATGCTCTGCAGCTCAGGTCTTGCTGGGAAAACCAAGCCAAACTGAACCCTTTATAAGGCCTTTTAAGAAATAGTTTGGCCAAAATTTCAAAGGCATCTCAAAAGTCACTGGGTACTTCTATTCAGGCATAGAAATAGGCACACACAGGCTCACAGGGTTTGTTCTCCCATTAGGTTTGTTTTTTCCATCTGAGTCCTTTAAGGAGGCATTACAGACATGGAAATAAAACTCGACCTGTGTGGAATTTGCCCCACAACAAGACTTCCAGGTTCACCAGGTAACGTGGACTGAGGGCAAACATGGAATGACTCCCCATGAGACTCAGAGCTTCAGAGGAGCTCAGCTACCTGCCTTGTAAGAGCACCTGCTTGGATTTCTCCAGTGCCACACTCCAGAGAGACAGAGGGAACAGAGAGAAATTAATAGCTAAAATCAGTGAGGGACCAATGGGTCTGATACCTGAGACAGCAGGAAGCTGGACTTCCCAGCACGGTGTTTCTCAACCCCTATAGCTCTGCAGCTCCCACAGGGTTCAGCACATGGGAATCTGCTTCATGTATCAGCCATAACCTGGATTTGGCAGTCACAGAGGAGAACCTGGGACATGCAAAAGTTCTGCATCAGCTGCACCTTGTGCAGCACAGGCAACTGCCCCACTTGGAGCCAGCAGTGGCACCAAAGTGGCAGCCACTGAGGAATGACCACTTTTAAAAGAGAAGCCCCGTGGAGGAGGGCATGTGAGGGATGTGTGGAGCCAGGCTGGTCTTATCCTGTTTAGGGGGTCACTTGAGCAAGGACAGGGCAGTTGGACAGCACCCTCCTCCCTGCCCAGCCCCCAGCACACTTCCCCCTCTTTGCTACTTCTCTTCTTGGTGTTTGCAGATGCAGTGGGGGACCACAGGCCTGGATTTAACCTGTCAGGACATTCCCAGTGGAAAAATGATGCCCAAACAACCTCGGCCTCTTCAGATCTGACTACATTCCAGATGTGCTCCTCTACAGCTGTATTACATATCCAAACTCTGCATATCACACTCACGTCTCTGATAAGGAACCAGCTGCTTCTGCAACTCTTGCCTTTGGCTGGAACCAGGACATTATGACAGTTTTGACTCTCACTAAATTCTCCCTACCCCTGGCATACTTGGGACAGGGTCTGACTGATCTCCCATCTCCTGAAAGAAGAGGATTTTATTCTGGATCCATGTGAAGAATCCAGAATAGGTAGATCTCAGCTGGTGGGAAACAGCTCAGCTTCCTGAACATGAACATTAACAGTGCTTTAATACCCAGCTCTCAGCTTTCTGGGAGGTGCCACCATAGCTCTGGGAGAGCACTGGACTGACAAACTGCACTGTGTGCCTCATCCATCACCCTGATACACGGGAGCTCTGAGCCAGCCTCAGCCAAAGTCAATAAAGTGCCATGAAGACTCAGGATAAATTTCAACTGGAACAGCAATAATTGTGGCTGTCATCCTCTGGAGATGTAGAGAAAGCAAAAAGCCCTCTGACACTGTTCAAGGACCTTTAAGCTGCAGGGCACACTGGCCATGGAAAATCCTCGAGCTGGATGAGATTGTCCCAAGGAGCTACTGCAGAGCCAGTGGGCAGGAGCTCCAAACAATTTGTTCCATTTGAGATAGACTAAGAGACTTTTCCATGATTACTTCCAAGCCGGACAAGAACAAGTCTTTTCCTGCCATCTGAAACACATCCTACTAGTGTAATACTGGTTTAAGGAAAGAAAGGGAAAATAGAAACTTATTTAAAAATTACTGCAGTTAAGCCATGCCCAGGAAATATCGTGGAAAACAAATTTTGTCATGTGAGCACTGGAGCATAGATGGGTGCTTTTAACCAAGAAGATGATTGTTGTGCTAAGCTGGCTCTCTTTGTGCTCCTCAAATGGGCTATGGATTGCAAAAAAAATTAGTCGTTAATAACAAAATGTCAAAGGGTGAAGGAAGTGCAGGTTCCCCCACATAGCTGGGTCCCTGTTTGGGAGTTCCCGAGCAGTTTTCCACATCCATTTGCTATTCAGCCACGCTGCCAAAACGGCCAATAAATGGAGCAGTCATAGCTGTGCTTTTTGTGCTATTCATCCCCGGGCCCTCCACGTCGGACAGACGCAGCTCATTCATTTCATAAGGCCACCAAACACAGGCTGGGTGCTGGAGGCATCCGGCCCCCGCTGACTTGGCTCAGGTCTTCCTCACCATGAGGGTCTCCACACACCACTGCTGGCCCTCAGAGCTGCTCAGTCGATGAAATTCGTGCTCCTTTCTTCCCATTAATGAAACAGAACCGCAATTGTCAAGGAAATGCTGGCGGTGATCTAATAGGTCATTCCTATCTTTAACTGCTATCATTCAAAATGGAAGGAAATCATTTTCCAATCGTTTGAAAGTTAGCATTGTGAGCGAAATAAAGCAAAGTTCACCAACCTTTAATTTGCTTTGTGAGTTTTTTCCTCTTATGGGTATTTAAAGAAATCAGATGTGACAATTCAGGATAATTAAATTCTTCAAGAAAGGTCAAAAAGCTCCCCAAAATAGAGAAAATATAATGTTTCCAAAAGGCTGCTAAATCCTTTCCAGTAGATTTTGCAATAATAATAATTTTATTTTTTTTAAAAGCCCTCTGTTTCTCTGCCAAGTGCCACCAAACAAATCCGTATTAAAGCCAGAATCCTCTCACACAGGCTAGTGCTGCACACTAGAAAGATAAGTTTCCTGATCTGAAAATTAATCTGAGTCATGTCTGCATTTTAGCATTTGTGAGGAGCACTTTTGTAATACTGCTAATTCCCTGATTAGTCTGACAGGACTTTTTTTCCCCAGATAAAGGGATTCTGTAACGCAGCAGACATTACCACATTGTCTTTGTGCTGTTGTAACTGCAGAGGAGAGGAATTGCAGGCTGGGATTTTCAAGGGCACATCAGGCATTCAATTCCAGCTGAAACTCCACGGAACTGGGCACCTACCCCGGCCTGTAACCATCAGCTCCAGCTCTCCAAAACGTACAGCAGGGATTTCAGCCCCTTCTGGCACGGATTCCTGAGCTAACCTCACCTCTTACGTTAATAATATCAAGATTTTCCTTCTCCAGCAGAGAGTGGGACTGGACGAAATTCAGCTCTGGCTTGCTAAATCCTATTTTGAGAGCTCACATGAGACTCTCCTCCTAGAAGAACGACGAGAGTGTTTTCAGCCTCTGGCTATTGTGCACATCACAGCAGGTGAAAGCATTGTCTCCAGCTCCTTCCTCGTTTTCCGTGCAAACTTTCACTGCATCATTTCTCTGGAGGCTTAAGGAATGGTGAGGGGTGGGAGAAGGGAGGAGGACAAAAGGACTGTCTATCTACAGATGCTTTGGAAAAATTTCAATGCTGGCATCTCGAAACTTAATGTTCTTGTGTGTGTGAGCACCTCCATGAGGAATAGACAAAGCCTTCTTGAAGAACCTGCTGGGAATGCAGTGAACCAGTGACATCACTTCATGCTAACTTCTTACAGTGTCAGTCCTGCAAAAAATAAAATAAAAGCAGAAATGTTCAGCCCTGGGTCAAAAGCAGCTCTGTCCTTAGGGCTACACCATTGTCTTGTGTCCTGGTCATCCAAATGTGGCTGACATTACTGGAGAAAAACGGAAAATTAGAACAAAAGACACAGGCAGACCTATCCCCACACATGGGAAGGGTAAATCAGCTCTCAGCCCAGTTGCCTCCAAGCCCTGACTATTGCTACAGCTTTCTGAAAGCCGCTGGTTGCTGAGGACATTGAGCAACGTGGTGTTTCCTTTGCAACACAGCATCTCTGATGCAAGGGCTGTATTTTGGGCTGCAACCATTTGAATCTGCTCTCCCCATTACCCACTCACTGCTCTCACTAGTAACTACTCACATCAGGGCAGCTCGCAGGCACCAAAGGCAGGGACCCACAGTGCCTTGGAGGTGACAGCTCTTCACCCCAGTAACAGTCCTGAATGGCAAGTGGGACAGAGGGAATTTATCAGTGTCCTAATTAATTACTCTGCAGTGGAAAGTTGGTACTTATTCCCCATCTAGTCATTTTCCAAGGTTTTTTTTCCCCAACTCCCTCTAATCCCACTCTGGTTATCAGTAACAAACCAGCTTGGCTGCACCTCCAGCTGTTTAGTTAATGCCTGATGCAGTGACTGAAGACAAAGTTTGTCTGTGAGCACCCTCCCACAAGGAATTCAGCTATGGCAATCTGCTTAATGGCAAACTGATTTAGCCCAGCATCTGCACGGCCGAGATCAGCTCCTGTCTGCCCTGAGGAGGCCAAAGGGGACGCACTTGAACAGTGACTCAGCAATAATTCCATCACAGATATTTATTAACTGCTTGCCTGGGAGTGACTGGTGATGTCAGAGGTCCTCACAGCGATTGTCATGATGGGCACAGCACAGCACGTCTGCTCTTTGATTTCCTGCTCCTCCACCTGCCTCTCCCTGGAGGTTTCTCTGTGTGATTTGTGCTCCCTGCCACAGATATTGCAGGAGAACAATTGCATAGGTTTCAGCATCTTTTTTCTTAATTTTTTTTTTTTCAAATGTTGAGAACTTTCCTACTGTGAGTGGATCATAAAAATACAGACAAGCTCTCACTTAGCAGGACACCTATGGATTCACCCTCTGCCTAAGTATTTTTGGAAATATTATTGGCTCAGCAGGGAGTTAGCCATGAATAGAGGAAATGTATTGAAACATTCACAATACTTGATAGATAAATAGGCCACACAAACCCAGTTCAATTGGTTAATTATGTCTTTCCATTACACAAAAAGCTTACGTAATAATCCATCCTTTTCATATTCCTATAAATATATTTTTTTCCTTGAGATAACTTATTTGTATTGGATGGACAGGAATTTAGCAATGGATTTTAAGCAAAGAACAATTAGACCTAAATACGATAAAGTCCTAGGAAATGTAGCAATATCTTGCTTTAAAAATGCCAGTTCTATATAAAACAAAATAAAAAAAGTTTATGTCAAATCAGATGACCTCAGCATAAAAAATGCAAAGAAGAAAAAAAAAAAAGAAAATATTTTAAAGGAAGTAGACCCCTGGGAAGACAAAATTGCAGTATATTAAGAGAACGATAACATCATTGGCACAAAATAAGAAATTTTAAATATAGACCAATGGTTCTGAGCCTCTTCTGTACCATGATCCCATACTTCAGGGCAGAAAAATTTGGGACCTTATCCATATAGCCATCAAGAACAGATGGGTGGTTGCCTGTTCCCCGAGGATGGAGAACCACACATCCCACACGGAGGAGAAGGAACCAAAACCCCTTGGAAATCCAGAATGCAGAATCCTTGGAAATCCCAGCCAAGGGGAAGGTGATGGTGAAACCACTCTGTACCTCAGTTCAGATTTCACTTCACTTATCCCTGTTTTGTTTCAGAAGACCTGATGGGGCTTCAGTTAGAAAGTTAGAAGATGCAGTAGGCAAAATATTTTATGGCAGCATCCTCACCTAAAATATCAGCCATGTTCTCTTCACTAGTCTTGCCCAACTAACTGAAGTGTCCAGTGAATACAAAAAAAAACCTTGGAAGGCACTCTACATTCAGAAAAAGCAGATTTGCATTTTGATCTTTATGACCCAGAACTAATAACATATTTATCACTCTAATGTCACAGCTGTCCTCCTACAAGGGGAATGACCATGGATATGAAATGCACCTTTTTCCCCTGTGGAGCTCTGTGAGCCAGTGCCACCTTTCCTCTCTCTTTTTGGTTTTTTGGAGGAGATGTTGGTTGTTTTAGCCAGACTGGGAACTAAATCCCTTGTAAGCAAGAGATCCTCTGCAAAGATTTTCCTTGTGCCTGGCCACGCTGCAGGAAGTGGATGTGACTGTCTCCATGTGAGGCTTCTCAGAAGTGTCCCAGCTTATCAACAGGGCATGGAACAGGAATGAGAACTTCAGCAAGAAACAGAAAAGATCATGGAAATATCGGGAAGGCCCCACACACACACAGACAAGACAAAAAGGACTTTCATGCACACAATGATTTTTTTCTTGTCTCTGACTCAGATGGCCAAACACAGAGCAAATTTTCACTGTCTGCCTAGACTTGGGTGGGCTCTGCCTCCTCCCAAAGAGGGGAATGTTTATTGAGGAACAGACCTTAATGGTGGCTCTTTGAACGAACGTGGCTTAGGGACAGCTGGGGAGAGACTCAACAACTTTCCAGGTAGTGTTGGTGAGACCCAGGACTGCTTCTTTCCCCATAAACTGTTTCAGGCAGATGGCAGAAACCAGGTGTTCCTGCTGCTTGGCTCATCACTGCTCCGAGGAACATTCCTGGCATTTCTCCTGCAGGCTGGGTGTGCAGGGAGCACCAGCTGTACCCTGTCCAAACACCTGCCTGGGATGAGCCTTCCTTCCACCACTGCCTGTGAAAGCCTTCCCAGGCTGCCCGGTGCTGCCAGGGGATGATGAAGATCTGGGCCCTGACCTCTAAGCTTCAAGCAGTCCAGGACATGCCTTATGAGGGTCTTCCCCTCTCCATCTTTTCTTCTTCACTCCACTGTTCCATTGTTCCCAAGCCATACCAGGATGAACAAGGTGATGAAGGAGGCCACTGGAGGTTTGAGGACTACTTGACCTTGGGTTTTACCTTCTGCTACCACAGAGGTGGTAACATCTTACACCATTTGGGTATGATTCACCAAGAGATGCCTGTGGCCCTCCTGAAGACAGCAAGGATTGATGAAAAGAAGGCACTTCTGCCATCAATTTTTAAGCTGCACTTCTTCCTGAGATCATGATACAGCTGAACAGGTTTTCTGATCAATGTCTAGTCAGAATCAGAAGAGAAATCTAAGCAAATACGAATAAATTATGGTCAGCACACTTAGCTGGCCTGTGAACTGTTAATGATTTTCTGTTGTTCTGTTACATTCATTCATCCATGAGGTGCTTTTGTGGTGTTACAATAGAGCCTTCCTCTTCTGTGCTACTGCAGAGCAGCCTCTCCAGTGCATTTATATAATTCATATCAGTAAAATTTTCATGTGTGCTAATACATGAGACAGCCAGAGATAAGAAAGAAAGTTTGCTCAGGGGGGAGGAAAAATACCATCGGCACCAGACTTAGCTGTTTGACTTAATAGCTTTCCTGGAATATCCCCATCTTGCCAAAAGGAGATAGTAGCTTCAGCAAAGCCATCTCCTTCACACAACATATGGGACTGCCGAGTGTGGGGAAGATGAATTCTTAGAGCTACCTTTTGAAACGTAATAGGATGGCCTGGCTCGCTCAGCAGCACTGCCTGTTACCCATTTAATAGCACAGGAATGAAATGCATCTCTGTGGATCTATTTCCACTGGGGTAAATGCCTTTTCTGCAGCTACCAGTTTAATCACACCACGCACTGGGCTCTGCTCCCCACCAAGAGCTCCCACCCACCCCATGGCTGATCCGTCACCGGGGCAAAAGCCCTGGGATCAACCCTGCCCCAGCAGCACATGGGGAGGGTGAAAAGCCACAGAATCCCAGAATGGTTTGGGTTGGAAGGGACCTTGAAGCTCATCTCATTCCAACCCCCTGCCATGGGCAGGGACGCATTCCACTAGACCAGGTTGTTCAGAGCCCCATCCAGCCTGGCCTTGAACACCTCTAAACATCCACAACCTCTTTGGGTAACCTGTGCCAGGGCCTCACCACTCTCACAGGGAAGAATTTCTTCCTAACATAATCTGTCCCCTGTCAATTGAAAGCCATCACTCCTTGAGCAGCCTTCTGGTTCCTACCTTCCCTTCTTTCCCAGAGAAATCTGGCCAGGACACTGAACTGGGTGATGCCCCCACAGAAAAGCAGCAGCCATGGGGAGACACGTGGCTCTGGGCCCCTGCCCCCTCCTCAGCTCTGAAACTCCTTTGTTCTCCTCACTTGCAGTGACCCTGGATGTGGGGTTCCCTCTGTCCTGCTCCTTCCTCTCTGTTCAAGCCCCCCACCACCCATCACTCTCCTCTCTTATGGGTTTTCCCCCTCCTTTTCTGATCTCTTCCGTGTCTGTATCAGTTTTCTCCCCCTTCACACATTTCCTTCTCTCCTTTCCACTATTATTTTTCCATCATTCTTCCCTCCTACCTCACCCTTAACATCCCCTTCCAAACTTCACCCCAAGGCATTTTTTCTCACTGGAACTCTTGTGCAGGAAAGAATGACTGGGCTCATAAAGCACAGCTAAATCTCTGCTTAGGCACATCTTTCCACTTTCCCTTTCCTCTCCCTCTCTTCCCTGCACACTGCAAGCTGTGGGGGCAGAGACATGATTTTCCTGCATATCTGCTGGCACACACTGCACACTGTTGTTCTGCTGAGCTGTGAACCTCCCCAGTGCTGTAGTAAAATCGAGTGGCTTAGACAAGGGACATGGTGGATATATTCGCCTTGTTTCTTGGAAACCTGAAAGGCAAAAAACCTGCTTAGTAGAAAATGGTTGGACATTTTTGCTCCGGGAGCCGGAGGAGGGAAGAAGTTTCAGCCAAAAAAATATCAGTTTTCTACTTGAAAATGGAAATGTAACTAAAGCAAATACTAATAAAAATGTTCAGCTCACAATACAGTTTCCATCTAGATGGAAGAATTTCCAGCAGCCTTAGAACAGTATTTTCTATAACTTATCATGTATCATGCTTACTCTGCGTGGATTATTTCTGTACAAAAAGCAAATCTTTTGTGGCTTTCTCTTGGTACAAAAGATTTTTTTTAAGATTAGTCACCACAGTCAGCCTTCCCGATTGAAAATATTTATCAGAAATCGGTAAAAGATCAAAACATGAAATGTGAGGTCCTAATAGTTCATTAGATTTCTAGTAATGAATTCTTCCAGAATGTATGATTTTCGCTAAGTAATAAAGCTTCATATAGTTGTTTTAAATTCTTTAAGTCCCACACTCAACCCCCCCAAAAATCTTGAGAAAATCTCATTTCACAGTTTCCCATAAAACCAGGTGCAAAACAGCTGCTTTGGGCATGGAAGGATTCCTGAAGCACTTCACTGGTGTCAGTAGCCAGTGAAAAAGCATGAAATTGAAGGGATTTTGATAGGTACATTCCCAATCCTTCAAGAAGGTGCCATGGAGGATAGTATGGCTGAGAGTTTCCAACATTTGCAGGAGGCACATTCACGCAGTCTGGTTTTCCAAGCTCTGTGGAATATTGCAGTCATGGCTTCACTGCTGAAAGCACCCTCACTCTGCTCTGCAGTGCTGATATGGGTCACTGACATCCCAAAGCTCACTCAGGGCATCCATGGAGAAAGGAACTTCCTAAATGGAGCATGAATGGCTTTGGCTCTTTTGTGTGGCTTTCCTGGGCTGCTGCTGCCTTCCCCACCCACCTTCCCCTGGATCACTTGTTCATTTATGTTCACTAAGGCCTTAGGTAAGAGGGAGATTTCCCCTGTAACCGTGTCCAAAGCCAATTAAAGACAAAATCTTTCCATAATTCATCCTCTTCAGCACTACTTTGATTGATCTCCAGGTTTTCTTCCGCTGAGTACCTGTTTTACTATAAGCCTTGCTTTAAAATGGTTCTCTCCAGACAGGTCCTGTAGGAGCTGTAATTTAATTTGGGTGATTCAGCCCTAGAAGCATTTACCACCTATGCCCCATTCTTCCTCCACCAAACTGAGTTCTGCAGCTTCACAGGAATATCATTTCTATGACCATGTTTTCGTCCACCTGGAGAATGTAAAGGGTGAGATCATGTAATGTAATAAAGCCTGTAAAATTAAACTTAAATCACTGAGGAAGCGAAAGAAGCAGCTGCAGGTTCCAGGTTGCAAGATGTTGGGGGTTTTGTTTAGGGGTTCATTTTTTTATTAGAACTCCATTGAACTATTTCCTGTTCAGCACTGATTTAAAAATATGCTGTCCTTAACTACAGGTTAGGCATTTCACTCCCTATGTATGGCATTTGAGGAAGACATAATGATATCTGCTTAGAGGAGTCAAAACAGTGAATCAAACCCTGATACTGGAAGAATGACAGTTCTTTTTTCCACCTCTACCTTAAATGATTATTTTAAAGAAGAACACTGCAAATTTCAACAGCTTTAGCAAGACAAGTCACCTACTGGAACAAACTCTGACTCCACTGTATTGTAAAGGATGTTTTGCAGGGCCAGGGGGTAGATGGTCATTCTGGCTATAAGACTGATGCCAGTGATATTCCTACTGTGAAGAAAGTATTCAATTTTCATCATTTGCTTAAAAAAGTACCGTTTTGTTTTAACAAATGGGAACATAAATGAAAGATATTTCTGTGTGCTCCGCTTACATGAATATTTCCCAGTGTTTTTATATCTCAGTTCTCCAAGGAATAATGTTTTCAATTTCCTTCTGAAATGTAAAATAAGACCTCTGGGCTTAAGGACTCCATAAACGATAGTTCTTACTTGCTTTCTATTTAATTAGCATGAAACAGATCATGTAATCATTCAGGGATAAATCCTGACCTCTCTGGAGAGAGAGGAGAGAAAAGAATAAAGGAATTTTCTTCTTTTGTCAATAGCAAACAAACAAATGCATAAAATATATGAGGGTGAACTGGCATTTACTGTTCCTTTGAAAAGTCACCCTCTAATCAGAGGGGCTGGCTGGTGACAGAACTGATCAGCAGTTGAAGAAAGCATTTAAAATGCTGCTCTACGTGCTTTATGCCATTGCAAATTGTAGAATCATCAAATGATTTGGGTGGGAAGGGACCTGAAAGATCACCTAGTTCAATCTTACTGAAAGTAAACCAGTTTTCAACTGCTAAACCAGAGGCAGGTCTGTATTTACCTGCCTATTCCAGGTCAGCTTTTGGTGAAGAAGAGCCCATGGATGGTAAAGAACCATTATGTAACTGTGTGTCCATAGACAAGGCGAAACCTTGGCCCAGTGCTCTCAAAACTGTCACTATTTATTGACACTTCTCACATTTTTCCACTGCCTCTGGAAAAGCAATGCAGTGCTAACAGAGCCCGAAATTGGTTAGAGACGCACAGACTCTGGAGACCCAGGCACAGGGACTAAACCCAGGACCATTTTCCACCAGCAATTCCCACAGCCAAACCACGACCCCTTCTTTTCCAAGGAGACAACAAATTTCACGGCACAAGAGTCTTCCTTCACAGCCTGGGCTAGCCCTGAGCAGGTGAGGTTGGAAAGGAGCTCTGTGGTGCTGCTGTGAGTGCAAGGGAATACTTTAAATCCCATTATTACCCTGCCTGGGCATCTTTTGCTTTAACACTGGGCAGCCAGAGCTCTCCGGATACGGAACAGGTTTAGCACTGACCACAAATAGGAGGCTGCTCCTCAGTCCCTGCCTTTGCAAGAGCTGCATACTGTTTTTGGCCCAGGGATTCTGGATGTTATAACCCTGACCTGCTGTTCTCCTGACTCCAAATATCTGTTTGTGCCCGTGAAGTGCAAGGCAGGTACAGAGCCAGCCCCGTCTGCCAGCAGGCTGCATTTATTTCTCCCTGGAAAGGCTTCCACAGACTATAGATGCAGCAATAAACATCTGAAATGCCAGGAGAGATGGTCTACTAAATGCATGAGGGTAAGGACATAAATGAGTGGAACAAGCAGGTACTGGAGAAGCAAATTAGACACTTGGCTTCCTGTAGCTAATTTAAATGGGAAATGGGAGTTGTTCCAGGTATTCAGTAAACAGGCTTGCAGATTAGCTTCCCACAGTTTCCTTATGCTGCTGTACATGCATAAAAAAACACGTACTGTGGTTCATTGCTTTAACTCACTTTGTTTCCCAAATCAATGAATTTTCCCAATATTTTTGTTTTTTTAGCATGAATGTTTTCATACCTTGTTGTGAGCAAATAGAATAGGAGATAACTGTAAGTAAGCACTGGGCTGTTAATAACCAGGTAGCCAGATTCCTTATTTGTGAAATGTTCCTTGAGCCTGGTGTTACCAGGGGATACAAAACTGCTTTTCAGTCGCTGATATCTCCCTGTATGAGAGAGAGAGAGAGGCTCAGAACAGCTTCGTATCTTCATCCCTTTCTTCAATTCCATATGAATTAACTGGAGGCCAGTTCAGGCTCCAGAGGAGAAGCACAGAGGGAAGGAAGCTGCCTCCCAGAACCAGATCAGCTCCTGTTCATGAGGAAAAAAGGGGTCTGGAAGGACACCTATTATTTAAGAAGGGAAAAAATGATGTAAACCAACCAGTTACTTCAGACTCCAATTTTAGCTCCAGATTAGCTTCGAACCAAGATTAATCTACATGACAACAGATCTAACTGCCTGTACTTGCCCTCCAAACATCCCTTCTCTGGCTGAAGACAGCAGTGAAGATGGTGCTGCTGAGCTCATGGCTGCCTCTGGCAAGTACATACACGTCCCATGAGCTTTTACAAACAGCCCTTTCCTGTGTGCTCCCTACCCCTACACGGGATGGAACACAAGAGTAGGGGAGCCCTTCCTTTCAAACTGGTCAGAGATCATTGTGCTTTAGGAATAGAACATCAAACTTCTGATTCCTGGCACTTGAATCGTCAGCAAAGGGGCCAACAAAGCTCAGAGCAGGACACCAGAGCTACCCACAAACCTTTTTCGCTGGGAATATTCAGTTTGCTGCGTTGTCCATCTCATTTGAAGGCTAAAGGCAAGAAAGAAATCAGCATTTCCACTTCTGCTCATTCCTTATATGGTGAAATGTTAGATAACTTGTGTTATTTATAACTTGCACATTTGGTATTTTTTTCATAAAGGGGGGAGGAGGAGGACATAGTGGGCAAGAAGACTCTGGATCTTTTCCTGTCTGACTGAAGATTTAAGAATTAAACTGTGTCATAAGAGCAGTCAACTTTATACCTGTGCCTTGTGGAAGAGCGAATCTTGACCTGGACAATTCAAATTGATGTGGTTTATGACTTTACAAAAGGGATCTACACACATACCACATACAGCATGGTAAAAAGTGATGAACACCAATCCTAAAGCTTTGAGCTATAAGGTGGCCTTTACATGTTTGTGTTTCAAGACCTCTACACTTCCCAACTTAGTAGCACTTCTAAGAATAAGACTCTGGAAATAAGGTTTTGGACTCACAGGGATAGAAGATGTCTCATATAAGCTCTGTGCCTTCTCCCTGCCATGGCTGAGTTGAATTTCAGTCGTGATGAGCTGCCCAACATGGCTGTGCCAATGCTCATTCCCAGGTAAAGGCCTCTCCATCCCTCTTGTCATGGCCATCCAGCTGTGTTGTCTCATTTGGTCAATTTATTTCTCATCAGTGTCATTGTCCTGAAGGAAAACCCTGCCAAGCCTCACTGAAATGACTGCTCTCCCTCCATGGTGCTCATGCCATGTGCAGTGTGGAGCCTTCCCACTCACAGACATCCCTCTTCCACACCCCAGCAGATTTATTTCACATGTGAAGGGAAGGTCATGCCATCACCCTGCCACTCACCCCAGCCCCCTGACCAGCATGTAGCGACATTTCTCTGCCATATTCATGGACCAGACCTCTTTAGAAAACTGTCAAACAGGCAATTTTATTTCGTGGAAATCACTTTTGCACAAATGACCTTTACCTGGATGTGCATGGCAGCTCTGTCAGGCTTTCTGCAGGGCTTCAGCACAGAACTCCAAAGCACATAATGCTGCCCTGTGTTATCTTCCCAAAATGTCAGTTATTTTCTGCCTAGTGGCATTTAACTTGGGGGAAACCTCCCTCTGCATGCAACAGTCTTTGTCCTAACTCTCCACCAGCAATAGCAATGATATAAAGAAGATCACAGGTTATTTCTAAACTAAGCCTAAAACAAAGGTAAGAAGGGCATAATATGTGTGAATTTAAAGGCAGTCTTTAGCTGTGGTTAAAGATTGCTTGCAGATGCTGACTACCGATTTTCTTTTTTTTTTTTGCCTTGCTCTGCCTCTCAAAATATTGTTTTCAATGTCCTCATTGTCTTATTGGCCTTCCCTTCCCCCTGGATCCAGCGACATGCAAAAGGAATGACGGTAGATGTTACTTTTTCCTGCTCTGTGGCTGAGAGAAGTGTAGGGTTTCAGAGATTGTAAACTATTTCTCCTGCTCTCAGAGACTGACTGCATGGGTAGAGCCCATTAAATATAGCCATGCTGACAGTATCGCTTCGGAGAGTTCTGTGGGAAAAAATCTGTCTGCACTATGTTGGTACCTCCAGCCAGGCAGAGAGCTGCCTTGATAACTCATTCAGATAATGAATAAAATGTGGAATGAATTCCATGCAGGATCAGCACTCTGCTGATGTGAGAACCGGTTGCAAAACGTACGACAGGATCCTCCTGTGGCTGTTGTTTTAAGCCTGGCAAATACCATGGATTGTATATGCTAAAGTCAGGATATTATTAAAATAAACCTCTCAAAACTCCAGAGAGTTGAGATATGATGCGGCTTCCTTTGAGCTCAGGTCCCCTTATCGCAGAGATATGTTGTGTGAGAATGCAATTTATATGAAGTTCTTTAAAACAGCCTGTTATTTCTGCCATGTCCAGGAAAATCAGGGAAGGTATGTAGCAGTAATAAATCAATTATTTCTTGCAAATTAGACCAAGATAGCATTGCCTAACAGCAGTCTTCCAGATGGTGGGGATGAAAGGTGGACTGGGCTGGAGGGGAAGGGAGGATTTCTAGATAACCAGAAGAAATGGGATACACTTCAGCAGCAGAACTGGAAAGATCCAGAGGAATGACACCTGTGGACGAGGAAAGAGATATCTGGCAGCTTGGGTTATGTCACTGGGTTGGCAGAGCAGGCTTAAACAAAGACTTTTTCTTGACATCATTGAGGAGGCAAAGCCTTTATGATGCTGAATTAGGAGTAACCATGGGGAAAGGAAACGACAGATTTAAATAAAGGTGGCGTGTTTGTACTCACCCAGTAACCTTCCTTCAAGTGACACAGGACACATTCCAGTTCTGCCAGGAGAGATCAGCCCAATGCTCTTCAGATTGGGATGTTGAAAACAACAGTAACTACAGTAAAAAACATTTAAAGAAGTTTTGATCTTGCAAGTCTTTAGCACACCTAACTTCCAGGAGCTTTACAGTGGTCAACTGAGCAAAGCCCATAACCAAAGAAACTTGATGTTAATTAGCTAAAAATTAACATTAACTCATTAATATTCATATCTTGAGATAATGAAATATTACAACTACTAACACAATACATTAATATTAATTACTTTAATGTTGCTCTGTCACAAATCAGAGGTAAACCCCTGAATGTTATCGAAGAATATCCATGCATTGGTTCCCAAGAGGCAGCAGAGTTTGCTGAACAATCTTCATTGTCAGCAAAATGGGTGATTACATGAGTCCTTCAAGGAGGCAGAGGTTCAAAACCCAAAAAAGTCCCTGACTGCCCACCAGGGATGGCCAAGTGGGAGCCCAAGTAACTGAATCCAGCCTGTGAGGCTGCTCCCTGTGGCCTTGGGACGAGCCAAAACAAAGAGATTAAAAGCATTTTTGTAGGTATTTCTCAGTGAGGACCCAGAGGGTCTGGTGAGGCACCACCCAGATGCTGGGCCCACCTCTGAACATCTGGCTGGGAATAAGAGTGGCTCTGGAGTGTAGGAAAGCTGATGGTGATAAACCAAATAATCCCCGCTAAGTCTGCACAACAGACCAACGTGTCTCTCCCTGCTAACTCTGAGAGGGAATTAGTCACTCAGAGGATTTGGGATGAACCTAAAGGAACAGCTTTGCACTTTGTGGGAAGCAAGAAACACTCAACATCATTTTGTGCCTACGCCTAAAACACTGGTGGAGAAGTACATGTTTCACCAGAGGCGTTTTTTCCAGTGTCTCTCAAACTGCTGCCACTTTCACAGCACTCCTAAGACAATCCTTCAGCATAATTCTTTCCCCCACTGCTGAGTTTGCTCAGGTCTGATAGCACTTGGGTGAGAGCACGTGGTGCAAAGGCTGTGTAACTCATGGGGGACACACTCTGAAAGAATGGGGCAAAGGCAGGTCTGTGTCCCTCCTACCTCGTGCACATTCTGGGCTGAACTTGAACATGGAATAGCCCCATGCTCTGCTATAAATTAGTTACAGACTCCCCACTGCTGCCTCCATGACAATGTGAGGATCAAAATCAGCTGAGGGCTCTCACCAGGCACTGGGTCTCACTCTGTGTTTTGCATCAGTCCCACTGTCTTCATCAAAATGACTATTTTTCTCTTTTCAAAGACAGAAAACATCCACATCTGCTATATTTGGATGCTGGACATCTGAAAAAAGAATCACCCATGAAAACAGCCTGAATGAACCTGCTGAATGGCAAACCACTGCCAACAAGACTGAATGATTTTTCTAGCAGAGATGTTTTTGCTGTTTTTTCCTCTGAAAAAAATAGAAAAGGATGGGGGAAGAGCTGGTTTCTTTTCTCATGCATGCACCCATCATCAACAGCTTTGTTAAGGCAGGAAAATGATTTCTGGGTTGTTTTTCTTGTTCTTAAAACTGGTAAATTCAACAAAAGTGTTTTGGCTGTTATCGCTGTTATTGCAAGGTAATAAATACAGAACCTCAGAGGTCAGAAATTCCAGGGACAGAAGTATTTAAACGAGATACAGTGAAACAGAAACATGAATCTCTTTGAGAATGAGGCAAGGGAAAACCAAAAAGCAAGGGAAGATGAGGGTTTGTTCCAAGGTCTCCTTTGTAAGTGAAGAGGGTGGGTGGTTCGAGATAAAATCAGGAATTTGACTGCTCAGGACAGATGGATTTGAAAAAGGGAAAAAAAAAAAACATCTACAGGCCGAACTAAAAATGGTTATCATGGTGGAGTTATGGGTTGCTTCAGGCTGCCAAGACAAATAGCTTGCATCCCAAAGCAGTAAAGGTTACATGCATGGAAAATGGAGCTATCCCTGAGGATTAACTAATATACTACAACTATTATTACAATTTTATCAAAGAGTTTTGAGAGAATCAGGGCATGCTGAGCTACCTAGTCTGACTGCATTTACAAGAGTCTTCAAAAGAGATGTCCCAGCCTAAAATTTTTCATCTTCTGATCTTCATATTGTGGCTAAAATCAGCTAATGCTGTTTGAGAGGTGAAGGCAGTGTCACTTCAGCAATTAACCAGAACTGTTTGAGGTTACTGATGTACTGAAAATGCTTTGAATTTCAGTGAGTTTGAAGTTATTTACTAATAGGCCTCATGCCACTTCTGCAGGAGGTATACCCACGTGAAATGCAATCACTTGTGGAATTTCAGCTAAGGGCAGGTATTACAGGGGGAAAAAAATATCCACACTTCTGACAAGGTTGTATCAATCTCCACTTATCTGCTGTTTCAGTAAAACTGCCAAGGTATTCTGAAAGGCACTGTGTCCAGCCTGGCACTGACTGTGATGCACATTATTATGTAATTATTATAGATTTATGTTTGCTATTATATAAGAATGTTGCTTCTTTTTGGAGCAACCTTCATGGCTGTAGGAGAGTGTAAATTCCCCCATGTCCCATATTTCTCCAAGAAGTGTAGGCTAATGGCTAGAGGAAAGGACAGGACACAGGGATCTTCTTTCCCAGCTGTGCAAACTGTGAGGGTCAGCTTCTCTTCCACACAAATCAATGGAACTCAGCACTGAATTTTCCTGGGAACACGGTAAAATCCTTAATCTCCTGCTGCCTTCCCAGCCTATCCTGCAAGACATCAAGCACACCAGCCCAGCAAAGCCCTTCAGCAAATGCCTGAAGCTCTGCAGCCAAATCCAGGGCTCGTGGTGAGCAGAGCTCTGGGTTTGCTGCTGCTTCCAGAGCCAGGAATGAGTGGGGGGCGACTACATCCATCCATCCTCCAAAGGATGTTTCAAACATTAAGTAACAGGATTCCTGGAGACTGGGCACAGGATGCAACAGAGGGAGATTATCATTTCTATCCCTATTCTTAATAGCTATTAATGGAAATGGGTGATAAAAGTATCTCTGCCTACACATATACAACATCTCTCTCTCATCCTGTCAAGGTAGAGCATTATCCTGTAAAAAAAACCAGGGGTTCAGGCTGGGGAATGGGCAAAAGAAAAAGGAAAATCTGTTTATAACACAGTTTGGAAGTTTGTGTTCTAATTCTCCTCTGGGAAGCCAGAACCTACCTACAGGGTGTGTTGAGTTAGTTCCTCATTCCTTCTTCGTGTTTTTTTTTTTTTCCAACTTCTTTTGAAACCACGGTGTGTGGAGCATACCTTGCCCCGGGGGAACATATTGCCGAGCCATTACTCACACTATAAAAGGGTGCTGCTTCTCGCTCCTCCCTTTCTCTGAGGCCCCGTTTTGAGGTGAGGAAAGGGCTGCCTGGCCAAGCTACCAGAGCCCAGGGTTAACCAGCCCTGGGGCACTGAGCAGGGTGGCTGTGGGGTGCTCTGCCACCGTGCCTGGGGTCAAGGCAGGCTTCAAAAGCATAGCCTGAAGTTTTGGTGTATCTCCTAAAGCTGTTCTAGCCTGGGAGTTGGGACTGGCTTAAGAGCTTTCTTTAGGGGGGAATAGCTCCTTCCTATGAAAGACTAGTTTCTGTCTCCTGAATGAGTGGTGATTAGGAGGGAGTGAAAAAAAGGGGGTGTGCTCTGAAATTTAAAGGTAAAATCCCTCAGTCCCAGTTTCAGTGGACTCTGCCCCTTCTCTGTTTGCTTTTCCCTCGGCATGTGCCGGCAGTTGGCCCCAGCTGAGGCTCAGGTGGGGTCACGTTGATGCTCAAGTCCCAGCGAGGCTCCAGGGCTTTCCCCTTCCCCTCAGCACAGGGCTCCTCACAGGTGTCAGGGCTGTGAGGAAAGAGGAGAAATTTTTATGGTTTATGAACTTCTCTGACTTCATACACACCCTGTGAACCCACAGCCTTCCAGCTCCCTAACACACCGCAACCCGAGCGACGTGAATGAGGAGAAAATCATCAGTGTAGTTAGCAATGTACCATAAAATCCACTGATTAAATTACTGGATAAATATTTGAGTGGATCTAGCTGACAGGTATGTCATGCATGCAGTCTTAAAATAGGAAGGCAAAGGGAAATGAGGGAGAAATGAGCCAAGGAACAGGAACAGGAATGTGATTTCTGGTAACACAGCTCATGTTCATCAGTGCCTTTTTGGCAATACAGAGGATGTGTGTGGTGAAACTGAGAGCAAGGCACCACGTTAAAATAAACTGAGAGAAATTGCAGCTATGAAGAAACAGAGCATTAAGCAGCAGTTCTCTGGGAATAAAGCTGGTGAATGAACTTATGGGGATTTACATCAGCTGAACCTGGCAGGTAGTTTTTAACATGCTTACAAGAAACAGAGGTAGCTATTTCCAGCCAAATCTTGGGAAGCTGGGGCCAGTGTGGGCTCACTGGAGAGGCACAATGCTCTCACCAGCCTCTGATGGTGCTGGGCTGTGCCTCCACACTGGCTCCCCCACCTGCCATCTCCACGAGGGGCTGGCTGCTCCTTCTGCAGCCCAAGGATCTCATGTTCAATTTAAAAAGATGAAGAGTTTGTCCTGCTGTACAAATGCACCAGGTCAGTGTGATGCCTTAGGTTTTAACTTTTATATTTTTCAAATTCTGTACTGCTTACAGTATAATTCTGAAGTTCCTTGTAACCTGTAATTTCTGCTCTCTCGTGCTGGGCAGACACAACAAAGCCTCTCCAGGCTTTGCCTTCAAGGACAGCCAGGCTCTGCTAGGCCCAAAATGTGTAAACCAAAGACTCTAAAGGGGGGAGCAAGCTGAGGGGAATTCCATCATTGAACTGGGGCTTTAATTGGAGAATTAACCGTGGTATGCAAATGAACCAAACCTATAAAGGTGTGAAGAACTCGTGACCTGGGGTCCATCTTGGGGTCCATTTTATAGAGGCAGCCTCTGGCTCCCCCAGGGTGTACCTTGAAGGCCCTTCAAATAAACACCTATCTTTATTCCCTTACTCTTGTCTAGTCTCTGTTTCTAGGTGGCTGGAGAAGGCATCAAGTGTGTGGCAGCCAGCAGGACTCTGCTGATGAGCTGTCGGGGCACGCACAGCACAACTCCAGGAGGCAGCATCAGGGCAGGATTAGGCATCACCACATCCATCAGGTCAAGCCTGAGAAGGTCTCTAAAGGACAGGCTGCTCATGTTTGTGCCGTTCCAAGTAAACAGTCTGCACAGGAATCACTTTAAAACACATCTAATTCATTTTTGACCGATTCTGCAAATGTTTCCCCTTTCCTCAATGCGGCATTGACTGGCCCTGCAAACCATTTGGCAATGGCCTGGGTGGTGTGTGCAGTCACTCTGCTCCTTGATGTTACCTCATCAAAGAGCAGCTGAAAATGATATTTCCAGCCAGACAGTTTTTGAGAGTGGCCGGTGAACTTGCTCTGCCCTGTGCCCTCCAACAGACGATTAGAGAGGCTTCCTGTATGCCAGCTCAGTGATAAATTTAAGATTGCGACACGCTGACCAAAAAAAAAAAAAAAAGTAAAATCATGACAGGCTATTTTTGGTTTCAAAAGAAACTCCTCTCGCTGGGGCTTTTTGAGCCCTCACCTCCACATACAGCTGCAGAGGAGAAGGAAAACAGGATGCAGGGTTGTAGAGCTGGAGGAATGGAGCGTAAATCAAAGGAGACAAGCTGGTCCCTGTGTGGTGCCTGGGTTAGACCCCAACCTTTGAGCAAGGTGAGCATTTGTCGCTTGCTGGGGACTCTCCCAGTAACAGCTTTGCCCAGCTGCCTGAACGTTTATACTGGGCCACAGCCGCGTCTCACTTCTTCCTCCCACTGTGTCACCTCCTTCCCTTGTGCTGACAAGTGATTTAGACAGCCTGCCCTGCTGGCCCTGCATTTGAAATGTAAATCAAACATGGGACATAAAGCTGGGTTTCAAAGTTGACTATTAACTAGGGCGGAAGGGGTGGCGTAGCAAAAACAAACAGTTCCAAGTTCAAGTCTAAACCATGAGAGCAGGCTGGAAACCCTTCCTGCTCTCCCATCGCCAGCCAGCGTGAGGGTGAGCGCTCTCCCTGGGGCAGAACGTGCTTCATGGCTCCCTGAGCTCCTGTCCCAGGTGCCTGGACTCCAAGTGTGACAACAGACTTGGAAGGGAGGAGGGTGCTGGGATGCTCTGGCTGGCACTGCACATCAATATGCAATGGCTTTAGTCACAGAATCGCAGAACGGTTTGGGTCGAAAGGAACCTTTAAATGTCACCTAGTCCAGGGCTCCTTGCAGCTCCTGATGTCCTGGAAGCTTTTGACATTGAGCTCTGCAGCGTGCTTGGTCCATTAGCCAACAGCCCAGAACACTTCACCAGGCCCTGCCACAGAAAAGCTGGTGTTTGAAAGCAGCATCTCCTCAGCCTCCACCAGGAGAGGTAATGGCCAGCTGTACCTCACGAGATGTGGGGCTCCCCTGAACCTGCAGGCACCTCTGCTGTCCTAATGCTTTCAAAACAGCAGAGGTTTTGCCCCAAAACTATTGGAGGCCCAAAGCAAATCAGTGTGAACATGGTTTTTATCAAGTAGAGTGTACTTTTACCATTAGAGAATGTAGTTTAATATTTACTTACCTGTCACCCCAAATAATTCTAGTAGGGGGGAAAAACCCAGCAACAACACTTATTTTCTCTGAGGTGATTTCGACTATGACTTAGAAATTTGTCTCTGATAAGGTACATAACAATTTCCTGGATCTGGCGTGGTCAGCATCAAATCCTGCCTGGATGGGAAGTGAGATTTCTTTGCTCTCAAGGGCAATCTAACAGGAAAGAACATCCTCACCTTTTTCTGAATTCCTTAAGGCAGTATTTTTAGTGCAAATTTTCTGCCAATGGGAGATGGTGAGAGGAGCAGCTGTGAAAAGTGCTGCTCTCCAGCGAGCAGTGATGGTCCCAGCAGTGCTGGGCACCCAGCTGGCTGAGCAGGGGACAGCTCCAGCCTTCAAACACCCTACTCTGATAGATGTAGGTAGACAGGGTGGTGTCCTGGGCTCCAGGGAGCACCTCTGACTGTCATCCGGGGCAACCTCGGGCACATCATTGCATCTTTCTTCCCCTCAGTGACCCTATTTGTGCAATGACACCACCCAACCGCTGCTGAAGACTTATTTTGGGGAGGGAAGCAGTGCTGTGGCGCTGCTGAGCGATGTTTGCCCGTGCCAGCTCTGCGTTTCTGCCCCCAGGGCTGTGCTGGCACCTCGGTGTGCACAGGAGGCTGCTGCATCCCGGGGAGCAGAGAGCACCGAGCGCAGTTTCACATCAGCTGCTAACCAACACCCCTGTTAATAACATCCTGTGCTGATAGTGATGCCATGATGAATTTTGTCTTTTCTTTTATACCCCTGTTATACCTTTTTTTGCAACTTCTGTATTCTTGGTGCTTTTTTGCCTACATTCTTGGACTTGTTTGTTAAGCTAAGAGACTAAACATTTTAGAGGCTTCGTAGTTCGGGTGCCAGGGTGCCCAGAGCCCAAGGTCCTCTCCAGAACACATTTTGTAAACTAAGATAGAACCATCCAGGGGAAGGTTCCTTGGGAGGGGGGGCTCATTGGAGCCTCTCATTGGGGAATATTTGATAGATATGCTAATTAGTAAGACCTAGAATGTAAGACCAGACCTAGAAGAGGGGGACTTTGCAGTGGGGATGGGGGGGTGCACAGAGGTGTATTCGACCTGTTTGTGGTGCACCTAAGGATCCTTACAATAAATACCAAGGTAAAACCCTTTTTCCCCTTCTAACCGTGTTCGCCTCTTGATTTTTAAGACCAGGAAAGGCATCAATAGCTTGGGCTGTTTTCAAACAGGCTCTGTCATCTCCTCCAACACGGGAAAGCATTGTCTGAGGCCGTACAGGATTGTAAATGTGTCCTCCTCTTCCTGCAAGTGATGTGTCACTGCAGTGAAGGGAACTGCTCTGCTCCTCATTAGGCAGCATTGCCGAGCACTTCGAAGCCAATTTAGCAGAGCAGCAGTGAGGATATCATCGCACGATCTCCATTTCCATTAAACAACTGGATCTAACTCTCTTTTATTTTTAGGCTAACCATGCTGAGCTTTCAAATTGCCTTGATGATAATGTAGCTTTTAACTGATTTGTCGTGGCTGGTCGTTTTGCACATGAAAGTTGCTACTAGCTGATTAGGAGGGAAAAAAACATCCACCATTGCTTCTTCTGTTGCTCAGGAAATTGCAATCCTCAATCTGCAGCTTGAAAAGCATGTTGCCATGGAAATGATGCTTATGCTGTCGTAAATAAAAGTATTCCAGGGTCACCAGGGTCTGCGGCATAAACAGGGGCACAAACACAGCCTGGAAAAGTGCCAGAGTGATTTGAACATCTAGGAAGATAATTTTAATGGTATTTCACTTTCACTGTTATCATCAGAAGCATTGATGAAGGTTAACACGTAGCTATAACCTCGGCACAAAAGCGAAGCAGAAAAAGTCTTGGCTCTTGGTATTAATAAGAGTAGAGAAAACCATATCACAGCCCTCCTGAGCTGTGTTTCCCAGATCCATCAGAGCAGTGCCCTTTTCCCACTGCATCTCTCACACATGCAGCAGTGAAATCTCACTGTATGCTCGCTCAGGTGCAGTTTTATTGGATTCATTAACACAGCACACGAGAGCCCAGGAAAGCCAGCTGATGCTGTGAAATGCTGTG
The DNA here is from genome assembly GCA_026261815.1 of Monarcha castaneiventris obscurior. Classification (NCBI taxonomy): domain Eukaryota; kingdom Metazoa; phylum Chordata; class Aves; order Passeriformes; family Monarchidae; genus Monarcha; species Monarcha castaneiventris. Next base: position 12,303,759 of record JAMPIT010000856.1, on the reverse strand, counting down.
TCATGGGCTGCTGCTGATGCAGTGAATATTCCCCGATTCTCTGGCTACATCCCACCTGCAGCCCAGGAAACCGTGGGAAATTGGTCTTTTCCTTGGAGGGGAGACACTTTTGAGCAAGATCCCAGCTGAGGGAAGGTGCCCGTGTGCCTTTCACTGCTCCTGGACGATGCCAGTGGGAAACAACTCCTGGCAGGACCAAAAGCCAGCACGGACACAGATCTAAAGGAGAAATCCAGCAGCAGAGAGGGTTCGGGATGTGTTGGTTCATGTGAGTGCTCAGAGGAAAGCAGGCAGTTACTGTTTCTGGTGGGTTCTTAACTGTTCAATGGACTGCTCAATGGCATTAAATGGGCCATACCCTGAAGCTGCCTTGGGCAGTATCAGATCAAGGATACACGCTTTTCTCTTTTGTGTTTTTAATAGCCACACAAGCATTTCGAGCACAGGCAGTCACTTTAAATAAAACTACAGAGATTGCAAATGCCACAGCTTGCTTATTTACTTACTGTCTCTTAGTCTGCCCAAAATGTGGAAATAATGTTTCCAGAGATGCTGGAATTCATGTGCCTGTTGAGAATCCTGGCTCCTGTCCTGGATGATATTGCATATTCAAGGGATGATTCACTGACTCCTGAGAGGGAGGAAGGACTGTACCAGCTGTACCACCTCTCCGTGGCTGACTGACAGCCTGCTGATGCTTCCACGAGGAAGCCTCATGCCTCCAGGTTAAGCCAGCAATTATGGAACAAACAAAAGAGAGGTGAAATGGAGAGATGAATCACCGCGAGACCAAACAAAAGAGAACTGGAAAGGTGATGCCCAAGCCAGACTGACAACAAAATCTTCATTTGTCTCAGCCCAAACGGTGCAGAGAGGATTCTGCATTTCTTTTTTGTGTAACTCAACAATGTACTTTGCCGTCTGCAGGGGAGGATTTGGGAGGGACCAGCTCAGCTTTTAGGGCTTTGTCACCTCACTCCTGTGAGAGGCTGGTAAAACCTACAGCCAGCAACCCTCGGATAAAGCCACGTAAGACCCAACCCTAATACTCTTGACTGCTCCATAAACTGACTTAAAAGTTCAAGAAATAGATTTTCCCCTTTTGTACTCCAGTATTTTAAAAAAGCTTTCATCCCTGTTGGGACAGGAACTGTGTGGGATACAGGGCTGATACCATGTGCATTACACACCTCGCCGTAGATTTATCACAGGAGGGCTGGCCAGGGCTTTGAAGGCAGCTGACGGCTCCCAGCTGGCCAGGAACTCACTCGTGTGGCCTCTGCAGCTTCCTAATGGGAACAGGGTGGAAAACCTGGGCTCAAAGGTTGCCCAGAATGACTAAGAGAGGAAAAATCCCTCCTGCCACTCCTGTGCTAATCAAAGGGGTGTGGAGAAGAAATTTCAATTCCTCAGTGCCAAAGAGGAAAATAAGATAAATATTATATACATAGAAATTACACCGCCAATTCCTGTATTAAGGAAGAAGCCTTCATGCCATCAAAATCAGTCTTGAAATTAATCTTGCTTGTGGTGTAGGGAAACTGAGCCAGATAGCCCAAGCTCCCTTGAAATGTCTTTCAAACACATCTAATCTGTTTACTCCCAGCTTTTACTGCTGGCGCTACCTGGGACTTCGCCTCTGAGATTTCCTACAGTTTGCCATCCCAGCAGGTCAAAGTTTCCAAAGGTGGGGAGAAGAGGCAATCCCTTCCCTGCCTGTACGAAAGGTATGTGCCTCGGGGCTACTAATTTAGAGCCAATGAATCAGGAATAAGTCACATAAAAAACCCGTCCAGCACCGGTGTTTACAGAGCACCTCCTCTGAGCAGACAAAGGCGTGTGTCAACAGGGAAAGTGCCGTGTAGTTTGCGTGGCTCGGCGTATTTAAACAGCTTTTGCAGAGATGGGAAGGTGTTGCCAGGGAAGCAGGAGCCCGCACGGGGTAGAGGTGCCCTCCTGCTCGGTACAGTGGGAAAATGGAGCTGCCCCTGCACACACAGCTTTTTGTTTTCATCTTTGCAGCTTAAAAAAAGGCAGAAAAGGCAGTTCTTCCATAGGCTGATTAATGGCCCTTCTGCACAAACTGCATTTTGCACATATTTAAAAATCTTGAGCTAGATAACTCTTTGACCTAAAATATAATAGGTTCTTTTTTTTTTTTTTTCTGATAGCATCCGACATTTGTACATTTTAATACTTTATTTTTGAAGCAAGTCCTTTATACCTTGAAGAACAAAGTGGCCAGGCTGTGGCTCTGGATTATGTGTGCTCCCCCTGCACGTGTGTGGCTGGTGGCTGCTCTGAGACATCCCCAGCCCAGCTCTGGGGCTCACCAACACATCTCAGACCACCGGGAGAGACATCCCAGCCTGGCACCAAGAGGCCCAGGAAATGTGCCCAGCACAGCTCCCATTCCCATGGTGTGTGGTCCCTGGGGTGATCCATGTCATGCCCTGCCCGTGAACCATTCCCCAAATTTTCCCTTCCCCACAGCTCTGTGTGTGTGTGTGTGATATGAGACCAGGTTATATTAAGCCCACTGCTCAAAGGGACGATGGCTCCCATGGGCACATAGCAACTATGCTACAGAAAGAGTGAAAAATTCAGGGAACAAGTGGCACTGTAATCCATCTTACCTACCCGGAATAGATGTATCCATGTACTGATCTCTATAAACACACCCTTTTCTCCATATGGGTGGGTATATATTTATATGCACCAGCCTCAAAATACCAGTAAGTTTTTATTAGCCCCATTTGCAGATGGGGCGATGATGACAGACAAAGTGCTTTGATCCCTCTAGGCTGCTCCTCCTCGGGAGGGGAGAGCTGGAGTTTGCTCTCCCTAGGAGAAGGAGGTGAGTTTTCCCAAACCCCAAGGAGCTCCTTGGTGTGGAGATCTTGCTCAGCTCTCCCTTGGAATCGTGCTGGCAAATACACATGAAAGTGAAATCGGCATTGTGAGATAGTTATGCAAGAGCGGGCGGATCCCAGGACTCAGCCATTGTTCCAAGCGTTTAATTAACATTATGAAAGCTGATTAAAGGAAAATCTTTAACCTCCAGGGAAATCCCATTTTCTCTCACTTCCCATACTGCTGTAATTTTCACAATGTAAGAAGGAAAGTGTTATTTCAAGGCATGATTCATATCAGCTACGACCTGATCTTTGCCACAGTCATGTCCTGCATCTTAAATAATCGCCAGCAGTGACACCAGACGGGGACACTTCTGAGACAGCATTTTTCCCCCTCCATCCCATGACCTGAATTGCCATCATAATTTCTAGACTTTGTGTCATCCTGGCGTGATGACAAGTGTTCACCCACGCTCCAGAGCTAAAAGCTGGTTCACAAGGACAGTGATACCTACCCAGACACAGCATCTCAGATACAAAGTGCGAATGACATGCCACAGTCCGGCGTGGTACCAGCAGGGGCTGTTAGCTTTGGTCACTGCAGCAGATTCCTCTGAAGGCAGGAGAGTGGAGCAGCATCTCCAGTGACTCCCATCTAACCTCGAGTGAACCACTCACTCTTTCTGCTCTTTTGGAATCGGGGGCAAAGGCAGTGTCACCTTTGAGGCACTGCAAACTCACGAATGTAACCAGCCACTGGGGATGTTCAGGTGGAAATTGCTATTGTAAATCATGTTAGTGGAGAGCTTTGCTTTCAGCTGCAGTGGGTCTGTGAGCAAGCACAGCCCCCCAGTACTCAGCTGTGCATGGGTGCCACATTGCCCCTCTGCTCTTCCAGGACTATTTTAATTACATGGCATGGCCCATCAGAGAGCTAATCCCAGGATCTAATCCTGGAGGCAACAGACAGCTGAGTGTCTGCACTGTGCACTCAGAGGAGCGCCCTTGGGGCTGCAGTGAGGGCCATGCAGACAATGGGACAGGAGGAAAAGCCCTCTCCCCACACACAGAGCAGGCACCTGCCCAGGGACAGCCAGGCCCTGGTCACCCCTGGCCAGGGCAGCACCAGCTCCTCGACGTCTCTGACATATGAGCAGCCCTGGGTCCTCCCCTGGTTAACAGAATCTGGGTGGATGCTGCCTCTACAGACCTCCAAATCTAATTAGGAACACACACGGCTCCAGTCCTTTCCGAGCATCAGGGTTATATAAATACATACACATATAAATACATGGTACAAATACAGCCTCTGGCAGCAGGAACAGTCTCGTACTCAGATCTTCAACAGCTCTTCCCATCTGTAGATCCTGCAGGTCAAAGACATTGCAGAGCTTCAGGAATCATTCTGAAAAGGGAATGATTATTTTTTCCCACTGTTGTCTACACGTACGTGATGCAAAATCCATTTTAATTACGATACAGCAGGGTCATCCTCACTACTCTGAAGAACAGGCACCACTTTTGTGCACACAGAGACATTAGAAAAGCAGAAGCTCTATTTGTAGGATGAAATTCCTCCTTCAAAAAGCACTAGAGGTAAACCAAATTCACACCGTGAATGCCAAGTGTATGAAATTCTGACTCAATAAAAGGCAGACAGCTGGGTATTCTGATAAAAATGTTTCTTTATTTTTTAAGTTTTCTTTTCATTACCTGGATTCTGTGTTCGTCAGAGCAACAAAAACAAAACACAGTTTCTTTGATACGCGGCAAATCTGAAAACAATCCCGCAAATAGCACAACACAAAAACTCCCACAAAAAGGGAAAGCTATAAAATTTGAGAGGCGACAAGGCTTTCAGAAGTGCCAGTTTCCCAGTGCAATGGCTGGAAGGGTGGCCTGGCCTGGCGGCAGTTCAATCATTTTGTAACGAAGGACAAATACTTTCAACATCCTGAGAAAGAGGGCGGGGGGACGGGGGCACGACTCCCTTGCTTTCCCTCCTCCTGCTATTCTTTCTCCTCCCTCCCCCCACCCCTCGGATTTTCAATAGCTCTTTAGTGTTTCCATCAAAGGCTTTTACCATTCATCCTCCCTTCTGGTGCCTGCCTTCCACCTGTCTATCCATCACAGCCCTAACCCAGGTCCGTTTTTTTTCCCCCCTTTGCTATTTTTCACGCGCTGGGATTTGTTTATAAGCTTCTGCATTACCTAAACTGCAGGGGAAGAGGCTGCTGGGAGGAAAGTGAGAAAGCAGGATTAAGGAGGAATAATTCAGCTCCATTGCATTTCCATCTGAACGGTCATAAAATGTGCAAATCCTGTTGCTGGGAATTTCATGTCAGAGGCCTTCCCTGCCACTGCCCTTCCCGTAGCCCTTCTCTCTTTCCCTCTCATAGATAAACAAGTGTTGGGAGGGATGCCTGTAACTCCATGGACCCCAAAAGCCACGACCCAGCAGGGAGGAGGCTCCTACCAGCACATGTGCAGGGAGACACTCCAGATGTGGCCATAAACTGCAGACAAGGGGGTGGGAGGCCGCAGGAATTGGATCCAGCAGGACAACAGGAGTGAGCAGGGAAAGGCCGCTCAATGTGACAGCTCCCAACACCCCCAGCTAATTAATGAGCCTGGGTAAAATACAAAAATAACCTTCCAAGCTTGTTGGCTTTGCAAGCAAATCATACAGAAGTATATGATTCAGACCCCAGCAGCTTGAAGAGTTTCTACTCTCTCATTTTAAGCTCATCACCATCACAAGGCACCAAAACAGGCACAGGCCAGCTTTCCAGAGCCCAGAGATCCACCAACAATCCACCTGCCAGCAAACTGGGAGACAGAAGAAGGGCCACTGCTCTGGACAGGTCAATGGAGATTTGTCACTGATTCAAGCAGAAGTCACTGTGGCCTCTGGGCACTGTTGTTACCTGACCAAACACTCTCAGAACAGCAAGAATGTTAATGCTAAAAAAGGAGGTGGCCCTCAACCTGTCCCCAACCCCAGTGGGCCCACAAACCTTTTATTGGTGGAACTTCATGTCATATCTGCTGGACCTGGCAACAGCTAGCAGCTATCTTCCACTTACAGACACATCCCAGAGATACTGAGGATCACCCAGCAGGTAGCACATGTCAAAGTAAGTTCCTTTGATTGGCAGTTATTTATTATTTTTAAATAAAATGAGAATAGATTTAATGGGTTTCTCAGCAGCAGCTCAGTTCTTTTGTTTGGCAACTTCTTGGACAGTTTGACCATACATATGACAACACAAAATAAATTTCACTTGCTTGCAGTAGCAGTTGGCTATAAATTCAGTCCATCGATGATTTATAGCTCTAGCAGCAGTGGGATATATGAAATGAGAAGCCCTTTCATCCTTAAACTGCTCTGCAGTCTGGTAGAGACGATGAAAGCCATTGTTCCTAAGGCCAGAGGAGAGCAGGAGTTCGTTCAGCTGTGGTAGGAGGAGGTGTGCAAATTGGGTCCAAAGGTGAGAGGAGGCCTGGAGAAACAGCAGCCCTTGGCTTCGCAGAGAAGCCAGAGAGAAATCCTTAATGATGCTGTGCCTTGCTTTGCAGGCTGGAGGGGAGCAGGATTTCCATCAACTAAATGATCTCAGCTCTTTGGCTTCCCCGAGGGCACCGCACCAGGACAGGCTGGGATCGCTCACCAGAGTCACTCAGATGTTTGTGTCCTTCCCACCCACCAGCAGCCCCGAACCTGAGCACGTCTTTGGCACAGCAGGTGGGATCCTTAATCCTGCAGAGGGCCAGCCCCAAGCGAAGATTAGCAGAAGAATCTGTTTTCATTAAAATCCAACCCACCACCAGCGTCCTCTCTGATGGAGCCGTTCAAAATGCACATGTCCAGATCTTGCAGCAGCTCTGTTTCTGCAGGGAAAGGGCAGCTCAGCAACCTGCCTCTTCACTTTCTAATGTCTTCCTTTCTGTTCATCAACAGGTAACTAAGACAGACACAGTGAGGAATGTTAAATGCACCTCCTCCTGGAGAATTTTGCCAGCAAGATCACTGGAATTGGGATTTTGCCTTTATTATGTTTCTTTTGACAGTGGAACAGGTCTGATTTTCCTCCCAGTGATTTTTTTTTTTTTTTTTTTTTTTTGTGGGGAAAAAAAAACCCCACAAAACAACAAAACAGGAAAAGACATACAAATAAACACTAATACGTACAGGAAAAATACAAAACTTAGCACCATGCACTCCCCTCATTATCAGACAAAGGTTGGGAAGGGTTCACAAGTGTAAAACTCTCATGTGAATTATGAGATTACTGCTCAGTTTTCTTTCAAGTCGTGGGCTGGAAACAGATGGTGGCTGTAGCATTTATGACAGCACAACATGTTACTGCAAGCCTAGCCATCTCTCTCTCTCTCCTCTCAAAAATGCAGCTGCAAGGAAAGTTGTGGAAAATCACATTAATAGTCTCTTCCACCACACAGTTTTCCAGCCCTTCATCCCTGGCCAGCACATGGACAGAGCCATCTTGTATGCCAGCAAGAATACTCTCCTAATCCCTGTCCTGAATAGTTACCACTGACTGGCTTATTTAACAGCTAGTTAAAATGTGAGGTTTGTTAGCAGTGTAAAAAAGCCTCCAGAAAGCACGTCCTTAAGGTCAGGGCAGATGCCATGTGATCCCAAGGGCTCCCTAAGGGAAACACTCAGAAAGAAGCCATCAGACTGTCTTTCAGCTGTTTATTATTTAAACATTCGGTTCAGGCCAAGCAGGTTGATTTATAAAGAAGCAGAAAGACAGATATAACAATTGCAAAAGCATCTCTGTAACTCCGCAGTCCAAATCTCACTTCCAAGCAAGAACAGAAACTTTCACAGGGGCAAAGGCCTCTGGATTTTCAGTCAGACTGCCTCACAATGACCACAGGCCCAGAAGGATCTGAAGATACAAAGAGCAACTAACCCCATATTTAAATATCTTCCCTGTGCACAAGAAAAAAATGTCCATGTGCTTCAGTCCTGATGGAAATGCCTTGCTGCCTAAAATATGTTCATACCTGGACTTGAACCTTGAGCCAAGCCAGGGGCATAACCCCTCCTCTCCCAAGGCACCACAGAAGGCTCTGCTGACACCAGGGACCTCTTCAAACAGTACAGAAATATTACCTGGTATACCTAGGATTTCTGTGTGCTTTACAAATGTGAAGCAATCCTGCACCGCATCGTTTCTGAGGGCATTAACTCTCTGGGATTCCAAAATCAGGATTTTAGAATGACTCCTTCACTTGAGTTAATTAAGACTCTGTCAAATAATAATTTTTCCCAACAAGTGTCACTGGTGTATCTGAGCATCCATGTTGCTATTTTCACTTTGCTGGCCTCACTACCTGGTTGGGAACATCAGCACCAACTTTATGTGTTCATCCTTCACCACTCCAGTGTGCCCCTGCCATGCTTCCTGCAGCCAGCTACACACAGGGCAGCATTTCTGCCCTCTGCGGTGTAGAACAGGGCAACGGAAAGCAAGATAGACTTTTACCATTCCCTTTATCACTTTTCACAGCCAGACCAGGAAGTTGCTACAGAAATTCAATAGTGTACACACTTGAAACTCTAAATAGCCTTTTGCCAGAGGTAGGCTCTCTCCAGGTGATATGACCATACATAGCCACTGCATATCTGTCATAACTGCAAAAGCCCTCAGAGCTTTTCTCTCAGATAGAGAAGGTGCCATTTCATTTTCCTTTTGGAAACCTCCTCCTGCAGAATTCATTAGTATCCTATGCAACAATGTACTTCCTGTAAGTACTGAAATATAAAGTGTATTAGAAGTTTCCACTTCTGGTTTTATCTTTTCCTGATCTAGCCCGAAAATTCTTTTGAAGTTCCTCAAAGTGTTCTTCATATATGCTTGTTTTAGGAAATACCAGATCACCATTGGCAAACTTCTCCTTAATTAAGTGAGATAAAGAAATCAAGATGATATGATCTGCTTAATTTCCCACCTTTTTAAGGTACCATTTTAGGATTTTTTTTCCCACTTGCCTTTGAAAATAAACATGCTGAAGAAACTAAGGAAGGAGAAGGCCCAGAGAGGGCAAGCACAGCTCTGGGCTCTCCAGTGTAGCTGAGCTTGCTGGTAGAAATCCAGTGAATAGTTAAAGCTTTCCCTCATCCCTATGGAATGGTTTATTGAAAGGTTTCAGACCCTTCTGAAACTCACATCACTCTGGACAATGCTTAAGAGGAAAAGACTAACCTATAAGCTACACTGTGTTAGCACAGTGGGATGTTCAGGGCCTCAGCTCAGCAAGTCAACTCAGACCATGCCTAACTTTAAGCACAAGTAACTGCAAAGAGGCATCTCACAGGCCTCAAGTTCAGCTCTGCACTGTCTCCCTCGATGAATCACAACTTGGGGAATGCAGGGAGCTAACAGGAAACATTTGCACTCACTAACCCCAGCTGGAAGGCCCCAAAACCCCTGGAAGCTAGACAGGCACAGCCCAACCACTCTGGATGGGCCAGGAGGCTCTTCACAACTGGATACAAGCTGCTAGGCAAGCTCTTCTGAAGCACCTCTACAAGAAACATATCCCAGAACAGTTAAAATTTGATTTAAAAGCAGTACTCGGGGCAGTCAGTGAAGTACACAAGCTGAGCATTAACCTGCCCGACTCCTACACGGCCTGTTGAAGAAACCACTCTGTCTGGGATAAATTGCTTCTGTCACTTTTGCTGTGCAAACCCCCCGCAATCAAGGGGAATTTGGATCTTGAGCAGGTTTTTGAGCACCTTCCTGGCTCCAAGGAGAACTCTGAGCAGAATACTTTAGAGTGGGTGAGTTTGGGCCAAGAAATATCCTCACTTCCAAGTGTGTGAGCACAGAGCCCTCAGCCCACACCCACACTGGAAGTGCTGGAGCATCCCTCCCTCCTCCTCTGGCCCCACACAGACTCCAACAGCAGCTGAGCGGGGCCTGGAGGTGAAACCTGGCCTCTTGAAACTTCCCTGGTCTTCAGCTTAAACCAGCACCACCTTTATATGGAAAACACATGTAAAGCCAAAGCGCTAAGGAAAGCTGAAGCGTGGCTGGAGTGAAGGGGACTCCCCATGTGAAATGTCTGAAACCTACGGTTTGAGTGCTGCTGCCTCGAAATGGAAGGCAGAAGCCATCGTTGGGTCAAAATTAGTCTCTCTTCAGAACAAAGACAGAGATGTTCTGATGCCAGCAAAGGTTTCTTGAAAGTCATGTAGAAATGAATTAAAAGTGGATGCCCAAATCCCTTAGACTGCTGAAAAAATTCCAGCTAGGGATGTCCAGCACGTCTGGAGAGGCTCTTGATACTTCACTGAGGTCTAAAAGTTTGAGTTCATCCCCAAAGGGAGCTGAGGCCACCCAGCACTTCACCCATAGGCCCTCTGTGAACAGTCTTTCTTGTGGTCAGAGAGGGGCTATCTTGAATTTATGTCTTACTTCTCCCCTTGTGAGCAAACAAAACAATTTCCATGAGTAATTCTACCCACTAATTGCCAAGGAAAAGTCTGGTAAGAAATGCTCTGCATTTTTGACAGGTCAGAGGCTTCCCTAAACAAAGTTGCTGTTTTATGTTTTCTATCAGCACATGTTCACATCCGGGGTCCTCGGTGAATTCCAGTGTGGATGAGTCTCTGTGGGAAATTGCTTTTCCCTATTTTCTTGTTCTAACTGCTCCAGGAAATTAGTCTATTTTTACAACAACGCTAAACAGCAAAATATGAAACCATTATCTGCTTCGTGGCAAGAGTTTCGGGTCAGTTCTCAGGTAACTGTCACCTCCAGAGAAGTCAATGGAGTTGGATCTGTTCATGCAAGGTAGAGACCTGACCAATTATGTAATTGGTTGATCAGTTACCAGAACACAGAGCTAACACGGGCCTAAGGAGTGCCTCGTTTTCATGCGTCTCAAAGTTCATCCAAGCCCTGATGTATTGATAAGTGAAGTATTCCAGTATTATGGTCTGTAAAGATGATAATTAACTGCTGAAAGATTTAAGCATGAGCATTCTCTACAAGCATCTACTTTGTCACTATCCTTATAAGTAGTATCTCTTCCGGATCCTTTTTTCACCTGCCAAATAAACCAGGGTGGGATTTTCACAAGTGTTTAAAATTATTTTCTCCTACTTATTTGTGATTGCTTTCAAGAATGAAGGTATTTTCAAAATCCCCAGGAGATTTCAAGCACTATGGGCTCAACTGCATCTCTGGGTGCTTCTGCTTTTTGCACACCTGACTTAACAGCTACTCTGAATTTCAAAGCTGGACAGTAAACACAGTTGTGTTCCTTCATTATGCAGGATCAAAGATGGTACACAGAGGCCAAAACACCAGGTCTGATCTGAGGATGAGTGTGCAACACTTGTTACAAACATGGCTCCTTGTTTCCTGGTTTGAGGGACTACTCCAGCCTTCACACGTGAACTTCTTTTCTGTTGAAGCACCCAAGTGAGCCTTTCTTTGTGTATTATCTAAGAATATGGGAGACATCTGGCATGCACAAGTATCAGTCCAAACAGAAATTCTGAGCTGCTCAGAACTCAAACCAAGTCATATTTGGTGGCCTGCTAGTAAATCAAACATAAAAATGATTGGATTCCCCTCTATGGGAAGAAGTAACCCATGGAAAAATGTGACATGAAACTTTCAAGTGACGGAAATGCTATCACCAGGATGCTCCCAGAATTTCATCCATTGATTATGAACAAGACTAAGAGTTAGCACTTCCCTACCTCCGGGTTGGGAACGAGGTATTTGTGACTTTCCACCTAATTGGAAAGCTCACCAAACGTCACTCGAGACCAACATACAGAAAACAAACTTAGAGACAATATCTAAGGAAAACAGAACCTAACCTATGACTTGTTCTTTGATTTACAACTGCGATTGTGGGCCCCACCTCACAGTCATATGCCACGGTAATAGGCAGCAGTTCAACAAGAACCAGTCCTAACTTTTCACATGTTGTGGTGATTCTGAGCTACTTCAGCACATACTTTAGCCTGATGCAGCAAGTAATTGGAATGACTAAAGGGACAGGTGGCATGCCACAGATGAAAAAAAAAAAAAACGATGGAGCTTTTGGTCTTGTTTATTCTACCTTCTAATTCTTTTTTTTTTTCTCTAAACCAAAAGCTGCCAAATTTCACAGGAAATTTGCTCTCATTAATTTCTCCCATCTCAAATTCATCTGTTATCAGTACGACTGTGAGTTTTCAACTTACATTTCCTGGGGTACCCAAACAGATGATCCGAAATTGGGCTCACTGGCATTGGCAACTGCAGCCCTGAATCCACCCATGCCAGGGAAGTATTTTCCCCCAAAATGAACAAACACGTAGCTCAAAATGGAAACCTCCATGGGAGCAGGAGTGGAACTGTCCCAGCTGCTTTCCTAGCTGTATATACAAGTCTTGTTACTTCATCTTTGGGGCTGCTTACAAAATACCTCAACACTCTGAGAGCACAAAGACCCCCAGCCCACAACTGGGATCCTGTGCCAGGAAGGCACATCCTAACTAAAAAGTAAAGCATCAACTCTGCTCCATTTGCCTGAGGTCGATGGCATGTTTGTCCAAAGCTAGCAGCACGCTCAGGCACCAGTTTGAAGAAGAGCAAACACAAGCATCTCTTAAAGTGTTTTTCCTTGTTAGGGCCTGGGAAAAAAAATTTAGGATTGGGCCCATGATAAAAACCGTTCCCCTAGGAAATGTTACCCACACCATAAAAGGAAGGAATGACACTGGACTAAAGGAGAATGAAAATTGTCTACTGAATTTTTGTAAATTCCCATAAAATCTGAGTCTTGTTCTATGTGCATAACTGTAAGTCATGAAAGGCTGACTCCTCAGAGAAGCAGGAAATGACTGGCCCGTGATAGGATAAAAGGCTGCATAATTGCCTGGGCAGAAAGATGGATTTCCATCAATCACTACGTTCTCTGACAATATGGCAGTGGCTTTTGATCATGTACCCAATGCACAGTAATTAGGCAAAATGACTTACCCTCAATCTTTTCAGTATTTAGCTCTAAGGATGCAAGGATTCATTCTTGGAAAGGGAAGATGGTCGTGTGATTTAGGGCACTGGATGAGCACTCAGATCTGAGTCCTCTCCCTGGTTCTGCCACAGCCTTGCTGTATGACCTTGCACAGGCTTTTCTCCATGCCTCGGTCTCGCCTAAAATGGGATAACAATAGTTCTTTATTTCAGAGGAGAAAGAAATACAAACCAGCTCAAGGCTGTGCCGCAGAGATGCTACAGCAAAGAGCAGCACAAAAAAGCTCAGACACGGAATAATGCCTCGCTAATAAAATGTGGGAAGACAGACAGTAATTAAATTGACTAATAAACACAAAACACAGGCTGATTTTTGAGGAATGCAACACTGATAGGCTTTGTTACCTGAAATTAAAGGAAATTTAAGTGGGATTCTTACGAGTTTACCTGACTCTGAGATCTGCTAGTAGTACACACTGTGCATTAGAAACACCAAGGAAATTACTTCATTCAAAACCTCCAAATGGTGTCTGTTTTACACCAAGCACAATTTCCAGCCCAAGTGAGGGTCAGATAACTATCCATAACAACATCTTCAAAGCCATGGGAGGGGCCTACAAACATGATTTCCTTCTATTTACAGTAATATATGAACATGCAAATCTGAGGTAGTTTTGAAACTTCAAAACAAAATCTGAAACTTTCAAATTAAAACATAAATGGGGCCACTGATCCTAATTAAACTGTCAGATGTCTGGAACAGCTTCAGTGCCACTATTCCAGAGTCACATTGCTGCTGGAACTGGACAGGGCTTTAGCAAAGAGTCTTCAGTAGTGAGTATTTTTCCAAGATGCAAAGATGAATCTTTTTCTCTAAAGAAAAAGATTCATGTGGGGGGTCAGTTATGGGCTTGTGGGTCTGGGAGAGAGGATCTCAGGGCACATGCCTACATAAACCAGCTGATTTGGAGACCAACAGATCAAAGGCTGTTCTGTCAGGCAGGAGGAGAGTAAACAGATATGAGACACATCTTAGGAAGGGAAAATCATTTCTAAGAAACAAGAGGGATGGGAAAGTCAGGCAGAGAATAGCTGGCAAACAGCCCACAGAAAGGCAACATGGACCTGAGGAGAACAGGCAAGAGGACCTCCTAGGAGGAATGCCCATTGGAAGGAAGACACCCAAAGATGCTGTTTCAAGCAAGAGTAAAAAGCCTAAGCCCAAAGTGCTGGAGCTGCCTGGGAACCTGGGAGAGGAGCAACTGCCTGCAGTCACCGTGCACTGTTTAACAAAGCAGATGCCAGGCAGGACGGAGGACAGGAGAAAAGGAAAGAAAACTGGCACACAGTCCTTGGTTTCACTCAACAAAATCTACTGAAAGAGAGGTCTGGAAAGATGAAGCACAGAATTAAATGTAATGAACTGACTGAAGAACCAATGACCATGTATATATCGTAAAGCTGACATGGGGTTTGGGCAGTCCTCTCTGTATGGCTTTTCTGATCAGACAAGACCTCAGAAAAAGATATCAGACCAAGTAGTTCTGGATCCCTGGACAGAGGAAATGAGTGCAGAATGTAAAAGAGAAAAACATTTCATCCCCAAAGTGCTGCCTACAATGTGGAAGGACAAAACCAACAAGGTGCTGAAGCATTGCATGGAAGTGCAACTTTTGACAACCACCATCCTTGACTCCATTAAGCCCCCTACTCACCCCCCACCCCACAAATAACAGAGCTGCCCATCAGAGATCTTGTGGCTCCAGCTGCTCACACCCTACCCTGTAACACTCCAAATGCAGCACATTAGAAGTCCAGAGGGAGTCCACCTCCAGCAGACAGCAGAAGAAGATATGACACGGCATTCACAAATGCACAGAGAACTGTTTAATTTACAGCCACAATGGTGAAACAAACCATTTCAGAGCTTGGACATTCAAAGTTAAGTCTGACACTCATTCTTATATTCACTTATTGTGCTTAAGTATTAGAGAACACAGGATTACATTAACCGTACACGACAATCTGAGATCCCTGCGGGACCGAGGAGTGGAAGGGATGAGCAAGAATGAGGGACCAGCCCCTCAAGTGGTGTAAGCTGGTACAGCTCCATTGCAGGCAATGGAGATATGGTGATTTACACCAGCTGAGGATATGGCCCTTGAAATGTCCAACTTAACTTTGAATTAACGACTCCCATGTCACAACCTCCCATGTCACTGTTCCTTCTGGTTGTATCTGCCACTCTGAGGGAGGACTAATCCCACAACCCGCCACAGCCTCAAGGCTGGTGGGTGGGAGCTCAGCTGGGCTACAGGAAGTGATGCTCGTGCTGTGACACTACTCCTCACAATTTATCAGCCGTGGACTGCATCCTCATCTGATGTAAACTAGCTCGGGGGCAGCTGAAGTCAGAAACATTTGCCAATTGATAGTAGCTGAGAACATAGCCCTGAGATTTTTGTGTTTTCTGCCGCGTGCTGTATGAACACTGTGCCTGACAACAAAGACTCGTGTGCGTTTCACTCCTCGTAACAAAATTAACTCGAGACCACAAGTCTCAAACAAACGGCTACTGGCAAAGTCCCCATTCAGTCTTCACTCTCTCCTGGTGTGCTGAATTTGGCGTGACACGTTTATTTGCTGGCACCAACAAAACCTCTCGGTTTGCTTTGTTTTCAAGACTTTGCTACAAGGCCAGACTCCCTCGTGATGTAAATCAGAGCTCCAGGACACCCAGGGGAGTCACTCCCAAGGAGTTGGCCCACAAACCCAAACACAACCTTCTCATGCCAGTGCAACCACAGGACTCTTTCCAAGAGTTGTTTTGCAAACTGTTCCACGTAAGTGACTCTGACATCCTTTCATACCTGCACAGTGTCTGAGTGGGTCACATAATGCTTTTCATCTACATGATTTTAATGGATATATGTTTGGTTTTTTTTCTTTCATTAGATATCTTTTAGACAAAAAAAAAAGGAACGGAGCAACATTATTGGCATCCCACTGAAACATAAATATATAAATTACATTTTATACACTTTTTTAAACGCAGACACATACATTCATGTGCATAACATCGTGAACAGTACACTTAGTGGAAAACAAGCACAGACAATCTTAGTTAAATGTATTTCCAGTTTTGGTGCTCAACAAATACACTGGGAAAATGATCACAAAATAGAACGGTGACTAACTCTATCTCTGCATTAGCATCTGAAGCCAATAATGCCTGTTAGCTAACATTGCTTTGTTTGGTTGAATTTGGACATAGCTACAGGAACAGGAGGGGAATGTCTGAACTATATTTAGAGAAATGGAAAGGTTAAAAACCTCGCTCTCTTTTGTTGTTTTAAGGTTCTGCAGTTCATTCACATTTGAAGATATTTTTATTTGAGTGGAAACACTGTCTTCAAGACAGACTTTTTTGTTGTTCCAAACTAAGAAAACTCTTTCATCTCTTTGTAGATGTTTCACAAATAAAAGAATCCAGTAGTTCACTTTACATACCCAATGTCATAATCCAAGTAAAACAAAGGGTACATAATCCAAACTGCTGGGGTGGGGCAGTGATTTTGGCCAAGTGAGTAGCCATGTCATATCTGGCACAGCCCTAAATTTCCAAAGCAGCACAGAAGGATTTATCCATGTGGCTCCCACTGCAATCTGTGGGGAACTGAACATTTACTCCTTTGGCACTTTGAAAATACAGGAGCTGGTGCCAGAGTGTTTTATCTGCCCTGCTATAGTTAAAATAGATTTTGATGTTATTTGGGCTATTCTACTACAAAAATATGACCACAAAATGCTTTTTTTTTTTCTTTTTTCCTTTTTTTTTTTTGGTTCAAGAAAACATAGCAGGCTTTCTCAGGTATATAAAACTGTTAATTTTTAGATAAAAATACAAACTTCACCTTTACAAAAACACATATTTCTGTTGAATACACATAAAGCATAACATTTTACCAAAAATAAAGAATTTTAGGTTTTGTTCAAATATTTGCAGCAAGGTAGTTCCCATGCCACCATGACATTATACAATGCAGATACAAGAATTTGTACATTTCACACAGCTCCAACATGTGAAATAAAAGTATCTGTATACTGATAAGAATGACAATTGCTAACACAATATCACTAGTAGGCAACTGGCATAAGTCTTAAAGAAAAAAAAAAAAGGATTTTTGCATGGATAACCTATGATTTGTTTACGCACATCTCTCTTTTTTTTCTCTTTTTTTTTTTCTTTTATGTAATGCTTTAAATTACGGGGGAGGTTGGGGAACATAAACCAAGAAACGTCTAGAAAATTATGCATAGGTATACCATTTTTATTTTAATACATCTCATTAGTTTGCATCCCACTAGGAGAAATACCATAATGTTTTGTGTTCTGCTTATTGTTATACCAGTCTTTTATATGTGTTATTGGCAAATGTAGTCCAAGAGATAATAAAAAGCTAGGCAAAGAGTAAAAAGAAAACTTAATAATCACTTTATGGTGTAAAAAAAAAAATCCACTTAAGGCTCCCCAGAAGGTTTTTTTGTATAGACTTTTAAAACACCACCAAGCAAGGATGTATTGTTCTATAGTGTTTGCGTGGCATTTGATCATTTCATACATTCCTGCTTTTTTTGTGCCTGAAGTCCACCAGTGTCCATCCATCTTCATCAAGAACGCAGGCACATTTCTTGACGTAAAGCACCGTTGACTGCTCTGACAGAAATCCACTATTCACTTAGATTTTTGTCATGTTTTTGAGTACTTTTGGTATCCTCCATTCATTCAACCGTCTTTTTTTCTTTTCTGTTTTTCTTTCTTTCGGTTTTTTTTCTTTTTTGGACAGGGAAGCTTCCTATTGTTTCACAGAGTGCTACAATACTTGCTTTGATGTCACATTAAACAAATGTACATTGTCTCTTTGTTCTCATTAAGTGTTCTTTTGAGCCAGTTTTTTTCACACAGGAGAACAAATAAAGTATACAGTCAATAAGCACCATACATAGTAGGTTCAGGAATGTAACAAACCATGTACATCCATGTCCCAGAGAGAAGTTTTTTTTCTAGCTTATTTTCACCTTACATCTGCAGGAGAGAAAAAAGATACAATAACTCTATGATTAGAATCAAAGGTCCTGTCCTTGAAGTAGATGACTTAAAAAAAAAAGACTTTTCTGCATGAAGAGTCACTAACCTGGGACAAGAAGTTCTAAATGCTGTTTTGATTGAGTTTACATGCTCACTTTTAAAGTTGAATTTTAGAAAATCTTTGCTTCTATCATACTACTCCCAATAAATACCTGTTAATCTGAAACAGGATATCAAGTTTAGCATTCTTTAGAAATGATACATTGGTAAAAATGAAAACTGCCACTGGGAGTTTATCTGCAAAAACAGGGGCTTGAAATTAAATTCACCATCATCCAGGCGTTAGGCATAGACACTGCAAAATCCAAATCATTCCCACTCCAAATACCAGAACCAATTGCAAGTGCTGCAGTTTACATACTTTCAAGTCATTAAGAAATGGAAATTCCACATTTAATTTGGAATGTGTGTCGCCATCATCATACATTACTAATATGTTGGCCAAAGGATTTCAGTCATTTTTTTGCACTGAGGGTGTTAGTTTTTCACTACACTGAAAACCTCATGAATTTTGATGACTGACTATCATCATCCTACTGAGACTGAACAGACCAAAAAAAGATCTTAATTTTCTGGTGTAAGTAACACAGGGCTCTGCAACACAAAATTAAAAAATGGCATTTCTTAGCATCTTTCTTGTCAAGTAAGCAGATCATCAGATTGTGTCAGGTGCATGTGCAAACAACCCCAGTTCACGCCAGAACGTGAGTTTGATGGTCACACAAATAATAGGATTTGCTGTATGTACACTCAATGTTTCACAGCCAAGGACTGGGAACACAACAATTGGTAACCTGAAAATTCATTCATGCATTATCACGTGATGCTTTGACCTCAGAAATCAATAATGAAACACAAGCAGAGGCAATGGAACTTGAGATTTCAGAAGCTGAAGTATTAGCACCCTCCAATAAAAAAGAAATTAAAAAAGGCAAGAAAAGGAAGTAGCTCAAGAATGTAAGATGCTGATGGTGATGTGGAGCTTAAAGGGAAAATACCAGCAGGTAGAATTATCAAAGCCAATCAAATCTAATCTCTTTGCAGCCTTGAGGTAGCAAGTGTCAAGATTTTGAACAGTGATTAAGTTGAAGTGATGATATTTGATTAAGTTTTCCAGTACTTGTGCTATTAGGGTGTTCAGCATATAGGTCCTACCTGAATATCAAATAGTTCCAGTAGGTTTTATGTTGGTTTTAACTTTTTTCGTTTCCGTTTTTTACCTGATTCCCTAGGCCTTCCTGTTAACATAAGGGCAGGGCTGGTGAAAAGCCCTAAGGTAATGCATTTCGTGTAACACTGAAGTCATAAATACTCAAACCGTTTACATTTCAAAGAAATCTCATTATCCTTTGCATTAAAGTAATAACTTGATAACGTCTGATTTGACATTGAGTTTACAAAGTAATTACACAAAAGCAAAGAAATAATAAACGAAGTTGGCATTGCACACGTCATTCCCAAGATCCATCTATAATTACTGTTACCATGCAGTACTCAACATTTGCCTTCAGCTCTGGAGTTGAGCTATTTTCAGCTCACCATCCACTTGCTGGGTGCAAGTTTTATTCCTACCAGTAATTAACTCCTAGGAATTCTTATTTCTCCATGGTAATTCTGCCCCATTTTTTTACAGACATCAAAACCAAAAATTTTGATCTTAAAATCATAATTGCTTAGTCTTTGGCAATTAAAGACAATTTGGAAAACTGAAACTGACCTAATGAAACTTTCTTCCCCAAATGGGAGACATACAAAATGTATCAAACCATACACACATTAAAAATAGCCACTTTATGTGTGGTTTTGTCTAAAAACTCCACCTAGTTTCAGCTAAACACTCAGCTCAGATTATAAATTGATGTCCAGTGAAATCGCAGCAGAGGCCTAACTTCTCTTTTACAGAAATTCTAATTCCTCTGCTCTGTACATAGCAACTGAAGTTTACATTTGCTTGGAACCAGGTTTATGTCTCTACGCTGGATGGAGCCAGTACAGAAAACCCTTCCTGACTCGACCACCTACAAAATCTATCACCTTGGGGCAGCTTTCCTCCTGCTCTTCACCGACTCTCTAATTTTGGGCTGGTTCTACTGAGCCCTTAAATTCCCTGCAGAGGTGCAAAACAAACTTTGGAGGCTGCCTTGAAGCAGTACCAGGAGAAAGGGAAATGTCCTTTCTACAGTAGTGGGTTTCCTGAGTAAATGTGTCAAGCTCTGCATTGACTGCACCGTAATAAGTAGATCTCAGCTAATGATTTTAGGTAATTCAGAATGATTTTATGAAAGCCAGATTGAAAGTAAGAATTTTTCCCCATAAATCTTTCCCCATTGTGACTCAAAGGTTGTCTTGATAAAGCACATTTAGGTTTAAGGCAAGAACTGACAAATTCTTGAGTATACATACATAAGGAAACAACAGGAATGAGCAATGTTATTTCCAAACTAACTCCTTAGCCTTGAATACTCAATTTATTCCAAAGTGCTTTACATTAATTTCATTCATATTTTCCCCAAGGTCAAGTAAATCTCGGTGTTAGCCCTGTCTCCAAAGAAATTAGGAAAGAGAGTTCACCCAGGAGCTGCAACATGACAACCTTTAACTTAGTGAAGCAAGACCTGAACACTACTGGGCATTTACATTTATTTAAAGGCCAACCTAATGACAAGTGATACACTTGAAATTTGAAATCCAAACTCCTTATACAGCACGAACTGGCCCTCATTTTGCATCTTCAACACAGAGAAGCAGCTGGGAGCTTCTCTGCTGAGTTCACTGTAAGCAATGTTTGCTTTACATGCTTTACTAATATAAAAATAAGGTCCATATTAAATCAGCATTAATGCAAAAATAAAAGGAAAACATACCAGTTTCTTCTTCTCTATAATCTGAATTAGTATTTGATGATGTACAGGTGCATTCCATATGCTCTTCTAATCTCACCAGAACTTCTTTTAATTTTGGCTTTTTTCTAACATATTCCACTTTTGCCACCTATAAAATACGATGAGGTACTGAGATACATCAACATGGTTACAGTTCAGAACTGAAGACAGATAACTATATACCTCCATTTTTAATGTAGCCAAACCCATAAAAAATGTTAGCATACCAATCATCTTTTATCTTAATTGTGCATCGTGTAACTATTTATTGCACAGACTATTTGTTTATTCAGGTTCAGCAGTTTGAAACAATTTTCCCCCAAGAGATAAAACAATTTCCCATTCATTTTGGTTTGATGTTTTAAGCAACTCGGTTTCCACATGTATCACAATAAACTTCTACACAGATTCAAATCAGTGGTTGTTCTTGTAAACTGCCACTTTTAGCACAGTCTTCTGTACGTGTTGTTAAAGGCTGACAGTGAAGGCATTACACTGGTTTGTAATACATTTTATTATTTACAAATCGGTGTCTCCAGAGCCCTCTGGATGTAAAGTGCTCAACATTACACAACCAGGATCTGAACGTCACCTTAGAAAGCAGAGTCTCATTCCTACTCCCTCCCTGCAATAACCTGGGGCTTGGTCACAAGAGCTCTCAAGTTTTTAGGTCCAAGGGAACTACCACTCCCACACAGGGTCCAGCCTTTGGCTTTATTGTGGGTAGCTGGCAGACAGAGTATTTCTCCCCAGCCCTTCCAACTGTTCACAACTGCACTGCTCCACTTATGGCAACCTTAAAATAAAAAAGTCTGGAGGGCAAGCTGAGGTTGGAGGAAGGATCTTGCTGGAGCAGCTCTGGCTAAGTGCAGATCTCTCATCTGAAGGAAAGCAAGGCAGAACAGAAGGATGTTGGGGTGGGGGATACTGAACACGAGGACATCCTGACCCACAGGTTGGCAGCTGGGAGAGGAAAACTGGCAGACAGGGCAGGAGCACTGATGCTCTGGGGTGCTGAAATGGCTCGTGGGATGCTGGGCACTGACTTGTGCTAAGTGTAATGGGCATGATGGTCTGGGCCATGAGAGGGAACATGGCATAATGTGGGCAAGGAGAGTCACAGAGAGTTTGTACAGGGTCCAGTGTTTAGTTCTCAACTGTGCTGAACACTGCAGAATCAGCAGTGATCATTTGCTTGGAATGGAAACCACTGCAATTAAATCAGGGCTTCTCGGACCTACACATCATCTCACAAAAGGGCTGCAGTGTGGCTGTCCCAGCAAACAGGACAACTACAAATCCCATGGATGCAGTATAAATGAGAGAGATGAGGGAGCAGAAGGACAGGAGAGGCTGGTTGTGTCTACAGAAGTTACATGACAAAGCCACAGAGGCTGGTCCCACCGAAAGCTCCAGTCACTACCAAATAAAGCATCCACAATTCACCCCCAGCCATGGTTTCCTGTGTGTTTGGTGGGGATTCAATGCTCCAAATCAATCTTCACACTGCAAAATTCATTCCCTTGCCCTTTCAAACTTGAAGCAACAGTGTCACAAAATGAGAGTGGTGGCTGGAAGAAAACATTACACTTCCAGTTCCCAGAAACATTCTTCTGGCTCTGGGGACAAAACTATCAAGGGTCTCTGAATTCCAGCAAGAGAAGCTAGAGCAAAATCCTGGCCTTTTTAAAGCCAATGGGAGCTCTGCCTTTGCTTTCACAGAGCAATGAGTTCAGATCCACGTTTTAGTCACCACCCCTTGTGTCAACAGGATCTGGAGATGATTTTCATTTACCCAGCAAACAAAAGTTACAGAGACAGATGCAATAACTAAAGTATGCACATTAAAAGGTATCTTCTGAAGCTGTCAGATCTCCATGTAAACAGATTAAGAGTTGGCCATGACATACCAGAACACTTTATCTGAAAGAGTAACCATGGGTCGAAGCAGTATGTTTCAAAATTTCCTATCAGAACCCAATTTCCTATCAGAACCCAACTCCATCAAGCCTTTGAACACGATGGTTTGAAAATATATGGTACAACTGAGTCATCTGGCATCAAAGGATGACTAATCCTTAAAATTTATGAAAACAAACAGTAATTAAGACACCTCCATCATCAGAGACAAAGAAAGGGACCCAGCAATCACGAAACAGCTTTCAGACCTGCCATGCTTATTACAGCTGTTAGAAAGAACCAGTCTCATTGAAAATTACATGCAACAAAAATAAACTGTAATCAAGCTTTTAAAAGCCTGTTCTTGTTTCACTTGGTTTTACAAACTGGAACATAAATGCAGTTCCTGTGGCTATTTGGTATTAAACAACAGTAAAAAAAACCAGAAACAGTAATACTCTGAAGAGGATCATAATGAATTTATGCAGCAATTTAAAGCTGGTTTTCAGTACTGTAGTTAAAATACAATCCAGCACATGTTCCACTGCCCTACTTCATGCTACACAAGTTTAAAGGAATGTCATTTTGTAAGATGTTGCAAATATTGGAACTGAAGCAGCACAAACCAGCTAAGCTGCTGTGTGTGTGTCACCTGTTAACACCTGCTGCCACACACAATGCTGATCATCAACAATGAAGGCTGCAGGTCACATTTTCAGTGGGTATAAACAAGGATAGCTGTGCCAACAGCATGGGGTTTGGCCTTGTGTACAGATCTTTTTCTCCTTTGTATTTCTTCTGTGTATTACCCAGTGGTTTGAGGTGGTCAGTCCTCAACAAATCAACAAGCTGCTTTTACTTGTCTCTAGTGCAACAAAAATAAAAATCCTCAAACCCTCCAGATCCAGAAAATACCACTATATGAAAATTCTTTGAGAGCAAGACAGTGAAATAACTGATTTGCTTAAATGGTGTATAATCAGGGGCACCATATTTGCATCAGTGTAGATTCTAGGTCTACATTCTGCAATACAGTGTGGTGGCTAAGTAAAAATGAAAATCAAACCTGATAAAAGTATGTGGCCTAATGGGAACATCACGGGAACACTTTTTCTTAGAGATTCTCGAGGAGAGATGAAATCAGGGATTAATAGCAGGAAAAAAACCATGACTGTAAGCAGAAATGTCCAAAACACCTCTAGCACAAAGCTAAAATTTATCATGGACAGGAGCTTGCAAGAGAAGTGTCAAGACAGAAAGTTCCTCTGAACAGCAGAACTCATGTGGCTGATACCTAAACACTGGATGGAAACAAGCCCAAAAAGCAACTGAATGAGGATATTGAAATAACTGCACACTGATACAACAGAGGGAAAACCTGTCTGTGAGGAAGATGTGAGTCAAGAGGGACTAAAGGAGTGGGGAGGGATCCTGCAGGGCCTGGCAATCACTGCTGCAGGGAAGGAGGGCAGCAATGGCTGTGTGGGGTCTGTGTGTCCCTGAGCAGAGCTGCCAGTCCCTGCCCTGCTCTCTGCCAGGCTCCCCACGCTCCGAGGGCACCTCGCTGCTTTTCCGCCTTCACCTCTGTCAGAGTTTCCTTTGTTTCTCCCATTCCTAAACTGACCTTTGATACCTGGTCCTGCCTGCCAGTCCCACTGAGTGCTGGCTGCAATCTCACCTAAGCCACAGATCAGTCTAAGTGCTGCTTATCCCAATGGCAGGAACAGTCGCTGAAGAAAAAGGTTCTTAAACCTGCAAACGTGACACAGCCATTTCTCCTACACACCCCATGTGTTCTGCATGGCCTTTTCAACCTGCTCTGAGGCTGGGTAGCTCTGCTGAACAACTCACCCTGAACTCCAGCACTTTTTTCCAACCTCTGAACAACTCCCCAGTGACAGCTGAGGAGCTGTTCCTGCACTCCCTCCAGTCCAGCTCCTTTTCTCTGCACCTCACCCTCACATTAATGTATTCTAACAATGTACTAGGTTAAGATTCCCCAGACCAGCTCAACACTGAACATGCAGAAATGGCTGAAGCTGGGAGGGCTTCAGCTCAAGGCCAACCTGAGGCAAAGCTGAGGTAGATGGCATCATTTGGCATAATTTGGCTCCTGTTTCTTAGTGTGTAAATGAGCATTGCTGCAAACAATCGTGATGTTCAGCTTGGCTATTCAAAATTAGCAGTACAGGCAGGATTTGCACCATAATATTAATTACTTTCTGCTTCTGTGACCAAACCCACCAAGAACACCACTATGCTGAACATTACAAAAAGCCTCTTGGGAAGACTTGTTCAGAACCCCCCAAATAAATTATGGTCTGGTACTTGGTAAATACTTGAACTCACTGGACAGAAGCAACAGGATCTGTAGATGTTACTGAAATGCTTTTGCACACAGAGGAGGAAATCTCTCTGTAACAGACACCAACACTCCTACCTCACCCATCCTTGGCACCATTCTTCTATCAGGAGAGAAATACAATCCCTTCCTTCCTATCAAAGAGCAGCTCCCCACCAGCCTCTTCATCTCAGTCTGAGCTCTGCAGGGCTGTGCAGGTGCAGTTTGCTGAGCAGAGGTGTCCTTGGGGCCCGGAGGCTGTGCTCTCATGGGCTCACTCTGTCACCATGCAGGGCACACCCACCTTTCACTAATGAAACCCACCCCATGGAAGGGAAACCTCACAAGACCCATTTCAGGGAAGCTGTTCCACCAACCCCCCTGGCTTGGAGCCTCCCTGCAGCTTCAATTCCACAAGCCCATTAAGGGTATTTCACTGATGAGAGCTCAGTGAAGACGAAGAAAGGACATCCCCAAACCCTCCAGCCTTTGAATCATGTCCCAGGAATGAAATGCCCTAACACAAGCACCTCCACTGCTCCTCCCACACTGCCCCAGCCGTCTCTGAACCTTGACTACAGTGGCCCTCAGTGAGACAAAGAAAACACCCTTTGCTTTCGCCTGTTGGATGATGCAAACCCACTTGCTGACCTTTCTGGATGAACATTTTTCTAGTGTGAATGGGCCAGCTATGATCTCACTACCTTGTCAATGAGGAGGAAGCGGGGAAAGCCTTTTCAATGTTCCATCAAAAGAGAGCTTTTATGCAGTCTGACATCAGGGGAAAACACAAGCTGGCTTTCCAACTGCACTGCAGAGCAGCTGAGAAGGCTCTCCAAAACCGCTCCCACCTTTCCAGGGACCCTCGCTCTGAGCCAGCTACTTAATGGCATGAGCAGACATTCAGCTCTAAACTTAGGATTGGCAAAAGGCTCAGAAAACCATCAATTACATCAAAGCTACAAGGGGATCTGACTCTGGAGGGCATAAATATGGATTCTGTTCTAAGAGTTCTGGTGTGACAGTGGGGTCAGCCTACAACCTTTACAATGAACATCCTGTTCCTGCTTGACCTCTTGTCCTTTTTTTCCCCTGCTACTTAATGACTGTTTGGAGCAGTCTTGGAGCTTGGAAAAAAAAAAAAAAATGTCCTCCAAAGCTGGCTGACGTATATTGATATTGCTGGTGGCAATATATTTACACAGCCACGAAAAGCAGCTGCTCAGCTGAGCCTACTTTTAGCTTGTGCCCTACTAAAATGAATGCAAATCTAAAAGCACTACAACGGGCTGACTGAGAGACTAAGATTCCTTTAGTGTGGTGGTGTGCTGGGGAAGCAGCCCCAGCAGTGACACCCTGCAAAGCTGCTGCCAGGAGTTTGCAGCTCTTAGGGAACCCAGCAGCAAGGGGACAGCCAAGACCCTCTCCCTCATCTGTCACCCACCCCCTCCCTGCAGGGGTAGGAGAGAAGCACAAGATTCCAGTATCACACACAGGTGCCAACAGCGAGTTCATAACACAAGTCTCAGCTCTTTGCTGAGCACATCCAGCTCTGTACGTGTTTGCTGCTACACAAAATCAACTGGAAGCTGCATCAAACCCAAAGGCACCAGCACTAAATATCACAACCCTGAGGCACTTTGCTGCTTAGCTCCTACTCAGAAAGGCTCACAATTGCAGTCCTTCAATCTCCTCAGTTTGTTCTCAGGCCTCAAGTAATTGTTGATTCAAATTTTTACCTCATTTTTAATTGTTGGTGCAAAGCATATCCCACAAAGGCAAGGCAGCGAGCAAATGTAAAGTATGATTATTTTTGGGAACATTGAGGGAATCTCAGATGTTTCTCCAGCTTATTTGGATGCAAAAACATTTTACAGATGTTCAGAAACAGAAAAGAAAAAGAAATCCTGCCCAGACACGTCTGCATGTATGAAAAACAGTGTATGAAAAACAATGGGATGGCTTAGGTGCCTTATTTTTGTTCTAGGATGTACAGCACTAAGTGAACAGCACTTTGGACAAGAAATCCATTGCCAAGTGCAGCAATCAGTGTGTTGTGCTGAGCAATTTTATGTTCAAGAATGTGGTGGGGTTTATTTTAAATCTTAAGAAATTCAGGGCAACAAGAACTGAGAGTCTTCACAATATGAATGCTAAGTGTAAGTCTAATCTCCTACACACAGATGTAGATCAACAGCACTTGTTTAAATACTGATAAAAATTAGAACACAGTGAAGCCAAATGAACATAAATATTTCACGTAATATTTACTGGAAAGTTGCAATAGGGATTTTGTCTAATGAGTAAATACAGCATGAAGCTGTTGAGTCTTCTATCCCTGGGGTAAGATAATCTGAAACACATTTTTTCAGATCAAAAGCGTTATGTTGTCAAATATAAAAGCCCAATTTAGGCTGCATAATATTTAATTAAGAAAACAGCATTCCATACTGTGATTTATTTATTTTTTAAGTCCAATGCCCCTTGAGTCATTTTATCTTCTTAACTTTAAGATCTGTACTGTGCAAGATCATGGGAAAGGCACAATCAACTTTATTTTCATTGCAAGAAAAAAAAAAAAAACCAAAAAAAGAGAAAACCTAAAGGGAATCCTGTGAAAACCAAATCCAAACCCAAGATTTTCCAATGACCACGTAACTTGAAAAGGCTGTCTGCTCACTCCAAATGGAGAGGGGCGTTCTACCTGAGGATGGAGAGTGAAGATTTGGGTCCCACAGGGGTAAGTGGAGTTCCCAGGCTGAAGAGGACCCCGCTAGGGCCCTGTGGGAGTTAGGACTCCACACAAATACAGGTTCTTATCTTCACCTCTGGGGAGCTTTACCTCGAGCCCCAGCAGATGGGAAACACCTGCAGATGTTGTTTCAGGTTGTTGATTTCTCCTTCTCTCTGCCAGCTCTCAGCTCCGGCCACACATCTGATGCAGCCGAGTCCGAGCGGGCACTGCCCAGTCCTGGGCTGTCCCGGCCTTTTTGTGCCCTTTCCATCATCCAGCCATTCTTCACAACGCATTTATTAGTTACTGTTCTGTACCAATTCATTTGCACCTGTTCTAGACACGGAATTTCTGCCTCTTTTTCATTCTACCAATCATTTTGTGCCACCACCACCAGAGAAGATGGAGGAGGAGAAGAAAAAGAACAAGGCAACGCCCAAAATACTCCATCTTAGATCCTTCATCCTCATATTAAAACCCTAAAATCTACTTTTTACCTTGTAAAATACTAAACCACTACTCATTTTCACACTCCTGTGGCTTGCAGTGATTCTGGCAGTGTTGGTAACTTTTCCCATGGGCTGAGGTCAAAGCCGGTGCCATTCTGGGCTTCTTGCCAGGGGCTGGGACCCCCTTGCTGGGGCTTCTGACCCCCCAGGGCAGCCAGAGGCATTCCCTGACCTCCCAGGGCAGCCAGAGGCGTGCCTTGGGTTCCAACAGGGCCCTGCAGCCCCCTGCTCACCTTGACACTCCTGTGGTGTATCCGGGAGGGCTGGCACTTGACGCTGCTGGTGTTGCAGCAGCCGGTGCAGCGCTTCACCTCCACGCAGGGCGGCCATATCAGGAAGTTGGCCGAGGTGGGGTCGATCTGGCTCCGAGGTATCTCGTAGATCACCGTCCGTGTCTTGCACACCGCCGGGATGGCCTCCTCTGCGGGCACAGGAGAGTCACAGCCCCGGCTGAGCAGCTGCTCCCACCCCAGAGCACCCACAGGCACCAGGCATACGTGGCACCAGTGCTCCCAGTCCCCACCGGGCACTGGCAAACCAGTGCTGAGCGCTGCTTGCCGACAGCTGAGCTGTGCTGTTACCCTGGGGACAAGCTTGACTCGCTCCCAAAGCCCAGCCCTGAAATGAGGGTTCCCAGTGGCCTGGCTCCTGACACAGCTCAGAGCACATACCATGAGATAAGGCAATCCTGGCTCTGGAAGTGACAGCCAGCCAGGAGCTCCTCCACACTCGGTGACCCCCTGGTACAGCCTCAGGGTGACTGTGCAACAGCAGCTGCTGTTTTCCAGCACTGGGGTCATCACTGCACACAAATACCACCACACAAACATGCAACACCTGGCAAACACCACCTCAGAAGTGAAACTGAGGATTATCTGTATCATACCCAGATATGGAAACAACCTGCACCAGCTTGAAACTTTCAAGACTTGGATTTCCACTTCCAGAACTTCAAGATCCCCACATCAGGGAGTCTGGTTCACCCACCCTTCCAAAGGGCAACTGCCATTTTTTCTGAAGTTATCAAAGCTTTGTACATGGTGGGTTTTATTTAATTTGTTATTTCCTGAGTAAGGCAAAACCACCAGAGTAGCATGACCAAAAAACCTGCAGCTGAACCAATATCCTGGCAGGCTCAGGTTAGGTGAGCTTGTTTAGGATTATAATGAATAGCTCTGTAGTACTGTGTGATGCTGCCACGATCCAAACCATGTGTCATCATCAACCTAGGGACTGTTTAAGAAGTCAGGCTGATATTTCAAAACAGTCCAGAAAAAAATAGCAATTGCAGGGACAAGTTGTTTGCTGGTAAGTTCTCCAAAGACAGCTGGGATTTTTATTTTTTTCTTGCCTTACAGTGGAAGCTTGTGATAGCTTTGGGTTAGATATGTCAGGGAACTGGAACACTGCCTGCACTTCTTCACTTAGCTCTTAAGTACAAGAAGCTCAGGCCTAGCCTGTGCCTGCATCATGGAAATCTAGGCTTAGTTTTGAAAGAGATGCATTTCAGCAGACTAAACAGAGTGAAAATTCTTACTCTCAACCCCCAGTGCCATGAACTCAAAAAAATTAACAGATAGCTGGCAACTCCTACAAGCTATTGAGCACACCCAGTTCCCAGGGACTGTTGTGGGGAGGCATTCAGCACCTTGCAGGGTGAGGTGCCAACGTCGCAGGCTGCTCCAGCACCGCTGCTCTCCCGAGGCAGCCAATGTGCCAGGAGCCTGCCAATTCACACTGCAAATCCCTGCTGACAGCAAGCTGGGCTATCTCTGCCTTCCACCACAGCCCCAAGTACAAACAGGCTGAGCTACCCACCATGGATAAGATCATGGATGTTTTCCACGGTCAGGTGGAATGGTGGAACGCTCACACCTAAGCAGGTGAACAAGCAGTGCATATAAATCCTATTCATCATGCCTCTTTTAAATGTATATCTGGACTCTGTTGGATCACCATCGTTATTAATAAGGATAAAATCCCCTGTAAACATGCCTGGTGCCCTACACAGTGATGGAAATCAATGCCCTGGCGTTCCCATCAATGGCTTTCAATTTTTGGGATAAACTGTATTTTTCTTGTGAATAAAGAGTCAAGCTGTTTCCTTTTGTGGAGCTTCTGTACTGAAAACTCTACCAACTGTTGATGTTTTTTAAAGCACACTGCTGTAGTTGTTCCCCACACTATGAATTATACATTGAATATCACAGCATTTTCTAACCGAGGTCTAGCTTTCCAACATGCTGCAACAAGAAAGTGAATGTAAAGAATTTGTGCATGTCTGTCTCCTATGGACATCCTCCAGAAGACAGCTTCTCAGGCAACGGCTCGTTTTGTGCAAAAAGAAAGGCAGAAGCTAGAAATGGCCCTTTTTTTTCCTTTGTGCATGTCACATTTTTCCAGTGAAATGTCCTGCTTGGCTGACCAAAAGCACCCCCTCTGCTTTCACTCCCAAAGTACAAATAGCTTGTTTCTTACCAATGCTTCTTTTTCTGCGAATGGGCACAGGACGGTTCTCTTGCACATGTTTAGCAGAATGAACACTGTAAGATCTCAAGTTTGTTTCTGAAACATCATCGTATCCTGGAACAGGAAACAAAATGTTAAACCTCAGGCACGTTGTTTGCACCATTGTCTGTTCCATAGGTACAAATCTGTGCTGCTCATAGGCACAAGACCAAATCCTGCTACAATTATTCCAATGTAACCCCTGTCGATGCAGTTGCAAGGGCATAAGGCAGGGAAGAAAGGCACAGACATGGAATGTCATGTATAAGCATGCACAATTTAATTCCAATATCCATTTTACTCAAAGCCCCCGGAAACAGTGCACGCACTGGGGCACAGAACCACATCTAAAGTAAAACAGTTGCATTTTTATGTGAAAGGCATAATATGGCTTTTCTTACTGCAAAGGTGTAGAAATAGGAACAATAATCCTGCACGTGAAATGTTTCTTACAAGCATTTTGAAGTTCTGGTATGAGACTACAGTAGAAAATATGGAATTAGACCCGACAGCAACAATGCTGCCTCTGTAAATTTTCTGTTGCTTGGTTTTCAGGGCAGTACTAGGACAGAATCAAAAGCAAAAAGTAACTAGCATGGGTTTCCTTTTAGCCTCTCTGTTGCAGAACAAATCCCCTGTGAAGTATCCTAACCTTTGGAGGGGCATCTGAAGCTACTGCAAACTCTGGGACTGCATCCAGGCTTGTCTTGTTCCCTAAATAAGCCTACCACATGGGTTAAAGGGCCATGAGAAAAAGCAAAGATGGAAAACTTGGCATTTCATTTATCATAAAAAACAACAAAATAACTGCTCCAACTATTTGGGTTTGTTAAGTGAAGCAGTTCAGGTCGTGTCCCATGCCGTGGGGTCTGAAAACCACAAGCACAATCTGCAAACAAGGAATCAGGAGGATGGAACCAAACAGAGAACTGCACACAGACCCCAGGACACCCAAACTAAAGGCTTTAGCACTCTGCTGCCTGGAGTGTCCTCTGGAACATCACTGCAGAGTTTCAAGGCCTCACTGCTGGCTCCTAAAAAAACTGTGACGTGCTGTAAAAAAATATAAAAGGGTATTACACAGTACTCAATTACCCTCTCTGCAAGCTACCAACACCCTACACTCCCATCCTCTGCACTGTCACACTCCCTGCTTCCAGTTTGTTTTGTATACACAGCTGACTGTCTCTGGAACGTGTTTTAATCTCAGCTTTATTGCTAACACACATCATAAGGCTCTGCTCCACAAAACAACCAACTCCTTTTCTCCTCCCTCCAAGACATTGTGCCCTAAGGAACGTGCAGCTTGTGAAATCACCTGCACAGCCAGGTGAGACATGAAGACAGCAGGATCTTCAGTACCTTAGGAGGAGTTCTGCATCTCAGGGTTTATCATCACTTCTTGGGAAATACTATTGTAAGTAGCTAAGAGAAGATAAAATGGGAGGTCCAAGAGGTAGTGCCAGGATCACCCACTGGTCCTGCCTATTCTCCTTATCAGCTGAACAGATCCTTGCATGAAATTAGTCATTGTGAAATCCACAGCCTCAATTTGTCCAAATAAATTGGCTCCTGGTTCCTATGTACGGTGCTTGTTTCCCATAGATTTCGATGGGAAATTCTGGAACCTGACTAATTAGCTGGTATTGGGCCTTATTTGCAGTCCCAGTCCTGTCATGTAACACAGCAATGACTAAAGGGTTTTATTTCTGCTTTTATTGCACCCCATACTCCAGAAAACTCATCAGTGGTATAAATAAAATGGCTTGCCAGAGATCCCACAGGAAGTTTGCAACTGAGCTGGGGAGTGGAGCCAGGTCTCCCACATCCCATTCCAATGGCACCAGGCCATCCACCTGATCCCAAATGGTGTTATGCAAAATGAGGATCCGTTCTGATGTGCCTCCAGCCCTCTTCTGTTTCCTAGCACTCAGCCACCCAACACCTTAATACCGACCTCCTTTTTGGCAGCTTCAAGTTGTCACAACCTCTCCCTCAATTTGAGGCAACGAAGTGATACTCAAAAGAAAGCAGCGTGAATTCTGCTCAGCCTAAGCTCCAAGCTAGGCTCGGAGCAAGAAGCATCTCCATCCACAAGCAAACAGTGTTTAAAAGGAGATTAAACACAAAAGTCATGCCTCTAATCCCAACTGCTTGGTGGGCACAGGCGTCAGGCTGGAAAGGGAAGCTGTCTGTGCTGCCAGCACTACAGCAGGGCAGGGCCACAGCTCCTAATCCCACACTCAGCAGTGCTGGCACAGCTCCCTCCTAGCATGGAGGATCCCTCACTGCCTCGTTTAAAGAAGCTGGGAAGAACCAAAGGACTGCTATGATCAGCTAACAAATACGTGAAGCCATGTGCTTACACATAACTGCTCGACTCAGCTGCACTTAGCCATTCTCCATCACCATTTTCATAAAGCCAAATGACACCTCGAGGAGCACGTGTTGCTTATAAGATGATTTCTGAGGTGTACAGGCTTACCCTGTACCTGTCTCACTGCATGTCTCAAGCATGTACAGCAGTTCCTAAGTTCATGTCTCTCTGTGAGGGTTACAAAAAGAGATCTGCACAGCTCGCTCAGCAGACAGCAGAACAAGTTTCAGTCAAACCTCAAATTGTATTATTCCCACCAACACATCATCCAAGTTGGGTTTAACAAACAGCATCATGGGGCACATGGCTGGAGCCAGAAGACACCACAATGCTAAAGGCACTTAGTGTCCCCCTGATCCCCACAGGCATTTGGAAGGAATTCCATTTCCCAGTGAAGTCAATGGGAAAATCATTGCACTTCAAGTAATGTTTAAATCATCAGGAGTCTTGCCCAAGCAGGAGTGAAAAATCACCAAGTCAGCATTGAAACTCACACTCAGCTCTGAATGCCTGGCCAGAAGACCTCCATTAATTTCATTAAAGCCACGATGCTACAAAAAAACATTCTCTAGTTTAACTTTAAAGAAGGCTGATACTTAATTTGTATCAGTTTTTCCCCCAATGTACTGCAGGGTGAGGATAAGCTCTTAGCAAAGGAAATGGGAGTTTATGGGTGCTTAGCACCTCACAAAACGAGGCTTAGAGCAGAAAGCTTAGAAATGGGTGGTTCTTAGTTTAGAACACTGCTCGTCACCAAGGGAAGATGGAGGATGCTGCACAGAGCCAGATCAGTGCAGCTCTCTTTTAACGTTTTAATAACAAAAAAATGTTTTCATGGCAGCCGATCAAGAAATTTCTCTGTAATCTTTCATGTAGTGACAACATATCAATGGTGGGCATAAAAACTCTTGCAATTAGCCTTGGTCAATCCATTAGTGTAGCTGAAATTGTTCTTTTTTGTCAGATTGGCAATTTTCCACGGGGTCATGGAATATAAATCACAGAGTTCCTGTGACGTTCTGCCAATACATGATTACTCTTCTCACTCAAGAAGCAGGTGGAAAGCATCCTAAGTTTACTGCTATTTTATATTTATCAATTTATACTTCTGCATTTCCATCTTCTTCCCAAACTATTTTACGTGAAGTACAACCCCCAACACATGCAGTCTTAATGCAAACCCTTCTAGATGTCACTTTGATGTGCATCCAGAAAGTACAGATCCAAGACTTCTAGTACCAACAGCAGCAGTTTAGGGAATTCTTATAATCTCAGTTTTTTCAGGAATTCAATGTAAGGTACAATAAACTGAAATGGTCTGTCTTACAAATCAGTCCTAGAGCCAAAAAGCCCAGGGCAACATCAGTCTGGTTTTTTGATCATCTTTTTGGCTGATGCAAAATTTGCCCTTCTGACATCCAACAGCAGAGATAGATGTCATTAAGTTTTCAACTTTGATCTGTTAAAGGAAATATAAGCAGCAGCCTGCAAGATCCTGTTTTGTTTAGGTTTTTGGGGTTTTTTTTTCCTTTACCTAGGTGTGATCAACCAACTGCAAAGGAGGAGGAGTACTCCCTCATCTGTCTCAGGAAAAACACAGGCCACACATGGAAGATGCCTCTCATGATGTGTAAGAGGTGCAAGGGAAGCCAAAACATTGCGCTGCAACATTTGAGCACCACACCAAAACCCGCAGAGTCAACAGCACATTTTCCAAAAGACCGAGCCCTGCAGCAGCCTAACACTTTTTCCATGGAAGCATACAGTTAATTTAGAACATTTCTCCACTTAACAAAAGCTGCTCTGCTAGTTCTTAATCACAGGCCGTTAAATTCACATGGCCTAAGGTGACCCTGGTGGATGCCCTTAACCCGTGCAAAGAGGCACACTCAGCCCTGCCTTTCCCCATGCAGGCAGATGACTTGGGGAAAAAAATCTGTTCCCAGCGGGAGGCAAACATAATAGGTGATGAAATGAACCCTACCTCCCACAGGACAGATGGGAGAGGTGAAGCGCGAGGAGAAAAACCACGCTGCTGAGCCAAAGAGAACTTCACAGGCAGAGCAGAGGAAATGCCCCCGTTCTGGGGATTTAGGCTGTTCGTAGTAAAACTGTACTCTGCACACTAGAGCTGCCTACTTCCTGGGACTGTGCATGCTTTCTGCTTTAAACAGGGTCAGGCTCTGCTCTCCCTCATGCCAAGGCAATTCTGTCACTGCCTCTGGATCCCAATCGCAGCACATTCATACAAGACCCTATTTCCTGATAGAAACAGAGAATTTTCATGCTGCCTTTACCCTCTGAGTTGGACATGGGCTCTGACAAACTGGCCTGGATTTTCTTTTTTGAATACAATGATAAGCTCCATGTTGGGTAGTGTTTTTCTTTAAGTAATATGCCAGATGGTCTGGGGGTGTGGTTTCTAATTTTATGAAGGGGGTTATCAGTCATCTCTGTGCTACAATATAGAGACCAAATCTGTCAGAATAGAAGAAAAACCTGCCCACTCTGACTTACAAAACTTACTTTTCCAATTAAAAATATATGTTTTGCATTGCAGGAGAGAAAATGACTGTTCTTTCTTCATTTTCCACAGATTCCGCCTTGTTACTCAGGAATATCAGACATTTTCTTCATGCATGCCTGATCCTGCAAACTCTTAGCCTACAAGATCATTCTTAATTCTCAAGTCCACCCACTGAGTTTAAACAGGGCTACTCACATGCAGAAGGACTGGCAATACCATGCACTAAAACGAGGGAGAGAACAGTCACTGGAGTGATTTTGTTCTGAGCCTCAGCTGAAAACGAGTGCATGCTATAAAAGAGAAATATACCACTGTACAAGCCCTCACTGAACTGGCTGTTCCCTTAAGGCAATTGCAGCCCTAAGGAAATACATTTCAGAAATATCATCTTACCAGGGACAACGAGAAAATATTTGATTTGCTAATTCAAGCTAATACTAAATATAGTAAACAGGCCCGATCCTGTTTACTGAGGAAAGCACGGCAATTTCAATACTCCATTAGTCACTCTGATAAGCCTTTAGTAAGAATTACTCATGACAGTAAAGCCTGCAGGACTGTGCCCAGGAAAAGCAAATGTGGGTAGTAAAGACGGGCTACTCCATGAAAACCCAACCATGCCTGAGCAGCTCAGAGTACAGCTCAGCACAGGGGCAAAAGCAGCACTCACATAAGCAAGAACCTGGTGAAAGGCTGAATGTTTTGGTTTTATTTTTTAATATTGTTTGAGTTCGTGTCTTAAGGAATTACTGTTTCAGGGTGAGATAGTAAAATATTTATGTCTCTTGTTTCTCTAATGGTTTCTAAACTGACAAATCGCAAGAAAACGGCAAAATGAAATGGGTAAACTTATGGCTGACCTTTTCTATTTTTGGTCTTGCATCCTCCAGTTAGTATTTGCCACGAGGTAAGTAATTATTTTCTGAAATAAATTAATTTCTCTGCTACATCTACCCACTTATTCAGCTCCTGCCGTTGCCCCACTTGTCTGCCTGATTCTCTTGCAACGGAGCCACGTGAACTTTTGCTCTCCTTCTAAGTGGTATTTAAAAATGAAGCATGTGCTTCTTACGCTGAGGTATTTGAAAAAATAATGTATTCTGGTAGCTACAGAACCCTGACTCAAAGGCAGCAGCAGCATGCACTATTTTAAAATGCTAGCACTCAGATCCAGCCCTTCTGCAACAGCAGCCAACTCCACCGAGTTCACTGGGAAAAAGATTTTAGCAGCAGTGCACTTGTCTGGTCCAAAACAGCCTTCAGTGGGGAAATATGAACTGCATACCCCTTGCCTGTTGTGAAAGTTTCTCCAACTGCGGTGATAAACAACAATGATGAAGCACTGCTCTCCAAAAATATTAAACTGATGCCAATCTGGTAATTAGTAATTAGCCTCTATGGTAAAGTCTTGTGCAAGACAGAAATACTCCCATTTTCAGTATAATGGGAAAACATTTGCTCCCTAATCACATGAAAATTGAAAGCTATGACTGTAAAATAGGTTCCTAGTGCATTCCTGCTCATTAATAGAGCACTGTACAAAAAGCAGGGAGTTAAACTCTAGAAGGATCCTGCAACTCTCAATGAAGGTGATTGAACCCGGCACAGACTTTACAAAAATACACAGCATATGGTTTAAAAGGAGATGGCCCAGTACCAATGCAAGCAAGAACTCATTCATTTTTCTCCATGTTTGTGCTTCAGCAAGATGCAGGCTTCCCCTGAGCACATCAAAGGTGCCGGGTTTATTCTCTCTCAACTGAGGGAAAAATTCACCAGGAACAAAGTGCATCAAGTGAAACCAAATGATAAGGAATCCAGCAATACCATGCTTCTAGATCTGATTTACTGCTGCAACGATCTGTTAAACTGCACGTTCTCACTACACCCATTTGCATGCCTAATGATGCAGAAAATAACCCTGCACTATTTTCTTTTGGGGAAAAAAAAATGTATTTTTGAGGGTAAGTTTCATACGCAGGTTCCTGTTTAAAATCAGCACGGACGGTTTATTTTCCTTTTAATAAAGCCCAGCGCTTGAAGAGACATTACTTCATTCATAAATATTGTTTCAAATATTTTAAATACCTCTAGGACAGTAGTTTAAAGATAACAGAGCAATGCAAGAGACCAACAACAAACCTTATGGCAATTCTTCTCCGCTGCGAGACAGAGAGCTCTGAATACACGGGGGGGGTCACAAGGTCCCTCTCCACCCTGAACCCCACGAAGTTTTAATTCCCGATCGACCCCTTGGCCGCCGCCTCCCGGTGACACGGAGCCCGGGCTCGGCTGTCGGGGCCGGTCCCCGCACAGGTGTCTCGGGGAAGATGCGGGTCAGTGCGGGGATCGCGGGGCGTGCGGAGCCTCCCCCCGGGGCGGCGGCGGCCGGCGGCGCGGAAGGAAGGAGGACGGGACTAATTTACCTACGGAGTCAATCTCCAGGAGGCGCTGCAAGTCGCGGATGCTGTGGATCTCGCTGTGCGCCAGCCGCTCGATGAGCTCCTGCGGGATCTCGGCCTCCTTCAAAGACACACACACACACACACCGCGGGTCACCGCGCAGTCCCGCCGAGCGCGCCCGCACAGCGCCGGGCACGCGGCGCGCCGCGGCTCGGGGCTTGCCGGAGAGGCTGCGGGGTGTTCGCGGGACACGTTGGGATGAAGCGGGGGGGGAAATCCACGCACACACCCCTCCACCCCCTCCAAACAGCGCTCCGCGGGGCTCCGGAGCGCTCCCGCCGCCCCCGCCTGCGCGCCCGCGGGGGCTGCGCGCCGCCCGCCCGACTGCGCCACGGCTCCGCACGGCCCCGCCTGGCAGCGTGTGCCTGGCAGCGTGTGCCCGGCAGCGCCGAGCCCCGCTCGCAGCCCGCAGCCCGCAGCCCACCCCGGGCAGCGCCTGCCCAAGTTGGCCCGGGCGGGCGCCGAGTCCCCCGCGAGTGCGGGCTCCCCCGAGCCGGGCAGCAGCAGGAGGAGGAGGAGGAGGAGGAGGAGAGCCGCGTCCCACGGGGCGCCGCCATCCCACCAGCGCCCACGTCGCGGCTCCCGGTGCCAAGCAGAGCGGGTCCCGGCAAAAGTTACAGCCGCTGTGCAGCGCCGAGCACCGCGCTCGCCCCGACCGGGGCCACCTGTAGCAAGCCCGGGACGCGGCTCCGCGCCCCCTCCGTCCCCTGCGGGCGGACGGGCGGCAGAGCTCCCGACTGCTCCGGGAGAGCTTCACGAACCGGGGAGGGGCATTTTGGGGACGCGGGGGATTCACCCAAGTTGTGCCCGCTGCACTGGCGGTGCCCGCGGCCGCGGTGTGCAGCGCTGGGCGCCGCGGGGGCGGCCCGGCTCCGCGCACCCTCGGCTTCCGCACAGCCGCAGCCCGCTGGCACCCGCGGGGCGTGGATATTTTATCATATATTTATTATATATATAACATACATAATACACATATTAATTCTTAAGGGCAGCCAGCAGCCCGGGCGCGGAATGAGCACGGTCATTCCCCTTCGCTTCTGCCATGCATGAAATGGCAACTTGCTGCCAGGCTCGGCCGCGCAGGGCCCGGGGCAGGGCAGCGCTGCCGGCGGGGCCGGGGCGCGGGGATGCCCACGGAGCCCAGGTGGGCAGCCCGCTCCCTCCCCGCTGCCCTCCGCCGCGGCTCGCCCCGACCCCCGGCTGCGGCGTGCCCCGGGGACCGGCAGCGCAGTAAGCCGCTCTCACCTACCTCGGAGAAGGTAAAGGACAGGTAGCCAAAACCTATCAGCAAAACGCAAGCCCAGGTCCTCATCGCGGTCTAGTGCACTTTAGACACGGAGGGAAGGCAACGCTGATGGAGAGGGGCTGCAGGCCGGCTCCTGCCGCGCAGGAATTCAGTACCATCCCTCAGGGGAAAGGCAGCGGGGTGGCTCGGGAGTCCTCCGCATCCAGGGTGGGTCGGGGCTGCCCGGGGCGGCGGTGGCTTAATGACGGCGCGGCCGCTGTTTGTACGTTCCCCTCGCTACCGGGAGCGTGGCTGCTCTCCCTTCTGCCGCTCTCGCTCGCTTCTCTTGGCTCTTAGGACTAGACCAGCCGGTACTTCTGCATATTTGCTTAGATCAGACCAAAGTGAAACCCAAGGAGTCGATCCGGAGCGCAGCCGAAACGCCCATCACCTGTCTGGGGCGGCTGCCCCCCTCTCGCGGGCGGCGCTGGGGCCGCCTCCCCCCGCCGCGGCCGCCGCTCCGCGCCGCGCCGGGACCGCGGGGCTGCGCTCTCCGCCGAGGGCCGGCCCCCCCCGCCGTGCCTGCCCTCCACCCGGCCCCTCCTCGGAGAGGGGGGAAAAAAAAAAAAATCAAAAATCTTTATTGATACGGAGCGAAATGTTTCTCCTGCCGAGAACGGTCCCGCTTCCCTCCCCGGCTGGGGCGAGGTCAAAAAAAATAATTAAGTAGGAATAATAGCAGGGATAAATCGGAGCAGTGTTGCAGGATCTCGCGGGCTGCCTTGGTGCAGTTCCTGCTCCACCTTGCACGGGAGAAAAAGACAGGAGGAGGAGAAGGAGGAGGAGGAGGAGGAAGGGGGGGGAAAAAAAATATATATATATATGCAAGAAGGTTTAAATCCCAAGGGGATCGGAGACGAACTGCAACTCCAGGCAGAGGGAGGCTCAGGGCTCGCTCCGGAGCGGTGGCCGGTCTGAAGCGTGGCCCCGGCGAGGAGCAGCATATACCGCTCCCGCCCCGCCGTGCGCCGCCCCCGCCCCTCCTCCCGGGTACTCCCGGCACCAGACCCACCAACAACAAGTCGTGGGGGTGCCGGCAGCTGCGGCGCCTGCTCCGGGGCCAGGGGCTCTGCCCACCGAGAGGGGAAAACAAGGAGCCGGCGGCGGGCAGGGGCCGGGGGGAGCGGGGCAGCCCCCGCCGCCGGCCCTCTGCGGCACCGGGCGGGGGGGCGGGCGCTGCTGCGCAGCAGCCGCCGTGTAACCTGGCGGGCTCGGCCGTGTGCTCTGCCTTTACATAAGGCTGAGCGGATCGCCATGGCCACGGAGCGATCGTGTGTGCGTGTGGCTGTGCTTTCTTATCGTTGTTATTCTGTTTTAGCGGGGGGGGGGGGAGGCTTGCCTTTTGCAGAAGGGGAGGGGCAGAGCGGCGGAGGGTTGTGGTGTGCGGGCTTGAACGTCGCTGTTGCAGCGCAGCCTTCATTGCGAAGGACGACACACACGCACAGCCTCAAGGAATACAAAAGCACCCCCAAACTGCACGGGAGGCAGCGGGGGCGGTGCGGGCGGGGGGCAGCGGAGCCCTCCGCCCTGCGGCACCCGGCTGCGGCATGCGCGGCTGCGGGGCTCCCCGCCGCGGCCGCGGGGACGCCGCGCCCCGGGGCTCCGCCGCAGCCGGACCCAGCCCCCGCAACTGCCCCGGCCCCCCGCAACTGCTCCGGCCCCTGCAATCGCCCTAGATCCCCGCCCTGCACCCCCGCAACTGGCCTGGCCCCCCGCAACTGGCCTGGCCCCGCACCCCGCACCGACCCTCCGCAGCCGCTCCCGATCCCCGCAGCCGCTCCCGATCCCCGCAGCCGCTCCCGAACCCCGCAGCCGCTCCCGAACCCCGCAGCAGCTCCCGATCCCCGCAGCCGCTCCCGATCCCCGCAGCCGCTCCCGAACCCCGCAGCCGGCCCCGATCCCCGCAGCCGGCCCCGAACCCCGCAGCCGGCCCCGATCCCCGCAGCCGCTCCCGATCCCCGCAGCCGGCCCCGAACCCCGCAGCCGCTCCCGAACCCCGCAGCCAGCCCCGAACCCCGCAGCCGCTCCCGAACCCCGCAGCCGTCCCGATCCCGCAGCCGTCCCGAACCCCGCAGCCGGCCCCGAACCCCGCAGCAATCCCGAACCCCGCAGCAACTCGACCCGGGCGCCGACGCAGCAACCCGAACCCCGCAGCAACTCCCGAACCCCGCAGCAACTCCCGAACCCGCAGCCGGCCCGATCCCCGCAGCCGGCCCCGAACCCGCAGCAACTCCCGAACCCCGCAGCAGCTCCCGAACCCGCAGCGCCCCGATCCCCGGTCCGACCCGCAGCGCCCGAACCCCGCAGCAACTCCCGAACCCGCAGCAACTCCGAACCCCGCGGCCCGAGGGGCTCCGAACCCGCAGCCGCCCCCGAACCCCGCAGCCGCTCCCGAACCCCGCAGCAGCTCCCGAACCCCGCAGCCGGCCCCGAACCCCGCAGCAGCTCCCGAACCCCGCAGCCGCTCCCGAACCCCGCAGCCGGCCCCGAACCCCGCAGCCGCTCCCGAACCCCGCAGCCGGCCCCGAGCCGGCCCCGCCGCTCCGCGGGGGCAGCTCGCGTTCCCTTCGCATCCTCCCTCCTCGCCGCCCCGGCGAGAAATTGCCCCCGTTCCCCCGGCGCGGATTGGCACAAGGTGCCTGCTCTGCACCCTGACATCTCCCTGAACTCATTGTGATTTAAATAACAGCCCTTTCTCATCTAAACAAAGGTTCTTAATAGCAGATGCAAAGAATTCAGCTCATCTGAAAATCCAATAGCATTTAAGTGGATTAACTGCAATAACACAACTGAGGAGTGATACTATCCTTCATGGAAGACAATAGACTGTAAATGCACAGCCAGGGAGACTTATCCTTTCATCTCTGAATTTCCTTCAGCATTTCAAAAGCGAATGCTTTCTAGAAGCCCTGAAGGGGTTTGCACGCTACTGGCTTGGACATGCTTCTAGGAAACAACCTGTGCTTTAATGGGCACTTTGCAATTGCATAGAAGTTCCCACCAAAACAGAAGTGGCCTTTCAAGTACGTTTAATTCTCTCTCATGATGTCATGTAGGCTTACAGGGTGGTCTCCAGGACCACAAGGGGGGGAAAAAAAGGTGGGGGTTGAAAAGAGAGAAAAGGAAAAGAGATGTAAAAGATTTGGAAACACTTTAAAAAGGAGAATGCTGCTGCTTTTTTTTTTTTTTTTTAAAGACAGAAGCCAGTGTGGAGCCATTCTCAAATGCCTCCTGATATAAAAAAAAATGACCCGAGTGCCACACTGCAGCCGAGCCATCCATGCAGGGCAGGAGGAGGCAGAGCAGGGCAGGACACTCTGGTAGTGCCATCACTTTCTTACATGGCAAGAAGTAAAAAGCGATTTCTTCAGTTAAAAAAAAAAAAGTCTCATCTGCTCTTATCATTTGCTGGGGTTAAAGAAGCAATTCTTATGGTCTGTGTTGTCATAGTAATAAAAAAAATAATTGCTAA
Source organism: Monarcha castaneiventris obscurior (assembly GCA_026261815.1). Lineage (NCBI taxonomy): Eukaryota > Metazoa > Chordata > Aves > Passeriformes > Monarchidae > Monarcha > Monarcha castaneiventris. The sequence continues at coordinate 12,260,742 of JAMPIT010000856.1, read as the reverse complement.
ACAGTGAAATAGATTCTGACAGTACCGGCTGGCTGAGCATTTACTCCTCTCCTTCCTTCCTTGGTTGGCTAGTGCGTTTGGGATCAGAGCTGCTGGATATTTGTAGCTCTTGCTAGTGGTATTTCACTGCAAAAGCCAACAGAGATAACTCCTGCTTTATCTTATGGTAAAAAAAAAAATGTATGCAGTTTTGATTTTTCTTATATTTCCCTCATTTCACAAGAGATGTACTGCATCAGCATCTTTTTTTAATCTGTCATTGTGGAGCTCAGATAAGCATCTTTCCTCTGGGTCAAGTTACACTTGGAGTAGCTTTTAACATTAGGCTGTTTATAGGGATCATTACAAATATTTGATAATAATGTAAAATATGTAAGATCCCAGAGGAGGGCAAAGACCAGGGAACATAAATAAAATTCACACAGATTCTGCAAACAACTTTATACTTAGGTTGTCTGCTTACAAAACACATTTTGTCCTTGTCTATTGTTTGATCTAAAATTGCATTTGTTGCCTCTAAGTCCCTACAGACAGCTGTGTGAAAAACAAAATACCAGTGCATGTTTGCTTCAGCATGGCACCTTCCTGCAGTCTGCACATCTATTGCACATGTGTGCACCAGACATGAAATATCACCTTTTATCAGACATGAAATATCCCACAAGCCACACATGAGGAAAGAGTGACAGCATGGTAGTTAACAGGTTTAAAAGGAAATCGGTACAAAGAACAGAGCATCAGAAAATTAGTTTTTGCACTTTTTTATTTATCTGAGAGCAGCGAGCAAGGTATTGCTTGTCTAATTTAAAGCCCGCACTATTAGAAGTCTCTCAAATGTCAGGAATTATAATAGAATTACACCATGACAGAGTGTTGAGAGGGGAGGATTCCCAGGGTTTGCACAGCACTTGGCATGGGGGAAGGGATGTGGGAGCTCTTTGACACAAAATGAGACCACTTCATTGTCACCAGAGCTGCTTTCCCTGAAGCCAGGGTGCCCCAAATCAGGCTTGCAGCACCCACTACAGAACTCGTTTAAAGATCTCTCCTGGCTCAGTTCTTAGAAACACAGGCCAGGCAATGTAACAGGAGCAACTCACGTTCCACAGATGCGTGCTGGGCTGCGGGAAGCTCTCTGGGAGAAGGGCAGTCAGGGATGGCCACCAAGGTGGGCACTGGTGCTCAGAGGGGGCTGAAGCCACAGGGGGCACTGGGCTGGCTCCAAAATGGTACCTGAAGCCCAGGGCATCTATTTCAGAGCTCAGGTTGGAACGACGCTTGTTTGACCCTCCTGACGAGTGTTGAGGTTGCAGGAGGAATCATTTCATTGCAGTGACATTCCTGCTGAGGGAGTCTTGGGAAACCTGAGTTTTTTCAGACATGATTTTAGCGGGGATTTTGCCTCATAGATAATCCAGTTAAAATTAACAAAACAGTGAGTTTGGATAAGGGTTTTTGTTGGAAGGGTGGCCTGCTTTTATTGCAGTGTGTGTTTGGGGCTGGCCAAAGCTGCTCAGTATGTTCTGCAGGATACATTCTGCCACCACAGCTGACCTGGCTCTGGAAAAGGACCATAGGAAATACTCTCAGCAATTTGGACCTGCACCATTCTGTCAGTGCCCCACAGCATATAACAAAGGATAAAAGTGCAGAACATAAAATGCAGAAAGCTAGACAGGAAGATGACCCACTTTGGGTGGTTCCTCTCTGGTTTTGAACATTTTTTTGGCCTGTAGCTTCAGAGGGGCATGTGGCCATGGTGGGGGAGGTCATTTTCCTGCTCTGCAGCTCGGTTGCTGCGTGCCTGTGCAAAGGCATGAGGCTGGCACAGGTGCAGGTCAGTGCAGGCAAGGATTGCAATTGCAGAAGGCACTGATGGCAGACACACTGTTCCCTTTCCTGAATCCCATCCTGTAAAGTGCAGCAAGGAAAGCTGCAAGGAGAACAAGCAAGGCTGTTAGTATTCCAGCTGGTACACCTACAGACATTATTTCCTTCTTTTCCAGCTCTTCCTTTTGGATCCTTGCACTGGCTCCATCCTTCTGGCTGAGCTTCGTTGTCTTTGAAACTTTTGTTGGTGCAGCTTTCCAGATGCTTTCACGGTTGATAATTTTCTTAAATAGTCATGATATGCAAATCTGCTACAAGGTTTCAGCTAAGTGGAGTGATCAGAAGTGGTGTGGAAAAGTTCTGTGATGTCCCTGCCCCAAACACAGAGGGTGGCCATGGCCAGCATCCACTTATGTGGGTTGACACTTAAAGCTACAATATTTCTGGAGATGTTTTGCCCTCCTATGAATTGGGCCGGGTTCCTGTAGAGCTAATCCTCCACCCAAAGTGCCCTTTTGACTTCAGTGGGGGTAAGACCCAGTTGTCCCTGGAGACATTACTTGCTGTAATAGCTACAAAAGACAGTGAGTGACGCTCCTGTTAATGTTCTCCTCTCTCCCCCAGTGCCCAGCTGCTCCTGACCCAGGAGGTTCAGCAGCACGGCCGACAGCAAGGGGCTGTTTGACCTTCCCTGCTGCTGGAGCCACTGCTGAGTGACACACAGTTCACCTTCAGGGCTGGAGCACGAACTGGCAGCCCTGCCAGCCTGGGTGGCAAGATACCATGTTTAGGCATTAAACTAGGGCACTTGCATACCAGCACTGGCCGCTATTTTAGTGGGTATATGAAGCTGATCCCTGCTCCCCACCCCTGTGGGACAAGGGAGCTGCTGTGAGTGCGGGATATCCTCTGCCTGGTGGATAAAGCTATTAAAAATGGGCTGTGTTTTGTCAGGAATACGTAGCTCATCCAGCTGAATGGCTGTAAAAGTACCAGCCCAGCTTAAGGTATGCTGATTCATGCTGTAAATGAGAGCAATGCACACAGGGCTCAGCCCCTGGGGTCCTGTGCATGGTGTGCTCATGTCTCCTCAGCAATGGGGGTGTAAAGCTCTTCTCCTTCGACTCAAATCAACGCCAGTTGCAGTGATTCTGTGGAGACCATCCAGGATGTAACTCAGCCGTGCTAAGTACCATAAAATTGTGATATTATTCTTCATTGTTTGTAGCTCGGAGGCCTGTAGAGGCCTAGCTTGGAGCAGTCAGTTTTATTAAGCTCCATCCAAACACAGTGAGATAGTTGTTCTTCCCAAAGAATCTGTATTCTCAAAGTGCGAGCCGCCCCGTTTGTGTTCTTGTATCCATGCAACCTTGTTGCTCTTACAACATTACACATTTGTCCTGTGAGATTCCCTCCCTTACAATAAAAACTCATGAGAATGATACACACATTTTCAACTCCGAGCACACCAGAGACTGCAGGATCCAGCAGTACCTAAAGGACATGGGAGATTTGGAGGCTGCTGTAGTGGAATTGCTAACTTTGAACTGCAAGTGTTTGTAATGGCTGTGAAGCTTCCTAATTGAATTTCTGACCCTTTTTGTCACAGAAACCTAGTTAATATAAGGGAGGGAGAAGAGCAAGTAAAGGATTGGTGATTGGTTTGCTTTTTCTTTTTTTTTTTTTTTTTAACAGAAACTCCAGTGTAGAGTTCTGTGCATTTTTCTTTTAATTTTCTTACACCTACACCAGCCTGGTCCTCAGTGGCTGCACATCATTCAAGGATCATGCCTGAAGTCCCCAGCCCAGTGCAGTATCTCTCCAGAAGGGCTTCATGGAGCCCACACTGAGTCTCCAAACCCACCCTCCCTCCCTGAGCACTTCTATCCTTTCGAGACACACTGGTACCCACAGACCCACGGATGGTAGTGGTCAGACCAGAGCAGACAATCCATGTGGTGGCATCTGCATTCCCAGGGAATTCAGTGCTTTCCAGCTGTTTATTCTCAACACTTCGTACTTATTCGATTTCTTCCTGAGAGCTGATAAAGATCACGAGGTGCATCAGTAATCAGAAATGCAGAGAGGATGTAGAGAACCTGCCGTGGGGCTGTGGCCAAACTGCAGGTGAGAAGCTGGGAGCAACCATTTCCAAAGGCCTTTTCTCATCACCTGAGGACAAGTTTTATCATTGCCCTGCTACATTCCAGGTCCAGCAGACCTCTGAGAAGCACCTCTGGTCACATCATTTGGCTGTGTCACATGGAGATGTCTTAACTTGGTCTGTCACCTGCTAGCCACCATCACATGGTCCCTTGGAGCATGTCCCTGATAACTGCTGGGCTAGAAAGGCACCACATACCCACATTTACACCAGAACTGAATTTCTTGGGTTTTGCAAAAGTGAAGTGCAGAACTGTAGAGTTGTAGAATCATTTAGGTTGGAAAAAAACCTCTAAGATCACCGAGTCCAACCATCTTCTCCATCCTATTGGATGTAGCATTTGTTTACCTTTCAGCAGTGGTTTGTGATGCCATTCCCATCAATTGGGATACAGAACTCCTTCTTTCTTGGAAGTCAGTGAGGAGTACAGCGTTAAAGCAGAGAGCAGGCAATGGCCCTTTAAGCATTGTCTGTTTAACTGTAGCACGATCTCTCCTGCACTCGAGTGCTTTCCATAAACAGCAAGTCATCCTGGAAGGGGAGGGAGAGGATGATAAATAATCCTGTTATTCATGCGACTGCGTTCTTTCATGAAACTGGGAAAAGGCAAAATAAAGTGGCGACTGCGAGACTGAGAATGAAATGTGAGGCAGTGGGTTGTGTTGCTGCAGTTATTTGGGGCTGGAAGAAAATCTGGAAGGAGAAAGGTGAGCAGAAAAGGTTTAAAATGCCAAGAGGAAAGGCAAGAGACAGGACATAAAAGCAGCTTTCCCTGCACCCTTGCTTTGTGTCTCGGCTCACTGCTGGGGCTGTGGTGGTGCTGGCTGTCCACCACCAGCTCCCAAGGTGTGGCTGCCTGTGCCAGAGGCTTTCCTGAGTGTGCACCTTGTGGAGAGGTGGGAAGTGGGAGACACCAGAGCTCCAGTAAGGACAGCTGGGCAAGGAGAGAGGCAAAAATGACCAAACCCTGGGAAAGAAATCTCATGGAACAATGAGGAAGCAGAGAATAAACCTGTTCGCTGAGGGCCCTAGCAAATGATCTATAATTAGTTTTAGTGGGACAGTTACGGTATTTCTTCATCACACTTTGCATCTGTGCCAGAGGTGCCTCCCCAGTTGGTGCTGGAGGTGCCCAGGCTGCAGCCACTCCAGCTCTCCATCTGTGCTCTCCGTGCATCCCCTGGGCCCTGGGCTGGGACAGCTGAGGCTCAGGCATCCCTCCCATTCCGTCAGCCCTGCTTGTGGGCAGCCTCCCACTGAGAGCGGGACACAGCTGTGGGGGAACAGCTTAAACCACTGCAGCTGTCTGCTGGCTGCATGTGAGCCAGAGCCCTGCATCCCTGTGATGCTCCTGGAAGAAGCCTGGCACTGCTTCTGGCAACTGCTGCCTAATTGCCTGGTACCAGCCCCATCTTTGGTTTGTAAGAGAATCTCATCTGGGACAGCGTGCCAGCCCTTCTAAGACTTCAGTGATGGCACACATCCACTTCAGCAGCCTCAGGGATTGGGATAACACAGCCACATTGTTATAATCTTCCCAAAGTGCCTCTTCCCCTTGCATGGCATCAGTGCTATTCCTTCAGGCTTATAAAAGCTTAAGCCTTTGTAAACAAGGCAGCCCTGGAGCCTAGGTATTGTAGAGAGAGAATTCCTCTCCCTGTCCTAAATATTTTGGATGGAAAAAAAAGAAAAAAAGAAAAATAAGAAGAACATTTAAGACATCAGCTTCCCTTCTAGTGTAAATGGGACCAGCTCCATCTGACTTGAGCTTGGAGTCTCTGTTGCGCTGTCACTGTGCAAAGCTCCCAGTAAGACAAATAGGAATTGCACATGATGTGCTGGGAAAGCAGCAGATACCTTTGTAAATACTGCACCCTCACACGAGCCACAAGTATCTTTCCTGAGACACCCTGCCAAACTAGCAGGTGTTTTTTACATCAGGCCTTATATTAACACACTCCTACGTATGTCTGGCTGCATCTGCTGCATTAACGATCCCTCGGTGCATAATGGCTGGGTTAGTTTGTGAAGTTAAATACCACGGGCAAGAGCCCAGCCACAATGCATACAAACCTCAAACTGCTTCTGGTTGTATCACAGGAGTCACTGCTGCACTTCTTTTGCTGTGACTTTTTCTGTCTTTCTTCCTCTCGCTGCATTTTTCACTTATTCCTGCCCATCTTTTCCCCAGGTTGTGGTTTTCAGATTCCCTCCATCTCTTTATTTTCTCTGTTTTTTGCTGTATCTTTCCCATCTCATTTCAGTTCCTTAAGAGAGACGGAAAGCTGCAGCCAGCCAACCCCAACTGCTCTAACACTCCAACAGCCCCAGAGTGGTTGGATACTCCTCCAGCCAGTGCATGTCTGGAATCTGGGGGCAGTGCCATAGGGGCTGCTGGAAGGGGATGCCACCATTTCAACTCTGGATGCTCACAGCAGCTGCTCTGGAAGTGAAAAAGGCCAGCTCAGGCCTGCTCAACTTCTCCTCTCAGGGCAGACAGCAAGCCCAAGTCCAAGGCTACTGGGGAAAATATGTGCCCTTAGTGTAAAAGCCTGTTTTTACAGAAGCCAGTGGTAGCAGTCTTTGGGGATTAGTCTTCTGTTGTAATTATCAATTATTTTAAACTATGTTGTGGCCAGGCGTAAAAGCTGTTCAGAAACAAAGAAGGGCTGATTCTGAAGCCAGCTATCATAGACTTCTACAAAAATCCCCTGCCTGTCTTTGTAGACCTGACACTAAAGTGAGGTTGAAATTTCCAAGGGCACCAAAGATGTGTGTGTGTTTAACTCCCACTGAAAGGGGAGTTCGGAGCATTACTTAATGAGGAGGATTTGAAAAATACTCTTCTATCCTCCTTTGTTTAAAATTAAGATGCCAAATTCAAACATCCATGCCAGCGTGGTGTCTGTTTCCATTGCTCATGCTTTTAGTCGTGTAGTTGTTGTCATGGTCCTTCATGGAGGTCTCACCTTTGGTCCCAGGCTCTCTTGGCCCTAGGTTTAGCTTTTTGCAGTAGTTCCATGGTGTATGCACACACACAAAGCACAACAGCTGGTGGATCTCTTATTCATGGCTTAATCACTTCCCTCCGGAGGTGTGCGGTGTGATGTGTGGTCTTGCTCAATCCCGGCTTCCTGAGGGATGGAGCAGGAGGGTCAAACACAGCCCAGATTCAGCCCAGCACTTAGGAGCATGACTAACCCAGGGCATGGAGTATTCTCTCGGCGTCATTAGGATGGACCTGCTTCTTTTCCTGGCGTTAAGCAAGCATTTAGTCCTTTGGAGTTTGTCTTACCACACCCTTCCCATCTCATGCTTATCTCGGCATCACACTTTGAGCTGCCCACTGGTTTTCCACACATCTCCTCTGACTTTCCCCAGGCCATCCATCTGATCTCATAACCACAGCTCCTCTGGTGGCTCACCACGTGCCCCCTGTCCCACCCTTTTTAAAGGTTTGCTGTATCACTGCTACTTTCCTACCCATCTGGAATTTCCCCTGAAGGCCCTGAGCCACCTACTCCCTAAGTCTCATCAGACACCTTTTGCTGGGAGGGTTCTGTTTCTTTGTTCCACGGTTTCGTAATCCAAATTGGCTGTCGATTCAATACAAAATGCCATCACACCAGAGCAGGGCCTCTGCATTCGCCGCAGTTGAGAAAAATAAAATAGTGATAAGGAGCCAGATGGCTCAAGAGATTGGGAACCAGCGATGGAGTCTGTAACCTCCACATCACTGCTCCAAAATGCAGCTCTGATCCACAGTGAACTTCATGGGCTCAGTCCAATTTCTAGTGTACGTATGGTCATGCCAGAAAAACTTCCCTTAAAAACACCCCCTGCTTTGGCTGGGAGGCCTCAAGAGGTGTGTTAGGGTCTCTCAAAACAGAGGAAATGTCACCTGCTGCACATGGATGATGCAGTCCCCAGCAGTGCTTGTGCACCATCTGTGGCAAGGGAAATTCTAATTGCAGCACTGCCCACCTGGCCAGCTTCCACAGGGAAGACATTTCCTTCTCTCCCAAATTATCTTTAAATCCAATTTTAAAATTGCCTCATGGCTAAGTCTCATGAAAACTGTAATTCTGCAGTCCCAGAGGTCTGACTGATCCCTGATGTACCTGGTGATGGACTCCTCAGAGGTGAGAGAACTTTGTCAAAATGTCAATAAAAGAATAAGAAGCAAGTAAGAATTTGTGTCTGGAGCATCCCTAAGATTAAAACAGTGTGAGAACAAAATCTGGCCATGCACACAGGAGCCAAAAGCCTTACTAAACTAAGCTACAATTTCTTGCAGCACAGCCTTCCTTCCTGCTGATGGTTATTTTCTAACCTCGCTGTGCAGGAATTGGAAAGAAGCAGGTGCCAGAGAAGAGGTGACTCTGAAATGGCACTGAGGTCATTACGGAGCAGGAGAAGAGCAATCCAGCCTCCCAGGTTTCATTTGCTAAAGCCATAATAGTCTGGTAGGGCATCAGACCCCTTAGCAGCAGTCTTCAACTGTATGTGAAGGCAACGGAGCAAACAACTGTTTTTCCTTGCAAGGCTTCGTGGTGTGGATGTTGTCTGTCCTCAGCCCATGTTCACTCAGCTGCTCTCTCACAGATTCCCCTTGCCCCCGCTGGAAAGCTGCCCAGGAACTCCCTCCACGGCTTAAGGGCCAAGACCAAATCAGCTCAGTCGGGCTTGTTAGAATCATGGAGTCATTTAGGCTGGAAAATACCTCTAAGATCATCAAGTGTGACCATTAAGCAGCACTGCCGAGGTCACAGCTAGATGGTGTCCCCAGGGACCACACCTACACGTCTTTTAAATCCCCCCAGGGACAGTGACTCCACCACTGCCCTGGGCAGCCTGTTCTAATGCTTAACAACCCTTTTGGTGAAGAAATGCATCCTAATATCCAATCTAAACCTCCCCCGGCAGAGCTTGAGGCCATTTCCTCTTGTCCTATTGCTTGCTGGAGAAAAGATTGACCCTCTCCTGGCTACAACCTCCTTTCAAGTAGTTGTATAGAGCAAGAAGGTCCCCACTGAGCCTCCTTTTCTCCAGGTGGGACCCTCCAGCTGCCACAGAAGCTCCTCCTCAGACTTGTGCTCCAAAGTTGCATGGGTTCCTGCCCTGCCTTGCCACCCTGAGCAGGTCGTTCTCATTCTGTGGTCCTTGTTTTGCCTACCCAGGCATCCCCCAGTGCTCCTGGCTGTGGGATGCCCATGGCCAGCCAGTGCTGCTCTCTGCACCCCCCAGAGCTGGTCCCATCCCACATGTCCACAGCCCTGTGTCGGCCCCGGGGAGCTGCTTCGTACCATCCACAACTGTTTGGTTTATATTTGCGTATCGGGCCGTGACCCTGAACTGGCTTCTCCCTTTAAATTCCTTCCACATGGCTCTGCCCACACTGTCCACAAAGCCTCTCAAAGAAATGCAGCTTGGAAAAAAAAAAAAATCTGAGAAGAAGAAAAACCCCTTCACAACAAAATGTCCTTCTCTCTCCGGCAGCTCTGCTTGGGTGCGGTTTTCCCAACACTCCCCCGCAACCGAGGCGCGGAGTCTGTTCAGCTCTGCTCCTGCCGGCACTGCAGGGACAGGGACACCCCAGGCTGGGAACAAACACCAGCTCTGCAGGGACACCCCAGGCTGGGCACGAACACCAGCACTGCAGGGACAGGGGCACCCTCAGCTGGGCACAAACACCAGCACTGCAGGGACAGGGACGCCCCAGTCTGGGCACAAACACCAACACTGCAGGGACAGGGACACTCCAGGTTGGGCACAAACACCAACACTGCAGGGACAGGGGCACCCTCAGCTGGGCACAGAGCACCCACACACAGTCCCTGCCCACAGGGGCTGGGCACCTTCCTGGAGTCACTGCACTGCTGTAAAACAGAGCTTTTACCCAGCTTTCACCCCAAGAGCCTTGGTGCCCTTTGGCCTCTGCCACTGCGCAGCACTGGGATTGTGCAGCGGGGCCAGGATCCTTCTCCCCCGGGGTGAGGAGCCCGTGACAGCCCCTCTCCATTCTCTCCCTTACATATAAACATATATATAGGACTGTCCCCATATAGTGGCAGCTTCACACATGTGCTGGTGGGCGGGTAGCTCTGCATTTGCCCTCATGATTTCATGCCAGAAACATTTGCAAGTTCAGCTCGCCGCTCGGTTTCCCCTCTCTCTCTCCTTCTCCCTTTCAGGGTTACTCCCTGAGTCTACGAAGGCGTCCCACGTTCCCCCACCAGGCCATGGGCTCCAGCCTGCCTGCATCCCTCCAGCTGCATCATTCCCTCATCCTGCCCCAACCTCTTAAAGATTTTCTTCAAGACTTTCAGTAAGATCAAAATAAATTTTGCCATACGCATTGCTGTTATCGAGCCTTCCCTTTTTGCCTCTTTTTTCAGCAGCTGTTTTGGGATGATTAATAATTCACAGCGAGGCTTGGCACAGCAATGGTTAAAGGGATGAAGCAGGAGCCTTCTGGACAGAAGCAGTTTTTAAAAGTCTTATAAGTGCTATTTTTTTCTTTAGGAAAGGAGTGGATTTTTTTTTTAAGTGTTGTGAGAACAGGAATGTTTCTCTTTTAGCCAATTCCACATACTTTTTGTTATAGGAGATGTGGTCTGAGGGTTTTAGCAGAGGCTAAAACAGGGGAGAACTGGATCTATTTTGGTGGTGTATCAAGTGGATAGGAAATAATCAAAAATGCTGTGTTAAAAAATGAGTTTTGCAGCAGCTCCAGGCGAACCCTGTTCCACAGTGAGCCCTCCCTCCCCTCACCTGCCCAGCACCCAGCAGACCTGGCAAATGTGCAGATTTGATCCATTCCCACCCTTTGGCCAAAAGACATTCCTTTAATCATGCCCTCCTGGGAGCTGAGGTTGCGAGTGTTTTTCTGTTGGTGAAATGAAGCATGTTGGCTGCCAGAGGCTGTTGCAAGGCTGCATTCAGCAGGATGTGTTGCATGGTGGACAGACAGGTCTCTCCTGGGGCTCCCCTGGGATGCTCCCACACATCCTGGGTGATGGGCAGCCTGGGGCTCTGCTCAGGCTGAAGCACATCAAACATCCCATGCTGGGAACGGTGGTGCAGTAGCCTCCTGCCTTATATCAACTATTTTTCCTTCCCCACCTGCTGCCTGGGCTGAAACCAGCTCAGATCCATCCGCTCTCATCCCAGCTCTCATCCCATCACACCCTGCTCAGTGGAAAGGTGATGGAGTTTTTCCAGGACCCCACATGACACACATCCCCTTCTGAGGACATTCACTGGTCCCATTGCTTCAGACACACCTCCAGGTCTGCCAGCAGCCTGGCCTGTAATGATGGGTGGGATGTAAAATGGATTAAAAAGCAGAGGCCAGAACTTTTTTAGGTTAATCTCTTAATGCGAAAGGATCATATTTGGCAGCAACATAAGGCAAGCTCTCATCAGTTTATATTTCTGCTTTTCTTCCCTTTAACAATCTAATTTTGTACATCACCGTGTGGAATCCAGATACAGATAATCCTCCCCCAGTTAACACCACTCTGGTTGTGCCCTATGGAAATCTGTGTGCTGCCCGTGGGAGCTGGAGACATGAGGGTGCTTTGCTGGTCTAGAGACTGTCTGGAGGGGTTTCAGCAGATAATAGATAGCTCAGGGTCACAAGAGCTCTGGAGACACTTTTCATGAGCGTTTTTGGAGGAAGTGATCTTTTGTGTTTGCATCTCACCTTACACTTTGGTGCAGGGGACAGTTGGTAGCTATTGAAAACTGAAATATTCTGATTGTCACCGAGGAGAAACTCACAATATTCCCTGAAAAACTTTCACACCAAATGGAAATTTTCTGACAAACTATTCAGCCAGAACGACCTTTTGTGCTGCAGAACAAACTGTGATGAACATTTTTTCTACCAGGTTTTTCTCCTGACATTATGAATCCTGATGGGAGATTAGCTAACACGGCTCGTTATCAGCACATGCAGCATCAGAGAGGAGGACTTGGAGCTATGTGAGATCTCAAAAACAACCATCTGATGCCAACAGGCAATTTGAGATGCTTCCTGACCCAAAAAGGAGGATTCACGGGCTAAAGTTGGTGCTAATGTTAATCCCAGCTATGGGTGACGTTGCCCCAAGGCTGAATTTGCCTCAAGAGAGTCAAGTCGGGGAGTGGATTAACTTCTAAGAAACTCAGAGTGAATGAATTAGGGGAATTACTCGGTAGGGTCAGCAATGAAATCATGAGTCCACTGCAGAGGAAACAGGATGCATTTCTAAAGGGCTAAGAATGGCCCCTTTGCTAGATTTATGGGGCTGAGGTGATGAGCGCGGGGTCAGATAATAACCTTTCAAACCACCAAGGCAGACCAAATATGCTTTACCACGGCCCGCTTGCTTTTCAATGCATGTGTGTCATGTTTGGAAAACAAGGCCCCGTCTGTCCGGGCCGAAACAGCAGCAACAAAATAACGCTGCTTGTTGGGGAAATGCCACCAACGCTGAAAAAAAAAGATAATTGAAACATTCAGGCTGGCAGTGCATGGGGATAAAGGCAATAAATCCTGAGAGCGCGCTGCCTTATCTCGGGCAGGAGCTGCCGGTGCTACTCCTTGGCCTGCGTTCCGCCGGGCCGGGGAGGCCTTGTCCGGGCCCCGTTATCCTGAGGGCTGGCCTTCAGCCAAGGCCACTGCCAGGACAGGGCTGCTGGATCGGGACAGATCCCTGTCCCTGCTCCTGCTGCAGCTTTTCTCCCTCCCAGGCACAGGGGGAAGCATCTGCAGTGCTTTGGGGCCTGTGGACTAATCTCAAAGTTAGTCCAGCAAAACACCAAGAAGTGGCACAAAGCTGTGTCGGGGAGGTTCGGGGTGGGTGTGAGGAAAAGGTTTTTCACCCAGAGGGTGGTTGGACACTGGGACAGGCCCCCAGGGAAGTGGTCGCAGCACCAAGCCTGACACAGGCCAAGTGTTTTGAGAACGCTCCCAGGCACAGGGGGTAGTGGAGTTTTTGGGTTGTTTTGTGTGGGGTCAGGAGCTGGACTCGGTGATCCTTGTGTGGCCATGATTCTGTGAAAACAGGAGGCAGAGGTGGGGCTGGGGGGGACACACAGCCCCTTATGGAGCCACTCCAGGTTATCCATGGTGAGTGTCCAGCATCACCTAAAGGGCTCAGTGGGCTGGAGCTGCTGCTCCAGTGCTCACAGCTTCCTATCCCATTGCTGGGGCTTTCGTGATGCCTCCACAAGCCACTGCTCCAGGGAATCTGAATTTATTGTAACATTACAGAGTAAGTGGCCAAGGGACCCCTATAATTCACCTAAAATCTGATATAAAAATGATGCAAACGTTTCTTTTGGATTTATGTACAGCTGAAACATGAGCAATAGAGGAGGAAAACCTGCAAACAAAACCTCGAGTCTTCTGCTTATTACATGGCAACAAAGGTATGTGATGCTGCAAAGCTCTTGGCTTGTGGCCTCGCCCTGCTCTCACACAAGTCCTGGAGAAGTTACGCAAGTGCAATGAGAATCCATGAATTCTGATGAGGAGTATCCCCACTTCCCGAGCCGTTCCTGCCTTTGTGGCAGGAGGCAGCACAGAGATGTGCTGCAAGGCAGCTGGATGGCAGTGACCACTGCACTGCTGCCCAGCAGGGCACCCCCAGGCTTTTCCATGCTCAGTGCCCGCTCTCCTGTTGTGGCACTGAGATTCTTCTGGGAGTGGTTCTTCAGCTGGCAGCCTGGGCAGCAGCAAGGCCCAGCCCCAGCCAGGCAAAAAGGGTCCGTGGTGGGACAGGGGCTACAGGGAGCACATTTGGGCTGCAGGGCAGCTCCCCTTTGAGGTTTCTGAGAGCCCACCCTCTGCCCCTTCAGTTGCTTTGATGTTCTTCAGATGGAGACAGGATTTACAAATGTTTGACTGTAGGAAAAAAATGGTAGAGGAGAATGCTATTTCTCCCCCTGCTCCTTTCCCCCATCTGCTCCAGGGCTGGTTCCTGCAAGTACTGCTGAGACAAACCCACAGCCAGGGGGGAAATGATGTTTTCCAAGACCACTCCAAGGTGGGCAGTAGCACAGAGCAATCAGCTCCAGTCTGTGTTGTTTTGTGCTTGACAAGCAGCAGCCAGAGACTCTCCAGGGAGACCTGCTTTTCCTAAGGTGCCAGTACAGCTCCTTACACGGAGCACAGCAGTCTGAGGTCCTGAGGCATCGCTGTCAGACCCCAGCTCACTATGGAAATGTTGCTCTGGGAAGGATTACTTCTCTCTGCAAAACACAAACCTTTCTTCTTCTCTGCTGCAGTAATTTTTCTGCAATTATAACTTACACTGAACAGCTCAAACTGCAGGCATTAACACAGCACAGGCTGCAGCCTCCCTTTACCTTCGGGTGGACAGCATGGATCAGACAGGCACCCGGATGGTTTCAGCATGAATCACTCACTGCCTCTGTAACCAACATTCCCATAACCTAAATCTATCAAAAAGAACATAAACCACATCAGAAGCCAGTTCTCAGATACTCATTTGCTAAAACTTTGGAAACCTCTTATATTAAACAGATCCTCTCTTTACAGGAGTATGAAGCTGCCCTAATTATACAAAGGGTGGAAAGGGACAATCTTCCATCTGGGAAGACTGTTTAACTTCTTCTGGCTTCCTAAAAAGCTATTGTCTTGTAAACTGAGCATTCCTTTGCTGGCCTGGTAGACACAACATTCCCCATGTCCCAACCGAGTGCTGTGCAAGGAGCAGCAATACCCGAGGCAGCCAGAACAGCCCCGGGCACAGCCCCACAGGGCCTGGTGCTGGCTGCCCCTGAAATGCCCCATTCAGAGCACGGTGTGCTGCCCGACGCTCTTCTGCCTTGGTTTTTGCCTCTGGTTCCTCAGCAGTGGCTTCTGGCCTGGCTTTTTTTGGAAGGAAAAGGTGCTCGGTGCAGCCCCCTCCTTCACACCAGGAATCCCTGTGGTTGTAGGGACCTCACTGGGTGAGCAGCAGTCTCTGCAGCGTTGGTCTGGTGGCTCTGAGGTTTCTCCACGTGGCTGGAGAAACAATGAAGGAAATGCAATGAGAATCCCAGATTTTCAGGAAGAGGAACAGCTTCATCACAAAGGCTGCCTCGTTTCTCACCAGCCACCAGGGCAGGTCCATCCCCACGACCACCTTGAGAAGGGTGATGTCTCAGGATGCTAAACAACATCCCTCAAACCCCCTTTGCTTGCAAACCTTGCACAGCTCTTTTCTGCAGCTGGAAAACCAACTGTGAGTAGCAGTGAGGTGTCAGCTACTAACACCAAGTCACATCTTCTAGGGAAGACCTTCCTTCCATGTTATGAGAATCCCAGGCATTTTTATTTGGCACCAGTAGCTTTTATTATTCCCTTCGTTCATCAGTCATCAATACTGTGTTCAGTTTCTGCTTGTGTACATGCTCTGGTAGATGCTACTGTACAGCTGACAGGCCTCAAATTCACACTTTGTGGGAGGCATATTTATTTCCAAAGGTTTTACATTACTCAAGGTAGCAAGTCACAAAATAAAACCTTTGTTGCAAGTATCATTTGAAGCTAATCTTCATATAATCCACAGTAAATATTTATGTGCAATGCAATAGTGGCTGGATTTGTTTACAATTTGAAATTGTTAGAGAGGATTCCATATAGATTAGTCAGCTAATCTGCTGTAATCTGCTTAAAAAGCAACTGAAATGGGTTTTCTTTCACTGAATCATGTTAGCCCTGTGTATGCAGTGACTTCAGATAGGGAAGGGATTCAGGTACAAAAGGGCATTTACCTTGTGGGTGCTCACAGCATTGCTCACATTGCAGGAGAGCCATAAATTTCCTCTTCTGCCTTAGAGAACGGGACAGCTGCAGTGACTGAATTTAAGCTGAGATGAGTGTCAGGCTCTTCTATCCCATTTCCTTGCTGCAGCTTTTGAACTGTATAGCCTGGGGATAAACTGATCTTTGATGAGGCACCTGCACGGTGTCTGCACAGAAGTCATCCTTTCTGAATTTATTCTGTTTTATTTCACTCCCTCCTAAGGAGATCTACAGGAGGTGCCTCTACCTAGCATACTCCTGAGTTAATAAGGAAATCATCCCATATCCTTTCCTCACAACTCACCTTTGTTCACAGAGGAGGTGCAGCTCAAGATGCAAAAAGATTTTATATAGTCACCGTACTACACAGAAGGTCTCTGGCTGATGTGGGCATCCATGGGACAGATGTGTCTCCTCTGGGCTGTAAGGTCCAGGCTTGGACCTCTAATAGCCCAAGGACTGAAGGGCAAAGCCTGGGCCAGCAAACTTGGAGATTTTCCTCCGACTAGCCAAGCAACAAGCTTGTCTGGGAGGCTCAGCTAACATGTGGCAGAGATGGGGTGAATGATGATGAAATCCCATTCTGTGGCTTTCACCAATATTGAAAGGTTGGAGAGGGATCCCTCCAAGCCCTTGTTCCTGCTGTGGGGGTGCTCACACAGAGGTGGCCTCACTGATACAAGGTGTTGGCTGCAGCCTGGGTCAGTCCTGAGCCCTCTGTGCCTTGTCTCTCAGCCCTGCTGGGAGAAAAGGGGGCTGAAACAAGCCATCCTGTGGCCACTTTATTTCCCATTTACCCACCATACCTGGGACCAGCCAGGTGGTGGATGGGGTTGCTTGTGGCTCCCTGCTCATCATTTATTTTAAATCCCATCTCCTGTCCCCTTGCACTGGGAAGGCTGAGTACCCCCTGCCTGCAACCTGCTCCTCCATCCAGGTCGGAGCAGTGGCTGCAGCCCAGCTCTGCTCCTGGACGTCGAGACCTGGAACCTCCCCAGAGAAACCTGGGGAAGGCAGAACACACCTTGTGCCCTCCCATGAACAGCAACACCGGCAGGACCGTGGCTCCCAGTCTGGGAGGGGACCTGGCCCATCACTTGTGCTGCCCTCTGGCAAACACATCAGCCTTTGGTGTCGGGGCAGTCACTTTTCTCCCCGTTCACACATCCCCAGTGCCGGTGGATCATTTCAGTGTGGGTCCCTCTGAATAATACATTCATCCACAGTCCTTCCCCCACCCCATCCTCAGCAAGGCCTTCACGAGTTGAATACGGTGGCTCGGCTCCAGCACACACAGCTGCCGTCACTGCTGCAATTCTTTTGCCTTGAGAAAAAGCATATACAATTTAATATGCTCCTGGCACAACAGCTTTTCTGTAGCGGAGGAGGCGGGTTTGTTTATGGCTATTTTGATAGGGCAGCTTTCATCCGGACACAGGTTCTGCTGCATCTCCCCGCCTGCACAAGGGCGCCTTTGTTGAGCTGGTTCTCGTGTTCCTCTGCCCATTTTGGTACCTTCTCCTGCTCCCTGCAAACCCAAGGTTTAAAAAGCCCTCCTTGCTAATCATGTTATTCTTTAAAAGCTAGATCCTGGGCTAAGAGCCAGACATGCAAGGAGAGGGTGTGATGCTTTACTGGATATGTGTCAAAGATAGGAACCATCCTGCCATCTCATGGGAATTTGGCCCATGGAGCAGAGCTCGTGGTGCTTGTGGTGGCTGTTAGCAGTGACTTACAGGCTTTCCAGGCTGGGGAGCAGCTCTGTTGCTTTCTCAGACACCTTCAGTCTCGCCAAGAGCCGTATGAACCATGCACAGGGGCGCAGCTCCTTCCTCCAGGCACGGCCAAGACAGGGCTTTTCCATCCCTGCAGGAGCTGGTGCTGAGAGATGCAGATTCCCTTCCGGCAGCAATTTCCAGAGTCACCTTTATGCAAATTAAACTGTGAACAGTGACACATCTCCCTGCTCCTCACTCCCAGAGCACCTCAGCTCCCCAGGCAGGGTGGGGCAAGGAGGAGATGCACCTCCGGGCTGGGAAGTCTCAATCAAACAACCCAGAATCTGCAAGCGCAGCCAAATCCTTCTATCTGGCAAGAGGCTTGAGCTGCCCCTGGTTGATGAGGAGAAACAATCTCTTGTGTTTTTCAGCTGCTGAGTCTGTTCCGTCTCGCTGCTGCAGTGGAAATAAATGGTGGGAGGGTTTAGCCAGCACTAATTCATTGCCACGTTCAATCTGAAGTTGCTGCGACTGTGCTTGGCCCACAAACACACAGAGAAAATGAAACCGGATAGAAAATACAACGGATCATCCGATCATTGTAAGCACATGGGAACGAAACAGAGTCACTCTGTAGTGCACATGAATTCCACACATGTGGAGGAATGCAAAGCAGCTATTGTACCCGCACTTTGCAGCTCCATTCCACTGTTTTCCCAGTTTATCTGGAAAATACATACTGCATGGTACTGTACGTCGTATTTCACTGCTATGCACCATGATGTCTTCCAATGGAACAATCACCATGCTTGTAGTCTAAGGGCAATACAAAAGTGCTTTCAAATAATAACAATACATTTTCTGTATAAAGAGGATAGGGAGTAGCCACTTCCCAGAAAGGCTTGATTTCCCTGGAGCCAGCAGTATGAACATCCAGAGCGCCAGTAACAGCAGGCAGTGGTGAGAAATTCCCTACCTCATCATCAGTCTATACATCCTGTTTCCAACTGGCAGCTCTGGCAAGAGTGGAGGCTGTCAGCACCCACCGAGGGTAAGGTGAATGCACCCAGTGAGTCTTGGCAGCACGAGGCTCCATTTATCGCATCGGGGCTTGGGTGGGGGGCACTTCTTTGGCACAACCCCTCTTTCGGCTTTGAACTGAAGCTGTGAGTAGAGGAGCAGCATTCTCACAGCCCAGCTCCCAGAGATCACACAGCAGCACAGCATCTGCCAATTCATTCAGCACTGCTGGCCCGTGCAGCAACATGGCACGCCGCTGTTCCACGTTTGGAGGCAGTTTATACTGGAATAGGAGCAGTCTTCTTGGGTAAAATGATTATTTTTTTCCCTCCATGAGATCTCACGACTTTTTAAAGAGAACTCTGCACACTTCAAATTGCTGAAGCACAAGAGCATGGGACGTGTGCTGCAGCTGGTCTGGGCTGTGGAGGCTCTCTGTGGTACTTGTGCAGAGAGTGACTTGAAAACAAGGATTGAAGCACAGCTGGGGAGGGGCTGACACACTCAGAAAAGAAAAGTTACCCTTGCATGTCTGAGAGCAGCCCAAGGAGACGCTCATGCTTTGCTTTCCTTGCCCAGGCAAAGTGCAGCCTCTTTTCTAAAAACTCAATCCAGATTTTTAGACATCAGAAGAATCACTCTGGTATTGGAGACTGATCAAGCACAAAAAACATCCTCAGCCTTCAGAAAAATACCAGATGGCTGCAGATGCCAGCTCCTTCGGCCAGGCAGTGTTTTGAGAGAAAAGGCCAGCTTGTTGTGAGAGTGCTGCATCCCAGATACAACTCTGCGGAGCAGCAAAGAGCCACAGAGAAATCCCTGGAGGAGGAGGAGCATCCAAGCCAACATATTCCCGTAACATCAGATTTTCAAGGCTACACATATGCTCCTATCCAAATATGCTCTCCTTCTCCAGAGGGAAGAGGGACCTACAGAAGTGACTCTGGCTGGAAATGCTCTTACGAGTTTCTGAGCAGTCGTGTGCACTTGAAGCTCCAGTCAGAGTTGCCAAATCATTGGAAACAAGTTAAAAAAACATGCCTGGCAATGTAAGAGGGGATAATTTGGTCTCTACATAGTGAACTGGTGTTTGGAATATCAGCTGTGAGACTTCAAGCTGGTTGGTGCTCAGTCACCTACTCTTTAAGGTGCTCATCACGGTATTGCCGATGCACAGGATAATACTGTCTCTGCTCTACAGAAATGGGCACAAAGAACAAACACTTCTTCCATAAACAGGTCAGGAAAGGATTTATGCACCATTTAAGACTTAAAACTGAATGGGATGCACACACCTTGTGCAACTTTCACAACGGGAGAAACGTTACCCTTTGTGTGGTGGCTCCACTTCTGAAGAGCACTGACGGCAAGAAAAACAGCCCAGCAGCCAATAACCCCGCTGGGGTTACTCAGTTCTCCAACACTCTTGTTTCCCATCAGCACCTGAACAGGTAACATGGTGTCAGTCCATGCTTGCTTGATGATCAAGGAAGGATTTACAGCATTCGTGTGGCTCATTGACTTTAGCACCACTCTAGTGCCACGAAGCAGTGGAAATGCCTGAGCGAGCCGAAGTAATGTGATACACACACCAAAGCCTGGTCAGCCACATGGCCTTGTAAAAACCTGAGGTGCAATTAGTTTCTATTAAAACAAAAAAAACCTTTTTTCTTTTGTCTCAGGAGTCTTGAAATGGCTGTGACACAATTAAAAACCAACCGAAAAAAGAATGACAATGAGGAGTGGTGAGATGCTCTTTTCTGGGGAGCGTGGGCTGGTAATGTCCTTCTGGAAGGACCTCAGACAGAGTGGTCACTTTTGATTACTACATAATGTGAGTAATTCTCTGGAAAGACCAGTCCTTCCCTCCTGAATCATAGCAAAGGGGGGAAAAATAACACACTCCAAAAACAGAAAGCTGGACAACCCTCGGATGTCGGGAGCCGCCCAAAGTTTCTGTGCTGGGGCCACCACAGAGAAGCAGCAAGGAGTGAGCCACTGGCCCTGCCCTCTGCTCTGGGGTGACAGCTCCAGCTCTGGAGCCAAGCTTGGGCCATAACACACCTCCTGATGTGGCCACCCAGAGCTCTGGTAGATAGGATGGCACTGACAGCACACTGAACACCTCCTCACCCAGAAGCCACGCTCTCCAGCTCTTCAACCCATGCCTGCACCTTGATGCATGAGGTGCAGGTGATTCCTTTGGAGGCTCTGCCTCCTCAGAAGTTCGTCCTCAGCATAATTCCAGGCCAGCCCACAGCACGAACACAAGCCATGGCAGCAGCACAGTACATCCCTGGTGCCAAAAATGGGGCTGTGCTTCAGTCCCAGGGCAGCCGCGCTTCTAAAAATCCATGTGTGGCCAAAAGTTGAGAGGAATGACTGGGACAGATCCCTGGTGTGGTTGGGACTGGTGGCTTTGCCTATGATGCTGGGGGAAAAGGAGCAGCACTGGTATTTGGGAAGGAAAGAGCCTGTTTATCCCCAGGTGTACCCCTTGGATGTATGACAGGCTCAGCATCAGCCCTGGGGGTGTCACAGCTGGCACCTGGACAGCAACAGGAAGGTCCCAGAGACACCTTGGGCCTCTATTTCTTTATATAGACATATATGGTTACATTTAAACAGATGGATTTTTTTCCTTCATGCTAATCCTCCACAAAACCAGTTTGGTTTCCATTACTATATATAGCACTGGGAATCTTGGCCTATTTTTTGTCCCTTTGCATCTGATTATTTTCAGTAGAGCTCAAAGTTTTGATGATATGCAGATTTTAACTGGAACATGACATCTACTCACACAGACTTCCATTAGCAATAAACCCACAATGGCCACTTATAACGTAGAAGAATTTTATTCATACCGTAATCCTGTCCCATCATCCACTGCAAATATTACAATTATCTTCAAAATGTCACTGAATATCATTTTGTTCCACTTAAAGCACAGGAATCCTGGTGTTAGACAGTTACATTTCTCTTGAGATTGCTTGTAACAGAACCATAATTCAAACGTATTTTCCATGAGCTGTAAAGGTTTAAAGCAAAGAATCTGCAGTGTGTCTGTGTGCTCGAGTAGCTTCTAAACAGTGAGGCAAATACTTGGTGTTTGACAAGAGATGTGTCCTGCATAATATGCGAAACACTCACAATTTTTTTACCAACACAACAGAAATGCAACAGGTAAAAGAACATACTTGAGTGACTGGTAACCTTTAAAAAAGATTTCTTTTAAAAATTGCACAAGAGAATACAAAAACGGTGCAGCAAATAACCAAAAGCGTATACATTGACCTATCTATATAGAATGGGGGTCTGCCTATATAAATGTACGTGATAAAAATTGCAAGGTTGGAAACTGTGAATGGTCATATTTAATAACACGTGCAAGAAGCATAACATAACCATAATAAATAGCAGCAACGAATCTGCACTAACGGGACCACTGAAATTATGCTGAAATAAATTAAGCACCTTTAAGTGATGAGAAGAGCGTGAAGCTGAGAAGCTTTTTAGCTCTGTGAGAACCACTGCGGGCAGCTACTGGAATATTGGGCCCTTGGTGGGAGTCAACAGGAAAGTGTCCAATTAGTATTTGTTAATTCCAAAGAAGAAAGCATATTGTGTGTCAGTAGGACTCATTTTAGCCATTTAGCCAAGTTCACCTCTAGTTTCAGAAGGGAGGTTGCTGCCATGTTTCACTGCATAGCCTTTGGCATGTCAAAGGTACAGAAAGTTTGTATTTACTCAGAAGAATGTCATTGTAAAGAAGAAATGGAGTTTTGGCCCAACTGAAGAGCAGGCAGTGCTGTTTAGGGTGGCTGAGATGCAAAGGTAAAGCTTTGCAAAGCATAATCCAAATGATCCCATCCTTGAGGGCTGTGCAGATCCTCAGCCTCGAGGGATCTGCAAAAAGCTGCATTCAGGAGGAGCCCCATTTGTAGGCAGGGCAGCAATGACTGCCAGCAAGGCTGTGAGGCCCCTGGAGGGACCTGGGCTCCAGGATCCTGGTGCTCTTTGTTGCACAAGGCCTGTCTTTTGGAGGAGAAGCAGCATTTTGAAGCACTTACTTGGCTTTTAGAAAATTTTTAAAAATTCTAAAATTTAGTCATATAGTAGAAGAAAGGCATTTTAATTTAATTAAGTGGACCTTATTAAAAACAAGCTGCTATATTTGTCCCTGAAGTGCACCTGGCACCATCTCTTCAGCATTTCATAAAATGTTCAGAAAAGTGGCTGAGGACACTCTGCTGAGTTTTGAAGCCAACTTAATTCAGCAGAGAAGCCCCCACTGGACTTCTAAGGACTCTAATGTAAAACCTCATTTAAAAAAAGCTGAGGACAAGTAACTTAGGTCCTTAAAGGCTCCATTTGAATTCTTACAAAACATTGTCCCTTGACCTCTTCACCCAGAAGACTGGAGCAGGCTGTTTGCCTGAGCATATCCTACAAAGCAGACCCAAAAGGGTGATACAGAAGAATATGGCCCCTATATCTAAGCCACAAACAAAATCACTCAAAAGCTTTACTTTTCCCTGGCTTGCTGGAATGATCAAAACCTTCCTCCAACCTTCCCTCTTAAACTGCATCTCATGAATGAGACTGCCACTCATCCCATGGGATTTCAGAACCCCCCAGTCCATAACCAGTGAAAAGTCTTTTAGAAGTGACAGGCAGAGAGAGATCACGGAATCACAGACTGGTTTGGGTTGGAAGGGACCTGAAAGGCCATCAAGTCCCAACCCCCTGCCATGGGCAGGGACACCTTTCACATCACTTGATCAAAGAACAAAAGGTGAATAAGACCAGCTTTAAAGATAATAAAGAAAACAGAAATTCATATGCATTTTAAATAGTTGAACCCACAGTTTTAAGCAATATGAACCAACAATAGGTAAAAAACTTGTCTGCAAACCAAGAGCCCAAAAGAGCCCAAATCTTCCCCAAAGCTAGTCTTATCCAAACAGTTATCCTCCCACTTCCATCATACATGAGATTTGCGCTGACATCCACTACGTGACATAAACAGAAAAAAACACGTAAAATGCACACTTCTTATTTTTTTTTTTCTTCATAAAGCTATGGAGCTGCACAGAGCAAATTTTAAGTGCACAAGGTCACACGAAGGCAGCTTTCCAGAGGAATCATTTAGACGGTGAGCGAAATGAAGCTGTTGTATCTCTGAATGTTTCTCTTGAGGATTTCGGAGCAGGGGCCAAGCACTCGTTCAAAGCGGGGCCGGTCCAGCTTCACACACTTGAGGGGTCCCCGTGCCACCACCGTGGCTGCCCGGGGCCGGTTGAGCAGCAGGGCTATCTCACCTGGAAACAGGGACAACACGCTGTCACACACCCTGCTCTCTTCCAGAGGGTGCTTATTCCACCATCCACTTGCTCTGCTTGTAGAACATCTCCCTTTATATATCTCTTGATAGACACTTTACATAATTCTGTTGACAGTACAAATGCATTACACATGCATAATGCATGCGTGTAAAATGCCTTTGAAAACAAATGCTTTCAGACTGTTTTGCTGATTCTGGATCTGTCTCCTGTCAGCTACACTGGTGTAAACCAAGGAATGGATTCAGCTTCCCTGAAATCGCTGAGCATCGCTGAGAGCAGCGGCTGACCTACGCATAACCCCTCGCATGTAAGAGTGGAACACTAATTAAGACAATAAGTACTTGACCCAGACGTGCCTGTCTTTCTGAACCATGCTTAGCTGAATTTTCTTACCAAAATAATCTGATGGACCAAGTCTTCCAACTTCGACGTACTCCTCGTTGTCGGACCTGCGCTGCAGGACGGAGGCTGTGCCCTGGGAAGAGAAGGGCAGGCAGTCAGCTGGCTTTGCTCAAACTATTCTGATTGAAAAAGTACCCAGTCCTCAGTATTCCCTTTTGCATATCACACTCCCTTCTGGTATATGAATGAAAGGAATGAAAGGATTTAAAAAAAACAAACTTATCAATTGTTTGGATGCAGAAACAGTCAGCTCATAAAGAGGCGAGGAACAGGACAGAACGCAGGAACTCCTCTTTAATAATGCACATCATGCTTTAAAGTAAATGTATGCTTTAATATAATTTTAAAATATGTTCTGGGTGGATGCAGAACCTTACAAGAGGCACAGAAAAGATATACATTAAAAGGAATAAAAAGGCAATTTTCCCAGCCACAATACTGGAACATGATTTTTTAAGATGCAGCTAGAGCTTATTCCTTGGTAAAAGGAGTTTTAAATGATTGTTGTAACAAAGGGTGATTTTTTTTTAGTGGCTTTGCTCGTGGCCTGTAGTGATCTGGACACCTGCGAGTCAGTCTCTGGAAAGATGGAATGTGCCTTGTCTCCACTACCTTTAATAACTGCTGTACCTGACACGTGCTAATACATGTCAAAACTCAGTTACAATCTATTTAAACCTTCAAAGAGGTTTTACATGCAGAAATATTCTGACCTGGAGGAAATCTTAAATTATTGTGGCATAAAGCTTCTGCAGAGGAACAGAGAAGGTATCTGCTTTTCTGGAAAAAAATTACAGTAACCTATGAGAATATCTTCTTAGTCCAAACCAAAAGCATAGGGAAAGGTCAAATGTTAACGTACTTTGATTTTAACTGAAAAAATAAACCTCCCTCCAGTGTAGAGTATTCAGTGAACATTCACTGGCTGCAAATATCCTGCAGCCTCCTTCCACCAAAAGAAACTTGTGCACCTCCAGGAGGTAAATCTTATTTCTTCTGTCAAATTTTCCAGAAAAAAATCTTTATCCTTGATATAACTAAATTGTTCTACCAAAGCTGCAGTTTTCCAAGATCTTCCAGTAAATCTGCAAGGCCATGAAAGCGCAGAGATAGTGTGATGAGCGTTGTTATTCACACTCGCTGCAGATTTCAGAACAGACCCACGTTCACAAGCAGCATCCTCAGAAATACCCCACACAGGGAATAATGCCTGCATTGAACTCTCTCTTGCCAAACTTTGGATCAGGTGCAGCTCACTAAATTGATGCTGTTCTCATTACCTGTGCAGTGTAGATGGATTCAGCTTCAGAGTCCCTTCCAGCCCCTGTCCTCCTCTCCATCTCCATCTGGAGCCTGGCAAAAACCTAACCCCTTGACCCAAATAGCTGTCTGCAATCCATGTGTCTCCAGTTCCTTTCCCAAAACTATTTTTTTTTACATCTTTTATTACAGATGTTTTATTACATAAAACAAAAAAAAAAAGTCCCTGAAGTAATCATAGTGACCACCCAGGTCAAATGAAGAAAGGACTCAATTCCCCACTGCTCACCTTCAGCATGTTGCTATAAAGGTAATCACAATATCAAGCAATATTGCTTTCATCTCCCTGAGTGTCAGCTTTTATTGTGGCTAATATTTTTCTGACAGGGTCCATGTGATACAGGACTCCAATAAGTCAGCCTTCTGAAGCAATTTCTTCCACTCTTCCACTACAGTCGGCCTTTTTAATCCAAGAAACACCATATCTGCTGGAGAAGGACAGCTGTGTCTGGCCTCCACAATAAACACTTGGCTTGGCAGGATAAAGCAATGCATATTCCAGATCCATATTTTTTCCACTCTTGTTTTAACAGTCACATAGGCTTTTCCCATTGCCCAGTGAGAGCAGGGTCTATCACAGAGCAAAACAAGTTTCCTGAAGCCCTGACAGCGAGCACCCAGATGTCAGCTCTGATTACACTGCTTGGCCTCTCGTTGCAGCAGCCACCAGCTCCACAATACATCCTGGAACATTGTCAGAGTGACCTTCACGGGAAGGCTGTCCACCCCGTGAAACAAAGATGTTTTTATAATTGCCTGCCTGTATCACCTTCACTTTGTGTGTCTTATCTCTGGAATCAGCACTGTTCTGACTGTGGTAGAGAAGGAGTCCAACTGGAGGCAAACAGTGTAAATGGGGCAAAAATAATACAGAAATAAAATAATAAAGAATAAAATAAAATATTACAGAATAAAATAATACAGAATAAAATACTACAGAAGCAGGCCTTCATTAGCCATATATTTGATAAAGTTGTCATGAATTCATTTTTGAACTCTACCCTTGCCCTCGTCCCAAGTTTCATGGCTGTTTTTAATTTTATTTTACTTGTCACATCCTTCTGATAGAGTTTTTGAGCTTTCTGTCCTTCTTGTGCTTTAGGAAACCCCACCTCCCACGAAGGAGAGGACTGAATAAATCCTCTGGGCCCTGTCCCAGGAGGTAAGGGCATTATCTAGCAAGGATTCAGGGGCTCATCACTCTCACTCCCAAATGCATTTTGTGTCTCTATGGGAAAGACTTCTCCTTAAATGACACACAAAACTTGGCAAGATGAATCTCTGAAACAAGCTGCATGATCCTAGATTTGCAGGATCAGGCTGCTTAGTGCTGCTCAACTTAAAATACTGCCTTGTACAGTGATACCCATTTCAGCCTCCTACACCACCAAGCAAACCCTACAGAGCACGAGCTCGAAGACTGTTGAGAAGGTTGACACCATTTAATAAATCAGCCCTTTGTGATGATATTAAACTGAAGGCAGACAGGCATGTCTTTCTGCTAGCAGACACTTGGGAGTGAAATTATGGTCTTTGGGGGATCCAGGAATATTCTCTTTCAGTCACTGGGGAGTGCCTGTGTTCCCAGAAACTGATAGCATTAACCTTCTCTCCTCTCCTCCAAGTAAATACGAGCATCTTATTGCAAAAACAACAAGAGTAGGAGTTCCCAAAGCTCTGTGCCATCAGCACCTCTCTGCCATCCTCACCCCACGCACCTGCCTGCTCCCTCTGGCACTGCTCTGGAGCAGTGCTGGGAGTGTTTATTCAACTCCTTCAAAATGCTTCAGCAGTTTGCTTTGCAAAAATTTATGCCTTAGATATGGCACGATGATTTAAGATATAAAAAATAAATTAAGGTTTATAATCCATGAGCTCCCATCCTCTCCAGGGTAATGAGATTTTGATAGATGTTTCACTTTTAAACTCTCAGACCCTACAGATAGATGAGGGAGACATTCTACAGCGTGAAGATAATGGCCCATCTGGATCAACACTGGGATTCCCAGGCCTTATCCTGCAGGCTCTTACAGGCACTCATTGCTTCAGGAGCCCTGTTTTTATATTTAAGTGTGAATCCTATAGCCAGCAGTTGGCCTAAGGAGCCTGGCTACAAAAGGCAGGTATGATTCATGGTGCTAAAAACTGAAATCCTCTCTTTTTTTCCTCTATTCCAGCTCAGTGGATGAGATGGGATCATCCCAGGCAGCACAAGGCAAAATGTGTTCCCCTTTGGTGGGACAGGCAGTGCAGGATGGGCTTCACCAGGGGAAGGGGGTGGGATGGGAAACCCTGCACTTTTAGAGACTTTTTGGTTTAAAATTCAGTCATGCTGATTGATCTTGCTGGTCTAACCACTCATTTTAAAGATATGGCCATCAATAAAAAATATAGTGAGGCTCCATTTGGGATAAAGGATAATTATTAAAAAGGAGAAGTTATTAAAATTATAAGAAAATAATTCCAATTTTCATAATCAGGAAGTTACTACTTTGTATTTCCAGTTTTATATCTTACTTTTTTTACTTACTGCTTTTTCTCAAAAAGCACAGGTGACTTTTTTTTCCCCATGGCCTTGAAGTGTGACATTTTTATCCTAGTTTTGAGCTTAGAAAGTTTTTCTAGCCTATTTTATTTTCCTCTTCACCACCCAGCACAAAGGGCAATGCAGTGTATGGAATTAGAGATGGAAAGGTCAGGCTGATCCATCTGTGATTGCCATTAACTCCATCAATGGCAGCTCTGAACATACCTTTGCTCTTTCTCACTTTGTTAATCTGCACGCTCCATAATTCACACGTTCAAAAGATAAGTTTCCCCTCACACCACAGCCACACAAACCCTCATTAATGTGTTGCTATTAAATCTTGGCTCAGTTACTACAAAAGGCAAAGGAAGGGGCTGTGCAGTGGCACAAAATGCTGCTGCTCCCATGGCGAAGCAGAGGGACTGGATGGAGCTGCAGCAGATCTGAAATGAATTAAAAGATCTGTCACACAGTATGATTCTGGGAGGATTTCATTTAATTGCAGGCAAGACGAGGTTTGTGGAAGTAATATATTTTATTAGATCAACAAGCAGAGCTAGAAAAAGGGAGGAGAGCTCTCGGGCACGTGTCTGTCTTCAGGTTGCCTATTTCCCCAGGTATATCTAATAAAATCCACCCTTCACCTGTCTACAAACACTGGCTGGGCCATGTTCTTACACTATAACAGCTACAACCATATTAAGTTGCACCTTATTTAATCATATCTGCTTCCTAGAGCTCCTCCAAAACATTAACTTAATTTAAGGAGAGCCAAAAGCTCAAAATGCTACAAAATTCCTGGAAATTCCTGGGAGTTGGAGCTAGTTGATATTTAAGGTCCAAGCCAAAACTATTCTATGAAACACTGATTTCCTCATGAATCTGGGAGATCTTTCAGCCAATGCTTCACCCTCCACGTTAAAAAAGGATCATACAAATCAGTTCAGTTGTCTGATGTGAAACGTCAAACAACTTTGGTCCAGCTTGGAAAACTCTCCTCTCATGGTTGTCCCTCCTGATGATCCAGTTGTGATGGTGGGAACAGGCTGCCACAGCAGCTCCAGGTTTGCACTGACTGGAAATATGGTGGCTGTTTGCTTTGCTTATCTCAAGTCAGTTCTTTTCTGCATCCATTAGGATTCACTACAAATACAGCACAAGGCAGTGCCCGAGGTAATGAGCTGCTGAGAGCTTTTGAGAACAAATGTGCAACATTTTACACATCCAGCTTTTTTAATTTGGCTGTGACTCAGTACATTTGGAGTTGCACTGATTTCAGGGGATTTTCAGGAAGCCAGCACCTTGGGAATGGGGTTAGGATTCATAATGCAAGGTCAGAGAAAATCTGAAGGCAATATTAGAGTAACAGGCTGTGCACCCTGATACCCACCCCGTCTCCTTCAGAGAGCTGTGCTGCCAAAAGCACCTTTACACTGTCAGTGATCATCACTACATTGCCAATATAACATTAATCTTATTGGCTATCATTCCAACAGCACATCAAATTTTAGCAAAGATGGAAAGCACCTGCCACTGCCCGGCTGGCAGAGGTCCTGGACATCATCTCCACAGCCATGACTGATATCAAACAGTTTGCTGTGTGTTTCATATCACACCTGCATCAGACTGCCCTACGTATGCCTAAACTGCCAGCTCTTTGCAATTCAGACATGTTTATATTAGTTTAGGACTACTGGTTTAGGAATAACACCCAGATCCGGGAGAGAGGAACAAAGCTGTCTAGAGCAGTCACCAAAATAGCCACAAACATTAAGGTACTTTTAAAAACGACAATCAATCATAAGCCAAGTGTAGCTTAAAACAGCAGAAAGAACTAAGCCACAGGGCATTTCCTAGGGATATACGGGAGGCCAGGGTTAAGGCCCAGACATGACTACACCCAGCCCATCATTAATCACCAGGAAATGCCTTTGTCTTGATCGTTCAGTATTTAAAATCATAGATGTCTGACACGGGAAGACCTTTTCAGTCGTTTTGTTCATCCTCCTATTGCAGTACCTCAGATAATCTTTCCCCTCAATGTTTCTTTGATACAGCCTGCATTAAACCTGTGCTGTACCTATGTATTCCTCTTGAAGTGAAAGAAATGTTGTTATTAAGTGGAAGAAGTCAAGATTCAGGCAGAGAGAGACCAGTAAACTGTGAAAAGACAAAAGAAATTGCACCCACTGCAATTTGCTTTGTGCACGGAGACCCCTGCAATACTCAGGTGAAACAAAGTGGGTTTTGCACGAAGAAAAAAAAAAAAAGGGGATTGTTTGGTTTGGTTTGGGTTTTTTTGTTAAGTCTTTCCTGTTGAAGGACTTTACAGGAGCAAAACTTTAAGTTTCGTAATATATTGACTTCAACTTGTTGCCCTTGAGCCCCAGCAGTAGAGCTAACATCTGGCTAGACCACTCAGGTGTCCAGTAGGGGCATATCCACACGTTGGGGGACTCACAACTTCATCATCATCATCATCACCATCATCATCCTCCCCCATCATCAGACAGAGGGACACCACAGCTCCAGTGCCATGGTAGTCCCACACTACTTCAAACCACCAGTTGCCCACTGGCACTGGGAATCCTGGGAGCAAGGGGATGGTGGCAGAGGAATAAGGATACCAGCTCTGAGCCATGGGAGGAACCCCTTGCCTGGGGTGTGATCCTCCTTGGCTACTTGTCCTGGCTGCATGCCCAGAAAGCTGGGAAGCAGTTGCACCACAGCCTTTGGGGCTCCTCTGCATTTTTATCTTTACTCCATTCTGGGATTTTGGTCGCCCCTTCCATCACACATTCAGTCACCTGTTGCAGGGGTGACAAGAAGCAGAGCTACCCAGTAAAGGTGGGCTCAGATGTTGGTTTTAATGAATCATCTCAGGGATACTTGGCCTTGACTAATCAGTAGCTTCTGTGGGAAAACAACTGAATTAATATTCATCCTGGTGCCAGATTTTAAAGACTGTCTGTGCCAAGCGCTGTGGATTATTGGCAACAAGGCCCTGTTTTTCTCCCTCAGACATGTCAGCGTACAAAGCAATAAAAGTCACAAAGGAAAAAAAATGTTGCATTTTAGAGATTCTTTCTTTCTACAAAGCTAGCCATTATCTTGACTCTCTCTGAAGCCAGGAAACGTCCACTGAGTCAACATAAAAGTGACTTTATAATGGGTTATTCATCAACTGTTCATATTTGTGACTGACCTGACAGGGCTCATCTCCTGGAAGCAGAGAGCTACCACCTACAGCCAGGGCAGGGGTGAATGTATGGGAGAGAAAACACGAAAACAGTGCTGAACCTCCCTCACCCTGCCCGCAAAATCCTTTCTGGTGAAAATCGTTTTTAGCTGTTAATGCTGTTTTACGGCCCAATTACTCCTACCACCATCTGCTTCTTTGTGAAAACATTCTGTAGATGCTGAAGTAACCAGACCAAGCAAAAGGCTGAGACAGACATTGTCATTAAAGTCTCATAGCTAATGCTGTGACCAGGGCTGGGAGAGCAGCTGTGGCCAGCGAGGGCAGCAGCTTCTGAGCAAGAAATAAAACTTGGAGTAAACTGGAGGAAGGAGAGCAGGGAGTTCATCACAGAGATCAGGAAAATCCCCCATGGAAACCTCTCTTTGAGTCCTTTCAGTTGGTGGATCTTATGTGTTCAAAGGACCTAATTCTGAAATTCAGAAGGAAAAAGCCTCACAAACTCAAAGTTGGCTCATTCTGGGGCACACGGAGAAGGGTCTTGCATGCTCCAGAAAATCCCCGCTGCACAGCTAAGGAGGGAGCCCTATAAGAGCAGCAAATCTGCAGTCAACTCAATGATATCTTTGCAGAGGAGGGACAAAGACAAAAGCTGTTCCACTAAGGGACAGCTTTAACATGATCCAGAGAAAGGGATGAACTCCAGCAGGGATTGGGAAATTCTCAATTTCTCCTCCTCTAGGTTGAGCACCACCACATTTCAGGTCTTGTTTACACTGCAGTGTTTTTGCTTGAAGACAGAGAAGCTCTCCTCAAGACAGAGCTCCCAGCTCCTGACAGAGCAGATGCCTTTAATTTCAGTTCAGATTTAACGTGCCTGGGGCCATAAAGCTCTTGTTCACATTGACTAAGTGCTTTGAATCAGGGCTTGTGAGCTCAGGCTCCAGTGCCAAAGGAGCTTATGGGGATCCTGAAAACCTTGAGGGGTAAACAGCCTGTGCTGCTCTCCTTCCTCCCATGGAGAGGCTTTTCATTACCTGTGGACCTCCAATGCTTTTGCAGACTGCCCTGGTAGGAAGACACTACTGGACAGGACTAAACAGCACCAACCATACCCTAAACCTGGTATTAGCTCAGGAAAATGTCACAGGGTGCTTCGAACACAGAGAAAATCTTGCACTCTGATTTTTATTCAAATGGAGCATGCATATATTAAGAATGAAACTGCCAGCTACTAACTTTGGGGTTTACTTCTCCTCACACCAAATGAGTTCCCTGATTTCCACATATCCCACAGTTGCACAGGGCCAGGGTGTGTCTGTCATTCCAGCATAAACTTCAATTTTATGGGTTTACAAATCAGATGTTTTAATTTACAGCTGAATGAGACTGGAGACTCCTACACAAGTTGTCATGTCAAAAGTGAACCGGGGAAACATTCATACTTTTTTTTTTTTTTATGCTGGGTATAGCATGTGTGAAAGAGGCTGGGAAAAGAACTTCCAAGCCTTTGGAAGCAGTGTGGCTACACTGCATCCTCCTGGGAGCTGTGCTTCAAGACCTCAGTTTATCAATATCCCAAAGACACAGAGTATCCCAGCAGGTCCTGTGTGTACCTCGTGGTGCTGACACAAGCAATGTCCTCATTCCCAGTGTCCTGGAAGACCACCAGCACATCACTCCTCAGCTGCCATTTCAGCCCCCAGGGACTGCTGATAGCATCATTGCTGGGACAGCTTTCATGTCAGAGCTAAGGATCAGCAGTTCCAGGGCTACTTTCCAAAAGAAGACGAACCCTTTGAACTGTGTAGCCAAAGACACTGCAAATATTCCTTTAGCCAGTAAATAATCTTGGATTTTTATTATTTGCCAACCTGTGATTTATGAAAGAGACCTTTCTACAAAAACAAGGGAAGAAATTGACACATTTCTGCCAGCAATACAAAGTGCAAGTGACTTCCATATAACCTGCAGTAGAAAATAACACCCATCATTTTTGGGTGTTAACCTAAACATTTAACCTAAAGGAATAAAGATGCTCCATTAATGATGGGATGATGGCCCTAGGCTGCCACCATTTCTCTGCCTTAGACCTTCCATAAGCAAAATCACAAAGGTTCAGACCTTCAAGGTGTCTAATTCCCATCAATTGTTTTCAGCAGGAATGAAGAACTATCCCAATTCTTGTGCCCTGTTCTTCAGATCACACCATGCAACACAGAGGTTGCTTCACACACCTCATCACAGAATAAAAACCCTGTGACCTTCATGAGATGTTCATGTAGGTAAGAAGGAATGAGCTGGTTAAAAGGTTACAAGTATTACAGACTGCAGTTATTACAACTCTTAAAATTATTTATTTATAAAAGTATTTATCTCAAACTATTTGGAGGGGCCAATCCAGGTGAAAACTCTTTTCCATCACAAACTATTGGCTGTGTACATTGCTTTTACACTGTTTTCCTTTCCATCAGACCTCTTTTTCAAAAAGATTCATTTTCCTGATATAAAAGCTATCTGACATTAATGGTCTTGCAGAAGGATGAAGCAAGAGGACTTAATTCTGGTTGTGGACTCAAGACTGAGTCATGACTGGGTTTGACAGTATTTTATTAACTGTACATTTTCAAAGAGTTATATCTTATTCTCCACTCTCTGGGTTCATAGCAACTCACGGAATTTACATACAGTTGTCCTGGTTTCTGCCACAAATGAGGAACAAAATCTGCAAAGCTCTAAAATAGACTAGAAATAGTGGCTAATCTGGAGTTTCACAAAACTGGTAGGAAAATGCTCCATTGTACATCATTTCTGAGGTTTTAGGTTTTGCAGAATTCACCAGAGGTGCCTGCACTGCAGTCGTTATTAGTGGGGCTGGAGAAAGAGCTGGAAGGAAAGGCCAAAAGCTGCAGTGTCCATGGCTGGTGGGAAGAGGAAAGGGAGCAGCCATTTGCTTCCCATGAAACATTATCCCATGGATATGCAGCCTGACCCACTGCCCATGGAAGCCTGAGTTAAATTGAGTTTAACAAGAGCTGGACTTAGCTGACATTTTAGTCCCTTTGACTCAGCAAAATGCTTCACCTCCATCCCCAGTCAGGACGGGACCCAATCACACACCCAACTTTCCATCTTTGATGTCAGCTGGCCATTAAAAATGGATCCTGGATGCAGAGGAGCTCTGTGGCAGGGCAATGGAAATGCTCCTGCTCCAGCACAACTGGGTCATATCAAGAAAATCGAACGTCCCCTTCCTGTAAGAGCTCTGTGGGAAACAATGTCTGTGCAGTTAAAAATAAGCAGAGTCCAGAGCCCTGGTGCCTGCTGGCTCTGTTTATTCAGGATATTTTGTTTATTGGGTACATTAGGAGTCGCTGCAGACTGCCTTTGACAAACATTTTCGGTATCAACAAAATCCTGGTAACACTAAGCAGTTCAGATTTGTAGCCTTTGAAACTCCTTTTCTAGACAACATTCATCTTCCTAATTAATAATTAATCGCACAGTGTTTTAAAGAGATTATCAGGTGTGATAGCAGAGTGTGCCTAAGGCAGTGACTTCATTATCCCTACGGAAGGAGTTTACTTTGTAGTTCTCCTGCCTGTCGCAGGGGTAGGTGCCAAAGGGGTCTCTCTTAGGTTAGAATGTCAAAGAGCAACGATTTAGGGCAGGAAACAATTGGGCTATTATTTTTCTTCTTTTTTTTTTTTTTTTTTTCCCTTTTCCTTCTTAAGGAGCTTTTAAATCATAAATCTTCAGATGCTTGTTGTGTAATTTAAGCCTCAAGTCGAGTTTTCCTACAGAAAGGCCCAATTCTGTGCAGGGCCGGGTGCCCTTCCGAGGCAGGGGCAGGTTACCATGGCAGGAAGAGTTTACAAACACTGTTCCACCTCCAGGCTTTGAACTGCATCTGTGCAGAGACGCTCCAGAGCGTGCCAAGAGTGTCAGCGGGGCTGGAAACACTGATTTCACCTACAGGACACTATCTCAAGTACACTCTCATCAAGAACTCACAGCGGATCCTGCCCAGACCGGAGCCAGTTTGTGGCCCTGACTTGAAATGTCAACAGCAGCATGGAAGGAACAGCCCCTCCCCGAGGATTACTGGGGCTGTTTCCAACGTGATCAGCCAAGGATAGTGCTGGAAAAATAATCATTACCAATTAATTTCACTCGTTTCTGTCAATGAGGCAGCTCTATGCATTAATTCTGAAAGGCCTTCTGCACTATCAATGGGGGTTTTTCCTCTTATTTATCAGTTTTGCTATTCCCATTGCCTGGTTTCAGTAGTGACAGATATTCAGATATTAACCTTTTCCCATTAAGCTTTTGCTCACCTTTAAGAAGTGTCATTAGGATTGTTCCTGCTGCTGGGGAAATGGGGGGGGCAATGTCCTGCCCACAGACCGAACAGGTGAGACTGAAAATCAGACACCCTGACCATGCCTCCTCTCTGACCAGCAGGATAATAAGGAAGAACACAAATCCCAAGATTTTTTGAAGTGCTTTTCACAAAGGAGTTGCAGAGGAGGGTGCAATAACCCCCTATAACTTACAACTAATCTGCAATTAAATATGCTGGTTTTTAAAGCTAAAAACAAAAATCTAATGCCAAACTCCTTGATACCATGGGTCCATTTCTCCTTGAATTGTCTCCTGTGAATTATCTTCTATTTTTAGCTCTTTTATTTTTAGGCTGCTGCATGCGATTGCTGGGCAGCTCGACCAGCTATTAATTGCAAATGTTTTACTTCTCATGCAGATTTATTTCTATGCTTTCTGCACCACTTAAAGCAACCTGTGCAGGGAGCAGATGACAGGCTGCACACTGAAAGGGCAGCTACAAGCTGTGCTCTTCGGGTGCAGCCTGGCACTGTTAGAAACCTTTTGCTGTTCTCTCCTCCTCCACCTGCGCCCTGTGCACACATTTTTCTTAAACCATGTCAAACTTTATGAGTATTAGGGCCATATGGCAGCAGCTCAGCAAGCTCTGAGTGTGCAGCTGAGGTTCAGAGAGTCCCTGGACACAGTGGGTGAGTCCCGTGACAGGGTCGGTGTTGCTCGTGACAAAGTGATGCCAGTGATCTGACAGGGGAGGGGTGGCAGCTGGAAATCCCAGCAGGCTGCAGGTCCCTGCATTCTTGGCAGCTGCCTTGCAGACTTCGAGGTACTGTGCCACCCAGCCAAGCTGGAAGCTGCACTTAAGAGAGTGGTACACGATCAGAACCGCTATTTTTAATGCTATTGTCGCTACCTTTCCCAGTAACCTAGACAACAGCAAAAACCTCTTTTCTTTCCAGTTTCAGAGCACTACTACACTGGTTTGAACTGCTGTTTGAGCTGGAGTCAGTGGCAAAGCACGAGTCGGGAATAAAACCAGCCCCTGTTCAACTGGCATTTCATTTAAAGGGGCTTTTAACTCCACAAAGCTCAAATGCCTTTGCATCCACCACTTTAAAATGCTGGCTAAAAATATTTGCGTTATCTGAAGTCAGATGAATAAATCCTCCCCACTGCTGGGTACACAGTGTGGCAGTGCACGACACAACTGCAAATTTATTTGTTAGAAACCGTACATCTGTTATGATTTACGCTTGCCAAAATATAATTCTTTATGGCAACAATTGTTTCATGGTGCTTAAAGTTTTTCACCTCTGTGCCAGGAATCTCATATGGGATAATTCCATGACCTTGGAATCCAGCAGATACATTCCACATCTGTCTGGTCTGGGAAAGCCCGAGTTTGTTGTGTGAAAACCATAGTGGGAAAGTAAGACCTGGAAATATCTGAAAATACAGAAACTGCAGAGCTGCTTCTTTTTTTTTTTTTTTTTTTTTAAATTACCAGTTTTAAGTGCAGTAAATCACTCTCACAGAAGTTGTTACTTTGCTTTTGTAAGCAGACATTCACTTCTGATCCTATCTTCACATTAAGGAATATGGTATAAACATTACAATAATTCTATCTCTGGGAAAAAAAACCCACAGCCTTTAAATATTAAAACTAAATCTGGTTGAAGGCTGCTTGATATTTAAACAGAAAAGAACCCAAAGTACTGCAAGTAAACATCTTACTGATGCCTGTGAAGATTTAGGATGGCAGAAAAACTGTAGCTGTCCTGGAATCTCAGGGTATACACTTTTCTCATTAGACTTTTAGCAAAAAATCAACCATAAACAGCTTTGTGAGCAGTGAACTTAAAAAGCTCTGGTTTCCTGTGATTCTTCCCTGTGCACATTTTCTGTTATTCTAATAATTTGGCTGAGCTCCTGCTGCAGCCTCACTCTCCAAGAGGCACTGTAGCATTTCCATGCACACAGCCTGCACCTCAGATAACCTGCACCCCAAATAAACTGTGCAGCACTGGAGGAGGAAGGTGGACAGGAGGCCATGACCAAAAGGTTGTGGTAAGAAATACAGGGAAAAGGTGAATGTGTTTGCTTGATAGAATGGGGAGAGTAAATAGTCCTGCCTATACTAACTAGGATGATATCTCTGGTGTAAAGCAGGATTTGCTGTTCTGATCATCACTGGGGTTATCAGTTTCTCTTCAGTCTGCAAATCCTGAAGGTGTCAATTCACTCACGGGCTGTGTCCTTGGGCAGAACCAATGTCCTTACACTGTCCCAAAGGGATGGCACAGAGCAAGGCAGCAGGGCAGGCTAACCACAAATGAATGACTAATTTATGAACTTCAACAATTCTAAATCCACATGTGAGTCCTGGGTGTCTTAGAGAAGCTTTAATGCTCAGAGCCACAAGGTTCCACTTGGAACCAGTATCTGGGATGCCCCAAAGCTTTATAAAGTGATGACTGATTTGTCTAAGGCATGATATGAGTGATTGTGGTTTATGATAAATCATAGAATGGTTTGGGTTGGAACAGACATTAAAGATCACCTCATTCCACCCTCTGCCATGGGCAGGGACACCTTCCAGTAGTTCAGGTTGCTCCAAGCCCTGTCCAACCTGGCCTTGGACACTTCCAGAGGTGGGGCAGCCACAGCTTCTTCAGGAAACCTGTGCCAGGACCTCCCCACCCTCACAGGGGAGAATTTCTTCCTGATATCTAATCTAAACCTACTCTCTTTCATGTTGAAGCCAATCCCCCTTGCCCTGTCACTCCAGGCTCTGGCAAATAGTCTCTCCATCTTTCTCACAGGCTCCCTTCAGTACCGAAAGGCCACAGTTAGGTTACCCTGAAGCCTTCTCTTCTCCAGGCTGAACAATCCCAATTCTCTCAGCCTTTCCTCCCAGGAGAGGGGCTCCATCCCTCTGATCATCTCAGTGGCCTCCCCTGGGGAGGGGACCCAGAGCTGGACACGGAGAGCAGAGTAGAGGAGCAGCATCCCCTCCCTTGACTTGCTGCCACGCTGCTTTTGACACAGCCCAGGACACAACTGGGGCTTTCTGGGCTGCACTGAAATGTAAAATGAGTAAATAAAAAGTTAGGTGAGTACCTTGTCCAAAAATCATGTGGCCAAGTTAGCTTTGTAGTACTGGACACGCTGTGCTCCAAAGGAGGCTGCATTTTAGTGATATATGAAATGGTTTTGTGCATACACAGCAGCCAAACAACTTGGCTGCATTTCTAGTGGTTTGGATTAGAAGACCACAAACATCAAAAAGCATATGAAAGAAGCTAATGGCTTTTCAACATATTGTGACAGCAAACCAGCCAAAACTACTTTCAACCAGGTTGCAGAATAATGTGTTCCTGGTGACTTGCAGCAATTTTCCTACAGAAAAGTTTAACATCAAAGATGGAAGCTCCTGCAAAAATCAGGTTTAAAATATGAAGCTTAAACTATGTGAGAGCAGACAGAAATCCTACTGCAGCACAAGAAATAGTTGATACTGGATGTTCATTCTTTAAAGTAAAAAAATATAGGCAACTTCCAAAGTGAGAAACTGTGTCAGATTTGCAGTGGAAGGGTGAGGTGAGTAGATACTTTCTGCAGAATGCAGTGTTAATGCTTTTCTACCCATTCAAGTCTTAACAGCTGTTTCAGCAAGAGGGGGAAAAGAAAGGCCCTTGGTAACTCTTAAGCAAGCTGCCAATTTTCCACATGGGATTCAATGGCTAAGAAAATTAGATTTTCCTAGTCTCCTCCTGCTGCAAGGAATAACAGCACACTCAGTAACACTAGGAGGAATAAAAATTCCATATTTCTGAAAAAAAAATTCTATTTCCTAATTTTTCCTTATATACTAAATTTCTTCTTAATAGAAAATATTCCCTATCTAATATCTAGCCTCTTTTATTCTGACACTATTGTTTTGAAGGGTCACTGCTTGTCACATTATTTAAAATTCCTGAATTGTTTCCCTGTATGATAGACAGGTGCAGTTACTTGCACTGACAATTTTGAGAGCATTGAAGAAAAACCGTGTTCATAAATAAAATACGTATTTCCAACACTCAAGAGGAAAGAAGGGTGGAATTTTAAGTGTCAGATATGGATAATGAACCAAATTCTGGCTGCTTTGCATAGAGGCACCTGTCCCAAAATCCACAGACAAGGAGCAAGCACAGCAAAGCCTGGGATGCATTCTGTGTACATAAAACTGAATCCCAAAGCCATGCAATGCCCAGCTTCTTACACCCCTCTGAGCCACCTTCCCCCACAGTGAGGGGTTCCAGTTCCCTCCCAGTTGCTGTGCCACCACTGGAACTCATTGCTGGTCATGTCCCACCTGCCCTGGCAGTGCACTGGAGCTGCCCCACAGCCAGTTGTTGGCTATTTCTGCTCTCTGTATCTGCATAGGAACATTCACAATCCACAGAAAATCATGTCCTAATGCCCTCTTGTTACTCACCCTGAAGCTCTTTAATACCTCTTTATAACTTGTTACATCTCACAGTGCCTTGGTGCTTGTGTGAGATACCAAGGATCCAGATATTTATGTCAGAGACAGTGGGGGGAAACCCCATCAGCATCTGTTTGCAGAAGGGAGATGGTGGAACTGAAGTGTCAGATAATCTCCCAAAAAGATGTCAGCATTTTCAGCTGCCTGACAGATCTGTCTGCCTGTGTCAGTGTAAACAAAAAGATGGCTCAGCCATTTGGACTGAGTTTAAAGCAAAACAAAGAACAAATTATCCGTTTTCTGATCAGGTCTCCTGCTTGAGTTTACAGATGTCCATTTGTGATATCCCCTTTGAGTCCCTTTGGGAACCACGATCAATGAACTCTGTGGCTGACCAGCCCTGCTGAAGTCTTGGAAATCTGGAACTAGAAAAATCTCCTGTAGAAAACAAACCTTCAAACAGTAAAGACACCAGACACACCTCAAAATTCCTCTGCATTTTCAATTTGCTGGAAAGAAGATTGTCCAACTTAAGACAATTCCATGGAACTGGTCTCTGAATTCATTTGAATTTTGAGTAGGTCTTCTGGTTTAAGTGGAGTTAGATTTATGCTGAAGTAAGAGATTGAACTGAACCCAAATGTCTTTAATACACAGCCTTGATCTTTACCAGGAAATGACAGAGCTTATCAGGATGCCAATCTTACCTCTGTAATAATGAAGAAGTCATCACCGGGCTCTCCCTGCACAACAATTTTTTCTCCATCTTCAAACTGGACAGGTTCCAGTGCATCAGCCACTGTCAGCCTCTCCCATTTGTCCAGGGACTCTAAAATATTGAAGATCATAAAGCTATATTATAAAAACACTCCAACTTTGGCTGAAGATCCTTATCTAAACTGACAGCTCTGCCATGCCTGGTTCTGTTATAAAAGAAACATTTCTTTCATCCAGGCACTTTGCACGAACCTCCAGTTGGGAAACATGAATGTATTTATTCATTGTGTCTTAGCCTTCAGTAATCACCCAGATAGCAATCTTAAAAGTTGGACAGGAAAAGTTGGCTCCAGTTCCCTGTGATCTGATCCTCACTGCCCTGGCCTGCCACGGCCTGGAGCAGCTGAGGAGCTGCCTGGAGATCTGGGAACACTGAGATTCCCTTTCCACATCCCACACCAGGTGTCAGGACAAGTCCTACAGCCTTTTCCTCAGAGCTGCTCCCAGTTCCTGCTGGGCTGTGGGGTGGGTGATGCAGAGTGTCCATCTCAAGGATGGGTGAGACCACCAGAGGTGATGGCCAGACCCTGGTGGCACGAGCAGCAGGAGGCCCCCAGGTTGATGGATGTTTGAAATGGCACCTCTGCTTCATTTGCCAGAAGGATGGCCTCCAAAGTGTCTTCCTTTTCGTGCCCCCACTTTAAGGGAGAAAAGTTATAAAACTTCCAAAAAATGTCCATAATTAAAAATGGCCAGTTTTAGGATTATTGGCGTGAATGCAGCCTGTGTTAGGGGTTCCTCATCACCCACCTGTACCTACCCCAAACCCCCCAGAGCACAGACATGCCCTGCACAGGGCACATCCAGAGCTGCTCAGTGTCCCACTGCCCTCCCCTGCCTTTGCTAAGGCATGGATTCTGCCTGTCCTCCCTCAGAGAGGAGCCACCTGTGTCTCTCTCCAACTCCCCTTTGCACGAGAATTCAAGACAGGGAATTGTACTTGAACTTTTGTACTTTGATCAGATTTGACTGAAAAATTACAGGTTTAAAAGTTATTAAAAGCAACAGATAATACGATGATTTAACCTTCACTGTCTCAAACAGCTGGGCTGAAATTCACGTCCCAGAGCTCTGCTGATTCCTACTTTCTATGAATTATTGAACTAATGTAAGTCAAGATACGGTTTCTGACACTAGGATTAGATCTGTGCCATTCCATCAGACTCTGGTTTCCCCATTTTGTTAAAATTATTGCTTAGAAGTATTGTGTGAGGGTGAAAGAGCTGGTTTTTAGAAGCTAAAATGCCTTTTGGCTGAGCTCAGAAGGGCACACTGAGTCTGGTAACAAAACCAGACCGAAGGGCTCAAAGCACCAGAGGTGAGTTCTAAATTGACTGACACATCTTCATGTTTTTGTGCCACTTTCTGCTGCTGTTTGGGAAATGAGTTGTTTCTAACATTTTCCCCACCTAAAGCACTTCCCTGGTGTGTTTGTGACCTTTGCTGCAGAAGAACTAATGTCAAAGACCAAGCCCATATTGTCAATGCAACATTCAAAAACTGCTCGGTTTGACTAAAAATAAGCATAAAACTCTTTCATACAGACTAGAGAAGACTTTTTCTTTTTTTTTTTTTTAAAGAACTCAGTAATTAACAATGAAAAGAAAGAGTCTCTTGAAACTTCTTCTTCAGTTGGCTTTATGAAAAATTCAAAGCTAATTCTAGCTCTAGTCACGAAGTGTCTCTCTTTTGTATAAGGGAACTGTACCACTACAAATACATTCGTTAATAATCCTTGCAAACAGATCATTATGTAGAATATTCTACAAGTTTTAGTGGCAGAGTTGAAGTATCAGATAAATTAGACCACATGCAATTTTTTTTTGCAATGTCTACGTTGTACATAGCAAGTCACAGCTTTATATTTAATTAAACACAAGAAGAAAAATTTAAAACAATCACTTCTTTCATATCTTGTTTGATACACTATAAGCAACTACTGATAATCTAAAAAATCCTTAGATTTAAAAAAAAAAAAAGTGACTCTTGCAATTATATGGCTAATTACAGACACTAGACAGGCCTTGGAAAAAAGAAACAGAAGGAGCAGGTAGAGGTTTTTCCACCAGGAAATCACTGAGTTCTGGCCACATTAAGGGATGAAGAGGAGTTGGCTTTTCAGTGCCATGTTGAGATTTCTAAAATATCTTCCTGCTTCGCAGGTGTCATCTACTTTTTAGACATGTCAAAGAGATCCTTGCTCATTTCACCTAAATTTCCATGTTCCTGCAATGATGTGTTATTTTGTTCACTGCTTTTCTGTACTTAAAAAAGGTTCAAATCTTGAAATCCTTCCTCTCTTTTTTACTGAGATTCAAAAGCCACACTACAAATTAGGCTCTAATTACATTGCAAACCGCATGTTTGAGGAAGCACATCTCTGAATAACCTTTCTACTCTGAAATTGTTTTGAGATGTCTCATTGTTGTAATTGCTTCTCATTAGTGCAGGTGCACAGATCCTTTTTTTCTTTAAATACTCATTGTAATTTGGTATAATTTATGCTCTTAATTTAGGAAGATTTAAATTAAGCATAAAAGAAGGTTTTTAAATGATGAAAACTTCATTAGTAAGTGAGCAGCATACTTGGCTTTAGTTTAAGCATAGAAATATAATTGAAAATCTCATGGATTGCACCTGTCAGAAGTTCAAGTATACTCTCACTGAGAGACTCTCATATTTCAGGTACCTCAGCTTGAATGGTAGGTGACCATCATAAACAAAAAAACCCAGAAAAATTTTAAGTAGAAATATAAATACTCTAATTACATAGCAAATGAATCCTGAACTGTTTTCTTCCAAACAGCCCCAGCAGAAACATGATGTTGCTCCTA
This sequence comes from Monarcha castaneiventris obscurior, assembly GCA_026261815.1. Taxonomy (NCBI): domain Eukaryota; kingdom Metazoa; phylum Chordata; class Aves; order Passeriformes; family Monarchidae; genus Monarcha; species Monarcha castaneiventris. Next base: position 12,216,991 of record JAMPIT010000856.1, on the reverse strand, counting down.
CAGAATCAACAACTCATTGTACTGTCTAACACTGTCCTCCTTATTAGAGGCTTTTGTTCTCCTAATGGTGATTGATTGGTCAGGCATTATGGGTTTGTTGTTTTTCCTACTGAAGGCCATCAAGAACATGTCCAAATTTCGTGGCTATCACATTAATCAAAGGGAAACAAAATCCAAGGACAAGAAGCTAAACAGATGTTTTAAGAATGTGAGACAGGGGCTGTAAAATGCACAGAAGAAAAAAGATCAGTCCGGTTTGATTTGTAAGGTTGGTTTGTTTGGGGCACACAAACGCTGCTTTCTTGCAGGAAAAAGCTTCTCACCTGTTCCCTGGGAGGACGTAAGTGGACTTTATGACAAATTCATCTCTCTGCACTGCTTTCTGCTCTATCCACATCACCTTTACTCAGCAGCAGCTACTGAAAGTACCAGTGCGTGCCTGCTCCACCTTTACTGCGTGCTCCAAACACATGGGCAGCGCACAGGAAGGAAGGAGAAAAACAAAAAGGGCCCTTTACACTTCCATTCCTTCAGAAACAACACAATGTGAGCCCTTCTGTCTGAGCACCACTGCTTTCACCGTGCCATCAAAGATCAACATTCACCCTGCCAGCCCGAATAACAGAGGGACCAACAGCCAAGTTCCAAAGGGCAACTGACCCAAAATGGAGACCTTGCTCAGGAATTCTTCGTACATCTTCCGCTTCCTCAGAGTGCTGCCCTGTTATTACAGGAGAGAGAAAAAGGAGGCAGAACGTTACACAAAGTATTTTTGTGATTTCTTCCCACAGCTGCTCTTTTTTTTTTTTTTTTCCCCTCCCCTTCCAAATCTTAGGCATAGCCAGTGTAAACAGCCCCAGGCAAACGTTTCCCCATAAAATGTCTGGGCAAGTTGTATTGCTGATAAGCAAAGACAGAAGGACTCAAATTCAATCCTGCTGTAATTTCACTGACTTCACTGGTGTTGCTGGACACTGCAGATGAATTGTATCCATTTACAGGCATTCATTTTAAAGCCTGAACTTCATCAATTAACTGTTTAGCTAATCCAATATGTATTTCGTTGCCAATGAGGCTCTTTGCAATTACAAAGAAGGATAAAACTTAAAATGTCCCCCTCATGGGTCCCATCCTTTTAGGTTAAAAACTCTTTAATGCCACACGTGTTTATCTGTAAGTAACCTGGCTAATATTCTGTACAGTGTTGTACCTATTGTTATGCTGAGCAATCCATTCATATTTTTATTTTAACAAGATTTAAGCATTTGGGGGCAGACAATCCATCAATGTATGTGCAGCCACCAGCACAGTCATTCCCACTCTACTAAGATTTTGTTGTATGATAAATTTCCAAGACACCTTCTCCTTACACAGTGTTTGATCAGCAAGACAGAAACCACAAGCTGCTGTTGCAGCAAGCGTTTTTGAAGGTGATTCATGTAGGAATGATTATGATGAAGTTTTACCAACACAAAAATAATGAATGCATCCTTAATTCCTTCTGCAGTGGCACAAAAGACTCGTAAAGAAGTTCTTCCCAGGAACCAAGGAGGAACTCCAGGGCCTGCCTTGGTCCTGTGCAGTTTGTTCCACCCTGGTGACACCCCAAATCATTTCTGCCTGGGCAGATTTCCTGGGGATGTCAAAGGCTGCCTGGTGCCTCCTACCCAGATCTACAAGGCCCAACACAAGGATGGTACGCTGATCTTCTCAAGAAAAGGAAAACAAAGATGCCATTTATTCATAGACTGGGCAGAGAGGATGGAAGCAAATGTCAGTGTCTGCCATAGAAAAAGCCACTTCTCTATTCCTCCTCCTCCAAGTGACCAAAGTGCTGGAAAAACAGGGATAGAGAAGGGAAAAGGAGAAGAAACACTTTGCCCTCCAACGTGAAAGCATTCAGAAGTGCTTTGGGTATGAAAATGGGAATGGCTGGTGTATTCAAGGACAGAGATATAACTAAGAATTAAATATCATCCCTCTTCCTACACGTGCTGTGCAGGTGGGGCTGCAGTGACCCCCAAAGCACCACAAATCCTTCCAGCAGCATCCGCAGGCTTGACTCCAGCTTGGGACCACAGCACCAGCTGGAGCTGCCAGGTGCTGTCCTCTACAGCTCCCATTTGTGCCCCTGTCCTGGGGCCACCCCTGCTCCCAAACAGCTACAGCACCAACAGGAGCTGCCTCTCTCCCCAGGTAGCTCAGGATCAGCAGCAGCAGCATCTCCCGAGGTCTCCCCCGGCCATAACTCGGAGCTGGTGATGACAGTTCTCCCCAGCGATAGCATCGCTAACCCTCGCCTGACCTCTCTGTCTGACAAACGTGGTTCTCAACCTCGGGGGGCCCCGGCAGCATTTGAAGTGCCAGAAAGAAAAAAAGTAAAGAACTTCAAACGCAGGAGGCTCTGCAAGCCACGCCAGCTTCTGACAGCTCGCTGGGAGACAAAGAATGGAAAACTGGACACTGCGCAGTTGTTGCTTCCCTCCCTGCAATCGAGTGGAAACGAGAGCAGCAAAATTGACAGCTGTGGAAAACCAGATTGGTGGTTTAGTTTGATGGGCTGGGACACCCAGGGACAGATGTGGAAAATGCTTTTTAAATTACTTGCGGACACAGATGAATTTTAAGAAGCAGTAATCAGCAGCCTTAAGTGATGGCTGACCACAGCTCCGAGTATTTAGAGCTGCAGACAAGACCCAGGAAGGTGGGAATTGCAGCCATCCCACCTGGGCCAGAGAGGAAGAGCCCACCACTTCCTACAGGAACACAGGTGTGTTATGCCTTGGCTGAACTAAGCCAGAGCAGCAGCACGGAATCCACAGTGAAGATAAGTGCAAAAGCAACACTGAAGTGGAAATAATTAATTAAATGTGCTGTTACAATTTTTTCTGTTGTCATTATTTCTAGAGCCCCTCTTAATGCATAGCTACACTGACTTAAATATTCCCTGCCTCAGGATGGTCCTGCAGAGGTAAGGGAGAACGTGGGCCCAGGGAAGAACCAGTGACTGGGGCTTGGGGCTGCTGCTCCCCAGCACACGCACTGAAGGTGACCCAGCCGATGGCTCCTGACCCTTCCTGCAGGATGGCTCCTTCCATCCCTCCCTGCCTCTCTCCTGGAGGAGACAAACAGCAGCCTCAGGTGTGGCAGGAGCCACCCGACAGCAGAGCTTCACCTCAGGGTGCCCAGGCAGGCACAGGAGCTTTCTCTGCTCCTTCAGAGCATCCGAGGCTGGATCCTGGTTGGCACAACCAGATCCCAATTTCAACTCCAGGTAGGAGAAGCCTGGCTCACCCTTATGCACATTATTTTTACTTGAGTGCATTTTCCTGCTCAAGCTTTCACGAGCAGAGAGAGGGGAAGGATTTTGAGAGATCAGTACTGTAGTGCAAGCTAAAAACAAGCCAGCAGTGGAATTACAACCAACCAACCATGTGCTTGTTTCCATTGGTATTAACCACCTTTTCTCCCGTGAAAAAGAGAGAGAACACAGAATCATGGAATCACAGAGTGGCTTGGGTTGGAAGGGACCTTAAAGATCACTTAGTTCCTTCCCTCCTTCTTTGACCAGCCTGATATTCCTCACTCATCCCCTTCCCCAGGCATAATGCCACCTCTGATTTCTGATGTCCTGTTTTATATTTGTTTTATTTAGTTGCTTTACCCAAATTGCTGAGGCCAGGAGTATGAACACCACACCAATCTCCTCTCCTACCCTGCAGGTACCTTCTGCAGAAGTGCCAACCTGAGCATTCCGTGGCACAGGAGTCAATCTGTCCTCATGCAGTGTTTTGGATCTTCTGGAAGCAGCAGCAAATAAGACAGTACCAACATTTACAGATTATGAGATGCTGTGAAAGCTCACCAGAGCAGAAAAATAACAAGAAAGGGTCTGGAGACGTTAGAAATAGGACTAGAAAAATAATAGAATGAGCATCCATTTGGAAAATACAACTAATAAAAAAAAAAAAAATCCAAAGCAGAGATGTTTGACAAACAGTAGACCTGCAAGTTGTAAAGCTGAAAGAGATTCACAGACAGGAGGTGAGACCTGCATCAGACTGCAACCAGAACACAGCCAAGGCTATTTTGGTCTGCACAGGCAAAGATATCATCCAGGAATGAAGTTTAGAGGCTCCATCTCCGTGGCTCAGATGTGACGGCGCCTGGTGTGCTACATTCTGTCTCGGTACCTCTTCTCCAGAAATGTGCTCCCAAATCCAACAGAGCTTGAAGAAATGCTAAAACACTCAGGGAGAGCTGATAAGGAAGGAGCAAAACAAATCCAGCCTGTATTTGTTGGCTCAGCACTGGGATCACAGGTATGTCACCCTCATAGCTAGCATGCACCATGGCAGGGGTTTTAAGTAGACAGTGATAATTATCTACAGATATATGACAGAAGGAGAGGGCAATTCAGTACAGCATAACTTGACATAACTCAAAGTAATAGGTGAAAATTAAGAAAATCTAATTTAAGATCAATATCAAAAAAGTTTTCCAATGAAGGAATTATTCTCTTGAAGGAAAGTTTCCCAAGGGAAGCAGTAGAAATCTTACAGCTTAAGCCAGATAAAAACAATAGTAAATGTACATGAATAATTCTGCACTGGCAGGGTTCTTGATGGCATATTTTAAAAAGTCTTTATTAATTCTGCTTTTTTCTAACCTATTAATATCTTATTTCAATAGTCGCTGCTTCTCCCTCTCCCCCCTCTCCTTTGTTCACTTCCTCCCTGGTTCTGAGCTGTCAGGCACAAGCTCATCTCCTTAAAGGCAGTGGCTCCCATTAACTACAAAGCCTCGTTAATATTCCAAGCTGCAGTGCTCCTCCCTGAGACAGCCCCAAGGAGAAACAAGATCACTCTCGTTCCTCAAATCCACACAGAAAAGGCCTCAAAGCCATTTTAGGACCACTTAATGTAGCAAGGCCTAGGCTTAGCTTAAGCAATACCCAGGCTGGGGAAAAGGAATGCCCCAGAGATTGGAGCAGGTCCTGTTGAGTTCCTACTCAGCATCTGTTTCATCTCATTTCCAACTGCCTTTTCCCTGTTTTCTTCCAGTTTTTCTTCTCACTCCTCCAGTCCAAACTTTCTTTGTCCCTCCAGCACTCTGTGTCTTGCTTCCGATTCATTTTTTCAGGTGGAGTTGATTGAGTCCTTCCTAGAAATCCCCACCTTCAGCAGGAAGCCAAACAAATGTCTACTGAGAGGCAAAGCACGACTCGAGTTTCAAAGAAAGAGTTATCCTGGCAGGAGGTGCTGGAATGGGCTTCAGGACTGCACAGCCCCATTTAATCCCTGATTAACCTGATCCTGAGTGATGCTTTGGGTGTTCATTCCTGCTGGAGCATGAAAGAAAGAGCCCCTGTGCATTCTGGCCATGAACACCAAGCAGCCCACACGGTCCTGGTGCTCTGTTCCACAGATGTCAGGTGGATTGCAGCCTTTGGAGTTGCTTTGTGCTTTGGCCACCACACAACCTACAATTTACGGCAACCCAAAATCCTTCTGACTCTATTTTATCTGAGCAGAAATAAAAGCACTCATTAAAGAATTTGTTCTCAGGTTCAAAGCTGTGAAAAGACGGTAGAAGAAACCCAAAATAGCAGAAATAAAATGAAGTACAACATTAGGAACTGACTAACCTTGATTTGTCACAAGTTACAAACCAATGCTATAACTCAGTTTCAGTGAGCAGTTTGCCAAATTGGCCAAATGCATTGAATCCCACACAACTCCACTCTCAGAGCCAGGTATCTTGGACCCTGGAAGCTACAGGGTGGTTAAATTATCCTGGATCAAGTCTTCCTAAAGAAGAAATTGCAAGAAATTAATACTTCGAATTTTCTCAGTCTGGGAACTGAATTGTCTAGGGGATCAATCTGATGTTGGGATACAGACATTTGCTTCTCTGGTATTTGTGGTATTTGCTATATTTAGAATGCAAATATTGTACTACCCTGGGATGTTCCCCATTCCGTGATGCTCTCGAATCCAAATTGCAAAGAAGAGAGCAGCAACTAAATTCCATGAGAAGCCTATGGCAAAAAAAATATCCTTTGCTGTCTCCCAGAAGAATGTAAGTAAATAAATGTTGAATATATGCACAAGTGTGTGTGTCTGTGCCCGTGTGCACACACCCAGAGCATACTCATAAAAGAATTTGCAACAGAGTGACAAGTATGTAACTTAGGGAGATGATTCTATGAAATAAATGGAACACACAGATGGAAAGATAATTTGTGAGCCTACCACAGAGGGAACACGTTGAAGTGGTTTTTTGTACCCCACCCAGCACAATGAATTTCATGGCCTTATACTTTGTCAAGGACTGCAGTGAAAGCCAAGCAACTTCACTGCACATAATGACAAAAAGACCTATCCCAACATTTACAATCATCACAGCTGCTAAAACAAACTTGAATGTGACCTTCAAGCCATCAGGGTACCTAAGCTGAGACAATGAAATATAAAGAAATATATCTGTTTCAACAAACTTCCTTTGGGACAGGCTAAATAATAAATGGATGACAACTGTAACTAAAAGCCAGCAGGAACTCTCTGCATCAGGCTTTGTCCATCTATAAAAAGGAAACCCCAAACTCCAAACCTCCTGAGATACATTTTATTCATACCATAAACCAGTCAGGATCAATGAGACACGTAAGTGGGGAAAATGGCACTAAGCAGAAATAAAAACACGAAATTATTAAATGAAAAGCAAAGGACCAAAATAGCTCCTGCAAGGAGAAATGAGCTGGAGAGTCAAGTGTCTCATGACAGGATAAAATCTTCTTGGCAAGTGTGGATCTGAAGGCATGATTTGCAAATAAATATTTACAACTCAAATAAAATTTCAACACTTGACTGAGAAAACACGGGGCTGGTCATGGCAGGGAAGGAATGCAGACGAGAGAAATAACTATCTGGGGTTATGGAGGGGCTTTATCTGACTGTAGCAAAAATCTTTGGGAGAAAAAGGTCATTTATTCCTTGGACAAAAGGATTTTCATGCAGAAAATAAGGAAAGGGAAACCTGCTTGCTCCCAAGTTTTAAAACTGTTTAAAATTACACATTTCAAAAGGTACCCTAAACATTACCACTCCTTAATTAAAAGCAGGAGCATTTCTACATTGAAAACACCCTCTCAGAGGCTAAATGGCAGGACACCATGTTTCTGGGAGTTGAAAGGCAGCTGCTACTACACTTGAAGTGAGCACACCAAAAGCAGCCCCATAATGGTGGAGTCAGTTTCAAGTATGAAATGCAGGCACTGAAACATGATGTAATTAATTCTTAGGCTTGAGGAAATGTGCAGAGAGCCACTGTAACCTGCCCTCACATGAGTGCACAAAGGCAGATGTCTCATTTCACCTACAGCAACAGAATTATCCACCCTGCACCTACAAATAAATGGAAGGATGACAGGATTCATTCAGTGAGGACGGGTAAATTGCATTCAGCATGGACTGCTTTTAAAATTGGACATTTTCTATACCTGCAGCAATTAATTTACCATGAAATATTTCCTATCTGAACACTGGGATTGCTACAATAATGCTGTCTGGGTATCTAACACAATGCAACAGACCACCAATTTTTAGTGGCCCCATCTGTGAAAAGAACCACAAGAGGCGAGAGAGGGAGAGAAAACATATCCATGTTAATCAAAAGGTCTCATTGATTGCAGAAACTGAGCTTGCTAGGTAAGGCAGAGCAGTCAGTGGTCCAGAGAACATGTAAATTAATTTGAAAAGCACCTAGCACTACACTAGAATCAAACAGAGGTACAACCACAATATTCAGCTTGTGTGTATGACCAAAGCTAGCAGTAAAAACAGTCTTTTCCACTCAGGGCTTCAAATCCTTTTAGCAAAGACCTGTCTCTGCATCAAATATTCACTTTCTGAAGAGTGCTATCAGATGATAATGGACTCATGGCCAACCCTGACAGCTCACAGGGCTGGCTGATTTTAGGTACTTCCAGCATCAACACTGAAATCATCCCCAGGCTGCAAAGCCTGTGAACCTGTCCCTTCAGTTCCTCACCACAGGCAGCTGCAGAAAGCTCTGCCTAAAGAGCCACGGAATATGTGCCTTGTCCTGGCATTTATTTCCCTCCTACATTCCTTCTCTTCTGGAATTTGGATTCTTCCTTGTAGCATGCAGGTTCATCACACCAGTTATCCCAGACACCCCTCCACTGCATCCTTGTGGGGCGTGGGACAAATAAGTTGGATGTGCCTCCTACATCTCTTTAGAAATTCTCCTGCTCTGTGTGTTTTAGAAATACCTCTGCCTGCTTGCCTGCACTGGGAACCTTGCAGAACTATTCATCCTCCTTCCCCACGAGAGAGAAGACAAAACACTTCTCATAATTATTCCTCTATTTTGTCTTGGAGCAATCAGGCTGAATATTTTGGGGTAGAGTAAATTTCCATCAGCTGTACTCTCTGAAATGTCAGTGTGATGTTTGTTTATGTGACACTGAACTCAGCCCATGAAATAGGGAGTGAACACCAGCAGTGCTCATACAGACACCCTAGAGCCATCACACAGGGTAAACAAAGATTACTTTTACACTCTGCTGCTCAAGAATTAATCATTTAAGGGTAAAATCTACTCAGTTCCTTTGCTAGTTTTTCTATGACACCCACTGGAAATACAGATGATCTCAAAATTGTTAGTCTGAGAGCACAGTGTCATTTCCTTCAGATCAGAATGGAACAATGCAGCTTTTAGAGACAAGTCCTATTGAGAAATAAGCTTTACATAGAGTAATGTCTGTTAATTATCAAAAAGAAAGGAATATTTTATGGAGAAGGAAGACATGCACATGGACATTGGAAACAAACTCATAAAGAAGTTATGACTTTGCTGAAGTTAATTATCTGTCAAAGTTTCCATTATAAACTCACCACTGAAGAACCCACAGCAAATCCATAAGCTAGCACACGCCCCAGGTGCCACAAAGGTCTGCAGAGCTTTGCTGCAGGGACGAGGGAGTTTGAAAGGAGCACAGCAATGAATCATTAGCAGCTACAACCCCAAGATATGCATGGCAGGGTGCTGGCTAACAGAGATGGAGGGCACAGTCCAAGCAAGACTTTTTATTATTTTAGTGGAGCTGGATTTACTTTCTATCACCTGCCTTGAGGAATGTAATACAAGATCAGACAAAGACTTCACAGGCAAGGGGTGCTGCTGAGAGATATTTCCAGGCTCACGATAAGGAGAGGATTTGCATAGCTTTGGTGGGTAACAGAGGCCTCCCGAGGTTTTCATTCACAGAACAGATATGCATAATGTTTCTCAATTGCATTTCTGACTCAGCTCCTTTCTGCTGAATCCTGTCCCCTTTTCTCTCCGTTCGCTTCATTCAGCTCCTCAGTGATTTTGCCATGTCCGCGTGTGGAAGCACCAGAGTACTCTGAACACAGAACTGAGAAAGGAAGTGAAAAACACCAGCTCCACAGAGAAGCCTTGCCCATGAACTCACCATCAAGATGCGTCTGTAGCTGTCTCTGTCGATGCCCCAGAGCTTCAGGTCTGTCTTGGCCTTGACAGTGGCAGCCCGGGGGGTTCCGTAGATCAGCGCCAGCTCCCCGAAGCTGCCTCCTTCTCCAATGCTGGTCACCCACTCCCCGTTGACATAAACCTACCAGGGCACAAGACAAAAGAAGCAAAAGCAGTTTGGGGACTTGGTTGGAGCTCTCCTCCTGCTGCCAGTTACCTAAAAGGCTGTTGGCACTTTCCTTTGTAATTGTCAGTGCTGGGGACACAGAAGGGAAACACGAGCACGACACTTCCAAGAGTTGGTCCCCAAAGAGGGGAACAACCTGCTCTGTGGACAGAATTTCAAGTTGCCTTGCTTCAGCACAATGACTTTATTTACTCTCCAGGTTTTCAGCTGCCATGGTTAGCTGGCATCATGTTTTCCCCCTTGTGTTCAAGGCTCAGGCAGTCAACAAGCAGAACTGTCACAACTCTGGCTTTTTATTAACACTGTCAGACTTGAAAGGAAGGAGATTTGTTGATACGTGTAATGAGGATTGCTGAAATGTGCCATGGCCATGAAATGAAAAACAGTCAAAACAAGGAAATATCCTTTGAAAAGGAACTTTTTTTTTTTTTTCCCCCTCAGCCTAGTGCCTCCAAAACCCATTTAAATTTAGCTCTACAGATTGTCTCCCTCAGTGAAGATGACTAAGGGCTTTGGACTTGAGAAGCTCTGTGCAGAATTACCCTTTGCCTTTAACATCAGCTCTGGAGAACTCAGGAGGCAGTGTTTGACCCACAAACTATTCAGGAATTAAATCTTCTTGGAACATGGTCTGGACTGATACCACTATTGCCATATTTTTCCTGGATGATTTTTAATTTGAGAGGAATTCCTACACTCAATGTTATGTGAACCCTTCCCTGGAGGAAGGGGACTCGAGCAGGTATTTTCTGCTGGGCAGCATTTTCCTTCAGTATTTATTCACGGACAGAGCAGCTCATGAGCCATAACAGTGCATGCAAAGGCTGCTGTGGACTGTGCATTCTGCAGCTTGCTATAAACTATAAACCCCTTTAATTCTGTTACTGTGCCTGTGAGTTTGGAGGGCAGGAAAGGCTGGGTGCATTTACCCAGGGAAGGATATACCCCAACCTGTTACAGACCAGTAACAGCAGAAATCAACCAGTGTAAATTTCATTTGCTTGGAAGTTCTGTGAAGAAAAATAATATGAAAAAAATGGCAGTTATTCTCATCTTAAGCAGAAAAGTATTGCAAAGGCAAAGATCATAACCTGACACCAATTACTGAGAAATAAACTAGCAGTTTTTTTCAAAAATGCATGAATTAGAGCTGTGCTCAAGCTGGGCATGAGAAAAGATGGTGACCAAAATAAATGAACTGGGGTCAAAACTCAACAACCTGTCAGTATCAATTTTAATTCTATCTTCATTTTATGATGAAAAGGCTTATTACAAAATACAGCTGGAATCAATCCCAATTTACCTTCACAATATTCAATTAGGATTTTCTCCAGCCCCTACTGAGGTCAGTGAAATGCTGGTTCAGTAGGAGATGGATGAGGCGACGGAGAAGTTCAGCTGATCAAGAGACCTCTTGGGTATCAGCTGAAAAGGAGCAGCTGAACTCCAGGCAATGTGGTGGCTCCTGGTGCTCCTGGAACATCTGAGGATCAAGGGGCTTAAAAATAAAGGGTAAAAATAATCCCAAACAGGCAGGTGGCTGCAGACTGCCAAGAAAAAGCTCGAGCCACAAAAGCTTCATTTCACCACCATGACAGAATGAATGTCACCCAGGAGAATATCACACGAGAGAACAGCAACAGCCTTCCCTTTCAAACTTTCCCCCTCACTGCAGAAAGAAAATCTCACAGAACATTGACTCTACTTTTGATTCTCCTCATGGTGAAAAAAATGAAAGCAAAAAAGGAAGTTTTAAAAAAGCCAGGCAAACCCAAGCAGTTTCCTGGTGAAAAAAGCAGGTAACTCTGTGGTGGGTTCTTTTTTTTTTTTTTTTGTGAGACAAGCAGGGGAAATGGTTGAATAAAATGAGGTTTCTGGAAGTCTTGTAACATAGTGAGAATGCATGAACATTTCTAAACTCTATTAACTCATTGCAGAATTGTCCAGATGAATATTTGACTGTAAGGATACCCTCCTTCTGCGGGAATTTCACTGCATGGATTCACAGGGTTTGCTACACTACAGTAATTCGTGTGTCCTCAGTAAAAACTCTCAGGGATGGTGGGGAAAATCTAATGATTCCAATGAGTTTTGGGCCACACCCTGAATGTCAACTGACATGGTACCCTTAGTCTTTTTCAGCACCCCAAAAATGCATGTGTATGTGTAGAGCACCTGCTCTTCTGCTGAACAGCACAGATTTTGTTCCTGCAGGAAGGTCTGCAGGAAATAAGCTTATTCCAACACATATTTTTTAAGCAACATGGTGACATTTCCTGTTAAAGCAGTGTGCAGGATGTGACTGCAGCCCAGAGAGGGGAATTATGCTGGTAAAACTCAAGACTGAGCAAGTGAAGGATGGACATTTACTGTTGCAGTTGTTATTTAGAGAGGCTGCCACTGAACTGCTCTAAGACTCCTTTAATTTTGCTGCCTTACTTGACAAGACTGTACAAAACATGTTTGACATCTGGCCTTAAACTGTTTATGCAAATGGTCATTCCTCCACCCCAAGGGTGTCAGGTTTAAAGTGCTCTGAGGTGAAACCAAATCACTGATCTGACAGTCTTTGGGCCCAGCATTCACTCCCCCAATAAAAATGTCATTTCGAATATCAGTCTCTGAAAGAGAAAATAGTTTGAGAATAAGTTGTTTTCTAGAAGCAAAACCATTGGACTTCACTCTCTGCAAAGACCTAAGTCAACACTCAACTTGTGTGTTGGTGATGAAGTTAAAGTGCATTGATGGCACACTACAAAGCCATCCTGCCCTTTAACAGAGTTCAGCTCCACTAAATCCCTTTAAAATAGATTTTTTAAGAAGAAGTGGAAAGGAAAGAAGTTCTGTTTGTAAGGTGTGGGAAGCAAAGCTATTTTAGGCTCAGAACAGCTTATGAAAGTCGATTTTATATGGCAGCAGCTCAGATGATCTCCCTGTTTATCCTAAAAAAATGCTGGGCTGAGGTTTTGGCTCAGCCAGTTTTAGGCATCTGTGAACTCTCACCAAAGTGGTGGGTACATAAATGAATTATTCCTAATTGTCACTTGACCTGCCAGTCACAGATCCATAACAGCTGGAACCTTCTTTCGTGCAGCTGAAGAGAAAAAGCAGAAGTGCAGATGCCCAAATATGACCAACACATCAGGACCATCTACTTTCCACAGAGCAGAAGTACTTTAGATTTCTATTGTTTTCCATCATCTAATATGGGCACTGCAATTTCTGGGGGCTTAAGACTCACACAATTTGGTTCATTCCATTATCTTTTTAGGATCCATGGGCACTGGCTGTGGGAGAAGATGCAGAGTCACACAACCTTCAGTGCCACAGGGATGAATCTGGGCCTCCCTCATCTTCAGGTTCTTTCTCTGGAGATGCAGAAAGGAACCTTGCCATGAGCATTTCACCTTGAAGGCAGGGTATGAACATCTATCTCTGAGCTTCACTGGAGTGAATTTATCTTTCCTTTAATTTTGTATTGTTGATTTCAAGTTAACTTCTAGTTTGGTTAGGAGTTTTTTTGCTGCCACTTTGTGATCAGTGTGGACAATCTAATTTGTTCCAGGCATGGCAATTCTTATGTCTTGAATCCCCTCCCTTGGGTCTGTTTGTAATAATTTGTGCTTTGTGTCTTGTCAAGCCTTAATATTTGTTATCCAAAAATGAAGATGAGTTTTATTTATTCTTGGAAAAATAAGCAAGCCTTAGACATGGAGGATATTTATGTGTGGGTAGTTTTTTGCAGATGAAGACAGTGTTTTAAAACCAGTTTGAATTTGAACACATGAACTTGGAAACTGCCTTAAGAATCCTTAAAAGTTCAAGTTGAAAAACCCCCAAACTTTACAATGTTCTGTTTCAAAATTCAAAAGGCAACCTTCCAAAATTAGAAAAATCTTTGAAGATGGAAGAATTCAAACCAGAAGCAATCTATGGAATCTAACCATTAAATAGAACTAGTTTTAAAATCCAACAGTATTCTCACATAAAACACTGCGTCCTTTTCATCTTTGTATAAACAAATTAGACAGTTTGTGTGTACAAATAAGGGCTTCAGGAAGATTTGACCTACAATCAAGAGATAATTTTATTCATTGACGACAATATTCACGTATAGCTTCACGTAGAGATTTATATAGAAAATATAGAAATTTAAGAAAAAAACACTGAAAAGTTTTAATTTTGATTTTCACTGAAAAGTTTTAATTTTGATTTTCACCGTACTACAGCTTGGCTGCTCTTGTCTTACAAGAAGAAAACCTGAGAATGCCTGTAGAGAAAGTTGCTGTGACATTAAATAGAATAGGAAGTTACTGGATCCAAAAAAAAAAAATACATCTGTTCGAAAAGGGCACTCAGCGATGCTTTTTAAAGTAAAAAATGTGAGGTTATGAGATTAAAATAACAAACAGGAAGTCACTTTATACTTAGAAATACAGATTAGAGATTTTTGCAAGTCACATTTTAGCAGGTACTTTCAACATCTTTACTGGAAGCTATAATTTGAGCTCTGCCAGCTCCTTTTTGGCACACGCTCCCGTGTGTCTGAGCAGGAAAGCTTCCAGTAGACAACTGACCTCTAAGACTTCAAAGTTTGCTCCATCATCTACCCCGAGTACTCTGCACCCATCTGCAGGGATGGGCTGTGAGGCAACAGTTCTCCTCAACCCTGACTAAGGAGGAAGACTGTGACTGATATTAAATAATGGCCAGATTTTGGGTTGTAGGATACAGGATAAGAGAGGAAAACCCCAGGTTTTCAAAGGCCTACCTTTTCCTAATTCTAAAATCCTTCTTTCACGTATGAAATTTGTGCCCTTCCCTTGCCCCACAGAAGAAAATGTACAGATAATTTTATTCTGTGGTAACGGGGCTTGTTCATACCCCAAGAAAATGTAAGAGTTGAGAATGAAGTGTTATTATATTAAAAAAATGTTTTATGGTGCTTCTAATTTGACTCAGATTATTTTGTAAGGGAAAATATTAGAAAGTTCTTACTTAGCCTTTGGGGTGCCTGTGCCAAAGCTCCTTTTAAATGCTGCAGTTTTTTAAATTCAAAACACCACACACTGATTTTGTTATTCTCACTTTGTTGGTGGTTTCTGTTTGGTTTTGGTTGCTTGGTTGATAGATTTTATTGGGGTTTTTTTGGGTTTTGTCGTGACTTTCTTCCACGGGCAGGGATTTTATGATGACACTTGCGACCTCCTTTGCCTGTGTATGGAAAATCTGGGTGCTTATCAGAGTAAATTGCTCCTTGAATCCACCATTCCTGGCACTCCTGACACTTCGAAGCAGATCAGGGAATGGCAGCAGAGACCCTGGCCAGGGGTTGGAGCCTCCATGCACATGCCAACACCAGCTGAACCAGGCAGAAAATGGCTCGAGGCTCTAAGTCTCGGGGTCAATTGTCTCCACTCCAAGTCGCTTTTTTTTTTCTTGGAGAAGCATGGAAGAGTGCCAGAAAAGTATCTGGCAAGGCTTAAATGAACAGCAGCTCGCTTACTAGTGGCCTGGGGTTTCCTCAGACAACAAGGATTTTAGCAGCTCTGCCCAGGAAAGTGGCAGAACTCTTCTAGGGAGCATCACATGAGGGGTGATGGCACAGCTCACTCTGCATGGGTGCCCTGGAACAGACTTTCCTCTGAGGGGAAAACTGGGATCACCTCCCTGCAGCTTCCCAGCAGAGCAGTTAATGCAGGGAAGTTCCAGGGTGTAGCTCCTGCATGAGCAAACGCCTTCCACGGCACCTTGCACTGGAATTCAGGGGGTGTTTTGGCTGAAGTTTTAGGAAAAGCTGAGGAAGGAGAAAGAACCAAGCTGAGCAGATGAGGAGGGCAGTGGAAAGGTGCATCAGGAGGCACCTTAGGGGGTGCTGAAGTGGGGCAGCGTGAGAGCTGCTCACAGAAGGGTTTGGCCAGACACAGATGCTCAGAAGGTCTGCTGGTCTCTGGACAAGAACAGTCCAGATTACATTTTGAAGTCTTGTTAGGAAGTATTTGTCCCACAGGTGATGTCTGTACATGTCTCTGGTAAGTGTCAGGGTGGATCTGTCCATTTTGATCTGTCCTAGCAGCTGTAGGCTGATTTTAGGGGACTAGGGAGTGATAATGCTCATGAAATCAAGGTTGCAATCTACTCAATGAAACCCTATTTTGTCACTGTTTTTTTAAGATGTGCATCTAGGATATTGACTCTTCTGCAATTAATTGCAATGGTTTTGCAGACTGTTTCCTGGTGTCATTCAGTCCCTCACTATCCCTGAGCTAAACTGAAGAAAGCTTTCCTAAAGGTGTTGGGAGAGGGCAAATTATTTTTAAAGAGGATTAATCTATAACTCCAACATGTGCATTTGCGTGTTTGTGGGTCTGATTCAAAGCCAGTGAACTCATTTAGCTCCCTATCCGTCCCAAGCCAATTATTTTAAAACTAAATTTTAACACTGTTCTATAAATATTGCCCTTTTATTTTCTGGCCCCGTGGATGTGGCAGTGTTTGCTGCTGAGAGGGTTTTCTGATAGGAGCAGTGAGTCAGACGGATTTCCTGAGGATCAACTTCCAGAGGCAGAGGCAGCATGTGAGGTTTCTCAATTCCCAACAATACCAATTAGATGGTCTCCTGACACAAACAGACCGCTAAAAAAAAAAATAACTTTCACTAAAATAACTCTGTGCCTCCTGCCTGGATTTTAAAATAAATCACCTTCTTCTTTAAATATGCCAAACCCAACTCATGTGGGCATCTGAAGAGCAAAGTTGCTAATGAGCAAGTCTGTCCTACCCAACCACTGTGGATGCATAAGATGTGTGTAGGAACCTGCAGCAAAACTGCAAAAGGGTGAGTTTCATACAGGAGAGAAATGATAAGAGGTGAATAGTTTATGATTTGGAAGGCAGGTTCAGAAAGAAGCTTCTTTTCAAAGATTTGCTGATTAAACCACTGCATACTCCTGTAAACACTTTGTGGTCTAACAGATCACTTTACACTTATAATAAGCCTTGCTTTATTAATATGCTGCATTGTTTTTATATTTGGACCTAATTTTAAAAGCAAATTAAGGTTTCTGAGATGAAACTCACTGCCTGAGGCTGTATCTCAGTTTGTGAAAGAAAAAGAAAAGAAAACAAAAACAAACAACACATGAGCTAAGCTAACCGATTAAAGAAAATATTTTCTTTATGGTTGATCTGAGCCCTCAGGTGCATTCCAGCACGGTGGCCTGCTCTGCCAAAGTCTGCACACCTCCAGGTGTGGTTAGGGCTCTGAAGATAATGTCATTTGCTTGGTTTTGATACCATTTGTCTGCTTGGAATGGACAAATAAGCTAGGAGGTAACACATGCCAAATTTAAAATTATGAACAAATGACACAACAAAAGCAAAGTAATGAAACCAATCCTGTGAAATCTAGTTCACAGAAGAAGAAAGGAGACAGACCCACAGCACATGGTTAGCTCAAGCTCTCTGCCAAAGCACACAATTTTATTCTGTAGCTTCAAAATAAATATTACAGTAAGTAAGAGCATACTTACATCCACCTCGCCTTGGTCAATCACATAGAAGTTGTCTCCCTCATCACCTGGACACAAAATACAAAAGGTGATTGTTTCCTGAAGGTCTGCCAAGCTATTCAATAACTTCCTGTCCCTGTATTTAATCCTGTACATATTTGCACAGGTTTGTACTCCAGATTACTTACAGAGAGATTAATTTTTTGAAACATCCTTGCCTATTTGCCTTCACAAATCAAAGTGCCACTATGACTTCTTGCTATTAATACCTTTCAATTGCATTAATTTCTCTCTTTTGAGTGATTCAGTACTTCATTCAGGGTAAACACTCAAGAGGTTTTAATATGGCCTGAGGGTAATGAAGTCCTCCACAACGTGCTGCAGGCATGCAGGTAAATTGCCAAGTGTGATAGCTCTGATACAGCACAATGAGGTGTTGGATATTCCCAACAACCATAAAAATATTTTCCATCTCTAGTTACTCTCAGCTGTGCCACCTTTATGCATCCTGAGCTGGGGTTTACTTCCTGTCTTCAGTTAAGGAATGAGCATTTTAATTTGAAGTGCTGTTTATCTACATTTAACTGTAGCTAACTTTGAGTGCTGTTTATCCACATTTAACTCTAGCTAACTTTGAGTGCTGTTTATCTACATTTAACTGTAGCACTTTGGAACCTTGGAGGTCCACCAGAGTGGGGTTCTCTGCATGTGTAGCAAGAGACCTGCATCCATGGACTCACCATATAGCTGCACACTTGGAGGCCTTTGGAGTATGGTTATTCTTCCCATTAAGCAAAGAGGGTGAAATCCCAAATGGAGAGATGTGAATTATAGCAGCTTAGCAAACACACAGGAGAAAAAATGGCAGGAAGAATTACCCTGTTGTATGACAGTTTCTCCCGCGATGTGCGTGACAGGGAACATGGCATCGAATATGTCACTGGATAAAAGAAAAAGAAACATTTATTAATAAATCAGACCTATTTGTTATCTAGCCGGTAGACCTACCTTCATTGTTTATTTAGCCTTTGTTAACAGATTTTGCAGAAAAAGGAAAGGAAAACATTAGCTGTAACTGGAAAGTGAACCCCTGCTCGGCAAGAAATCAAAATAACTTGTTAGGCACAAGCTGTGGTTTAAAGCTAAGTGAGACCATGACTCGGTGTGTGCTGTTTTGAAAGAACTCCTGAATTATATGGAGAAAGACACCTCTTGCAGCAGTGCATGAACTGGCCAGCCTGAGTACTGTGTTGTCTAAGCAGAGAGATGTCAGATTTTCAGCTGTGATGGGTTTGTGGCCCAGCAGTGACTGCCAGATGCCCAAACGGGAGCTCCTCTCTTCTGAACATCTGGCCTTGCATTTACAAGCAAAACCTGTTCCACAGCACAGAGCACATTTGGAAAGGTAGTTGGCTCTAAATTAATGTAGCATAAGAGCTGGCAGGAGATTGCACTCACAGTGCAGAAGAGGCCAAAGTCTGAAAATCTCAGCGAGTTACTCGTGAGAAGGGAATCTGAGCGATGCTCCAGGAGGAGGGAAGCTGCAGAAGAGCCTCGTGCTCATTAATCACGGCTGAATTACACACCTTTCCACGTCTCCAGCTCGCTGTCACATCGCCTTAAAAGGCCAGGCAGAGCAGTAGGGATGGGAACACACCCTGCACCAACACTTCGGGCAACGTGCCCAAAGCCAGTCCTTTGTTTATTGAGGGAGACAGCAGGCTCCGTGGAGCCAGGGCTTCCTTTCCCCACATCAGATTTTGGGGAACTTATTTTCAGAAGCATGAACCACATCGAGACGGGCGCTCCCCACCTCTCTTCCCCTTCCTATGCATCAGCCTCAAGGGCTAAAGGAAATAGCTCCCCGACAAAAACAAAGGGCAGCAAGAGGGGATTGTTAACTGCTCTCCTCCCTGGTCTGGCCTAGGAATGGTCCATCCAGGGAGCACTGACGACAGTGGTGAGATGAAACTTCAGTCTGGAGTGGAGAAAGGACCTCACACACATAACAACGCAAACAGGGAAGAAACCTAAAATTTTCATCGAAATAGGCAGCAGATCAGCCACCAAACCCATGAAACCTATGCTACATTTCAATGCCTTATATGGGAAATGCATACTGTAAAATCCCATTATTAGCTTATTTCCTGTTCAACTGTTCCAGACTTTATTCAGGCTCAGTTCTAGGAAATGTTTCACTCCTAAGTTGAAATTGCTCATGTCTTTCCTCTTCATCAGTCTGAATGTTTTTGCTCAGGATCACAGCTCTGCGTCAGCACCACTGGGAGGAGAACTGGGAGATTTCAAACCAGGCACCTCCCTCAGCACCTGCAAGGGATGCTCAGCCCATGGCCTATATATAACAAAATGATATATTTTACTCCTGTTGTTTCATCAGGCCCACTCCATGCTATTCCTACTCACACTCAGGAAACACCTCCACCATGGATACAAAGCCTGCTCCGAGGCATCCAGGAGAAACTCCTTCCTCACCTCATTCTGAGCACCAATGCAAAGACCTACAATAAATTATTTTGAAAAGCCTCTGGACCTTATTCTTAAATCCCCTAAGCTCATTTTTTATCATCTTACATAGCTTCAGCATTTCTCCACTTCAAGGGACTTCTCTGCTGGCAGAAACCATCTGCCTGGTACAGACAAATCTCTGGAGCTGGTCCCTGTGCCAATGCTCCAGCTGGAACTGGGAGCTGAGCTTCCAGTGGGAAACTGCCACACTGGTGGGTGATGCACTGGAACAGCCACCGAGGGACTTTGTGTCCGTGAGGGAAGTCCAGTTGTCCTTCAGCAGCTCTGGGACTGGGAATTCAGTGTGACAGAGGCTCGTTTGCATCCCTCAGGTTTCCCCTTGGCTGTGCTGGGGCACCTCACCAAGCTCTGAGAAAAAGCTCTGCAGCCTGCAGAACATTTACTGAGGAAAAGGCACTCTGTGAGGCAGAGTCTTCAATGTGATGCACCCAAAAATAGGTACAACACGGTGCATATCAATAACCAAACCAAAATGTGCTGTTTGAGCAAACTGGGAAGCTTTTCCCTTTTTTTAATAGAAATACAGAGGACATAACTACCCGCAGATTCACCTTTTCATCCTTGTTTTAATCCTCTGTTTTATTTATAACTTAACAATTGACTGTACAAACAGTGCCCAATAAATTATGTATAGCACTGCACCCTTCTCCAAAATGTTCCACATTTTATTTCTACATCACCTTTTAGTTTTATCAAAAAAAACCCAAAAACCCTCTTTGAAACTCACAGACTAAAACTTTCAGCTGACAGAGTAATAAACCCAAAGTCTATTAGCAGCAATAGCAGATTTACCCTGATACTCTGCTGTGTAGGGGAATATCAGTGTAAATATTCTAGCACCCCATATATGATGGGGTGAAGTCTTAATCTTATTTCATGAAGTCTTAATCTTATTAGACCAATATTGGGTTTTTAAGGAGACCTTTGAAGGACATGTCATCAAAAATTATTCTGAAGTACATCTGAACACAGAGACAGGCAAGGCACCCAAAGTCATGGTGATGTTGATTTACAACTCCAAGTTGAAAGCAGGGCATGTCTTTGATATAAATGTAAGCAACCAGTAATATCACAACTGTCACTGAAAACACATCACCATGTTCCTTTTCTACTGGAGAATTACTGCTCTTAATTGATAGGCTAAGATCTCTCAAAGTGATTGAGTTGAAGAGTTCCTGCTTTTGGATGCTCAGTTTGAGATTCATTAATCAGCAGATCTCCAATGATATGGATCAGCAGGCAGCCTCAAAGTTTCTCAGCCCACAAGCCTGGCAGCCAAGAGCTGGGCCTTTCAGAATGGCACCAAAGAAAACCACTTTTCTGGAAATTATTGCCTCTTAAAGTACCAAATGCTAAAGGTCCATGTAGAAATCTGCCTTTTGATTCAGTTCAGACTAAGTGTGGAACTTTTTCTTATTGCCTTTACCTTCAGTGTCTGAAATAAACACACAAATGTCACAAGGATCAATATACCAAAATACTTGAAAAAGTTGAAGTATTTGTTCCTGAACCAAACCAAAATCTGAAACTGCAAAAAAAACAGACCTATTTTCCATCTCCCCAGTAAAGGTCTGATGCTGCATACTCAGTTCAAGCCACGTGTCCTGGGCCTGTACTGTGCAGAGAAAACAAAAGCTTTAAATACTGAATAAGTTAAGTGAGTGGTGCTTGCTAAAGGCATAAACAACACAGCCAAGGCCAAAAATATGGTCTGTTGTTTCTTCCTGTACCACACACTTGTTTATAAGACATCCAAAATCATTGTCTGGCCATTAACAGCAAAAAACAGCCCTTACAAATACAGGGCTGCAACCATCCCACCACCAAGCAGAGACTGTAACTACAGCTCTGCAAAAGTAGGTGTATTTCTAGGGTTTGAAGGTTTTTTTAAAATAATTAGGGTCAAACACATGCAAACACATTCCTAACCACCAAACTATTTTTTTCAAGCACAAGCAGGTTTTATTCCAGCACAAACAGAAAGCCAGAAAATCAGTAGTTAAGTCTTCAAATGTTGAACTCCCATGATTTCATCTTCTGTCTGAGCTGCAGCACCAAGAACACAGCAGCCTCTGTCTCCTGCCCCTGCACTGTTGACACCGACCGTGCTCGCAATGCTGTGTGCTCAACTGATATGGAAATGGTTTGATTTTTTGCCAGGATTTTTATGATTGTGCTGTAAATGAGAACTGCTCGGAGGGATTTCTTTATTTTGTTGACAATGTATCGTTTGCCCTCTTTCCAGATGACTTATTCAGGTGACGGATGAAGAAAATAGGGCACCGGTTCTGCTATTTGAGCTGTTGTTTCATGAGACTTGCAACCAAGAGATCTGCACTGCACCCAGCATGTCCCAGGCTCAGCATCAGCACTTGGAGGGCTCTTTCTCACCCTTTCCAAAACCAAAGACTTTGACAGGCTTTGTAATTTTTTTAAACCTTCCCTACCTCCTCCCAGAGGAGCTGTATCTGGTTGCTCGTGGCATTTGTTCCACTCAGAAGGTATCAGGGGCAATTTTTGGCTTGGAAATGTAGTTGCAGGTGGGACTGTATGCACCTGAATATCCATGTTTACATCCAAAGGGGGTTTAAACACTAGCAGGACATCACTGATGTTTTCCAGGAGCATTTCTGCACCTTTAATCCTTTGCAACCTTTCGATGGTATCATGCAAAAACAAATCACAAGAAAAGATTGTGAGCAGCAGAGAACATACAGGGAGCAGTGAGCTAATCCAGCAAAGTGAAACCAAGAAATGCGTTTAGACATGAAATCTCTATCTGTTCAATCAAAAAATACCAGCTGTCTGCTTAGGGAATATCAAAATTTAGACGACTTTTTTTAAAAGGTCAAAGATATCAAAGGCTTGCAGCAAGTTTTAACACATAAAGTGTCTTCCATGAGTGTACATGGAATTGCAAACAACTGCAATCAGACCTGGAATCACAGGGGCTGATCCTCTGCTGTCTGGCATCTCTGATGACTCCTGGCCACCTGGCCAGGCTGAGCCAATTCCCTTCTCATGCAAAGAAGGCAAACTGCACTCAAACCAATGAGACTGCAGCCATTTAGACCAGAAAAGGATCTATCACAGTGATTGCAGAATAAATATAATGAAACACTTCGCTGATTTAATTCCAGTAGCATTTTATGAACCCCATTTGCCAAGAAGAAAATGCCTGTGCTAAGAGGAAGCCAGTGGAAGAGGCAGGGCCAAGGGGTTCTCTTTCTCACGAGAAAAAGTGAGTGATAAAAATAAATCATCTCATCTGCTTTTACACCGAAGCCTCTTGGAGTCGATGTAGAATAGGAGATAGAAAAAAAAAAATGATGTGCACTGTGGGTAATATAGCACTGGCAATAGGCAACTGAGAAGAAGCTTGTTAAAACAAAACAAGAGAAAGAGAATTCCAAGCACTTTCAGAACCAGACCATGGCAATGGCCAAAATAGGGAAACTATGTAAGACAATTTATCAGTTTCACAATCAGATTTCTTTCCAGCCCTTGCTGTGCTGAATGCATTGCAGGGAAGGAAAAATGGAAGAGACAAAATCTATACGTGTTAGGCAAAAATGGAAAATCCTCACTGTACCTGCAGGTTATAATTTGTCAAGAGTTCAATCAGAACAATTTCATTGTGCAGGCAGCCTCAGAAAGCCTTCAATGTTTGCACTATGCAGTTTTTCCTTCTTTTGCTATCTCTCTAGCAAAACAAAGCCAGCCCTGTGTTGTTGAGGACAGCTTTAAAAGATATGGAGCTGTTCTGGAATAATTCAACAAAAGACACGCAACATTTTCTTGGAATGAGGCTGCCCTAGCAGCATGATTCAAGTATTTTAAACCTTTCCTACTTACATACCTTTAAAGTTTAGTAAACAGAGCTGATAGTAACTCCACCTTCCTCTAGCTGTAGCTTTGGGTACTATCTGGGCACTATTTTAAGATTTCTAAAGTTGGGGGGTAGGAGGTGGGGGTGTTCAGGGTCTTCTTATGCACTTCTGAGATTTTCTTATGATTCATTTCCTGAAAAGACAACATCTTTCTAGCAATGGTTCTAACAACAGCTCCTCCTGCACTGTAAGGATGAAGAGCACAAAATTTAAACCAGACTGGCTTCAATAAACATTTGGGTAGTGAGGGAATAAACACAGTACTTTACCACTGAATAAATTGCAAGGGTCTCTGCTGTGTGTAAGTACAAGGCTCCAATCCATACTGCTTGTTCCTAGGAATGCTGCAAGTCCTTGCTAATGTACAATACTGGAACCACCAGGCACCATTACTGTGATTTACTGACTACTGAGAATAAAAGCATTGCTACCAGGTAAAAAGAAAAGGTTCCTTTTTAGAGGTATTTAAAATTAACAGCCCCGAGGTTACAATTGCTATAATCAAATATGTGGTGTGGCAGGCATGTACCTAAGAGAGAGTCAGTACTGAAGCCTTAACAAAAACATTACCCATCTGCTTCTGTTAATTTCTCTTCCTGTTAGGACAGCAAGAAATTAATTATAGTGGCATCCAAAGCTATTAACAATTTCGAATATTTAATTACTTCATTGTAATGGCTGATTAGTTATTATTACATTTAAGACATACATTGATTTTACTATAATGATCATATAAATTGGACATGAGAGGATGTTGTGATTGGCAGGTTAACACTAAAGCCCATGTCTGATTCCATAACATGCATTAACTCTCAGGTCCATGTAACTAACAGACACATGAAACATGAAAGAAAGAAATAAAAATTTATCAACTTCTATTTCTGTGAAGTATTTCCATTTTTTACTGTTTTATGAAGTCCCTTTATAGGTTCATTAATCGTTACACCTGATGAACAGAACACAACTTTATGGGCAGAGCACCAATCCATTTTACAGGCTCTGTATGTGCCAAAGGGTCACCTCATCCTCCACGTGTTAACAGCAGCTTCCAGAGAGGGTTTCTGCAGGGATCTTCATCTGGAAAGCTGTCTGCCATGGACTACTGCAATAGGAGGTAAAAAAGGGGCCAAACAATGTGGCTCAAGAAGGCCAGGGCCCAATCCCACACCTTGCTTTGGCCTCTTTTCCTCTCTCCCACCCCTCAGAGCATCACTTCATTGATGTCACACTGCCAAGCCTTGCTTGTACCACACGTGTCCAAAGAGGTAGGCCTTGGTGGAAACATAACTCAGGTCCACTTCTTACTATCACCTCCACTTAACCTTTCCCAAGGCTGAGGGAAGCCCCACAGTTCCCTCAGCCAGCCCCAGCTCCTGACCCATCACCACTTGCACAAGAAGCCCTGTGGCAGAGCAGGCACAGAGGAGGAACATTGCACAATGTAGATGTTCAATCCAACCCCACCTGAGCCCAAAGCCAGGCTCAGGCACAGGACACCCTTTAGAGCAGCCCCAGCTCCCCAGAGCTCCCCCAGCTCCCACAGCAGAGCAGTTCCTTAGGTTTCCATAATCTGCAGCTCAAGAACAACTGCAGGCTGGGCTGTATCACCAGGAGTGTAGCCAGCAGGTTGAAAGAGTTGATTATTTCCCTCTGTTCAGCCCCTCTTGGACAGCCTGGAGTACCAGGGCTGGTTTTGGATTCCATAATACAATAAAGACACTGACAAACTGGAGCAAGCCCACAGCGGCCATCAGAATGGTCCAGGGCCTGGAGCACAGAGCAGATGAAGAGAAGGGGGAGAACTCTGTTTGGTCCCTTCTGAAAATAGGATCAGGGAGATCTCATTGCTGCTGACACAACAGGCACAACTGGGAACAGAGGAAAATTACCACCTGATCGAGAGAGGGGGAAAAAAAAAATCCCGATGAGGGTGGTCAGACCCTGAAGAGGGGCCCAGGGAAGGGGATTGTTTCCAAACTGGGCAAGGCTCTTGGTGAGAGCAGCCAGCTCTGTGCAGCCTGGCTTTGAGCAGGGGCTGGGAGCAGGGATGTCTGGAAGCCCCGTCCACCTGCCGGGAGCCCAGGGCTTGGCACGGAGCTGCTCCCAGTGGGAGTGATGAGGTGGTCCCGGGCCCGGGCCCGGCCGCAGACACGGGGGAGGCAGGGGATTGTGAGTCAGAGGCCAGCTGGAGCAAATCCCATGCATAATGCACGGAAAATGTGCTCTCTGTGCACTGGTGGAGGGATAGCTGCCCTTCTGCGTGAATAATTGCAGAGAGGCTGGGTCCCAACTTCCCATCACTAATACCACTGCTCACCAACAAAGTCTGTGCATACCAGGAGGCCTTGAGGAGAAATTGGGCAACAAGATTTTTCTCAGGGAAAAATACAGTTTGCTGAAGCTGAGTGTTTCTGTAGAAAATAGCTGATGTCATTTCCCATTTTAAAAGTTTTGAAACTGTCTAATTGTCTTACAGGGATAACTTCAGAGGATCTACTTTTGACAATGAAATTACTTGAAAATAACACTTCTTAGTGAAAAGCTAAAATCAAAAGGAGGCATTGTTGAAAATGCTATTTCAGTTGAACATAATCATGTTTGTTCTCTTGTTTTCTGTGTGTGAGCAGTCTCAAGATTTTCATCCTGGAACTAAGATCCAAGATGAGGGACAAATTTAAATGCAAAATGAAAAACAAGCAAGCAAAAAAAAAAAATCCAGAGGAGTTTGGGTCAGTAAAACACACTTTCTACTAGCTTAAAATGTACAAATATACATATACACAGATCTAGAGAAACACACATACTAAACAAGCTTCTTTCTGGTTTAGTAGGTACAGTACAGTGCTCAGGAACTCTTTCCTTAGCCTGCAGGTACTGGATCTAATGCAAAGAGAGACATTTATGGAGATTATACTCTATAAAAACACAGCATTGCTGCAAGCACTCTCTGCTGAAGCTTTTACCTTGAGGAAGCCCCAAATGCATCACTGTTTGAAGCAGAAAAGGGAGCTGCAACAAAGTCAAAGGTGTTATTTGTATGCATTGGCATCACAGAAATGACCCATGAACTGCAGACAATGTGGGCCAGATTCATGCCTGGTGTCACTGAAATGAGATTGGTGTATTTGAGCTGACTTGGCCCTTTAAGTCCCACAGGAGTTTATGATTTTTCGTTTTCCCTACAATTAATTACTCTCTCAGAATTCTGGAAAAGCAATGGAGGATACCATGCTGAGAAAAATAAGTATTTGTTTAAATTAATACTTGAACAAATAAGTGCTTTAACTTAGTAACTGAAAGAAAATTGCTTCTGGTTGGACTGAATCACACCACCACAAGAACAACCATCACCCCTAAAACAAGACCCTGTTGTTACCAACATGAAGCAAATTCCACCAGTGATAAAGGGTGACCACAACAAAGCCCCCCCATATTTGATCAATTTATTCCTTCTGGTACTTCTAAATCCCTTCACTCTTTAATTTCAAGCTCCCTCTTCTGGACTATCCCAATGAAGCTGGAGAGTCACTGTGCACTCCTCATCCTTGCTTCAGGAACCAGGTAATGCAGCTGAAGGAGCCCTTGGCAAGTGGCCCCAACAGAGGTGACCACTGTGCCCCAATCTCGTGGCTACTACAGCTGAAATGATCTGAAAATATAACAGATTTAAAGAGCTGCCAGAGGGCTGCAATTGGAAATGCACTATTATGTGACCTCTTGGAGAAGGTGATGGTGGAGATGTCCCTCAACATGAATGAAATTATGTATATTTATGTTTTCTTGCACTCCTGTGATTAAAAAATTGTTACTACAGAAAGTTTTATTCTAATAATTGGCCCAATTTTTCTATTCAGAGCATGCCTACACACAAACTGTTGCGATTGTGGAACTTGGACATGAACATGATATTAATCTATTTACTTTTTTCCCCCCCACTCCGTGAAGGAATCACTTTTAACAGTTTTCTATATACATATGTAAGAAAACTAAATTGTATTTGATAATTACAATTGTTTCTTCAAATCCTATGCTTATTGCTCCTACACACTATTTTTATGACTATCCTCGTGCATCTTGAGTGCCACAAGACAGCACCTTTACCTGGCAACAGCATCAGCCCAAAACCAGATAAGAACTATTAGGTATTAGGCTAAAATCTTCACCCTTCCATGCCTGGTGGTCCTTACCATTAACATAATCAGAATACTGCAAGGATGCTGAAGATGCTAAAGAATAACACAGTGCTAAAGAAGGACAAGATGCTCAATATAAGTGCAGTGAGAGGGAGGGTTTGTTCACACAAAATAATTCAGCAAATCAGGAAATTCCTTGGGTAATTCCGATAACACCAACACACAGAACCACTGGAAAAGCTCGGGATCAGCGAGAGAGCAAAGCCAAGGCTCTGCAGAGTTGTAGCTCCGAGTGCCTGAGTGGTGCCTGCTGTGAGTCAGGAACGTGTGCTGCAACTAATCACGGAGTGTTTGACACGCGTCTCCCCTGGCTGACAAGCTCAGAGCACACGGCTGCAGCCATCTCCCACATCTTGCTTAATTAATTTCCATCCCTGTTGTGTGCTCCCACACCTGCAGATATCAAACAGCTGCCTGTAATAAAAACATTTTAACCTGTGTTAGCGGATGGGATTCAATTTAGTTTATAATTGGATCGGTAAATGAAATCATTATAAAATAGCTGATAAAGGTTCTCTAGAATGAGTCAGAATGGTTTTTTAAAAGTGTGTAAATCTAGTGTTAAAGAGCTGATGAATAAAATTCACATCTAATGCAAAACCACATGTCCACAAGCGCTTGCTTTTCTATTTGCATATCTATTATAGCTTACAGACATGTGCAAACTCATACACCCACACATTTTCCTTATGTTTTCCTTAAGTTCATCATTACTCCCCTTCATCTCTGATTCACAGCATTTCCCAGATAGAATCTTCTACAATAAAATGAACTAGAGATAAAATTTCCCCAGACAATAAATACTTCTTTTGTAGGAGTTCTTAGTGAACTATGGCAATTAAGCAGTTTCATTTTTTACAGCTCCACTATAATTCAAAGAAGGAGAAAATAGAGATTGATTAGATCAGGAGAAACATGCATGTTTTCTTAAGTGGTCTGTGTTTGCAGGGCTCTGAAGGAAAAGGAGCTTTTTAAGCATGGAAAGCTTAAATCTGTAGATGCACAAACACAGACCTAAGGGCACGCTTTCTTCATACCTATGGAAATAAATTCAGACGCCATTACATTGCTTCATTCCATCTTTCTTATTAATTCTCTTCCCCAGCCTTCACTAACCACTGCAATGTACATCAAAGACATCTTGAGGAGACCCAGCAATATCCCTGGCAGCAACACCTGCTCCTTGCAGCCTCCCAGCACCCATTCCCCAGCAGTTCAGAGTGTTTTTAAAACCTGCCCAGCAGACTCTGCCCTCACCTCTTCCTTCCGCATTCTGCTGCAAACATTACAAAAATCACGAGTGCCCAGCGTTCAATTCTGCAATGTAACGAGCACGGGCCTACTTTTATCTCCCCACAGTGATAGCAGATCTGGAAATCTCAGCTATGCTGGGCTTTCATTAGCATAGCTGGGATGGGAGAGGGGGGAAGCAGTGCTGTATATGCCTTCCTGCATATCTGCAGTACATTTTTGAAATGCCTGGTTGAAAGGGGACATGAAGAATTCACTGGGCAGGCTGGTGGGTGAGTGTTAACCCAGACCTGTGTGGTCAGTCTTAGTCCAAACCTTCAAACACCTTTGCTTGGCTCTGCTAACTCCCTGTTTGCTTTCACGCTGGTATCATTTTGAAGCAATTTCTCAGCAGAAAGAATGATATTTTGTGGCATTAAATTAACCAGGACAAACCCAGCCCTGAAACAAATTGCAAAAGAAAACCTGCAGGAGTACATTATCACACGACTCATGTTGCTTCCTCCCAACTAAATAACCCTCCTGGTTTACAGATTTCTGTTTAATTTGGCCTCTGGCATGACAGAAAGGAATTTTTTGCCCATTTACACAACTCTATGAATCAAAGGTTGACAACAGTAAGCTGCTCCTCAGTCTGACTTGGAGGCATGCACCGAAAACCAGCCAAGTGCTGTACTTGCTCTATCAGGTCTCTCACACAAAGCAGCTACGCTGTGGCCTGTAGCACACACATCCCTCTGGGAAAAAAATGCTTCACGGCTCCTTCCCTCAAAGACCTGATGTATCAGCAGCTATAATTGCTCTGAATCTTGAAGCCTGGCTCTGTTTGCGGCTGTGAACTGCTCCAACACCAGCACCTTAAAATAATCTCTCTGTAAACTGAGAACTGATTTAGGTTAGGTTTAAAAAATAGGTTTTTTTTAAAAATAGATTTTGCTGTTTAAGGAACATACCTCCACTGGTTTAATTATATTTTTTAATGTAGGGCAAGCAGGCTTTATCTGTGTTGATATGAAATTCCAAAATACAATAAAGAAATGAAGCAGAAATTTCTATACTAAAGCCCACTTAAAAATAAATCCAATTAAAGGGAATAAATAGGACAAGAGAACAACTAATTCCTTGTCTTTGCTTCTCTTCAAGGAATATTCATATAAATCCCTGGTCTGACATTTATGCTGTTTCATGTGACAGGGATCAGAATTCTCCATAGCATGATGTTGTTAAACCATTTACTGCAGCAGCACCTTTAAAACGAATAATAGAAACCTCTCCACATGCACAGAACAATTTCTATAGGCTCACAAAGGGTTTAACCCTGCAAGCTTTTATCCATGTGAACAGTCAGCACTCTAAGTTGGAATAAAAGGAGTAATTTCATGAAAAGGGGGTGGTAGAATCAGGGATTTGGAGTGAGAATGTTCTGGGATGAAGAACATCTCTCTTATCTGTGCTGGTGAAGTGGTTTGTAATCACGAGTATTATATGTGTGGTGCAGTAATAACAATAACAAGGAAAATTTTGAGCTTGGTGCCTGAATTAAGTAACTGCCCTGGAGCCTGCAGGCTGCTTTATGCTAAAGAAAGTGTTTCACAACTCATGGACCAAATCAGAGCCTTCTTTACCTGTTCCTGTGGCCAGCGGAGGTGGGAGAAGGTCATGAGCATTTAGACTCCACTTGGGATCTCACTTTTAGGGGGAGGACACCAGGAGGGACCCCAGCCATGCCTGAATGGCTCGAGGAGGACATTTAGATGGAATGTTCCTGCCTAAATATCCAGGCAGGAAAGGGCAGTGCCCGCACGTGTTGAGAGGCCCAGGGAGATCCACAGAGCAGCACTCCTTTGGGACACCTCAGTGTGAATCTAGACTGAGATGTTATCTCAAATCAAATGCAATTAAAAAGGAAAACTTTAATAAGGACACTGCAGAGAAATTTCACTCAGTGAGGGTCAAAAGAGAGGGGAGGTGGAAGGAGGCAAAAAGTGCTTCTCAGCTGGTGGAGATAAAGATGGCAGGAGATTAAAAGGTCAGACTAGGTGGTCTAAAGGTCCCTGTTAACCCTAAACTCAGTGACAGGTACAGAAAAGCAAACACCTGATCTCAGAAAGATTTGCTCTTAAAAAGAAAGTCTTGAAAAAGGGCCAGAAAAGAGGCAGCAATCAAAGCAATGCCTGGACCCTGGTAGTAGGTAAATATGTGATGAACCACACAGATATACACGGGTGCCAAGGGCCACCTCCCTTCCCACTGGAAACAGCGACTTGCACTCACATTCCTGAGATTCTCCTCAAAAAACACTCTCTGCAACACCTCCACAGGAATATCAGAGGTTATTAAAAAAGTCTTCCAGTAATAAACAACTGAAAAATAAACTACTGATGTGCTATAGGATTGGTAACACTAAGCTGACTTTAAAAAATAGACTAATACATGCAAAGGTCACTAAAATATTTATATTAATGATGGAGCTGAACACTAAGCAGATATTGACTTCTGTTAAGGTGAACCTCAAGATTTATTGGCCTAAGAGGTAAACATTGACTGAGATAAATCCAAGGTCAATATTTACCACAAAGGACAATAAATCCTGGTGGCCCATGAAACATGAAATAAATAAATATATATGTATATAGACATTCACAGATACAAGCATATTTACAGATATTTACACAAATGATCATCAGCTTCATCTTTTACAGTTTGTTCTCCAAATTACACCAGAAAGAACCAAGGAACAATTATGAAACAGTGCTAAGAGGCATCTATTTGTGTATGTTGGCACTGATGATATCTCAGGGTGACATTTCTGCTTCTCCAAGGGACTCCTCTGCCCACTGAGCCTGGTGAAAGCTCTCCCAGACACAAAGGGAAGTCAAACCAGCTGCCCTATTTCCGTCTTACCTGGAGAACCCTTGTTTGTAACTCAAGGAGCAGCTTTACATGAGGCAGAGAGGTCTGAATAATTCTCAAGCTCTGGACTCATCAGCCAGAAAGATTTCTGATGGAGCACCTCTGAAATCAATGTTCCTCCACCTCGGGTCGGGTTTCTTCCCACGCAGGACAAGCGCAGGAGAGGAACACGTGGATATTCTGGAAGTGTTTTAACAAGAGGCACTTTTACTGGAGTTGTGGTCAATTTTGTGTAAGCTCAGAACAAAGATGTATCAATCAAACTGAGCAAAATAAATAAATAAGAGCATTGGATGACTTTCAGAGTTATAGGCTTTTTTCCTTGAACTAGAAAAGCAAATAAATTTAACAGGGGTGCTGACAAAAGTAGACCTTCTTCCTCCAAACATTATACAAGATCTAAGCCAAAAGGAAACAGATGACTTTGTGTGTTTGTAGGAAGTGATTAGAGAAGATAGAACTTAATTTATTAAGATGGGAGATGGTGATTCTTTTGTTGACTTTTCAGGTCAAGTGTTAAAACCTCCTGCAAATAAGGCAGTAGGCACACTACAACTGAGCCTTAGCGGGTCAGGGGATCAGGCTTTTTGATACTCGAGGTTTTTCTTGTTCTTTGAACAATTGTTTTGGAAAGCCGAGTGAGAGAAATTTGCAGACCTTGCCTAGGCTTCCTGGTGGCCTCTTCTCTGCCCACTGCACCAGTTTGGGCAGCTGGAGGCTGGTTTGGACTAACCTACACTTAAAGTCTTTATGCTGGACACTGCCTAAAGCCAACAGCAACAGCTTCCACATGACTACTGAATTTTTTCCTATGTACACAAGGGATGAGAGAGCAGGCTGAAAAGAATAAAGAAAATAAAGGGGAAAAGAACGAATTTTTTTTAAAAAAAGGAAGAAAAGACAGGAGAAAGTATTTGAAAAGAAGTATTTCATTTGTCTGCCAGCCTGACAAGTCTCAGGGAGGAATGTGGTGCTGTGCAGGCAGTGCTGGCCACTGGATTTGCAGGAAGGAAGAGCAATTAGAAGCACTGGGCAGGAAAAGGCCTGTTAGCACTCTTACCTTTAACTTAATCTTTAATCTCCTCCTATGCCTCCAACTTGTCACCACAGGCATTAATCACCTTGCAGGTCTTATAACCAGCTCAGGCTCATTTATATTATTTGTTTTAATGGCCTCTCTCATGCCATCAGTGCTCGGCAGTGAGTGGATAGCTCTGCCCTTGTTTCCTGCTGGCTGCTTTAGTCCATCAAAGCCATGTGGTTTATTTTCACACAGGTTTCCTAAGGCTACAGCACAGCCACAGGTTTCAGTGATCCTATCACAGCTGACCTCTGCAGGGAGTACTCCAGCATAATCCATGAAATATTATTGCTCCGAATATTTTAGAAGCCTCTGAACTCTCATTAATATGAACACTTTGTATTTCACTGAATTTTATTAATGTTCTTAGTAATTCAAGGAATGGCAGAACGGCTGCACTCTTAAGAAGGATTTATTTCTTAGCTTGCAAAGAAAGGAAAAGCCATTTTCAACTCTAGCAAAATTGGAACATGAAAAACAATAAACTGACAAGCAAAAGACAAAATGTCTTTGTACTCTGTCTTCTAAATCCAGATGAGATCTCAGGCTAAGTGTTCTCTCGACAGACAGAATCACTATATAAAACTTATAGCCAAGGTTTTCAAAATTAGAAGCCAAAAATCCACATTTATGGGTTTTCAGGAGAACTGATAATTTCAGAACAGTCCTGTTCAGAAAAATACGATGCCAAAATAGACTCAATTAGTAAGCACAACCTTGAAATGTTCAGCAAAAGGACTGCTGTCTCCTTTGAGCAGAATCTGTGTCCAGAACAGGCAAATATTGTTTCTTGCAAACTATTTATCCCTGTGAGGATGCTCTAAAAGGGATTTTCAGTGAATGGTGATAACAATTGCAATACTAAGAATATTTACATTTAATGTCACTTTCTCTTTGAAGTGGTGCAAAAAAAATTCCCTTAAAATTTGAGTTCTTTTAGCTACTGTGAAGATCCAGCTATGAATTATAATTGTAATACCATATATATTTTATATGGTGAACTCATTTATATGCTGAAACATTTTATATGGCAATTATTTCACAGCATGCAAGATTATGAGGAAATAACGAAGAAAGTTTTGGAAGAGATTTTTTAAGAGAAGTTGTGACTCAGTGACCTGCTGGGGGGAAAAATGGAAAAGCATAAACCCCTTTCAGTTTCATTTCTTGTAATTAGAAATAGAGATTTCTAAAAAATACTGTCTGTTCCACCAGCATTTTGAGGGGGAGACAGCCTAGTTGTTAATTTTCATGCAGTTGAAAACTAAATTTGTCAGACATCCCACAGTCTGAAATTCTCACCGTGAAAGGCTCAGGAAGGTATATTTTTCCTGATGGGAAATCAGGACTGCAGCACAAATGTCTGACCTTTTATTAATCAACTCAGAAAAGGCTGCATTAAAAGGCACTTTGTTCATCATCTTTGATGTCTGTACATTGATGTCATCTCAAGGTAACCTGGGCAGCTGTAAATTCACCATTAGTCCAACCTTGGTCATGCAAGGCTTGAAAACAAATTTTTAAGCCAGGAATAGTGAAAGTCAGAGAGGTAATTGGAAAATGAGGCACACTGCAATATGTGCTTTCTCCCTTTATTTGATCACTGATATTCTGCACAAAATAAACCAATCAATTCCTTAAGCAAGAAGGTTCAGTGCTGAGAGGCAAACTGCTGGTTAAAATGGGAAAGTTGATTAGGAAGAAGAACCATAATGTGTTTAAGGCAATAATTTGGGGTAGATTAACAACAGTTGATATTGGAAGTGGAAGAACAAACCTGGAGGTCATTTAATCAAGGATATTTCAAGGCCCAGTCCTGAGAGGTGGAGATGCTGTGGTCGGATGGATTGCACAGAGGATGCTTTTGATGACTGAAGTAAT
This sequence comes from Monarcha castaneiventris obscurior, assembly GCA_026261815.1. NCBI lineage: Eukaryota > Metazoa > Chordata > Aves > Passeriformes > Monarchidae > Monarcha > Monarcha castaneiventris. The sequence goes on along the minus strand of JAMPIT010000856.1, from coordinate 12,182,018 downwards.
AAAGTTGGAATGAAATTCAGTAATCTGACATGAAAGGCCATGCATGTTGAAGTTACAGCAACAATTTCTACTTTAATCTGAATTTATTAAACCACTGGATAACTGCAATCCACCCTTTTTACCCTTGGCTGAGAAGAAGGCAAACTCACCCTACATCAGTATAAACTGGGTCACTTTCAAGTGAGCAAGGAAGTGTTAATGCCATTGTAAAAAGCACTTCTGTAAATGATCTCACTTCAATACTGTGCACAATTCTGATCAACCACGTTCAAAAGAAACAGAGAAACAAGATGCATTTGATTAAAAAAAGATGCAGAAAAAGGTATTCTGGGGTGATAAGGGTAATGGAGAGTCCATCTTTTATAAAAGAAGAGAACAAATCATTTACAGCAGTAAAGCAAATATATATCTTTTTAATTTATAAATGCATAGGGATGAGAGGCAAGGGTTAGGCTGAGCAACAGAGTTGAAAAGGAGTTGCTTTAACTAATGGACAATGAGGGCATGAAAAATCAACACATATAAACATTTAGTCTGGAAGTGAGATGCTCTCTTGCCATGGGAACAGAAGAGTTGTACAGCAGCTTTCCAACAACTGTAGCCCAATAAACAGGAGAAAACAAAAAACATCTTCATTTAGATTATACGAGGGATCATACAACTTGGTTTTTCTGCAGTTATCAGATGGCTGAACTCAGTGATTCAAGAGAATCCTTTCAGACTGTGTTTCCAAGGACAAGCCAAAAGTTGTTTCCTAGCAGGGCAACGAAGAGTGAAACAAGTGCAGGATCACTGTCTGAGAAGGCACACTGATTCCTGACAGCCTCTTCTTGCAACCGAGACCAAATAGCTGGAAACCTCATCAGATTTGTTCCTCTCGGCTTTTTAAAAGATGAGAGGCAGTGCCAAACGCTCAGAACAATAACGTCTTGCCTTTATAAACAAACCTTTAGTATCACTGGATATAAAGCAGAGCCCTGGACATCTGCTGAGCATGCCTGGTGGGTTGGCACCACGCTCTCCCCCTGGCTCGCACGGAAGGTGACGGGGTCAGGAATGAGACATCTCCTTCTCCAAAAACAATCTCCCAATTCTGCCACTGGTGGCTTTCAGAGTCCATCTCCTGTACAGCCTGCCTCAATTTGCCTGCTTTGGGAGTTTTTCAGGCATCCTCTGGATTCCAATTAGAGCTGGAGGATCCATCCAACTGCATGTGCTGAGCAGAATTGGGGACTCTCAGGAGCTCTGTGGAGTTCAGGCTCTTGGCACAGCCATGGGTAAGGCTCTGTGTCCTGGTACATGCTGGGAACAGATTGTCTGAGTCTACTGCAAGAATTTCATTGTTAAAGATGTAGCTTGGGACTGCCTTTTCTCGCCGTTCCCCCCCAAACATCCTTCTGCAGTCTTTAATATCTCTGCTAATAAATGTTATTTTTACACTGCTCTAGACCTCTCCATATTTTGCACATTCTCACCAGAGATACAGACAGCCTTTATCCAGACAAACTTGCTGGATAGACAGAGGGTGATTGGAAAAGATCAGTACCAGTGGGACAGCAAGAAAAACGTGTCATCCCCAAGTAATGATATCATTCCCATAACTTCTGAATTTTCCCCCTACTCTTCCACCCTTGGAAGGAGACAACCCAACATGTCACAGCCCAGCATCATGCTGGATGAAATGCAGAACAAACCAGTGCCACTTGCCACAAAGTGTTTCTTCAGCTTCAGCTAATGGGATGATTAAACCAAAACAGAGCTGCAGAAGAACACAGCAACTGGTAAAGGCACTGGGTGATTCAACCGAGCCCAGAGGGAAGGCAGATGTTTGGGTACTGGAATAAGCAGTGTGAGATCATTAACACCCAGCTGATGGATCACAAGAAAGGCAAAGGAAATCTCTGAGGTCTCCTGTTTCTTCCTTTCACCGGCCTGAAGGCCGGACAGAAACACTGGCATGTGTGAGGGAGTGTGAGCTATTTTAACAAAAACATTTCATCCATCCCTAAATATGGTCACAAGATTTTAGATACTTGGCTTACTCTTAAACAGTAAGATTCTGAATTATCTCCAACTGTGTAGGCTGTAAAAGAAAATGCATAAACCAGCAATCCTGCAAACTCCCTAGAAACGTATTCTCTGCCAGTTTTTTCTCTGTAGCTGTTATATTAATCAGTGTCTTAAGGAATTAGAATGCCCTGTGATTATATCTCTTTCAAACCTAATAAGCAATGCTTTGCAATTAACTTCAACTCACTCTCCTTAATGTCATTATCTATCATCTAGAGCTTTGACACACAGCAGAGAAAAATGCCAGAATTATGGCTCCATGTATATGGGCTGTACTTTCCTTCCAGTGAGCAGCAAACATCAGTACTTCAGTGGCATCTTGGTTACTCTCTTAACATTTCTAACCCAAATGGAAAAAATGTGAAAAGATCAGCTGTTCTCAAAAATATTGCCAGAAAAACATATCCAGGGGATTTTGCCTGAATTGGAACTCAAATCATTTTCCAGAATCTGGCCCTGAACCAAAACTCAAGAGATCAGCCTGGATTTCAGGCTTCAGTTTTATATCTTATCAGATAATCACATACAAGTTCATCTTTCAAAGCAGCTTAGATGCACAAGTGTGTGAGCGTGAAGGTGCACACAGCAAGAGTGACACTGGGGTGTAGTCAATGGATTTTATTTCTGTACTTGCAAATTTATATAGTCTCACAGAAACACCTCTCCTCATCTGCCAAATGAAAGTGTTACATATATGGCATGAATGGTGCAAGGTATTATCAACATAAATTTGGAATAGTCAAGCTATTTATAAACAGGCTTTGCAGCATCGGATTTTAATTGACAAATGTTGATAAAAATGGAGTTTGTATTTCCTTGCAAGACTCATGGGCTAGAATTAATTTTTTTTTTTCTGAAATTGAACAGATGCCAGAAATAAATCAGAAATTGCAAAGTGGAAGAGAGCTGCAAGGCAGCACACCGAGGGCCAGGAGCAGAAGAAAAGTGGAAAATTACCAGAATGTAAACCCAATGGATTTAAGAGAAAAAGGCAGAGTGGCAGATAGGAAGAGAATCCAAGTTGACCAGAAATTATAATCAGTATTGCTACTCAGGAACTAAGAGCATTGTCTGAGTTAAACCCTGAGTTTTCAATAAAAACAACTGCCAATAAATATCCTACCAGCACCACATCTCCAAGTGCAGTAGATGGATTTTTTTTCAAGCAACACACAGAGCAAACACGAGTGAGTCCTCTCTTATCTCTCATTTGCATTTCTGAAAAGAAAACTGTTATAAAGTTGCTTTAATATATAGTTTTTAATTATGCTGATTTTTCATGCCTCTGTGACTGGAAAGCTGTGTCACTACCAAGAGGCTGAATCTGGGAGCAATGAACTAAAAAACACCAAGAAAACTAAAAGGAAAGATGGAAATTTTCAAAAATAACAGTAAGGAAAATTTGCTGGGTTTAAAGTCGTACACTTGCAATCTATGCAACGTTGCATTGATGCAATATTATACTCCTGCATTTTAAATCAACAAAAATAAGAAAAGGAAAAAGCAGAGTCCAGTAATGAGAAATCATTAATTCAATCACATTAGAAATCTACTTGACTTTATGTGAAACTTCTAGTAACTATGAAAGGCAGCCAAGTTTAAACAACTCCCAGAATTTGTAAAAACTAATCAGCAATTTTCTGATTTAGTTTCACAAAAGAGCCATCTAACAGCATAATTTACTTCTCTCCTACCAATATTTTCTGTTGTTTTGCTCCCGGTCGACAGCTCCTTTACTTTGGCCACCAATTTAATATTGATTAATCCTCCTTCCTGCAGCAGCTCCCACTGACGTCCACAGAGCTCCTCCAGTTTATTAAAAGCTTATTTGCAGAGATCAACTTTCAGGATCAGATACTCACTTGGTAATTTTATTCATCAGCCACAATAGCAAAGGATATCCAAAAAGTGTTCCACATAGATAATGGTTGCTTATCCTTCTTAATAAAAAGCCCAGAGCACAACAGACAAAGAGCACCTTTGAAGAGCCAACTAATATTAAAATAAATATACTTCACAAAGCTTTCCATCATTTGCTTTTCGCTGCCATTCATCCTTTCTACTGCTCTGGTGCATTGAGTTTTTATCAAGCTGCAGATCAGATCCTACAGCTGGATTCTCCTCTGCCCTGAGAGCTGACACAGTTAGATGTCATTGATAAGTATTGATTTACATCTGCAAGGATCTTCTACTGCCTAAATCTCCTATCTGACCCATCAGCAGCATTAACTGTGGAATAACCACGTGCATCTGAGGGACTGCTCGAGTTCTGCAGTGCTTAAAACTCCTCAGGCCTTAGAAAAGGAAGAAGTGCAGGGAATCCTCCATGGGGAATCAGCAATTTATCTGGAACCCAACCAGCCAGTGACAGAACCCACCCTGCTGCCAGCCCCACGGGGATGCTGTGCCTGGAGGAGCATCCCTGCAGCCACAGGGGTACCCCCGAGCCCTCCTTGTGCCCTGCTCCCTGATGAGACACAGGCTGGTGCCTCAGCACTGAACCTCGTGTTTTCTCACCCAAAGGGCTGCAATTCTCTCCCTTACTTCGCATTCCACACATTTTCACATGTGTAAAGGGAAAGCAGCTGCGCCGTATTTTTAGTTTAACCAGTTGAAAGGAAAAGCAAAGGAAGCTAAAATCAGAAGTATTATTTTGCACTATTGAGCGTATTAATGACGCCTTTCCAACCTCATCAACATTCCCATCGAAACTAACATGTTAATTTATATTCTTCATATAGTACTAATTATGAGTACAGCAGCGTGGTAGCCTGCACGAGGAGCTATCTCACTACAAGAGATGAAAACATAATGTTCTGATTCTGACCTCGTGATGGGATTCATAATTAATTACTCCAAAGAACGCTGATTATAATGGGACTAAAATGTGTTTCTGAGAGATGCTTTGAATATCATGTAACTACAAAAAGATGCAAAAAATAGTTTTATTTAGAGGTGGTGCCAGTGACGCAAAGTTCATTTGAAAAGGCACAGGAGTGAGGCAGTTCTGACTCTGCAGCCCTCCAGCATTGCAAAGAATGGATGTTCTCCCCTTGCAAACAGCTATGAAGGAACACTACTATGAACACCGCCACTGTTTTTTCCACCCTGTTCTCCTTCAACTCTACCTGTAGCTGAAGTACTTCTTATCTAATCAAATGCACAGATATGCCAACAAAAGCATTAAGAAAATTACACACATTATAAGGAAATTACACAGGAATTCTTTCCTATGAGGATTTTGAGGCACTGGCACAGGGTGCCCAGAGAACCTGTGGCTGCCCCTGCATCCCTGGAAGTGTCCAGGGCCAGGCTGGATGGGACATGAAGCAACCTGGGATAGAGGAAGGTGTCCCTGCCATGGCAGGAGAGTTGGAACAAAATGGTTTTTAAGGTCCCTTCCAACCTAAACCATTCTGTGATTCTGTGATACACTTTTCATTCAGTAAGGACGAAAAAAGGTTTAAAAAACTGATTTACCAACTTTTCATACTAAAGAACAGACTGAATTCCATGTGATGTCTTGTACATTCCCATTGCCTAGAAGTTCCAGCAATATTTAGGTAAGAGAAAAAAAAGGTGCACCCCAGAGATGTGCATTAACTCCTTCAGCTCCAACGGTGGCCACCCACTGCAGGTACAGCAGCAGAAGTCTGTTCTCTGGGTGCCTACAGGCCTTTAGAAAAGGATTTGTGAACAGAAGAGAGTGTAAAAAGGGTTTCTATGCCTTACTGCTTTAGCTTAGACCTTCAGAGCACGAGGCAGGAATTTTGCAGCTGTGCTAGAGGCAGCTCAGAGAGCACCAGGGATGTCCAGCTTTGAGCAGCTCACCCACTGCAGCTCTGCTCTGACAAGAAATGGGCTTGGAAGTTGCATTTGCATCATCTGGATTTTCCTCTTTTGCCAGTGCGCAAACAGCCCTTCCTCTCTCACAAGGCAGCACCTCCACAGAAAGATTTACATCCCCACAGCATTTGGGGGAGTTGTAACATAAATACATATTTCGACAACTTTAAGCCCAGCCAGCTTGAAAATTCCGTTAAAGTGCTTTTAAGAAGTACTGCTGGTGCATAATATATCATGTGGAGTTAGCTGAGACAAAGGTTTCATTAATAGAACACTTAAGAAATTCTGAAGGATGGGTGCAGATTTAAAACATCTATTAGACTCCCCTATAATCTCATGTGGGTAAATAACAGGAACAGCCACCGAGATTTTGAAGCAATTCCAGTTTTAAACAAGAAAAGCACCAAGACCACAGAAGATTTCTCAGCCACAAAGCTACACTGCTCCAAGGACCTTCAAAGTCAGGTGTAGCACACTGTAGGAGCCAACAGGTAGAAGGGCTGAGGGAAAATGCAGTAAGAAAAGTGTAAAAGAGGCAACACTTTTCTTGTGATAGTCCATGTCTTGCTTTATGCACATCCCTGACCTGCCAACGCAGACTTGTTTACACACTGGAGTATAGGGCTTGGTTTTTTCACACACAATAAAAATTTCAACTAATTTGTATACTCGTGGTGATCTCAATTTTAGCCTCCAGGGGTTAGGGTTGGGAAGTGTGTGTTTTTTACTGCTTCTGTTTTCTTTGTTACTTCGTACTTCTCCTTTTTAATAACCTTGATCACAGTGACCCCAGGTGGCAGAGACAACCACGGCTGCTCTCAGAAGCTGAGCCAGCCCTTCCTATTTCATGGTGAGGCTGAAAAGTCCCTGTGTTCCAGCCCAGAGTCCCCAGAACCAGTCCAGGACAGCTCAGATGCTGCCATGGGACTGGAGAGGGCTCATTCCAAGCAGGTCAATAACGGGACAGAGCAACCAAAGGTTTTAATCTCAGAACCTCCACTCCCCATTGATCCATGGAGGGCTCCCTAACAAATCTTCAACTCTGCTTGAGCCCAGCAGCACAAACATCTGTACCTGGGCTAGTTCAGGTTGCTCAGAGGCCCCGTGAAGGATCTGGCACAGCTGCTGTGCCCCAACTCATAGCTCTGCATTACCAGCTTGCTCTGCAGACATGCACAAGGTTCCTCACCAAAACGAGACACAGACCTAGATATGACAAAAAACGTTAGGTATTTTCCAACACCTTGATTTTAATAAAACTTAGGCACCTTAATACCTTTCTCCAAACCTCATCTGCCCCACTTTGCTTCTCCAGCTGCCTCAGCAGCACAGTGGTTTTTCTTTATATTGCCTGGAAAAATATCAGCTGTGAGAAGTTTGCATTTTGTGACCCGTCAGATAGGACAACACAAATAAAAGCATTACCAGTGCAACATACAAAATTAACAGTGGGCAGACAACTCCCAGTAGCTTTTCCATCTTTAAAAAACTGTTTCATTTCACAGTAGAAGGGATCAGTGAGGCATCTCTGTTCTGGTGAGAGCCACACCACAGCCAGGGCATTGGTAAGGCTCTGCTCAGAGTCTGCACTCCAGAAGACAAGAGTGTGCTTTAGAGTTGATGTACAAAAATTAATTTAAGTACAAAGGGAAACTTTTCAAGCTGCTCAGCAGAAGAAAAGTCCAACTCAGCAGAACAAAATGTCCAACAATATTTATTACATAGTTCTTGAATTTATATCAATTAGCCATCATGTACAACACTAATTTTAACTTTACATGGGTGAATTTTAATCTTGAGCCAAAGCAGCTCAGAGGGAAGGAAGGACAGGGCACTCCAATGCCTTTCCCGTGAGGTTGCTCACTGATTGCTGCTGAAGAACTCCCTAATGGCAATGAAACTATCCTGCCACTGCCAGAGGGTGTCACTACGGCACTGGGACAAAGCAACAAAACAAATAAAACAGATAAACAAGGAATGGGGAGAAACATATCAGAAACAAGCTCTATGTAACCTTCACATGAATTGTTCATCACCTCACCCGTGGGCTTTCAGAACATGGTTCTGGAGTCAGGGTACAACATCACTCTATTTTCTTTTTTTCTTCCTGTATCTCTGGTGCTCCAATCTGATTTCTAACATTAAGTCTTCAAAGGAAAAAAGGAGCTACCTATTAGAGTTGTTTGCAGAATGTCACTTGTTCCCACACAAATTCATCCTGTTTTCCATCAAAGCATCCTTTGAAAATGAAATTATTCTGAAAGCACATCGTTCACATTTACAAAGAACATATTTGTAAGGCAACTGTTTCCACAGAAAATTGCTGCAAAAGAAATCTAAATTTTCACATATTGACAAAGAGCTCAGGTAATTAAAAAGAGCCTACACTGAGCATGTTAAAATGATCTTGAGTGCTGAATTTGGTAAAAATCCTAAACCAGAAGAGGAAGGAAGTCAAAGAGCCAAATGAAAGCACTCAGAAGCCTGTGATTAAAAAAAAACCCCTGAAATATAAGGAGGATGCCAAGGTGCACCAAATTAGTACAGTTTACTGTCTTTGTAGTCTAAATGCAATTTACTTACTGGCAGCAAATGGCAGGGGACAGATGACCATAAGCCTATATTAATTTGGTGTATGATGGCCAAGAAACTCAATAGATGTTGGAATGTATGAAGAGCTCAATCAGGACATGCATGTAAGGAATCAGGCACTGCAGGGTGTTGGTGGCTGCTGCTCTCAATGTGACTGTGTTGTCACAGGGTGTGGTGACTGTGAAAAAAAGGGGGCATTAAGCCCCAGATTCCACAACACGCTGCTGGAGCAACTGAGCAGCTTCATTTCAACTTGTATTTTGGTACCAGGGCAAACTGAGTGATGCTGCTGAGGACAGTTCTGATTAGGAAGGGCTGCTCCTGCAAAGTGTTCCAGAGCTCTTGTCAACCTGTCAAGGAATCAAACCTCGCACTCTAATAATAGAACAATAATTTAATATTCTTGGAAATAAGTTCCAGTCAAAGCACAGGATTTAATAAATAAGAGAAGAGATGTGACACATTAAAGAACAGTAGGTAAACTTGGACAAAAACACAACTTTTCACTTTTTTAAACCAAACTTTCTGAAAGCAAAGGAAAATCTGCATGGATGTTGTAACCTCGTTGCAGAAAGCAGCTGTATGAGGAACATGGGTCAGCTGCAGTGATTAAACTGCCAGGACTTGAAATCAGGGCACTGCTACAACATTTTAATGTAGCAAATCCAGTCTATCATGGTGAAGGTTCAGTTGGCTGTTCTGGGAATTATTAGGATGTCAAAAGGCCAAAGTCTATTATTGGATACTGAAAAGTAATTCCCATTCACCTCATAGGATAATGATGTGCCTCTGTTATGGGAAAGAAGAGCAAGCAATTCAAAGGTAGCAGCAAAAAGTCTCCTTAAAAGTCTTTTCAACAAAGAGTAATATAAGAAGAAATTAAATTCAGAATATATGAAAATCTGTTGGTTCGTATCTCTTGTTTCTACCTGATTTTCATGACAAATAGATCTCTCGGACTATCAGACAGACAAAAAATACAAAGATGTGGAAAACAGAGCTGGAATTTGGCTTAATGACAGCAGACTTGGTCTTTCATTACCAATGCAGAGAGGGATGCCAGGAGATCTAGCCTTTATGTGTACTGTAAATGTATAACACACTATCAGGACAGAAAAATGCTTTTCTATTAATGAGAATTAAAGCTCTAGACTGAGCAGTTTATTCTGCTTACGTCAATTATCACATCTGGAAAATTATTTAATTCATGTCTCAGCCCTTACTGTAGGACATTCACTCACATGAGAAAAGAACTTTCAAATCCTCTGGGGTCATGGTACAAATCTATTTTTTTTTCACATGGTCATATCCACAAACAGAAGAATCAATTCAATTTGATCCTGCAAACAGTGATGATGATTGCCAATGTTTTAGTTACTCAGGATTGGGACCTGGGAGTGCAGGGCACAAGAACATAGGTTAGATGTGATCAGGAAAAGAGCTTTTGTAAGAAACCATCACCGTGCACTGCTGGGAAATACTGAGGAAAATGGCTTAGGAACTTGGCTTGAAGAAAAGCTTGAGCCAGCATGGCTGTTTGGGCAAGAAAAGAATGCTCAGTGCTGAGATGTTTGTGCTCAGTGCTGAGATGTTTGTGTTCAGTGCTGAGCGCTGGACTCCTGCTCTGGGCAGCAGAGCTCCTCACCCAGTGGAGCTCTGGGCACCCCTCACTGGGTGTTTCACCCTCTCCACCAGCAGCAGGATGAGCCTGACACCATCTAACACCAGAGGCTCCTAAATTAAACCCCATGCTTTGCATCTGAACTAAAACAATAGCCTAGCAAGAGTCCCAGAATGTGCCTGCTTCAGACATCCAAAAATCAGCCGGGCTCCAAGTTGTAAGAGCTTGGCTTTCAGGAGGACCGATGTCATACAAGTGTTTTGTTCACCAGAGATGGCTGCTGATGCTTCATTAAGTGGAATAAATTTTCATGTCATCACATTTTGCCATCTTTGAAAAAAACTTCCCTCACAATATTCTGGAGCACTTGAGAAAGTACTGCGAGAACCAGCAAGAGCAGAGAGCCAAGTTTGATCTGAAGGTTTCAAGCAATGGAAAAATCTGCCACATCCCGAGCTAATTTAAATTATGGATCAGTTCCCTGATTACTCTAAAAAGAAAAGCTAAACTTTTCCAGTCTGAATGTGCCCAACTTCAGCCACCAGCTTTTGGATCTTGCATGGATCTAACATGCATCTGTTAAAGAGACTGTTGATATCACTTACCGTTCCCTCACAGATATGATAAATTCACCTTCATTCTGCTCCATTAAACTAAACACAGTCCCCACACACAAAACTGGGAAGATATTGAGTGCCTTAAAATAGCATCTGATGTTGTTTTTTGGATATGCACTATTATATTTTCATTTTAATGCACCAGACAGAGAAGCACATTAAAGTTTTCTAATGCAAATTTCAGCTGTCAACAAGCATGGCTTTGGATGATTTATAAATCAGAACTCAGATAAATACAAAAAACCCAAAATCCCTGCAAAGTTGGGGTGGGGGGGAGGTGGTTGTTTGGTTTTTTTAATTTCTGAAAGCAAAAAGCACACTGAAAACCCAATTTCTTTTACTGCCTCGTTTAAAAGAGAAAAGCAGAGAGAAAAGGAATCTGGTGGTGCCAAAGGGTTAAAGTATCCCATTTCGGGCAGTCTGAATATCTGAATTTAGCAGCTGACAGTGCATGGTGTGTCAGTCTCTTACAGCTGTTCCAGTTGATTCAAAGACCATCTTTGTTTCTTAAAATCTTAGCAACTGTTACTTTTTTCCGAAGACAATGATAGACCAGCTGTTACCTCACAAGATGCGATGTACTTCAGGTCAAAGTCTTTAGTAAGGAACTTGTAAAACAAGAACTAAATCATTGTTTGGGTTTGTCAGGGTTTTTTTTCATTAAAAGAGAGTTAGCAGCCTAACAGTCAAATAACTTACACTTGGTATTCCCATTAAGTGCACCGGAATGACAGAGAAATTTCATCTGGTTGTTGAGCTGAATTCTCTCTTTCTATACAGAAAAAAAAATCCCACCACTAAATCTTGCAGTATTATAGGATATTTTTTTAGTTTGAAGGAGAATTGCTGCCTTTCCAAGCTCGGTGTTACCAAGCAGATGTCACCTCCTCAGGGCAGTGCACAGGTCTAACCACTCCCAATGCAAGGTGGGGATTTTCAAGAGAACCTTGTAGGAGTTAAAACATTCACTTCCCACTACGTATCCATCAGTGGGAATATCCAGGTCCTTTAAGCTCTTTGAACACCCTCCTCTAAATGCATAAGGAAGCAACTCAATCGCAGAGTTGATCCTCCAGTACCTGTACAGATCATACTCCACTTGAGGACACCAGGCTTTCAAAGCCATGCAAGGCTGCAGAATCAGCCACCTAATGAAGACTCACGAAAGTAGGAGTAATTGTTGACAGGTTACCTACAACCCTTCTGGGGGATGAAAGAAAGGAAGCAGCATTTTAAAGAGCTTTAGTTGAAATAAACCCTTGTTCGTCCCTGCACAAATACAAATTACTGCTTCCTACTGCTCTGATGCAGAAGACAAAGACTTGCTGGGAAGAGTGGACGTTCTTTTTTTCAACCTTTATGTTTAATTCTGGAAAGCCTTAGCATTGAGTAATGCATTTGCAGAGCCACTGCCAGATAATTGTTGTGTAAAAAGCACACAAAGGCACAGTCATATATACTGCAGCAGTAGAAAGATTTTACAAGGCCCGTTAAATTCAGCAGTAGTCATAATTTTTCTGTTTTATATAGAGAGAGATAAGTTTAGCCTCAAGATTTTTTCACGAGGGTGCATGAATACTATTTGCCTCGGGCTATTTTTTCTAGATCTAAAATGGATTGATGTAAATAACTTCTCTGCTTTACCTCTGTTTTTCAGAATGGGTGACATACTGCCCATATGTAAACCAGTGCTTTATGCAGAATTAAAAATAACCCCCATTAGGCATGGCGCCGCCAGTATTTGTGATGAAGACTATAAACTGTCTCACAAAACACTGAGGGTGAATCACAACCCCTGAAAAGCTACGAACTGACAGTATTTGTTTCTCGAGATAAAAATATCCATAAATACCAAATGTGTGTGCTTTTAGTTTTGTTTAAGAGAGTAACCTACCTACCAGGCCAAATTCTGACATCACAAAAAGTACAGGCTGCTGATGCTGTCAGGCTGTTGTGAGGGGATTGATACCAAAGCAGATACAATCTGCCTCTGACTGCTGAGAGCACAACTTTGCATAACTAATTTAAAGATTGCTGCCTGCAGGCACCACAATGGTAATTAAAGACAATAATTCTTGGACAAATGAGATGGATGTACTGGAAAATAAAGTCAGTGTTAAATTCACAGCTAATCCTTCAACGGAGAATTGGATCATTTATTTTCCAAACAGCTGGGCAACTCTACCTGGTTTCATTTCCATCTCTGCTGCCAGATGATTCTTGTCTCCAAAATCCATAATTTTTTCTAGTTTAAGTAGTATTCCTCATTGGCAAGCTCCAATTCAGCAAGACTGAATGTGCTTCCATTTAAATACATGAATAGTTCCTTTGACATCCACAGCAAGTCAATGGAAGAACTCATAGTTAAACAACACACTTTTAAATCAAGGCCATAAGCAAGGCACAAAAGGCACAAAGAGAAGCTGGATTGCCAGGCAGTTTACCTGGAAAACACCTTGGTGTTACCCAAAGGAAAAAAGCTTTGTTTAGCATGCCTTGGTAAATTTGAGTTTCCACTTTTTAGTTGTTCAGAAGCAGAATTCACAGGACAACACCACCGATGATCAGAAAAAACTCTCCCACATGTGCACCAGTTTCTTCAGTACCAAACCTGCATGTGCATAATATAACTCGCATATTCACACCTCCTCTGCCCCCAGGCTACCACTGCCTGCTGACAATCTCTTAAATTCCAGCACAGGTGGGGCATTCACGCCTTTACAAACCTTCACGGGATGCCTCTGTACAACACCGGGATCATGCTGCATCTCCTCTCTCTTTTGCTATTCCCGAAAAATCCTAATGTAACTCAAGGAAGCTATGTCAGGGATCAACAAAGCCCTCAGCCCCCACTCTGCCGTGCCTCGCTGTGCAATTTCTCTCTCATCTCCTATTCTGTCTTTTCATCTCTCATCTCCCGAATGGTTTAGCTCGACATCTCGGGCATTCTTGGCAAGGTACACGAGGTATCCACAGATCTATTTCCATGCTCTGGCCTTGTCCAGTCACTAGTAAGGGGAATTAAGGTGCAGCTTTGCCATCATTTAGTTTGATTTGGGCCCCTGCTGCTGCCCAAAGGGGAGGTCCTGCCCAGCCCATTCCTTCCTTCCCCTTGCCAAAACATTCCAGCAGCCAGGCACAGGGAGGAAGGACCTGCTCTGACTGAAAATAACCCTGCAGGGGAGGATGACTTTTCAGAGAGCTGCTCTGGCTCACCTGGCCATGAGAGCAACAGGAACATGCAGCCAAGGTTTGGCACTGTCACTTCATCCTTTGGTGCCAGCTCAGAATTCAGCTTAAATCACTGGTGAAACCATACCCTGAGTTTTCTAAGGTGTTTTGAGCACCGAATTTAGACACCTACAGCAGTCAGAGTAAATATCCCCCCCTTAACATCCACGAGTGTTCAGCACAACCTGTGGAGGTACAGAAATATTAATGCAGTATCATGGGAAGGGAATTTTTCTTGCACTCTTCTGCACGCTGCAGGCAGAAGCTAAATCTGTGTTTGTTTCTTAACAAAAGAGTTAAGTTACAAATGCAAGGAAAACACAGGATGTGTAATGAATATGTCATGGCTGTGGCATCCTGTTTCTAAAATATCTTGCTCCTGAATGGTGCCGTATTAAGTTTCTTCCACATATATGAGGCTTTCCAGCTGGCCTGCAGCCAGTGCTTTAATAAAACATGGTATTATGCAGAAGTGAATAAAGCTTATAGCAACAATAATGTCCTTGAAATTCGCTAATCACCGGAAGTTTCAAGAAGATTTCAATGTGAGATCAACAGGACAACAACCAAAATTCACATGCTAGCCATGGAAAGCCTTGGAAATCTCTTGTGATAAATTATGCCTGTACTGAAAGAAACCCCAAGTCACTACTGACACAGATGAAAAGTGTGTTTTCTGAATTTGAAGACAATACCTTGCTGCAAAGGAGCTGCAAGCACTTCAAAAAGCTTTAGGATGTAAAATGATTACAAATTGAAGAAACGGTCTGAGAAAATAAATATACTTACAGCTAAGAATATTAGGGTAGGGGTGACCAACTGCATAAATATATGGGGAGGATTCATGGCCAAAGCAGAACTTTTGTAGGAAAGGATCCACTGATTCCAATGGTCACATCCTAAGTAGGACTCTAAAATATCCCATTGCTTTGAAAAATTTAAAGAAACAAGCAAGACATGGAGCAACTGGGGAGAGCTAAGGACAACAAAAATGGTAAGAACCTGGTCTGCAAAGTGCCAATGTTCATCTTTGCGTCTTGGTCCCAACAAGCACAAATATTAAAAAATGCTCTTTGTCCTCCCACCTTTGCCATGCAGGGAACACACAAGTGTAAATGCAACACTGTGTACTGCTGAAATAAATACAGGAGTTTTGTCTTCAAGTTCATTTGCTGGTACTTTTTTTGTGCCTTTAGAAGAGCCCAACATTTTAGTAAAAGCATTAAATACCATTTTGTGCCTCTTGCTTTCAAAGCCGTTTCACACCATTATACTATTCAAAGAAACCAATTTATTAACAATGCAAGTAATAAAATACACAAAAGTATTCTGAAAGCTATTGCAAGCCTTACAGCTGCCTGTACATTAGTAATAAATGCCTCCAAAAGTTACATTAGCCAAACATTCATCTACCCTCTTTACTCCTTGATGAACAAGTTTGACACAGCATTTACACACAGATATAGTGAACATTTAACCTTTCCACTTCTTTATGGGGTCAGGAGGTTACTGAGCTTCTGTACAGGGACTGACAGATGTGGCTCCTGACTCAGCAGAGCAGACTGGCACTGGTGACATCCTGGAAGCAGGAGGGACACTCCTGCTGCTCTCAGCCCTGCTCTCTCTCTCCTACTGCTTATTTCAGTTATATTTCCTTCTCCTCCTTAGCAATCATCAGCTTTGGGTCCAGCCTCCATTCCCACAGCAGCTCACCTCTGAACTTCCTCACTGCCCCCCTCTCAGTGGCTGGCCCTGTCCAGTAGAGACACAACATCCTGTCAATGAAATGATGAAAAGTTACTTTTTACTTCTATCCACAGGAGAAAAATGAAAAATTTTTCCTCTTGATTCCCTTTTACTATTCAACACCACAGCAGAGCCAAGTGGGTGTATTTGTATCCCAGCATTGCGTGATGAACAACAAAAAGTCTTCATAGCTGCACTGAGGGTTTAGAAGAGATTAATCAGAAGAGGTTAGAAAAAGGTCACTCAGACTGGCCCCTTGTCACCAATTTTGACTTTACACACCATTTCACAACTAGGAGGCCTCAGAGGACGTTAATCTGCTGGATATCCAAGAGTGGGAGAGGAAATAGAAGGCTGCCAAGTTATGGGTGTAATTCTATCTGTGCACAGACAGAAATCCTTCAGTGGCTGCAGAGCCAGAGCAGCAGGGAGGCAGCACTGGACCAGCCTCACCAGCCTCAACCACGTGCACAACTCCAGGCAGCACCGACCAAAAGAAGGGGAGAAGCTGATGCAGACTCTAAATCATCTTCAGAATGGGCCTGATTCATGAGATCTCGTTAGAGCCAGGAGGGATAAGATGAGCAAGGAAATTCCCCTCATCCAGCCATCAGAATCTACAGCACAGGCCACTGAAGACAAACAGTGCATTCCTGGTAATTCAGATGAGAACAGCAGCTCCTTACAGCTAAAATCACATTCCCACTTCAGGTATTTTGCCCATTTTGCCACTGGCTTGGAGAGAACCAGGACCTCACTCCAGAGTTTAACCAAGTCCCAATGAGAAAACAGTGGACTGCCACGACACTTTGCAGAGCTGCGCTGTTCTTTGCAATATTAGCAACTCTTGAACATTTTGGCAAAAGTTGCTGATAATTAGCTCTGCTGCTCTTGGTACTGTTGCAGTTATGTTTCCCTTTTATTGCACTTTTCAGGATAATTTTACACCAGAGACTCTGTGTGTGTGTGTATAGCACATAGATGGCAGCCCTGCTTGAAGCATGGCACCGGAAAAGATGTGATCTAACATAAGACTTCAAGAAAAGTATTTCCAACACCAGTGCAAAAAAATAGTTGTTTACCTTAACCTTCAGCATGGCTTCTCATGCAACCAACCCTTCATGTGGAATATCTGACACAGAGATAACATGCTACACTCTGCCTTTGTAAATAAGGGTTTAAGTTTCACAGCTGCCGAGCAGCAAGTGCAACACAGGTTGGAGCAGGCTAACATAAATATCTTTTTGAAGAAAAAATGTAGGAGTCATCCATTGTAAATGAGAAATTGCTAGTCCATCCTTCCCCCACCTGAACACCTCCTGCATTTTGGTTAAACATGAAATTAGATGCAACAATGACAACATCTTCAGTGTAGAAAGCACTGATGAAAACAAACACAAACTGACAAACACCACCATTGCAACACAGAAAATAAAATAACCTTACCCAGCTTTCCACCATTCCAAGAGCCCAAGTGAAGTAATTTACCACTTACTTTACTGAACTACATTTGTACATTAAGAAGATGCAGCCTGGAAGTGACGGCAGTGGTATGCTCTGACTTGCTGACTTCTCCACACTTGACAAATGCAACCAGACAAGGGTTACAGCACGATGTCAATTCATTCCTTCATTGCAATCTTGTCTGCAGAGCAGAATATGCATCATTCTGGGAGGTCCTTTTCTTTTCCCTCATGTCAGCCATAGCCTGCTGTGCTCATCATGAGGCTCAAATGAGGCCCCTGGCCACATCCCTGAGCAGGGAAATGGTCTCTACCTGAGCATGCTCCAGTGCATAACCCAGGAGCTCCTAAATCTTTTGACTGCAGAGGCAGAATACACCAGATCAAGCCACAGTTTGCAAAAGCAGAGTCTACAATGCACCTGCAGCTCACACCTGGGAGCCTGCACAGGTCTCTTCACTCCTAACACATATCCATGAAATGGGACACAGGGAATGGATAGGAGAGACCATGATCATGGTGTACAACCAGCACAGTGCAAGGAACAGCACTTGTCCTTCAGTGTTTGTCTCTCACCCTACTTTGATGCCATATTACAGAAATGTCCTTTTTCCAGCCCTAAAACCTATCCTTTCAGTGCCTGTCACATCAGCAGGCTGACAGTATAATCAGGATTTACAGCAGTTCTCTACAGGAATTCTCCTCTGTGGGTGAAAAAGCTAGAAGGAATGTCCAAAGTTCATCCTCTTCTAATTACTCCAGAAATCTGCATGCTAACATGATATCATTAAGATTGCAAAGTAACTAAACAGAGTAAACATCTGCAAGAGGGAACAAAATTTGCACACTTGGAATGTGCTTTGACTGCAAGTGTTTGAGTAGGACTGAAGGACTCATGTTCTTCCAGGACTAAAATCATCAGTGTAGAGAAAGTTTTTGTCCTTTCTAACCATGGAAGCACAGAAAAGTGGGGTTGGTGAGGAGTTCCAGACCTCACTGAGCCTTACTGCTGCAAGGCAGGACTGATGCTTGTCATTCCTGGCAGACCACAGTCTAATCTGTCCTTAATGGCCTCAAGTGGTGGAGACTCCAGGAGCTACCCAAGCAGTCAGAGACCTCTTCTTGGATCTGACTTGACTCTCTCCTGCTGCACTTTAAATTTGTTGTTCTTTACCCTCTGGCCCACAGAGCAGTTTACCCCTCATACAGCATTATTCACATGCAATTATGAGCTATTATTGCATCCCTCTGCCCCAGCTTTCATTCTGCAGGCCAAGCAATCCCATTCTTTCTTCAGAAGTGATGTTATCTAGGTCTGTGATCATTCCCACTGCTCTTCCATGAACTTCCTCCAACTGTTTATCCTTGAAGAGCAGTGCCCAAACTGGACACTGTGTTCCAGCTGAAATCTTTCCAACACTGGGACATCTTGCATGTTCTGTTTGGTTACCCCAGTAAAACATTAGTATTTTCAAAAAAAGCTTGACATTAGTGACTTATTCAGACCATGAGCCACAATAAGCTCCACGTAGTTTTTCAAGGAACTACCAAAACTGAAAAACTGTCTCATAGTTCCAAGGTGTTCTTCCTGCCTAAGGAATGCTCCTCTGCACTTGGCTTGCTGTCAATCCACCCTGCTTTTACTAGAACATTCCTCCAACCTGTCAGCATGATTCTGAATTCTGCCCTTGTCTCCCAGTATTTTAGCAGCCATTCCCATCTTCACATCAGCTGAAAGTTCAACACTTATACTCTGTCCCACTGAGGCTACTAATGACAATAATGATGAAAAGCAGAACAACCCCTTCAGGTTACCTTTCCACTGGAATGATGGACCAGTGATCACTTCTGTTTGGTATAATTCCATCAGTTTTGCACAAACCCCACATTGGTCTCACTGAAGACACACTTCCCTGATTTTTTTATGAAACCATCATAAACATTAAGGTAAAAAACTGGAAGTTGAGCTGGTTGGCCTCCTTTGTGCCTCCCCCAGCTGTACAACTTGCTATCAGGTCTGGAAAGACATTTTCAAGTCTTTAAAAGTCACATAGGCCATTACTGAACTCCTTGGTCTCCTTCAGGTGCTTATACATAATTTGTTTGTTCTAGTTTTTCCAAGAACAAAATAATTTACCTGCCATTCTCTTTCATCTCTTTACAGACATTATGCTTTTTCTTTCCCATTCATTCAGGACTTGATTTGTCTTCCCTGAGTTTCAGAAGTAATGACAAATGCTTTTGAGATTGCTTTAGTTAATTCCTTAACGACAAATTCTTCTGAGATTGCTTTAGCTAATTACGTAATCTAGAATAAAGTTTATCAGGCCCAACTGTTCTGAAAATATTAAATATGTCTGAACACATTCTAACCTGTTCCTGCCCTTCTTTACCTCGTGGTTTTACCCTCTGTCATAACACCATGAGCATGTTTGAGAGTGCATCCAGTGAGATTCAAATGCATCAGTGAGAGCAATTCTGAACCCTGAGTTGAAATTTAATCTTATTTCTTGCCCTCACACCAACCTATGGATTCCCTTAAACCACAAATCACCTCATACCTTCGTTCATTGTCATCGAGATGAGCAAAGAGCACATTCTTGGAGATGGCTTTTGCCAGAGCAGTCATAGTTTTATAGTCCTTTGGAATAACCTGTAGAGAAAAGAATGAAGGGTAATTACAAGCCTGGCTGTATTTCTTCACAAGTTGTGAAATCTACAGAAAATTCCACTATTCAAGAAAATGGATGCAATTTGATTTCAGGCACTGAGACAGGATTAGGCTATAATATAAAGCCACCAAGAAATTAATAAATTACAGTTTTGATAATGTGAGGATAAGAATTTTAGTTTTCAAAATGACACTCGGAAAGGAAATATAAGATCAGGGATGACTGGGGAGAAGGATATTCATAAAACACTATAATTTGCAGGTACTGGCAGCTCTGCAGTCTCCTTTCAAATCTCTTGGACTGAGGAAAATGTATTGTATATTCCTCTTTCCTCCAAACAACATCAAAAGCAACCTACTTTTACAAGTGTGAAAATAGCAACATTTCTTTAGCAAAAAGGTAAAAATGTGTTGATTACACCATATTTTTCAGTACTGGCTGTGGTATAAGGAACCAAGCTCCTGATAGGCCCACTTGAGTCAAAATCCTGTGCCTTGGCTTCATGGCAAACAAGAAGAATTTGCATTTGAGAATGAAGAGGTCTTTAATTGTTAATTGGAGAGATGTCAAAAGTCCTGTTGTGCATCAATTTGCTCAAAATAAAAGTTGAAATTCAGGAGTATTTCCACTTTGGAAAGTCAGGCTTTCCATTTTGGTAAGCATTTAGGTAAGATATCAATAGATAATGAATCTCTGTATTTGCCAGGTATCTTCTTCTACCAGTCAGAGACTCCAAGATTAGGAGAGACACAAGAAATTTGTAACAAAATTATGACCTTTCGAAGCTATTCATTGTCTTTAGCAATGTGATTTTCCTTAATAGTTTAATTGTAACAGGACAGAATCAAGCATAGCAGTTAAATAAACCTTACTCAATCTGAAATAAACCTTACTCAAGTGTTAAATAAACCTTACTCAATCTGAAAATCAACATCTGTTCGTCTTTCAATTACTGAACAATAAAAGTCTGATAAGGGGCATTTACCTTTCACATTTTCTTATGATAGAAATAGGGTATCTGTCTGTCTTAAGTTACTACAGATGTTGATGTGGGTGCTTTCCTTCCCTCATCCTGGAAAGGCAAGATACCAGCCAAAAGAAGGATGTCTCAAAGGGGAAAGCTGATGTAGAACCAGTTCTCACAGAGAATTATCAGCATTTATTTCACAGGGAAATGCTGCACTGCGAAGATCTAAAGTTAAACCTTGGCCTCAGACCTCGCTTGTATTGACTGCTGCAGCCATTAGATTACTCAAATTAAGTCTAGATAATTACGTGTGTACAAACTGTTTGTGTAAGAGTGAAACCTAATCTAATTTATCTAAAAGTGTAAATTTCACAGTATTAAATTCATCCAGTGTCTTAGTCTTGGTTTTTACCCCATCAGAGGAACATGGGATTGAACTGCAGGCTGAACCCTTGCTCTATTAAGAATACCCCAGCTGCTGAGCTTACTGCAGATGAGCCAAAAGGGTAAAAAATCAGATCACCAAGACATTCAACTCCAACCTTTCTGTCTGATTATGAAACAGCACTGACAAGCCTTTCTCAGTGTAAATTTGCAGCAGTGAAAGCCACAAGGCTTTGTGGCTTTGTTGGGGCAGGGACACAGAAAACACAGGAGAGATTCTTTAGGTGTAACCAGGCATCCGACCAAAATCAAATGCTGGGAAGAATTGTTTGACCATTTCTTACATCACTCTTCCAAATAAACACTGCATGTTCTCTTCAAGCTGATAACTCTCTTCAGAGCAAGATTCCTGTTCTGTTAGTTGTTAACTGTGTTATGTCAGATGTGTTGACAAATATTGCTTTCTCTAGATCAAGGATGAACTAACCCTCCACAGAGATCTTCCCCAGAATGGAACCATGCCATGTGCTTGCTCAAATCACAAAGCTAAATCTCTTTTGATTTTCCCTCCAGGGACATAACTCATTTCACTGCCTCTAGCACTACTCATGCTATAGCTCACCCCTTCAAGGGGTCCTTCAAACTGGCTTATGACCCAGATGTGTTTCTATCCAACACCTGAATTCAAGCCAGCAGTTCTGACTACCATCTAAAATTCCATCTGTTTGCAATAGTCTAACAAAACCTTTGCCTTGTTTTTTACCCTTTTGAATCTGTTCCATAATTTGTCCTTTCAGTGTCTCTTTTTATTTCTGTATCCTAGAAATATGTCACAAACACACATCCATGGGATTCACCACGGGATTCATTTGCTTATGGCAGAAGACAAAGCTCTGACACAAATCCTCCCAGTGCTAGTTCTGTATTCCTTCCAGCATCTGTAGCTTTACAAGAAACTATCCCCTAAATTATTATTATTTAAGTTCAGTCAGTTCCTAGGAAATTAAAATCATAACAGGACTAGTCACAGAACACACAGAATATCATCTGTGCTGCTGCTTCTTGTTCTTGCCTACTCATGCTACTGTCAGGACTCACTGACATCACTGCTGAGAAACAAAAACAACAAAGTTTACTTCAGGTTCCATTATAAACATCAAAGAATTACCCAGGGGGGTGGGAAGGGATGTTTCCTCTGATTTTCAGAAGAGTCAGATGGAACCCATAATAAGCAGAAACAAATGTGATCTCTTCACAGAAGTTTTTTAGGGGGATATTGCAAAATGCACAGAAAGAAAAGTGTTTTAAAGTAGCTTTTGAAGTATCACACAAGTTTTTAACAGTGCAGGGCATTCATTAACAGCTTGACCACAGTGCTGTTAAAATTTACCACACACTTGCAAACATTATTTAACTGGCACAAGAATGCTCTTGCACACTTGTTCTTAGGATGAATGGCTCTCCTAATTCTTTTTTTCTTGGGACAGAAATCCCCAGAGCAGCCAGTGAACTTGTATCATAAGCAGATGACAAAAGCACATCTGACTGCGAAGGCAAAAAGCATTCTGCCAAAAAGCAGTGACTGACAAAATGCATTCCCATAAAGAAAAAGGTCTTTGAGTTAAAGCTACTCCAGGCGTGCACAAAAGCACATTAGTAGCATCTGTCAACCTTATGAAATACGTTTTGAGCCTGGCTCCCTAAACAAACATGACATATGCTATTGTAATGTCTCTCTTTTAATAATCTTTGAAAGCTTTAGCCAGTTTCAAAAAAAATTGCAGAGTTAGTGAGAGATATCAAAGAGGTAACAGAGCTAGATATGTTTGTGAAAAAGGCAATTAAAAAGAGAGAAGCCCAAAGTAGAGCTCCCAGTGAAGAAATTACCTAATTTGGGATTGGCATTTCTTCAAAGACAATGGTCACACAAAATCACCCAAGTGTGGTCAACAGACTTCCAAAATTCAGTGGGTTAAGTGGTACCCAATCAACAAGGGAAATACGTGCCTGAGTGGTCTAGGAAAGCAAAATGACTTAGATTAAAGAAAACTTTAGGCAGAACTGACTTTTGGAAACAAAAAAAAAAAAAAAACAAAAAACAAAAAACAAAAACAAACAGGAAATGCAGCAATAGAAAAGCTGTCTTCCAATAATGTGAGGTTCTGACCAAACTCAGAAGATACTGAAGTCAGTGACTATCAAAAAAATGGCTGAGAATTACTGACCCTGTTAGACAGGGAAACAGCTGAGCAGCACATCTCAAAAAGGAAGGAGCAGCAAATGCTGAAATCTCAATGATGGGGAAAGCCCTCAGTAAAGGAGACAGCAAAACATCTTGAGCGTGAAGATGGTCAGGCCAACATGAAGACCCCATCCTCCAGGCTGGCCCAGGAGTCCAAATTAGGGACAAAATCGGAGTCACTCGAATGTCTTGCACATCTCAGAAGCAGGGAGAGGGTCCCACGTTACCTTTCTGACATAGGACACAGCATCTTCCTCGGTGTACACCTCTGCACTGACCCCTCCTCTCCTGCGCCGCGCCTTCACCACCGGGTTGGGGGGCGGAGGGGAAATCTCATCGTCGTGAGAATCTGACTGGGAGCTGGACTTCTGCCGAGCCAGTATTTGCTTGCATTCTTCCTGCAAGGCAAAAAGAGACAGTAAAGCCTCTCTCACCCACGGATATAATCAGTTTGCCCTTCCCTTACGACTAGCGGCAACCCCTTCACTTCTATGTTTGGGTGCTGGTCGATTTGCACTGCTGAAAGGAAATCACAGATTTAATGAGAGTAGCACTAATTACAACGTGTGTACAGGCACCACCACTCCAGGACCTGACCTGTCCAACTCTTTCTTGCACATCATGGCGATGTATACAAAGTGCAGGAGTATCTTTGCAGCTACTCCTGGCTGAGAAAGCAGAACAAACCTCTTTTGCTTACTCTCCAACATCACAGCTGTTATTTTTTCATTTGGCTTGTACACGTCGTTGTCTCCTGTACAGACAACTTGTCAGAAGTCACACACTGATGTATTACATACATTTCTTCATCTTGCTCTGCTTTTCAAGCTTACTATCACCACAAACAACAAAGATGCTCCCCACTCCAGAATTTCTGCCATACAACTGATTTATAATCAATGGCACCCTTTCCAAGCAAATAAGATCCAAGGTAGGCTCCAGAGGACTATGAAAGATGATGGCTGGCCTAGCACCAGCTGGCCAATAGGGAGGTTATGCTCCAAATTTCATGCTTGTGGAACAGAGAAGAAAATAGGAAGGGGAATCCCTGAAGAGAGAGTAACGAGTAGGAAACACTGCAGAAAACCTTCAAGAAAGGAGGTCAGAGTTGCAAAACTGTCAATTTATACACTGATTTTGATTTCCAAAGGATAAACCAGATTACCCATAATTATAGTATATTCCCAGAGCCCCACACTCTATCCCTCAGCTTCCTGGGATGTGAGGGAAAGCATAAAGGAGTAAAATTCCCTTTGCATCATCCATGTCTGTCAGCCAAAGGGACGGGGGCCTGTCTGCTCAGACCCAACCCTCCTTCTCAGCCCCCAGCACCCCTCAGCCACACCACAACATCCTCTGCTGCTTCAGCAGAGCCTTCTGGGCTGGCTCATGCCCATCTTCACTGATCCTGCCTAAAAGCTGGAGACGGGGAGGACAATATGTTCTGTTCCCTGGCATAGGAAACCAGAGGGCACGAGCAGGAGGCACACAGGCACTGCAGGAAGGCAAGCTGGCTGGTGCAGCAGTAGCCCAGTGTTCCATCTGCTGTCACCTCCTCTGTGTGGGCAAACCCCACAGCCTGGCAGCCCCAGGGTTACCCTGAGGGATGTACACGTGGCCATCACCCCACAACTCCCTGAACAACCCCAGTGCTTTTCAGACAACAGCTCAGCAGCACTGCAGGCTGCCCAAAAGAAAACACAGCAATGCTGAGCTCCTTGCACACCCCATAACCCAACATTCCTTCGATGGGGATGCCAGAACCTGGCCTCTGTCCTACAGGAAATTTCCAGTGAGACTTTGCATTCAGAGCTAGGACAAGGAGTGGGAGGAGGAGGGAGCATCTGGGAGCACCAGCACGAGTGGCAGATCACCAGCATCACCAGCTGGTCTCACTGACAGAGGAAGTGAGTTATCCACAGCTCATCAGGTATGGCACCAGAAAAGGGCACTACAGAAAACTGGCACAAGCTCACAACTTCTAAGTTTACAAGAAAAATGAATGATTAATATATGCTTTGCCATTGATGTTTACAGCATATCCAGTCATGCCACTTGTCTTTTCTGGTCTTATTCCAGTTTCTCCCTGCACCATCACTGACATTGCCCTTCCCATTAACCTCTGACATGAGTCTTTGGTGCACTGTTGCTACTTGAAATAAATAACTGAACAGTATTTCCCGTGCTGCATGACTCAAAGTAGCAAGTCACACATTCTTGTTTTGAAGAAGGCACTACTGAAATATTTAGGGGACAAGTTCAGAGGTAAAATACAGAGGGCTGGCTAAAGATTTGACTTTTCCAGATCCTGACCTGCCTCAAAAAGTGCCAAGTTCTTTCAGAGACTGGTTGGGTTTTAAAATTGGTTTACAACTCCAAAATTCGCAGGCCACAATACAGCTGAGCTCAGTGCTGTAACCAAAAATCCAGAATTTCAGATGTATTAAATCCTTACTGAAACTTTTTCATTTCCCATTCAAATTTCAAATAGCAGCACTAGATATGTAAAAAATGACTCAGCTAGATTTTCCTATTGTGTAAGAACTGCAAATCAGCATTCTCATCAACTTCTTCCCTACTTCTCTCTGTCTCAAAATTCCTTAACTACAATCAAGCAAAATATTTCAAATACAAATGTGTGCTATATATTACCATTATATTTAATGTCTAGTGTTTAAAAAGGAAAACTATGACTGAAGAATTTCAAATAACATTACTGACTATTGCAGTTTATGCATCTCTGACAGAGTTCATGATCTCTGATTATATTAAATGAACACAACCAAATGCACCTTCTTCATGGGCTTAACTGAAAGGTAGTGAAGACCTTTCTGAAGAATGACAGCTAAAATTTAACTAAAAGGCAAGTACAACAAGAGGGCAGTCCAGTAACTAATGGTGTGCAGCACTTACACAGTTCTTTTTATACACAGCGTATTTACTCAGAGAGAAGGGTAGTAGTTTGCCCATTTGAATATAAAACACTTTTTTTTTCAGTACACATTGCATAAAAGCCACTTCCAAGGAATTAATAAATAATATCTCCCCTGCCCCAGCACAGATTAATGTACAAAAGAAAGCTCAGTGAGATAAAATTAATACTACAAAGCATGCTCTCAAACTCAAACACTTTTAGAAGTCAAGAAGATATGAAAGGATTATAAAAGTGAGTTACGGTGTGATTCATTTTAAAAGGAAGTCTCTTCACTACAAACTCCTTTTATATAAACAGCAGGCAGTTGACTGGCTGGCTGTTCCATACGCCGCTGTTTGTAGCCTGGGAAGGATCCCATTCCTGAGCTAGAGCGTGCCTTTTGGAAAGAAAAGCATTTGCTCTGTCCTGGGCTGAGCTTTCAGAGAGACGTCTTCCACATATCCTGAGGTAAAACTGCACAAACACAGCAAATGTTTGAAAGGAGGAATGAACTGTCTCAGGAAAGAGTTCTTCAAACACTGATCTTCAGATGCGGCTGGATGTGAATCCCTGTGCAGAATTCAGATTCAAGTAAACACCTCATCATCTTTTGTTGTCATGACAACAAGTGGTATCTCTCTCCCTCTTTGGATGGCACTGATAATCCATAATCATATTGCCCAATTATGTCCACCTTCACATGAGAAAACACATGGAAGACACAACTGCAAGACAGTGTAACTGCCTTTGATCATTGCCTCAAATTGGAAGGAAGAAGAACCAATAAATACAATTGCTGTGACCAATTTATCTTCTGAATGTCCGCTTTCAGCTACAAGAGGCTGAGGTATAAACCACAAGAATTTAGCATATTGTCTTCAGCATCTTTCCCAGATAATGTTTCCATGAGTTTTTAATGAGTTTAAGCACGGTAAGTGAAGCAGCCACAATGCTGAGGCAGTTTTTAGATTTACCCTTCCTTTCAGACCACTGCTGAAGAGCACACACACTTCCTGAGCCAGGAGCTTTCTTCCCTATCAGCTGGAGCATCACTGCCTCTCCCAGTCTCTCCTTTCAGGCTTTGTCACTACCTGAAAACTCAGCTGAGCTGAAGAAAGGAAAGCACCTAAGGAGGCTCCAAATCACTCTGCAGCCTTACAGCAACATCCCAAGAAGACCTCTAAAAGCAAGTCAGACATTTGATATCAAAGCTCAGTATCTCTGCTCTGCCTCCTACAGTGTATTCATTGCATTCAAACACAATATCACCAAGTACACTCCAAATGATTTTTTTTCTGACTGACAGACCTGGATTATTCACAGAAAATGTGCAGGAAAGTTCATGCACAGGTAACTAATCTCCCTTTGCACTGGAATTGGCCCAGAGGAGATGCTCTCAGCCCAGGAGGGTTTCTAACACTCCTCACTGCTCCAGGAGGCTGATGATTTATAGCAACCAATAAAGGCCAAAGGCAAAGTACTTCACTTTGCTGGAAGCAGGGGACTGAGTGATGCCATCACTAAAAGCTGGAAAAATCTGGGAGATGTTAATGTTCTTTCCAGTCTTATCTTTGCCACAACTGACAATCTTTATGATCACTCAGCCTTGTTATTCACACAATCCCAACTATTATTCCACTGCCTTCCCCTGGTACGTGCTCCATGTACCCTGTGCAATGCTTCCTTCCACAGCACTTCCAAAAAATATCTCAAACATCAACTCCCTACAATCCTGCCAAGGTATTTACCCACTCCATAGTTATCCTCCACTTTGGTTACTATTTCTGCATCCTCCGTGGCCTCTCTGCATCTCAGCTCATTCCCAATTTCCAATCTAGGCAAAATTGTCCTGCCAAAAACCTGCCTACTCTGATGGCACTCCAACTGCATTGCTGACCTTCCTCAGACCCTTTACTGCCATTGTTTTACCTCCTGCAACTTGTTCACACTTCTTGTCTTTGCCCCCACCAGTGTCTTCAGCATCTCAACCCATCACCACCTCTTCCCTACTTTCCTACATACGCCTCACAGCAAAGCAAGAGGTTGTTACAAAACACAGACCCTATTTCTGATCCTTAAAAGCTTATATAATCAAAGAGAATCACAGCCAACACTTCTGATTCTTAAAATCCAGCCAAATAACAATGTATGCACACACAGCTTGTGTAAGAAGAGACAAGCCCACAGAAAAGTGGATTAAGTAACCTGATGAATGTAAAACAGGGGAGCTTGAGATGTGAAACAAAGACAGCTTCCAAGCAGAATTCCCTCTGTGTTCCATCACTGCTCTGTTTTTGTTAGGTTTTGACTTCAGGACTGGGAAAGCAACTCACACTTGTGGACACACAAAGTAAGCAGGGCTCTCAGTTCTAACATGTTCCACACAAGCTCGTAAGAGCATGGGCTTGCTTATAACTAATTTTATTTCTTAGGAAAAAGCCTTTTCTCTTTCTGCTTTTATTCCCTTCATGCTCAACCCTTCCCTCAGCCTCCTGCATGTAGGAAAGTTTGCCTGAGGGGGTTTTAAAAATTCACCTGGTTTTCCTTTGCCTCTTCCAAGAAAACTGTCACCTCTCACAACACTGCCTGGGGCTGACTCTGGCAACCACAGAAGTCCCACCTGAGCTGATTTTCACCCAGCTCTTCCCAGTACTGATATCAGAGGAGAGGAAGGAGCAGAGGCTGGACAAGCCTGCTCAGAAGTGCAGTCCCACAGCAAGGGCACCTGGTGCTCCCACTGTTGTTTCCATCAGCATCTCAGGTATGTTCCTGCATGCTTCACCAACAATTCTGACCACCAAGGAGATACCACCCAACTGCTCTGAAAGCTTGGAACAATACAGAAATATGTGTCTTTTTAGGTTTTATAAAACTGCTTAGTTAATGCATTTTTTCTATAGTTTTTTCTCCATGTGATTTTGCTGGAAATCCGTAACCTGTCCCCAGCTTACCTGAAAAGAATGAGTTATGAGTTATACTTTGCATAATAATATAATAACCTGTACTTTTAAGAATAAATTTCATTGGTTTAGACAGGTTCTGGTGGAAATTACTGATATAAGAACTCCTTTCTGTGATAAAATATAAACACTAGGAGAAAATACTGTTGCAGAAGAAAAGCCTGATGCTCAGATTTTGATGCTCGAAGACCTTTAGTTCTGAAACTCTCTCTGGTAAGGAAATAAAGTGTGTTTTACTAACCGAGGATGCATTGGTGGTTTATTACACACTTTCTCTTCAAGGCAGAGCTGTCACACGCCCTGGGCAGTCCTGCCCCGGGGGCAGCGCCTCCTGCGTTATTTAATCGCGGATTCCTGAGTCCCCGTTTCCCTGAAATTCCTTTCCGATGGTGCTGTAAGACAATGCGGCGTCAGCCTGGATCCATAAGGACGCTGCCGAGCTACAGACTGTAATTTTTTTAGAGCAAGGCAGCGTTTCCTGTACGTGCTGAGGGCGACAGAAGGGGCCGGGAGGGAGCTCAAGTCGAGAAGGTACCAGCAAAGCCCAGCTCAGCCAGCACAGCCCTGCTCTGAAATACCCCAAAAGGCTTCAGCAAAGCCCTCGGCAAAGCCTAAACACATCCTGCAGGTTCCTGCTGCTCCCTCTTCTTTTGTGCCATTTTCTTCATTAGTTCTACTCTTTATCCTAATTCTTTGCTGCGGAACAGTGGAGCTTAGCCTGGCAAGACAACTCCACCTTTGATCATATAATCGTGGCTCTAAACAGCCTGACACTATGAAATTTTTGCAGTCTCGGTATAGCTAAAAATACAAAGCGTTTCCTGTAATTTCTCAGTAATTAACTTTTGCACATAAAGCAACAACCAGAGATAAAATATGGGTTCCCTGTTTTTTCTGCTATGCCTTCTTTAGTCCTCAAGTAAACAGGACTTAATGACAGCTGTTAAAACAATGCCACAGTTTCTTAGCTTACATCTATTCCCTCACTCCAAAGAAACCCAATTACAATCCCTAAGGGAAAGGTTTTCCTCACTCCATCCACCAAGATCTACACAGTCACAGGGAAACGTGAAACAAATTGTTCAAAGGAAACATCGCAGCTTTTAAAATCTAAAGTATCTGAACTGTTTTCAACTATTTTCTGTGCTCAAGGGCATGATACAGATTTTAACAAAGTAACTGTTAATGTGATCAGAGTAGATGTCATCTTGAAGTCCATAGGTCACAGCATATAAAAGTGACTTGCAAACTTCAGAACACAGAAACAGGCTGGTTCCCAGCAATTACTGGCAACTTAAGCAGGTCCTGCCAATGTTAAGTGAACATAAAAATGTGTATTCAAATTCTCCCACAATTATTTTCAGAGTTATGGTTTTTGATATTGTACTCAATACAAATAAGCTGCAAAGTTAGAAAGGCATTGGGGGGTGTGGGGGCTTCTTTCTGACATTGGAACTCCTTCAGAATCAACCATTAAACATCAAACCTCAGTCTCCAGCACTTTATTCACAAGTATTTATTCATGTTCTCCCTTTACAGCCCTCTCAGGCCACGTCCATGCTGTGAATCAAGAGTGGCCCAGCCATGGAGCTGAACAGGAGCCCAAGGCAGCCCCCATCCCTCAGGCATTACCTCATTCCCTGGCTCTGCTCTCAGCTGCTCGTACCAATTCCTGCCAAAACAAACCTGCTCCTAGACGTGTGAGACCTAAGAATGATGTTTGGGGCCAGTTACTGTGCTGGGCTCAGGGGTTAGGCCCTGACCCGTTTTCATTCACCAGCAGGCTGAAGGAGGCAGTGGACCCAACTCTGATGTCATCAGAAGGTGAAAAGCATTTATGATCTGCTCTGATCTTGCATATCATAACAAATCTTGCTTTTATGAGTCGATTTTATGAGATGGAGTTAAGAATTAGCAAAACTAAACACACTCTTTTTTTTTTTTTATTAACCTCTGAGGTAGCTCCAGTACAATGATGTGGATCAAGCTCTACTTGTTTTTTACAAGCTTATTTTTTAACCACTTGAAAAATATCCTACACTTCATCTCTAAACTTCCCACATGATTTTTTGACAGATAAACTGTTCTTCTTCTGCTCTCTTCAGTGGAACGTGTTGTTTATCTTAATGAGTTTGGAAAATAACCCCAAAATACAACACTTAAGTGGAAAAATGCATGACTTTGTTTAGAAAATCATGCTTAAACCCAAAGATTTTCACTCCTCTCCCTACACGGGACCAAAATTAAATGAACTAATAGCAAATGTGCACTGTCAGTATTGCACATTTACAAAAATCTAATGAACAATTGCTAAATTCACAATTCCATTAGGATTCTTCAAACTACCTGTATATGACAAGTGCATAAAAAAGGGGTAAAACTTATTGAAAGATTTCTCTATCTTTAGAAGTCTTCCTTCAACTGTTCTCGTGCAAGCAACTAAGTCAAAATATTATCCTACAGCAGAAAATCCTTCACAGTGCAATTCATCCCAAGGAAGTCCTCGGAGATGGTTGGGCAACAAGGGAGTCAGACATCTGTAGGAACAAAATCTACAGTGCTGGAAACCTCCAGAAGCAGCCTAAAGCCTCCAGGCTCAGCAGGCTCGGCCCCCAGGCTGCTCTAGAGAGGCAGTGCCAAGATTGTGTCCTCCCACAGCAAGCACAATATTCCCTGCAGCTGATGCCTTGATGTTTCTAAATCATCTTCCATTTTGAGACAAGTGATATCCATCAGCTCCCGTGCTGGCATCCTGATTGATGTCCTACAGAACTCTGGTATCTGCTGTTCTTTGGGAAATAAGAGTAAAATCACATGAAAAAGGTGTAATTTCTCAAGGGTGGGAGCTGCCCCCCTGTCTCAGGTCTGTGTACTGTGCTCACATCAACAAAGCCAAATCTCCCAGTACAACTCCTGAAGAAATCCCTCTAGGAATGGAGCATATTTCATAATACCACAGCATATTGCACATTTTACCTTTTTTTTTCAAGAATGGTGTTTGTCCAAAACTCCAAAAATCCAAATTCCAAAAATCCAAAAGTCCAAAATTCCACGTTATGATGGATAACAATTCACAACACAGAAATGGAAATTCAACAATTTCAGCTCTCTAGAAATGGGTCTGAGCTGTCAGAAGTTTAGAATATAGAGAATTAGGAGGCTGTTTCTCTTCCATAATGAGCATTACAATTAAAAACCATCTTGCATTTTGTGCCCCTCTCTGATGTCCCAGGCTGCCACCAAAATGCAATGTTTGCATTTTTTTAAAACTACACGAATTTGGCATATACTCACCTTTAGAAAACTGTATCTGAAGAGCAGAGTGAGATGTATTAAATGTTTTACATCACTGGTGACATATCAGCCTCATGTATTATTCACTCCTGAAGGAAGAAACTACTAAACCTTATCTCTTAATCCTACAACAACACTTGCTCACACAACGTGCTCTTCCTGCAAAGACACCCGTAGGCTTTAGAAAGAATTTGTCTGGGAATGTTCTAAAATGTTCCCCCCTCTCTACACTGCCCTGGAAAATAGTCACAGTAAGTGAGGTCTCTCTTAATGCATCCCTCATCAGAGAATCATGGGATCAGCACTGCAGACAGGAAGAGCAGTGAAATTAAATATATTTTGAGAACTTGCTGGTTCCCTGATTTTGTTCAGTTTTAGGGGAAGGGAAAACCCCACTACCTGACACTGGAATAGACAGGGAACAGCATCTTTTGCACCCACAGGCAGCTTCTTCCAAGAGATCACAGTTCAGGATACCATGTCTCACAATACAAAGTATGCTCACAGCAATTTGGGTCATTTTTAACAAGTGCAATTGGATGAGATATTATAATCTTGGTGTTATGCACAAAAAATTCTAAACAATAGCCAGTGTTATAGTAGACATCCACAAATGAAGGGTTGGGGATTTTTCTCGTAGCAGTTTGCATTTTCACAGTTGCATGATCATTTAAAATTCGAAAGAAAGAAATGTACCGAAACATTTGAAATCTTTACACAATCTTTTTCATTTTATAAATGAAATGTAAAGTCACCTGAAAACCACTGACCTTTTCTAATTTTTCAAAGTGTTCTCTGAGGAACTTCATGGGTCGGTCTGGCTTTGCTATACAGAGGTTTACAATGCATTCTTTTAAAATCTGCTGGATGTTGTGTTTCTGAACATAGAGTTCACATCCCTTCAGGCTCTCATCTTCTTCCACATTGCAGGAAGCAGCAGCAGCCATCTTCAGGCTTGTAAACAGAAAACACGACCTAGGTAAGAAAATGGTGCAAGAAAGAGATAAGAGACAGTTCCCAAATCCTTTGTCAGACAGATCTGAGGGAGCAAAGACATTTTAATATTGCCTGTTGCCTGTTCAGGACCTATTGAATTTGAATGTTTTAGTGTTCTGGGGCTGTACGTGGAAATGCTGAACTGTGTCACCTTTGCATGATCAACATCCCACTAAGTACAAAAAGAGGATTTTAACTCCTAGATAGTCATCGATCTTTAGAAGAAAACAACAAACCGGTGAAATTAACCATGCGAGGTAAGGAGTTCCAAAGACACTATTAAATGATGGCGTAAAGCCTTGCTTTTCTCTCCCCGTGGGGACTCCCTCCTGTCACCAGAAACCCATCTTTCTGCTACAGACGTTTTTGGACAATTTTAGCATCCCTCCCTTTCCCAGCCAGCGACCCTTCGCGGCCCCGGCGAAGCTGGGGAGGAGAGGGCAGAGCCCCCCGAAGGGAAGTGAGCCCGGCAAAGGGAAGTTTGCTGACACGGGGAGAGAACAGCCCCAAACCCTCTTTCTTTCCCCCGGCCAGGTTCCGACCGCTCCGTGACGATCCCAGAACGCCGGGGCAGCTTTCCCCCGACCCCGGCCGCTCTGCCCGGCGCTGCGGATGCCGGGGAGCGGCCGGGGCTGTGCGGGGCAGGCCCGGGGAGGCTCCGAACGCCGGGGAAGCTTCCCGAGCCCGGCCGGGGGGATCTGTGCCCCCGTCCCCGTCCCCTCCCTGTCCCGCCGCACGGCTCCGCGCCCGGCCGGGCCCGGGGAACGCAGGGGCCGGTAAATACCTGGCGGAGCGGCGGAGCCTCCTCTGTCCCTGCCGGCGCTGGAGGCGGGGAAGCCGCTCCGCTGCCGGTACCGCACTGCAGCCGCCGCCGCCTCCGCTGCTGCCCGCCCGCCCGGGGCCGCGGGGCGCCGCCGGGACCCTGCTCCTGCTCCCGCTGCCGCACAAAGGCTCCGGCTCCGCCGCCGCCGCTCGCCCGCAGGAAGTGCCGCCACCGTCACTCACCGGCGGGCGCGGCCTCCACCGCCGCCTCCGCCGAGAGGCGGCACGGAGCCCTGCGCTCCGAACCGGACCGGACTGGACCGGACCGACCCCTCCGCTTCGAACCGCACCGACCCCTCCGCTCCGAACCGGACCGGACCGACCCCTCCTCCTCGAACGGCACCGACCCCTCCGCTCCGAATCCAACCGCACCGACCCCTCCGAACCGAACGGCACCGATCCCTCCGAACCGAACTGCACGGACCCCTAGGAACCGAACCGGACCGACCCCTGCGCCTCGAACTGCACGGACCCCTCCGAACCGAACCGGACAGACCCCTCCGCTTCGAACTGCACCGATCCCTCCAGACCGAACCGAGCCGGACCGACCCCTCCACTTCGAACTACACTGACCCCTCCGAACCGAACTGCACGGATCCCACCGCTTCGAACTGCACCGACCCCTCCGAACCGACCCGAACCGGACCGACCCCTCCGCTCCGAGTGGCACCGACCCCTCCGCTCCGAACAGCACCGAACCGACCCCACCGCTCCGACCCGCACGGACCCCTGGGCTCCGAACCGGACCGACCCCTTCACTCCGAGTGGCACCGACCCCTCTACTCCGAACCGAACCAATCCCTCCTCTCCGACCCGCACCGCACGGACCCACTCTGTACCGCAAGGACCAGACCCGCACCGCACGGACCCGACCCGACCCGCACGGACCCGACCCGACCCGCACGGACCCACGGCGGATGGAAGGACCCGGCCTGGCTGCTCCGCACGGCCAGGTTGGCCGGGGAAGACGGGCCTGGCCACCATGGACAATGGTCTGGCCATTAGGTACCAGCCCGGCCAGGAAGGACAGCCTGGATGTGTAAAGTGGCCAGACCATGAAGGATGGGCATGGACACGAAGGACAGTAGCCTGGCTATGACATACGGCCTGGCCAGGAAGGATGGCTTGGGCACAGAGGACACCCTGGCCATGAATCATGTCCTGACCACCATGGATGATGAGCTGGCCGTGAGGGACGGGCTTCTGGGACAAGGCAGGGGCACGGGAGCTGCCAGCGCTGCTGCCCCCGCAGCTCGGGAAGCGCTGGGAAGGGCAGAGCACCAGCTCTGTCCGTGAGTATTTAGAGCAAAGCCATCACACCCAGAAGCACCTCTGTGCACGGCCATGAGTGTGGTGGTCACGGCTGGGGCTCAGCCATGGGCCAGCACGTGCTGTCAGGAATGCTCCAATGCACGCTTGCATTCCTTCTGTTCTCAGGAAATTCATGGTTCCCATAGAATAAAGGGGGAAACGGGACTCCAAAACATCGCAGTCAAGCTAGGAGAAACGTAACAAGAGAATAAACTCTGCTGGTAAACACAGGGCTATTAAAAAAAAAATAAAAAAAAAAAAAATTGACTTAGTTCTGTAGTTTATTGCACTTTAGATTCGGTGTGATCACTCAAGAAAAGGATCCTGAGAATCCTTTTGGCTTGATGTGTGTTCCTTGCAGTCACCAGAATAGAAAACAAAACCATGAAGCTGTGTAAAGCACATGTAATACAATATGGACACAATGTATATACACGTTAGCTAACACAAACACTAAAAAGTATACAAGGCTGTTACAGAAACTGGCGGCTTCCTGCCCGCGCTGTTTGATCCCTCCAGAGAGGAAACAGCGATGGAAGCGGTACATGTGAAAGTGGCCGGGCACGGAGCCCCCGGCGCTGCCGCCTTCCCGTTCCCTCCGCCCTCCCACCACCCGCAGGCTTCTCCCCGGTTGGCACCGCTGGTTCCCCGTGGTACAGCAGCGGGTCCCTCCCTGCCGGTACCGGCTCCCGGAGCCCCCGAACCCCCGCCCGCCTCCCCGTGCTCTGCCCGGGCCGGGGGAGCGCCCGCAGCCAGCGGAGGCGGCTCCGTCCTTGTCCCCGGTCCTAGCCCTGTCCCCTCGCTCTGTTCCGGTCCCCCCGTTCCAGCTCTGTCCCGGTCCCTCTCTGTCTCTGTCCCTGTCACTTAACCACGCTCTGCCCACGTCCCTCGGCTCTGTCCCTGTCCCGGTCTCTGTCCTTGTCCCGGTTTCTGTGCCTGGCCCGGTCTCTGTCCCTGGGCTTTATCCCTGCCCCTGTCCCTGTCCCTCTCTCCATCCCCGCCCCCCTCTCTGGCCCTGGGCTCTATCCCTGTCCCGGTTTCTGTCCCGGTTTCTGTCCCGGTCCCTGTCCCGGTCTCTATCCCTGTCCCCTCTCTGTCCCCGTTCCCCGCGCACACCCCGGCACGGCCGTAAAGCGCGTTCCCTCCGTCGCAAAGGCCCCGCGCGTCCCTGGCGACGCCGCCGCCGCTCCGGATGATGGCGGGGCCCGCAGCGGGGCCCGCAGCGGCGGCCGAGCTGTCGCAGGCGCTGGCCCGGCCCCTGAGCCTCCTCCAGCAGCCCGACTGCGGCCGGGCGGCGCGGCTGCGGGCGCTGGAGGACATCCGCGCCGAGCTGCAGGGCCGGGCGCTGCCGGGCGCGGTGCTGCAGGAGGTGTTCGCGGCGCGGCTGCTGCGGCCGCTGTCGCGGTGCCTGGCGGGGGACGCGTCCGAGCGGTGCCGGGAGCTCGCCCTGGAGCTGCTCCTTCACGGGCTGGCCCAGGGCGAGCGGCCCTGCGAGGCGCTGCCCGTGCTGCTGCCGGCCCTGGCGCAGCGGCTGTGCCCTCCGCAGGGCGCGGAGCCCAGCGAGGAGCTGCGGCTCGGCCTGGTGCGGGTGCTGGGCCTGCTGCTGCAGCGCTGCGGGCCCGCCGCGGGGCCCTACCTCGGCGACATCGCCCGCGTCCTCCAGGCCACTCTGCTCGACCACTACGCCGAGGTCAGGCGGGAGAGCTGCCGGTGCGCCGTGGCCTGCGCCCGGGCCGTGCCAGGTGGGGCTGAGGGATGGGGAGCGGTGTGCGGGGGATGCGATCCATGGGGGCTGAGGGATGGGCAGCGGTGTGCGGGGGATGCGATCCATGGGGGCTGAGGGATGGGCAGGGGTGTGCGGGGGATGCGATCCATGGGGGCTGAGGGATGTGCGGGGGATGCGATCCATGGGGGCTGAGGGATGGGCAGGGGTGCGGGGGATGCGATCCATGGGGGCTGAGGGATGGGCAGCGGTGCGGGGGATGCGATCCATGGGGGCTGAGGGATGTGCGGGGGATGCGATCCATGGGGCTGAGGGATGGGCAGGGGTGCTGGTGATGCGATCCATGGGGGCTGAGGGATGG
Source organism: Monarcha castaneiventris obscurior (assembly GCA_026261815.1). Taxonomy (NCBI): domain Eukaryota; kingdom Metazoa; phylum Chordata; class Aves; order Passeriformes; family Monarchidae; genus Monarcha; species Monarcha castaneiventris. The sequence continues at coordinate 12,144,186 of JAMPIT010000856.1, read as the reverse complement.
GCAGCGGTGCGGGGGATGCGATCCATGGGGGCTGAGGAAGGGACGCGAGGAGGGAACAGGGATGCGGGCAGGACAGAGATGAGCGGTCGCGCACGCCTTCACAGGTGTGCTGTACAGGGTTTGGAGGATCTCCTGGAGAACATCCATGCCAGGAGTGTGCGCTGAGCTGTTACATGTGGGTAGTAGCAGGAGGAGGGGCTAGGGGAGGGTATGTGGGCAGTGTTCAGCTCTGATGCTGGATAAAGTTAAAGCTGCCCGCTACATAAACACGGCAACATTAGTCAGGCTGCTGTTCACAGTGTTACAGGAATCGTGTTGCTCCAGATCTGTTACCCACATAGAGAAAGAAATAGAATTATAGAGCAGCGTTAATCCCCCACCCAAATACATTAGTCCACCCAAAATCATCTTGTACTGCCGGCCCCAGCAGCTGTTGGGTGTCATGGATATATCCACGCTACACAGAATCAGAGAGTGGTTTGGGTTTGAAGGGACTTTAAAGATCATCTAGTTCCAACCCCCTACCATGGACGGGGATGCTGCCCACTATGGGAACTCATGTGGTTGATGTTTCTGTCTTTCTGCCCTAACAGAGCACTTCCATATGCAGTCAGAGTCTCTGATAAAACCCTTAATGCAGACAATTTCCCACCAACACTACAGAGTTCGTGTTGATGTGATTCAGGCCACTGGAGCAGTGATACAGTTTGGGAATGGAAAGTCCGTGGATGATGTCCTGTCTCACCTGGCCCAGAGATTATTTGATGAGATTCCCAAGGTGTGCTTTTCTTCCTTCTTTCCTTGGTATTTATTTTAAATCTGTTTAAAACCCCATGGGTGCCTGTCTTGGTGTTTCTCTCCCTGTTTCCCCAGTTTTCAGCTATCATGCATTCAGCTGAGATCTGTAAATATGTCTGTCATGGTTTAATCCCAGACAGAAATTAAGGACCACACATCCCCTTCCTCACTCCCAGCTCATGCCACCTGTCCTGGCATTGCTCCCTCAGCTCCTCACTAGCAGAGCTTGAGACACCCAAAAGTCCTTGACTTAGGGTAAACTCTGCTCAGCACCAAGTAAACATCAGTGCGTTATCAGCACTGTTCTCATACTAAATGCAAAAACTAGCACCATACAAGCTGCTAACATGAACTCTGTCCCAGCTGAAGCCAGGACTGTGTCCCACCCAGCCTTTATCAGTTGTAAGCTATCCCAAACCAAGGCTGGTGGCTGCTGTCTAGTTCAGCAGGGAGTTGATTGTAGGTACCTTTTTGTTCTCATGGCTGCCTTCAATTCTGTCTTAAATTCTCTGTCACATCTCTCTGGGCCTTAATTCTATGGCCTCTTCAGATCTTTTACAAACATGGTATGGGTCCCTTTATAAGATGCAACTGAAGCAGTCATTTTAAAAGTAAGCATTCCTTTGTATTAAACAGAGACAATTTTCTTCTGGAGATGTGCTTGGCAAGATGCAAATGCCAGAGAAATGTACATTTCTTACATTCTCAGGAAGGAATTAACCACGAGAATTTAGTTTTCTGAGTTAGGTTTGTATCTTGTCTTCTTCTCAGAGCTGTGCTTTTGTGCAGCAAACAGTCTAAGACTGACTGAGCCAGAGTGAAAAATGAGAATGTGATTCCTTGTGTGTTCCTTAGGATGCTTCCTGCAAGTGAGGAAATGCTGAGTTCTTGTAATTTCTTCTGAAAGTATTGATGTACTTCTCTTGGTCTTATATACAGGAAGCAAATATTATTTTTAATATTTTTCTGTTATTTTCCTGACACATTTAGAACAGGTTTTTTGTGTCCCTGTAGGTGCGGCATGCTGTAACAACTGTCATTGGAGAATGGTTGTTGCACCTTCGAGACAGATACTCATATTTTCACAAGTTGATCCCTCTGTTACTTGGCAGCTTTACTGATGAAATTCCTGAAAATACGTAAGTGGAACGTTTTTTCTTTTTTTTTTTTTTCCCCCTTAAATAGATGTCAAAGAAGTGTTCCTAAGTTCACAGATGTCTTGCTTGGAGGACAAAACCCCCACTTTGTTTGTTTGTTTGCTTCTTCTTAGTCTGGAAATGTTAGCATTATCTTCAGTAACTTTTGTTATACTGTCCTTTTATGCTACATTCAATTAAGAGGGAGAGAGACAAAGACAGGGGTGGACAGAGGCAGAATTATCCCTTGGAAGAAGAGGCCTCTGTCCACTGAGTACAAAAGAAATATAAACTCTCAACTTAATGTGTCTGGGCTAAATGACAGAATTGCTTCCCATCCTTCCAGATGAGTTTAAGTAGTCAGCTTTTCCAGAAGTCTCATTTTAAAGTGCTTTTCTTTTGGGGGTTTGCTGGTATAAAACTCTTATTTTATATCTAGGAAACTGGCTTGGACCTATTGGGAAAAGATAGGCTTGCAGTGGGAGAAAGAGAATGAAGAAGATTTGAAGGATAAGATGGATTTTAGTGTTTCACCATCTCATTATCCCAAAGGAGGTAAGTGTTGAACTGAAAGTGGTTTTTGCTTGCTGAATAATCTCCAAGAGCTGCAGTGCAGTACTGACAGCAGAGCAGGATGTGTAATATTCATTACAACATGTAATATTAATGTAGAGAGGTACCACATATAAAAATATAATATATATGATTTGTTTATAGAAAATTATTTAAATTATTTCTCTTAAGTTTTAAAAACTGATTGCTCAATAACCTCATTCTTTTTTTTTTTGTTAATCCAAAAATTCATTTCGGAGAACATAAATGAGGCTGCCTATGCTGGAAAAAGATAAAGCAGTGTGCAGAAACAGCAGTAAGTTCTACATCAACCAGCAGCCAGGTGCACAGTGGGCACAGAAAGGACTGGAAAGGAAGGCAGGAGGAAAGAACCCGTGAGCTGAGTCCTTGAATAATGAGTGCTGGTCACAGCATTAATGATCCACATAATTGGTGTGGAAGAAAAATTTGCAATGAAATTGTTTCAGAGTTCTCTGTGAGACACTGGGATGCTACCTAAAATCTGGCAGTGCACATGAAGAATGTGGGAACAGAGTAATTTCCTTTATTATACACAAAACCCCAAAGATATGCAGAAGGGATAGTTTACTTTTTAGTAGCATATGATTTATAGGTGGCTTTCAAACGTTGTGTTTGCAGTAGCTTGAAACTTGTTTCCTGTCTTAGGTTCACAAAGTTAATGTTTAAAAATATGCATATGGGAGCTGGGGGGAGAGAGAGTTTAACTGGCTCATTTATTGATTTCTATACTCATATTTAACTGAACAAAAACTCTTTTGGTGTGAAAGAACAGGTTCATGCTTGACTTGTGCCTACATGACAATCACATCACAGAATACCCAGCAGCAAAATCCTTTCCATGACAGTGGGTTCCGGAGTTCTTTCTTCTTTGAAATTACACTTCTTTTTTTTTCTTTCAAGTTGTTTTACTCAGTAATGCTTGAATGAAAGGGGAAGCTCTTCATAATGGTGACTGGTTTGACAGAACTGTTTAGCTTTGAAGGCAGGCAAGTTGATCTGTCATCCTTCCCAATCCTTTTTCTTTCCTCCTTATTTTATACATCATTTTACCTCAGGGGTTTGGAAATGCTAAAGAACGCTTTTACTTCCACTAGTCATGGCAGAAACATATTTCTTCTTCTGGCAGTCAGAGAATCTTTTAACAGACATAAACTGATGAAGTTGAGTGTCTAAGCTCCAGTCGCTTGTTTTGCAATGGCCATGATTTAGTGAAGGCCATAAAAGGTTTAATATCATTGTCCTTGGAGCAGTAATTACCATTTGTACAGCTGATGGGGTTACCTGGGTCAGTTTTCTCTAGCTGTGTGTTGGGGTTTGTGTGTGTAAGCTCTTCTGGTGGGGCTTTTTAGAAAGTGACATCTACCAATTACTTCATAATTAAATGGTATGTGATCTCCTGAATAATCTTCTTAGCACAATAAATGTGCTTCATGAATTTGGGCAACCTTCCAGCCCCACATTAAACTGAGTTTTCATGCATTTTCCTTGGTAGAATGATGCAGTTAAGGCTTGAATGTGACATGTGTGTGTATTTATATATATGTGCACATGTAACTAAAGAATATTTTAAAGAAATGACCTGATAATTTTGGACTTGACTTCCAAGTTAATGGTGACTTTTAGGGTATCATTTCTTCCTACTTGTCTTTACTTCCAAATTGTAAGTCTTGTTAACAGTCAGGCTTGATGTGACAAATAGAAGAAAAATCAGAGGAAATGATGATTGGCTGCATAATCCTACAGATACAAAACTTTATCAGAGACACTGATATACCTTAGTTCCAAGTCATAATTTGTGGTGTCCTACCACAGACTGTGTATGGATGATTGTTACTTTATGTGTCCTTTCTGTTTTGCTCTCCACGAACATTGGTTGGTTTGGATTTTTGGGAGGGAGGTTTATGTTGGGATTTTTTTAATAATGATAATAATGTATTTTAGCACTTTTTTGCCATTTCTTCTGACTTTGGTGTATTAGAATATTTTTTCCCAGCTGTGTGTTGTACATTTTACTTAAGTGGCTTTGTCCAGCTGTCAGACTAATGGAGCTGCCATAGGAGCCCCCTGCTTTGATCTCCCAGTGACAGATCCTGCAGGTCAGGGGGGACCAGAGGGAGATTCATACCTGGTGTCATGCAGCCAACTGCACAGCCTGCACTGAGCCCCTCATTGCCTCAGGATACAGGTGCAGACAGTTTATAGCAGGGAAGTCTTTGACAGGAGTAGCTACAGGGATAAATGCCTGCATTTGAACATCTGAAATGAAGGAATTGCTGATAAAGAATGGTCCAAATTCTTCAAACAAAATTCTGCCTCGGGTCGAATAGGATGCCAGTCTGTATTTGCTGTCTCAAGTTGTTTTTTTTATTTGACCTTTTGTTACTCATTGTCAGTTTTCATAATCCAAAATGTTTCCTCCATTGACAAAAGAAGCAGCAATTCATGTCCTGATGCTTGAATTTTATTTTTTTCCCTAGTTAGGTATTTCATAGGTATTTCTAACCCTTTTCTATCCTCAGACCATTTACTTTAGTCAGTTTTCCTGTTAGCATTTGTAGTTACACAGGCCAGTGCAGGAAAATATCCTGAGAAAGCTCAGTCATTTTCTTCCTGAGCATTTACAGGAGAGCTCTGTATCAGAAATAAAAAATGTACTCACACATTCAGTGTATTTTGACACCTCATAATGAATGATGTCTCTTTCTTAAAACAGCATGTGAACATTGTGAGTGGCAATTATGAAATCATGGTTCTCAAAGAACAAGTAACTTCTCAGATTTTGTTTGTATAAGCATATACAGTGTTAAGAAAAGAAAATAGACTGTAGGGGAAAAAATCACAGAAAAAGTTTATTGCTGTTGTTTGGACAGGGCTATCACAGCTTTATTTGTAAAGTACAGAGGAGATTGTTTGTTAGATGCTTGTGATATTGGTCAAGTTGCTTTTCTGAATCTCAGTGATTTATAAATTAACTAACAGGTAAATTTGATGATTACCAAGACAGTACATTGGGCATTTGTTGGGAAAGGTGAGTTTATTAGTTCTCCAGAAGTCTGCATCCTTTGTTGAGGCAGGGAATATGTATTTGTAACACTTCAGGGTTCTGCTTAAAATCAAAAGATAACCACAAAAACTCACTTTCCACAAGGTCATTACAAATTAAATTCAGTCTTAAAAACATATCCCTCCCAACTCCTGTATCATCTTCCATATCATTTTAAATGTACTATTCAATTTTGGATGGAGACATTGAAGAGGCACTTCAGTGAGCTGCTTTTCCTGGAAAAGCCTTAGAAGGGAGATTATATAATAGCTGTGATTTTTAAAACACTGGTTTTTGGCCTGATCTGGTGCACAGCATCTGTACAAGCCATAGCTCTGTGCCCTTTCTGCCTTCAATTTGCCAGATACACTTTTAACCTTTTCCTTTAGAGGGCACAATTGACATTATCTGTTTTACTGCAGCTCATGTCCTCTGGACTATTTGTGACTTCTACCTTTCCTTCCTCCTCCAAATTATATTTAACTCATCATTTGCATGCAAAAGTCTGTCTTCTGTTTATCTCGTGTGTGTTTCAGTTTATTTTTCATGGGATTTATGTTGCTGTCAAAATTAAAAGGAAATTATTAAGCTGTGTTTTCCAAAGTGGATAAAGACACATTCATTTCAATTCTCTTTCTCTTCTCCTTCTGTAAACATTTTAAAACACAATATCTAAATCACATCCAGTAATAAATACATAAATATTCAAAGATCTGTGTGGAGTTTTAATTCTGCAATATATATTAAAGAAATGCAACTTGCACTGGTGAATTCCTCAGCAGCGTTTGGAATATTTTGTTCTGTGCTGAAGCAGAAACCCAGATCTCTTACCTTGCAGCTTTTAAACTTTTCTGGGGATTATTATACATTGGCTTTTCCTTTGATATTTCTTTTTGGGTTGTTTTTGTTTCTTCAAGAGACTCGACCAGGACTGGGTTGTCGGGAACTTGTGTCAAGAAACCTCTCCAAAATTCTCCCAGGTCTCTGTCATGACTTAACAGACTGGGTTGAAGGCACAAGAATCAAAGCATCCCAGCTCCTGTACACGTTATTGCTGCATGCAGAGGATCACATCACCCAGCACATGGAGCTGCTGCTGAGAACTCTGTACCAAGCCTGCTCGGATGAAGAAAGTGAAGTGGTTAAAAATGTAAGTTTGATCTGTTAAAGTAGCTGTTGTACACTGAATAAAGACTTTATAGACTTCAGTCTGTCTTCTGAAGGTTGACTTTACCTTAGGTCACTGGAAATTGCCCATGACTGAAGGAGCAGGCTCAGGTTTTTATGGATGTTAAAAACATGTGAACACTACACTTCGCTATTGTGTTAAAAAAAACGTATTCTTTCATTATTGGTATGAAGACCATTATTAAAGTTATTTAAATACTGTTTAGTTTGTATGCCAACCCCATGAAGCGTCGATAATAATCTCTCTGAAAATTATATGCAGTGGATTAGAGTGTAAAAGCCTTGGGGCAACAAATTCAAGGTAAAAAAATGTGCAGGTCATGCCCTTTCAAGTTAATTTCACTTATCTCCCCCTGCTCCATAATCCAGCTATATATTGAGGTATGTTTATTCCATGTGATACCCATATTCAGTGTTTGAATCCTTGACTTAATGCTTGGAAAATGCAGAGGGAGTTTGTGAGGAATAATTAGTTTCATCTTTTCTAACAGTTGATTCTTTCAACACTTGGATCAACAAACCAGTAAAACAGATGCAGTTGAAGACATGAGATAAATTTAGCAAAAGAAAGACAGGTGGTACAAATGCTTTTACAATTTTAAGATAAAATCTTCTGTTCCTATTTCTACACAAGGAAGAGAACATATGTATAATAAAAATATATCCACGTAACTTACAACTTAACTTTAAAGTTACAAATGTTATTGCTTTGGGAAATTGGAAGAATGTGTTCTGCTTACTGGATGCAGATAGTCCATCCAAATAGCCAACCCTAAATTAGGTTTGTCTTTAGGTTCCTGCTCTCAGTTGGGCTATAAGAAAACATAAAAAATTGGGACAGTAAGACCATGTGGCCCTGCTGTCCTTGTCAAATCATATCAAGTGCTTATTGCTATAAATCGAAATTCAAAAATATGTGTTCAAGCAGCACATAGCTGTCCTTGCCTCTTTATCTCTTCTTGGAATTCCACCACTAATTTTCTCACAGGTGCTTCCAAGAGATTTATTCCCTGTTAGGAGATGATTTCAGTATTTCATTTTATTTTCCTTGTGCCAGACATAAGATTCAGCAGCTTTTGGTTTTGAATGCCTTTTATCTCTTAGTGATGCTGCTTCCCAGGGTACTGTGATAACCTCCTCTACACTCACTGTGGGAACCCATTTCCTTGCAGCCACCAACCTGGAAAATGTCCATGTCTTTCTCCAGCCTAGTAATACCAAATGAGTTCCTTTTGATTTTCCCCCCTGTTAAAATGAGTCAATGGATCCCTACAAATGTATCAAATCATATTTTTGAACTCTGCAGTTGTATTGTCCAGTTTTCAGAGCACTAAGAGTCTTTTTCTTTCTCTATGGCAAATATGGAGGAGGATGGTGTTCACATCTACACAGAGTATGCCACAACTCCTTTGAGTCTTACCTGTGTGAAAAGAAACAGCTCTATGTAGTGCAGATTTAAACTATAGAACTCATGCCTATATGCTTCCATTGAGACTAAAAAAACTAGCATGATTCAAGTATTAATTAGGTACAAAAAAAAGTCATAGCTAAATCACTCGACTAAAAATGATAGAGAAAGGGAGATAAGCTTTCATGTTTGGGGAAATGAGCCAACCTTTGAATCCATGGGATAGGAAGAAGTGTTCCTGTTGCAGCAGTAGTTGATTGTTTCTTTATTCATGCACATGATTGTAAACGTTGGGCATCAGTCAGGCAGTAAGCTCTGGTGTGGTGGTTTTTCATGTGGAATGCAACATCCTGATACTTCTGCAAGGCAGGGATCAACGGGTGTCACTGCCATGGGGAATCCACAGTAATTTAAGCCTTTTCAGTTAAAGAAGTAAGATGGAAAGCAGTGGGCAGTTCCCCCATGGCATTGCTTCCACACTTAACTGGATCTGTAATGTCAGCTTCAAGGTCTAGCACAACAACAAAAAATTCCTCCTTCAGGTTTTTACAGTTACAGCTTTTAATAAACGGGGGGTGGTGCATTAAGGGCAAGCCTCAGAACAGCATTTGAGGGACAAAATGCTAAACCACTAAATGTGCAACATCTGGTTATTCTAAACGGGAAACTTTATTACAGGGAAGTTGTACACTTTGTTTCTGTGCACTGCTTTCTCATGGAAGTTTGTCTGATGTGGGGAAGGCTGCTTGCATGCCTTATTATGTGCTTACTGAGCACGTCAAGAAAATTTGTTCATGCATATAATCATTACTGAGCGAGTGGAAAAGGCCTACGAGGCAACTGCTGAAGCATTTAAAATAACAGCTGGAATCATAAAAAGAAAAAGGCCATGATATGTTGAATGGTCTTTGTGTTTTTAGGAAAATCCTCAAGTTATTCCTGTTCTTTTTTCAGAGCGTGAAAGCAGCAGAATTGATTGGAACATTTGTCAGCCCTAAGGTGTCTTTGAAATTAATCACCTCAGCGTTTGGGCAGACACCCAAAGCATCCTGTGTAATGGTTCTGGCTGCAGTGATTCGAGGTAGCCCAAAAGAAATCTTACAGCCTCATGTGACCCAGCTTGGCAACACCCTGTCCCAGGCTGGAGTCTGTCAGCGATCTGAAGAGGTAAGGAGAGCTGGAAAACACACAGCAGGATACAGGCTTTGACCAAACTATTTTTTCACTTATTCTCCCTAAATGCTCCCGTTCCTATCCCTCCTTTGCACACCTATCTCAGGATGTAGTTGTGGTTGTGTGTCTGAGACAAAACAGGAGCTTCCCTGTTCTTCCTGGGCCTTGTTGTGGTCTCCTGGGCAAATCTGCTGCTTCCAGAAACTCACCAACAGTCCATCCTCTCAGCAGATGCAGGTTCAGGTTTGAGAACTGCTGTAAAAAACTTCACATAGTGGTAAGAAAATGGAGAGGCAAGGCAGGGAGAGAAGCAGATGTTTAGTAAGTACTGTACTAGCAAAGGACTGCCTTGGCCAGTCCTGAGGCAGAGCTTAACTCATGTGTTGAAATTCCTTGTGTTCACAATCCAAACAAGATCATGCATTTCAATCCTCATCAGTAAAAATTACTGAAAATTTTTTATAGTCTATTGTAATTGGCATGTCAGGTTTCCTAAGATTCCCTCTTAATGTTACCTGAGTTTTGTTTTCTATTCTTATTTTCCATTTTAAAAGGAAGGTACCAGTACTTTATGTGTACATTTAGGAGCATGTTTTGTAAACTTTTGACCTTGGTTACTGCTCTTGAGTGAAAGACTAGAAGGAAGACCTTTATCAATTAGAAATTTACTTCCAAGTGTATCCATAGTTAATAGCTGAGCCCAAAGACCATCTTTATTTCAGCATTTGAAGAATATTCATCAATTGCTATATAAGGAGTTGAGAGATTCTCTTAAACAAAGAATGGATATTTTATAACCTGCAGGACTTTTTTTCCCTTCCTGTGTTCAAATGTAGAAATAGATCTGTTAGAGATGCACAAGAGGAATCCCTGTAATATTCCCCACAAATGAAATGCTGGCTTTCATTCCACCAGAAGTTTGTTAGACCTCTGCTGTTAAGATGACCAAAAAAGGGCCAGTGCTGTGTCTTGAGGAATTCTGACTTCATGTCAGATGGAGGCTTCCCTTAAAACAGTTATTCATGTGTGCAGACTGAATCTGGCCTAATTGTCTTTTTGAGCCAATGTAAGATATACATTTCAAGTTCTTCCCTCATTAGGTTTCTTCCCTAATGGAATATGTACCAGTGATGCAGGAATTAACCTTAATCTCCATGAAGCCTGTGATGATTAGGAGCTCATATAAGTGGAAGCACTATAACCTGATTGTTCAAATAACAATTCCCTGAGGTATATCTGCAAAATTGCTATGAGGTTTAAGCTTCCCACTTGCATTGGCATTAGCTCCAGGAGTCAGATCCATCTGCAGCTGAAGGTCTGGCAGAATGGTTCCAGCCTTTAGTCTTGGAAAACAATCTCTCTCTATTTCAGCCAGTGAATGCTGCACAGACACTGTTTAGCTAAGGATTGACCATGTCTGTGAGATTAATAACACTTATGGCTAACCTATTCCTAGACTTGATTTATTTTTTGGGAGTAAATTTGTAACAATGGCCCCTTCTGTTCCCTGACAGTTTCATGAATATCTGATGCACTTTATCATAGAAGTCATGGCAAACTCACTGACAACGGTATTGACTTCAACTGGTATCAGTTGGATCAAGATAACATGAATTATATGGCATCAAATGAGATAAATTGGCTGAGATAAAAGCAAACGCTCAGGTTTTCTTGGTTTATGTATTTAGCTGTCATTGTTCATCCAAAACAGCCAAACATGGAATAATATTTCAAAGAGTTGTAACAAATACGTTATTAATTAACAAATTGCACTTCAGAAAGAGAAAGTACTATCAGCAAGCACTCCAAAAATGCTTTGATGTTTTTATTCACCATTTACCAGTGGAACTATTGTGTGATTAAGAGCAGGGTCATTTATTTTGTTAACAGGACAAGGTAAATACAAATAAACAGCGTGGGAGGAAGATTATATTGTATTCTATAAAAAGTAGAATATAGGTAATTACTAACATGAAATTACCAATATGTTACCAATGTAAGGGATTATACAGTGCTCAGATTTTATTACTGTCATTTCCTGTATCTCTCCTTTAAAGAGAATGTTATATTTGCTAAGAAAACATAATAAATATGTACTTGTATTAATGAATAGGTCTTTTATATGGAGCAGCTGCTTTATTGTGTACAAGCATTGATTGAGGTGTGCCAGGAAGACTGCAAAGAAATTAGCTTGCAGCTAATGAAAGTCTTGGTGACCATCATGGCAATACCATCTTCTCAGGACCTTAAAGAAAAGGTAAACCATGAGCTGGGTTATTATTTTGTTGTGGTTTTGTCTTTTCCTATTGATAAGACATTTTATGTAAACAGAGCCATAATTATTTGTGAGGAGTATTTGTGGCTAGTCTGAGGTTTTGCATCTCTCACTGTACAGACTGTACATGGTTAGTACCAGAATTAAGTCTGGAGTTGAGTTTGCAATTTGGGACAGCAGCACCTGGAGAATTATTTTTTTCCGTAACTTTGATTAAAAGCTTATCAAGTTAAAATACATTCTGGTTCCAAGAAAGGCCCTGGAATTCAGTTTTATTTTGTGGTGAAAAGCATCTAGTATGGGTCTGTAGCTACAGTTACAACTAGAATTTTATTTTTCTGTGTGTTTAGGTTAGTTTTCAGAATAGATGGCTTGAGGTGCATTGCTGGTGCATGGGAATCTTGGAGCTAGGTGGGGACAGCCATGGGGCTAGAAGAGGACTTCTTTTGGGTGGGTATTAATCACCTGTCCACAGTTTAGGTAAAGTTTTGGAACAAGAAGTGTCCAAGATTTTATGTTTGTCACTGGATTCTGCAAAGCCTTGGGCATGCTGGTGGTGCTGGTTGAACTGATGATATTTACTTTTTAGTGGATATAAGTCACTGGGAATGTTTGGTTATACGCAGGAAAAGACTGAAATTTATTTTCTGACCATTAAAGAACCATTCACTTAGAGGTCAAGAGTACAAACAGCCTTAAAAATGTGATGATTTCATAGTGATTTTTTAATCTTTAGCCAAAGATCAGAATGATTTTACAGTAGTTGACCTTCTTACCTCCCCACAAGAAACAAAATTTAAATGTCACAGGAATGCTTTAAAATGGAGGACAACTGTACATGCCCAGATAATAGATGAGCTTTTTTGGCTCAGCACCATCTCACCCCCTTATTTTTCTCTTCCTCTTTCTTCCCCCAGCTAAACATCCTATAAATCAGCGAGCCATCCTCACACAGTACAATTATGACCTATCCCAGTTGTCTTTTTTCAAACACACACCTTAAGTGCAGTGGCTATTCTGCTTCCTCTCCTCTTGCTCCCAGGCATGGAATATTCCAAGGGCCTGGGTAGCATCAGTATTTATGGCCCCAGAGCTGACAGGCTGCCTCCGAGGAGGCGTTCGCTCACAAAGCTCTGCGGAAAGAAATCAAGTGGAGCAAAGCTTAAAACAAGTATTGAAAAGACTTTGCAGGTCAAAGAGGGGTGGGATGATGATCTGTCTTATGGAGAGTGGGATTTGAGGGGTGTTTGGGGTTTTTTTTTTGTTTGCCTGGGGGTTTTTTTAGACAAAAAAATCGGTCCGGGTAAGCCTTGGACAGATGGATCTGGAATGTTTTGTGGTATCTTGCCTGTTTATCCCTGCAGTGGTCTATGAAGTCAGCAATGTCCATTTAAAACCTTCCAACTTCATACTCCTATGAAGAAAGCAGTTTCATGGAGATAAATCCTGATTTTCATAAACGGAAAACTTAATCTCCTGAGATTATTAAAGGTTTAAGATGTTCCTGCCGCTCCAGATGATTTTTTAAGTTGACAGTACTTTGGATGAGAATCCTTTTTCTCATTAGCCTTTCTTTCAGCTAGACACATACAAAATCTAGCAGTGAGATTACATAATTGCAATATTTCAAAATTGTCACAAAGACAAACATGGCTTGAATTTTATTTTTTTTCTCCAGTTACTGATTATTCCGAGACTTCAAAGTGAGCTGTACAGCTTGGAGAAGGCAAGAAGTCCATTAAAATAGCTTTTAAGAACATGTAGAACAAAAAGTATCACAGCTGCTGCACAAGTATGAATTTTTTGTTCAGAAAAGCAATCTGTATTCAGACTCAAAAGATTCAGAGTATAAACATAAATTATTCAAAATTTTGCATTATAGAACTTCAGGCTTTATTGTAAGGGCACAGAAGACCACTAAAAGTGTGGAGACCACAACTGCTGTGACCTGATGGGGAGCACTCAGGCCTGGCCTGGTTTTTGGCGTTGTGTCCATCGTGTTTGTGGTTGCTTGGGGCTGAGGGAATGGCCCAAGACCAGCAGCTGAGCACAGCAGAGGCACGAGGAGGAGGGTGGCTCACAGCCCCAGAGAGACAGAAGCTCTATCACTTGTTATAGGCATGATTTGAGCTTGTCAGGGATTTAACTGGTGACCTAAGGATAAGGTTTTGTTTCATTACCAGTGCCCTGTGCTATCTTGGCTCTTCTTTCAGCACACTGATTATTAGCAGGAAAATATTGTGTTGTTAAACTTGTTAGCTGTCAAACAGAGGAAAGCAAATCACCTTTGCTGTTTATTTGTATTTAACTGTGAGACACTGCTTAATGGGAAAATATGCATCAGTCTGCTGGCATATTTAATTTATTCTCTCTTTTTTTGTTTTTAATTGCACTCTTGAAACCATGGAATTTACTTTAAATCATATGTGAACAATGTATTATTTTGTTTCTCTTGTTCAATGGAAAAAAAATCTTGTGTGTTATGGTGGGATTAATAATGAGGAACAGTTTCTGTCCTGACACATTCTGTGAAATGTTCCAATTAATTTACAAGTAACTTATATGTAAAATATTAATTTATCTGAGTTGTTTTGGCTGTCTGGCAGAATGCTTCCAGAAAGGAGAAATCTATTGTGCTTGAGGCAGGCAAACCTGCTTTAAGAGTAACCTTTGTCCTTAGCAAAACCTGATTTATTTTTTTTTTCTTAGAATTCTCATTTATTTTCTCCACATCTGGTACTTCCATAAAAACATCTTTGTCTGGCAAGTGATTAGTCTGGAAGAGTCTAAAGGTCCTAGACATGTTTGAGCTAACTTGTGTGGTTGAGTTCAGCTCAAAAATATTAAAAATATGAGTACAATTTGTAGTTTACTGAAGCCCTTGGAGTCAAATGATGTCACTCCCAGCCCTGCACTCCCTCTTTCCCTGCTGGAACTGGCCCTGCTGGCAGCACATTATTCCTCAGTGAGGATCCTAACGGTGCCTTGCTCCCCATTCTTGATACACAGCCTACTGAAATCACCAAGACTGCAGATCCTGCTTCCAACACGCTTTTAATCTCTTCCTTGGAGAAGTTTTTTACTTCTGGTAGGAGCCTTCAGGAATTGTAAAAGCATATTTTCTTTTGCTTTGAAATACATCTGCTGAAAATGATTAGGGACATCTACAAGGCATCCTTGCCAAGCATGCTCATGTCTGGAATTCATTTAGGAGCTCCTCGTACATGTTTCATTTGTACATGTTTTATTTGCATGTCTGAATAGTCTTAACTCTAAATATGAAGAAGATATTTCTGATGTAACAGTGAATTTTGGTACTTCCAAGCAACAGAAGTTCAGGATTTCAAAATGAGCTTGCATAGCCGTTATAAAGAGAGATCATCTTTCATAATTAAAACTGAGGGGAGAAAGGGGAGAGAGGAAATGCCATGTGTTCTCTTACCTGCAAAAACAGTAGTTTTTGGAAGCTGCCATAGCCTGGGATTGTGAGAAATTCCCCCTATGTTAATGTTTTAAAGCATTCTTAAATTAAGGAGAAAAATCACTACATCTTTAAAACCACTAAGAGCATTTTTTATGATGTGGTCAGTTTTTGGATAGGTCTGCACATGAATTAGAGGCTCTCTCATTTTGGTGTTAGGTTGCTGTGTTCCTCATGATTTCATTTTGAAATCAGGACAAATGTTTCACTTCAAATAGAAGTTAATGGCTGTAGTATAGACAAACATTAAATATCAGTCTAGATTGTTTAATAGAAACTATGAAAATCTTCCCGTGTCCCTTCTGTTCTTACAGAATGAGTTTTAAAGGTTTTGGTTGGTTTATTTTTAATGGTTTCAGTTAAGTATCCTGTCTCTGTTTTAACAGGTGGAGAAAACAATGTCTTCATTAGCTGAAGTGCAGCAATTGGAAAGTTTTCATTGTCTCTACAAGCAGCACATAATTCAGCTGATGGAGTGGGTTTCAGTGTCATGTGAAGGGTGGACCTGCTATTCCCCAGAAGTGTTGCAGTTTGAGGTCATCACAACCCATTCAGGTAAGACTTATTTAGTTCTAGAAAATTCCCAGTCAGAATCTCCACAGCCTGCAGCCAGCTTGTGTTTTGTAGTGAACAGTGCAATATTCAGAACCTTCACAAGAACATGATGGAAAGCAAAAGAAATCTTGAAGCAGCTCATATTCCCAAAGATTCCATGGCTGCAGGGAGAATTCTAAAAGCACTTAAGGAAAAGTGCACTTTCAGGTGAATGAAATAGGTGAGGATTAAGGGGAGACAAACTGTTGTACCTTGTGTCCAAAAATCCACCTCTGTTTTTCCCAGCTATTCACTAGTCTTTCAAAGGACACCCCCTCTCTCTAACAAACACTTCCTACAGCAAGGGACGTGGTGACAGGCAGTGCTTTTCACCTACTCACCCATTTTAAGGTTATTAAAATGGCAATTCCTGTTCATTTGTTTTTTCCTTTCTGTTGGTGGAAAGGGGGATGGAGGCAGCCACTGCAGTGAAGTATCACTGTGGCTGCTTCACGTGGTTACATGTGGACAGGTATGTTTTAAAGGAATGTATCTTCTATGTTTAACCCTTGAATCTCAAAAAAACTCACATCAAACCTATGTGCAGCAGCCACTTGCTGCTTTGTGCAGCAAGCAGCAGAAATACTTTTTTGGTTTTCATCTGTGGAAAGAACAAAAATTTACTTCAGTGCAAGATTTGAGAGGCCAACTTTTCTGTATATTTGTGCTCCCATGTCCATGACTGAGGGACTTCTAGACAGTTGTCTCTGTTTTCCTTAATGCTAAATAAATCATCAGATGTCTGGGCAAACATTTTGGCTTACACCCAACACTGGTAATATGCTATTGTCTGTGTTTTCTGTCTGACACGGCAGCTCCTAGAGCTATTTTTTTTCCTTTCTTTTCATTCCCACACATAATGTTGTTTTTAATCAATTTAATCAGCTTTACTCAATTCATATTTCTCAGTTTTTGCTGTTTTCCAGGAGCGTATGTTTAAGCTGAAATTAGCAATGTAGTTTATTTTGTTTATTTTCCATCTGTTGAATTTGCTGTTATCAGTTTGATGTAGTAGTAGTATCTTGTGAATGTCTCAGAACTCACATGAAGCAATGTGTCTTGAATAAATGCTGTGAAAATAAAGACCTATTTGTTGGCACAGCCATTTAGCAAACTGCAGTTCAACACCCTGTATTGCTTCAGTCTAGACAGTGAAGATTTGGAGTTTTTTCATTATTATTTTAAACATTAAATTTCCAGATATTATTAAATGCTATTGAACTTGTTCTGGAATCTTGAATACTTCAATCTGTCCATCGCATGTGTGAGGAATATTCTTGTCATCTTAAATACCAGTGTTGTGTCTCCTCTGGAAGGGTTTTCTGAGTTACTGGAGTTGAATGGAATGTGCATCTTAAGGATGCAAAGCTGAAGAAGTTCCTGAAGGAAAGTAGTTTATTGCAAAAATAGAGCAGAAAGAGCATTCTACAGCAAGAATCTTGCAGCACAAAGCATGTGTACAGTCTTTATGTACTCTTCCTCTTTAAAAACAGGCAGATGTTAGTCATTATCAAGGAGAAAGGCACAAATTTCCTTCAGTTGTGGGAAAATAACTTCTTAAAATGTAGGGATAACAGCTTAGAGTTTTGTTTGATTGTTTATTGTTTAAATTTATCATAGGATGTGAAAATATTAACAAACTAAATAATTAATTTAGAAGATACTTTTATTTCAAATAGCTTCTAAAATTCATCATATTTTAGATTGTCTTACAAGATGAAAATAAGCATTATTGAAACACAGAGAAGGAATGCTGTTTCAGTAATTGTATTATCCAAGTTTTGAAGCTGATGCTTTCAAACAGGCCCTTTCCTGTGCCTCTGGGAGTCGTGAACATCTCAAACACTGCACGTGGAGAAACTTGAAAGAAGAAGAAAGTGTAGTTAATGCTGCTGTGTGGAGAGGTGTCAGGGTCATGCCAGATTCCGTGTAGTTTTTTTTTTATTACGTTTAATAAAACCAAAGCTTTGTGCATAGCCTCAGACTTTCAGAGTTTCATGGGAGCAGCATTAATCCTGCAGCCAAAATGCCCTCTTGTACTGATGGTCCCAGCAACTCTGGGGTGTCATGGATAGATCCATCACAGAGTCATGAAATGATAGAGTGGTTTGGGTTGGAAGGAACCTTAAATCCCATCCAATTCCACCCCTGCCATGGGCAGGGACACCTTCCACTATCCCAGGCTGCTCCAAGCCCTGTCCAACCTGGCCTTGGACACTTCCAGGGATGGGGCAGGCACAGCTGCTCTGGGCCAATGTGGTACAGCAATACCAAGCTGACTGAATGAGATGTGGGGAACTGATCTTCAGGCTGCCCTGGCCAAAACTGGGGGTACCTGAGCCTGTGGGGAGTTATCCTGGGAATTTGTGCTCCACCTAATACAGTGTCATGTGGATATTTCAACAGCTGCCATGCCAAAGTGGGAAGACAAGAACTATTTTAACACCAACTATGTTACAAATTTTAATGCACCTACATATGAAACATCTAAACAGAGCTTACTGGTACTCTGAAATAAGCCTTATGTGTTTGTTTTCTAGGCCCTGTCATAGGTGAAGCTCTGGATGACTTTATTCTCGTTCTGAAGACGTGTCTTCAGCCAAACAAAGATCCCCAGATGCGGCTAAAACTTTTTACTGTTTTATCCCAGTTGTTGCAGAAAGCAAGTGAGACCCTCAATTCTCAGGGGTAAGTGGAGGTCTGATGTCACACAGCTCTTTGAAAACTGTGGTGGCATTAAGAAGGAATGACCATGGGAGTTATTTAACCCCTATAATTGTGTCCATGTGAGGGTGGCTGGAAGACAAAAGATTTTCCAACCATCTTCTCTGTCTATTTCTCTTAGTGTCATTTCTACCAATGACACTAAGAAGGGTGGAGAAGGGTGGAGTGCAATAATTAAAAAATGGTGACTGAATATAATGAAACTCTTCTTTTTTAACTGAAGCTTTGGTACAAGGTGTGCTGTTACCTGTTTCCATATTTTCAGGATCCAGTGTTAAATTCCTGATCCATATGAGAAATGTCATTGTAGTCAGTGCATTACTTGTTTAAATAATCATGTAGCTGAGTGATACAAGTGTAACTGAGTGATTACAAGATTAATCTAGATATTCAACAATCTAGAAAAAAAGAAAAGCACCTTGAAAACTGTTTTAAGTGTTCCAGCATCTGCCTATTTGTTTTAAACTAATTTGTCTCATCTGACTGAGAATGCAAAGCCCTCGGAGCCAAGAAACCCAACCCAATGAGCTGCCAGCTTCATTAATATTCTCAGGAAAGGGAAATTATCAGTGTGGAAAAAACAGAAGAATGTTTCAAAGTAATTCTCTCAGTGAGTACAGCCACACACCAGCCCAGCTCTGCACACAGCAGTGATGGAAGCTGTTTTGCTCAGGGCAGTGTGAGTGAATGGCCTTTGTCAGGGTGAGATACATCCAGGGAGGGTCACAGACCTGTTTGTGTGAAGGATGGTTCAGTCCAGCTCATAATGAGGCTCTGTCCTCTGACAACAAAAGCAAAGCCATGAATTTTACCAGTAGGTTTATCTTCAAGACCTAAAAGCAGTGGAAGCAGCTAAATGCCTCTTTGAAGTCTTGATCCTGCTTACCATGGACACAGCAGATGTTTTCATGTAGGAGGTAACATGTAGAGTTTTTGTGTTTGTAGCATTGTTTGCAAAACATTTTTTGAGGTTTTGATTTGTAAAAGCCAATCCAATTTGGTTAAAATTACCTGGGTTTGGGATGTTAAATTAAAAAAAAAAAAGAAACAACACAAACATACACATAAAACCCCAAAACACAACAATCCATGAACATATAAAGCAAAGTGCAGCTGTGTCATAAAAGCAGAAAAGGAACTAATTCAGAACAAAAATGTAAAAAAAATAAACATGGAATGAAAGTTTAAGTATACAAGTTCATAAACCAATTTTAATGCAAACCCAAGCTCTGCTTTGTAGATTGCATAAGAACAGTCTTATTAATGTCTGTAATTAAGTACTAATGTCTCTGCAGATCACATTTTAGTTCTCTCATATCCAGTTGAGAATAAAGTACCAATTCTGTAAATACAAACAGCCCAGACAGGGTATGTTCTTTCATGGAGATGACTCACTTTTAGAATTAAGTTGCACAGATTTACAACAATAAGATCTGAAAATGGAAAGAGGGAGAATTTAATTGCATCAGCAACAGCAAAAATAAAATCTTGATGAGAGATAGTGTTGGGAAGTAGTAGTAAGTTCCAGTTGCACTCTCATGTGCACTGCTGGCAGTAATTTGTTTAGCTCCTTAAAATGGTTCTCAGAGTTTAGATAGGAAGGCTTTTGGTTATTGTGCTAAACACAGTTGTGTGGTCACCTAATTGTGTTTGAGTCTGACATGACTGAGATAATTGCCAGATATTGCTTTACTGATTCTGTTTCGAGGCACTAGAACAAACATTCTCACAAATAGTACAGCACCATGGTTAACATAATGCTGATGGAATTTACCTTTGTGTTTTGACAGATTGTTTTCTCACTGCAGTTTAACAGAAGGTTTTATTAAAAACAGAAGCAGCTACTGATCAGATAGCACAGACAGCACAAAGCTGCTTTTAGCTTTGGAGCTGAAAGGAGATTTGGAATGCTGGTGATCATTAGTTGTATTTTTTTCCAACAGCTTTTTTAATAGAAAATTATTAATGCTCAAAAATGTGTTTAAAATACTACATCTAAAGGGTTTTACAGATTTAGACACATCTAATGGGACATCAGATTTCTTGTTATTACTTAAGTGCCATCTGCTGACAAGAAGCAGCAGTGGATGGATCTCTGACTTCTTCAGAGTGCAAGGGCTGCCTTGCCAAGGGGAAGCAGCAGCCAGGTTTATCTATTTCCATCACGTTGCAGGTGTGTGTCAGCACATACCTGAGGCCTGGCAGTGCAGCTGGTTGTGCTTTAGTCGGGTAATACCTGGATAACAGGGACTACCTGCAGTGTGCATTCTTTTTTTAAGTACTCACTGGTAATTTTTAGTTGTTAACTGTTATGTTCCTCCCGTGCCTTGGCACATCACCAAAGGGGCTGCTTGTTCACTCTGGCAATGCAGGACTCTTAGAAAAGTCACAGCAACTTTTAACATTTTAACAACCCATTCAATGAAGGAGGAAGAAAAAGCATCAACAAAAACATCATAGATTTATGTGTTTGTAGTAAAAAACCCTAGTACTGGGACTGGCACCATCAGAAAATCCTACAGACCTCTCATCTTTGGGGGAGACAAGTTTCTGAGCCAAGAGAGAGCTGAAATATTCTGTGTAGGCTCCCTGCAGTATCAGGAGTTCAGGTGTCATCAGTAGCATTCATACTTTTCACATTAGAAATACTTTTCACTGGGCAGTCTCAAAGGGCCTCACAGATATTAATGAATCCTCACAGCACTGCACGGGGTGTTATCTCCACTGCACAGACAGAGAAGGTGAGACACAGAGAAGGTAAGTAGTTTTGCAAGATAACACTGAGTCGTGGTCATTGTCTGAAGTGGGAGAAAGTCCAGCCTCTCCTTTCCATGAATGTTAGGTATTTGTTTAAATATTATCTAGAAAAATTAAGTTGTGAAAAGCTTATCACATACATTAAAATCACACTGGCTTATAAGATGTTATTTATTTTTTTACTGAGTCTTTTTTTTTCCCTTTTCTGCCTATGTTTCTATGACAGAAATTTCTCTTTTACATCCTGTCAGTCTCTTTATCACTTTCTCATGAACCTTTATTTTGCTTTCTTATTTTTGGCTTCAGGCTGTTCCCTAGCTACCTTGAGACTGTGATAAAAGACATCCTGGCTCCTAATCTGCAGTGGCATGCTGGAAGAACAGCAGCTGCCATCCGTGCTACAGCTGTATTGTGCCTTTGGGCTCTCATCCACTGTGAAATGCTTTCACCAAAAGAGGTAAATTCTCTCTTCCTCATCCTTTGAAATCTTAGGCAGGAAAACAAAATAAATGCAAGGGGGGAAAAAAAAGAGTAAATCCTTAGGGTAAGTAATATTTTCAGAAGGACATACAGTTTTCATAATAAAATTCATTAATTGTAATTGAATGTTAATGACTGAAACAATCAGTAGTGGAGGGATGATGACGTCCTGATAAGAGACCTGAGGCCAGCAAAATGCTGAGCTGTACAACTGACCAGCATCAAATTTTGTGGCTATTTTTTTCTAACAAAACATCAGTTCTGTAGCACAAGATTCTGACCCCTATGAACACAACAATTTGGGTACTTGACATGATTGGACCTGCAGGCAGAGCCTGTGCAGCAGCACTGGAGCCAGCCAGGACGTGCTGTGGTGTCACGTGGCAAAGACAAGTTTCTGGTTGCCTTGGAGCCCACAGGTCCATTTAGGGGAAAAAAAATAACATCTAACGATTGTAAGAAACGGCAGGAGGACTTGAGAGGGAACATGAAGAATATCTGTAGAAACTGAAGTGGAGAGCTAACAAGGAGTGCACTTAGAGAAGTCACTCTCTCACCAGTGATTAAGGATTAATTGAATCTGAGGAGGGGTTTGAAGCTTCTTTGCTAAAAAAAGTAAGTTATTCACTGGAAATATGTTAAATATAAGGGCATTTTTAAAAAATAAATTGAATTAAAACGTTGTTAAATGTTCACAGTGTTAATTGTCTTATAACAGACCTTACTTGAACAAAGTGCTTAAACACACAAAACTGGTTGAGTTCACACACACAAAAACGTTGATATCAGAGACTATTGTGCTAGCTGAACTTTCTTTTCTGAATCGGTGCCTTAATGCCTATTTCGCATTGACGGACGATGCGAAATGCACGGAATAAAGTCAAATTCCGACCCTCCCAACGCTTCCCAGCCCGGCGCTTCCCGCCGGAGTCGGAGCGCCATCTGCGGGTACCTGTGCGGAACCCTCGGCTCCGCCTTGCTTCAGGGGTGCACAATTTTGGGTTGTTTTTTAAGGCCAATAAGTTTTAAAGCTTTTACACGCTTGAACATACATATGAGTTGCATCAAACTCATCTGCTGTATACGGAGTGTTCATGAGCTGGATGATGGACTGGTGGATTTTCATTTTCCAAGGT
Organism: Monarcha castaneiventris obscurior; assembly: GCA_026261815.1. NCBI lineage: Eukaryota > Metazoa > Chordata > Aves > Passeriformes > Monarchidae > Monarcha > Monarcha castaneiventris. The sequence goes on along the minus strand of JAMPIT010000856.1, from coordinate 12,121,399 downwards.
GATGTAGAGGCACAATTAGAGCTCCGTAACATCTGAGATTTTCAGGCTGACATTTATAGTTAATTTTGTTAACTAAGCAAACCAGTATCTGGCAGAGCTAGTGGTAAGTGCTGTAACACTAAGCATATCTTTTCTGTGCTTTTCCTATTAACTGTAGATCTTAAAAGTGAAAGATGAGCTGATGCCCCAAATTATTTCTTCCATGGATGAAGACTCTAAAATTACTCGACTGATGGCTTGTCGTATTGTTGATGTTTTTCTGAAAGTCTGTGGGAGGCAGTTTGATGCAGATAAATTTAAGAACACTTACACAGGTATGTGTAAAGGTTTAGTAGACTCGGGGTGAGGGCATTGTTGGGTTGGTTGGTTTGTTTGTTTGTTTGTTTTAATGTTGAAGAATTACATTTTGCTTTTTTTTTTTACCTGAAGTACCACAGTTTGCTCAACTTTTAAGGGTTTGGCAGAAGGGAGCAGTATTCCCAACGTCATTATCCCTCAGACCACTAGGTGGAACTTCACTCAATACTTTGGTTTGTGCAGAGCTTGCCGGTAGCTCATCTGCATTGCTTCGGAGTTTGGACTGCGTGAAATAATGTGCTAAGTATAGTGAGAGCAGAACAGTACTGCAGGGTATAAATGGAAGTCACATTGTTCTCCGTGCTGGGTTGGAGAGCCAAGAGCAAACCATTTCAGGGTGCCATAAATAGACCTGAATAGGTAGTGGGTTGGGGTTTTATCTCAAAAAAAGGCCAAAGAAGAAAACCCTGCTCTAGAGTGCTGGATTGTCAATTAGAGCTAGAAACTGTAATGCTTCATAGGATGAAGTCTAAGTGCTAAACCACTAATCAGGAGAAGTAGAGACTATGCTTTGTACCAGGATTTATGTTCTTATATATACAAATAAATTGGGCTTTCCCTAGCTCAGCATCTTCACAAGTGATACTTTTTCTTACATGGCACACTAGAAATCTAACAACAAATGTTTTTATTTTGAAGAAATACATGATCAGATAATTGTCAAAGTATGTATGTCTTTGCATTTTGCATATTCAGGTAGTCTGCAGTGCAGACATTCACTGAAACAGTAATATTTAATTAATGTAATCATTTAAATAATTCAAATTATTTCATAATTTAATTAATATCCAATTAATAGAAATGCTGTGCTTTATGGAGCATAGAAATACTTAAACTCTGTAGTTCTGTAAAGTGTGAATAGAGATCCATAGTACCTTGTTAGAAGGAGTGCTAGATAATGTTCAATTAATCTAAATTCTTCTGTATATGTCTTTTATTAAATTTTGGACAACATAATCCAATAACAATGAACAAAGAACAGGAACAGTGCTACATGTGTTTGTTACATTCAAAAGACAAAAATATGTCATAAATGCAGCAATAATTTGAATGTTGACAGAATACATTTGTTTTTCCAAATGCAAAAGCCAGCTCCTCTGTTGGCAGAGCTTTTTGGTTATTTATATGCTCCTTTTCAGAGGTTTTAAAGCGTCTGGATGATGCCTCGTGTGATGTCCGACTGGCAGCTGCTCACACCTTGGCTAATTGGTTTAAGTGCTTAAAGGACAGTGATGTGAAATCCTCAATGGAAGGTCATGTTGAGTTTCTGTACCAAGAACTCTTGATACATCTCGATGACCCAGATGAAAACCTCCAAAAAGCAGTCCTAGGTAAGAATTTCAGTCACGTATTTTTAACAATGCTCTTTAAATCATCATTTTGAGTGTTTGTGAAAGCAGCACATAGAGGTGGAGGAGAAACCTGCCAGGCTGGAGGTTTCCTTGGGGTTTGGGTGGACATGAGCTGTGACCTTTTACCTGTGTGCAGAATGGAATGCTTTGCCCAGTGCTCCCCAGGGAAGCAGCAGAACTACCAGAGACCTTACAGATGCTAAACAGGATATGGAGCACAGAGCCCAAGCACTGCAGGGTTGCAGACCCTATCCCAGCCTGCTGGAGGGGCTCTCTGGAATTTATTGGTGTATCAGCCTGTGTTCAACAACATAAATGTCAAAATACAGGCCTCAGCAAATGGGGGAGGGAGGAATTGTGTTGTCATCACTGCATCACTTGGAGAACAATTTCCAGGTTTGCTTTCAGCTGCTTTGAGGGAACTTGGGTAGAGAAACACAGAGCAGCTACTGATTTATAAAACATATTTTTGTCTTACAGAAGTTTTAAAGGAAGGAAGCATTTTATATCCAGATCTGCTGGTGAGAGAAATTGAAGGGGTTGTACATAAGCATCAAACACCAATCTATTGCAATCAGCTGCTACATCACATTCAGTCAGCCAAGGAATCTGCTTTATGAATCACTGCTGAGAGTCTGTTTAGGAAACTGATGTGAAATCTGTACGACCTGGATTATTTTTGTATTTTCATTTGCTTAAGAAAGGCTGAGCTGAAAATAGATTGTTTTTTTTTCTTTGTAAATTCACTGTTTGCTCATTTAAAAGTGAAATTGGCACAATTCTGTGTTCTTTGCAGTTTGAACAGTTCTTTGTATTTCCTAGCAATAAAACAATGTTTTAATTCACTTTGCATTGGTTTGTCAGATACAAGGTTTAAAGGAGGAATGTTTTTTCAGGAATTTAATTTTTAGATTATTGAACAAATAATTCAAACTGGGTAAAAGCAGACTTCACAGAGTCAGCTCTGTGATGAGCAGTTTTATTGGGAGGAAAAAAAAGCAGCCAAACTTCTCTTGCATAATGCAGCAAAGTGTATAATGTTTTGAATATTCATATTTATGCTGGTATAATAGGGACATAGTAGGTGGCACTAAAAGAAAAGTTTTTATTGTTATTGTATTACATTTCATGACTGAGACTAAAGCTGAATTTTTTTTAATTAAGGTTTATACATGGGAAGAAATGTGCTGTTTTGTCATTTAGATTAACAGTATTTATATTTTTGTACTAAATCTGTCACATTTGCAGTTTTTATGTTTATACCATTGTGCCTTGGAAAGCAAGCAATGCTTGTTTGCATATTGCTCTGAAATTAAATTCTGTGGTTTTAGGTTAAAGTTTGATTTGTTTGGGGTTTTCTTCAGTAGCTTTGTCGTGTCTAAGTTTTGGTGTCATCTTCTATTCTCAGCTATGTAATAAAATAAGGGAGCTCCTAGATGCTTGTCTTGCCCTTGTGGGGGAGCGTGCTGTTTATTTTTTGCACACACAAATCATGGAAAATCAGGATTCTGATGGGGGTTTTTTAAACTATCTGTATTACAGACAGAAAGTACTCTTTGGCTTCTAATTCCCAAGTGCCTTGGCTCTGTGTCAAGTCTAAAAACAGACTCCGTGGGGGTTGTTCATACTCCTTATGCTGTAGGAAGTGCTTGTGTTTGTTTGTCCATCTGACCTCACTTTACCTTTTCAGGCCTGTGACATAATTGTTAACCAACCCATGGTCCCTGTACAGCAATGTCTGCTTCCTTCCCAAAGGAACGTTTGAGACAGATCACACACACACAAGACAAGTTTTATTCCTAGCTTAAAGGCAAAGTCAAACTTCTGGCCACTTCTCCACAAAACACTGGGTTGCTTTGAAAGTTCTCCAAAAAGGGACAATAATACTAATGATACAGAATAGTTGATGAGTTTCTTATGGATCCAAAAACTATTGTGCATTCCTGTAGAATAGGATACTCATTTTAGATCCTTTGTACTGTCTTTGAAGTTGAGTTTTCTTCTAATGAAAAGCTGAAGTACAGCTGTTCCTGTACTGAGCAGCATTTTAATTGACTAAAAACTATTAACTATTTAACTCACTGTATGTGGAGAGGCAGCTAAAATTCTTATAAGGCGCAATGAGAGTGAAGTAAAAATCCCCAGAAAACATTAAATAGAGTGAAGAGGTTGTGGAGTCTCCAGCCTTGGAGATACTCAAAATCTGACTTAATACAGCCCTGGGAAACCTGTTCTGCCTGAGCCTGTTGGGCAGGAGTGGGACTACATACAGCATCTCCAGGGGCCTCTTCCAGCCTAAACCATTCTGTGGTTCCATGAAATTGTTCCCTTAGTCTAATCAATTATTAAAAAGCTAATTAAATTAGACTAGAAATAGACTGTGTAACCATCCTAGCAGAGACCTTATTCTCAAAATAGTCTTTCAAAGCACTGCAGAGCAGCAGGTTCCTCCAATACAACCTAAAGTTTCACTTCAGCAGCAAGAACCCAGTTCTTATGGTAAAGTTCCCTTGAAAGTCCCCCAAATAAATCCTACTTAATGACACTACTACAGACATGATATTTTTAGCTTCTTATGTTGACAAAATTTAGATTCTTTACCACTGAGTAGCAGCCTCATGATAATTGCAGTACAAATGTTGGTCAAGTGCTTTTAATTACTCTTGTGATCTAAAGAAGAGATGTTTGCAAACCCAACTTCAAATGTGGGATGAGAGAAGAGAACATTCTTGGTTGACGTGGAATCTAATCAAAGTTTTTCAAGATGTTCTAAAGCTGGCACACAAATAATAAGAACTGAAGTATTCATCAAGCTTGATATCTTCGGCAGGCTGGGAACTTTTTTTTCCTCCATATGTTGAGCATTTTGTTATCTTTCAGAGCAGTCCGTTGTGGGATGCCTCACAAAGAAAAATCTCCACATCATCCAACAAACCAGCTTTTTCTTAAGAGCCAGGAGAGCTTGTTGAAATGAATATCCTAATAGATACTAGGGACATGCTAAACACCAGATTGATCTTGTGTGTGTGTGACAAACTGGGGATCTGCCACTACATCCTTTTATTAGAAGGTCTTCTGGACATAGAACTTGACAATGTGCTAACCCTGCTTGTCGTTTACCATACTTCAACTTCTATAACCCAAATTTCTTAAATCCCTTTACAAAAATGTACTGTTATTGAATCTCCTGTGGATGGTGTATGAGTCTGGATTTTAAAGTCATTTTCTTCAAGACTCAACTTTCCAGCTTCAATCTTTTACTGGATCAGTAGGAACTCAATTAAAATGTTTTGTGGTTTTTTTCCTGTTTGGCCAGATCAGCTCTTACATTTTCTAGATTTAGTTAGTGCTCATTACAGAATGTCACTAGCACCATATGCATTACGTAACTTTTAAGGAAGGACAGTTTTGGGGGGCAGAGCTGTTATCTCGAACTTTCAGGCTTTCAGGAGCTTTAGATAAGCAGCCCTTAGCCCTGCCCTTCCTGTGACGAGCAGTTGTGCCTCTGTCTTCGTCCCTGTAAGCCAGAAGACCTGTTGTGGAGGATCCTGGGACTCGGATTCTCAGCAAATCCAATGTTTTTAGGTAAGTGCATGCATTTGTCTAACTGAATATAGACTCTTCTACATATTTGTTAACTACCTTAAATAGATGCCATTAATTAGACATTGAGAGGGCCCTGACAAATGAGATACCTGAACTTTGAGACAAGGTCTACATCAGAGAGCATTTTTAGAAGAGGCTGGTGGTTAAGTATGTTCCAAATCCCTCTGCTTCTCATCCGTGTGGGTCCAATGTGCAGATTTCCTCAGGAATGCTCTGGCAGATTGCAGACACTCTGCAGGTGTCCGGCCCTGCAGGGTCATGTGAGCCCACGGGGAAGGTGCACTAATGCACCTCTCTGCTTGTGTCAGCAGCCTGTGCCCAGGGACTGACCTCCAGCTACAACTGCAAAGTTATTATAGGCTCTAATAACATATCCCAGCTCTAATCTAATCTAATCTCTACACAGAGAATTTTAGCTATTAAGGTATAATAAGTTAAACCCAGGAGTTACCATAAGGAACAAGTATAGTCCATAGTACAGTTTTACTACACAGTACTATGATAAAACTGTCCAGTTACTGTACAGTAAAACTGTGATATGTATTTGTGTCATTATGGTAGAAGTTATTTTTTTTATTTATTTATTTATTATAAATAAACTATACTATAATAGTTCTATAGGTAGAGGTTAGAGTTCTGATGGGCTGTTGCACAGGGTTTATCTTGTTTGGGGGAAGCCCCTTGTCTGCACCACATGAACATACCAGAGCACTGCCCCAAATATAAAGTAATATCTTGGCTTTGGAAAGCCAACTGCTGATTTGAGAGCAGCCAAGTTTCTGTTTCATTTGCAGAATCTGTGTTAGGATGCCTGCATGGGAAGGTGAGCAGGAAGGTGTTGGCTAGAAGAGTGGATCAGAGCTGATCCTGCTGGGTACATCATGGACTGCTCTGTGTCTCAGCCCTTCACGTGGAGCTCTAACCATGTTTTAAAAAGAGAGAAAGAAAAATGAAGGACAAAATCTTCATTATTAGGCAGCTGAAGGATCAACAAAAATTACAGTTAACAAGCTTGTGTCCATTTACTGGGATCAATCCCCCAGAGAAGCAGGAGCTGAGCTGAAGCAGCAGATGAGAGCTGTGAGGAGAACGGCTGCTCTGCCGGCCTGCCTTGGGTGTAATCGGCTTTTCTTGTTAATGTCTGAAATCCCCTGTAAGTCAGGAGCACAGAGATCTAGTGGCAAAACTGATCTGAAGTGCTCTGCATCCCCTTTTACCTGATAACCCAATTGCTCTGGATGGAGCACCCACTGCCTTTGGCTGACAGGTGTAGGAAAAGGGCCCAGGTGAGCTTAATCATAAAGAGATGCAGATGGCGAGAAACCTTTTCTTTAATGAGCAAGAAATCAGATTTCCAGATATTTTAGGTGATTTTCATACTGCTACATATATACTGTGATGTCCAGCCATGGACACAAAGGTCACCAGTCCCACCCTGTGCAGCAGCATGCCATGCCCAGTACTACCAGTCAGAAACACCTCGCTGCACTGGTTACTGCACACCGAGCCTGTACCTTCCATCACTGTGGGGATTTGGCCCTTTTGATAGCAAGGACCAGCATGTGGAGCAGAGCAGGTTTGCTAGGTGTGACTGCTGGAAGTCCCAGTGTGACTGGGAAGGGAAGGGAAGAAGTAGAACTAGAGAAATATGGTCCTTGGAATGGTTTGGCCTTGTATTGCAGTTTCCCCATAGCTGGTGTCAGTTCAGAAAGCTTATTTCCTCTACATTCTTAACTGCCCTCCACAATGTTAAAACTGGAACATTTTAAATATAATCAATTTTTATTCTTACTGACCATTTTTCTATACACTTCATCTTAGCCAATAAAATTAAGTCAGCCCGCTTTACATTCAGAACTTGTTAGATGCTGAGAAATCTTGAAAGAATTTTTGTTTGCCTCAGAGCAGTTTCTTCTGAAAAGTGAAAAAATTTGCACGTACCAACTTCTTTTAACAAAACCGGGACATCTGACCAAGTTTGCCTTAAACCCTGGAAACCTGAAAAAAGCTCTATTGCTTCTCATAGCTGAGGAGTGGAGGGAAAACTGAGCTTTAGCCATCATCCTCCATCCAGCCTCTTGGCCTGGTCATGATGGAAAAACAACTGCTCGGGACAAGTCAGAGCAGCCTGGGAAGCTGGAAAAGCAGCCTGGGAGAATGGAACAACATGCCTTGTCCTGCCAGAGCTGAGTGCTGCCTGCCCTGCCTGGGCTTCAGGGGAACGGGGTGGGAAACATCCCTCAAAGGGCCTGGCCTCACACCACCAAGGAATTTCGAATTTCAGGGGGATTTAAACTAAGAGGTGATTTTGCCCTGAGTATCTTAAGCCTTTAAATATTAGCTACTCTTAAGACAGGAAAACAGGTGTGGGGTAAGTACAGAAAGAGGAGGAGTGGCCAGAAAACTGATTCTGCAAAATACTCAGCCATGTGCAGGAAGGAGGTGACTGGTGCACATCTGAGCAAACCAGGCACTGGCTTCCAAGTGTCACTGGGGTCAGCTCAGCTTTGGCTGCAGCATCTTTAAACTGTCACACAGTTGGAGCAAAGCACTTCTAAAAGAAGCAGTAATTGCCCAAAATCAGTGCTACATCAATATCAGCTAATACCTTAAGTGAATGTGTTTATCTTGCATTTTCTGTTTCTTAAGGATTAGCTGCCTTCTCTCATTTTGTATCCAAACATTTGGATTATTTGATAATTACCCATTTATTAGCCAGTCTTTCACAGCAAGCTGAGTCATTTCTCTTGCACACACAAGTAAATAACAATTTATGCCCTGGTTAGCCTTTCCCAAGGGACACATTCCCTATTCTATTCTGACATTGCACCGTCCCTGCCTCCAGCTGGGCCCGCAAGAGAACTGTGGACTCGGGGAGACTGAGGGCTTAACAAAACGTCACTCAGCAGGCTTCACGTTGGATGTATTTGCATACGTTCCCGAGTGTTTGAACAATGGGAATTGTTTCCTCTCTGCCAGGAGCCAGTCCCATTCCTGGAAGTGTTCAAGGCCAGGCTGGACAGGGCTTGGAGGAACCTGGCGTAGTGGGAGGTGTCCCTGCTCATTGCAGGGGAGTTGGAAATAGATAGGCTTAGAGGTCAGTTCCAACCCTAACCATTCTTGGATTTTTTTTTTTCCGTGTGGTTGTCCGGAGGTTTCTGTAGCCCGATGTTGGCTTGGGTGAGACTGGGCTGGGCACCGCACGGAGCCGAAGCGCTTCAGTCCCACCGAGCGGCCGGGTGCGCTGTGCCAGAGCCAAAGTCTTAGCGGAGCACGGCGAATCTAAGGGAGAGAAAATCCCCAAAAGGCCGGGTAGGAAGGACACAGAGGAAACGCTGTGAGGGAAAGCCAGTGAGTCAAGCAACAGAGGCCGGAGTGAAAATCTGAGCGAAGTCTCCTCGCCTCTCCACTGCTCGCTCCAGAGGCTCCCACAGCTCCATTCTGCGGAGGGGGAAGGCGAGGCAGGAGGCGGCCGGGCTGCGGCCGCTGGCGGGGACAACCCTCGAGCGGGGGCTGCTGAGGAGGAGGCGAAGGCGAAGCAGGAGCCCCGTGCCCGTGTGTGAGGGGCGCCCGCTGAGGAGGAGGAGGAGGAGGAGGAGGCGAAGGCGGAGGCGGAGGCGGAGCGGGAGCCCCGTGCCCGTGTGTGAGGGGCGCCCGCTGAGGAGGAGGAGGAGGAAGAGGCGAAGGCGGAGGCGGAGCGGGAGCCCCGTGCCCGTGTGTGAGGGGCGCCCGCTGAGGAGGAGGAGGAGGAAGAGGCGAAGGCGGAGGCGGAGCGGGAGCCCCGTGCCCGTGTGTGAGGGGCCGCGCGGGGCGGGCGCTGAGGGGGCGCTGCCGGCACGCGCCGCGCGGGCGGGGCGGGGGCTCCCGGCGGCCTCGGCAAAGCGGGCGGGGCCCGGACAATCTCAGCCGCCGCCGCCGCTGCTGCCGCCGCCGCCGGCTCTGCCTTTCCCTCGCTGCACCGGCACCAGGTAACCTCCGCCGCGGCTCTCCCCCTCGCGCGGGGCCGGGCCGCGCTGCCCCGCCCGCCCCCGGAGCGCGGGGCCGGCGGCGGCGGGGCTCAGCTCGCCCCGGCCGTTGCCAACCGCCCCCCGCCCGCGCTCACCCGTCCCCGGCCCGCCCCGGCCCTCCCTCCCGCCCGCCGCCGCCGCTTCCCGCCGGGCCGGGGCCGCGTGTGGCGGCCGCCCGCCCGCGTGGGAGCCCCCGGGGCGCGGTGTCTCGGGTCTGCGGCCTCCCCCGGGCTGGGGATCGGCGTCCCCGGCTCGGGCAGCGGCGCAGGGGAGGCAGCGGCGCGGGAGGCGCTGCGAGCTGGAGTGGCGGGGCAGGCGCTGACCCCTGGTTAGCCCGGAGTTCTGTAGGTCGGCGCTGTTCGCTGGGAGGAGGGAGAAACCTCAGCTGCCCGGCTCCCTCTGGGCCTGGCACCTGGAGGGTTTCCTTGTCGGAAGAAACTCTAACCTGCAGCTTTGCGCCCTGGTTGTGAAAGAGCTGATAAGTGCGCGGTGGTGCCGGCGCTGGCCGCAGCTGCCGAGCCTTGGTGCAAAGGTAACGTGCTGGGATGGGTGTGATGGGTGTTGTGCTCTGGTCTGGGTAGCACAGGTAGCCAAACCTGCCCTCGCTGTCCCCCGGCTGTCACCTCAAGGCAGCTGCTTCTATGGGGAAAGTGTTGTTCGACAGGCGGGTTTACTGTAGAAGAGTTTGGCATCGCTCGCCGGGTGAGCGACTGCTCGTGTTTTTACAGCAAAATGTTCCATTTTAGTGCTGTGCTCGTTTTGAGCTGATAGTGCTGAGTTCCTCATGCCGTGTTCACGTTTGGCTGCTCTTCAGTGACCACAGGGGTAGAAGTGTCAGAAACACTGGAGACAGCACCTGTTTTCTGACAGTTCCAGTGAGTTTTATATCTGCTGAGAAGAAGAGCTATTTGATTTGCCTTATTTTATGTTCCTTATTTTACATTGCCTTATTCAATTGCCTTATTTAATGTCATATTAAGTTAAAATACATTTTAAAAATATATTGTTTATAATATGTTATAGGGAAGGAAAATACTAGCCACCAAATTCCGGGTTTCTGCAACGTTTGCAGGCCCCCCATCCCACCATCTAGTTTTCAGCTTAACATTATGCAAAAAAGGAAGTTAAATATTTGCTAATTTTTAAAATGTTTCTGTTTCAGTGCTTTGCAACTGGCTGTTCCAGGCTAATGCTTCTGTTGAATTTCCCAGTGAATCTTAATGTCTAATTTTTGCTTTTACATATGGGTCTGAATGACTACTTGCTGATTTTCATACCGGTGTTGTGGAAGGGAGTTGCAGGGTGTTTTTGCAGGGTGTTTTTGTCGTGAGTGAGCTGGACGGACGGTTTTATCGACAAGCTTAGCAGGCTTTTTGTATTGCTCTATTAGTAAACATGATGGTGTATAGATACCCTTAAATCTGCGGTGCTTGGCGGGCGTGTGATTTGGTGATGATAAGTTGCGGACGTTTAGGCGTTCAGGTGTTGGTTGTGAAGAGTAAGATGTCGGGGTTTGATTTGACAGCCAGCACCGGGGGTGTTTTGTCGGGCAGCTGAGGCGCTTCAGGAGCGAGGCAGAGCCCGGCTTTTGTTGTGTGCCGGGGAGCGGAGGGGCGCGGAGCCGCGGGGGTTAAGGCGGTGGGGTCGGCCCGGCCCGGCCGCCGCCTCCAGTGAATTCAAACTCGGCGAGTGACGGAGCCTGGGGGCCGGGCCGGGCTGGGCTGGGCTGGGCCGGGCCGGCTGCCGCGGGCTTTGTTGGGGCCGGGAGCCATTTTGGGCTCGATGGCTGTGGCGGCCGCCGGGGAGCGCGGCGGATGGCGGAGAACCGGAGCGCGGAGCTCGGGCCCGGCCAGGCCCCGGCGCGGCGAGGGCGAGAGGCCCCGAGCGGCCCCGGCTCTGAGATGCTGGCCCTGTGTGTAAACAATGAGCGGCCACGCTGCTGGTTCGGCCGCGGCTGAATGTGTGGCTGGTTTTTGTCAGCTTCCCCTTTAAAAAGCGTTTCAGGAGGTACAGAATGGGAATGTGCGGTGTTGCTGCTTTGTGAGGAGCCTGGGTTTTGTCCTTAGTGCTGTAGTTTGACACCTGTGTTCGGGGATCTGTGCCATAATGCTCAGTGGTAATATCTAATGTAAAATATCTATTGCTTGAGGGTCTTTTGTTTGTTTGCTTTTGGGTTGCTCTTTTAAAGGAATGATAATGTTTTATGAATGTGTGTTTTAATAAAATGTTGATTTAGCTTGGAGCTCTTTGCTCTTCAGCCTGTTTAAACTAGTACTTTACTTGCTATGGTGAAACATCCTTTGTGGAGTATATTTACTTAGGAATTTGCCTTCTTTAACCAAAAAATAGTGATTTTATTGGTTTTTCTTAATAATAGAAGAAAATAAAAATTGAAATTACAAGTAAAAAATAGCTTGCTCTCAGGAACTGATGGAGTTGCATGCTCCAGTTTCATTGTTATTGATAATTTGCCTGAATCTGTTTAGCATTTGTGGCATTAAATGTTAAGTCATAGTGACTTAAGCTTACTTGGCTTCAAAATGTGAGGATAATAGAGGTTCTATTTGAAGTAGTACTACCAGTGTCTAAGACTTTAATTGTATCATTTTTTGTCCCTTATAGTATAAAAAAATATGACATGCTGTCCTGGGAATTTTCTCATTCTCTAACAGACTTTGGTGAATATTTCTACTCTGCCAGGATCCCTTTTGTGAAATGACAATTTACCACTTCCTTTGTCCCAAAGAGTTTTCATGAGGAGCTGCCCAGACAGGATGTTGTAAAACTCTGTGTACCCCAAAAGTGAGGGTTTGTGTCTGTCCCTGTAAGGTGCTTGTAGTGCATGGTCAGTGTTTGGTGCTGCTCCCTCTGCCTTGTGATGCTTCTGTGTGTGAAGGCCCCTCGTGGAGCATCTCATCACCTTCCCTGAAAGCCAGGAAGTTTGCTGCCATGGTACTAGGATTTTGCTGAGACTGGCTTGTTGTGAGAGTGACTGTCAGACAGGCTTTTGAGGTAGTGGTGCAGCCTCGTGTCACTCAGAAGCTTCAGAGTCCTTTGGAGACAGCCAAGGGCCTTGCGTGAAGGTAAATTCTGCTGCACTGATTACAGGAGTCCCTGAGCTTCCGTGTGTTCTGACAGAGTCACAATCTGGCTTCTCCTGCCCTTCTGGTGTGCTGATTTATTGTAACACAGATTCAGTTTAATTGCAAGGGAGAGATAATACTTAGGATGACTGTTGTGTCTGCTTCCCAGAAAAAGGCAAATGATCCAGCTGTCTCCTCTGCAGGAACATGGAAGTTGGCTTGAAAGCTGAGGCTCACGTAGTGTCCACTCGCACTCCAGTGCAACTGTGTGCTTCCCTTTAATTGACTGAGAGCTGTCCTATAAAAGTATTCTTGTGACTTGGGGGTTTTATATAAATACAGGCTTGGTTCTTGCACTGGACATCCCTTGGTATTAGAAATAGATGATTATTGGCTTCTAGAAAAGGGAAAAAGGCTGTTTTGGAGTTTGGGCCTGGTAATCCTTGCAACAAAGCTGATATTAAAAGTCTCCATGAAACTGAGTCCAGACAGATCTATGGTACATAAAGCAGAAAGGTGTTTGGTACCCAGAAGTGTTCAAACTGGGACTAAGTACTGTGTCTACCTCTCAGATTCTCTGTCAAGTTTTGTGATTTAAAATTTTCGAAATATTTTATTAGCATGTCTCTTTCTGTCCCAGTTGTGTATGAAAGCTTCATAAGAAAGAAGAATGATAATACATGAAAGGTGGAGTGCTGTTACACATGAGTGAAGAAATTAGAGTGAGTCAATGTCCTCCGCCCACCCTGTGTCTGTTTTGTAATAAGGATGTAGAATATTTCTAAATAAATTGGGTTGATCATTTGTTTTGAAGAGGTGGATAACTAAAATTAAGCTGTTGAACTAAAAGTCAGGCTTAAAAAATAATCCCGTTTCATAGTAAATTCTAGATGCCCATTTTTGCAAACTGTGGTGGTCATCTGAAGATGATTTTCAAATGCCATTTAAGTCAGTTAAGCCTGTTTTGTTGCTTTGAAAAATTGAGTAGAGGTTTCTCCCCTTGAGTCAGAATTAATTTTAGAGCATCAGACAAGCAGTGAATCAAACCAAGCCCCTAGATCTTCTAAGAGTGATTTCTAAGTGTGGTGTTTAGATGGCAAACCTGATATCTTCACTGGAGAGCTTCGTGCTATGAAACCCAGCTATTAATAGACCTACACATAAGTACCTCTGAGGCTTTGCAGTTAGCACTGCCTTTGTCAAGCACATATTTTATCTATAATAACTTAATGATACAATTAAAACCTTATCAAATAAGAAATATTATTTACATTCTAGCATTTGATTTATTCAGAAATCAAGTAAAGAGAGTACTGGTGGTGAAGGGGGAAGAAAAGAACAGGGAAGAAACTGAGCCAATATGTTGTTTTTCAAACTCAGCCGTTGCCCTGCCCATATGGGCAGTGGAGACAGGGAGGAGCTGGGGAGCTACTCCAAGCTCACTGGCGTAGCTGAGCTTTCCATGTGGGAAAATATTGCTGGGTGTCAGAAGGATTAGCTACTGAGTTGCCAGTTAAAAACCAGGTTTTATGATGAAATGATGCGTGCTAAGCAACGCACATCAACTCCAGCGGAAACTGAACAAGGTTTTTATATCTTAGGGGCTAAAAATCTTTGTTGGGATGAACCAATTCAAACAGACCAACTTTAATCATAGTTTTCAGTTTCAGTAGGTTTATGTCTGAGAAACCTGTTTAGCTATTCTTTAATACAAGTGCTCTGTGGTGTTGTCAGCATCCCTCATCTTGAAATTCACTGTATTTCCACCTTCATTCCTGGGGAACTGTTGCTCTCTGGTCCCCATTTCCTATGTGCTAAATTGAGCTTCTGTCTGTTGATAAAGGAAGGCAGCAGTTGTTACATATTCCAACAGAATTTGCTGCTCATTCTAGCAAAGAATGAGACTGCTTTGCTGATACTTCCGCACTACTGATTTAAGCTTCCTGTAAACAAACAACAAATTTATATACAAGTTAGTGAAAGCATTATGGCTCTGGGACAAATGAAGTGAATACAGAGGAAGATCACTTAATGGAAATGTGTTCTCTATAATAAGAAAAAAAAGTAAATAGCAGGAGACCTTATTTTTCATTAACCCCACTTTGCATGGGAGGTGCTTGCATTCAGGAAGCTACGATGCTTAGGCCTGGAAGTTTTCATTTTTTTAAGTCTTCAGTAGTAATGGAAATATCCTCCTACCTTACTGACCTCAGGATTTGTAGGCTACAGGTTGACTGACTAAGAGCATTTTAATATTACGTGTACAGATTTCTTTTGAGCTGCTTTTGCCTGTACCTGCTTTTTGTCCCTATTTCTTATGCATATGTAGCTATACAAATGAAAACTCTTATTTCAGCATAGGAAAGTGCATCTCCAAAATGAGATACTTGTTGATGTTTTGATTATCAAAATCGGCTGGGGATATTTTTACCCTGGTTTAGGTACGTCATCACAGTTGTGTGGAATATCTTTTACTGCTGTTGAAACAGGAGCCATAGATAATCTCAAAGTAGGATTCTGCTTTGCTAACCGTGAAATCCAGGGTAGCCAAATCCCTATTTGTTAACCACAAATAAGCTATAATCAAAGAATCTTTTCTATGAAATTAAAAATTTTCTTTGGCTAATAAAACTGAGAAGGGCTGAAGGTTTTTTGCAAATACTTTGAAATTGAAAGTCAAATTATTCATAGTACCACCCATAAAGTCACCCATGCAGCTCTGCTTGTTTGTTGATATGACAACATTAGTTTTTCTTTTCTTCCGAAAGCTATAATACCTTTCAAAGACCCCATGGAAAGTTTTACAAATGTTGCTTGGGTGGTTTTGATTTGGGTGGCTTTGGGTTTGTTGTTTTTTGGGGTTTTTTTTAAGTAGATGGCACTCTGGAAAATGTGCCTAATTCTACCCTATGAGTCACTTTGCAGTTGGCTCTTTTGCCAGAGTTTGTATTCAGTGGTTTTAATGACAGGAATAAATTATGTGAAATGAAGGATACTCCCTCGCTGCTCAGTGGATGGTATTCAAAACTGCTAGAGTAACATTTGACTGTATGTAAAAACTTCTTCAACTCTCATCTGCATTATCCTTAGTTGGTGCACAGAGCAACCTGTGCTTTGCTCAGTGGGCACTCAAAGCAAAACTCATTGTGAAGAGATCTCTGAAACACAGCTATGTAGTTCTTCCAGGTTTTATGCTTAGCCTCTTTTGGGGATACCAGCATAACTTAGTTCCTGTGGAAGTGTTGTAAGCTGGTTGTGGTAAGCGTTTGGCTCATATTACTGTCATGTTCTAGAGAACCTGAAAATAGAGTATCATGAAGAAAGTCCCAGTCAGAAATACCCTGAGCTTCCTGTAGTAATGATAAGGGATATCTGGCAGTAGCAGCAATACTACTCCACTACTGAGAGCTCCACGTTTCTGGTAACAGCTCTTTTATTTCAATGCTTAATAACACAGGCTGAACAGTGCAAGGGCTCCTAGACTGACTTTATGTAATTTCAAGTCATTGCATTACTTTATTTTCACCTTTTACAGTATGATTTGAAACAGTCAACATGGACTTTTCACGTCTACATACGTACACTCCTCCCCAGTGTCTGCCAGAGAACACTGGCTATACATATGCACTCAGGTGAGAACCCTTTTCTTCTTGTAGAGAAACTGTCTGTTCTCTGAATGTTGCTTATCTTGGAGAGTTGAGTTTTCATGGTAAGTAGCTGACTTCTTTGAAGAAGTGGGCTTTTTCTAGTCTGGTTTGAAAACAACTGCTGTGTCCTAACTGGAGGAAAGAAAATGTTGAACTAACAGGACAATGACTAAGATAATGACTCAGTGTTTATTAGTTGCTATGAATAACTTGTGTCCGCCTAGTTACAACTGCTGTTGGATTTCTATAAATATGTCCTCAGAATTCTTCGATGTTTTGTGTCTTGTAACTTCAGTGTGTGCTTTCTTTTGTGGCTTGGGACCACTTTCACTTTAAAGCACTGATTGATGCACACTCATTGCTGCTGGTGTGGGACTTGGCTGGCAGTTACATATTGATTACTTCTTTTAGCAGAACTGTTTGTTGGGTGAATGTAAAAATCTGTATTCTAATGAACTTGCTTTTTCTTGTATCCTTTTCTTGTCTCTTCTAATGATCTTGTTTTTTCTTATAACTTTATACCTGTTTGTTTTTCTTAAATCACTTCAGTTTTCTAAAAACTAACTCCGTAGTGTTTGGTAGTTTTTGTATTATGTATTCAGAACAAGTGTTGTGATGCCTGTTTTGTAGCAGATTGTTGCTGTTTTAATCTATTGAGCTTTTCCTGGTGTTGAGTTATGAGATGTTGCTTCAAAATTTATCAGTGAGCCTGAGTTACTGGTTTAGCTAATTTTAAGATTAAAAAAATGATTGTTCATTAGGATGCAGCATGAGATTTGCCTTTCTGTTCTCTCTGTATGGCAGTATTATGTTTTGTGATTTAAAATACAGTAAAGAGATTGGAAAATACTTGGCTACTTGCCAGTAAAACAGAAGTTGCCAAAACTGTAGCATTAAGAGATTACTGACTTAATACTCTTCCTTTTGTGTGCTCCAAAACTGTACGTTTCCATTTTCTGTTGGGGATCATGGCTTTTTTTATTTTTTTAAGCTATAGCCTAATGTCAGTAGTGTTGCAAAATGTGATGTGTTATATGTTGCATCAATTGAATTGCAATTTTCCCTGAATTTTACGAAAAACCATTGGTAAAACGTTGGTTAAATACAAGTGGCTTTTCTAATTTCAAGAAAAGCATGCTGGACAATGAAGGGTGATTTACGTGCCTTGTATCCAGCAGCAGTTTCACTTCTGTGTTACTGAGTAGGTTTAGTTACCTCTGTGTTGCAAATGTACCTTAGAGATTGACTGAAATATTGGAACTCCTGACAGGTTAAACTCCTGTGTTATTTTTGTCCAGGATTCTGATCCAGTGAAAAAGCAGTGGACAAGTAGAAAGGAAGATGTAGAATGATAAATCCTATTGGACATGTGGAGGATCCTTCATTATGACTTTAGTGGGGTTTATTTAGGGGACAACCGAGTGTTTGTCTTGCTATGTAAATGAAGACTGTTTTGCAAAACTGAGAAGTTGTGAAGGGGTTACATGTCCTGAAACTTTGCAGCTTGCCATTTTGCTTTGTTAGACTATTAGGCACAGGTATTTATAAATGGATAGAGCTGGGTAAGATGAAGTTTAGTCACTAAATTAATGAAGGCAAGTATGGTTAGACTAGGTTGAAATAAATTCATTGTAATTTTTCCTTATGTAGAAAAGAAGGATTGGCAGCCTCTTTCTTTAAAATTGTGTGAAGCCCCTAATGGTAAAATAATGGTGGAAAAGTACTTGGTGCACCAATGTGACACTGCTTTCAGGGTGTCAAGAGAGCAAACTACAGTTTTGTGCAGCCTCTTGCTGTGCCTCTGCTTGCTGGATATGTGCAGAATGACATCTATTCTTGTAACTCTTCCTACCCTGGGTCAAACAATGTTTGAAGACTGAGGAAAGGGAGAATTGCTGATCAGAAATATTTTCATGTTGAAATTTGCTCCTTCTTACCCCTCACCTGTGTTTGTTTTGCTTGTATTCTAATCTGGTTTATTCTGCCTGTGACAATTCAATCTTTACAGCATCTTTTCTTTACAGAAATTGGCTTGGGATGTAGCCCTGCAGAAAGCGGTGCAGTGAATCTTGATACCACAAAGCTATTAATAGAGTTGGCTATGACTTATTAATAGAACTTATATTAATACTCACTGGGATCACTGTGTGTTCATAGCTGTAGTGCTTCTGCTTTGTGCTTCTACTCCTCCAGCCCAAATCAGAAAAACATTTAACTGATCTACCTAAATAATCTTTATCCTCCTCCAAATGCAAGTCAAACTTGTGAATCTCACCCACTTGTCAACATATAATTTACACCCCACTCTTACGACTGATCTTTCCTTTTAGTCACCATCATCTTTTGAGTTGTGTTGTCAGTTTGGATGCCTTTAACACTTCTTCACAAATATGGGTTAAATCAATAAGAATTTGGTTTGATTTTCTTTTTCTGTGTCAGTGCATTCAATTGGGATGTAATTTTCTGCACAGTAATTGAATAAAATCCTTTGAGGTTTTTAAGTATGTTCTGGGACTGACTGAAGAAATAACTAAATTCAAGGTAGTGTCCTTGGTCACTTAATGTAAATAAAGCCCCCTGGTTAGAAAGGCTGTGAATGTTTTTGTATTGACTGTATGTCTGTGTCCATGTTAGATGTCTGTTCAGCTGTAGTTCTTTAGGTGTATGCATGTGTCTATTATCCTGAACAGTCAAGAGCATCACTGCCCATTTCATTCCAAGGAGTATTTATAAATAAATGACACTTAAGGTCCTTCAGAGGAGCTATAGGCATGCTAAAATTGGCAGAGCTATTCTCATTCCACTTAAAAAATTTGAAAAATAACCCACTGAAGTCTAGGACATTCTTGTTCTGTAGAAGCTCATGTGAAGGAGGTATCAAGAAGCTGCAAATATAAGACTAGATTCAATCTCCAGCTCTGCCAGCAGCCATGGAGCTGTTTGCTGGAGGAAGGAACCAGAGTCTGCACTGTTTGCAGAGGTTATCCAGGAGTGTAGGCTAATTGCATCCCACCTTCAGGTGTTTCTTGGGTAGCTGTACATATTGCATAGAAGTACATCAATGTACTGGTTCATTTCTGGCCCTTGGAAGGAAAGGCAGTGGGTTTTTTTTATTTACTGTAGTCTTTTCTGTAGAAGAAAAAAGGCTGCATTCCAAAGCATGGAAAGTGAGATGGCAAGTTAGGAGACTTCTAGGTTCTGTCCTGCTGACAGAGGACACATAATGTGAAGAGAATTATTATCCTGCCTGAGAGACAAGCCCCTTTTTGTTAAAGAGGAAAAGATTCCATGATGATTTGTTGTTTTTTTTATTGTTTTGGGGTTGGTGTGTTTTTTTTTTTTAGATAGTGGAGCCCAACTTCAAGCTCTTTATTCAACCCACATTGATATAAATGCTCATTGAGATAACTTGGTAACAGCAAGTGTTCATAAACAGAAACAAGTTGAGGCTGGTCACAGCTGTCAGCTTGTTCTGTGTACTTTGTGTTCTTGTGAATTGAGTATCTGTAAGAAACGTGGGGTGAAGATGAGGAAAAGCAAATGCATAGTGGCAAGTGTAAATAGCAAAACTGAGTTCTGAAACAACTGTTTAGGGAGGGACTCAATAGAAAACTGTTGTGGCTCTGGCCCTTTCAGAATGCCAGCAGGAGGAGCCACATTTAACCCATATTCTCACTTCACATCTGTCACAGTATGAGTCATCTATACTTAGCATTTTCAAAAACTGTAAAAATTAAATTCTTTAGTCTACAATTGGTTAAGTACATGAGAAAACATGTTATTTCTTCTCCCTCTTCCAGCCAAATGAAAGCAAGGATTAATAAGCCTATTGCATTTAGTAATACATGCTGGGTTTGTTAAGTTGTGCTGGGGCTTCTGCCTTGCACAGGGTTGCACTGCACGTGCCAGCATTATCAGGGCAGACAGTGAGATCCAGCACACAGACCCAAAGCCCTGCCATCAAATCTGTGCTCCTCTGGGCAATAGAAGCAGCTACTTTGGGCAGGCTCTGGTCTGCTCTTATGGGCTGAATGCCCAGCAGGTGCTGCAGCCATGAGATGTTCTCCTGCAGTGTGTTGTCTGGGTCATTTTTTTAGCCAAAAGAAATGCAGTTGACGTGCTCTGACAGCCCCATCTTACATGCTTTACTTTGCATTGTGGAGCAATGAAGAAACTCGCTTCAAAAGCACCACCTTGTCAGAAGTACATCATTACTGTAAGTGTAGCTTCAAGGCCTTCTGACGTTAACTTAATTGTATGCTGAAAGAATACAATACTTACCATGTTATTTTGTGATGTCCTGAGATCTTTAATGATTGTGTAAGAAAACTATTTCCATTAAATTTTTTTTACACAAATACATTTTATAGTAGCTGTCGATATGTATTTTTTTAAAGGGAAAGCTTCTGTTTCAGATACAGGCTGTGCAGTGGAATCTACTCATTCAGATCTAATTTGCTGGTGTGTTTTTGTTTGGGGAGAAGGAGCTGCTGTCGTAAACAATTCTTTGCTTATCTCTTCTTTCAAAAATGAAACCCCCAGGAGTACTGAAGTGCTGTTACATCTCTGTGTATCCCTGTGGCCCAAGTAGGGACAGAGTCCTTATGAAAGCTGGCCTAGAGCACTTAGCATTTGGCTGCTGTGGGTCACAGGGCTGAGCAGTTCTAGAACTTGACCTGCTGTGCAATGCCTGGTGCCAGCAGCCTCTGCTCACTTACATAACTGAATGTTTCCTTTGGCTTAAGTATGAGTATTCTGCTTTAGGCTAAACTTCTGCTTTGGTAAATGTATTTCTTCCAGACTCCTCAGCTTAAACCGTTTGTGTTTGCCTTATGTTGCTGCTTGTCTTCACTGTAAATTTTCATGGAGGCTCTGAGAGGACCACATATTGACCTGAGGAGTTCCTGGGGTAACAGTGTGAAGGTTATCTACATGTAAACTTGCCTCTGTGGAGAAAAACAGATTAAAGTCTCTAAACATTTTTTTGTTAGCTTGGAATTAAATATTTCTAATGGTTTGCATTAAATTAAGAAATGTTTTTAAACCACTTCTTTAAAAAAAGCAGTGGTAGTTAAACTGAAGTAGCTGAAGTAGGGAAATCTTTGAGTATCTTGAAGGAAGTTCCTACTTGTTGAGATGGAAATTCAGAGTAATGTGGCATATGGCTCTTTGGTTCTCTAAACAAGGACTTGGCAAACAGAATATAGACAAAAATAGACTGAAAATTAATCTTTGCCTTGCAGCTTGGGAGTGTGTCGTTTTTAATTTGCTGCTAGACATGATGAAGAAACTGTGTCATGAATGGCTTCCTCTCACATTGGTCCCAAAAGAATGAGTGCTTGCTCTGGCTAAACCTCAGATGTTGTTTCCATGGTGGTTGTTTCTTTCTGTGATTTGCTTTCAGTTGTAGAACTCATAATATGAATTGATTAGGAGAACCTTGAATATCTACATATATTTAAGTTATTTGGGTTACTTGGTATATCTTGTGGGGATTGTACCATAACCCTGGATAAACTGCATTTAATGGAAACTTGGGCTAGCTTGAAGAGCATGTTTGTTACCAGGTTGAAAATTCCCCTAGTAACTTTGCCATTCTTATTTTACTGCAGTTCAAGTTATTCTTCATCTGCTTTGGATTTTGAGACTGAAAACAAAATAGATCCAGTGTTTGATTCACCCAGAATGTCACGGCGTAGTTTACGGTTGGCTGCTGGAGGATACAGTAAATCAGATGATGGACAGAGTGATTCCCTTCATGACAGCTCTTATGCTGGAAACATGTCCTTCAGGGATCAATCCAAGTAAGCATTTTTAAGTCAGCACAAGTAAATCCTGAGTCTTACTGTTAGAACAAAATAATGCAAAAAGGTTACCTAGAGGTCTTATTTTTTGTTCTCTGTGTTTACTGCCCTACTTTGAAATTTATGTTCAGTATGTGGTTTGCAATGACAATTTTTGGTAAAGTCTTTGTAAAATTATAGGTGCTTGAAGGCGAGGACTTCCTTTTAAACCCTGTTTGCTGTGTTTAGTCACATCAGTGTTGAAATGACTGTTAATTAATTCATTAATAAAGTGGGAAGTTAACAGAAATTTGTGTCTTTAGTGCTATGTCTTATTTGCCTTTGCTTTGTTTCCTAGGGTGGTAAAGCAACGCAGAAGTATGAACAAACAGTCTGGCAGTGGAAGACATGTGCCAAGGAAAAATCTGTCCAGCTCATCTATTTTTAGCCAGAGCAGTTTCAATAGCCATGCCAGTGATACATCAATGATATCCACTATATTGGATGAGTCTCTGATTCGGGAACAGACAGAAGTTGATCATTTCTGGGGTAGGCAATGACAGCTATTGCTTGTATCAAACTCTGCAAACTGGTTGGTTTGGTGCATATAAATTTATGATCGTTGTCCCACTTGCTGTCCATCCTGTCCCCAAATGTGTGTGCACTTGCACTTCTGCTGTAGGGGTCTTTTTGCTAAGATGCCCACTGGAAATTTGTGGTCCAGTGTGTAAACTTGATTTACTGGCATATCAAGATGTTGCACAGCCAAGTTAATACGCCAGCAAATATAAACAGTTTTGTGATGCAACACCATAATTATCTCCTATCATTGTTTTCTTCAAAATGTACATTGAGTGCAAAATGTACATTGTATTTAAAGAGTGGTAAACATGAACTTGTCTTTGAAAAGCCAAAGGAAAAGCGTTTTCTTCTTTGTTTATAGGCAGAAGTTTGTTTCTTGTTAACATACCTTAATGTGAAAGTTTCAAATTAGTGGCATTTCTGGATTTCCCAGAAGGGTTTTTGTGTGGGCCTAGTTGGTTTGGCTTTGCAAGTATATAAAAGTATATTTTCCTGGAATCTGCTTTCTTCAATGAAGAGAAAATATGAGAGTTGTCTACATAAAGTATTGTCTATGTGAAGTATTGTGTAGAACCAGATCAACAATTTGTTTTATCTCCTAATTCAGACTCTTTGTTTCTAGTCAGAATACTTGTGACCTTCCCAGAGTCCTAATGGGAAGAATTGTTTCAATCTTGGTAGAACCCATTCTAAGTATTAGATAACCTGGATCTTAAAACAGGATTTTAAATACAGTAGTATCAAAGTAGTTTCCAAGCAGAAGAAGCATTTTAAGCTTGTAATTAGCTGCTGTAAGGTCTCATGGGAGCTAAGTCGAGGTGCAGTTGGTATTCTTGTGACTTTGTCTGCCCCTTATGTGGTGGGATGCTTTTCACAGCTATTACCCTGTATAAAAAGGTCTGGATACATGTTTCTGTGATGGGCTGCAAAATATGTTAAATGCTAACCATAAAGAGACTTTCTTTGAAGTCTTAAAATTAGTGGGACTTGAGTTTGTCAGATATTGTAATTCAGTTCAGGTCTTCTTATATTTAGGACCAATTCCTTCTTTTTTTTGTTTGCAGGCCTCGATGAAGAAGGCGACCCCAAAGGTAACTACACTTTGCTTTTCCTTCCACATCCCCTGTGTGTAGCACCACCGTGCTGGCAGTGCTGACAGGGGTGTGTTGGTGGTTTGCTGTTTCCAGGCAGTGACACCACGCTGCTGCAGGGGAACGGGGGCATAGCAGCAGCAGCAGAGCTGCAGCCCACGCTGAACGGCTACACATGCAGTGACTGCAGCATGCTGTCAGAGAGGAAGGAGGTCCTCACTGCCTACTCAGCTTCCCACGTGCCATCCTCCAGGATCTACACTAGGGACAGGAGCCAGAAACATGCATCTAGTAAGTTACTTTCTCTTGTGTTTTCTCTGCAATACGGTTCAGTTGGTTCATTTCTATGTAGAGTTATTTAAGCTTGTCCTACCCTGATAAACTTGCTAATAACTGAATTCTAGAGATCAGCTTATATGAAATACCTTTTTCTGTCTAAGCTGAAATTTTGTGTACTTGTCGGTTTCTTATGTATAGTTATCTACTGATTTTCAGTGCTGCTCTAGGAATTAAACAATTACAAAATGAAAGTGCTCTGGTATCTTAAATTACAAAATTATTTGGCCCGCCAGCACTGATTGTAAGTCTCCTAATCTGACATAGGATCTATGTGGTTCTGTCTATGAAGTTTTTGGTCATGGCTTTGAGAGAGAAACCTTTTCTGTGCTTTTGCTTTTATAATTTTTTTTTCCCTTACTTGGTTTGAGCTTTCAAGATTGACCAGAACTGTTACTTTGCAGTGCTTCTGCTATCTAGGGAATCTGAGAGGGCTTTCTACTTCCTGTTTAATTTTTTTCTCCTCTTGTAACCTTGCAGCTTTTTATAGTGTTTCAAAAAGGTAAACCTCAGCTGCATGAAAAATTGAACTCCAAAGGGAAAAACTGATTCCAAATAGTCACTCTAGTGACTACATTCCAAAAGCTTGAAAAGTTGAGTCTGTATAAATAAGATTCTGCCTTTCCAATACAATCTCCATTCAGTGGATTGTTTTCCTTATTGTCTTGCCTGTGTCTGCCTGCCTCTTGCACAGCATCTGGAGTTTCTTGATTACTGGTAGTTCTCAGTACAAAGGATTTGTTTCTTTAATGACCTTGAACTAGAAAGGAGCCGATTTTGGAATTCTGTAGATTTGTTAGTCTTGAATGGAGTTTGTTTTCAGTACAAGAAATGAGTTTGTTTGAGCTGTATGATACGACTTCAAATACTTAAGTATTTCTTTTTAGTTAGTGTGTAGCAGAGTGGAATTCTTTTGGCTTGCACAGTCAACTACTTAAAGTGGCACTGCATGAAAACTTTCTGTGCTCCTGAGTTTGTAGTCACATGAGAATTTTACTCATCTTTGTACATTCCTTTGTACTTTAGGGGTTTGGGTCAGGCTTTGGGGGTGTGTGGGTGGGGAAAGGCACTCACAGTCAGGGCAGGTTTTTGGCGTGTGGCTGAGTCTAGGACAGCAGCAGTGGTGGATTGTGGCTTTGTTCCTGTGGCTCTGGAGAAGGGTGTGTCTGTAGCACTTGAGGCAGCCCACTGTAGGAACTTCCTCTGATGTAACAGCAGGGAAGGTGGTGAACAGTCTTCACTTTCAAATCCAGAATAACACTGCTAGTGTCTCTTCGGAACTGTGACCCCCAAAATCAGGCTCAGTAGTGCACATCAGTGAGCAATCCTGAGTTCCATAAGCAAGGAATTCACTGCTCTTTAGAGTTCTGCATTCTCACTAAGCAAAGCTGTTCTTGCTGAAGTTACACATTTTGCCTTGAAGTCATTTTCCAGGGTGTGTAGTTCTTACAAAAGCTTTGATGCAATATCTAATACACCCAGACTTTTCAAACCACACTGGCTGAAGTTTCATACTCTTGGCTAAAGGCTTCCCCCACTTCATCCTCACTCTTACACAAGCTAATGGTGACCAGAGAACAGAATTACGTATTTCTGTGGATGAATAATTTATATTCACACTGTTTTTTTCAATAGGAGGAACGTATTTCTACATGAGTAAGATTCTACGATTGGTCAAAAATACTGCAGCATCTTTTGCATCACTGTTAGTGCAACTATTTCAAATGGTTTTGCTGAAGCTGGGTTATGAATATAAAGGTACTTTTTCAGTTGTCTTCCTTGGTCTCCAAACAAAGACAGAGTGTGTATTGGTTTTTCTTTCTTATGGACTTCATCTTTGGCACTATAGCGTTCTTCTTCTATAGTCTTTTGGCTGGCTCCTGTCTTCCTCAGTTTTTATTATTATCTCACTCGTGCTACACTTTTCATACCTTTCCTCTGTTTTCAAAGTGTCAAGATTCCTTTATACAAGATCCACATGCTGATTTTTACTAGAAAGTGGTAGAGAGTAATTTTTAAATTGAGAAACTTAAGTTGATTTTTAAAAACTATGGTGATAGTGTCAAATTCTAATTTTTCAATGTCTTTAGGTCTCTCTTATCACCCTTAAATCTGCTATGCACTTAAAGCTTGTTTGGATCTGTCTTGTAAAACTCAAACTGCTCTCATCACTCTGCACTACTTTAGAGCACATCTTGTTTTCCCTGAAAACATTAATTTCTTCTTTGGTGCTTTGTCTTCTATTATACCTGCTCTTCAAGTGAAGTTAAATTGCCATAGAGAGGAGGTAACTGTTTTTTGCATGTGAGTAGAACTTTGCTCTCCTTCTTCTCTCTTCTCAGAGCCTTCTAATTGCTAATGCTTTCTTCTCCTCCTTGTAACAAGTTTGTTAAAATCAGCACAAATATGTAGTGAATGGTTGACCCATTTGATGGAATGTTGGGAACAGGGACTTACTGAATGAGGGTTGGTTGGGGTTTTAGGTTTTTTTGATTTTGTTTTCTTTGTTTTGTTTTGGGAGGGGGGGTTGTTAGGTTGGTTTTTGTTTATTTTTTTTTAACGAACTTTGCTATCTGTAAAGAAGCAGAAGGATTTCTTTGAACCAAGAGGCCCCCTGATATTTAAAGACAAAAGAATAAGATTGCATAGAGTAGGCTTCTTCCTCAATCATTTTTCAGGTTTTCTGTGAGTAACCTGACTTTAATAGTGAACCAAGCCAGTTTAGCTAAAATCTGTGTATATGAAAGGCTTTGAACTTGAGAATTAGATTCCATGTGTGCTTTTTGGATGTGTTGCAGCTCACTCAGACTACTGTGGGAGCATGAATGTAAAGGAGTTCTACAGAGAAGATCGTCATCTTGGTGTGAATGAGGAATCAATATGTAAGTATAGTGATTAACATTGTCTCAGCCTTGGGCTCTACACTAAATGGTTGCTGTAATAGTGGTATCAGACAGCCCCTGACACTATGGAAGCTACAAAGCAAATATTTGGTTTGCAACTTAGATGTAGGGGGGGATGGTGATCCCCTGGTGTACTGTAGTCTTTCCCCCTGCAAGTTTCCTTCCCCTGAAGTTTGCTTAGCAGTTTTTGGGTTGGTAGCTGATAATGTGAGATAAACTTGTTCCAGTTATCTTGTAACAATCTTGACTTGATCCTGGCTTTATCCCATTAATCAACTGTTACCACAACCAACAGGTGATGACTGTAAGGGGAAGAAACATCTTGAAATACACACCACAGACCACATGCAATCCTCATGGGCTAAAAGGGTAGCAAGGACCATTTGGCACACCTTTTCTTCTGCAGGTTGACTTGGACATTTTTGTTTGCTTTTATTTTGCATTGCAATCTCACAGTATTAATCATACATGTTTTGTGTTTGGGAGTTTTTTCCTTCCTTCATCTATCAAAGTAGGGTAAAAATGTAAAGTGCCTAGACAACTAACTTCATTAACACCTCTTCTGTCTGACTTCTTGCTCTGATTCTGGCTTTTGCACAAGCTTGGCAGGCTGCTTACCTATTAATGAAAACAAGGTGTAGGGTAATGTGCTCCTCATATGTTAAAAGGAACAAGTCAGATTGTCAATTTATTGCACTTCAGGAAGATCTGTGTGCTTGATAGGTTGAAAAGCTGACTTTAAATGAAAGCAAGGTATGAGATACTCGTGAAGACCATTTGAATAAAGGAGTTTAACTTTTTATTTTTGTTCTAGTGATAGTTAATTTTTACAGGAATCTTATATAGGGATAGAATCTACCCTGTGAGATGAGCGTTCCCTAGCTTGAATGACAGAGGCATCAAGGATCTGTTGAGTGCTCTTTATTCAGCAAAGGAAAATGATTTGAGACACTTCAGTCACCTAAATGATTTGCAAAACATTGGGTTGGTATATCTATAATCCCTCAGATTAACCCAGACATATCTGCTAATCGAAAAATGTAGGATTATTTTCTAAACATACACGGTGTAGTTTGTTCTGTAGAAAGATTGGTCCTAGTCTTGGACATAGTAATTGTTGGCCTCAGCAGGCTTTAAGTTACAGCGTTTTATTACAGTGCATATTACAGGGTGGTAGTGTTTGGTGCTGGTACTTTTGTTCTCTTTAAGAGATACAAAACTGTTGTACTGAACATCCTTGGGAACACTCAGCTTAATGAAAATTGACTGCTTGTAACTTTTAGTAGGGAATACTTTTTATTATTTATCAGTATTTCTTGGGCGCCACTGGAATTTTAAATTTTTAATTGTTCTCGCTTCTCAACAGTAACCCAAATAATGAACTTGATGCATAATTTTGAACAAAAGAAATGCTTTTAAAGTAATGATGTTCTTAAAGCTTGCTTTTATGGTAGTACTCTTGCTATTCTCTGCTACACTTTGCATGGCATTGTTAGATAAACATGTTACAAAATGTGAACTTTGATTTTGGAGAAATGATATTCTAGTGGCACAGATGGTGTTCATTCTGTTTATCTCTGTCCATGAGAATTCAGTTTCTAAACTGTCTTGGTTTTACTTTACTTCATATTTAGTAGTGGCTTGCTTTGCTTTAAAGTAGTGAAGAACCAAGTTTGAGATTACTGAAAGGTATGGTTTAAAATTCTGCAGAACACGGAATGGGCAGGGGCCTGAGTGTGTTTTACTGCTTGTACTGAAGAGAACCTTCAGCTCCTTTGTGTCTGTTACCACATGGAGTTAATTTGTTATGATCCAGGTTACTTTATGCTTCACGTGTTTCGAACAGTGGGAGCGACAGGATGGCTTGTGTCTCAGAAGGTGTTGTCTCTACTCTGGCTGGCCCTTCTTTCTCCAGGTTACTATTCCAGTCCGTGTGTGTGTGCATTGCCTGTTCCTCGTGGCAAGCTAGGGGCCTGCAGGGGCTTGCACTAATCCAGCTGTGCTTGTGCTGTAGCTTTTGTACCTTAAAATGCATGTGCTACCTTATTGACCAAAATATGCTTAATTGTGTTTCTGTTCACAGGCATAACAGGAGACTAACCAGGCTGTTTCATGAGGGAATGAGTGTGTGAATAGCACTGAATATGGGGTGTTAAGAATAATGGGGTGTGTTTGGTTTGGCAGTCACTTCCTATATTGGTATTCCTCTTACCAAAAACTGCTGCTGCTAACCTGTGCATTTCCTGGAGCAGACTGAGGTCTCCAGTGTGTGATAACTTGTGTTCAGACATTGATACTGAATTTCCAGCCAGGTAGCATTGTCATAACAAATGAGCACTTCATCTCCTTGCATGGCTGTTGATCTTGTTGAGTAGCTGATGTTACAGTGCTGTCATACTTGTGATATCTAGCTGTCAGTAAGCTGCATGCATTGCCTTACCCATGCATTTCTCCACTCTGCAAAGCGTTGTTGGCCACAGCTGCATGTCCCTCTGCTTGGTTTCTTTGAACATGTGCTGCAGTAATTACATTTCACACTCCCATCTTTTGTCTTCTAGGGAGGGCAGCTTCTGGCATGTTCAGGTTGCTTAGAACTGGGTGGTATCAACTTGTTACCCTGATGTCTTTGCTCAAGGCGTTTCTTGTAAGAAGGTGTGTATCCTTTGAAATCATTGTTTTGTGAGCAAGTTATTTACCCAGTTATAATATAAAACAATTAATTATGGTAAATGTTTTTTTTTTCTTGTAATCTTCCCTCTCTTTTTCTAGATGCCTTCCAAAGAACTACAGGTGGTTACTGTTTCTTATCCCACTCCTGTTTCTACTAGGTATGTCAATTGTTCACTTACAATATAAATCAGAGTGTGTACTACAGCTGTTCAGTTTCAGAAAACTGCATTTTCAGTTGATTTTTGAAGAAGATGCAGAACTGAAAAAAGCAAGTTTGTTTGTGAACAGGGCAGTAATTCAAGCTTACAGGGTACTGACAAGTCAGGGAGCTTTCCCCTTGTCATGAAAGTAATAGCATTGATTTAATTGCATAGAGCTCTTTAGAAAGAGTGGTTGAGTAAGTAAGCACACTGAAGTCTTTTCTTCTTTACCTCCCATCGTAGGAGTAGCAATGTAGTACAATGTAGGCTGTGTACTGATTGCTTTGTCAGTCTCCATAAAAGTGTGGTTAAGCTTTTACAAACTCATCCTGTCTTTCCTTTGCTCTAGACCATGTTTCAGTTGCTTAAGATACTGCTGACTTTAGGCTGGTTAGTAGACAGTGTTCCAGGCCAGCTGTCAACTTTGAAATGAAACAAATTAAGTTTGAAGTATTTCCCAGAAGTGCCGGGCCATTTCTGAAAAGCAGTTTCATGTTTTTGTGAGCCTTACAAACTTGCAGCTATTTTGTGGAGAAGATGAAGCTTCTTGGAAACCTACACTGGGGATTCAAAGTCCTCTGTACAAGGAAAGAATTCACCCTTTGTAGAAAAAGTTGCTACTTCCCACTAAGATATTGCAAAAATAAGTGTAATCTTGTGAAATGCTATTTTATTTCCATGGAAGCCTAAGTTTCCTCCAACTTTTATTCGCTCCTATGCAATGTCATAAGTAGTAAGTGTATAATGCAACGTATTTTCTGTGGAGGTAAAAAGCAGCATTTACATCTGCCTTCAGAAAATGTGGCCTGTCTTAATCAGCAAATGCAATCGAGGTGCCAGGGAAGCAATAGAACAAGTATAAGCTTGTACCATGATTTATCTAAGTGCAAGTTCCCTGCCTTACAGCTGTACAAGTGGGACTGATGGATGTTCCCTTATATTTTTGAGTGCTTGATTTAAAAATTTTAAAGGTGAGTCATGGTGATTTTTGTTTAGACTTGGAGTAGTGTCCATTTTATGGCACCTACCTTGCAAACTGAAGGTAGCTGTGTCCATAAAATGATCATTTGTAGGTATAAGCAGTTGAAAGGGAGAATTCTTTTAAACACATGTTGCTTTTTGTTTCTGTTCTAGGAATGTGGTTCTGGGGGCTTAATGGCTTCATTTCATTATTACCTCCATTGAACTGGACAAGAATTGACAGAGTACAGAGAACAGATGATTCTGTTTATGTTTCTGAACCACAAGATGACTCTTTTCATTCTGTGCAACCTCCAAAGGTGAGGGAGAACAGTCTAGGGAAGAACTTGTGTATATTTAAGACCTCTTAACTCCCATGTCTTCAACATTTTGCGGTAACTAGTTGTTGCACAAGGGCAATGTAAATAAGTGTCTTGATATTTTATATATTAAAGCATTATCTTTATACTTTAGGATACCATAAATGTCTTTGACTTTGGTCGCATAAGTGAGCTGGAAAAGCAGATGGCCTTCGTGTCTGACAGATGCCATGACCGTAACAAAGAATACAACAAAGTGATGAGCCTACTCCAGAATCTTCAAGATCAGGTTGCCACGATGAGTGACAGAAGTGAAACATTGAATTTAATAAAAAATGTCATGAGTCAGTATCTTGAAGATATGAAATTGGAGGAAAAGGTAAGACAGTCAGTTATGGATGTTTCCTGATACTGACTGAAGTTTTACTAATGCAGTTTGACTGGAGGATTCTTTTTCTGCTCTAGAAATAACCAACAGGCAGTGAAGGCCAGGGAGTAGTTGTGGACATTTGTTCCTCCTTTGTTATTGCTGACAAAGGATTGATTCCAGACAGGTGGCCTAAAGTACATTCCTACATTGCTGAAAAGCTGCTGATTTATCCTGTTTCCATACAGATAAAGAAGACTATAGGAAGGGTCAGTGACAAAGCAGGGATTTTGTGGTAAACTTCCTGTGTATAGCCCCTGCTACAGCTGAATCAGACTTCCAGATTTATTACAGATTCTGTAATTTCTCACACTACTAACAGGATAAATCACGTGAACATTCACAGAATGGAATGAAAATTATGCTTTGCAGAAAATATCAGTTATGGTATTTGTACTCCAAAAGAAAATACACCCACTTTTTCTTCCCTCTTTTTTAAGACTGACTTCCTGGCTTTACATAAAGAACATGAGTTGCGCATCCAGACGCTGGAAGACCTTCTTAGAAAACTCTCTGCTGAATCCAAGGTATTGAAAGTGAGCTTTGCTGACTTGTTCTGGTTGTAACCTGTTGATAAAACAGAGTAGATTTATTTATTTGCTGTCCCAAACAGCAGTGTGGCTGTTGCAGTTCCCTAAGTCTCAAAACTTGTTTGTGTTTTTGCTCCCCCTTTTTGGAGAGGGTTTCATTCCAAGTTTAAAAACTATTCCCTTGACCAGTGAGGCAGCTTCTGTTTGGAATGAAACATATTATAGAGAGGCACAAGTATAATTGTGAGCACAGTCCTGTACAGGTGGTGCTAAAATTTATTTTCATATAACATTCTTTATCCTCTTTCTGTCACTTGAGTTTCTTTGTCTCTGATAAAACTTAACTTTTGTATTTTTTAGGACATCCAGAAGGAGCTTGACATAGCCAAATCAAAAACAGTGAGGTATAAGCACTTTCAAATACATTTTGCTTTTTTCACTCCTGATGCCAACTGACAGTGTTTTTATGTGTTGTTCTTCCCAATATAACAATCCTTATCTTGTGTCAGTCAACTGAGAGTTTGTATTAGCAATATTGTACTGGATTTCAGCTGTGATGCTGAACATCAGCACAGGACCCTCCTCCAGTGTGGGGGGCAGCCCTACAACTACACTTTCACATAGTGGAGGAGAATGAGGGAGTTCTCATCCTCCTACAAATGCATTAGAATTTTCCTTCAGATCACCTAGTGAAATGCACAGTAACTGCTTTTGATGGGCATTATGTTTAAATTCCTGAATTGTATCAATTCTAATTTTTGTCTCTGTTTTTCAGCTTATTTGCTGAATTGCCATTTAAATTAGAGTGAAATGTAAAATGGCTTTGTAATGATGGCTGAGACCTTTTTCCACAGCACTCACTGGAGACTGATCTATATTGGGCATATATGAGCTGCTATTTGTAACTCACACAAATAAAGTTTGACTGGTTTGCCAGAAGCCCTTAAATTCCCCAAAATCCTTGTATGTTTGAGTTATTAACTTGTCAGCCTGGTAATAATCTGAATTCATCACTGCTGGATTTTTCCATAACTTCAAAATACTTTGCTTTGAATACATTAATTCTAAGTATGCATTAAGTAACATCTTCAAAGAACTGCAAGTTCTGTGTGTATCATGGTGAACAATTGAACTAGGAAAGCACTTTGTATTAGACAAGTATATTCTCACACCTTTGGAATTTGATGGAATGATTCCAGCTGCTCTTTGCTAATGATTGACTCCTTGTTTTTGTCAGAGATGATGATCAATACAGTCTACTCATGTCCAAAATTAAAAAGCTAGAACTAGAGCTGTCTCATATGAAATCGGAGCTGTTGTCTGGGGAAAATGTGAAGACGAGTTGTGAGAAAATGGATGTCATTCAGGAAAAAGTAGGTTCTGTGACTTCTCTAACTGTCCCACTAAAATTTGCTATTACTTGGTTTTGTTCACTAATTTTCTTGAAAGGCACTGCAATCAGTAACACGGGGATAGTACTAATCTTACAGAGTAACAGTGTTCTCTGTAGGGTTACTGTGAATTTTTCCATTAGTGCGTAACACTTGAGTACACAGGAGTTTATGGCTTGTTTTCTACAATGGCAGGGGTTTGCTTGATGTAGTAGCAGTTCTCTGTACAGTACTTTGCTGTTGGTGTATTTTGCTAACTCATGGAAATGTGGAAAAGAAACTTATGTAAAAGCAAGTTAGGTTTGTTATCTGAGAGCTGCTTTTAAAAATCATGCCTAAGTTCTTTTGAAGCCTTTTAAAAGGTCTGATTGGAATATAGCCAACAGAATACAACAGTATTGATACAGGATTATCAACTTTGACTTAAATTCTGACTTGTGATAACACTCAAATATGGTGTAGCTATGTGCCTGCTTTATATTTTTATATATATGTATTTGTAAAAACTAATGATTATAATTTTAATGGCTTCTACTAGGTGGATGCCCAGGTCAAAGAATCTGTCAAGCTAATGCTTTTTGGTGATCATCAAGAAGACTTTCCTGAATCACTTCTCCAGTGGCTTACCTCCAATTTTGTGAGCAAAAGTGATCTGCAGACTTTGCTGCGGGATCTCGAGTTGCAGATCCTCAAGAATATTACTCTCCATATGTCTGTAACAAACCAAAAAGTAACATCTGAAGTAGTCACAAACGCTGTGACCAATGCAGGGATTTCTGGAATCACAGAAGCGGTGAGTGAGTTTTAAGGTCTCAAAAGTACTGGAAAGAGTTATTTCATGGGCATTTTGTGGAGCATAACTGTCCACATAAATGTTAATGATTTTAGGAGATGTCAGGAAC
This sequence comes from Monarcha castaneiventris obscurior, assembly GCA_026261815.1. NCBI lineage: Eukaryota > Metazoa > Chordata > Aves > Passeriformes > Monarchidae > Monarcha > Monarcha castaneiventris. Next base: position 12,087,252 of record JAMPIT010000856.1, on the reverse strand, counting down.
ATCAATTGGAATGAGGAGAACTGCAGAAAATGCTAGATTGAGTGTGTTCTTAGAGCATTGCTTGCTGCCTCTTGTGAACATTTGCATTTTTTCAAAGTGTGTTATCTTGAAAATTGAAGAATTCCCAAGAAACAAGTGTACCAAAGAAATGCAGCTCAGGGTCTTGGGAAGAATTTAAAGAAAGCAGCAGTCAAGATGCAGTATGAATTTGTATTCTAAGACAGACAATTGTGCATTAAAACTGGCCTCTGTCTTAAAAGAGGCTTTCAAAGACCTATGAAGTTCAGCATCTCAAAAAGAGGCTTATAACTTCACAGATATGTAGATATAAATTATTTTATCATTTGATCTTATTAAAACATTTCTCCTTCCATTCTCTCACCTATAGCAAGCACAGATTATTGTAAATAATGCACTGAAACTCTACTCTCAAGACAAGACTGGGATGGTGGATTTCGCCTTGGAATCTGGAGGTAAATAGTGGAGGAAACACCGTTTTTACTGTTCATGCTTTTAGTAGTATTTACTAGAAATCTTAAAAGTTAGTAGAGCATTTTTGTGTGTTGCCTGATCATCAGATCAGTGCTGTCTGCAGTGGTGTTCACAGGGCTGTTCATCAGCCTAGGTGTGCATGGACAGGAACAGAATGGTTCTCAACATGTCTACAACTGGATAAGAAAGAAATGAAAAACCTTTAACCTGTTCTTAAAATAACACTGTACGTGATAGAAGCATTGTATCCCCAGAAAATTATTAGATCTTAACAATATCTGCTTTATATAAATCTCTGCCTTAATTACTCCTTCCTTCTTGAAGACTTTTATTTCTGCTAACCTGATGTATCTTTTTTGAGGTGGCAGCATTCTGAGTACTCGCTGTTCTGAAACCTACGAGACCAAGACAGCATTAATTAGCCTCTTTGGAATTCCTCTGTGGTACTTCTCTCAGTCTCCCAGAGTGGTGATTCAGGTAATTAAAGGCCAAGTAAACAAACTCAGCAATGTTATTCTGTGTTGAGTAGTTTGGATGGCTCTTTGGGTGCTGGGTGTATCTCTGGAATATATTGGGGGCACAGGTACTTTGAGCTGTGTTCTCAAGAGTGAGATTCTTGTGGTAGTCCCTGGACACAGCCCTACTCACAGGAAGCTTGGGTGGTGCGCTGGACTTGTGCAAAGTGGGAGGGCTGGGAGGGTTCTGTTGAGAATAATCTCTAAGGCAGGTCTTCAAAACACCACTGGTAGCTCAGGTGGATGTGGTGTCTTCCTGAAGAGTTCCACCAAGGAGATTATTGCTGCCCCTTACTGTCCCTAAGAGTTCAGAATTCATTACAACTCTTTATTACAATAAAAAAAAAAAAGAAATTATTAAACACTTGCAGCATTGTTTTTGTTGTTGTGTCCCACGTTGTTCTCTCCACCTTCCTTCTGTGCAGCCAGACATGTATCCAGGAAACTGCTGGGCTTTCAAAGGATCACAGGGCTATCTTGTGGTGAGACTTTCCATGAAGATCTATCCAACTGCCTTTACATTGGAACACATACCAAAAACTCTGTCACCAACAGGAAATATCACCAGTGCTCCTAAGAATTTTGCAGTATATGTAAGTCTGTCTCTGAATTCAAAGTTGATGTTTGTACACAGAATATTTGTGTTATGTACCTTGGAAAATAGTAACTTGAGGGAGGACAGCTAAGAAGATGATAACCTGTTTCACTTATTGCTTGTAAAAAATTGATTTTTTAATGAGCTTTGAGATTAGGAATAAGAAGTGTTGCAACTAATTTTGGGTGAGTTATTTCTTTACTCTTGCTTTAAATAGTAGTAAACACTTTTGGAGGGAGATAAGGTTTATTTGGTCCAGGTCTTTCATGCACTTTCTTATTTCATCCCTCCCTCCCCTTCTTCCTCTCTACACCCACTATCCCTCCCATTTTGTCTCTGCACCTTATCTGTGTTAGGCATTAATTTTTAAATTCATTTCACCTAGCACCACAGTTGTGTAGGCAGGATTTCAGAAGAGACCACAGGCTACATCAGTGTAGTTACAATAGCTGAGAGCTTCTTGTCAGGCTTTTCTAAATGCTTAAACAGTCACCTGCAAGCATCTGAATCTTGACATCAACCTTGGTGTTCTCTCATTGTTTGTCCTGAGCAGTATTGTACCCTGTGATAGGGGTTTAGCCATGGAAATCAAAGTGTTTGACCATGAAAACACATAAACAGCACAACTATTTACAGTGCAGGAAACTGGAATACAGGTTGTGCTTGGACTTTAAATTACATGGGAAACATTCTCATCCTGGCTTGACAGACCTCCAAGTGCTGTCCCTTGATATTCTGCTATGTAGACATGCTTCTAGGTTGGCTTTGATTGGAAATTTGATGGAAGCAAAAATCTTTATCTTGTTGTTACAGGGTCTGGATGATGAATATCAAGAAGAAGGCAAGCTTCTAGGAGAGTATGTGTATGACCAAGAAGGAGAACCACTGCAGATGTTTCCAGTGATGGTAAGTCTGGATTATAAGATTTAAAGTATCAGTAGAAAGTTACTTTTATTTTCTACACTTGTGTGCAATGAGCAGCAAAGGGAAAAGGCCTTGTTCTCATTTGGGCCCTGTAGAAACTGAGGTAGAAAGTATCTACCTATGGCCCAAACAGATGAGAGGGGAGGAAGGTTTGTTGCCATCTGGACACGAATGGTGGGTAGTTGCTAAACATGGGAAGAGTCCTTTCCATGCTGCTTCAGACTCACAAATAATTGCAAGGCATGGAAGGTTCTGTTCAAAGGAACAGAAAATTCCCAAGGCGTAATTTAGTTATTTAATGATGGTCAGTACTTGCAGGAACCTAAGAAAGCTTCAGCTGCAGCTGTTTATACCAGAAGCCTGACACTGCTTTATGTGTTTGCTTTTTCCTTCTCCAGGAGAAAAATGAAGCCGCATTCCAAATAGTGGAGCTGAGGATTTTCTCTAACTGGGGCCATGCAGAGTACACCTGCCTTTATCGGTTCCGAGTGCACGGGAAACCTGCCGAGTGATGCACACTACAGCTGGGGGTGGCTGCTCTGTACATTTTGTTCCTAATCTGTATATACTGGGAAGCCTACAACACTGGAATCTGTAAAGGACGAGGATGCAAGATGCACACTGCAGAACTATTGATCCTCTGATAAAGGCAGAAGACTGTCAGCAGAAATGTATAAACTCCAATTTTTATTTGCTCTAAAGGCTCGGCTTGTAATTGCCAGTTTGCTTCTTATTTCTGTGTCCATGCTGAGAGAAATAATGCATGCAAACAGCTCTGGTTCATAAAGCCCAGTTGGCAAACAGGTGACACATATTTTATTACAAATGAATGTATAGGTTTTTTTTAAAGAATAAACCACACTTTCTGCAACTAGGAATCTGTTCTTTTTTAATCCAGGACTTTACTGCATACTTTTGCTAGCTTGGCACCATAAGCCAAAAACTGTGGTACATTTTGAGCACTGACTGTGGCTAAAGGTGTCCTTCAGTTGACAGTTGGTTTTGACCTTTTTGGTGGATCCAAAAGGGCTTCTTTGCTACATGTTGAATTTAATAAATACTACTGTCAGGGAAAGCTAACACAACCAAAACCAGTTTAAACACCAGCGACTGAGAATGCTTTACTGTAATTTGTGGCCGTGAATTGCTCTGAAAGTCAGGGATAACTTTAAGTAACTGAAGTTATTTTAAGGGTTTTTACCATGGCAACTTGGCCAGTTTGTTCTTTTTTTAGTGTCAATTCCAAATCGACCTTGTTGTACTGACTGACTGGCTCAGAGCTGATAAACGTGATACATTGCTCAGTAAACACTGCTGTGCAGCAGTTTGAACTACCTTAGTTTGTCAAAAGCCATCTCTTTGGTACAAGATTTCCTTAGACTGGTTGATTGTTACACTCCATAAATGTTGTACTGTGAGGATTCAGTGTGTGGAGAACAAGGCTGAAGTAATTCTCGCTGCGTCACGTTCACAGAGGGACTCGAGCTCAGCGCTGCTGTGTGCACACACGGGCATTCCTGATCCTCCCCACAAGCCTTAGCCGGGTACAGGATGAGTAGAGTTGCTCTTGGAAACAACATTTCCACTTAGAACAAGATGAAACTGCTTATTTCCCCCCCCTTAGCCTTGCTGCTTTGAAGATCCTTTTCAGAAAAGATTCCTGAAATTGACTTGTATGCAGAATTTTTACCTTGCTGTTCTAGTGCATTTTGTAGTTCCACAGAACTGTTACCACATGGACCTGCTGACTGGTTTTCTGAATTGAGTTATGTATGTTGCACAACAGTCCTCGAATGTTCAAAATACAAAATGTCTCCATGTGAAGAACTGTTTTTCACTCGACCTAGAGACAAAACCTATGGCCTACGCAGAGGAGTAGATGACACATGTACAGGTGTTTTCATATTATAGGTTACATATTTAAAATTAGAATTATCCTGTATAAATTGAAATTAGGTAGCTGGAGGGGGGGGAATATTTTGAATAACACTAACTTATTTTTTAAAAAGCAAGATAGGACTTTGTGCAATGTATTTTTGTAAATGCTTTTCAAAATGTCTGTTATTCTTTGCTGCCTCCAAACTGACAAGATGCTATTGAGATGTTTAAATAAAGAGTTTTAATTTTTGAAAGTGCATGTAATACTTGAAGCAAGAAATAAAGCCTCTTTTCTGTATTTTTTTTTTTTTTTTAATCAGTTGCTTAAATCAGCGAGGAAAGATTGTGATTTTTTTAACATTTCTTCGAGCTGGGGCAGGGGTGGGGAGATTTCACTGAGGGAAAGCTTTAAGGGGCAGGCCCAGGAGCAGCGTGTGGAGATTTGGGAGAAAGGCAGAGCTGGAGATTTTGGGAGAAAGGCAGAGCTGGAGATTTGGGAGAAAGGCACAACGGGGCCGTTGCTGGATGATTTTAGCTGTGTGAGGGCTGAGGGGGGTTGGTTTAATTCCTGCTCCCTCAGCCTTGCCTGCATCCCTAACCCAGAGCAGCCCTGAGCCAGCCTTACTGCCTGCGCTCCACCAACCATTCCTGCTGTGTATATTTGTAATTATTCCGCAGTTTGCTGTGCGCTCCAGGCCCGGCGGTGCCGCGGGTTCGATTCCCGGCGGTTCCTCTAGCGCCGTTCGCAGCCCCGCGGCGCCGTTACCGCTCGCGCCCGCGCGGGATGGGCCTCGCGGGCCGCCGTCCGAACGGGCGGAAGCCGGGCAGCGGGGCGCCGGCGCTGCGTGCGCATGCGCCCGGCCCCCGCCTCCCCTCCCCGTGCTCCGCGCTGATGGCGGCGGCGATCATGGCGGCGGAGCAGGAAGCCGCGAAAGGCGGCGGCGGCAGGAACCGCGGCGGCGTGCAGCGCGTGGAGGGAAAGCTGCGCGCCAGCGTCGAGAAGGGCGACTACTACGAGGCGCACCAGATGTACCGGACGCTGTTCTTCAGGTAGGGCCGCGCCCCGGGCCCGCCGCGCCGCCCCTCCCCCGCCCGGCCTTCCAGAGCCTTCCCACGCACTCGCCGCCGCCGCCGCCCGCCGCGCCCGCGGCCGCTCCCCATTGGCCGCCGCGCCTGCCCATCACCGCGCCGCGCTCCCTGATTGGCCCGCGAGGGGGCGGGGTGGGGCGGGAGCGCGGCGCTGGCCCAAGCGGGGCCTGGCCGGGCCGGGGGAGCGGCGGCCCCGGGCTGGGCTCGGTGCGGCCCCGGGCTGGGCTCGGTGCGGCCCCGGGCTGGGCTCGGTGCGGGCCCGGCCGCGCCGCCTCCTTCAGCCCCGCCGGCTCACTCAGCGGCTGGGGGTGGCGCGGGGAGCCGCTGCTCGCCGGCCTGTGGAGGCCAACCCTGACCCCGGCCCGCTCCCTGCCCCGCCGGCCCGGGCACCGTCCGGTGACGGGCGGGGGTGTTGCGTCACCCTGCCCAGAGGTCACGGGCACAGCGCAGTTTCGGCCCCGTCTCGCAGCGTATCCCGGTGGCCCCACGTTCTAGGGAGGCCGAGTGAGGCCCCCCTGCGCCCGGCGGGGTGGGCTCGGGCTGTGCCCCCGGGTGTCCCCTGGAGCTCGGCTCGGGGCTCGCCCCGGGGCCGTCCTGGAGCTGAGCCCTGCACAGCCGGGGCTCTGCCAGCTCAGGGTAAATGCCAGGTGGCTGCGCAGGGACAATTCCAGGGTTTGAAGGTTGATTGTGGCTCAGCCGGGACGTGGGGCTACTTCGTTGCACGGCACGGTCGCCCTGGTGCCGCGGGCAGAAAGGGGCAGCTCTCAGGGTGGCCAGAACCGCCTGTGCGGAGGAGCTTTTTGGAATAAATTACGCTGGGTGTAGTATTTGCGTACGTGACAGTGACTAAGTCGAGCAGGCCTGGGCATTTATTCAGAAATGTTACTACTGCCTCTTCTGTCGTAAGAAAATTGCTTGTATTCCAAAGCATTTTTAGGCTTCATTTGTCTCATCCACTGCAACTTAAAGGAGTCAGCCTTTCTCTCATCAGAATTTAACATGTAGACTCCTGCCTGCGGGTGCACAGAGTAAGGTGTTTGTTCTGGGGGCTTCCTCTGTTGGTCCCAGCTTTGTTGACTTGTGGTTCTGCTGGGATAGGACAGGATGGAAAATTGGCTTCACAGAATCAGTTGGGTTGGAAAAGACCTCTGAGGTCATCAGGTCCAATCTTTGGCTTATCACCTGTCAACTGTGCAGTGGCACTAAATGCCACTCTGGTTGTTTCTTGAACCCTTCTAGGGAATGTGACTCCACCACCTGCCTGGGCAGCTGGGCCCAGTTCCAATGCTTGACCACCCCTTCTGTGAAGAAATTTCTCCTGAGCCTCCCCTTAAAGCCTTTTCCTCTCATCCTGTCTGGGAGAAGAGCACCTGGCTCCAACCTCCTTTCAGATGTTGTAGAGAGAAGGTTCCCCTCGAGCCTCCTTTTGTCCAAGCTGAGGCCCCCCAGCTCTCTCAGCTGCTCCTCATCAGACTCATGCTCTGGACCTTTCACCAGCTCTGTTGCCTTTCTCTGGACATGTTCCAGCCTCTCTGTGTCTTTCCTGAAGTGAGAGGTCCAAAACTGGATACCCTGCCCTGTGTCTTGTGTCTGCTGTCCTCAGACCTCATCTGTGTTAGGATGAGAACAGGCTTGTGAGTAAGCACAGAAAAATAGCAGTCATGGAAGAAAGTGGGGAAGAAAGTCCTTGGTGCATAATCCTGCTTGTGCTCCCAGCAAACGTCAGCCAGCCTGCCCTGCCCTGCCCTGCCCTGCCCTGCCCTGTGTGCCAGCACCATCACATTAAATCAGTTTGTTCTTCCATAACCCCTCTGATGGGATCAGCCAGGCACCATCCAGGCCTTAAGACTTAAATTGTATTTGAGAATAAATCTAAATTTAAGACAAAGCCTGGCCTATTTTATAGTAGGGATTATGTGATGTGGTGTCTGCAGTGGTGTGAGAAGTCTTGGTTCAGGAGGTCACTTCTCCTTCAGTCTTCTGGATGTATTAACTCGCATACTCAAACCTCCCTGAATTAATTGGGGATCAAAGATCCTGCCTTTTCCATTTGAAATGCAAGTGAAAGGATGTGTTCAGTTAAATGAAAAGGTGACATTTGCGTGGCTGGGTCGTCTTGTCAATCCTCTGTAAAATGTGATAAAAATCAGCATTTTTTCAGAGACGCATTAATGCGGATTGGGATGACATGAGCTCTGGAGTTGTGATTGAGATTGCTAGTGCTTGCTCCTTTTAAACACATGGGCCTGTAAAACATTTGTCTTGTCTGTCAGAGGGTAAACTTGAAATCCTGAGTCAGTTTCATGCACTGAGATGTATTTTAGGATGGAGGAGGGGAAGAAATGGAGGAGGAAAGATTACCATAAGCCTGCCTCCTGCAGACTTATTATCCCTTGGTGATCCACAGAGCAGGTGGAAAACTGCTGTTCCTGCCTAACCCTGAGCTCCCCTGAGCACACCTGAGCTGGTGATGTTTGTTACTCCACAGGCTGGCTGGGCTGAATCTTGTCTCTTCATGATTTGGTAACTGAGTCACTCTTCAAAGTGTAACGTCCTTGTTACATCCATTTCTGTTTTCCTGATACTTGTAGGTCATTTTTCTGGTATAAATAATGTGTTCCAGGATTTCTCTTGTTCTAAATGCCATTTAGAGCAATGTCATAAATAATTATTTTTATTAAACAACTCTTCTAATCAAAGTTCTTTGAAAAACCCCAGCTCTTTAAAATGTATTTTATACTGTAAAATTCTTTTCAGCATCTTTTAGTATCTCTGCAATAATTCCCAGATTAGGAGCTTCCATATAGCATTGTGAATTTACTGGGAGCAGAATTTGTGGAAGTGGATCCACGCTGAGTCCAACTCCTAGAAGCAAACCTGGATGGGAGCCCAACTATAAAACATTGGAGCTGTGGATTCATTTGACTCACATTTACCATGGTGATTGCAAGTCCGAGTTGTTGAGGATTATTCCAAAACACCACCATCGTGCCTTCCATTATTTCAGTTCTGTTTTGGATAAAAGACCTTGGGGTTTCTCCGAGTTGATGAACAGATGGAAGGGGTGTCTCCTCCCTTGTTTGCTGTCTGTGATGTTACCAGCAGGGCCTGTCCTGGAGCTGTCACATGTGACAGGAATCTGGGGCACAGCACAAGAGGTTTGGGATGCGCTGCTCCCTCTGGTTTGTGTGACCCCCATGGCCATGCTGTCCTGCTGTCCCACCACCCCCTGACTGCTCCACCCCCAGAGCCACCAACCCCTCTGTCACCCCACAGGCACTGCTGGGCTTTGGAGCAGCCTTGGGGCTTCCAGAGCAGAGGGGCTGCCCTGAGCCCCGGGAGCAGAAAGGGGTGACATGGGCACAGCCCAGGCAGGTGTCACAGGGGACAAACCAAACTGTGCAGGTGCTAAAGAGCTGACGCTTATCTCTGCTGATAAGAGCAAATCAGCTACTGAGAACACAGACTTTTCTGAGTAGCAGTTAAGAGAAATGGAATTTGGAAACTGCCCCACCTAAACTGCTTTTATGGGAAATGCTGTGTTTATAATCTAGGGTTGTGACTGCCCAAGAGCTGTAGTTACTGACAGTGATGATGTGCAGGAGGCTGCAATCACAGCTCTGTGCTAAGAGGTCCTGAGGTAACCACTGGGAGCAAATTCTTTCATTCCTTATTTCTTCATTAACTCTTTAAGGGTGGAAGGTGTGTTTTGAAGCATTATATTTTGTTTCTTTTGAAGTGTTGCATGGTGAATCTTGCTGGCTGTGCTTATCTTACTCTTGAAGGCATGAGAGACGAGCTCCTTTTGTTCAGCAGAGGACTAGGACAGGCTGATGTCCCCTGGCAGAGCTGTAGTGGTCAGAAAGACTTAGACCAATGGAAAGGTCAGTGAGCTCTCCAGGAGGTATTCCAAAAATTGTTTCACTGGGATGGCTTTGGTAGAGGCTTAGTGCATTGGCATCTTTTGCTCAGGTGAAGTTCTGGGTTCATTCCCTTTTCTTGTTCCAGCCCCAAACAGATTTGTAGCTCTTTGTTTTCATTCCTATATTCTTCATTTTATTCCATCAGGTCTGGAGCAGAAAACAAATTGCAACTTGCAGTTCAAGCTACATCATTATTAAAACTAACCTGATTTAAAAATAAATCCCTCGTTATTATTTTAAATTTTAGCAATCTTTTAATCCTTTAAGTATAAGTAACTTTAAGCATACACAACTAACTTAGTGGTAATTTTTTTCATGGCTTTGGTATTTTTTTCAGGTATATGTCACAAGGAAAACATGCAGAAGCAAGAGAACTAATGTATTCAGGGGCTTTACTGTTCTTCAGTCATAACCAGGTAAGTCACTGGTTTTCTGTGTGAGGTTTGGGGGGTAAGGGCTTGTTACTCCCAGGATTTTGAGAGATGAATGGTGAGTTCTCAGTGGTAAGTGTTTGGGGTAATTGCTTTGTAATCTTTTGTTTTATCTCTTTGTTGAGCCTTTCTCCACAAAGAAGGATTATGCCAAGCTGGAACATGCAGCAGGAGTGTTTGTGAGCATCCAAACAATGCCTGTGTTCTGCTTTCCTGGAGGCTTCTCTTTGATGCCATCAAATTACTATAATTTTTTTATCAGGAAGGCTGAGACTTGATACTGTGCTGTAGCTGTAGATGCTGATAAAAGCATTAAACCTGCTGCTGCCAAAATTCTGGTTGATGTTTCTTTTTATGCCCTGATACATTCATCACTGCCAGTTTATGTCTGTTTTCTAGCAAAACAGTGCTGCTGATCTGTCCATGCTGGTTTTGGAGTCTTTGGAGAAGTCGGATGCAAAAGTAGCAGAAGACCTTTTAGGTGAGGTGACTTTTGCTCTTGGTTTGATGGCATTTAGTTGTGCTTTCCCTTCACACTGACTTGCTAATAGTCTGGAAAGCTGCAATCCTTTTTGGATGCATTCCCAACATGGCTAAGGGTTGAATGGACTGGGGGAAACTTTGTTAGAGGATCATGAGTTCCTGATGACTTTGTGGGCATGCTTGGAACTAACACTGCTGCCTGTCTTAAAGATGGATCTTAGACATGTATTAGAAGCAGCAGATAATCTTATTTTCCTTAATGCTAAATATTTTTGAATCTTATTGCTTCTAGAAAACTTGGCTAAATTGTTTAGTTTAATGGATCCAAATTCTCCCGAAAGAGTGGCTTTCGTATCCAGAGCACTAAAATGGTCCAGTGGGGGATCAGGAAAACTTGGACATCCAAAACTACACCAGTTACTAGCTATTACCCTGTGGAAAGGTAAGAAAAATCAACTGGCGTTTCCGTGTTTTCCTTTGAAAATGTTGAAAGCAAGATGTTATAAAAGATCTGCTTTGGGAATCATCTAAGGAAGCTGAGATGATAATGATTGATTGAGTTCTGCTATTATCTGATTTTTTCATTAACGTCTTCTTAATGTTACTAACAGGAAAAAAAATGGGTCTGTAGCTCTATATTAGTGCAAAATCCAAAACACAACTGCTGTAAGGCTCTCTCTAAAAGGCAGGTTGATCATTTTGACACTGAGGTAGTTCAGTTGTGTCATTAGGAGGAAAATTGCTGGGGAGCAAAGCTGTTCTGTTGGCACGTTTTTTTTTTGTTTTTAAATCCTGGATAAACATGACAAAGATTGAAATACATCACCTGGCATCCAAAGCAGTCTTTGGACTGTAATTAAGTACTTTTTGAGAAGTTGGCCAACAGGGTTATTCCAAAATGAATGCTGTTGCCTTTGATTTATGAGCCATTTTATCACTTGGGATGGGATGTAAGAGAAACACAAAATGCTCCAAATAATTATTTTAATTGTGGATGATAGCCAGTATTTAGAGTCTTGTGTTCAAAACATAGCAAAGGTGATTGAGAACAGTTGAATAGATGCCATTTTTCCTGTGGTTTCTCATGGATTACTGTGCAAGATGATTGTTTATTTTGCATTTTTCAGTAGCTGCCAAGTGATGACAGTGGTTCCATGTAACAACCCTGACCCAATAATGGTCAATGCTGCAGCCCCTCTGTGTGCCATAGGCAATTCCCTAGCTGCTCTCCTGGGATTTATGTTAGCCTGATGGCTGCTGCCAGCCAGAAAAGGAGGATTTTTCTCACAGCATTCAAGTTAGAGATTTCTACAATTAAGATAAGAAACAGTTGCATTCTGAAAGTAAAAGTCCCCATTTTGTAGCCGCCTGCTCACTGTTCTCTTGAAGAGCAAAATGCCTACATTTTCTTAGTCTGTAGCTTTTTGAGTTTCATCACAAAAGGCTCAGATTTTTAAAACAAAGCTTTCAACTTCAAAAGATTAGCAGCTATCCAGTTTTGTCATTGCAGTGATTTTGCACGATCCTTTGCTTCTAGGTTCTAACAAATCACTGCCATTTCTTACACCATTTTTCCTGTATAACTGCTGTTCTCTTCAGCATATGGAAGTGATTTTAATTTTGATAGCAAGAGTGGGCTAAGCTAAAAATAGGAAGTGAAAGAAGGACTCTGAAGGTGCTGTTTGACTTTGGTGCACATGGTCTAATATGAAATTATTTTATTCCTGTCCTAAACACTGCTGATAGCACATCAAGTGTCAGCATTCCCTTAGATAAAATGATATGACCAAAGTTCAAGCCAGCAGTAGCTGTAATTGAGTGAACTGTATTTAACAGTTGTTCAATAGCACTATTTAGGACACAATTTATTATTATCTCCCTTTATAAATTGTCTGTAACTTAGAGACTTTTTACTAGCTGTCTTGTTTACATACACCACCTGCAACTCTTGTTCTTTTACCAGCTAATAAAGTACAAACCTCATAGAATTGTTTTTACCTTCAGGTACGATGATCTGATTTCTTAAAAGCCTTTTTCTTTTTTCTTTTTCTAGAGCAAAACTATAGTGAATCTCGGTATCACTTCTTGCACTCCACAGATGGTGAGGGCTGTGCAAATATGCTGGTGGAATACTCCTCATCCCGTGGATACCGCAGTGAGGTGGACATGTTTGTAGCTCAGGCAGTACTACAGTAGGTGTTAAACTTCTCTTGAAGCATTTTGCTGAGATGACATTATGTGTGGGACCAATCTAATTTAACCACACAGCCTTTGCAAAAGAAACTGTGAAACTGGCCAGAGCAACAACAGGAGAAAACTGTCTGAAAACCCATGTGCTAAATTCGTCAGGCTGGGGAGAGAAAAACTAACGTATTAAGGTCAAAACCTGAAATTATGTTAATTGCCTGAAGAATGAATGTAGTCTGTTTAACACTGAAAGCACAATTCTTAGCTTTGTTAACACTGCTGTATGTCTAGTTAGGGCTTGTCTATATGATGTTACAGAGACTGGACTCAAGCAGGCCCTTGCTCTCACTCAGGTCCTAAGAGACCACTTGTCATGGTCAGCCTGGTCCATAAGCAGCAGCTTGATGGCTCTTGCCTTGAAAGAGTTGCTGCTGGCTCTCATTTTAGGCATTTATTTTGTAGGAGGTGGGAATGCAAGCTATTATGTGCTTTTGCAGAGCTCATGTAAAATGAAGGTTGACAAAGCCAATTTTACTGTGTTTAATCAGCTGATGGCTTTCTTCAGGCAGGGAAAGCAGCTCATGGAGGAGTCTGAGGAGGAGGTGGAGACAGGACTGTGTGGCAGGGAGTCAGGGAGAGAGTAGGTGTTGGGGGAGAGGGAGGAGGTGAGAGCAAGTTTGTCTCTCTTTTGGCAGCAGTGAGCTGTCATGTCAGATTTGTCCTGCTTTCCATAGCTGGTTGCTATAGATTGCTGTGATTTTGAGAAACAGCAAATCCTTTATGAAAATCCAGTATATGCAGGACTGAAACAATTCTGTGGGGAGAAATTCTGTGGAGAAGTTAAGAGATTATTTTTCCAGTGTTTCTACAGCACTTCTGCTGCATCCTGTACTGGCCTGTATGTCAAATACTGTGTTACATCCTCTTACATAGCAGTTTATTCTCTAATGAAATTAACTGCAGTTCCTTGCTACCAGTGAGGCAAAACAGCCCCAAGCCCTTGCACATGTGAGGGTGCAGAATTAGAGGCCAGCCTGCCATCAAAAATGAGATGGCTTGTGGCAGCCTTCCTAGTGCTTGCTGACAGCATTTGTCCCAGATAAAGGCCTGTTAGGCCAATGGGACTTGCAGAGATTGCCAGTTAAATTAACTGGACCTGAACAAGGATTTGATCTGTTTGGGGGATCGATCTGTTGGGGACAAATGGCTTGGGAGCTCAAAGTACAGCTTTATTATGAGACTTTTAGCCATGTTTGTCAAGCTGTTAGTGGTCCTGATGCCACATTACATTGAGGTGGAATAGAATGACAGAGTCAACAAATACTGACAGATACATACTAAAGGGAGATGTGTTTGGGGATGAATGGGTCTTTAATTCAGTTTTCACCTCAACATAGTAAACTCTGGAGCAGTAGATGCAGTATCATGTTAATGTGAATTACAGGGGAGCCAGTCTTTCCACATTTTGATTAAATTGATGCTCACTTTCAGTAACCATCCCTTACAATCTGCTTAGATCCTGGTTAAGCTCACTCTATTAATATTTAATGTCTGTTTTCCCTCCCAACGTGCCTATTCCACAGTGTGTTCTAGTAGTGATTTTCCCCTTCCTCAGCTGATGGCCAAACCATCCCCAAAGATGTACATCCCTACCAGTTGTATTTTGCCATCAGTTCAAGCCTGAGATGGCCTCTATGCACAATTGAAGTAGACTTTGGCTTCCCTTTTTCTGTGGTGAAAGCATTTCTGTGCCCTGTTTTTAACTTGCCCCGTTCTCTTTCCTTTTTCAGATTCCTCTGCTTAAAAAACAAGACCAGCGCATCAGTTGTTTTTACGACATACACACAGAAACATCCTTCAATAGAGAAGGGTCCACCCTTTGTGCAACCACTGCTAAACTTCATCTGGTTTCTGTTGTTGGCAGTTGATGGGTACAGTCTGATTTCTGTCGTGTTGTTCTTGGTTTCCTTTTCAGTTGTTAACTGAGATGACATTTTTGGTTGTTTCCTTTCTAGAGGAAAACTAACAGTATTTACAGTATTGTGTGAACAGTATCAACCTTCGCTGAAAAGAGACCCCATGTATAATGAGGTGAGTCACTCATAATAATAAAACATAAATAAACAGGATTTAACTCAGTGAATTTGTGAAATCATGGCTGATTGTCTCCAGCTTTGTGACATGGAGATAGGAGCTGGTGATTTACCTTGTGTGGGTGATTTCTGCCCATAGTATTTCCACCTGTAGATGAAATAATTGACTTTTTTTTTTTTCTTCTTGTGTCCCTACAGTACCTAGATAGAATAGGACAGCTTTTCTTCGGAGTTCCTCCCAAGCAGACCTCGTCCTACGGGGGGTTGCTAGGTAAGCTCTGCTTTGTAGGTACCTCCAGACTTTGTTCAGTGACCTGTGCTGGAAACATCATTTATTCTAAGGAATTTGTAATTCTTTTCATAGCCTGTAGGAACAGCCCCTGCTGTAGAATACAAGATGAATGGGTTGCATGTGGTGTTAGTGTGGAATTAGTTTGGTGGAGCTTGTAGACTTTTCATCACTGAGAAGGGGAGAAGCACTAAAAAGACTCTTATGGTTAAGTTTTGACATGATGGTACAGCTTCCTAATGTAAAGAAGCATCTTACTGGTGTTAAAGCTTAATTTCCTCAGAGTTCACTGTGATTTTTCTTCAATCAAGTATGGGGCTTTGGTAGGGATCTAATCAGTGCTGATACAACATGAATGTGCCCAAAGAGAAAGTTCTGAAATTAATACTGCCCTTCTACAAGGACTGAAAGGGAATAGAGAAATTCAGCCCTCATTTCCTGTCTCGTGAACAAAATGTGAATAAAATTGAATGTTTTCCCTGAGAACTAAGCTTCTTTGTCTGTAAACTGACTTGAAGCTTTACCTACAGTCAGTTCACTGATATCCAAAGCTTGATGAAAAACACGAACATCATATTTTTACCATCTGTATTTTGCTTTTCAGCAATTGAGGCACCTTTAAATTAATGCCTGTGAGTTTCAGACAAGTTTTTTACAGTGTGATGCACACTGGCTGATTTTTGAGAGTTTCACTGCTGGAGGTGTGTTTTTCCTCTTTTGGTTAGGGCTTTTTCCCTCTGAGGGTGCAGCTGTAGCACATAAATGTGTGACTTCGGGTTTTTCCAGTGAATTCTTAGAGAAGGAACAGTATCAGTATACAGCTAAGAGTGTACAGCTTCCCAAATCAGTATCCTTAATGGAAACCACTGTGGGATTACTAATGTCTTGCTGAGACTCTTTTACTTCAAAACTCTTGGGTTTTTTTTTGTTACAGAAATCTGTACCATAGCAGCATGGAAGGTCAGTTAAAAGTTCTTGAGATGAGAATGTAAAATTAATGATTTTGACTGTCCTGTGTTTTATTCTAGGTAATCTTTTAAACAGTCTGATGGGAACTGGGGAAGATGATGACACAGAAGATGGTCAGGAAGACAGCAGTCCTATCGAGCTCGACTGAATGTTGTTGTCATTGGGTGCCGTGTAAATCTGATGATTCGATGACTCCAAAGACACTTTTGGAATTTGAATCCTGCAGTTGTTTCTTGGCTCCTAAAAGGGCTCCTCTGGTCTTTTAGAAATGGTTGCTGAAATGTTTATACTGTCGGTCTATATTATTTATGTAAAAAAAAAAACAAAAAAGAAACCAACCAACAAAAAGTAGCCAAACGAACCAAGCGGAGCGGTTGTTGGTGGGGTTCCGATGCAGCGCCTGGGGACTGATTAAACGTGGTCTGCTGTTTCTGATGCAGTATTCCCTTTTGCACACTCATTCAATAAAGCATAAACATGGGGCTTGTCCTTCACGGCCTACCCAGTACCGTCTCTGTTCTGAGAAAGCCTCCTTGCCCTCTGCCCCTCTTCCAAGGAAGATCTCCAAAGGCAGGGGGAGCAATTGAATCATTGATTTGCGAGGCTGGTGCCAAAAGTACTGCGAGCCGAGCTGAGCCGAGCAGCATAATTTGAGATGCACATCCAAGAGACATTGATACAAGAACTTGCTTGCACTGCCACGTGTAACATGCACACCCCTTCATACTGCCTGCCCCTGTCCCCAAGGCCAGGCTCTGGCTGAGCCCATGTGTGTTTAGCCAATACTTCCTGAAAAGCACAAGGTTGAGTTGCTCTTGAGTAAAAAGCCCAGCAGTGGAACGCAGGTAATTGGCTTCCAGGTGGATCTCTCTTGCCTAGGTGTAAAAATTTGGCATCTAAAATACCTCCTGTGGCTTGTGGCTCTACTCCTTTGGAAGAGATTTTTGCCAGTGTAAGTTCCCAGCTGCACGTGCAGGCGGTGGTGTTGCCCTGGGCAGGGTATGTGTGTGAACTGGGCTGGATGGCAAGAAAAGGGATACTGCAGAGCTTCTGGTTCTTTATGATATATTTATTTTTCTTGGGTGATTGATTCATTTAACACTTTCTGTTTAAAAAAAAAGAATAAATCAATAAATAATGGAGTAACTTCACCCCCAGCAGTAAGCATAGCCATTCTCCATCTCCTCTGTAATGCAGCACAGTCTGGTACAGGGAACAGGTGAAAGGGTGGGGAAACGCTTTATTTTTTCACGATGAAAATAAAAAGGCTTAGATTAATAAACAGCAATCATGCATGGGGGAGGGATTAATACAAATTTATTGACTGTATAAAAAAAAAAAAAAGGCATTGACAGGAAGACTTTGTGTTAATTGTGAAGTCTCAAATAAACACTTTATACCAGGATGTGCAATACTGCTGCTTTCTAAGAATTTCCCAAGCAGAGCTTTACTTTCCTTGCTATTTTTTTCACTCTGCATTCGACTGTGGGTCATCCAGCCCTCAGAGCTGCAGCTTCACCTCTGCAGTAAAGGCATTATTCTCGTGGAATATTGGAATGTCTGGAGCAGATGGGGATTGCTTTGCTGGGCAGCAAGTTAAGAGAAGAGCTCCCTACCCAGGATGGCACTGTAGACATTTAATAAATTATCTGG
Source organism: Monarcha castaneiventris obscurior (assembly GCA_026261815.1). Taxonomy (NCBI): domain Eukaryota; kingdom Metazoa; phylum Chordata; class Aves; order Passeriformes; family Monarchidae; genus Monarcha; species Monarcha castaneiventris. The sequence continues at coordinate 12,069,731 of JAMPIT010000856.1, read as the reverse complement.
GACAGCAGCAGAGGTTTAGAACCACATCACTTCATTGCCTTTGGCTGCCAGGAATGTGCCTCTCAGGCAGTGTAAAGTGTCCACAGGTGTCCAGCACGTCCCCTCCTGTGTCCTGTATGCATGATCCAGTGTGAGGTTGTTTGCCTCAGGTGTCTGCAGCCTCCAGCAGCCCCCAAAACCCCTGAGCCCAAAACCCCAGCCCCGATAGGAGGGCAGTGCTCCAGTGCTGTGGATATACAGTATGTATATTCAATAATCACAGCAGTATATGTGTGTGTGTGTGTGTGTGTATAAATTATTTACCCAGGAATTTAAAATACAAAATACATGTATATGCACACACATATAAACAGCCTTTTGTATAGATAATAATAATATACTTGTATGGCATATAATTTATAATATTCTCATATTATTCTTAATTATACATGCACACAAAACAATTTTTACAGCTACCTATAAACACAAACAAGGAGCCCAGTCTGTCCTCCCTGCTTCTGCTGTGCCTGGGTTGGTAAGTGAGTGTGAGTGACAGTGTGTGTGTAACATATAAATACTTCTAATATCAGTTAAATTTATAATTATAGTTATGCTTACACATGTGCATGCAGCTATATGTATGTTTATATGCAATATATTCACCTTAAATTTATGAATATGCTTATAATGTCTATAAAGCATGCACGTGTATATATATTCACATATTTTATAAAAGTACAAAAATGTCTCTATACATATACAGGGGTAGGAAATACATTTAGCTCATATATTTGTAAATTGAGTCTGTGTGAGTGCTACATCTATACATGAATGTGTGCATATGAACAGCTCACACACACACACATTTCATGGATTACACTCTACCCACTGTGCAGGTTTGAGCTGCCTGTGAATGGCCAACAATCCCCTCACAAAGCTTATTTCTCTGAGATCCTCTGTGTATGTGTACTGCACAGAAAATACACCATGCACTAGAATACACACAAATACACAAACCCTATATAAAATAACACACCCCGTGTGCCAGGGTGGGGCTTTGTGGGTGCCCCACACCCCCAGGGCTCTGCCAGCACCGGCACCTCCTCGTTCCCATTTGCTGCTTTTCAACCCCACCTCCCTCCCCTGCCCCTGCCCCAGCACCACACGGCCACGGCTCTGACATAATAATAATTTATTGGTTCGAATGACATTTAGTACCACAGTTGTCTTACCAGTGACAGAACGAATGCACACAGCCGATGAGATGCTCTCAGATACACAACCAACCTAAGAAACGCGTCGGACAGGTCCGTGGCTGGGGCTGGGCCTTCAGGGCACGCTGGAAATCTCATTTTTGGGTAAAAATCCAGCACCTGGTGTGCAGGTCCCAGCCCACCCGCCCTGACTGCAGGAATTACAGTGCTCAACACCGCGCTGAGACGTCACTTCAAGCAGCTTTTTTTTTTTTTTGCCTTTTTTGTTTTTTTGGCAGGAAAAGAAACAAAATCAACAAAAAAAAAAGTTGAATTTTTGGGGGAAAAAGTGCAACCACCAAGTCTGGAGAAGGGATGTGCCCGCTGCTGGGAGTGAGCTGGGACAGGCTTTGATGGTGCCTGTCAGCAAAACTGCAGATAAAGCTCAACCCCCAGCTCCACACGGGGCTCCCCAAATGGGGCAAAACCCCCCAGACCATGGAACAGGGAGGACCCAGGGAGCCTGGCCCCCAAAGCTCTGCTTCCCCAGCATCACCTCATGGGTTGGTGCCCCCCTTGCAGCCCCCTCCTCCCTGCCTTTCATTAAGCAGTAACGAGGCTGATGCTGCCCATTTCCTCTATTCCTAAATCCTATTTAACCCTATCCAGGTACAGCATCACCACCAGTGCCCAGGGGGATAATTTACTTATCATTCACCCCGGTGCCATGGCAGGCTCAGCCGTTTTGCACAGCACCATTTCGTGGGTTTCCAGGCTGTTTCCCATCCCACAGGGATGTCAGCCCTTGGGGACTTGCAGCCCCCCCTGGAAAAAGGGCTGGCAGCCATCTGGAAGTGCAGGGATGCTCAGCTCCAGCACCCAGGGACCTGTGCATGGGGAAAGGTCCCACCTGCCCCTGGGATGTGCCACCAACAGTCTCTGCCATCCTGGTGAAGCTGGCTGGGATGCCCCTTCCAGCAGGGGAGGGGTGATGGGGTGGCAGGGCCCCCTGTCCCATCCCACAGAGCAGCCACAGAGCTGAATTTCAAGTTGGATCAGGATCTTCTCCGACGTTCCACTGCCGCCCTTCCGACATGACCAAGTGAATGATGAGGGGAAAGGGAAGTATTATTATTGTTATTATTATTACTGTTATTATTAATTATTTTTAACATTTCAAATAAAACCACGTTGTGTTGTAAACAGAAGCTCACTCCTCAGGTCTGCCCAGCCAGTCCCAGCTAAGGTTTATGTTTGAAATGGGCTTCCACTGAAAGGAAAAAACCAGAGAAAATAAAGTTAAACAGGACAAACACTGGCAGGTGATGACAGCCTGGCATAAGCCCACCCTGGGAATGGTCCTTGCTGATGCTTCTTGGCTCCAATTACCCTCATAACCATATCACTGATCCTTAGAGCAGCACAAACATCACCCCAGAGGCAATGAAGAGGGAAGGACACCATCCTCCTCCTCCCAGGGCGAGCCCCTCTCTGATCAAACAGCCTGGGCAGTGAAGGGCTGCCTCACTGGCATGGCGCAAGAGGAGTGACATCCTGCATCCCCAATCCCCTCCAGCCATCCCATCCTCCAGCCCACAGCCCAGAGCTGACCCCCAGCCCTCCCCAGGAAAGGCACCTGCGTATTCCTGAGGCAGCATGGGCCGGCTGATAACTTTCTGAAAGGTTGTGATCCACTCCAGCTGATCGTCCTCTGTCTCGCAGGCAAAGAGGAATTTCCGGTCCGGGGTGACGATGGTGATCCCGTGCTGCCAGTGGTTCCCCTGCGTGGATGGTGGGAGCCCTTCCAGCACCTTGTAGCTGTTCTCCTTGCTCCCAATAAAAACCTCCCCTCTAGCAAAGGCGTCCTAGGAGACAGCAGAGCAGTCAGGCAGGGGTGGGTGTGAAGGGAGCTCTGCATCCCGGGCAGCCAGGACAGCCCTGAGCAGCCACAAGCCCATCAGCCAAACCCCAACAGCAACCCCCAAACCCCTGCTGCTCCCCCAGGGGCACCCACGATCCAGCACCAACACCAGGGAGCCAAAATCCAGATGCAGAATGTCCGGCAGACAGGGCTTCTAAAGAGTTTTTGGTATTTATGCACAGGGCTATTGCACACTGGACACCAGGCAGAGGCACCAAGCAGTGACAGCGTTGTGCCCTCCTGGCTCTCCCAGCAGCCTGCACTTCACTGCAGATTGTTACTATTACTAGTACTACTATTATTATTATTACTACTCTAATAGTAATAGTATTGCAGATAATTCCCAACAGGCAGCCCAGGCACCCTCAGCTTACCAGGGGATCTTTGAAATACATGAGCCGTCGGTCATCCATGGTGAACCATCGCTTCTTGAATCCCTCTGTTTGCTGAAGAGTCAAAAAATGCCGGATCACACATGGAAACAGCACAGCTTCTCTCTAACCAGGCATGACCCAGCAGTCTCAAAGCACTTGGAGAAGCCTGATGGGCTGGGGGAGCTGGGAACAGAGGGCTTCTGGGCCTTCTCAAGCCACCACAGCCAGGGTCTGGCCAGCTGCACCAGGAAGGGGCATTGGGTTTGTGATGTGATTTTGGATTTTCTTAACGTTTGCTCCCAGGTGAGGAAAGTGCATTAAACACATTCACACAGGTGCAGCTTTGCCTCTCTGGCAAGGGTTGGTTTGTCCCACCAGCAACCCCCTCTTGGGGCCATACAGAGCCCCTGGAAAGTGCTTCATATCCTACCTTTGGCCCCGTTTTCTCCATGTATCCTTCCTTCAGGTAGTTTCTAGAAAGCTTTGGCACCAGCTGGAGCAACCGAAGAGGACAGAAAGGAGAACAGTGTCAGATGGAGGGGACTGGGGGTCACTGGATGGGCTGGGCAGGGCTGGGGGGGTCACTGGAAGGAAAACCCACACTGAGTTTGCCCCCAGCCCTGAGCCCACCCCACGGCTCTGCCTGGGAGCTCTGGTCCTGCTCCTCCACAGCGCTCAGAAGAGAAGGGTACAGCCAGGAAAACACCTTGGAGCAGCTCCCCAGCACAGCCAGCAGCCTCCACAAGAATCTCCCAAAGTCTCAGGGTGAGGGGCAGCCAGGGACAAAGCTACCCTGCAGAACCAGGACTGGACCCCTCCCAGGTAATTGGCAGGAGGCAGGAAATGCAATTAGATTTCAAGACCTACAGCCAAGGAGGTAGCAGGGAGTAATCAACAAGCACCACCACAGTGACGTTACACCCCGAGCACAGCACACAGCCCTGGCTGACAGCACGTCAGAGCAGCCTCTGGAATTGCATTAGCCAGGGGTAACACAATTAGCAGCTCCAGCGCCCGGAAAACACAGGCATTTATAAGCCAGGCTGTGCTGACCTGCAGAGAAGAGCTCAGGCACGGCACTGACATCCTTCTGCCCTCATCTTCCCTGCCTTGCAGCCTTTGTTTTGGCTCTTGTGATTACAGCAGCACCCTTTGAGGCAGATGCTCAGGCGTGGCAGTGCTGGAGTTCCTCCCACAGCCCTGTGAGTGTGCACAGGGCCCGGGGCTGGGTGCTGCACGTGGGCTCAGCATCCCACCACAACCATTTCAGCCTGGTAATTGCAGAATGCTCCGAAGGATGGAGCACTCCCCGAGCCCTTCCAGCTTGTTAACAGGATGCTAAAAATGAGCGAGAGGGGGAAAAAAAAAACCCAATACTGCAGGAACACTCACATCAGCGTCACTGGCTCCAGGGAATGCCACTTGTAAGTAATGGAAACGTGCTGCCCGGATGGCGTTGAACCAATCCACTATTTCCTAATAACGAGGAGAGAAAAGCAGGTGAGGAATGCAGCCTGCACACAAAACAACCTGATCCCGCTGGCTTTTGTCTCTCCCATCACTCTGGCCCTAGCACAATGTAGCAGCAATCCTAAAAAGCACAGAATACAGCAAAAAGGGGAAGGATGGGGAATATTCAGCTGCTGTTCTGGGCTGCCAGACGTGTGCAGAGCTCTGCAGCTTCCAGTGAGCACCCAGGGGCTTTATGCAGAGGGAAGGATTTAAACATCTCTGAACTGCCAAAACCAGCCCCAAAAGAGCATTTGAGACACTGAGCTGACCCTATAAACACGGCTGGGCTCATGCTGGCAGCTGCAACCTGCCCACCCACCCCTGTCCCTCCAGCAGGACACCGGAGCAATGCCTGCATCCCACCCAAATTCCAGCAAAATACTTCAATGTTTTCCTCAAAGAGTAGCTAAACATCTCTTTGTATTTGTATCCCAGTCTATCAGCTGTGTCTGTGAGTCCTTCCACAGCGATACTGAAGTCCAGGAAGCTCTGGCACTTCTCCCTTTCCTTGGCAAAAATCTCTCTCCATTTTCTTCCCCCCCTACAAAATAATTGTTTTATAATTCCTTTGTTTTTAAAGCCACGTATTCACTGGTCTCTGGTAAGACCCAAGAGCTCGTGCTGCATGCCTCGGGAGCTTTTGCTGAGAAATGCCACATTAATTTTAAGTGGCCCACACAGGGAGCACTGAAACACTGCCCTGTGGTCTGAGACTGTGGGACAAGGAAAGGGAGGCTGGAAGGGAGATGAAGAGCTGCCCTGCCTGGGATGCTGAGCACAGGGAGAGGGATGCTGAGCTGTCCTGTTGTCATTAATGCACGTGAAGCTTCACACGTCAGATCAGGGACCTGTTCAATGAGCCAGACTTAATCCTAAAATAAGCACTGTCAACCCCTTTCAGGTGAGGTCGCTGTAGCGTAGGGAAGACCATTATCAAAGGAGAAGTTGGCCTTCTCTAAGATTTAAACTTTTTTTATGCTTTAAAAATGGTCAGGGTAAGGAGGAAAGGCTCATGAGAAATTTTTGAAATCTCAGTTTTGAGGAGCTGAATTGGGGGTGTCTGAAAAATGATTTTATGTGGCAAACAGCCATCCTCAAAAATTCAGAACCTTTGCTCTGGTTTTTTAAGCTGCTTCAGGTTGAAATGGAAAAAAAACCCAAAATATAATAGGACACAGACAATGTTTCAGAAAACTCTGACCTACTTGTCTGAGGTTTTACTCACTTATCACTTGCTTTCCTACCCTAAGCAACTGAGGAGACCCCAGACAGCATCACAAAGAGGATCAGAGAGAAGAATTCCCTTGTGAAGTTAACAATGACCAAACCAGGCTGGAGCTAATGAACAATAAGCTGTAATATGAAAATGTTGGTATCTCATACAGCCACCAACTGGGTGGTTATATACATATTTATTTATTTATTTACTTATTTACCTGTGGGTCTTCTCTGTGATCATGATGTGAGGTAGGGTTTCACCCTGCAGAAAAGCAGAAGCTGAAACCCTCACTGACTTCCAGCAGTAAATTGCTTCCTGGAATAGTGGTAATCCATTGCCACAAATGGGGTTTAACCAAATTCTTCCCTGGTGAGGGTGGGGAGGCCCTGGCACAGGGTGCCCAGAGCAGCTTTGGCTGCCCCATTCCTGGGAGTGTCCGAGGCCAGGCTGGATGGGGCTTGGAGCAATCTGGGATAGTGGAAGGTGTCCCTGCCCATGGCTGGGGGTGGGATGAGATCTTTAAAGTCCCTTCCAACCCAAACCATTCTGTGACTCTGAAATGTGAGAAGGAGCCTAAATCAGGCTCCACCACTTCAGACCAGGGAGGGGCAGCACCTCTGGGGCTGCTGGGGGAGTACGAGAGGGAGCAAAGGGCAGCAGGAGACCACAGGCAAGTCAGAGGGCAGCCTCCAATCCCAAAGGGCAGGAGTTTACTCCAGGGGGTTCATCTTCCCGCAGCCCTCGTGCAGCCAAGGAGACAGACCAAATTCAGGGAAGTTGAAAGAAATTCAGCCGGGTCACTGCCAGATTTCATCAGAGCACATCCTGCCCCTGCGTGGGACCGGTGAGACCGCTCCTTCCACCAGCGCCCAGCAGAAACCTCAGCAGCTGAAACCCAAACCCCAAACCCGGCACAGCCCTGGCTGCTTTCCTCACAGCTTGGCTGAGCAAGCCACCAAAGCCCAGCAAACCACAGACACTGACACAGCAGTGGGATGCAGCCTTCCCACGAAAGGGCTGCTGCTCATTATTCTGGTTTAAATTGCAGCTACTTCAGGGAGGTGCTGAGGGTATGAGTGACCCTGTGCTGTGCTAAAGAAGCATCTGCTGACAAGCACTTGGCATGGAGGGGAAGTTTGGGAGCAGCCCTGCTGGAGCAGCTCCTTGGGACCCACAAATGACCCCCCCAGACCCACGGGCCCTCTCCTTCACACCTCCATTCAGAGCATCTGAGCAAGGGAACTTGTTTCAATACTAACATTAATATCTGCATTTTATGAAGCGTGAGACAGGCACAACCACAGCAGTTCCCTGCTTCTCCTACGTTCCAGTTTGCTCCCCTTTTGCAAGTCCTTGGACTGAGTCCCCTCATCTTCCATTGCTCCCTCCACCCTGTCTCCTTCTATGGGCACCGAGGAGCCTGCCTTGAAAAATCCTCTACTCCAAGTTACAAGAAAAGAACACCAATCCCTGCCATTTGCACCTCTTTACTCGGAACAGTTTGCCACCCTTTGTGCTTGGAAGAACACCACAAACACTCTCCAAGCTGGTTCTGCATCCTGTATCCCTTCCACCCTGCAAGCAATTCCAGCTGGGTTAGAGCCTGGTGTGCCACAGGCTGGCTCTGCACAGCACCAGCCCCCAGGAGCACAACCCAAACCTTCTGGTCACCTCCATAGCCTCACCTTGCCATCTTCGTGATAGACAAAGATGTTCCTTGTGCTATTGTCCTTCAAGTAAGTGATCTGCAGCCCGTGTGGGTTCCCGATTTTTGCAGGCTGGAAAGTCGCATTTAGGTGTTCGATCTTCATAATTGCTTTGGGTTCTTTTGCCTGGAAAACACAGCTGAGTGAGCAAACACCTGAGAATTGGCTTTCGAACCAGAGAGCAGTTCACTTGGTCAGAAAAAAAGGCCTGATTGAGGCCATTAGCTGAAAACACCTGAATGAATCCCAGCCCCCAAAACTACCTGGTGATGAGACACCTGAGACTCTGCTCGGATGTCAATGAGTGCTTCCTGCCAGCCTGGGAATGTGCTCTGTTCTTCTGCAAAATTCAGCAGGGATGCAAACAAAAGGCAGGCTGCTAACAGGCCAGGATGCTTTCTGCATCTCCAGCACCACAGCCAGTTCATCCTTGTCCCAAAAAACTGAGGATTATCCCTCCTGTCAACATCAGACCCGGGTGCTCAGCTGGGGAGCACCATGTCCATGTCCCCATCTGTCCCATCCTCTCACATGAGCCACTGGCTGCTGACTCTGCTCCTCCCCTCACCTTCTGAACTGGGAACTTTCTTTGCAGAGGGACAAATACAATCCTGGCAGCCCATTTCTAGGGTGGGTTAGCCCAATGGGGGGCCTGGGTCAGGCCCTACCCAGCACCAACCCCCCTGCACCCTCAGTGGCAGCTCTGTGGTGCTGCTCATCGTCCCACAAAGTGTCTCTAGAAGTCGACCACCCCTCCAGGACTGCACTGAGAAGAGAACCAGCGACTGTGAATAAAACATCCCGACAAACACGGACCAGCCCCTTGGTAACAGCAGTTCTAGAGCAGGGCCAGGGGCCAGCAGAAGGCTGTGGGGTGGTCCCAGCACCCTGCAGAAGTCCTGAGCTGGCAGAGGTGTCAGTGCTGCTTTGGGAACCTGGGGACTCGCTGTGGACACATGGCCCTGGTGGGTGGCCATGGTGGGGAAATCCCAGCAGAGAGGATGTCTAGACAGCACCATTCCCACCACGGCTGTGGTCAGCAACAAAGCAAAGCAGCTTTAAACTCCCAGAGCAGTCAAGAGTGGCTGAATGGAACTGCTGGGACTTTCACTTCTCCCTCAGCAAGGACTGGCTCTCTCCTCTCCATGAGCTGCCACTGCACCGTAACAAACCAAGCTGAAGGGGAAGATGGTGCTGTCAAAGCCATGGAGAAGTGAGGATGGATGGTCCCCCTCCTCTGGCTCATCACAGCACCACGACTGCACCAACTGCTTGGGAAAACTGGCTCAGCCTGGGCTGCTCTCGGCTGTGATGCTCAGGGGAAACTCAAAGGTCAGAGAAAACACCTTGGCTTCCTCCAGCACATGGTGCAGAACACTGGAGTGTCCATCCATTCATCACAAATGCAGTTTTCATGGTAATAACTCCATTTCTCACACTAATGAAACGTGTTCTGGGGAAAAAGACAAATACTTCCACACTGCTTGACACTGGAACAGAAAACCAGGAGCTTTCCCTCTGGATTGCATGCCATGCCATGCAAAGGAGGATTCAAACCCCAGTGACCACTGTGAGGTGGTGACACATTCATCACAAGGCAGTCATCAATATGAAACCCCTGTTAGCTGGATAGAGCCACAGGTGAGAAGAACTCCTTTGCTGCTGGTGTGAGAAAAGCCCTATGGACTTTAAAGGGTGACAGAGCAGGAATGTGTGAATTGGCCATTGGGACACCTCTCCCTGACTGTGGGGGTGGAACAAGAGCAAACCCCACCAAAGGAAGGGTGAGCTGAGCCTGGTGCTCTCGTCCTGCAGCAACTGGGGACTCAGTGCTTATGGAAACTGTATAAATAAACTGGTGCCCTGGAAATTACATGTTCCAGGATGCTCTCACAGCTGTGATCCCACCTGCACGCAGCAACCCCAGGCACTCACATCGTTTTTGTTGAAGTACTTCAGAGCACCTTCCCTCTCCGATAACACAAATTTTCGGCTCAAGAACTGCCCATTGTCACGTCCTCTCTTCCACAGAAATCCTTCTCGGTACCCTGCAGCAGAAAGGAATGGCTGAGAACCAGGGACAAAGTGCTGTATTTAAAAAGAGAGTTAGGGTAAAGAAAAGAACTGAGACTTCTTCAGAACTAAGCAAACCAAGTGTGTGGCTGTTCTGCTGAAGACATGAGAGAAACAGGCCTTCTCCTTCAGATCCGCCCTTCTCACTCTGCTCTGTTCTTATCCAACAGCTTGTGCTTCAGACATCTCCACTCTGACTCCCAAGGAGTGGCTGCCTGCAGGGCCCCCTCGTGCACTGCTGCAGCTCAGTCCTGGGGTGAGCCAGCCCAGGCAGAGTGAGCACCTCTGCCCCCCATGAGATCCAGCAACCTTGCTGCCAGCATTCCCACAAACCCACCCGAGCACTGCCCAGAGATGCAAATGGATGCTCCAAGCCCACAGCCAGCACTGGGGGATGGCACACCACTGTCCACTCAATGCTGGGGCTCTGAGGGCCATGCCCGACTGCTCCCCTGAAGGGCAACACGTGAGGCAGCTTTTCCTCAGGGTGTGTGGTTTGGAAACCAAGCACAGGTGGCTTCTGCTCCCAAAAGGTGCTGGGTTTTAATGCCAAGGCAGCTGGAACAGCAGGAGAGTGCTTCAAAAGCTATCACTGCTCACGCCACTGAAGAGCAGCGAGGGTTTCAGAGCCTCTCTGTGCCTGGCATTGAGGAACACAGACGTCTAGCAGGGGGCTGCAGAGAGCTGGCTTGGAAGAAAGGACATCAACCAACAGGACAGTGATATCTCCAAATGCAAACATGGCATCATGCAGGAGGAAAGCCCAGCTTTTCCTTCAGGACAAGGCTGGGAGCCTTGAGGGTCAAAGTCAGCCTGGAAACCCACTTTTCCCTGCCCTCTTACACAGGGCATTTCATCATTTTGATCTTCTCTTTCCAACTTCTTGTGTCAAAACACAGGATCCTAATTCCACTCCAAGGAAGAATTACAAAAACCCAACACAACCAAGTGTTACCCTGTTCTGTGGCTCATGTGTTGGCTCTTCCCAGGCCAATTGCCTCAGTGAAAGAGCTCCTGGCTGCTCTGACAAAGCCAGCTGCTGCTTTCAGTGTACTTTGGCACAGATATTTGCTTGCTTCTTTTCCTTTTCTTTTTTCTTCCCTTCAGGGCTGCATCCTCAGGAGCTGCTCCTCTGCTCTGCCCAAACCTGCTGCCTGCACCCCTGTCAGCAGCCATCAGTGCAAACCACCGTGAGCAGGACTTGAACCCAGCATGAACCCACACGGGTTCCCCAGGCAAGCTGTGTGTCAGCAAGACGTGTCCTCCAAGCCCTGATCCAAAGGGTTGTGGAAACAGCCAGAGAAGGTGCTGAGAAACAAAACTGCAGGAGGCTGAAGGGGGAACAGATCTCACACTGGAGGGCACTGGAGACAGAAAATGAACCCTCTTTTCCTTCTCTCATGTGCTGCACTACCTTAGCAACAGCTTCATATTTAGAGGTGCCTGGTCACATTCGGATCTCCAGGGGTGGGGAGGCCCTGGAGAGGGTGTCCAGAGGAGCTGGAGGCCATCCAAACCAGGCACATAAAACTGGCAGCACCCACTGGGTGCTCTAGTGTAGCCCAGCCTTCCCCTGCCTGAGAGGCTGCAGAGAAAGCAAGGGAGAGGATTTTATACCAAGAATGTCTCTTGTAGCCACCATCTTTCCATCTGACTCCTACCAGCATTTGGTTCAAGTTCCCCATTTTAAAGAAGAGGGATATTGCTACTTCCCCACCTCAGAAAGCTGCTACAGAGCTGAGTTAATGGTGGGGGGTTTGGTCTCTGAGAAAGTGGACTACAGGAAGTACCCAAAATTACTTGTTCAGTTTTAGCCTTTGTTCTCAGAGAAGAAAAATCCCTCCTGCAAGGAGGACAATGAGATCCACTGGCTTGCAAAAACCAACATGCATGGATTTTCCTTCTGTCATCCTACATAAGGCATTATAAACTGGGAATTAAAACCACATCTGGTCTGCAGTTTCTTTGGCTCCTTATTTCATAGTTTCACCTGGAAAGAGGCATCAGAACTGCTTGCTCCCATGACATTTCGAGGTCTGGTCCCAGGCTTTTAGAAGAAACCTGAGTGTATCCAACACCATACAAATGCACCACTGTGTGGTTTATTGCCTTCTTGTCTCACTGCAAGACAAAGCATGAGGGGTTGAATAGGAGAAAAAAAATGTACTTGTGCATGTAATCCAAGAGAATCTCATTTTCCTAGAGTTCAGGCAGGGCACCTCCTCCTACAGAAGCCAGTTTTCCTTCCTCTCAGCAGTTAAAGTGCATTGACCCCAATCCAGAGCTTTGGAGAAGATTCAAATACAACTCCCTCACTCTGCTGCTGAAATTGCAGGGTGTCCATCGCCACTCCTCTGAGTGTCAGAGCTGAGCAGCCTGCTCTATTAGCACTGCAAGATGTTAATTAAGGCAGAATAGGGGACAGGCACTCACTGGCCATGGTGTGCCCACCTCTTCTGAGAGGTTAAGGAACTGCATAATTATCTAGAGCAGTTGAGTGTGGAATCCCTGACATCCCACGTCACCTCTGACCCCAGTGCTACAACCTCCTTTTTAAACAAGGAGTCTGAAGGACATTCCCTCTGAAATAAACCCCACTGTCCACAGTCAGGGGGTTGGGTGGAGGAGGTGGCATATTCTGTATTTTCCCTACAGCCTGGACTTTGAATAGGGTTGCAATAACAATCGTGCACCTCTTGTTTGGCCATGTCAGTGTCAATGGTTTGGTTTGACTGCTCCAAGCTGCAGCATCTCTTCCAGTAGCATTCAGCCACCATCAAAGCAAGGCATTTCAATTATTTCAATTTGCATATTTTAAGAATTTGCATTCCAATAAAAGTCATAAACCAAGGAATACTAAGTTTTCTCATGGAGTGAAAACACAACTCTTTGTCCAGATCCTCCAGAGCCAAGCAGGGTCCAGGTTGGTCAAATCCCTCAGAGCTTGCTCTCTGCTCCCCTGCACAGCACCAGCAGATTGCTGGGTTTTTTTGCCTGTCTGCAGCTATGCTGAGGAGCTCATAACTCCCCTGCAATAATTCTGCACCATCTCTGGATAACACATTTCCTGCTGGTCCCACGTTGAGCAGTGCAGATTCAGCCATGCTGGAGATGTGTCAGCACCCCCATGGCAGGAGGGACCTGGGAGGTTTGAGGATGAGATGGGAACCCTTCCCCCAGGAGTCCTCCTGCACTGACCAGGTGAGGAGCCACCAGGAGCTGCTGCTGCCCCTGCACAGCTCGGTTCTTTGGAAATGAAAGCCTCAGCAAGCAGCAAAGGAGGATGTGGCTCAGCGATCCTGCAGCCCAGACTCTGCCCCCAGGACAGGCAGTGCTTGGTGCCCCTAAGGCAAGGTGGGTGCCTGGCACGTCTCAGCTCACACAGGCTGAGAAGGGAATGATCTCCCTTCACCTCCCTCAAGACAACTCTTTCTCCCCGGTTAAGACACCACATCCTCTTCACATCTCACCCAGCCAGGCAAAAGAGCCCAGGAACGCCCAAGGGCAGCACCCTCACACCCACACCAACCATTTTCTCGTTTTAGAGGCACAAAATTTCCCAGCTCCTAATCAATCAGTCCTCTATTAACGAGCACTTAGCATCCAAATTACCTTTCCTAAAGGCCATTTTGCAGAGAAGGGTTTCCTGTTGTCATCCAGTCTGCCTCTGCTGCCTTCCAGGAGCTCATAAAACAATTACTGCCCCTCTCCATTGTCGCCTCAGCTATGGATGCAAGCAGCTGATGAGATTGATTGCTTCCACAATACCCAATTAACCCACTCAGTCTGCAAACGATTGACTTAATCAAAGGCAATTAGCGCTTGAATGGCTACAGCAGACAGAAAGCCAGGATTTAGTGGATGATTCAGATAACATTGTACAGACATCTCCTTGGCCTTCTAAGGGAAAACGTCTTCACTCGTGCTCAGCTCAGAGCTGGAAGTAGATGAAACCTCAGGTCGGTGGTGTGAGGTGGCACAGAAAACACAAGGGAGTAGGAACACACACTTCCCTTTACTGATAAAAGGGGAACTTGCAACGATTGATGTTCCCTTTTTCCTACTTTTTCTGCTCGTGCAGGGCCCGGAGCACCAAGCAGTTGACCAGACCTCAATGACCAACAGGGTCCTGAAATGTTAACTTACCTCTCTGATAGTCAGATCCAGTCCTCTGAGCAAAGTCAAAACTGTTTTACAAAACCACCTTCAACATTGATTTCTTCCACAGCATCTTCTCCCACAATGTAAAAAAAAAACACCCCAAAAGACTCAGTTTGGAGGCAGGACCATATCTCTGTAGAAATACAGAGGGATTGTTTTTCCTCTAGACAAATCACCCCAAACTGGCACAGCCATGACAAGACAAAGCCTCACCACGGGAAGGTCAAGAAGAGCAACCCACGACACCTAAAGCAGAAGACAGAGACCATTTTAGACCACGTGAGGAACAACTTCCAGGCTGAAGCCAAGCATGGAAAACCAATTCTCCAGATCACTGCAAAAAGACATTGTCCTCTTGTTTTGGTCTTGATTTTGTAATGGAAAAGCTGCTCCTCAGCTGCTTGGATCAGCGTGGAAAATGGAGCCAAATGCACCATCTCTGTGGAAAGATCCTGAGGCTGAGCTTAACTACACATCGGGATCCTGAGGCTGACAGAAGGAAGATGAGGTCTGTCCCCACACACAGGCATGTGGCATTTAAATGCCAGGTCTGTCCCTGGCTTTCCAGTGCCACTTAATCGTGAACACACTTGCACTGGTGGCTCACAGCTGAAAATCCAAATTGCTTCTAAGCAAAGCCCCAATAATAAAGCTGAAATCCATTAAGCCTGTGATGTTTGCCACTATTTAAATCTGATTAAAATTGTACATGACACCACTAAGCTGAACAGTCAGAAAACACTCCTGTCAAGTCTGATGTTTCTCCATGTAATCCAGACCCCCCCCTTCTTTCACCGGGTTGTCAGCTAAAAGGAGCCATAATAAGAGATCATGTAGCTAATCCAGCTTTCTAAGCTGTTTTTAACTGGTTTCTTTAATCACATGTTATGATTCCCTCTGGAGCAGCTCTCAGGTGACAAAGACATTAGCACAGCCATTCATACTCCAGGCAGGTATCTCAGATGGGATCACCTTGCCCCTTGTCAGGTGCCTCTGCAGAGCTTGGGAAGCCACCAGTGGGATAAAAAATGGGAACTTGTGGCAGCAAGGGGTGACAGCCACCGGGCAAGCAACTGCAGGGTAAGATGGTGCAAAGGACACTTCAGCAGAGAAAAAGCTTCTTTTGGTAGAGTGATGTTGATCTCCCAGTGAGCACTCACCTGGCCTGAAAACGCTGTGTGGGAACACGTATCAGGGGAAAACACCAAATTGTACAATTCCCAAGTCTTCACCTGACTGCTGCAGGCACATCAGGTTTGATAAAAGAAGACAGCCACATCCTCCCTTTTATCAGTTTATCCCGTAATTGACCATCGACACAGTACAACTTCCGTGGTAACCTAATTACTGAGCAAGTGTTTACATATTAAAGATAAGACCACAGCTGGCTGCTGCAGCACAATTCGATTGTATCTGCTGGGAGATGTTACAGCCCCTTGCTACAGAAAATGTCTTTACTGGAAGCCTTGCACTTACATTGCTGAGAATTGAATGTGGAATCTAATTTTACTTGGAAATCAAATGCTTCCTCTTCGAGTGGCATCCCCACAATACCCACCTGGGAGCTGCTGGCTGCTTGGAGAAAAAAAGCCCCTGTTCCAGGTAAATAACCTTCAGGTTTTGATCTTTTGAAGGCAGTCTTTCACAGTGAAAGGCAGATGAAAGCTGGGAGGTTCCCAGTGTGCTGTTCATCCCGTTTACCAGCACTGAGTGCCCTCAGAGCCTGATTTAGCTGGAAAGTCGGGCGAGAAAACGTTTCAGGGCAGGCACGCGGTACTAACTCACAATAACATCCTGCAGCAGCTCACCTCAGGAGCTGAATTCCGACAGCCAAACCACTCCCAAACCACAAGGCAAGGATCCTCCTTGGGCAAGGCATAAACACTCCAAAAAAATCCTCGCTGCAGCCACAGCAAGGCTGGGAGTTATTGCACAGAAGCTGCGCAGGAAAATGTCCTGCAGCCTCCCCTCTGCGCCTGCAGGAGCCAGTGCCACCGCCCCACACCCTCATCACCCCTGCCCAGAGATGCCCACACAGAGCTGGGCCTGCCTGGACCCCTGCAAGGTGAGGGAGAACCCACCTGCAGCCCCACCTGCAGCTGCAATGTGCAGGAAGCAAAGAGGAGAGACACTGAAACAGGACCGGGAACCCTCCTCATGCACCACAGTGGGATTCACCAACCTACAGCTGCTCAGGCTTCAGCTCAAAACACCTGCAAAGCACCAGGAACCACCTGAAGGTCTGGGTTTTACACAGGGATCCTCAAACCACACCCATGGGATCAGGATAAAATAGTCTCCAAGCCTGGAGAGCTTTAGATGGGTCTCTTCCCCACACCAAAAAATAAAACCTCAGCCTAGGCAGCTGCTCACACAGATCACTCCAAGCAAGGGTGAGATGAATTTAAACCCCCAACAGAGCTGTAGAGAAGTCAGCAGAGAAGTTCACCACAGACTTTAGATGGGTTTAGGACTCTCTGTTCTGGGGCATCCTGGAATAAAGTGTTCCCCCACATAGGCAGCATTTCCATACAATCATAAATCATGGAAACCCATTCTCACCCGCACATAACATTCCTCTTTTTTTTGCTTTGAAGAGAAATCCAAATGGCTTTGAGCAGATCTGCTGCCGTGCTGCTAATGGCCCCTGAATGTCTTTTATTGAGTGTTCAATGCATTTACAGTGAAAACTTCAGACAGGAAGGGAGAATTTTTTTAAATTTAGGACTCGTTCCTGCCCTGGCTGCTGGTGTTGCAGCTGTCCCAGAAATCAGCTGCTCCACGATGCTCTGGCAGCTGTGCTATCAAGGGAGGAGCATTTGGCAGCACAGCCGCAACCTCCAGGTTGCACAAGGACATTTGCACACCTTGGTTTTTCTAAAACTATCACTTCCCATTCCCCGGAGCAGCATATTCCCTCTTAATGAACTCCTGGAATTATATAAATCAAGGCTAAATTCTGCCCCAATAAATCACTGACCAAAATTCCCACTGACTTGGCTAAGCTAAAATTTTTTCTTCCACCCTCTGCAACGCATGAGAGTTTAAAATTCACTCCCTGCTGAGCAGCCTCATTGTCTTTTAGGTGTTTTGGGGATGTGTTTGTTAGCACCGTGCCACATAACCACGTCCCTCAGGGGCTGCCCTGCTTATGAAACTGGAGGTGGCTGCTGTGTCTGCACCTCAACAGCAGCATTTATAAAACCAGTTTCATTTACCCAGCCGGGGAGGCACCTCCCTGACCCATTTCAGTGTGAGCATCTGAGAAGTGGGGTGTGGACAACTCCTCTGCTGCACCGGGGATTTCAAGGTGAAAACTCGTGTGAGCTCGCTGCAGGGGGAAATGCAGGTGGATGTGGGCTGGTGTTTGTAAGGAAGAAGCACCAGCAAATGCTCCTGCGTCTGAGTCGAGGCTGATCTAACTCAGCTCCATCTCTGGCAAACTCCAGAAAAAGACATGACCTCACCCCGGAGAATGTTCTTTATCTGGTGAGAGACAGAAACCGCCCGACCCTGCGCAGGTCTCCGAAGTAAAATGGATCTTTCTTTAGTAGAAATTTAATTAAGCTACCACGAGTTGCCATGAAAACAGCCTTTTCCATGTTCTTTGTTATCCTATTGCTTCCTAGTCACTCCCTTCTCATTAGTGGAAGAAAGATGCCCCAGCATTTCGGTGCTGTGTCATTACTCAGAGAATGGGAATGTGCACAGTATAAAATCACTGAGGAACACCACACCTGGGGCACCAAGAATTACCCTCATAAAGCACAGGAAATACAAAGAGATGGTTCTCCTATTCTTTCCTTAAGTGTTTATCATCCAAGACATGGAGAACAAAGCCTCATGCTTCCCTTCAGCTCTCTCCAATTGGTATATGTCCATTTATTGACCACAGAAACTCAAGGTTACAGGAACAGGCAGCCTGAGCAATATCAAAATACACAATTTCAAGCTGGTTGACCTCAAAGAGGGAAAGCTCAAGGACAGGAGTGAGTCATGATAATTATAGATGGGGTGTTTCACACACCTATTGATCCTACAGTCTATCCCCAGCAGGTGAACTGACTCTCCTGGGAGCAGCTCAGGGCATCCCCAGGGAGCATCCTGAGCACACCCCAAAACACAGGCAGCACATTCAGCTGCCCTCCGGGGACAGGAGGGGCTCAGACCACCTCCCCCATGAGAAACTGCACTAGTTCAGCAAAGTCAACTGACCTCAAACTGACCACAAGTTCAATGTTTTTGATTTGAGTTGATAAATGTCAATATTTCTGTTAAGGATGACACAAAATGAAACAACATTTCTTAGGTGTGCTTTTTTGAGAAGGGGGAAAAAACCCTAATGAAACATTTTGCACGAAGTCCTTAGATGCAGAAAAAAAAAAGAAGCCCAACCCCCAAGTATTTGAAATTCCATGGGGCAGCCCTTACCCCTTTCAGCAAGGCTCACTCCCACGCTGCTCTGCTTCCCCTGCATTGAGCATCGCTGCTGCCTTGCTTCTTGCACGAGTGCTGCTGCTCCTTGGCTAATTATAGAAGCTTGGATCAGAGCTGTGCTGAAGGCAGCTTGACAGAACCAGCTGTTAAAATTACAGCTGGATCCTAAACTAGCTGTGAGCATCCAGCTTCAGCTCGCAGTGGTGCTACCCCCTTCCCAGAGCCGGCTGCCAACGCCTTGCTTGGCCAGCTGCTCCTCTTCCTCTAAGTTCAGAGCCACAGGTCCTCACCTGCAATTTTTGGCTGCCTAAATGCTTTTCTGCTTTAGGGGAGTTGGAGACATCAGAGTATTTCTCTTTGCTAGATGTTTTTCTTCCTACGGCAGCTATCTGTAAGATCCATCACCGCCCCGTCACTTTGTCACTGCAATGTTCATGGATTTCCTGGAAAGCATAACAGCAGTCGCTGGCCTCTTGCCACAGCTCAGAGAGATAGAAAAAATAAAAATGCACCAAATGTAACTCTAAAAGGCAAGCTTTTGCATTTGGAGCCCTCTCCTTTGCCTTCTGGTGGCGACTTTGTGCGGTGTCTCCTTAGCGAGGCTGGGGAGTGGTGCAGCATCTTCCTTGGATTCCCACAGAGCCCCAGGAGGCGGCAGTGCTCCTTCGGAGGGGCTCGGACCAAGCCTGAATCAGCACTTCCAAACAGCTCCTGAGAGGCACTGAAAGGCTTCTCCAGCTCCTGGTCATATGATGCCAGGGAATGTCAGCACATCCCGGCACGGGAGCGATGCCACGCGCGGCTCCCTGTCACAGGCCTGCTCCCCTCGCACAAGAAAAAATAACAGCGAGACAAACCACGCTGTGATCTCCCCTGGCATCCTCCTCCTGAGTTTAGTTTGTTAAACAGCCCTTTGATGTGCCTCGTCTTCGCTGCAGCAGATTCCTGTTTGATGCTTACACCGCCTGTGTTGGGAAGCTGCTGACACGGAGCGAGGCTGAGCAGGACCCACCACAGGCAGCTCTCCAGGAGAGCCCTGCCCTCCCCAGCCCTGCCTGGACCCACTGAAGATGCTGCAGTGGATGCTGTTGGTCTGGCTGGGGATTGGATCTACCCCTGGTTTCTTGAGTGGGTTTTTTTCAAATGGATCCATTTCCTTCCAAGGCAATTTGGCTCAATATTTGTTCGCTGTGTGAGTTTTTGCTTTGCTCTGGGTGAGGCTGCAGAGAGCAGAAGTGACCTGCAAAGCATCAGCCCCCATCCACTTCCCATGGCAGCAGTGCCAGGGCACACCAAGGCAGAAGAAGAAGAAGCAGAAGAAGCAGCAGTCGTTTGTTTTAAAGCAATGACTGCATTTCCCTCAAACCTCCAAGGAGAGGATGGGGAAAGGTTTCTTGGAGCAAGTCCTGACACGGAGTTGTGTAATGTTAAATGCATAAAGGATTATACTGGGAAGGCATGAAAAGGAGACTGAGCATCAGCAGTGGGGTCCCATCTGCTTCAGCTGAACATACTTTTCTGTAGACTTTCCTCCTTCAATCATTTCAATGTTTCTCCAGAGCCTTTCATCTTAAACTCTTCCTCCCTGTTAGACAAAAGGTTTTTTGGAAAAAAAAAACAAAACCAACAACAAAACAAACCAACAAAAAAACCAATCCAGGCCTTAATCCCCCTTTTCTGTACCCAAACTCCACAGCACAAGCACCAGGGCATGGAAGCCACACTTCACACACCCCCACTGCAGTCATGCCCTGCTCCTGGGGCTGCAAACATCCCACCTGACACAGTGGGGGCTCAGAGCCACCGAGAGGGGCTCCAGCAGGGTGTGGGCAGGGGGAGCAGCTCCCCCCAGCCCTGCTCCCAGCAGGACTCACGTCCTGGCCGGCAGCTGATGTCAGTGCTGGAGAACAGAAGCCTCTCTGTGGCTCAGAAGAGAGGATGAGAAGGAGGTTTCCGTGCCAGGCAAGGTTGCTCACTGGAGGGATGCTCGTGCTTTAACCCACTCCTGACAGCAGCACATCAGCCTCCAGTGACCTTGGTGCTGGGCTGGGAGAACTGCAGGGTGTGTAATTTCCATCGGGCACTCACACCCCCAGCCCTCTGATGGAAACCTCTGGACAGGAGCTGCTTTTTTGGGGCATCTGTACAGCACCCAGAGCGCTGGATGCAACCTGCACAGAACACTCTTGTACACCCTTGGAATGCTAAAACACTCTTATGCTGTCTTGAAAAGCAAATAGTGGAGGCCGCATCCTTTTTGGAGAGGGCTGGAGCCCCGCTGCCACTTAGCCTGACCCTGCATCCCTGCCTGCCATGGCCCCCACTGCTCCCACAGCCCCAAAGAGAAGCACCAGCAGAACTTGCACAGCACCACGTTCACAGCAGGCTGCAAAACTCAGCCAAGAAGCCAAATTCCCTGGTACAGTCCCTGCCTGCCTGTGGTGCCAAATCCCTTTATCCTCTGGGATGCTGAGACAGGCAGAGGTCTGTGCCAAAGAGATGCAACATCCCTGTGCCCTGGGCTCCTCATTCAGACACAAATCCAGCCTGTTCAGGGATCAGTCCCACCTCCAGCTGCCCTGGGTGCAGCAGTGCCAAGCAGAGGAACTGCTCCTGCTGTCAGCTGGGGAGAGTGAAAACGCAGCCAGACCTTGGGACGCTGCAGCCAAGCCCTTACAGACGAGGGCAGGACTGAGGGCAGAGATTTGTTACACAGTTTTGCAGAAATCCAGTAAGAGCCGAACCTGGTGCTTTGGTTCAGCCAAACACCGGAATTGGCTGCTGGGAATTGACTGGAAAGGGTGATTTAACAGAAGGCACCAGTGATGCAATCCTAGCGTGCACACCAAGCACCAACACGCACTGCAGGGAACTGCTGTCACGACTTCCTACCACAAAACATCTCCCCTTCCATGCCCAAATCTCTGCTTCACCAAAGCCAACGTGAATTCTCAACAAAATACCAGGCTACCTTGATTTTTGCTGGTTTTTAACCACCCTGCTATTATTTTCTTTATTTCCATCTCTAGGTCAATGAGGAATCTTCTTACAGGGATTGGAAAGAGGGGCTAAGACAGCACAAAAAAGCATCCCACAGTGAGGGATGCTCCACAGATCCCATGACAGCTGCATCTCCCTGACACACGCTGCTGCCCTGACTCACAAAAACAAGCGCTTCCCATCAGTGAGGGGCAGAGCAGAAAATTACAGAGCTTCTCTCAAAGCCCTGCTCTAATACTTGAGCCTTTCAAGCATCAGAAGAGAATTTAATCCATTTTACAACTAGCATCAGATAACAGTGACATTAAAAAGCAGTCAGAGCCAAGCAGCAACTTCTTTTTGAGTCTATTAAGTAGAAATAAATTAACTTATTTCTTTATATTGAAAACTCCTCTCTACGGACTAAGATCAAGGCCTGCTAAAGCTTTTGACAGCTCTGTTTGCCCATCAGCCACATCTGCATTGAGGTTAAATAGAGATCTACACCCACAGAAACTTCTGAAAAACTCAGACCTTTGGATCAAGATGCAGCCAGTATTTTCAGAAGTTCAACTCACAAAATGTTAGAAGAGCCAGTTATAATTAGGCTTTTTCTTACATTTCTATATATGGTGTCAATCAGGAGGCAAGTCACTGGCATTACAGGAAACATGCCAGCAAAAAAGCAGAATGAGGGGAAAACAAACCCTTTATTTGCATGATACTATTCACTTTACAGGCACCTAACGCAGCCAGGGCTTTAAAGGCCATTTATAAATTTGCAGCATTATGTGGCACTAAAGCTTTTACTGCAGTATTCAGAGCCTGATGCGAGCTGGTGTTCACACAGTGACATTTCCAACCTCACTGCCCTCTACAGACACAGCTCCGTGGCCAGGGCTCGGCTTTGGTACAGGAGCACAAACATCACCACTGCTCTGCAGAGACCCCACCACCGCCTCCAGCCCCGGGCAGGGAGCGGGGGATCACAAACTGATTTGGTTAAAGAGTGCTCGTGGCCCAACTACAAACCACCACTGCAAAGCCAGTGACACAAACTGGTGGATCTGCTCAGCCTCGGGCACTCGGACACTGGTGGGGGCTGCCCCAGGCTGGTGCTGCAGCCCCTCGGACAAAGGCCGGGCTCAACCACAGCGGCTTTGCTCCCACACCAAAGGCTATTTTTAGCACGAGGAGATGTTGTAAGCTCATAAGGGACTGGGGGAAGGGAGGAGAGGTTTAAGGAAGGAGAAAAAAAAAAAAAAAGAATAGATGCTGAAGTATTTCTGTACCTTGTCAGGTCAGGTCAGAGAGGCAGAGCCCTGCTCCGCACCATGGCCAGGTACAGCCGCCCTCGCCCTGGCAGCAACGGCATGGAAACGATGGAGGATTATTTCACACACATCAGCCCCAAACCAGGCAAGTGCCACCCACCCCCTGGAAGGCAGAGGGATGCTCCTGCACACCCCAGTGCACCCCGGGCAGGTGACCTTGCTCTGCACCACCCCGCTCTCCTACAGCACACAGTGCCTGGAAAGAGATGTTGCTGATAACCCTCCTCATCGCTGCTTTTATCTTGTGGTTTCTCTTACTGCTCCTGTGAGCTCTGTTTCCTAAGGAACCAAGGCTTATGTGAGCACTGCTCATCCATCTCTCCCTCTGGCTTCTCAGCATCTTGGGTAATTTCAGCCAGATGTGGCTACCTGGAGTTGCTGAACACTCCAGTCTTTCTTGCTTATAAAGCAATGGGATCATTTACACACTTTAAAAAATCATCCTCATCCCTGTGTTTTGCAGAACCACCCTTGTGGTGGGGCACTGCCTCTCCTCCTGTGAGGGGCTGGCATCTGCCTGCTCTCACCTCACACCCAGCCATACCCCCAATCCTGCTCTGTGTTTGTGCAGTGCTTAGCATGGCATCACACTGACTACCCTCAGACCTTCACCGGGGAAAAGCCAGGAGAGCTGCCCTGCAGTTGGTGGAAATACAAAGAGGAACATCAGCCAAGGATGTGGGCTGCACTTGGGGAAAAAACAACAGCGAACTAAATCTTCCTGCTGGTCTGCATGAGAGAAGCTGAGACGGCAGCTGGCTGCCATCCTGACCACACACATGAGCTGGCTCAAATCCTTCCCAGTGCTAAAAGCAGCTCTTGATTTAGCTGACAACACCTTAGCAAGAATAGAGTTTTGGTTCAACTCTTATTTAACATGCCTGTCTGGTGTCTTGTCAGCAGCTCAAGGATGCTGCAGGAAGCACCTATGGCACTTCTCCCCACTTGTAGGAGCTGCCTTCACACAACAGCTGTGTCTCACCCTTATCAAGTCACTCCCACAGGGTTTCTCCCTACCCACAGGGCTGATGCTCTGACCACGGAGCAGGTCCAGTGGGAGGGGAGCAGGGTTCCACATCAAGACTTTCAGACAGCAGAAACCAGCACAAGAAATAGGAGACAAACCCCCAACACCCAATTTTGCCTCTCTTGCACCTCTCGTGGGAGCCCAAATCTGGGAACACTCTGCTGCCACAACCCTGATACTGCTGCAGTACCCTGAACTGGGATTTTAGTCTTTCTTTAAACCTCACCAGCACCCTTTTCTCTTCTGGTTCAAGTGTCCTTCCCTGCAGCTCGGGAGCTGAGCCAAGCCCGAGCAGGGCAGTGACACAGGCAAGGCCTGTGTGTGTGACAGGACACTGGAGAAAACACCTCTCTGGAGCAGCCCACTTCCCACCACCACCAGTTTGCAGCATTAAAACCCTGCAGACTGCACAGCGGGTGCCCTGTTCCCCTGAGCCTGCAGGTCCTCTCCACTCTCCTCCTCCCTTCTTGACCCACAGATCAGAAGAGCCTGCCTGTCCCCATCCCATCCACAGTGTCACCTCCACCCCTGGGCTTTACCTAAAGCACGTGCTGCCAAAGCAAAGGCAGGGCATGGTTCTGGTGTGGCTTCACACCCCCTTCTGCACCAACATCTCCTTACAGACCACACGTGTTCAGGGCTTGGCAAAGGGCACCAAGGAGCCCTCAAGCTGATGCTTTATTTCTCTGCTCAGTGCTTTGGGCTGTCTGATGTGCAGCAAACCCCGTGCCCTGTGAGGCTGCCATTAGCACGGGTTTGCTCTCTGGGTGCTGCTCAGCCCTGTAATTTGCTTCTGAGGTTGGGAAAAGACACACGGCAGAGCTGGTGCGGCTCTGACACCCACAGCTCCCCGCTAGCTGGAGGAAATGGGGTAAGAGACAGCAGAGGATCAGGTCTGTCAGTTAAAATAATTGGATTTTAACTGCAATGCTGCTCACTGTTTTGTCTGATGAGGCCCAAAATAAGCTGCATTACATCACTGCAGGTCAGACTGAGCTAAGAAGGGTCTCTTCCTCACACCGAGAAAGGACGTTTTTGTGTCCCCTGTGTTTTCTCTAGTGCTTTGCAGTCAGAGCTCCTTCCAACTCTGTGAGTGCAGGGGAAAATTAATTCAGACTGCTGCCCAAATTATGCAAGAGCCTCATGGAATGGAAAGCGCATATTAACAGATTTTACTATTTTAGGGTGTTCTTTTATGTCTCGTAATTTATTTTGCCATCATATTTGCAGACAAATAGGAAACAACACATAAGCCAAGGAGCCCTTAGGGTGCTGGCAGAAGATAGTACAAGCAGACAGGGGCCTTGAGAGAAATGCTACCTGAATAAACCCCAGCTCACCTGAATGGTGACAATATGATCCAGTCCACAGTGCTATAAATACAGGAATACAATCCAACAGAGCTAAAGCCCCGATCATCACTGACTTTGCTAATATGCCCAAAATTTTTCATGTGTCTTCCAGCTTTCTCAGCAGCTCCAGTGCAAGCTCACGGGCCACCTCAGGTTGCAGTAACCACATTACCTTAATCTGCAACCCAACAGGTCATCCCACCCATCTATGGAACTACCAGTCAAATAATCCCAGTCCTCCAAATTCCGACCCGAAGCATAGGGTTTAAACCTTCACCTGGTGCAAATCTGGACTCCTCCAACATTTTCATGGGACCTACGACAATTTTCATCAGCTGAGGAGTTCCAGCTCCCCATGACCAATGAATGAAAGCAGTGAAGTCGAAGTTCAAAGAGTAAACAATTCCCTTTTGCTCCTTCTTGGCCGTGTTCCCATTCTCTTGTCTGTAGCCTGAGATGCATCAGAGCAGCTGCCCCTTGACCCGTTTACACCACCACAGTGCTCCAGCCCTGCAAATACTATTCCCTTTTGCTTCCTCCCCGTCTCCCTGAGTTAAAATAAATCCCTTTGATTAAAGAGAAATCAAGAGCACCTAACTGAACTAACTTTCAGCTTTCCTTTGGGAAGCACTGCCATAACTGCTGTCTATCAACAGCAGTGGAAAATGTCCAAGCTTTTTAAAACTGATCAAAATATTTTTTAAGGTTATCAAACCTTGCAATCGCCTTGAGATACAGATCCAGGCTGTGATGGCAATTACAAACATCCCATTTCTAGGAGAATTCGACACCCGTGCCCCATTAAACTCTGTTAGAAAGGACAATTAGCTGCAGACTGGCAGTAATTTTGCCAGTTCATTTATCAGAAGGGATAAAGCCAACCTGAAACACGTTAATGTGAGAGTCTCAAAACTGATATCATTCTGTGCTGTTGCACTGCTAGAGAAAGGGATGTGGCCATGGTGTTAATTGAGATTGCTGGGGTGTAAATAATGTTTTGTTTCATAAAGTCTGGCTAGGGCAAACAAATTATTTAGCTCCTGCTACAGCTGAATGAAGAGCTCAGATGTCTAGGAGGGTGTATCTGGGAATCGATAGTGGATCACCGAAACATTTAATCACTGTTTTCCTGATCTCGCTGCACTGTCTGAACTCAAACTGACTCCTCACACTGAAATCAATGGTGCTGATACACTCATTAACAACAGAACCACCCGAGTCTGGAACACTGACTGGGGGCAGAGGAGCTGAAAGCTGGGAATAGCACATGGGCTTGTGCTCCAAGGCTTCCTGGGGGAGCAAGGAACTCTAAAAACTCCCTCACAGGAATTTCCACTGCCATCTCCCACCGAGGGTGAGTGGCACATACAACAGCACATCCCCAAGAGGGGACATCTCATTTAGGGACTCACCCAGGACCCATGGATCCACAGCCACAGCTCTTTCCAGGCTCAAGAGCTGGTTTCAATACTCAGCACTGCCCACACTGGGGATTTCTGCACGTGGGAAGTGTCTTTGTTTCCCAGCTCTGATCCTGCTACCTGGCATCACTCTGCGTCTCATGAGGCAGATGTTTCCCAGCAGTTGGGGTCTATGCAGGACCCTTTGGGGAAGCTGCTGCCTTTGCATCCCACACTGCCTCTTGTTTATACCCCTCCCCAGCAGCTGAAGTTTGCTGCATCCTCCTGCCAGGCTTCCCTGCACAACTCTCTCAGCTCTGACCTGCACATCTGACACTCCTGTCCCGAGGCTCATTTCTCCTGAGCCTGGCAGTTCAGCTGTGATAGCTTCTGCTTGGCCTCTACAGGCTCCAGACAGTCTCTCCCCAAAGGATATTCTGAAAGACACTGAATTTCTGACTGGGGTTTCATCAGGCTGCCTGGAAAAGGATGTTGCTCAGAACTATTCCAGCATAGCATTTTCTTATTTTTTATGCAATTATTGAACAAATATCAGAATGCAAAATAGCCCCTGGGACTGGAAAATGGAATTAAATCTTCCAGCAAACATGAGGAAATGGATACTGACATTTCTATTAGCAACAAAACGTTTCATGCTTAGAAACTGGTAACCTGACACTGCTCCAGGGAATTCAAGGGGGGGTGAGGAAAAATGGTCTGAGACAGCACTAGGAAGAAACAGAGCTAGAGGTACACTCCAGTGAGACACAACTGGATGTGGGGTGGGCAGGAGGGCGCCCTGCTGTCGGTGCCACCTCAGTGTGCTCACAGCCAGTTCAGGTCAACAGTGGAAAACAGCATCATCAACTGATTTGCAGGACATTTGGGAAGAAGGAGCACTTTTTGGCCCAGGGTGAAGGACAGGTGGGGCAGCTACAACTGGGGGCTGCAGTGGTGCAGCAGAAGGGAAAAGCTGGCACTGGGAGTTTGGTGTGTGCATCCCCAGCTCTGTTTTGTTGTAACATCAACCTGGCTCCCCTAAAGAGGAGCCACCTGGGCAAAGCTCCCCTTGAATTTGCTGTCCAGAAGAACCCACAAATGACATCCCAGTTGCACAGACTGTTTGCGTGGCTCCTTCACTGGATTTTAGGGATAATGCCATTCCCACAGACAGCACACAACCTAAAATCACTCCTACACCCCTTACATGATGCCCAGCCTGCTTCCCCTCCCCTCCTCCTCTCCAGAGCACTGCTCACTGGAAATGGCTCACCCTCTTCTCTTCTGTTCTGTATTTAATGGCTTTTGAACTTCAAAGAGAGGTGAGAAAACCCTCTCACTTCAGCATGCAGTTAAATATTACGCAGCCACATTACTGAAGAACACCTACAAAACACGATGCTAAAATAAACTCCCCTTTGAATTCTTCTCACAATATCTTTCGGAGAGCTCAGAACATGCTGCCCTTCTTCCCACACAGCACTGAAGCACCTACTTCACTTTAACCAGGTACACACTCTTCTTGGAGTGGAAAGGACTCATCCTGTGCTTAAAATTATGCATTTTCCTCAAGTACTTGGTTGAATCCCAGCTTTTATATCCAGAAGTTGCACGGTAGAGATTGGAAACATTATTCTTGGGCGAGTATTATACACACATTGGCAGATACATTCCAAAATTATCTAGGAAATAAAACTATTTGTTGTTAATAGAACACATCCGTCCGACTCCAGCAGACAGCTTTTTAAAAAATCTAAAATAAAAATGCACCTAGCGTACTCTCTATGAATATGGATACTCCCCACACACTGTGTGCCTCATGGACACAATACAGCAGAGCTGAAATGCTCTAAACATAAATTGAGACTATATGAGATCAGAATTTAACTGTGGTTTTCAAAACAGCAAAATGCTGGAGCTACCTGCATGTTATTAGTCTTGAAAAGCATCATGACAATAATATTTTAACCTTTAATCTGTAACATGGTCTTTGCTAATAAAATTATCCCAGAGTCATCCAAGCACATAGCTGGTGTCAACTACTTAATATGCAGAATAAATTAAATGCCACTTACATATAGCAAAGAAATACCCAGCTAATTCCATGCACTTTGGTGCTGGTGCAGCCACACAACAAACACAGTCGAGCTCTGGGTCTCCTCCTCTGCAAGAAAAGCATCCAAGCCACTGCTCTGCTATCTCAGCCCCTTGCAAGGCCACTGCCACCCTGCTGGCAGTGCTGAAATGAGCTCTGAAATGAGCTCTGAAATGAGCTCTGTCACACTGGCTGCACCTTTGCAGCTGCAAACTTCTCCTACTTAATGACACGTGGGAAATAATCACCATAAAGAACATATAAACAGAGAGGAAGGAAATGGAAGGTGCTGGCCACCAAAAAACTTATCTGCCCAAAGTGTCTTTGGCTACCTGCAGAATAAGGCTCCTGCTTCTCGCTGTGGATGAACTCTTTTCGTTCATATTTGGCTCTGATCCACTGTTCCCGCAGCAGCCTGGAAAAAAAAACACAGAGAAAAGGAAACATGGTCCAAGACACATTAAGAAAGAAGCCAGAACCATTAATTCTTCCACCAAAATACAAGTGTGATTTAGAAGTCTTCCAAAAATTGCATTGTACAGACTGGAGTCAAGGGTTTGCTCTGGTTACTGTTTGACAACAATAAATCATTTCCTTGTACATCCAATTTTATTGGAAACTTATTTTTAAAAAATCCACAGATTTAGCAGAACAGCCTGTCCCCACCCACCCAATCAGCCTCTGTAAAAAACTCCCTCAGTATATGAACCATTTTAAACCTAATTTCCTCAGACCACATTCTTCAGTGAACAGGGTCAGTAAATGAAAAACCCAACTAACTACATACAAAAGAGAGATTATTGCCCTGAAGATATCAATACAGAAGCAGAAGGTGCTGAAAACCCATCTGGCCAAGCTCTTCCAAACTCACAGCCCATGCTGCCAAGTTGAAGAAAGCACTCTATGATGCATGGCAGAAAACCTGATTAAAAAGTCCTTTACTTTTAATACTGAAGTGATACCAATGATTTATACACCGAGACCTCAATTTCCAAAAAGGAAAAAAATACCCCAAAGATTATAAATAAATTTTTTTTGCTATTTTATTTTACCATGAGGGCTTTAACCACTGAAGTAACTTTGATCTAGAATATGCTGGAAATCGCTTCCAACCATTTTTAACTGAACTTATTTCTTAATTGCCCTAGAACCCTAAATAGCCCAAGCAGGCAGATCACACACAGAAATAAAGGCATGTGTTATCCCAGCTTCACAGCAGACATTTTGGAGCAGCCTACACTGAAGACAGTAAAAGATCCCCCAGCACTGGGTGTGTTTTGTAAAACCATCACACTTCAACACATCAACTTCTCTGCCAATGAAAACTGTTCATATGCTTAATCACCTTTTCTTTTTTGCTGATTATGCAAACTAAATGGTATCTTTTCAGCAGACACATCCCAGAAATGCTCAAAGAATATAAACATACCAACATGGCTCATGAAAATTCATCCTCAGGTACACAAAACACATTCAATAAATATGTAAGATGCTATCCAATGAAAACCGTGGCTGTGATTGGTTTCCTGGCAATAAAGGGGGAAATAATTACATAGATTTTGTTCCACCCATTGTGCCACCTCCTTGGCTGGGGCACCAGCCTTCTCCCCAAGGTTCAGGGAGCACCACTGCTTCCCTGCCCCCAAAACCCAACTGTGAGCTTCTGCTGCAACAGAAACAATGCTCCAAGTCTGCCTTTCCCCTTCTGCTCCTGTCTGCATGGCTGACCTTTAGCTGTTACACACACATCTGCAAGTTTGACTGTGAACTCTGAAGATGAACACCCACCTCCCTTCTGCTGCAACCCTGTGCTACGCTCTGGTCAGGGGCGACCCAGCCTCTTGTACAATCATGGAAAGGCTTGGAAGGGACCTTAAAAGTCATCTAATTCCATCTCCTCTGCCACGGGGCTGCTCAAACCCCATTCAGCATCCAAGGGGGCTCTTCTGGGTGCAGCAGGATGCCTCTTCTGGATCTGATAGCCACAAACACAGAAGTCTGATGACCCAAAAGGGTGCACCCAAATGCCTGCTCTATAATGCTGTTGCTAATCAGCAGAGCTACCGAAATTCAATCATAAAATAAACACAAATACTTGAATTTACTATCCTTCTTGCAATTTTCCCTGGCCAGCTGCTGCGGACAGCTTGTTGTCACTGAAGCCAAACTCGGACCTTTCCAACGAGACGGCTGCAGATCGAACTGGGAGGAGGAAAATTCACACCACCCTCGGCTCCAGCTGACGTCAGTGGATTCAGCAGGAGCTGCAGCTGCTCCGAGTCTGAGACTCAGCCTTCAGCATGGGGGTTTAAATACAGGATAAATTAGGATTCGTGTGCAGCAGTGGGAAAACACTCCCGCTGTAGGATGCAGGTCGTACACCAGACACACTGCAGGGCTCACTCCTGGGGGAACACTTCCCTGCAGGGACTGACTGCCCACAGCAGTGCTTCAGTGGCTCTTGTGCAACAGGGCACCCCCGGGGCAGCCAGCAGGCACCCGCCACGCCCAAAGGGGCACCCTGAGAAGCTGCAGAATGCTCTCAGTGGCCTCCCTCAGCATCTGGCCATGAACACGAGTGGCAGCTCCCAGAGCACACGGCAATCCAGCTGTGCCACCCTCCCAGCAGCTTCCTGACAGTTCACACATTCTTCCCCTTTCCTTATCGCCACAAACCCAAGCTCTTTCAGCAATCATTTCCCAAGACCCAGGGATACACCAAGGGCAGCCAACAGCTCGGAGAGCTCAGCACAGGGCCAGTAGCTGCAGCTTCTGCCCCAGTGGCTATTTATAGAAAGCAGAACAACTCCAGTAGAAGAAACCAAAACAAAAACCCAGCTAGGGCAGCGAGGAGTTCACCATCTCCCTTCACTGCGACAGAGAAGCTGAGCAGGGATTTGACCACATTCACTCATGGACTAGATGCAATCCTGCCATAAAAAGCTGCTGGTGCTAAACCCTAGTTTCACTAGCACAGCTTTGGTGAATTCCTACAGGAGCAGGAATTTGTCCTGGGATCTACAGGATCTGAGAGCAACTGGAGGGCAGGGACCGTCCAGAAGACCCTCAAACCATACAGGGGTTGTATGAAAACAGCCACCATTTTCAGTGGACTGCTGACCTGATCTTAATTGAAGTATGTCTTCAGGGGCTTTAGAAATATGTGTTGCGGTGTTTCAGTTGAAATGTACTTTTCCAGGTGTGAATGTGTGTGTACATAACCCAGGGCAGACATCACATACCCAACACAGCACCCTCCATCTAAATCCACCTTTGACTCCAAGAGGAGTTCTGTGACCAGAAAGGACTGCAGGAACAGCCCCCTGGTATTTTACTGCATTTCTGGTGATGGGATAATGTAGCAAATAAGCAAATCTATAATTTGTGTTTGTTAGAAAAATATAAGTGCATCATTCCTAAACTGTGGAGATGCACAGCTTTCGGGATCAACTCCAAAAGCTTTAACAGCCCACCTAAAGTCTGTCAGGCTGCTGGTTACAGGGAACATGTCATTTTTTGGCAATTAGAACAGAAAAGTCCTTGTACTCATCAGAAACCTAGAGGCAAATCAAAAAACCCCACCAACAAAACAAAGCGCTAAGGAAATCCACATTTCCAACAGAATAAGGGAAAATTCAGCCCCTAAATGGGAAAGGACTGGGCTTCACTGAGGAGGCAGCAGGTCCAGAGGCTGACAAAGCACTGCCAACACCATTGGAGGCACTTGTTTGCTTTCCTGACCACCCACATGAAAACAAGGGCTCTGCCCAGGGGCCAGGGAGGAAGGCTCCAGAAGAAGCCACGGGAGCAGTTTTATCTCAGTCCCACCTACTCAAAGCCTTTGGCTCACAGCAAAAAGCACCACGGGAAAAGCTGCTCAAGCATTTCAATATCAAACTGTGGCTGCACAGCTTCAGTGTGCTGTGTGGAGGAGGTGCTGGCCAGCCAAATTCAGAGTCTCCAGTTTGTTTTTTTCCCCAAGACTCTCAGCTGGGCTGGCTGATGCACTCCAGAGCTCAGCCCACAGATGCTGCACGGCCGCCTTGGCTTTTTTGGAGAGATGTGACAGACAAGAAACCCCAGCCAGAGGTGAACGTGGCCCAAAAGACATCAAACACCACACACCAGCACTGCCTAATTGCATCCTTGTGAGGCACCGTCAAGTCCAAGAAAGACAAAAGAAATGAATGTCATCCAGAAACACCATTTCCAGAAGCCAAATCTGTAGCTTCTGGAATTTGTCAGAGGTTTTTCCAGCAAAAGCCAATCTGCTTTTCCACAGGCAGCCTGGTGGATGCAGCTACGCCAGGTTTCTGTCAAAAAACTGCCTTAATGAAATCTTAAGTCCGAGTCCAAATTCTTTGCTCAGACTGCAAGAAGAGCCACTCAGTGAAGACTAAAAGCCTGTCAAGCTTCACTCTCTTTTCCTACCTAGTAAGTTCTTGCTGTGAGGGCTGGCTTTTAAATAGCTTTTTGGAGGCCTGAGACAGCTAGGGGGCTTCTCCCAGGCTCTCTGGGCATCACCTCAGGTTGTAGTGCCCAAGGATTGATGTGCCATCACCCACCAGGACCAGAGCCCAACAGCAAGCTGCCAGAGGAGAGCAAAAAGGATAGGGGGATTGGCTTTCAAGGCATGAAACCCTTGCATTATGGATTTGGAGAAGTTAAAACTCATTCTGAGCGTGCAAAATCACAACATTCTCAATTAAAATGCTAACTGGTTCCTGTTTTGTTTGATTGTTTTACATGCACAGTCCAGTTCACCCCAACGCTGTTTTTCAGAATGGTTAAACACCAATTGAAAACACGTAGGAAACAGCCTCTGCTGGTACTACCTTAACCTTGTAGCAATTTCCTTGGAAATTAAGGGAATCAATATGAATTAACAGGTTTACAAGCTAGCAGCAAAGAGAAAATGAACAAGGAGAGAAAACCCCGTGGCTGGTCAGGATTGAAGGACTGGGCAGATCTCAGCATTTGGGTGACTCTAAGAATTCCCGAGGCTGAGTGCCCAATTTGGGCCACCACAGGAGGCTCCACCACTTGGGAATGAATTCATGAGCAGCCACTCCAAGTGGCCACGATGCAGCACCTCAAACTTTACACCCAAGACATCAGGCACTTCTGAAAGCTGTGAATGTAAAATGTGGAAAAAAATGATTAATAAGTAGGAGCCAGTTTTACCCCTCTGGACATTATGTAATAAAGATTTTACATCTATAAAGTTTTTATTAGCCATAAATTACTGACAAAAGGAGGTGACAGAGGAAGAAGTGAGAAGTTTGCACCCCTGACTGCCACTATGCCCCATGCATGGGAGAGGAGGGGGCCATGCTGACCTTCACACCCCAGACTGAGGAGATGGGCTTGGTAGCTCCTCTACCAAATGTACCAAAGTTTAAATTATCAGAAAAAAACCCCAAAATCCAGAGGATCTACCAGGCAACTTTCTCTCTGCACATCCTTATCAATACAAAAAGCCACTCCAGCTAATAACTGTTGTTGTTTAGATGAATACATGGATGACTCCTCAAGATGTGAGCCTCTCTCTGACTGATGTCTCATCTCGTTCCAGATAAGAAAACCACCCAGCACAGCTCCTGCCATCTCATTCTGCCCCATTTTTCTGTGCTGACAGTCAGTACACTGAAGTGTTCTGTGTGAGGAGCAGATGCAGCTCCCACTTATCCAAGCACGGGGAGAGGAGTGAGCAGTGCACTGCAGCTCACACGCAGCTCCACAGGGTGAGGCTCTGCATTCCCAAATCAAGCAAAGGAAAGCCATGGTAGGCACTGGGCAGGGACAGGGATGCACTTCCAGTTCTGCAAAAGCCCAGTAAGGAATTATCTCACTCTCTTCCATCAGTCTTCAGCCCAGGAAAAGACTGAACAAAGCCTTTTTCCTTTGCTTTTACTCAAGAGTGATGCTACCCCTGCTGCTCAGTGGTGACTCAAAACTCAGCCATGTGCTTGCAATGTATCTGCCCCAGAAAAGGCTGGTTTACAGCTCTCCAGCTGCTGCTGTGGTGTTCCAGGCTGGGCCATGACCACTTGTGACCATCCAAAGAGAGGTTTTGCGGTTTAAGTTCCTCACCCAAAGCTCTTGGGGCCAACACTGCGGTGGTGTAGGAACATCCCAGAGTCTGGGACTCATTTCACTGTTAGGGACTGCCCAGAGGTACAGGAGCTGGCTGCTCTGGTCACTGCTCTGGGGCATGGGTCAAGGTGCTGGCAGACAGACAGAAGATGAGAGGAGAGGACAGAAGGGGATTTTTTTTTTTTTTTGGTTGGGTAATTTCTTTTGTCTATGAACAGCTGGTAAACTTTCCCTGGGTAGTTCCAGAGCACCCCTCCAACTTCTCTAACCTTTGCCGAGTGTCATGCAGAACCAGGAAGCCACAATGAGGTTTCTGAAGGATACAGAAGCCAAATGCAGCAGGCACACACTGAGAATTTCCCGAGGAGCCAACCACAACACTGTAGGCAAGAATAAAAAAGGACAAGCTGGCACTGCAGCACTTCTTCCCTCTTGCCCTGAACCTCACAATTCTTCGTGCAACCAAAGCAGAGGGATCCCAGAAGCAGCATTATAAAATTAAGATGCTTCAAAGGAACAAACAGCTTTGTTATGGCTTGTCAGCATCCTGCCATGCCGAGGGCAGCTCCCACAGCCTGCCCAGGCACTGCAGCTGCCCAGCATGTGCTGCTGCTGGAATTAGAAGCACCAAAACCTCTTGATGCTGCAGAACGTGGCTGGAATCACTGCCAATGCTGGATGGAGGTGTCATCCATGATGATGCTTCCCAGGGCTGTGAGCTGGGAACAACTCATGCTGTTGCAGTGACTGGACTGCAGCGAGGCGGGGAAACAGCTAAATATACATTCCTGTAAAAAGTAGCACTCCCCTGCACTTGTTTAGCATGCATCTGCTGAGAGGCACAGAGAGCCCCGAACCAGGGAAAGAAAAATACAACCTGGCACAGCATCCTTGAGACACTCCCAGGGTGTGATGTGCCCACAGCTGCTGATCCTGCAGCAGTGGCAGGAGATTGTCTGCTCCTGTGAGAGGTCACATCCATCCCATGGCATCCTGCTGTTACAGCAGGGACCCAGCAGCGCTGGTCCAGGGAAGCCCTACACGAGCAGAGCTCCAGGCCCAGTACAGAAATCAGCCCATGCAGGCTGGTAATTGTCCCAGGGCACAACAGGCATGAGCTGGGACCAGAAAAGGGTAAAAAATTATTCTTCCAGCTGCTCCCAGGAAGACTGGCCTTGCCCCATCCTCCCAATGAATCAATGAATAACCAAAAAGAAACAACAACAAAAAATCCTGTCCATCTCCCACTGGAGCTCCTCACAGGTTCCCAGCCCAGCACCGTGCTGCTCCACCAGCCATGGGGACGGGCTGTGGATGGAGTGGCTGCCCCAGCAGGGTCCCTGTGAGCTCAGACAGCCCTGGCAGGGCTGTGCCCGGAGCCGAGCCACCTCCTGGCAGAGCTCCCCGGAGTGACAGGGCTCTGCAGGATGGAGGGAGGGAACAGCACAGCGCCAGGGCTGAGCTGCACCAAGGAGGAGAAGCCACCGAGCACAGACACTGCTGCCAGCCCCACAGCAGCAGGAATGGAAATTCTCCTGGTCTCCAGGCTGCCTGAGAGCAGGAGCAGCTCCCCTGCAAGGAGAGCTGGGTGTGATTGGCACCCAGATCTCAGCACACGCCAAGCTGGAGGGACCTGCCCTGCTCCCTTACAGCACGAGCTCTGCACCCCTCAGGCAGGGATGGGGATGGAAAAGAGCCAGGATGCTGCTCCTGGACAAGCTGAGTATCAGACAGGCAGCATCTAACTGAACTTAACTGAGACTCAGGACTAAACAAACCCAAAATCCCCTAGAAATGTGTTTCTCCTACCAACCCTGCTTCTCCAGCCCCACCATGACAAGCACATACAGCTCTCAAGATGGCCCAGCCAAACTGCTGGGATTCTGGAGCTCAGAACACTGCACAAATGGGTGATTTTTTTCTTGTCAGGCCAGGCAGCTCCACTCACACAAATATACAAAACCACCTTGGTACACAGCAGGATTGGACCCTAAAAACCCAATTCAGTTCATCTCCTGGCACCCTGGATGGCACAGAACATCCTGGCTGCTCAGCTTCTTGCTTTGCAAAGTCCACCCCGCCTTACTGGAGAGGTTTTCTCTCCAGTGTATGGGAGACACAGCCTTTTACCTGCCTTCATGGAGGAGATTATTGGTCAATAGATTAAAAAAACCCTAACAACACAAACCCCCAGTATTTGTGCATTACAAGCAACCCAGCATCTCACACAGCACATCAGCAAGTTCTGCTTTGATGTAGGAGGGGGATTTGAAAAGACAGAGGAAATCAATGGGTAGAAATTGGCATTCTTGTAGCTTTAGAAACCTGGAAGAGTCTGGGGAACAGACAAACTATTGACTCCCCTGCATCATCTCAACTGTACTTATTAAATAAGATCCCACGCGTAGCATAAACTCTACCATGTGCGTGCAGAAGGAAAAATATTTTCAGGGCCTTTTATAAATGAAACTTCCATTGTGGCTAAAAAAAAAAAAAAAAAAGTATTATGCTAAAACTAAAGGATTACAGAGGCTGCAGCTGCACAAACAAATAAATGTTGTTTACCAGCAGAGGTATTTACTTACTGGCAGTCAAGATATGTTGGTTTATAATAAAACGGTGGCATTTTAGATTCATATTTTGCTTTTGCTACATTGTTTCCATTTGAGGCCATAAACTGTAAAAAGAGAAAAAACAGAAAGAATTAGACAAATGTTAACAGTATTTTCCTTTAATTCTCTTTTGCTTCTACAGAGCAGTAAAAATATTGGGAGGGGGGACCTGTTCTCTTACTGAGAGGTCTGCCCAGGACTGTGCACAGTGAGGTAGCTGTAAAAACTGTGCCTGCAACCCGGGGCTCAGAAATCAATATTGATTATTATTGCCAGGGATCTACAGCTTCAAATGATGCTGAGGACTTGTCCCAGTCCCCCCTGCATGATCCCCACAGGAGCAGGGGCCAGCACACAGTGGCATTTCCCCCTCACAGGCACGGAATCAGATGGTTCCCAGGGAATCCAACATGGGAATCAGGTAACCAGAGGGCAAAACCTCACACCAGCCTTTAGTCTCTGTGTGTTACAGCTCCAGCAAGGTGACAGCCTCTGACAACACATCCTGTGCTTTGGATCACATCACTTGTGCCAAAAGGATGATTTCGTTTTTGCAAAGTCATTCCAGCTACCACAGGAAGGAGCTTGAAGTGATACACAAATAAATAAATAAATAAACAAACAAATAAATAAAATTTCTATCTGCCTTGACAGCCCTCCTTTTCTTCTGATCTTGTACACAAATGGCTAGTGGAGAACTCAGCAAAGAAAATTACTTATTTCCTTATTCATATATTTTATTTATTGAAATTCACTTTATAAGTGTAA
Organism: Monarcha castaneiventris obscurior; assembly: GCA_026261815.1. Taxonomy (NCBI): domain Eukaryota; kingdom Metazoa; phylum Chordata; class Aves; order Passeriformes; family Monarchidae; genus Monarcha; species Monarcha castaneiventris. Next base: position 12,031,493 of record JAMPIT010000856.1, on the reverse strand, counting down.
AAACCCCATTCTTTTCCAGGCAGCCATGCTAAATACATTTTGTATTGTGTCAAATGCCAAGCATACAAACACAACAAGCAGCCTAGCTTTTTTTTTTCATCATTGTCATGGTTTTGAATTTCTCACATTTACATATTCAATCTATTCCCCCCAAAAAATGTCAGGGAAGGAAATACCCATGCAAGGTATTCTTGGGTCTCTTCCTCCCATAAAACTAAGACCTGTTCTTCCCATAAAACACAGGTGAGGTGCAGCTTTCAGAAAAACCTCAACACTACACATAGAAGACAGAAATCAATGACTGGTAGAGTTCTTTGTGCCTTTAGAGATACCAGTAGTAAAAGAAGAAAGGTTTTCTGAGTTTTCTGCCTTTAGCAGCACCACCCAAATCTAGGCAGGCGTGGGGCATAAATTGAGAGAATTGACGTTGTGGTTTGGTTTTTCAAGATGTGAGTTTAAGAGGAACAAAGCCAGAAACAGCTGAGCTGGGCAGGGGTGGTAGAGCAGAGGTCTAGTCTAGGCTAGAGATGTAAGAAACCAGAGAAGACAATTCATTAAAATCAGTAACTTCCACACGCTATTTCACTGACATTTTTATAGGGGTGGGGGAAACCCTCACAAATTCCTCAGAGAATGGGTGTTCTATTCCAACCAGCACCACGGACCTCATTCCCACAGTCAGGAATTCTCTAGAGGTGCTTTCTGAAATCCCCAGGAGCACGTACCTCCACCTGGGCATCATCCCAGTCATCCAAGCGCACCGACTTCACCTTGCTGACCTGGGGAATATTGCGGTGGATCCCTGAACAGTTCAAGCAGATGAAGATCCCGAGGCTGTGGGATGCCCAGTCCGGGTCTGGAAGCAAGAAGGAAAGAGGGAATTGCACGTGACTGATCTTTCGGATTCAGGGCAGGACAAGGCATGGCAGAGGAGTTCAGGAGTCACCAGGTCTGGTGACCCTGATTCTACAGGCAGAAGATAAATACAGAAAGGAAATAGATGTTTATATTGATAGGGATACAGATTAAACTAACAATTAACAGATCTGCAATCCCCAGTGCAGCTGTTATTCACAAAACCCCAATATACAGACAACTGCATGTGCCCAAGACCTCCACAGCTCACTCCACGCTCACATGAAGAGGAGAGGGGAATATCCGTCTTTCATAAGGGAATTCCACCCAAACACTGCATGGAACAGAAACTACACCAGCTCAGGGAAACCACTGTGCTGCTCCCTTTTTATTTATTTATTACATGTTCTCCACACAGAGACTTTCCTCCCACAGCTGCAGCTCCCAGCAGCCCAGCCCTCCATGCCAGGAGGTTTCCAGCCCTTGCCTTAATGGAAAAATGCTGCCAGTGGCAGCTCTGTACTTTCTCTGAGCAAAACCACGCACTTTTTACAACCCCGGGCTGACATCTCACACAAAGCACTTTAAACACGAGTCCCTTGCCTCCAAATTCCTTCTTGGGAGAGGCACTGCCCGAAGCAGGGAGACAGAGGGAGGTCCAGCAGTGTCCCTGGCACTGCCTCGCCAATAACCCAATAAATACAGGGATCTTTGTTTGAACTCCCACTGGCAAATGTCAGCGCCTGCGGATCCAGCTGCGCCCCGGCAGAAGGAGCTGCACTGCAGGTCACCCAGTCACACACTAAATCCTCCATCCTCCCCAAAACCAGAGGGCTGGGAGCCCCTCAGCCAACCCATGGCACCATGTCGAGGGGTAAGGGCAGATCTTCCCTTCTCCCAGCCCCTCGTCATCCGTTTATTCCCCCGCAGTAATCACACCGAACCCACACTCCCCACAGCACAGCAATTATTTATAAAAGGCAAGGGAATGTGCTTTCTCCTCCTTATCCATATTTAATGCCCTGGCTGTGTCAGTGCAGGGAGCAGGCTGGCATGGGGCAGCTCAGCTCCTGAGGGGTGGCCAAGGGCTGCCACCAGCCCTGCCCACAGGGACAGCCACCAGCCTCCCCCAGCACACCCTGGGGAAGACCAATCCAGTTCTCCAGAGGTGGCTCTGCTCAGATGAAAACCCCAGCGCCAAATGAGGATTCTCATCAGGCACAGCTGAGTGCCCACGTGGGAGAGAGGAGCAAATTCCCAAGCTGATACAAGTCCCAGCAGCCACCAGCAGACACAAAGGTAGTTTATTTTTGGCTTCACATCGTCTCCTATCCTCATGCGAGACACCAGTGACTACAGCTCAAGCCTGGCAAATATAAAACCAGTCAGGCTGACCTAAGGGCCTGCTGCTGCCCACCCTGCTCCTTCCACAAGCACTCAGCTTCACACCCCATCCCAGCTCACACACCCCACTTATTCCAGCCTCAGAGACTGTGGCCATGTATTGGGCTGGAGGTTGGCAGCAAGAATCAAGAGTTTTGCAGTTTCTGTGCTCTAATTCATCCTGTTGTCCTCTGCCATCACCAAACACGTTTGTAATCAAAGTCTGGGAGCCTTCAAACCTCCTGCCACAAAAACATCCCAAGGTTCAGCACTGCTGAAAGGTCCCAGATGGTGCAAGTCAGGCAAGGTGAAAGCACCAGGGTCTCGTGTTCAAACACCCATCACTGATGTTCATGCAAAGGGATCAGATACACAGAAAGGCAAGGGGGTCCAGAGACAGAGCTGTGGCAGCAGTGAGGAAGCTGTGGCAGCAAAGTTTGGAGTTGGGTCCCCATGCCCAGCACAGCTACTCCAAGATAACTGAGCTGCAATCCTTCCCAGAGTCACAAGATCTGATCAAAGCACTGCCCAGCCCAGCCCAGGGAAATGGGTATCAAAGTATGCACTGGCCAAAAAAACAGCTTTTATTGGGAGTCCCAACACTTCTTTAACCTTACCAGATTTATCTTAGGCATGCGGGTGGATTTCTTCCTGTTGTCTACAACTTGGGGGACTCAGGCTTCCAAAGTCCTCCTCAAGAGGTAACCCCTCCCCTGCCTGCACTGCTGTGTGTGACAGGACCAGCAGACAGCACACCTTCCTCCAGCCTGGATGAGGACACATCCTGGTGGAGGAACACCCTGCAAGAAGATCCTGGAGGAGACTCCAGCTCCGGTGGCCACCAGGTCAGCTCACAGCCCAGTTGTCTATTCTTGACATGGGCTAACAGCACCTCAAGCAACAGGTTTCAGTCCCACCTGTGCTTTAAGGCATTCTCCTCACAACAAGATCTTCTTCAGACCAGACTCTTAAACGCTTCCCCCCTGCTCCACACCACGTCAAGCCTTGTCTAACTGAGAAAACAAAAGCTGGATTGCATCACAGGGCACATACACACACCTGTATCACATCATGGACACAGGGTCACCCGTGTGTGGCTGCCAGAAGCTGCCAGTCCTTCAGAGGAGCTGGCACAACGAGGCCAGTGGTGCCCCAGCCTTGGAAGGGATGTTCTCAGCTTGTTCAATACACCACAGCCAGTAGCCATATCCTCCTGGTCACCTTCCTTTCAGCATTTCCCCTCCTGCCCAGACCCAAAGCCACGCCCATCCAACACCAACATCCCACACAGCAAATTTCGAGGAGCACCATGACAGAGCTGCACATTTCACCTGCCCCACCAGACCCAGCCCCAGCCACTCACACCTCTGCCAGGTATTAACAGCAACTTCCCCCTCACTGCTCTTCTGGTTTTAGAAATACATCTCTGATGTGGCAAGGGTGGGTGGGAGAGCTGTAGGGGCTCGGCTGGTTGTGTGCTGCTCTCCTGTCACCACCCAGAACCACCCACACTTGGCAGCTGGGTTTAGTGCCAAAGGGAACAGCAGGACAGTTCACAGGCCTCAGGCACCAACCTAGCACCATCCAAAAAATTGCTGGGTAGTGCAAACCCCCAGAACCAACTGATCAACCAGGGCAAGTCCCTCTGAGATGTCACTGTAACCACAGTTTGAGACATCTCACGCCTCCTGCTCTCCCAGCTGAGAACATCTAACAGAAAGCAAGGCAGCCCAAACCCTTCCCAGGCTTTAGCTGAAAGCCAAAAGGAATTTCTAAAGCACCATCTGAACAAACCAGAGGATGACAGACCCATGCGAGCCCTCGGGCTCGTGCTTCCCTGTGACCTCCCCGTGTCACGGCCCTGTGGACGGGAAGCAGGGGGTGGAGGATTCCCCAACTCAGCTTCTGGAGGGCTCTGCCAACGCTGCTTCCCCTTCTCCCCCGCTCCCTGCACTCGTGACACCATTTTGGGAGAAACCCAGCAAGGAGCCCGCCACACCCACACATCTTCTGCAGGGACTGCTGACAGCCAGGGCCAGCACCCACTGCTGCAGGGATGCTCCTGCAAAGCCTTTTCAAGGGTTTGGGGTTGTTGGTGGCTGCGTTGCTCCCCAAACACATCACGGTCCCTCTCTCCTTCTGCTCTCCAGCACAAATTCCCAGCTCAGTGGATAACACCAGTGATCCCCAGCCTTGGCTTATCACAGACCCCAACCCTTCAAATGACTGCGCCAGAGGTAAGACAACATCTTATCAAACATGGAAATAAATTTTCCTAAGTGTCTTCACACAGAACGGTGAATTTTGGGGCAGCACCATGAGTTTAGTGAGCCAGGGACCCCAGGCTGCACAGCTAGCAAGATAAGTGAAGTCCACCTTGCTGCTGGACACGTCAGCAGCTAGAACACATTCTCCTAGGCTGGACATTACTGAGAGTTCAGTAATTTTATTATTCTGTCTGGGCATGTCCCAAAAAGGTGCACTGAAATGGCAATATGTCATAATCTGGGCTTTTGGGGCATTGCCCAAAAAAGATCATTTTTTTTCCTAAGCCTCCAGAATTTTGAGCAAACGGCAGTGAAGCCTAATGAAAACTCCCCAGCATGCCTAAGTTCCACACAAATTACTTTATTCCATTATTTCAAGCCAAAAGGAATAAAAATGAACGAGGAACAACGGGAACATTAAACCAAACACACTGCTGTAAGTGCAGAAAGACTCATCCTGAATGACCCATTCCAGCTCTAAAAGGCTTTCACTGCCCAGTGTGGAAGAGATTCCTGTAACTTATAAACAGATTAGAACAACTTTCAAAATAAAGACATGAGTCAGCTTCATTTTAAAAATTAAACAAAACAAAGAAAGCTAAACTAAACTCAGGAGAAGGGCACTGGGATGGTATTTTCCCATCTCACTCATCTGAAAGCAAAGGCACAGCCAGAGATTAGAGAAGCACCCAAAACAAAACTAAAACGCTTGGGCAACACAGCTAAATCCAGAAATTAACTTCTCCATGCAGCCCTTTCTGCCACCACAATCCTCAGGAAACCCCAGCACAGTGAACTATGAACTCTGCAGCTTGAACCCAGCGTTCCTGAACTTAGGAAAAAAAGAAAAAAATTAAGGCTAGACACAGAAAATATGGTGGAAGAAAAACCAACATAAGACATAGGACAGCTTATAGAAACCAAAGAGACTGGAAGCTGGATGCTAATGGAATTTTTTTAAATAAATAATCAGTATTTCCCATATCCAGAATAAAACCACAGAGCTCCAGTTTGAAAATCCCTAGATGCCATCAATCCAAGTAAAATCCCATGAAGCAGAGCAGCAACGGGCTCCAAGCAGACAAGAGCAAAAACTCAGAAGTCCCAAAATTTGGATGTTCCTCCTCCACCTTTTGCCTTAAACTACCTTTATCACTACTTACAGCCCCATATTGATGACCGAGGCAAACATCTGAGGCCAATGCACAGCAACACACCCTCAACACATCCTTCAGCACAGGAATGATGCCCTGACCCTTAAGGAGCTGCCCTGCTGCATCCCTGCCACACCAGCTGGGCAGCAGCTGGTCCATGGCTGGGATGCAGATCCAGTGGATTTTCCTGAACCCTCTCCTGTTGGAGGTGATAAAGATACCCCTCCAGGCAGGCAAAACCTTTTTCACCCTGCACTAGAAATGTAACTCACTGATACGGGGTAGAACCACAGGGATTTTAGTGCAACCCACACAAGCACAAAGCCTTTCCTGCTTGCTGCTCACTGCTGCTGAATTTCTCCATGCCCTAGATGGAGAACCTCGTGTTCAACACCAAAGTTCTGTAGCTGTTTACTCTGGGGAAGGATTAGGAGGGTAATAAACAGACCCTGGTCATGCACGGTGAAAAATAACAATAAAAGAGTTAAAACACTGAAGTCAAACAGCCTCCCACCAACACTCCTCTCTAAGTAGGAAAATTTTTCAGTGAAGGCACTAAACTTGCCAAGGTCTTTTAATTCAGCTGGCAGGTCCCAGCAGCCCCCTCTCACTGCCTGCAGCCCACGACTGTGCTGCAGCCCAGGCACCAGGACTGGACAAAAAAACACCATCACATTAAACCTCCTTTGTTTCAAAGAGCCCTTTTTCCTGCAGAAAGTGGCATTGAGTTAAACACAACTGCTGTGGGATTTTTTTTTTTTTCCTTCTTACCCCCTCTGCTTATGCCCAGGCAGAAAGGCTGGCAAACTCCCGTGGACACAAAAAAAAAAGAAAAGGGGAAAAAATTCAGTATTTGAGAGGACAGTGGAGGTGCGGGAACAAGTTTCCACTTGGAGCTGGAGGATGAAAAGCCCGTTTCACGCCATTAGAGCAGCAGAGCTGTGGAACAGCTTTCCAGTGGGAGGCAGTGGGGGCAAGAGAGGGAAGGAGCTGCGAGGCAGAGCCCCATCAGTCCCCGAGGGGATGCAGATGGCAGCGCTTGGCAGGACCCGGTGACTCGGTCGCCCTCCCGATCTGGGTTTTTAGGACCAGAGGTTGGAGGGGGGAAGGAGAGGCTGAGCTCACATCGGGTGCTCTCCTCAACCCTGAGCAAACCGCGCCATCCCCAGCGCTCAGGTGTTTCCCTCTGATCCCCACCCTCACCCGGGGACATCCAGGGGACGGAAAAAGCTTCTCCTGCTGTGGAACTGAGAAGGGAAAGGTGTTTGCAACCACCTCGGCCAGCAGCAGCCTTTGAGACGCACGGTTACACCACAACACCAGCACAAAGCTCCAACTCCAGACTCCCCTCCAGCGTGTGCCTCCTGCTCTTCCTCCATCCTTCATCCCCTCCGGGCCTCAGGCACAGAGGCCGATGTTACCCAGGATCCGTGTCCCAATAATCCGTCCCAAATGAGAAAGATAAAATGATAACGAGCCATGTAAACTGCTGCTGGAGGGTTTAAACTGCGGGATTGCTTTGATGGGATTTCCATTTCTGTCTTCAGAGCCTCTCTGTCCTCCTACAATGTAAAATGATTCTCACTCCATGGAAACACGAGCCTAAGTCATAGAAAAATAGAGTAAAGAGAGAAATACTCAAGGTCTTGTTATGCCCTGAGATAACCATCCGTCTCATGACGTGAGGAAAGATTGCCTGAGACAAAGAATCATTTAGAAAAAGAAAAGGCTGAACTGCCACATTAGTCTTGAAGAAAAAAAGATTATTCTAATGCACACAGAGCCATTACACACCAGCAATTCGGTAACACTGCTCAGTTTGCACTTAAGACTGCATTTACCATGCTGTCTTCACTGAGAAAGCACAGCTTTAAACCCACAAAAAGCACAAGACCCAGGACACAGACGTGTGTAATGACAGGGGACCCAAAGCCCCATCCAATGACTCTATTAGTGGCTCCTACCCCAGAATTCAGCCCCGAAGATGTAACCAAGGCAGTCTCATTATGCATTACAGATCGATGACATTTTTGCAACTGAAAAATCTTTTATTCAAAACCACCTTTCTTTGCAATTTCAGGTTTTATAAAAATGCATTTAATAAAAACCTAACTAAAAACTTTAAAAAATTTACAAACGCAAAAAAACCTGCAAGTGAGAAATGTAACCTCTCAGTTATTTTACACTCTGTTTTCTGCTTCCTACTTTAGCATCCTTTCTGCATTCCCTGCTGCCATGGCCCCCATAAGACTGTTCCCTCCACCTGAGACATCCCTCAAAATCTCTTTGAAAGCTCTAGTTTTGCACAAGAGATTTTTTTTTTTTTTGCCAGACATATACACAGGTCCTGGGGAAGACCCAGCTCTGACCTTCCTGAGCACCACATTAACCACCCCATCCCACCCAGCTGCAGGTTTCCTGTGCACAGACCAAGAAAACACATCCTGAACCCAGCAGCCTTACAGGGCTTGGCCACTTCAATAATCCTCAGCCATGATTAAGTGTTAAATTCCAGCCCAGCCCCGGGCAAGCAGCAGGCTGTGCCCAGATCTCCCCAGTGAGATGGGATGATCCTGCAGGGGATGAAGTTATTTACTCAGCCCAGGAGCAACAGCCTCCCCCGATGCCCCCTGTCCACCCCCAACGTTGATTTTTGTATGGTCCCAGCTTAACCCAAGGATGCCAAGCTGAGAGCTCCTGTGCACCAGGGGTTTGTGACAGGACACAGAATACCTGGGACAAGCTGTGGCTTCAGGGCTCTGGCTGCTGAGCCTCTCCCAAATGTCAAAACAGTAACAAAAGAAAATAACCCTTTTTGACAGCAGGGAAGGAAAAAAACCAAACAAACTTTCACTGACTGGTTGATTCCTCAAATAAACATTTCCAAAAGAAAAAGAAAACCCAGCTGGCTTCCAAATACACAAATTAAAGTGACTAACAGAGAATTTTCCCCTGTTACATCCTATTCTTTGTCATAAGCATCCCTGAGCTAAATGGCTACCTCCTGCCATGGATCCTGTACTAACAGGGTATTTCAGGGAAAGGCACTCACCCACCTGAGAAACAGCAATAACAAATCAGGCACCCTGATCTTTGGTTTTCCCCCAGCTGTACCAGATCAGCCCTGTGATGATGCTCACATGTGGGAAAGCACAAGTCTGGCACTGCTTTCCCCATCCTCTCTTCATTCCCCACCCTCTCTCTTCTCTCCGTCTCACTTCATTTTCTCTTTGATACTTTCCCAGTATCAGCTGCCCACCGGGTTCCAGCTGTCACCTTTATCTTTCTGTGCATCCCACTTCTCAGCAAAGAACATTCTTGCACCCCTTTTCTGGAGGCTCTCTGGATACTTATCCTGTCTTTCCTGCATTACCTCATCCCCAGAAAGACGTGGCCTGCCACACCTGCCCAGGATGAATGACTGAATTCAGGCTGGATATTTTCTATACTACCTACAGACACAAGTGAATATCCTATGTTAAGTAGCCCAGGGCATCTCAAGTTTATTGTCACTCCCAGGCACACGAGCACATTACAGCACCATGAATAGCTCTCGTTTGCCAAAGAGACTGAAGCAAAGTAGGCACTAAAGAAATTGGGTTGATGAACAGGGAGCTGGTCCTAAAGAAGTAATGCCATGAGAGTTCAGAAGAGGCTGAATGATATTAATATAGCACATCCTGACTTACAAAAGACACTGGCCCAAATTCTCCTCTCTGACTTTCAGATTCACTAAGACGTCTCTGTATGCAAATGTCACCAAAACCAAAGTATGGTTTTGTTGTTTTACAAGCCCTTTTATTCAAAAGGTGCCTTTAACAACAACCCTCCTTCTCTGATGGGAGCTATTTTACTGACCTACAGCTTCATCTCCACCCTGGCGATGCTAAGAAACTTCCCATTTTGCCTGGGGGCTTTACGTTCTATACACACAGGGCGAGGGAGAAATCACCCCACCGAGCCGAATGGCCCCGGTTTGTAAAGTTTTCTCCAGGAAGGAATAATTTAGGCAGACACCTACTCGGGGAGCCCAAGCTGTGCTCAGCAAGACACCTCCGAGGTGGGCTGGTACAGTCAGACAGCAACAGCCGGCAGCAGATGGGTGGGAGCAGGCAGAGCAGCGCGGCGCTGCAAAGCCGTTCCCGCTGTGCCCAAAGTTCTTTGTCCTTTCCAGCTGGGTACCGGAGGACACAACGCATCTGAAAGTGGACTGCAGTGTCCTGGGATGCAGATTAGGGATATAGAACCACCGGTAATGGTACGGGCTGGATAGCGGTATCCAATAGATCTTGACATCCTAAACAAATCAATAGCTGGGAAAATAGGGCTCAGCTGAAGTGCTGGGTGTTTCTCTAACCTATAGAATGACAGAGGCTGAGAAGGACATCCTTTCTCTACACCTCCTCACAGCCATTCTGCTCAAGCTAATACAAATTTAGGTTTTTCTATGTGGTGGGTTTTTTTGGTTGTTTTTTCTTTTTTTAAAGGAAAGTTACTTGCTCTGCAATTTTTTTAAGGTTGTTCTCAAAGACAGATCCCACCACCCCACGCAGACTCTGCTCAGCAACAGCATCACGGCCCGACCCCAAAAATTCACCATCCAAAGGGCGAAGAAGACATTCCCAGCCCAGATTTTCCCCCCTCCGCACACGAAGACGTCTGTAGACATTCCAGCCCCGCTCCCTGCGCAGCTCAGGCGCCCATCGATGGCAGCTGGGCAAAGGTTGTCGGGCAGGATGTCCGCAGCGCTGCCTCCGGCTGTCCCCATGTGTTTGCCCGCGGACAGGGCAGGAGCAGCCTGTCCGAGGGGACACGGGGGACACGCGGCCCCCGCAGCCCAGCGCACCCCGGCAGAGCCCCCAGCGCCCGGCTACCGGCCCCGGCTGCGCTGCAGCCCGCGGGGACCGGCGGGGATGACATCAGCGCTCACGGCCGGGCGAGGAGCCGGCCCGGGCTGGGCTGGGGCGGGGGGAAATAGGGGCAAACCTCAGCCGGGGCCGGTCCGCGGGGACCGCGGCAGCGCAGCGCATCCCTCCACCCCACCGGCCCCGGAGCATCCCCGCTGCATCCCCCCGGCGGCGGGGAGGGGGGTCGGGCACACCCTCGGCGGGGCGCAACCCCGGAGAGGGCAGAGCCCCGTGGCTGCCGAGCCGTGCCGTGCCGAGCCGAGCCGAGCCGTGCCATGCGGTGCGGACAGGTGCAGGTGCAGCCGCCGCCCGCGCCCCCCGCCTCCCCTGCCCTGCCCTTCCCTTACCCGGGGCGGCGCAGTCGGCGCACGCCGCGTTCCCCGGCCGCTGGAGCAGCTCCAGCAGCGCCTTCCTGCTCCTCTCCTTCGCCATGGGGGCGGCGGGCGGCTCGGCGGGGCTGCGCTGGCTCCGCCGCGCTACGGCAGCCTCATGGCGCGGGCGGGGGGCGCTGGCGAGGCGGGCGGCGCCCGGGCGGCTCCATTCGGCCCCGCTCGCCCCGCGCACGCCGAACGCGCCTCCGGCCGCCGGCACCGGGGCGGTGCTGCCCTGCCCTGCCCTGCCTGTTGCTTTGCCTTGCCCTGCCCTGCCTTGCCCTGGCTGCCCGGCCCCGGGCGCCGCTCGCCCGCCGCTGCCGGAGCCGCCCGGTGCCGCCGGTTCCGCTCGCAGCGGGCGCTGCCGGCTCCCCGCTCGCCCGCGACCTCCAGCGGCAGCGCCTCGCCCCGCCGGCCCCTACCCCCGAGGGGGGGGTCCCCGACCTTCAGCGCGTCCCATCCCGCCGGGTGTCCCCATCCCGCTGGGTGCCTTCCCTAAGTTTGTCCCTAAGATGCTGTCGCCGGTGGGAGCCGGGGGTTTTCACCTCTGGGAGGTGGTGGCTGGCAGCAACCCCAGCCCTCACTGGCCGGGGCTTTGCCACTCAAGCACCTTGGCGGGTTCATGAGCAGCACGTTTGGGGTGCCCCTCTTACATCAGCATCTTTTGGGGCGCTTGTGGTTTCACGAGTAGCCCCACGCACTCCAAAGCGCTCCTCCTTCGCTGCTGTCCTTGCACATCACCACCACCTTCCATGTCTGTGTCTCGGCAGAACCGTCCTCCAGGCATCTTCCCACGTTTCTCACACCCTCCGTGGTGTCAAGGGAGTGGAGTCGGGGGGAAAACATCCCTGTGTCATCATGGCCGTGTATCTCATGCCATCTATGGGGAAGACTCCTTGTTTTGCCGGCCAAAGACTAAAGTGTCACTCAGGGGCAGGATGTGGGAAGCCTTTGGCTGAGGAAGGGTTCAGAGCTCAGAGGAAGGGTTCAGTGTCTCCTTAACCCCTGCTGAAACCTTCCTCTCAAGCATGGGTCACCTGTGATACTGCTTTGTCCTGTTTGTGGGTCACACATCTCTGCTTGTAAAAACAATTTTGGTTTTGCAAAGCAAGCCCCCATTTAAATCATCCAACTCTGCCTCCTCCAACAAAGCAGAGCCCTCCTGCAAGCTCAGCTCATGCCATTCATGCTGCCCATGAGATTCAGGGTGTGCATGAGCATCTGCGGGAGGAGGCTGCCAGCAGCTCCTGGAAAACTTCCACAACCCAATCCCCATCTTGATCCTGCAAACATGGGGATGTGAGCAGGTTCCTGAGAACGCTTTGTGGGAGATGAATACGGGCAGAATCATGGCCTGGTACATTTGCAATGCTCCCTTTCCCTGGAATACATTCTCCTAAATGACCTTTGCATTTGTGCTGCCACACAAGTGACTGTATCCAGGTTGGATTCTGTCTGTTTTAAACTGATGCTGGACTGTTCCTTGCTGACTCAACCCAGTGTCACCCATCATGCTGGGTTTGCTGGTTTTACACACACAGCTTGATAATGTCTGGAAATTCACTCCCATCCTAACCAAAAGCATAAGCCTCCACACAGACCTTTTGTGGGGAAATTGAGCTGCTGCATCTAGACCCTCACCTTCTTCAGCCCCTGAGTCACTAACCCAGAGCACTGACTTCTAACACACTCTGAGTGAAACCAGCTCAGCACAGTGTCTTAACCCTCCACACCTGTGCTGTGTTCAAGCCTGACAGCGTAAATGCTACAGGATCAGAGCTTTACCTAAGCCCAGGTTAGGCCAGGTTTTCATTTGCACTTTGGCTTTTTCAGAAGAGGCATTTGCTGAATGCTTCATGCAATAGCCAGGATGCTGCACATCCTCATGAACTTACCACGGGCCAGGGCTGGGAGGAGGGAGGGGGTTTGGTTTGAAAGTCTCTGTTTAGCTTTCCATTAAGACTTACTGATTCTCTTAATTTTTTGTTCTCCTGGTTGCTAGGCAATTCCTCTCTCTCCTCCGTGTGCTGGAAGCCAGGGCTGCAGACAGAAATTTATATCTTGTAATAAAATCAAATAAAACAGAGCCTGTTGTCAATGATGAGAGGGGAGAGTTTCATAAAGGACAGGCAGAGCAGGAGAGCAGGGCCAGCAAGGGTCGATCAGCAGCATCCTCAGCATTTAAGTCTCATCACAATTACTCCAGACTTCACACGGGGAAACAAACAGCCCACGTGGGTGGAGGGAACGTGGAGAGACAGGGAGAAAAGTTGGAACTAAATGAGCCAGAAGTGAAGATAAACTTTTGTTCGGTGGATAATCAAAGGCTTGAGCCAACCTCACACGTGCAAGGGTATCTCTGTAAATTTACTCCTGGTTTATCCAAGGTGAAGAGGTTGGGTATTGCCCCAGTGTTGGTTGGCACAGTGTTGATCCAGGGCAGGCACTGGGGTTCTCCTGATGGACATTGACTCCTGAGGACTGTGATTCCTGGCACAGAGCAGGGACTGCACCTGAGTTTTTATCTCACATGGGGTAAAGACCAAAGGTTGCCCCTGCAGGGCTGGTGGAAGCTGGTGGGCATCTCTGCTCAGCCTTGTCCATGTCAGACTGTTCCCTCCTCTGAGCTTTGCCCCACACTTTTCCTGTGGGTAGCACCTTTCAGGGAATGCCTAAATGAATCTGCTCTTACTTCCTGCAAAGTCTCTGACCAAACTCTGGAGATGGGTTGTCGCTGTCAACACATCACCCTCATTCAGATGCTTCCTGTCTCTCCCCTGCTAAGTGACTTGGAGGTCTGACATAAATTCATATCCGTATGTATGTAAATACTTACATATTTATGTGTAAGATGTGTTTGTTTGTAAACACACACGCTTTTAACTCAGTCTTTTCCAAACCACAAGGTTGTTGCCTTAGAAACGGACGTTATTAATGCGATCTCCGAGGTGCTGAGCACGGTGGCAGCAAGGGCAGCCTCTGGAAATGCCAGCTACTGAGGTCAGGGCAAAGAACGCTCAGAAATTCCTGGAAACCTTTCCATCAGCTTTGTGGTGACGCCCTGAAAATGCACAGACATAACTATACCTTCCCCTTGCCCTTCCCTATCAGCTCCTTTCACCCCGAGAGTGCCTTTTGTTAGGAAAGAGCTGTTTACTCTGGGGTGTAGTTAATTCTGCAGCCCTGGCCCTGAAATGGCTAAATCAATGTCAACAGCCATGCAAGTAAAAGGGTGTTAAACACAGCCCTTGATGTGACCCGGGAGCGCATTCACAGCGTAACGTGGGGGAGCATTCCAAATTCCTGCCTGAACAGCAAACCTGAACAGAAATATCAATAATTCATGCCACGGCAACTGCATTCAAGCAAAACTCTGGAGCAGCAGATACACCAGGAAGGATTCCACAGGCTTCCTCAGCACCACAGCGGAGGCAGCTCTTGCAGCTGGAGGTTTGTGTGAACAAGCTACAGCACTGGCACCCACACCTATGTTAAAGCAGCTCATTTCCGTCGCAGTATTGGTTTCCTGTTCAAAACAAAAAAAAAAAAAAGGAAGAAACAAATCCTAGAGGTTTTTTCTTAAAAAAAAATAAAGGGTTTTCTGGGTTATCCAGTTAAATCAAGTGTGGCTGTAGCTGGGAGGGAGGAACGCCACAGAGCAAAGAGCTCACACCAGGGCAGTTAAAAATTCGTGAACCAAAAATCCAATACTGATGCCAGCTTTCTCTCATTTTGAGCAAATTGCTGTATGGAGCCTGTGGGATTGTTTTTGTGTGGAACAGGGAAAAGCACACTCACAGCATGTGTGGTTAGGATGTGTTGATTGAGTGGAAGAGGATGATGCAGGGGATAATGGTGTGAGGGTGGAAAAAGAACTGGGATGTCCTGTGTCTGCAGAGCTGCTCTGCACCTGCAGCAGCCCTCAAAGAAGACAAAGAGTTGTGCAGCTCTAAAAGTGTCTCACTGCAGAGTGATCTGCAGATCAGGGTTTATTTCCATTTGCATAGTGGTTAGTTCTGTTGCAGCCCAGTGTCACCAGTGTGAAAAGGGGGAGTTCTTTACTGCCATGATTTAACACTCACGCAGTTACCACCCTGCAAACCAGACCACAGAGATCCCCTGTAGGGAAGCAGAACTGGGGAGAATGAGGACAAGGGGGATTTTAGAACAAAATCTCTTTTTTTAGATTTCTGCAACACCCTAGAGCTGATCACTGCTCTCTCACAGCCAGGCTACCACAAAAAGGAAAATTCTCCAACCACCAGCCCATCATGTGCTCAGGACAGCGTTTCAGTTTCTTTTCTGCCTGCCTCTGGCCAGAAATGGGCTGGTTTGGGGTCAGCACATGGTTGCAGGGGCTGCTGAGTTGCTCAGACAGCATGGCTGGGAGCCAAAATATATCTGAGAGAGAGTGAGGGGGTAATTGATGGCTTGAAGTTGTTGGGTATTTATATGTCTCCTCCACAGCACCTGGGGAAATCTCAGTGTAAGAAAAACAGCTCTGCAACAGTCCTGTTGTTGCACCAAGCCCATTTCCTACAGTGTAAAATATGACATGGAGGGGGCAGCTGAGGGAATTGGCTCCATGGCAGCTGCAGTGAACCAGCTGGAGCTATGCTGATTTCTATTGTCCAATGACAGGTTCTTTTCTGCTCACAGAGGAGATGCAATTAAGACTAAGGAAGTCAATAGTTCACCTACATCCGTGGAAGACCACTGCTTTTAGCATTATTCCTGATTTATCCTAATTAAGAGACTCAGGCCTGTGGAATCTCTGTATGGAGAAAGCCAACACGTGTGTAAAGACAGTCATTCATCAGGGGATCAGCTCCTCTGAAAAAAGTCAGTGATTATTCAGCGTGGGACGTCATCAATTCAGTCTGAGTCAGAGACACAGCGGGACAGGTTCGGTGTGCAAACAGCAGGGCAGCACTTACCATGGAAATTGCTTTGCTCAATTCCAATAATTGAATCTCTTCCTGGCTCAAATGGCTCATCTTTCCAGGAACAGCTTGGAGACATTCAAGCAGGAGACTGGGCTGTGCGATGTCACATTCCAGGGTGGGCACTCAAGAGGCCAAGCCACCTGCTGCCAGCTCTGGGAACCAGGGGTTGCTCCAACCAGGGACACAGAGCAAAGAGGATGATGGAGATGCTACAGGCAGGACCACAGGACAGAGGGGATGAAGCCCAGCGCTTCACTTGTGGTCTGGAAATCTCTTCAGCAGAGCCTGAGTCCCTCAGAAGAAAAAAGAACAAACCATTTTAAAAGGGCACAGAAGAAGAGAGAAAACAGAGCAGTTATTGGCCCCAGCAGTCAGTCTGGTGTCACAGACTGCTGCCTTCAGCTGCTGGTCCAGCTCAGGCAGCTGAGAGCACATCCCTTTCTGTAGCACTGCTCTGCTGTGATTTGAATAAAGCAGTAGATGGAAACGAGACTGTGGTTTTTCTCTAGAAAGAGATTAAAAATGATGGCCTGAAGAGAGCAGCCAAACAGCTGGAGATGGTAATTTAGCCTTCCCACAATTAACTTTGTCCACAGAAAGTTGAGGGCTATGTCCTACCCTTCCTCTGGCTGCTGATGGGATTGTTTGGATGTCACTGTATGCTTCCTAAAAGCTCCCACAACGTCGAGATACAGAGCGTGCTGCTCACTTACCTGTTTATTTCAGTATGCTTTGCCAAAGAAAAATCAGCAAAGAATTAATTAACAGCAATTATTTCTAGCAACAACAGAGCAGCCCTGCTCCAGAAGCCATGAAAACAACATCATGAGACCCCTGTGGCCAAAAAGCCTTTCTAAACAGGTGCAAAAATAAACAATTTTATAGCAGGGTATAAAAAGAGCCCAAGCCAGGTTGGGGAATGGCAGGAGAGCAGCCATTTCAATGGCTGAGCTGGAGCAGTCACCCAGGTGACTTTTGTGAAGGAGCTTTAATAAACAAACCAGAGTGGAAGCACCAGCCTGAGTGAAAGAAGCAGCAGGACCAGGTTATTGCTGCCATGGAGGGTTTACTACACCCGTCCCCCTGTGTTATTAGTGCTGCTGAAGTGATTTACTGTCCCAGTCAGTCCAGCCAATTAGAGCTGTGATCTAAAGTACAGCCAGCTCCAGTTTCAGTGATAAACATCACCCCCCTGCCCATTACTTGCTAAAATAAGCTGAAATAAAGCCATCAATCCAGACATCTCCGTGCTCAAATGAGTCCTTCTAGCTGGCACTACCACACCTGCAAGTCTCCTGCCATGCCTGCTGAAAGGATGGAGGTAGATGTTCCAGACACGTTCTCATTTTTCACCTGCCTGGTTCTTTTTCAGCAGCCAGTGAACTCAGCATCTCTGTCCCTTTGACCAGAACTTGCACCTCCTGTCAGCACAGCCCTGCAGTGACCTGGTTCCTGTAACATCTCCGTGCTGCCCATGCCCTCCCTGAGCATCTCCCCTCACACAGAGAGGTCAGGATGCACCTCCTGCCAGAGATGTTCCCCTCCATGCCGCATCCTGGGCAGTCCCTCTTTTCCACCAGGCTCTGCAGCACAGTTTGGGGAGGGGGAAACTAAACTAAACCTCACACTCCACCCACCTGTACCACTCACACTGATGTCTGTGCACACAGGCTGGTCACAGCAGATCCGTGGCACTGCCTCTGCTCTCCCATACAGACCCTGCCCTGGGACTGGGTTGCACGGACCCAGTTCACCAATACCCCTGCATCAGACAGGAATTGGGAGGCAGAGAGAAGGGGGACAGATTTGTGCTGCCTTAGCAACCACTGCAAGCATGCACGTGGACACAGGAGATGTGCCAAACAACAGGCACAGCCCAGAGCCTGTGCTCTGGATGGGCTGGGTGGTGAGGACAAGGCTAAAGGCAACCTGCTTGATCCAGGGGCTGAAATCAGCACAGCTTAACTCCCACCTCCATGCTAAAGAGCAAAAGCCAAGGGAGGCAACCTCAGCACCCAGCAAGGAGCCAGCCTCATTACGCCCCTGGGATTTCCTACTTGGTGCTTGCTCACAGGGCCGTGAAGGCTCATTTATCAGTGGGAGGTTTTGCTCCTGCCTGGTTCAGCATCCCGAGCTACCAGCAATTTTCTCAGCACTGATCTGATCCGCAGCTCCTCTGCAATCCTGAGTGGCAGTGGGAGTTTTTTTCCTGCCTGCCCAAAAACTGGCTTCCTGAGTGTGGTGAAATGCTTTTCCATCCTCCCACACCGTGCTACCTGGGGCTGTCAGTGCAAGCCAGAGGGGAAGAGCCCTCGGTAGATTGGCAGCAGATGGCTGCAGCACACAGCATCACATCAAACCCTCAGGGCCATCCTGGTGTCCCAGATTCAGCAGTGCTCTCATTCTCCTGCCTTGCCCACTAAGGAGAGGTGCTTCCAAACCCTGCTGAAAACCACAGCATGGTTTAACAACTGAGAAATGTAAATTGAGCAGACACAAGGGGGCCTGACTCCCTCGCAGAGCTCCCCCTCCCATGCTGCTGCCTTCCCACGTGCTCGCCTTGCTCAGCAGCTCTGCAAGCAGGATCAGAACTGGGTGTGTGAGCAGCTTCTTGCTGAGCAGGGCTTGCTAGCAGCAAGAAAACTAGAAACCCTCCAGAAATGAGAGCTGTCAACTCCTCAAAGGTTACTAAAACAGACAAAGGACTCAGCTTTTCAAACCCATCAAGGTGAAGTGAAAAGCCTGGGTCATTCTGTCTCCTTGCTTTCTTCACCCCTCTGCTCTTTCTTTGCCAGGCTACTTTTCACCACTGCTCCTATCTGAGTTTACCGTAATTCATAAGGACCTGGAGAGAAAAGCATCCACAGTACAAGGTGGTTTATGGTGTTGCTCATTGCCAGGCAGCAGGACACGTGGCCAGATGGACCCCAACATCCCTCCCACAGCAGTGGGAACCTACCTCAGTCCGTGTGGGAGCTGGGAAGGGCTGCCTGTGCAGGCATCCCACTGGAGGTGGGGGACTGTGGGACTGGATTCAGCCCACCAGATTTGATCAACTGAACTGTTGTACCTCACAGAGATCTGTGGCCTTTGTTGGGCTATATGGTGAATGCCAGGCTTGTCATTCAGCCAAGCCCAGCAGGAATCAGCAAGCATAGGATTGATGCACCTGCTAATGCAAATCCCAAAATCTCCTGGATAATGAGAGAGAGCACAAGCATCAGAACCTCTAGGGAGAGCCATAAAAACCTGTCCCTGTATCATCATCAGTCCCAGGAAACAAAAAAATGCAGCAAGGTCTATCAAGTCCCCTGCACACGCTCATTGTGGCTTCTAGGTGACTTTCTATGAAGCTCCTATTTTGAGCAGTGATCAATTATGCATTTCAAGCCATATGGCACCTTCATTCCAGAAGGAAGGCATTTTGTCTTGAAATCTGTAAGCTAGAAAATCTGCTGCATCCTGACAAAAATGCAATTGCCAGTTACTCACAGAAGCAGAATCATTAAGAAAAAGAAAAAAAAAAAAAACCAGGGTAAGTTTAATCAGATGACCAATTTTCATTGAAATCCCCTTGAAGGGGAAATATACCCTTGTATGCAGACTTCCAGTCTTTTTTAAAATTAATCTGAGTCAGAGCTTTGATTTTTGTGGGAAACCTGATATAATACACAACATTCCCAATTTAGCAGAAGGACCTCCTCCAGCATGGATCTCCTCCAGGCACAAAAGCACTGAAGTCCTCTGGGGTCACTGGATAGATGTGCTACCAGACATGACAGCACTCCTGCACACTAGCAGAAGTATCATTCCCATCCCAGGAATTATGGATGAGAAACATAGAAAAATACTGCTCTCCAGTGGAGCCAGAACACCCAAGGCACTTCTCAGAGCAGCAACAAGTGATGCTCCAGACATTTTTAATATGGGAGCAGGCTGTTCCTTCTCTCACAGCCTCCTACAAGAAGGTTTCATTCCAGAGGCTCAGGAAAAATGGTGCTGCCTCTTAGTTACCTGCTTGGAGTGAGACAACAACGAGGTAAAATTTAAGAAGTGCTTTAACTCATTGTCCCTCATCTGGTTCAGCCAAAACCAAAGGCAGCAATAAGCAAAAGCTGCTTTGATTGCTGCCCAAAAGGGCAAATAATCACCAACTACAATGTGGTCTCCCAAGGACGCCAAGCTGGTGACTACTGACCATGAATGTAATACCCAGCCCAAGGAATTCCTTAGACTTGAAGCCAAGGCAGGACAAAGTAGGGAGAATCCCCTGGGGAAGGAGCAGGAGAGAAGGTCAGCAGCCACACCCACTGCCTGCTCTGACTGCTCACAACCCCAAACATTCACCCAAAGGTGCTGACAGATGCCACCCTCCTGCTATGCCAGGTATGCCCTTCCAGGTGCCAGACACAGCAACAATCCCTCAGCACTGAGGCACGGCCTCACTGTGCTCCTACAAAGGACTTTGGACCATGGCCCATTTCCAGAGCAAGCACAGGAGGCTCTCTTTGCGTAGGCTTTTCCGTGAAAGCACACCCAGAGCTCTGGAAATGTTTATTAAACCCTTTCTTCCTGGTTCTGCAGGTCACTGGAGTGGTTTGGAGAGATACACCTAGAGCTCAAGGTCTCCCAGGAAGACGTAACGATGGTTAACTCGCAGCAATGTTCTCTCTGTAAATAACTGCTGTGATCAAGGTTAAGCTTTTTGTGGTTGAGTGGGTTTTAATCTGAGCAAAGAATGCATGGGCAAAGCTCTGCTGATCCAGAGCCCTCCGGGGACTCCCTGGGACAGATCTCAGGCAGCTGGGTGCCTCATTAGGGTGTGAATGAGGCTTTGCTGCAGAAAAGCTACTGAAAAGACAATTACGACTCCCTGGCTTATTGATTTCTATCACTATGGTAACAGCTCACATAGATCTTCACTCCAACACAGTCACCACTTCCTCCTGCTTCGGGCTATCCCTTCCACACCTGTGCAATTACAGCCAGGTTGGCAGTCTGTACGTCAATCCCAGCTGAACCTCGATTCCCAGCGGTTTGCCCGTCTCCAGGTCGCAGGATCTGTCAGCAGGTGGAGCATCACGGCAGCGCTGGCAGGCTCCTCACGGGAAGATTGATGCACTTGTGTGGGACCACTCCCACAGCACAGCAGCTCATCAACTCCACACAGCTCCACCAAGGAATCAGTGCCCCTGACAAACTGCCTCCCCTGCAGCGCACGCACCTCGGCTCAGCGTTTCCAGAATACAGATTTTTCCCAATTTGATGACGAGCTCCTGGAAAGGTTCTTCCTCAGCACGAGCACAGGAAAGTTGGCTATGAGCTGCTTTCATTTGGCTTAAAACCTGCTGTCAGTTTAAAGCAGCACAAACCTGGATACAAGCGAAGTTAAAGAGGTTTTAAATGGAAAGATTTTAATTAACGATCTGTATGTTGGCAGGAATTAATTGAGGAGCATTCTGGGAACTCTCCCAGATGACTTTGGTGTTGCAGGGACTTGTCCCATTGAGCAAGTTGGGAAAACTGACCCCAGGTCTGGCACTAATGGCTTTTTCCCCCACCACTTCCCAGCTGCTTTAGATCTGTGCCTGATGTCCCTCAGCAGCTCCGAGCTCACTTACAGCTCCACTGAACACATTCCTTCCTGCAGCCAGAGCTTCCAGCCACGACAGATGCCTCTGCCCATTCCCTGAATTTTCAGCTACCCACTCACAGCTCTCTTCTTGTCCTGGCACAAGGGGACAGCAGCTGACTCACTGTGCTGGGAAGCAGGATGGAACGTGCCCATGGGTCTGGACAGGGTGAGGATGAGATTTTTGGGCTGGTGAAAGGCGCAAACTTCTCACCCCCAAACTCTCTGTTAGGGTGGCAATCACTCAACACCTCAAAAACTTTGTAACAAGCCAGAGGACAGAGCTGGCATCAATGTCTCAGGGAAACACAGATGGAACTCCGTGAAGGAACTGCTCTGCCAAACCACAGTGCAGAGTAACATCCAAAAATGAAACCACCACTGATAACAGCCCAGATCACTCCCCCACTATTGGTGGGTTCTTTCAGACCTACCAGGAATTCACTTTGCCTTATAATATTTAGGGAGCACAGAAGCATGAAATTTGATTTCTTTCTTCTGGAGATGCTGGAGATTATTTTAATTCTAACTCGGTATCACTGAAAGAAAGCCCTTATTCAGTGGTTTAATATAAAGTCTTTTAGTATCTGTTGCAGCAATACAATCTCTGCTTTCTTTCCTATAAATGTACCAATCTCACCAAAGGATATAATTTGGATGGTAGAATGAAGTGGAATAGAAATATGCAGCAGCAGGCCAATGTCCTTTTCAAACAGGAACCTGCTCTGAGCTGTGTGCACTCTGTTCCATCAGATTAGACAGAGCACCAATTTAAATCTCAGCCCCAACGATCAGTATGAGGAGCAGAAAATGTTCTTTCACCCTTTCCTGGAACTCAGTATGAGCAGAGGCACAGGGGAGAGAGGCAGAAGCACAAGCACCCAGCCAGGGAGGTGAAATACAGCAAAGAGGGGACACCAGCTGAAGAGGGGGGTGTGGGAGAACTGCCTTGGCACACAGAGTGTTTAGAACTCTCTGACCCTAAAACTCAACATGCCACAGCCAGATACACAGAGAAATGACTCCCTGGGTTAAAAACAAAACAAGAGAAGCAGGGATAACAGGGCAGAACACACAGTGGAAAAGAAGATTTACATCCAGAATATTTACAAATTTATTGCCTGCTTGAAACACACTTCTAGGGGGCTAACAGGCCAAATTATTTCTGCTTGAACTCAACATTAATTAAGAAAGACTCAATTGCATTAGAATGTGCAAGAGAAATACCACAATTCCCATGTAAACAATGAAAAAATCAGGTGAATGCTGCTGGCATGGTAAATAAAAGCAGATTCACTCCCTGGCTGGTGTGTGGAACTAGAAATCCTCTCCCAACAATGATGGAAGATGAAATGACTGAAAAATCACCCCACCCCAAGTGCCCCCACAGGACCCCAGTGTCTTCCACAGCAAGGTGAGATCACCCCAGGGATGGGGACCAATGCCAATATTTAACAAAAAGCAGTTTTGAAGTACAACAGCTTTATTTCCACCTGGCAAGTAGCTGCTGTGAGCATATCAGTACTGCCCACAGAGGATTAATCAGCAGTTCAAGCCCTACACAATAAAGGATTGTTTGGTTTGGGTTTTTGTCCTCTTAAAATAAGACTTCACTGTTTTTACAGGGACATGGAAAGCACTTTGGGCTGTAACTGTTTTGCCTCTAGAGAAATTAAAAGAAAGAAGTTAAGGAATATTTGAGCAATGCAAAGGCAGTACTTTTGCTCATTTAAAGAAAAACCTTATTTTAGGAAAATTAAACTTTAGAAAAAAGGTTCTTTCAGGAAACACTTCCTATTGCAATATGAACAGAATGTACAATATGTACTACATTCAGAGTTATGCTTTCCCTTCATGAGGAGCAAAGTTGTCTGTCTTCATCACGCCTTTTCAGGTTTTTCTTCTGATTTCTCATTTATCAGGTCTTTAAATCCCAATTTTTCCAGTGGTTCATTAGCCATAAGTTGCCTAAGTAAAAAAGAAGAAAACAACAAAAATAATTTTAGAGAACACAGCTATAACCACGAGAACAGCAGCATTTTCTATTTCATTTACTATTATTTACCCTAAACAAATCCAAGACACCTATACAGACTGACTGCTGTTTGACAAGACCTCAGAAAATTCAGTTTTAAGCAAGCAACATTCAGGGATTATTTATTTCCCCCTTAACAGTGGTTTTCCAATTAAATGTGTTGTTTCCTCATTTTAGGTACTGAGTAAGTTTCCTCAGAAACCAACCTGACTCCTGGTTACCTTTAATTAACACATTGCAAAGAGCTTCCTAAATTCTATGAATGCTATTTACATTTCCAAGCGAATATGGCTTAGAACAGCATTTGTGGTGCCACTAGACTTTGCTGTAGTGCTTTTCAAACTCGTTTTTGATTTGCAGCCTCCCTCACCACCAGCCCATGCAGTGTATTTTCCCTAAATACAGGGAAATTGGTGCATTTCCCACAGCTCCCTGACTCACAGGAAGCATTGCAAAGCAATGCATGAACGGAGACATCCCTGGAAAACCAATCACCAACACTTCCTTCACTTGAACTGAGGAACACGTTAGACTTAACTCACCTGCTTGAAACGTATTTCTAAGGAGCTAACAGGCAAAATTATTTCCACTTCAAGTCAGCATTATGTATATGGAAGTAATAATTAAGTATATGGAAGAAAAATATCACTGGCTCTGAAAACTCACGGTTAAGTCATACACAGCGACTTCATGGGTCTTAAAAACGTACTCAGAGCTTACTGAGAAGGCCATGCAGAAGGCGAGCAAAGCACGGGCTACAAGTTAAACTTTTAACTTGCAACCACAGTTGAAAACAAAACCAAAAGCTTCCCACCGGCCGCTGTGCAGGGTGGAAGTTGCCCGGGGCTCGCTGTTATCCCACAGTACGGGCTGGATAACACCGAAACCACAGGCCAGGAACCCTGCTGGTGCCACACGGGGCACCTGCTTCCTTCCGGGACAAAAACTCCTGCGTGACTGCGGGCTGGCCTCGTGTCCCGGTGCCGCCAGGGGCTCCCCGCTGTCCCCGCTGTGGGGCCCGGCCCGGCGCGGTGCAGCGGCGGCCACTCGCCTGTCCATGCGGCACTGCAGGTAGGCCATGGCGCTCTGCCGGCACGCCGCGCTCTCGTAGCCGCTGCGGCGGAGGCACTCCATGAACCGCTCCTTGAAGGCGCTGCACTCCCCTGGAACACACAGAACGAGGGCCGCGCTACCGCCGCGCCCGGGGCGGCCCCGGGAAAGGCGGAGCGGGGATGGGGAGAGGAACGGGGATGGGAGAGGAGAGGGGAGCGCGGGGCGGCCCCGGGAAAGGCGGAGCGGGGATGGGAGAGGAGAGGGGAGGGGAGCGCGGGGCGGCCCCGGGAAAGGCGGAGCGGGGATGGGGAGAGGAGAGGAGAGGGGAGCGCGGGGCGGCCCCGGGAAAGGCGGAAAGGCGGAGCGGGGATGGGAGAGGAGAGGGGAGAGCGAGGCAGGCCCGGCGCTAGGCCGCGCTACCGCACCGAAGTGATCCAGCGGGAACGCGCCCTTGTCCGGCGGCCGCGGCGTGAAGCTCTTGCTGCTGAAGTTCATGGCGGTGGACATGTCGCCGCCGGGGGTCACTCTGCGGTCACTCTCCGGCCGCTCCGGTCACTCTCCCGCCGCCGGGGGGAGCCGCGCGCCGAGCGCGCGGAGCGCGTCACGTGACCGCCGGCGCGCGGGGAGGGCGGGGCCGCGCCGCCATGGAAACGGCGTGGGCGTTGTTATGGCAACCGCAGCGAGGCGCGCGTCGCCATGGAGACGCCGCCGCCCGCCATGTTGGGCCTCCTGGGCTCCCGTCTGTGCACCTAGGGCTGCGATGGCGAAATAAACCGATTCCTCCTCACAAAACCCCTGTCATTGTCCTCATTCCCCTCTGAATGCTCCCAGTGGTTTCTAGGTTGTCCTGTGCAGGACTTTGATGACCCTCGTGGGTGCCTTCCAGCTCAGGATATTCTGTGATTGTGTGGCTCTGTGATTCCTTTCAGTGAAGGGGTGGCTGTGGTGGTCGTGGGCTGCCTGTCTGTGGAGGGGCCCAGAAAAGGGGTCTGTGCTTGGGAAATGGAGGGGGAAAGAGCCAGCCTTGGAGCCCGATGTCAGCGAATCCCTTCATACAGGATCCAGCCTTGTCCAACCTTTCACTTTTCCCTCCAGGGCTGAGGCCAGGCTCCTCCTTCCCTTCTGCCCGAAGAATAAATTCCTCACCTTTCACTGCTGAGCTCTGGGTCTTGACTTAAAAGCCCATTTTCTGAACGCAGGTCTCGCTGGCGTGTGATCCCAGAGCCCAGGGAATGGCACCAGCAGGAAGGCAGGATCGACTTCCCTTAGAAACGCAGCAGGATTTCGGATGGGCCATTCCCATTCCCTTCAACCATCCTGTGGTGGCCACAAAGAGGTTCCTCATCCCCCATTAACCCTCAGGGTTTAAGCTGTGCACAAACCCGACGGACAGCACTGAGTCATGGGAGAGCACATGGGTTCCCATCATGGGGTGTAAACGCTGGTGGGACCAAAAACACCAAGGATGGTGTCGGCAGATGCTGGGGAAATGGTGAACTTCCAGGTCCTCCAGATGTACAACAAAGAAAAACACCCTTTTTTGCCTGCAGGTTTGCAGCACAAACTCTGCAGATCCACAATCTCCTTCTGAAAGGAGGATGAGAAATAGCTTTAATTTGACTCACCGAGTGTTAAACGTGGATTATGCTGGTATTTTTTTCTTCTTTGCCCCTAGCTGCAATTGCTTTAAGACAGTATTTTATCTGTTTTTAGGTTGATTTTCTTTTAATTAAAAGACTGAGCTAAGCAGAAAGAATCCAAGGCTGGGGAAAAAATATGAAATAGCTTCAATTTTTAAGGACAGCCATTATGGAAATATTAACTGCAGTTCTGTTTAAAGTGTCTTTTGTTTATGCTTTGATTGCTTTCTTATTACAGTATTGAAATTGTAAATGGAAAATTACACCATGTTCTATTACATAAGCAACTGGTTTGCACAGCTTGAAATATAAGGTTTTATTACTAGGTTTTCAGGGCTATGAGCAATAGATGGGTTTTATTATACAGTAAATAGCACTTTTCCACTTGACTTTGTTATAACACTTAATGGTAAAAGGGAGATACTCCTTTCATAAATACACACAGCAAACTGTCTCCCAGACTTCAGACAACCGAGCAGCAGGGAAGGAACTTTGCTTTATCTGGACAAATTTAACCGAAGTGTCAAGGCACTTTAGCAAACTGCCCCAAATTATGTTCCTTACTTTCTGCCACAGTGGCCGACTTGCTGATTTTCCATGTGATGGAGGAAGAAGTCAAAGGAAAAAGATGTGCAGAGATCCCAGAGTGGAATTATTCGCAGGCAGACAGCAACAACCCCTTTCCAGTCCTGCTTAACATTTTTACCAATGATCTGGACTGTGGGATTGGGTGCACCCTCAGCAAGTTTGTAGATGACGCCCAGTTGGGCATGAGTGTGAGTATTGGGAAAATTCACTTCCCCAGGCATTGCCACAGCTGCCCAAGGCAGTGGTGGAGCCCCCATCCCTGGAGGTATTTAAAATCCATGTAGATGTGGCCCCTGGGCACATGGTTTTAGTGGTGGCCTTGGCAGCGCAGGGGGAACAGTTGGACTCAATGATCTTAAAGGTCTTTTCCAACCTAAATCATTCTATGATTCCCTGCAAAGGCTGCATCAGCTTGCTGTATTTAAATATATCCAATTTTTTTTTTTTTTTACCTATTCATTAACTTAAGGTCTTTCTTTGGAGTCTTAAGTGTTGTAGTTACTCACATTCAGGTCAGGTATAGTAGCAGGTGTTTGGTTATGATTACTTAATGTTTTTATTGCAAAAGCCAGTTGTATCTTCTAGAATTTCCTTTAAAGGTATAGGTTGTCATGCAATCTAATACATGTGCTTTAGCAATTTAGGATATATTTTTCCCAAGGAGATCAAATGAAACCCCCATTAGATAATCACTGTGAGGAAAAAAACCTCATTTGCGGATTAAACCAACCAGTTCCAAAAGAACTCAACAAAAGCAGAGCCACAAAGAGCAGTGCCACAAACACAGAATTAAATGCTTTTCACATATTATCTTTCAAAAGAGTGAGAAACTTTGGCATCATCAGGGAAATCTGAAATAGCTGCTTCAGCAAAAAGGTGCCAAGATAGAGCAGATAATTCATAGTGTTTCACAGTATCTCTAGTATGGAGTCCTGAGCCCTTGCCAAAAATTAGAATGCTCAAATTAGAAGACTTCCCAAACTAGGGAAAATCTTGGATCTTCCCCTTTCAAGTTACACAGGTTGATAGACTAAAAAAAGAAATAAAAATCCTTTGCTTGAATCGGAGCCTTTCATCATTAATTATGGACTGAAGTAACATTTACAGTTGTTCTTTTCCAATGTTGTTGGACACTGCTGAAAACTTATTCCACTGTTGGTGTTTATCCATCAGCTGGACAAATGTCTCCTCAGAAGGACATATTACACACTCACCATTACTTTTTGGAAGCACTAAATTGAATAATAATTCAGAGAAGAACCTTTCTTCTTTTTTATGGGCAGGGTAAAGTCCATGACTTCCATTATTTTCTCTCTCTCACCACGCTGCCTCTTTTAAGAGCCTGCAGACTCAAATTATCAGGTAGTTAATTGGAAAATAATTTATTGACAAGCCATGAAAGGCTCGGAGTAACGCACTAGGGGATTTTGTAGCTTGATTTGGGATAGCTGTAGGAAATTAATGAGTTGAACAAGACCAAGCACATTCAGATGCTGGAATTTGTGCCCTTGAGACTGCTGTTCCCAGCCCAGGCACAGAACACACCTCAGAGAAACATCCTTCCAGGATCACTCATTCCTATGCCTCACCTTCGTGTGGCGAGCAAGCCGCCAGCTCTTACATAAGGCCTCTTGCTACATCACTGCCACAGGCTGTTGTAAACCATTTTTCTCCCTTTTAATTCAGGTTCCTAGACAAGCAAAAATGCAGAATATTGCCAGAATAGTCTGGGGAATGGGGATTTCTGTTGTGGATGATTAATGGAATATTATTGTTTTGCACTTACAGGGAAATTGTAGCTTCGTGCCAATAAGGTCAGGGCCTTAATATGTTATGTGCTGTACAAAGATGTACAGAGTGATAGCTCATTTTCTGTTATTACTGAGCCAAAACCTCATCAGGTTAGAGAAGAACACTGTAGAAATAGCAATGCTTCACTGAGAGGCGAAACCTTTATCTCAAATTGCTCATTGCAGTTCTGGTACATCTAAATCCACATCTCCACCTGCATCAAGACAGGGGCCAAAAGTTAAACTCTGGGACCCTGCTTCTGTAGATACTAACTAATCACCCTTCATGATATGCCTCAAATTTCTCTCGGATTAACACAATTTCTGCAATATTTTGTTGAGATAGACAGAAGCCAGAGACCCAGAACAAAAAAATCCTTGGAGCTATGTCGAGGCATTTGATTTATCAGTTGTATTTTGAAAATCAGCTCTTTATCACCCAACCTACTCAATACTTCCTTCCCAGGTCAGGCTGCCTTGACTTGGTGTAAGTGTAGATATGGAAGATCATGGTTCTAGCTACAGTTACAAGGGATTTTACTGCAAATATTTTTGTAGCTATGCATATTAAAAAGTACATTCCCAGCACCAAAGCCAAGGATATCCCATGTATGTTCTCACTGCGTGACACTCATGAAGGAATGGCATCTATTCAGTACAAGAAGAAGGCTTTTAAAAGCAACAAAGTTCCCAAGAATGGTGAATACTTAACACAAGTGGGAAATACTCTCTCTCACCTTAGGCTCTGCACAGGGACAATGCACTAATCTCATGCACAGATTTTTTTATTTTCTTCTCCCAGTGACCAGACTCATCTTTCAGCTCAGAATATGGAAAAAAAAACCAACCAGGAATCTCTTCTTAAAAAAAAAAAAAATGCAGTGAAATAATGATTTTTAAAAATATTTTTCAGGAGTCTTTCTTCCCAAAGTAGATTTGCAACCCACACTGATTTGACAGATAAATGAAAAGAAATTAAAGAGTCATTTGTATAAAAATGAGCAAAGTGAACACTTGTGATACTGATCACTACCCTGTAGTGATCCTGTAGAAACAAAGAGTTGCAGGGTGGGAAGAAGTGGGTGTAATCCAATAAAACAATGCAATAATGATGAAAAATTGAAAGAGGTCAGAGTCGGAAAGCTTTTGATTCCTTTTTGCACTGGCATTTGTCAAGGCAAGCAGAATCCATTAGCAAGGAGCAGGCTGAGTTTTAACACATCTGGGTCTTTAAAAATGTTAATGTTTAATAGGGTGTGCTCAGGCTTTATACATCCCTGATAACAATGCATGGGCTGATAGGCATCTCCGGAGGCTGTAAATCAGTGGCAGAGCCTTGCAAGGCACACAAGCACTTGGTGTTCACTCTCATGGTTTATTATGTTATCAGCAGTCATTGACTGAATTATGGCCTTATAACAACTCTTTCCCTGCATTATCCTACGGTTCCTGTAGCACTGCTAAGCTGTGTCCCATTAGAAGGTGATGTGACCTTCTCCAGATGAGCACACAGGAGTTACTGTGCTGTGTAAGGTGCAGGCTCATTTTCTAGGAGGAACTGATGAGTCCCCTGAGCTGTGCCTACAAATTCTGCTTACCTGAAGATGGTTCTGCCTCGGGCTGGTAGAAAGAAAAAGCCACGGGCAGAGAGCAACATTTTCTCCCCAGTCCTGTGTGGGATCCTCACCTGCAAGCCTGTAGCTGTAAGCTGAATTCAGGATTGCATACTGAGGGATGTGAGGAAGAAACAGAGGTGAGGAATCACACTGGCTGGCTTTTAAAACTGCAGATTCCCTCCCTCTGGAGAGCTCATCTATCATTTCTCACAGGGCATCAGTCCAGGAGGCTGCAAGTCAATGGGCTCACTACTCGAGAAAGGCTCTCACTCTGTGTTGTCACCACACATTGAAGTCCTTGGGAAGGAGCTTTTGCTCTCTCTGGCAGCACCCAACTCTACTCCAACAGAGCTCTATGTAAACAGAAACAACAAATTTCCTCCTTTGATACCCAACTGGCCCCATGTAGGGGTTTTTCCCTCCCTCTTGCTGCATGTTATGAAGTCTCAGGAGTCCCAGTAGCCACACCATTTGCTCAGAGAAGAATCTGGCAGAACAGGATATTCTTGGAAATGTCTGGGAGAGGAGGGTGCAGGCCAAGACCTCATAGCTGTGCAGCTAATGTTGAGATGGATGTGACCATCCACTGCCCTCCTTTCTTTGCCCACCCTGCCTGGTCCTCTTCTGTACAGGAATGTTCCCCCTTGTGAAAAGCTCCACTCCTGATAACAAGCCTTGGAGAGCAGGCAGACGTGCAGGCACCTTTTTCATGTCAATCTAGTTAGAGTTTATTGATTCCCCTTGCCTTTGGCTAATGTACTTCTATTATTATTAATAAATGATCATCATTTTTCCATCAGTGTAGCCTGCACCCCGGAGCCTTGGAGAATTCTAGCAAAAGAATTATTAAACTAAAGATTTCCAAAGGGTTCAACAGCAGCACGGCCCAGTAATCTGCCAGAATCTGCAACTGGGGAGCAAAATATCCCCACTGGAGAATACGGGACAGAGCATCAAATCATCTCCTTCCCCCAGAGCCACCATTTCTAACAGAGGCTTCCTGTTCATGGGCACTTCCGCTTTGTTGCCACCCCCCAAGGATGCAGAGTGTGGGGGTGGCTCCTGGGGCACGTGGGTTCTTGCAGGACGCTGCCCTGGCTTGGGACATGACTCAGTACCTGCAGGGCCAGAACTGCTGCCATGTGCTCCTCCTTGGCAGCAGCTGCCCAGGCAGCCTCCCTCCTCCATCCTCTGCCTGGCCAGCTGCACAGTCTGATCCTGGCTCCTCCCAAGTTACAGGGATTCAGGATCTCTTTCCCAATCTAGGCAGGATTGCCTGCAGGGGATGGTTTCTCCTAGAGGATTGCAGCTGTTCATAAACAGAGAGAGTCATCACCAAATTGAGAGCCAGACATGGCCATCTAGACACACATTTCTCTGGGCAGTAAACTGCAAAATAGTGACTGAAGTGGTTTCAGGAGCATTTTGGGGTTGCTGGTAGAGGATTTTTGGGACAAAGCAATAACAGTGTTAGCAATGAAAACACTGATTTGCTCAAGGAGGTGATTTTACTGGGATGTCAGGAAAGCAAAGAGAATCAGAGCTGTCACCTGTAAATAGATCTGCTCCTGTCAGCAATCTTGAATTCACCATTCCAGCTTCTCCATGGTCAGCCTTGTCCTCCCTGAGGGCTTCCTTGCCAGCTGCACCCTGGGCCCTGCATTATTGTGGGCTTTCTCTCCTGTGTCCTGCTTCCTCCATTGCATCACCAGTGGTCCAGCTGAGTCCTGTGACCTGGCACAGTGACAGCAGTCCAGCATGG
The DNA here is from genome assembly GCA_026261815.1 of Monarcha castaneiventris obscurior. Lineage (NCBI taxonomy): Eukaryota > Metazoa > Chordata > Aves > Passeriformes > Monarchidae > Monarcha > Monarcha castaneiventris. The sequence continues at coordinate 11,999,494 of JAMPIT010000856.1, read as the reverse complement.
GTCCTGTCCTTGAGTCCTGACCCTGCAATCACACAGAGAACAACATGCCCATAACACAGATCTTCACTGGGAAACAAACACCTCGTCCCAGAGTTACAGCTGAAATAAGAGCTCCACATTACGATAATCCATGGTTCAGAATAAAAGAAGGTGTTTTATTTGGCAGGAAAATGGAGTACATCTGGTCTAAGTGGACGTAAACAAGTCTGCAGAGCCCTTTTTTCTGTGTAAAGGCACTTCCCCAGAAGGTGTGTTCAGGCAAGGACAGAAGGGCTATAAAGGGACCCCAAGATGCTCATGCCCACACCTGGGTTTGGACATGGCCGTGCAGAGTTTCCTGCAGTACGTGGGCTCCAGCTCACTGCTCTGTTTGGCAGCAGGGCTGTTTGCTCTCCTTTACTTTCTCTCCAGCTCCAAGAAGCCAGTTTGCAATTTGCCACCTGGGCCACGACCTCTTCCTCTGATCGGAAACCTGAACGTGGTGGACCTGAAAAAGCCGTTCCAGTCGCTGACAGAGGTAGGGGCTGAGCGAGCAGGCAGGGGGCAAATGTGCAATTCCTGAGGCGAGAAACACAGCTGGGGAAATCGAGATGTGGCTGTGTTTGCTTTGTGTGGAGGGCAGCAATGAGATATTTGGCATACAGGCAGGCTGGCAGAACAACTTCACCTTCAGAGGTGCACACGCACATCCTTGTATTTATATCTGTAAATATAATACACTTCTTTCTTTATACACACTCGAGCACAGACCCCCCACCCCTTGCAATCCACTCCAAATCGTTGGTGTTTTGAGCCCTTCAGAGGCTGCAGGTTTGGCCAGGCTGCTGCCATCAAGAGAGGTCTCACTGCCACCAGACCTCTAGGAAGAATGGGTGGATAGAAGGGATGAAGCAAGAACAGGCAGAGAGAAAGCTGGTGTCCCATGCCCACATATTTCCAAAACTAATTATATCCCTGCAATGCAAAGCACAGCTCTGCCTCCCCAGCCCTTCCCCTTCACACACTGCCCAGGGTAGTTAAGGACTTGATGCATGGATTTTATATGTCTAGCTAAAAAAATTGCTTTTTCTTACACAGTTCCATGGATACTTATATTTCTAGAAGAGGAAAATAAAAATAAAATACTTAAATATTAAAAAGCCAGGGGCAATGTTTGTTTGAGAAAGTGTCTGCTGTGTTCCCGTAGGGACCTGGGGACAAGTCAGGGGGAATTCAGATTTTATCTGGTTGCTGTAGAGACAGTTGAGGTGCTGTGAGTGACCTGTGTGTGTGCAGCTTACTGGACACTATGATGGGGGAAAGGTGGTCCCCAGAGAACTCCTCCAGCCACTTGAACATCTGCAGTGAGAGGGCAGTGCAGACACTGAAATCCTCCAGTTAGCTATAGAAGAAAGGGCATCCTGTGTTGCCAAAGTACAGAATTCCTACAGCAGGCACACAGTGCTCATCTGCCTTGATTTGTGGGGCAGAGGATTGTGTAGAGATCAGTTCTGATGGGCTTCTGGTCCTGAGCTCCCATATGTTTGAGGATGTCTGTATGAAACTGTGAACTATTTTTGGCAGTGCTGGGGGATTTTATGATACAAATGTCCTGTGATGGCACCAGACTGATTTCCTATAATCTACCAAGAAGCTTTATTTGGGCTTTCAGGCCTGCCACATTCAATCCTTGTGCTGCTGAGTGGATGCCAAGAAGCACTAATGCAAGGAGATGGCCAAAGGAAGGCTCGGAGGCAGCTGTGATTCCCTGCCCCTGGCTCTGCCACACACCCTGTGAGCTGCCAGGGATGAAAGAACCAGCACTAATGTTATCTCCCAAGCCGTCAAACCACCGTTTGATGAAAACAAATTCAATTTGTCTGGTGTAATAACAGGAGCTGCTTCTAATCTGAAATTCAATTTGTGGAATGTATCTAATGCATAGAAAATGGTAACCCAGGCACAGCAGAAACAAGAAGACATTTGGAGCGGGTGGCTTGCAGTGTGTTTAACCGAAGCCTAAAATACCGAGTGAATGATTAGCTTGTCAAAGCCACCTTTCTGGGTAACAGATGATTCATATTTAATTTGCTATAAAAGCCTAACGCTCCTGTGACATTATCTACCAGAATACGCTTCCTAGTCGGATTCAAGTTTCTGGTGGCCAGCAAATAATTTCGTGATGACTACAACACTACCCACCTTGCCATAATTAGAGACAAGTGCTGTCCTGAAAGAAAGAGTTATTGTCTGGCTTTGTTGTTGCAGTGTTTGTGGCTTCAGCCTCAAAGGTGTGTGCACGCCCGCTTGCCTCAGGTCACCAGCACTACAATAAACAGGCCTGCCTGCTACAGCATTCCCTAACCAGCCCCTAACCAGGGGTATTGCTGGCCTGTTACTGCAGAACACCACAGGAATGCTGTAGCATTTTACTGACTCCCCTGATAGGAGCACTGATAGCAGACACCTTGTTGAGCAAACAGGGTGCGAGCAGAGATGCCAGCAATCGATAGCTGTTGCTCACTGCTTGAATTACAGCAGTACCTGGAGACATCAGGCAGGGCTGGGAGGCTCCTTTTGGTCTAGAAACCACCTAGGGTGGCCAGTACTAGTGTTTGAGTCCAGATCTGGCTTTGAATGAACGTATTTATTTACCCTGACAGCTCTCCAAGATATATGGCAACGTCTTCACTGTGCATTTTGGACCCAGGAGAGTTGTGGTACTGGCTGGATATGAAACCATCAAGGATGCCCTCTTAAATCATGCTGAGGAGTTTGGAGAGAGGGCAGAAATACCTATCTTTAGGAAAATGACACAAGGAAATGGTAATTGACCTTTTGGTTGGATAAGTTTTGTCTCTGTTCATTATACTCTCACAGCAGAGAGTATTGTCCTCTTACAGATCACTTTTCATGATCTCAGGAGGTACCAGTGTGTAAGAAAGCCTCACAAATGTTTATGAACCACAGGTGCCATGAGGATGTTACACTTTTGTTTTAGGTATAGCATTCAGCCACGGAGAGCTGTGGAAAACCATGAGAAGATTTACCTTGTCCACACTGCGAGATTTCGGAATGGGAAAGAGAACCCTTGAGATCCGAATCCTGGAGGAAGTAAATTCCCTTATCAAATATTTTGAATCCTATCATGGTGAGTGTCAAGTCTTTCAACCAGAGACAGAGAACAGGTCTAGCAGAACAATAAAGATTAATGAAAGTTTAACTCTGAGCAAATGGTATCTCGTGGTTAAAGTTCAGCGTGCACTGCAGTAGGTTATTGAACTAAGGCCTTAAAACACCGAAACAGAGTTCCCTGCTATGCATTCTGGGTGGGGAATGAGTTTTCTTTGGGAGCTCAGGACTACATTTCCATAGGAAACCAGACTGAAACGAGCACAATCTCATTGTATTTTGTTTTCATTGCTTGAAATACAGGGAAACCATTTGATACGAAAATGATACTCAACAATGCTGTATCCAATGTCATCTGCTCTATATTGTTTGGAGAGAGGTTTGAATATGATGATCCAGTATTTCTAACTTTGCTGAAGCTGATAAATCAAAATACTAAGCTGTTGGGCTCCCCTATGGTGCTGGTAAGAGCTTAATTTTATGTTTTAGCTTTTAGTTTTTTGGGGGATATTCGGTTTCCTGGGTTCGTTCTCCTGGCCTCCCACATCTTTCTTCTTGAGAACAAGAAAATTATCAGCAAGTCATCCTGTACAGAACACATCTGTGGTTCTGTATCTGCAATGCACAGATTCCCAGGCTCCTGCACTTCATCTGTGGAGCTTATTAGTGAAAGAAAAAAAAAAACCCCAACCCAAAGTCTTCACAAATGAATAATTTTGTCCTCTTTGAAGTGCAGAAGCACAATCCCAAACCTGCCTTCTTGTATTACAGAAAGAACAGGATTTCTGCAGGAATCCAGAGCTCCTTGGACTGTAGAAGGGGGGAAATTACAGCCTGAAATGGCAGGGCATAGGAGAAGGGACCAGAGGTGATATTTGAGATACCAGTATGTGTTCAAAAACACCAATTAACAGTATGACCTCTCTTGCTCCACAGTTATATAATTTCTACCCATCCCTTGGATTTCTGTCTGGAGCTTCCAAGACAGTGCTACAAAATATCAGTGAACTGAACGCTTTTCTCCAGAAGCTCTTCCAGGAACACAAAGAGGAGCTCAATGAAAATGACTTAACAGGCTTTGTTGATGCCTTTCTGGTGAAGCAAAAACAGGTACTTTAAAGCTGAGACTCAGTGTCTTTCTGTTCCCTTAGCTCTGACTTATTCTTAGGACTGGCCATCTGTCAGGGACTGGGAGTGAGTGGAAACAGAAGAACTGCAGTGAGCAGAATATATCAAAGCCCATACTCACAGTGAGCTGTGCTGTGTTGGCTCCCTGGCCCTGCTGGAGCTGCTGGTTTAAGGGGTTTAGTTGTCCAGACGTCCCACGTGGGTGAAATAAGTTACCACTCAGCACACATGAGGAGGAGATCATCCCAAACCTTCCTGCGAGAATGGTACAGTGATAAACTGGGTTGCAGTAAATAAATTCCAATTTATTGGAATTATTTCTAATATCTAGACCTGGGGATTGCACATGTCCTTGGGGCCAGACAAATTCCACACAGCATAAGCCCTAATGCTAAAAGACTAAATGTTTAGTTTTCCAGCACATAAAAATCACAGAAAGCTAAAATGCAGATAAAAATGGTGGCAACACAGTACACATGGGTGTCACTTGCTGTATTACCCACATGTTTTGAAGGAGTCAAAGAAACCCCACACTGCATTCAGCAATGGAAACCTGATGTTTTCAACTCTGGACCTCTTTGCTGCTGGGACTGAGACCACATCCACAACTGTGCGCTGGGGGCTGCTCCTGATGATGAAATACCCAGAAATTCAGAGTAAGGAGGACAAGTCTCTTGTACAATTTATGACTGCACGCTTAAGGCTTTGGTTGTGGAAGGGAGTGGAACTCATTCAGTGCTGCCTAGAGTAATTATTCTGAGTGCTCTGGGAGAGATAACAACCGTTGACTTTACAAAGGAATTTTATTCAGCTGGGTTGCAATAAACCAGCCCAGCCAAGTGGGAGAGGCTAAGGGGCAGCCTACAGGTCCAGTAAAGCTCCCCCATCGTTATTCACCTGCAGGCTATGGGCTGACGTCACTAAAGGTCTCCTCAGGAGCTGATTCTGATCTGGTTTCTGTTGAAGGTTATGGGGTAACAAAGGTGTGTAATGAGAGTCAGGCATGGGATGGATGGTAGTGACTCCATTCAAGCTGTCTTAGCTCAACAACGAACCTGAAAGAACCACACCATGCCCTGACTTACCCACTTCTGCCCTTCCCAGATATTTACAGTTTTCCCTTTTCTTCATCTCTGCCATACTGGTAGCCATTTCAGTTGCAAGATGAGATTGTTATCAGCTTCTCAATCCTTTCCTCCCTCCAAGGAAAGATTCAGGAAGAAATGAACCATGTCATTGAACCAGGAGAGCTGCCTAGGTTGGAGGACCGGAAAAAAATGCCTTATACAGAAGCAGTAATACATGAAATACAAAGGTTTGCCAATATTGTCCCCATGGGTGTGTCACGATCGACTCCCAGAGATGTGAATTTCCAAGGCTATGTGATTCCTAAGGTGAGCTCTGAGGCTGGCAGCTTATGCTGCACAGATTCCTCACAGCTTTCTTTAAAGCAGATGAAGAAACACATAAATGACTTAAAGACACGGTGATGCATGGTTTAATCTGTGCTGTGACCCTTTGTCTTGGATCCAGGATAATTATTGTAAACATACAATGGGTTGTGGTCTGCTACATTTGATTGAATCACGATTAACCAGAGATTTAATTAAATCACACTGGTTTGAATCTTTCATGTCAGTTATGGAACCTCTACCCCAGCACCTTTCTTGAAAGATCTGACTCTGTAAGAAAGGAATGTTTTGTGGTCCAAAAAATAAAACAGCAGCTACTGAAAACAGACAGAGCCACAATGGGGCAGGGAAGCACTCCCCAGTTCTATTTGTCATGTCTTATTTGCCTCTGCACATTAGAAAAAATAAACCAGTCTGGCTCAAGTAGGGGAGTGATCTCCTCTTCCATGAGCTTCTTTGATCCCTTTCAGGGTACTGAGATTATTCCACTGCTGACCTCCGCTCTGAATGATGAGTTACACTGGAAAACCCCAGATCAGTTCAACCCTTCGCATTTCCTGGATGCCAGTGGGAACTTCATTAGGAGAGAAGCATTTATTCCATTCTCCATAGGTAAGAGGGGTGTGGGTGTACCACCTGGGACAAGGCTAAGGGCATTCTCCCTGATTTCAGGAAAGTGTGAAAGCCAGGGACACAGAACTGAGGGTAAGGGATTTCTGGTCATTTCTCCTGTCCACCATTGCTGTAGGTAACCACCTCTTCTTTGGGAGAGGTGGGAGACACTGATTCATCCACAGTCACTGAACAATTTCATACACCTACAGGCTTCTGTGTAGTTTGAGACCAAGTCAGTAGCACCTCTAATATACAGACAGAAGGAAGGGAAAATTTCCTACCTCAGCAGCCTGCTCTTCCAAACCGCACCTCCAGTTTAGAAGGTCTGACATCAACACCAGCAGCTACAGTGCTGATCATTAACTTCTCCCCTGGTTGTTTTCAGGACGAAGGGCTTGCCTTGGTGAAGGACTGGCTAAAATGGAGCTGTTCCTCTTCTTTTCGGGCTTGCTCCGCAAATTTGTTTTCCAACCCCCGCCAGGAGTGGATAAGTCAGAGCTGGATCTCACTGCTGATGTCGGCTTTACCTTGACTCCCATGCCTCACCTGGTTTGTGCTGTGCCCTGTGAATGATCAAACAACACAGCATTAGAGTAGTGAACACTTCCAGCTTGCAAGCAAATCTAGCTACAGTGGGGAAAAGCTGTCTGGCCCTGAGCTTTAGGGGAAGGAAGACACTCTTATTTTCTCTCACTGTTAACCAGGTACTGTTATTTTCTCTCATTCATGACATTCTCTCCAACAGCTCTTGCAATGTCTGTATAATGCAAACCCTTTGGACAGCCCTGAGTCCTGCTCTCAGAAACTGTGATTCATTCCCAGAACAGCACATAAGAGATGCTGTTTTCAGGACAGTTTGAAAGAGTGAAATGCCTTCAAACCTCCTCTATGGATGTAACCCATGAGAGCCCTCCCCTGACAGATCCTATGGGGAATTTCTCAGCCCAAAGTCCAAACCCTAGAGCAGAGCTGATTGTCGATGGCCCAGCCAGAGACAAGAGACACCCAATGCATCTGGAAGTCTCCTCAGGATGGTTGTTCAGCTGAGCCTCAGACTGAACCTCCATTGTGCCATACAACCTGCCTTATCTTTATTACAGAGTCCCAGACACAAGGGTGTAACATGGGCTGATGCCAAGACCCAGGCACGGGACAGTTATCAGAAAACATCTAAGTGCTTTGGGAAGTGGGTTCTTTCCAACTCACACCAGGCACTTTCTGCTGAACAGCCTATTTGTGATGGGGCCAATAGAGCAGCTTTCTGCTTCTGCTAAGAAAAGGCATTTCTACTACTCCCTCACCTCTCCTGCCTCATGCTGGCTCTGGCACTTGTCCAATCCCTTACTGGGCCATCTTAGATCCCTAAACTGGCAGAAAACAAGCAGCCGTGGCAAGGGAAGAGTTTCTGAGTCAGCATGGCTGAAGTAATACAAGCCTGAGGCAGTGTGAGGGCAGCAGAGCTGGGGCTGGGCAGCAGAGCTGGGGCTGGGCAGCAGGACTGGGGCTGGGCAGCAGAGCTGGGGCTGGGCAGCAGAGCTGGGGCTGGACAGCAGAGCTGGGGCTGGGCAGCAGGACTGGGGCTGGGCAGCAGGACTGGGGCTGGGCAGCAGAGCTGGGGCTGGACAGCAGAGCTGGGGCTGGGCAGCAGAGCTGGGGCTGGGCAGCAGGGCTGGGGCTGGGCAGCAGAGCTGGGGCTGGGCAGCAGGACTGGGGCTGGACAGCAGAGCTGGGGCTGGGCAGCAGAGCTGGGGCTGGGCAGCAGGACTGGGGCTGGGCAGCAGGACTGGGGCTGGACAGCAGGACTGGGGCTGGGCAGCAGGACTGCCACGCTCCACCAGAGAGCTGTGAGAGCTCAGCCCCCTGCTCCACTCGCACCTCAGGAGCTGTACTTGCTCAGAAGGTCTTCTTACCCTTCACAGAGAGAAAGGATCCTTCAGGGAATGAATCAGCTGGCATAAGGTAATTTCTCACTCTGTGCACTGACTGCAGGGTGAACCATCATCCACAGGCTCCCAGTTCCAAACTTCAGTCTCAATTAGCAGGTGTGCTGTGCTGAATAGGGATGGTATTGTCCATTCAACTGAAAACGGGGCAGTTATGGTAAACCTACAACGCAAAAATAAAGTTATTGTCATCTAAAGCTGATCTGTGCTGCAAATGGAAGAAAAGAAAGGAGAAAGAATATAAAGGGATGACAAAGTAGGGCGGCCTCTGGCCAAGACACTGACTCGCCTCACTGGCTTTAGTTCACACAACGAAAGGCAGCACTCTAATACTCTAATAATAGTTATACTGCACCTTGTGCCTGTGCTGGTGTTGCACTCGGACAGGGGCTGTGCCACAGGCCCAGCTCCAGCTCCCGGGCACAGCTCAGGGAGTGCCCAGCAGGCTCTGAGACAAGGAAGCCGCTGCTGCTGCGCTTGCTTGCGTTTGTTTTGCTGTTGCTCTATTTGCAGTCAAACTACTGCAAGCCTGACCTTATCACCCACTTGATCATTAAATATTTTGTTCTGTTGCTGTTGATCTATCTGGTGTGACAGTATGAAGTTGATTTCGGGTCAAACTGATAAAGCTGGGCTGCACCACCTTTAATACACCCGCACAAGAGAGTCGAGCACAGGGATCCCTGGGCAGCCTGCAGCCAGGATATGTTCAGCAGCACAAAAAGTGATCAATATACTCACAGCCACAAACAGCTCAAAGGAAATAGCTGAATTTGTAACTCCAGAAAATCACAGCTGCTGTGTGAGGCAGGATGTGGCTCTGCATGCCTCTCTGATGTGGCCCCTTACAGTGGCTCCTGTGTCTCTTCCCCGTGCTCACAAGGAACCCATCACAGTAAAATCCAGCAGGAGTTATCCGAGGGTGCAGTCTGGGATGCACTGCTGGTGGAGATTGGGACTGGCAGGGAAGGTGCAGAGATTTGGGGAGATTTAAGTTACAGGATGCAGGGCTGGTGTGTTACTGGCCCAGGCTGGCTGACTGGCAGTGATGTGGTTGCCTTTAGGTGGCCAATGCCCAAAGCTCCACATCCTCAGCAGCACCACCCAGGTCACAGGAGGTGGCAGAATGCCACGTGGGCACGAGGGATGGAGGACAACTGGGCCAGGAGCAGCCTGAGGGGCCTGGCTGCCCCAGGAATGCTCCCAGAGCAGTGTCAGTGCCTGGCAGGTGTTTTGTGCTCGGCTCTGTGTGCTCAGGCAGGGCAGCACGTAGCAGCGGCTCCGCAGCGCAACACGTCCCAGACACATTAGTGGGACAGGAATTTCTTGTCATTGCAAGACTTTTCCTTACCTTTGTCATTTTAATGCATTACACTCAGAGCCTGGCTTGGGAAAAAAAACCACAATACACTCCCCCTGGCTTTTCAGAGATAATTTAAGTCTCTTTCTGAAAGGCCTTTTGATGAGTTCAGAGGCTCCCAGGGCAAGGATGAAATACCTGGAGAGCAGCAGCAACACGTAACTTTTGCCCTGCGGGGTGCTGCTGGTCCGAGAAAACCCTGCAGGAACATTTTGCCCAGGCACAGAGCATGTGCCATTGCAAGTTCTCGTCGCAGTGCCCATGTTGTGCATCCTGTGCCAGCCGTGATCCTTCCTGCCTGTCTTTACAGCCCCTCTGCCTCTTAGCTCACAGGAGCAGGCAGGGCTGAGTCATCCCAGGCATGCTCTGGGAGAAACCGTTGCCTCCAGCCCATTTCTTGGAAACTAATAAAAAAATAAATCCCAGAAATGTTGCGACACACTTGCTGCTTCTGCTTCTGGGTGGCTTCTGTGCTGCAACATCTCCACACCACGCAGGCAGCTCCAGTGAGCACCCAGCAGCTGCTCGCTCCAGGACCCTGCTGCCCATGCCCCACTCTGGATCAGATCCACCTCCTTCCCTGCCTTCTTTGCACTTGCAAGGCTGAGGGCCCATATTTGCTGAATAATGGCCTTTATGTGATCTAACCTTTGGACAAATGTACCTTTAGCCTTGCGCTTCCTCATCATGTAAGACAGCCTTTTCTTCCCTGAACAATCTTACTCCTTTGGCTGGTTATGCCCAACTTCCTGCTGAAAACCACTATTCAACCAGGCAGACCTCAATTATTTTCTACAAGATTTAAGCCTTTATGAGGGATGCAAGCTCCAGGTGTTTAGTAGCTTTGACTTAAAATCATTCTCTTGTCTTGTTCCCCTTCTGGAGCCTGCCAGGTCAGCTGGCTTCATTAACTTCTTCCCCCTATCTCTTAGAAGCTGCTCTTTCAAAATGACGAGTCTTCACAGAAGCTTCAAATCTAATTTTGTCTTTCCAGTGCACTCATGAATCCACTCACGATCACTTGATCCAAGCTAATTTTCCATGGCTAGCTATTACATGTCTTCTACCTCAGACACAAAGTCTGAAATCACATCCCTCCCGGGCACTTCAGAGCTGACTTTATGAAGAAGTTTATGGGCTACAACCCCCCCCAGGGATAGTTGGGCTTTACCATTATTAACAACCTTTGATCTCCACTTGACACCAAGAAAGCCAAAGTCTCCTGTAACAATACTGATTTTTCTCTCTAGTAACACAGAGATCTCAAATCCTACCTAAACCTGAAAGTTCTGATAGGATTCCAAGAGCCTTTTTATTTCCCTGTGTCAGCAGAGTGTTTGGAGGGTCATAGTACTGCTAATGAAGGACCTTGAGGTCTCGGGGAGGAGGAGGTTATAGAGGAATGCCAAGCACCTTTTCCCATGTATATGTTCTTGCACACACATGCATGGGTTTGTAATTTGAAACTCTCTTTACTTCTGGACAGGCTTTGCAAACTGCTTAGACCACATTCTCTGAGGTGTTTAAAGAGGGTGGAGTATGCAGTATTTATTTAGGTACTCTACAAACCTTAATAAGAATTGAGTGCTTGTAGCAATTGCAGAGAGCAAACAGAAAGCCAGCTGGCAGAAACTGAACAGTGCCACTGCATTTTTATTGCTTCTAACCCCAAAAACAGATTATTATTACTAAAAAAAGAAATGTCTTTTTTAATTTCATTTCTTTCTGATCCTGCATTAGTTTGTCTGCTGTGTGCAGCAGTATTATTAGCTGTAGTCTATTTTTCAACTGGCTATAGAAATTCAACTTTTAAATTACCTCCTGGTCCAACTCCTCTTCCGATCATTGGTAACCTGCACTTGGTGGATCTTAGAAGGCAAGATAAATCACTAATGAAGGTAGGACAAAAAAATCCCTAACCCAGACCCTCATTGATTTTAAAGCTGCCTGGGATGTATCAGTGAGAACTTTTTGTTTTTTTAAATTCAAACTAAATTGTAAAGGTGTGAAAATCGCTTTATAATATTTTTCTGGGCTTCTTCTAGTCAATGTCTGTGTTGATGCAATGTAATTTAAGAGCAATCAACCATTAAAAAAAGACCTCTGGGTAATATGGGATTTCTTCATGTAATTGTGATGATGTACATGAAGTCTATAATGCTTGTGGGATTTGAAATATTAATTTGACAGCTTGGACACCCAGAAATCTTTTAAAGCATTAGGATATAACTAACATGAATTAAATTGCTTCCCTCCCCTATGCCCCGGAGATCTGGCAAGAGGAATTCCACAATGCAGTGACCCCAAAACTGCCGTGGAGAGGGCCAAACCCAGATGCTCCACTGCAAAATCCCTTTCTCTCTGGATGAATGGGATACGCATTAAAGCCTGGAAGGCAGTGAAGAGCAAGATGGGAATGCTGTGCTCAGGAACCAGAGTGAATAACCCGTGAGCTCTTCCCCTCACCTGAAATTAAGCCGACTTACCCCACTCAGGGTGGTAACCTGTCCCTGTGTGCAGGACGAGGCTGCTCCTGGGGCTGCCGGGCATTCCCACCTGGCTTTGGAGGTGAATCCTTCGGGGCTGACCCACGCCGGGGTCACGGAGAGAGTGAGCAAACAGGCAGCAGGGCTTCACACAGCCCCAGGGCTCAGCAAACACGGGCTGTGCTGCAGGAGAAGCTGCTGGGGGTTCCTGCTGCCATGGGGTGAGGCTCCAGCACCTGGAGCTGTTACGGGCAGTGTCAGGGTTGGGGTCAGTTTACCCAGCAGGGCTGGGCAGACGCTGCTGCAGCCTCTGAACGGCGCTTTGGAATTACCTCTGCGTGCTTTCGTCCCTTGCCAGGCTGAGTTTGGTATTGCCTATGTTTGCCTTTGCTTTGGGATTACTCCAGAGGGGTTATCCCTCCATCTCACCCCGCCGAGAGCAAAAAATGGGGTTTGCACCAAGCAGCTGGCACCGACTGGGGTTTGTTGGGTGGGCACTGCTGGTGCCCCCGTTGTCCTGTGAAAGATGCACTGCTGCTCTGGTCTAGCAGCAGGATGCAGGAATGCTTTAGTACATCAGGAGCATCACACCAAAGCTTTCCTCTGTGACAGCACCATTATTTGCACTGAACTGCCTTCTCTTCTTTGGTCTTTCTCTGGTTTGCCAACTTTTGTTGCTGTTTGAGGTCCAGTCTTTAACTCTGGGCGGGTTTTTTGTTTTTCATTTATTTTCTCCTTAACAGCAAAAACAGATTAGTGATGCACTGATTAGTGATGCATTAGATTAATGATGTTCTTTCATAGCAAGAAGCCTGAATTCCATACAGATGTCAGTGAGGCATCCATACAAAATGCCTCATGTTTGATCGTGACAGGCTCTGCCTCACAGGTGTCCTTCTGCAGGTAGTGGCTCTGCAGCCATTCCCAGCAGGGTCTAAGATGAAAAATGCCCTCTCAGAAAGCAAGAGCTGTTCCATGCATGTTCCCTCCCTTCCTGACCATCACAGCTCACCTCTTTTTTCAGCTTGCAGAAAAATACGGCCCCATCTTCACCCTCCACTTTGGGTTCCAGAAAGTTGTGGTCCTGACCGGGTACGAAGTTGTGCGGGAGGCGCTTGTGAACTACACAGAGGAGTTTGTAGACAGACCATCCATCCCAATATTTGACCAAATTCAGAACAGAAACGGTACTAGAGCAATGAGTGGGGGTGGGTGGGAGGGACGCTGCTGCTTAGTGCCCATGATGATGATGATGATGATGATGATGATGATGTGCAGCCTGACTGTGCCTCCCCTGAGCCCGGCTTTTAAACATCCCCCTTGGGCCCTTCTGAAGCCAAGCCAACAGAAAATGTTTGGCTTTCCTTGCACACAATGACTCCTGGCTTTCCATCATTTTTGCTGACGCACTTGCAGCCCATCCATACCCTAAAAATTGAAGGGTGGGAGGGGTGGGATTTTTAAAGGCACCGTGGCAGTTGTGGGGTTAATCTCTGTGGGATGTCGGTGCAGGCAGCTCGCTGTCACCACCACATTTATGAACCCTCCACACGTTTCCAGGAGACTTTGGACTACCTGGCTTGGCTGTTCAGAGCTGCTGGGTTTTTGCCTTTGTCGTGTCAGTTCCCACACCTTTGCCTCCCCACAAAGGTTCTTAGGTTGACCAGCCTGAAACAGGTTCAGGCAGAAACAAGAGGATGAGACTGGAAATTTACCCCCACAAACAATCCCACAGTTTTGCCAAGGTAACTTTCCACCCCTGATTATTTCAGAAGATTTTTTGCTTTGTCCACCCTCTGCTTCATCTGAGGGTTTTAGATTTGAGAACCAAAAGGCAGCTTTATATGCTGGTCACAGGCTGAAGATGGGATTAGAATTAGAAATTAAATTACCCAGCCATAATATCAATAGATGAATTTATCGCTACATAAATAAAAGGAATCAGTGGGAAGAAAGGTATTTTTTGAGCTAATTTACATGTAAAACATCCCTGTGGGAGACTATCAGTATTGCACCATAAGTCCTTTCACATTTACCTTCTCAGCCCAAGTCTGAGGCACTTAGAGGTGACCCAAAGATGGAAGTTCTCAGGGGCTGTTAAGCAACAACGGTCACAAATTATTTCCGTGAAACATTTTTTCTTTGGAAAATGCCAATTTGTTGTCTGTGAAGATGGTCTCAGAAAAGGAATGATCCAGATGAAATTGCATAAATTAAAGAAAGCTTAAAAGTTGAAGTTTAGACATTTTCTTTGACATTTTTAGAGCAAAATGTTTTGCTATCCAAATTAAAACTACACTGCTTTAAAACAGAAAAGCAGACATATTTAAAAACCTCACAGCCACGATGAAGATGTGAAGTGCTGGCATACAGCTTTTCAACTGACTACAATCTGAGATAGTTTTGGATTATTGACCCAGTTTTTTCTTTACAGCACTCTGATGGGATGAAATAGCCATCCCTGCTTGGAGGTGCTAGAGATCATCGAGGCATGAGCTCAGAAACCTCCACAAAATGTCAGTATTTTCACCACTGCTGAAAATACAGCTCTGCTGGGAATCTCAATAAAACCGTTTAGGGTTGAGGAGACTGAATTATCCCATCCCACACAGATAAATTACCTTTATGACTAGAATAGGATGAAGGCGGAAGCTTCAGTGACATGAGGTGCTTGAGGCCCTAGCAACCAGTGGAGGTAAAAATGTCCCGTGATTGACTCAGACCAACATCTCCCCCCCAGCTCTACAGCCAAGCCATACTGGTCTGAAAGCCACATTTGCCCATCTGCCCCTCAGGAGAGGGCTGGGGTAACTGGGCTGGGAGGGGGCTCACTTTTCCCAAACTGCAGGCTCAGTGAGACGGGGAGAATGGAGCTGAGAGGATACAGAGACACACAGAAAGGGGAGACCTTTAGTCCCTAAATCCATGGGCAGCAGAAACACCCGTGGAGCTCCCTGCTCACCCAGTGCCCTGTTTGGTTTGGTGTGGGGGGCTCCTCCGTGCCTGAGCCCAGCACATTTCTCATGGGCTCCCCAGGTCTGTTCTTCTCCATCGGGGAGCTGTGGAGGACGACGCGGAGATTCACCGTGTCCAGCATGCGCAACCTCGGCATGGGGAAGCAAATGATAGAAGGCAGAATCTTCGAGGAGCTCCACTTCCTCATCGAGATGATCAAATCCTTCCAAGGTGAGCTGGGGACCACCCCAGGGCTGTCCAGCCTCGTGCTCCACAGCTCACATCCTGCTCCTGCTGCAGGGGAACCTTTCAGCCTCCCGTCCTTCAACTGCGCTCCCATCAACGTCACCTTCGTCATGCTCTTCGGGGACAGGTTTGACTACAAGGACCCAACGTTTCTCACCCTCTTAAGACTCATAGATGAAATCATGATTCTTCTTGGATCCCCGTATTTAAATGTAAGTAACCTGTCCCACAGATAAATGATTTTTTTTACGCTGGTATGGGAGCCACACCAACCGTAGGGTTTACTTCAGCAGCTTTCAAATGTTCAGGACCAGCCATTACACCTAAAATGCGACAGTTCTCTGCGTGCCACTTCGGTCACCAAAATTTGCTGCCAGATTCCCCTTGCCTGCTTTCCTTTTGGCCATCCTGCACATTTGTGTGGAGCCAAAATAAAAAAAGAACGATGGTTATTTCAGCTTATGAAAATCTGCCCGGGAGGTCCCTGGGATGCTGAGATATTGCTCCTAAAGACAAAACTCAATTGATACGTTGTGCCTTAGGAAAAAGCTGTTCCAGCATGTGCCAAGGTGATCCTGTGTGATATTTCTGCAGGCCTAATGCTTCTCTTTTTTAATTTCTCATTAGTATTTCAATTTCTACCCGTTCCTTGGATTTCTTTTCAAAACCCACAAGATTATGCTCAAGAAAATCGAAGATGTGCGTGTCATTTTAAGGCAATACATGAAGGCAAGCAGGGAGGACATCAATGAGAACAGTGTGAGGAGCTACATCGATGCACTGATATTCAAGCAACAAGAGGTATTGGACTGCTAAGCTCTGTTGGCTGTTTGCAATGTTTCCTTTGGATTTTCTAGCTGAAACAGTTGCTGAGTCTTGATTCCAGTCATGTCATGTAAATCTATTGAAATCCATGCTGCTATTCCAGTGGTATTTAAATCAGATGCCAGCCTCTTACAATTGGTACATTTTTCTATCAAAATTAAGATACAAAAGCTACTCTCAGTCCACTCCTGAAATAGCAGCACTAATAATGTGAGATCAACTACTTGCTCCTAGTAGAAAATGCATGAATTCACATAAAAGCTGACTCTGCCTTTCTTTTTATGGAAACAAATCAATTAATCATTGATACTGTTGCTCCATCAAGATGAATGATCCCCTTAAAGTAAGTACTTGAATGATAAATCATCAGTACAAGTCCTAACCCTGCCCTGCATCTTACTTAGTAGAGGCCTGGCAGTTTCACACATCAGTTGATTTCATTCAGCACAAAATATTTGGGCTCTGAGCTTTTTCTTCTTTCCAGCTGCATCCAGGCTGACCTTAGGCACTAAGTATTCTACTCAGCTGTGTGGAGGAGGAGTTAGCACAGTTCTAAAACCCAGGCAGAAATGGCCTGAAAGGTGATTTTGAGCATTGTTGGGGATTCCCCCTGGCCTTGGGCAGGAGGAGTCCCTCAGAGGCAGGATTAGCTGAATCTGCTTCTGTACAGGGCAGAGACCAGGCTCTTTCCAAACTGTGAGGCCGAGTCTGTGAACAGCACCTGGCTCTGGGTTTCAGCCCTGCTTCCAGGGGAGATGGCTTTTGAACCAAATTTCCACTCCAAACCTTCCATCTGTGGTGCTCCATCTCTGGTGGATTCTGTGCATTCAGGATCAGGTCTGTTTTTTCACAAACATGAGACCACAGCCAGCAGTGCTGTGGGTTGTGACTGTGGGTTATGCAGTATTTCCCGAGCTTGCTGAATACTCAGACTGATGGTTTTATGATTCCTCTTACCTCTTGTGTTTATCAAGGAGAAGAACAAGAAAGACAGCCTCTTCCATGATGACAACTTAATGGCATCCATCCTTGACCTGGTCATGGCTGGGACAGAGACCATTGCCACCACGCTCCAGTGGTCCATCCTGCTCATGATGAAATACCCAGAGATTCAAAGTGAGCAGCTTTTACCTACTCCTTCCATGGCAAGGCTGAAATGGGGAAGGGAGAGGCCTGGCCTCACATCCACAGCAGCTCTTTTGCCTTAAGAGTTGAATCCTATGCCTCCACTGTGATGAATCCCTAATGTAACTAGGTGCTGATCAAAGTCACAATAAAATAGCCCCTTCGACTTGCTAGGACAGAGGATGAGTGGAGATCCGAGTATGATGCTGAGGAAACAACCCACCCACATGCCTGAATTAAACACATCTACACTGCTGCTTTAAGAATCCTCTCTCTCTCCCAAACTCTGGAAAAAAAAAATGCATTTTTTCCCCCCAAACCAAATCCAAGGAGGGAGTTGGCTTCCTTGCTGGCACACATCCCTTTTGTTTGTTCCCCCCAGAAAAGGTTCAGGAGGAGATTGGGAGAACGGTGAAAGCGGGGAGCTGGGCCACGTACGAGGACAGGAAGAAGATGCCCTACACCAACGCGGTGCTGCACGAGGTGCAGAGGTTCATCACCCTCCTGCCACACGTGCCCCGCTGCACTGCTGTGGACACCCACTTCAGGGGCTACTTCCTTCCCAAGGTAGGTGACTTCTCCCTCCCAGGAATCCAACACCCTCGCCAGCTCTGCCAGTGCCACTGGAGAATGGTTTCTTTAGAGGGAATTACAGGACAGAGCCCAAAACCATGCTCAGGAGAGTTTCTGTATTGAGCTCAGAGTGTGTCACAGGATTCAGTCCAGTCCCTCTCATGCTCAGGACTTCCTCACTCCATGAGCAACCCTGGTTCACCTCCTTGCTGCCATCTGCACAGTGAAGAGAATTTGCAGGATCTTACCTTCCACTTGAGGTTTTCACAGCACCATGTGGGGTTTGGCTTCAATCCTTGGCCCTGGTGGGACAATCTCACTGATGTCTCTCTAGTGGCTGGTGGGGTAAAACCCTCATGGTCTCCACCTACCCCAGGTGGAGCAAATCTCCTGGGACACAAAAGTCTGTGTGAGAAAACGAACCAAAACAGAGCACTTTGCTATCTTTTGTGCCTTCATGTACTTTTCTTCCAGGGTATAATTGTAATCCCATCACTTACCTCAGTGCTGCTGGATAAGACACAGTGGGAGACACCACATCAGTTCAACCCCAACCACTTTCTCGATGCTGAAGGGAATTTTGTAAAGAAAGGAGCTTTCCTGCCCTTTTCCACAGGTAACTAAAGGGCTGATCCACACAGAGCTGGGGCTATGGCAGGGCCATTTCATTCCAATACACACTAATGTCTAAATACTGCCCCTAACTCAGTCAATAACCAACCAGAAAACTGAATGGAATCAATTATTCTGCATCTGGGCAAATGGCTGCTCTCAGAGCACAGCTCTCCCACTGCTAAATATTGCACAAAGAAGGGTGGTAAAGAAGAAACACACAGTTTTCTAAAAGTGGGATGTGAGGATAAATTCCACAGGAAAAGTGTGTCTCAGATCATTCCCCTTTGGAAGGAGGTGGCATTCTTCTATCAGGCTGCTTTTCAACAGGAAGGGTTAAAGATGCTGAGAGAGTTGGAAGAGCTAAGGAGAGGAGAGGGCACACCACAAATGTGTAACAACCCTGTAAGATGGCTGTGGCTGTGACAAAAGAGACCAGGCAGGAACCTTTAACAACACGGGTCCCTCTACTCCAAAATGCTTTAGTGCATTTCAAGGTTTCACTCCTGCTCCCACTGCAACATCTCACACACTAACGTGTCCATGGCAAACTTTCCAGCTGGGTTTTTCCATCAGGTAAAAACCCTCTGCTTTCACCTGCAGGGCGACGGAACTGCATCGGAGAAAGCCTGGCCAAGATGGAGCTGTTTGTCTTCTTCGTAGGGTTGCTCCAAACATTTACTTTCCGGCCCCAGCCGGGAGTTTCAGAGTCTGACTTGGACCTCACCGTCCCCCAAACGACTTTCACATTGAGGCCTCAGCCTCAGGCAACCTGTGCTGTGCTGAGGGAATAACCACGGAGCTTGGGGGATCCAGGACCCCAACTCTGCTCCAACTCGCCATCCCCCCGTCCTGCCACACCACCACATCCCCTTCCCACTGCCTGCATCCACTCCCCCTCCACTGCTCCATCCCCCCCACAGGCTGCTCTGTGCTCCCGTGCCCTGGGGGAGATGCAAACACAAACCATGGTGCTGACAATCACACCCCACTTCTCAAGGCAGACCATGCATGGAGCTGATGAAGGGACCGAGACACTGGTCTGGAAGAGGGGATGCAGCCCATGAGCAGTAGGGGCAACACCCAGGCTCCCAAGGTTGACCATGTCACGGAAACCTGCCCGGAATCCTGAGGAAGAACAAACCACAGTTTGCTGGAAGCCACAGAAAGACACCGTGGGTCACACGCTTGAGCCATCCACAGGTACCTCCTGAGCTTTCCCTCAGCTCACAGCAAAATCCTACCAGGATTTCCCCTGCCAGGCAGCAAAGTCAAACACCAAGAGTGAAAAAACAGATTGGTTCGTGTGATTTGAGGACTCAGTTATTCCTGCCTTGGATCAGTGTCCTGGAAGATGCCCCAGAGTCTGCAAACCTCTTCAGATAAGCAAGTGCTGCTACCAAGCTCAACACTGCTCCCCAGTCTGAGTGAAACAGGAGCTACATTCCTCAGTTTGCAATTTAAATCATGAGGCCACAGGAGATTTGCACCAGCATCCGGTCATAAAAGGCTAATGACACAGAAAAATAAACTACACCCACTGCTAGTTTTACGCATCTCTGTCCTTCCTGACCTTGTTAACAGCAGTGAAGGCTGCTCCCTCTCTTCAGATATCCTGGTTAATGTACAGAGCCCACACCAGCAGTTGTTCTGGTGTCTGGGATGGTCTGGCCTTTGGAACCAGCCATGCAATTCCCCTGCAAACTCCATCTAATTTCACAGTGCTTGTTTTGCACACTCACACATGCACAGAGCATTGGGGTCGGGGATTAAATGAGACCTGGTTTGGGTTGGCTTCCTTTCCTCTGTAGCTCAGCCTGGCTGCTGTCTCTCTCTGTGGCACTCTTACATCCTGTCATATTCCACAACCTTATTCTAGCTAAAGTATGGCTCAGGCAAATTCCCATCCATTTACCTGCCTGTGACTTCCCACTCCTCCACGTGCATTTTGTTACCATGTGCTTTATCATATTGTTTGTTTCCCCTTCGTGGGAAGCCAATAAAGTTTTAATCCCATGTCCTCATCACATTTCCTATGCCTGGCACCCAACTTTGCAGTACACAGAAATGCAAACACCATGAAAGGCTGGTCCTGAGCCCAGAGTGACAACAAATATAATGTTAGATGTATCCCATGGCTGAGAAGTTCTGCATATGCTCATCCTAGTGAACACCAGCTCAACAGGAGACCTTCCATAGCTGCAGGGTGGTTCCACAGGGCAAATTGCTCAGCTATGGGCTGTGTGTCAGCCCTGGGGACAGCCTCAGTTCTTCACTTCTCTCCCTCTTCCTTGCAGAGGCTGAACCAAAGATTGCCACCACAGCCTCTCTGATGCTGGTGCTGGCCCTCTGCTCAGTGCTTTGGATGGGAAGGCAAGGAGAGACAGGTAAAGCAACAGGGGAGCAAACCACATAAGAACCCTATGAAGGAAGTTTTGGTCTTGCTGAAATTTAAAAAAAAAAAAGACCTTAGCGTTTGGCTTCAGAAAGGCCAGGACTGTTCCTGTTTTAACCCCTCCGAAAATAGTGTGGCCTCGAAAGATAAGGCAGCAGTGTAGTGCTCTAGGGGACAACACTGGGCTGGGCTCAACTCTGCATGGATTCACTGGGGGAACCTCAGACCTGCCCCCTTGCCATGGGCTCTCGGGTCCTTGGCATTGAAGCAGAGAGATGGATCCCTTCCTCCACGGCACAGCAGCCTCCAGAGCTGCAAACATCCCAGGAAAACAGGTTCCTTTGATTCCTTTGAAAAATGCATCCCACTTGTGCCTGTGTCAGCAGATGGATAGAAGTGATCCCTCCCCAGCACACTGAATTACACAGCTGAATATATCTCCACAAAATAAAGTACCTCTCTCCCATTTATTTGCTCAGCCAAGCGATGGCAGAACATTGATTATGACTCAGCCATCTATTTATCTAGCAGAAAACATTGGCTCTCAGTGGTGGAAATACCATTTCCACATTCCTCAGTGGCCCTGAGGGTCTTCCCTGTAGCTGCAAAACATGTTTGTGCCTTGCAACTCTCACCTGGATGGAAGGCAAACACCTTGGGGCAGGACAGGTGCCTTGATGTTTACAGTCAGATCTGAACAACACCAACTCATTTTGTGGCACTGGCAGCTGTCCCACTGCCCAGCCTGCCACCCCCAGGGCTGTGCGATGCTGGGACCAGGGGCTCCTGCCCTGAGAGGGGCAAGGATTGCAGCAACTCCACCTGCAGCCCCTCGGCGCTGGCCAGAGCAGTGAGCATTGCACACAATCCAGTTTCTACTTTATTTTTGCCACGAGATGGCACCACGATCCCTCCGAGTCACAGCCAGCCCAGCCCTGTGGTCCTTACTGGGCTAAAACGCCCTGCCAGCACAAATTCGGGCTGGGGAAGGAGTCAGAACCAAACCTTTAGGGTTTATGCCCCCCTCAGTCCAACCGCCTTCACCTGCTGCAAGGCTGGGCACAAAAACACTCATTTCCCAATATCTTGGAAGAAGCAGGTGGTGTGCAGGGGATGGCTGGGGTTAAATTGATCTGGCATCTCCCATTTTCCCCGTTTTGCCTGGCAGCACAGGGCTGGGCAGAGGGATCCCTGCCGGTCCCCGCAGCACAACCACGCTCTGCTCTAGCATGTGGGGATGTCGCAAGCTGCTGGCCTGCCCACTCAGCATTCCTCCCTGTGGGCTGTGCCTGGCAGCCAACTTCTTCCTCTGAAGAACTCATTCCTGGGCTCACACATGCCAGTAAGAGCCTTCCTTAGTGAAGATACCCAGTTCACTGGAATTACTGACTAATATGTGATCTGGCAGGGAGGCAGAAACCCAGAGGTGTGATGGAGCGTTCAAAACCCACATGGATACTTCACTGGAGGACACAGCTCAGTGGTGAACATGGTGCTGGGGCTGGGGCTGATGGTTAGATTTGATTATCTTGAAGGTCTTTTCCAACCTAAACAATTCTGTGATCAAGCCACAACAGTTGTTGGCTGTTCCCCAGTGAGGAAGCAGAGGAAAGACGTGGGCCAGGCTCCCTTGCTGCCCAGCTGCTCTCTGCTGGCCTCCAGCACAGCAGGGGCAACGTCGTGCTAGCCCAGGGGCAGCAGGGAGTGAAGAGAATCAGGAACAGACTCCAGGTTATGAAGACTGAACTATGGGAAAGGGGAAGTTGTGTGCCTAACCCTGAAGTCACACTGGCCTTGGACTGGACTCGCAGGAGACGAGGGGTGAGGGAGCTGGCTCTTCCCCCCAAAAGCCCTGTGCTTGAGCCTCACCCACTCCTGGTGCTGTTTTGCCTCGTGGGTCACTGGTGTGCTGCACCCCCTTCATCTGGAGAGCAGCAAATCCCCTGGGGGTGAAGCAGCCTTAAACTGGCTGTCAGCTGAGGTGCACCAGGGGATCTGTGGCAGGAGAGGGACAGATCTCCACACCTCATGGATCTCTGCATTGGGAAATGGCAGCTTTTTCCAGTCCTCAGAGGCAGGGAAGCAGCCAGGGCCACGCTCAGTCTCTGAGTTGACCTTTTCTGCAGAGCAAAGGGACAGCACACAGCTCCAGTGGTAAAACACCTGCAAATCCCAGCTCCTGCTGAATGTTGGTTGGAATACCCTGGGACAGGAGGCCTGAAGCCCCTGGGGCAGGTAGAAAACACCCTCCCAGATGCTTTGATCTTGAGTGGCAGCATTCAGTGCTTGGATGGAGGTGGACAGCCTCCAGATTTTGGCTGCTCTGGCACACATGAGAGACTATGAAGCTTTTCCAGGTGAGCATCACTTAGAAAGTCACTGCAGAATACTTGAGCACACTGTGTAAGCAAAGCAAAACCTTACTTTGACTCTTAGGGCCCTTCAGCAGCAGCAGGATGGCCCCATTGCAATGCTAGGGATGTTGTCTGAGTGCCAGCCGTGAGCAGGGCAAGCGCAGGGGCATCCTGATCTGCATGAAGAAAACATGTATTGCTTTCATTAGGGATACATGAAGGGAAAAACCACTGTTGTTAGCATGAAAAGAGAGAGCTAGGACAGGTAACCCAGGCTCCAGAGACATTACAGTGGGATGCAGGTGAGTGACAAGTGACAAGTTGCATCATTTTGACATTTCAGTGCAGAATTTCTTCAGTTTTCAGAATAAATATTCACACACTTGAGAAATACTTGCCCCCCTGAAATGATCCAATTGCACAAATTAATCCATTTTCCACCATCACGTGGCATTTATCTGCTCTAGGCAGTGGTTGTATGACCAGCTCAGGACTTCCAGCCGCTGCCTGTGGAGCCTGGGAAGGCAAAAATTTGATGAGAGGTGCAGAGCAATATCTCTGTAAGTTGAGGAGCTGGGATTTATCTGTCTGTGTTTGTGTGCCAGGCCCTCCTAGGAGCCACAAGAGAGCCACGAAGGCCCAGGACACCACTGACACCTCAGCTCCCCTGTCCCTGCTTCCTGCTGCTGGTGGGAAACATTTCCCAGTTCACACTGCCCAGCCCAAAAATGCGGATGCAATTGGAGAAAAAGGGCAAATGCAGGCTGATCCAGACTCCCACACAACTGCTCCTGTTGTGAAATCCACCACGTGGGAGCTGGTGAGGGCTGTGCACAAACACCATAGGAATTTCTGCATCTCTCTAACTCTGCTGCCTCTTCCCGTGCCCATAGGGAGGGATGTGCCTGCCTGGAGAGTGCTGGAAAAGTGGCATTGCCTCTCTCTCGCTCTCCAGCAAGGAAGGGACTGTGGCTGACAGCTCATGACAAAATTTCTCTTGCTTTTCCTTCAGTATGAAGTATTTAAAGTACTAAAACAGGAGGATGATTGCCCAAAATTTAAATATTTCCGTATGAACTGTCACAGAGAGTGTTGGTTAGACAATAATCTCATCAGCATCTCTGAAGAAGGTACAGCAGGAATCATCATCTGGATAAAATACCTCTTGTTTGAATACCAAAGCATCAATGTAGCTCATCAGGTTGCTCTCATTAATACTCCCATTCCTTTTTTTTGAGGCACTTCTTCAGGATTACACCCACCTCTTTCTACCTTTTTCAGTACCTTCTTGGGAGGTTTGAGGAGGAATCCAAGGAATGGGAAGAAATTAAACAACTAAAAAGAAAACAGGGGAAAAAAATCACAAAAAGGATAAATTCATCCATTATCTTAAAACACTCAAATGTCTTAATGGGGACATCATTTATGTGAGGAGCCACATGATGTGGTTGGAGTCTCTTTTTTGGTAACTAAAAAATTCTAATGTATAAAAGTGCCTCCTCTTAGTTAAAATTCTCTACAGAAATGAATGGGGCCTATCAGACTTGTCTAGATAGAGCCTATAAACATGAATTTAAAAAAATACAATTAAGAGAAAGTGATAGTAAGCTCACGAAACAATGAAATTACATTTTTAAAGAGGTAATAAAGCAAAATGATAAAGCATTTCGCAAAGAAAACTCCAAATGTTTAGTAAGCCAAAACACTTCTGTTTTGACGTTAGGTATTGATTTTATCTTTCACATGAATTATAAATCAATTACACTCAGCACCATTAAATTTCACAGCACAATAAGCAGCTGCATTTTATGTGCAGGGAAGTTACTTACACCATTTCTCAATGTTATAGATAAACTGGCTGCAGGATGAGATTCACAACTCTCTTGCTCTTGCTAACAGGCCAGAATTTTTGCTGGTTTCTGCAAAACCTGAACCTAGAAACCCCCAAATAGACGTAGTGCAGTTGTCCCTAAGACAAGAGGTCACTTCGGGATGTTCACACAGCACCCAGCAGAAAATAACTGGAATGAGCCTGGCTAATTAAGTCAGTTTTTCAGTAGTTTTATCACTGGTCTGTTTTTCAAGAAAGAAACTCTGGCTATGCCTTCCCTGAAGAGACCCAATTCCTCTTCTCTTCTACCTCAGCCTCGCTTGCACTGAAAAATCCTAGGAAATAGAGCATGCAAATTTTGTGGTTTATTCTGGGTACTGCTGCAAAAAACACTGACAAAAGCAAAGAAACAAACAAAACCCCCACAAAATCCCAGGTATGCAGAACCTTTCTGTGCAGGAGGCATTATTTTAGGCATTATTTTAGGCATTATTTTAGGTTATAGCTCTCTCACTGCAGCCTGACACAGGAAGAAGCTCCGTGCACAGGATTTGTCTCGGGCTTGTTTTTCCTTAGAAAAATGCCCCAGCTGTTTCAGGGAGCAAGGCTGGGAGCAGATGACACTGCTCCATCCCTGCTGTGAACAGGACAAGGGATTTCAGTGAACAACTTGTGGCTTGGAGGATGAGCTGTGCAGGGGGACAGGAGGGGTGGCAGGGGACAAAGCTCTGCTGACAGCTGAGGAACTCCCTCCCTCAGCTGGCTGAGCCAAAAAAACTGCTCAGTCAAGGGGGCACGGAGGTGTTTTGGTGCCCTGCAGAAACCTCCCTTCCCAGGGGGGCTCTCAGGGCTGAACACAGCCTGGATTTTCATCCAGTCACTGGGAAATAGCACAGGGTGCCCTTCCTCACGCTGGGCCTCCCTCTTAGCAGCAAGACAAACCCCCCCACACACATGCTGTATGCATTATATACATATTAGGTCATCAAATCTTTCTCATTCAGCCTTGGATTGTTCCCTTCATTGTTTTCCAATGTCCAGTCTTGGGCAGTGTATTCGTTTTCAACATGCAATTCAGAAACATGACAAAAATCTGTTTACAGAACTGCTTGTCTGAGGTACAAACAGCCCGTGCTGCTGCACTCGTGCCAGTTCTTGCAGCCTTTATCATGAGTCATCGTGATCCATGCTCTGTCTGAACTCCCAGTAACTGCTCAGGGGATTGCATAAGGACCTCAGCCTTTGCCTCGTCAAAAATAATTTCCTTCCCTCTGCACTGCAAAAAAACCCAGCCTTGAAATGTGACCCAAGAGCCACTAAAAGAAAAAAAAAAAAAAAAAAAAACTGATAAGAGAAACAAGAAGACCCCCAGATGTATTTTCCTTAAGAAAACAAACAATGCCCCCCAAGCCCTAAAAGAGTAGCCCTGACAATGAGGACACAGCTCAAATCTCAGCTCAAGACTTTGACAAACCCTTGCTCTTGTAACAACACATTTGAGAAGCAGCACAGCCAGCAGCACATCCTCATCTGTCCAACCTGCTGGCACCGTGGGACAGAATATGGATCCAGCTGCTCTGGATATGTGACAGAATATGGATCCAGCCCTTGCTGCCAGCCAGCACCACCTCTGGAAACCTCAAATGGACACGGAACACTGGGCTGTGCCTCTCTGCAGCCTGGAGGAGAGGAAAACCAGAGTGTGGAGGTCACCAGGGCGAGTGACAAGCCCTGCTGGGTGGGTGAGAGTGGCCTTCTGGCAGCATCTGACAGTGGGAAGACACAGCACTTCAGTAAAGTTACCCTGATCTCACAGTGGTCCTGTCAGTGGAAAAGAGCATTTGACATCGGTTTTGAGTCCTTTCAGATCACAAGGGATCACTGCTCCGTACTGTGCTCTGAGATGGTATCCCTGAGGATGCTTTGGGATTGTTCCAGGGGGCAGGGAGGCTCCCAGCTACACTGGACACAGCTCCCATTTAAACCTGTTCTCTCTCCCCATCTCAGGAGGGGCCTGGGCTGACTGCAAAGGACGTGACCTCAGCTTGCACCAGTCCCCTGCACCACCCAGGAACACCCCAAACCCACTTGTGTCACAAACAACAGCATCTGTGGTGAGAGCAGGAGACTGGGAGTCTGGATATGTACATCCACGTCCCTGCCTGGACAAGGACTTGCCTGTGTGGCTTTGAGGAGAAGGGCTGTGCCCCGGACAGCCCCAGGGCGTGTGTCGGGCTGCTGTGAATGAGCCCTTGTGCCTGGAGCCCCACTCCGGGGCTGGCTCAGCTCCTACCCTTCCCCACCAGCATTTCTGGGAGGTCCATGCAGAGAAGAGGAAAAGCAGGACGTGCTGCAGGAACGGCATTGTCACACAACGTAAGGATTACCAAAAGCAAGAGGCAGAGAGATGTCACTCTGACACTAAAAATGTGCTTGTGATGCCCAAAGAGAGTGGAGAAGGAAGCAATCAGATCACCTCTGCCAGCCCTCAGCCTGCCCAGCAGGAGGACAGGTTACTCATTACCTGCTGGGTGAAGCAAATGAAAGAGGCAAAGCTGGGCAAAGATAACAGCTTCTTAGATAGCCTACAAAAGCGTTGTCACCTCAGAGACATAGGTTAAAAATTAAAATGAAAATTAATGTTTATCTAGGAGTAAATGATCTCTCAAAAAAAAAATCAAAACTTCCCCGGTCAGGGCAGGGTCATGTCACAAGTCACAAGAGAAATCACAGAAAGGGAAGCCCAGAAGAAAAGACAGAGAGCTCTGGGACTGAACCACCCACAGGGTTGCAGCTGGAAAAGAAAGTTATTGCTTGGGCTGTGCAGAATTATTTGGAGATTGAGCCCATCCAAATCAGACGCTCTTGGACAAAGAGGATCAGAGAGCAGAAACTGAGGTCTCCCTCCCTGCACCTGCCCTTGGAGCCAGGCAGGAGCAGGTGGGGTTTGTGGGGCATGGACAGAGCCCAAGACTGGCAGTTCTTCCCCAGGAAACCCAAAATCACAAGCGGGAAAAGCCTCCCACCTGCACAGCCCCGAGCTCCTGCCCTCCAAACTGGAGCCAAGAGGACGAGGCCAGCTCCCAGCTTGGGTTTGTCAGGTTGCATCCTGGAATATGCCGTGCCCTCTCTCCACAAGTGGGCTTTCCCTCCCCACTGCTGTCCCCAGACAGGCCTCAAAGCAAGCCCAGGGGTGCTAGGGGCTGTGCCTGGGGACCCTGGGGGGACCCTGGGGGCTGCTGGACAGGGCAGGCAGCCGGGAGCAGCCGCAGCCCCCCGGCGTGGGTGGCCTCGGCAGCACTCTCTGCTCACAGCCACAGCTTGCAGGAGGCCACAGGAAAAAACTGAGCTCTCCTTCATTTATTTTTCTTGCAAGCTGTGTTTTAGATGTTCCCCTGAAGGGCCCTTTGAAGCAGCACAAGCTGCCCCAGAGCCCTCTCCTCAGCTAATTAACACCGACAGCCGGGACCGCCTGGCGCAGCTGAGCCAGGACAGCCCTGAGCAAGCTCTGGCCCAAACCCACCCCCAAACTTACCTTCAAACTCCTCTGAGCCTTCCACAGCCAAAATGCTGCTGACCCTGAACCCAGCAGGCTCCTTTAAGCCATTAATCCGTGTGCAAGCTTTGCCCTCCAGGCTGGAGCTGCCTGTTGTGGACTTGGGTCTCGGAACAGAGCTCGGGGGAACCAGCTCTTACTGGGTTTGGGAGGGTTTGGGTTTTCTGTTCAGAGAAAGGTTAAAGTGTTTAAATGATGTTAAGCATGATACCAGCTTCTACAGCCCTGTGTAGATTGTCTTTAAAAAGCCCCATCCTCTTTCTCGCTGCGTGGGGTCTGTGACACATTTCAGGGATGGCAGCTCTGCTCCAGCAGCAGCACTTGAATGTGAAGTGCACTCCAGTAAAGAGATGCCATTGTCCCTGGTTTACAGAGGAAAAATATGGAAAAGAGAAAAGATTGGTTCAAAGGCCACATGAGACAGTGATAGGAACATGATCAGAACCACAGTCACCACTAACAAGTGCATCAAAAGGAGCAACAGAGTAGACATGCCCCCAGCAGATAATAAATTACACAATCTATCACAATCTGGATATTTTATGACCCCTGAAGCACTTGAAATGTGACTTGCAGTTGCAAAATCCAGCCTGTGGTTTCATGCCTGTGGTCTCAGCAGTGGCAATACTGAGAAACGAGCTCATCTCCATCTGAGAGCTGCTGTAAACAAACCCTGACTGCCCTGGAAGCATTTCAGGGATTTCCAAATTGTGGGGCTCAGAAACTCTAATGGATCACTACATGGCATCATCAGCCAAAGGGGCACAGTGCTCCTTTGGAGGTTACTGATTAATATTTAAGCCAATCACTAATTTTAAGTTAAAATGTATCAGGATTACCTGCCCGAGTTAACAGCAGGGACAGGCATCAGCCTGCAGTGAGTGACTGAGGCACTTGCCCATTTCAGAGCAGGAGCACAGCACCAGGCAGCTGCATTTCCCTCTTGAGTGATTCTTCAGGAACCAGACACAAAATCCTTGGAGGTTTGCTCCATAAACCATTAGCTAGTAAAAGTCTAATTAGGTCAGAGACATATGGCCTGAACCAGTAAAAAATTCAGCATCGGTGACTACAGTGTTATTAACCTCACAAAATGTGGATATATTTCAGAAGCTGCTGGGCTGAACATTGAAAACTGCATCACGTTCAGTCTTCAGCAGTGAGACTTTGCTCTCCTAAGCCAGCAGAAATGGCAAAAGACAACAGTTTTGCTAATGAAAACCACTTTTTTTCTTGTTACGATATCAAAGATGAACACGAAGATGATACAAAAGATTTTTTCTAAACAGGCTTTTCCCAGACACTGAAATATTGAAGGTTGAGCCCACCTGTACAGGTGAGCTGAACTGTTACCCCAGGCATGTGAGCCTTGAGGAGGCACTGCCACCTCCCCACCACGTCCCCACTCTGGGCAGATGAGCAACCACTTGGACCCACAACTCCTCAGATCCGGGCAGTTTGTAACTCCAGGGAGAGGGGATGTCCTCAGCTTGCCAACTTGATTTGTGTTTCATCTCATCTCACTTATTTCGGCCTTCTGTCGAGTGGGAAGGGATTCAGAAGGAGCTGAACTCTGGGATGTGATGCCTTAGGGAAAATGCATCGACTTCAGCAAGGCCAACTCTCATCCCCTCGACTTCAGCTGAGTTTTCCCATAGTTTATATTAAGCTTGCCTTTAACAACAGCAGGAATTCGGGGCAGGCTGCAGCGGGGTCAATCCCTAACAGGCTCCAACAACATTCATTTTCCCTTTCAGGTGTCCCAGTGATAATGTGTCCATGTTCCCTCTGGATTTACAGTTTCTCTGGACACAGCAGTGAGCCACACACTGCTGTCATTGGCTCCACAGGGATCTGAACAAGTGCAGCCACATCTCAAACCCTGCTCACACAAAGACGTGCACGTGGGGAAGATGGGCAGAATTTAGCCCTAATTTGCATCTTCTGTCCCTGTAATAAGCCCTGGGAAGTGTCTTTAAAAGGAGACTGCATCCTAATTGCTTCTTAAAAAAGCCTTTAACGTGGACTCTTTGGCATGACTCAGGGGTGCATTTCTAAATCCAGTTTCTCCCATGAAGTTTACTCTGGCTGTTTGGTTGGGTTGCATCCATATGCTATTTTTATTTTTTTGATCACCAAGCCTGTTTACAGCATGGAGGAACAATATGGGAACAGAAATAAAGCTGGGCCAAGCCCAAAGGAATGAGCCCAGCAATGGCACTGCCAGCATCTCTGGCTTGGAGAGCAGGGGGCCCTGAAGCTGTGCCATTCCTCACATTTCACTTTTCCCTTCTGGTTGTGCATTTCAAACCTCAGTTGTGTTTGATTTACCCATCATCTGCAGACTTAATAGCAAACAGTTAAAATGCCTGCATGTCCTTCTGCTGCCAGCTTTGGATCTGCGGTGCATTACAAGAGAGAATATTTTCTAGAATACAAAGGCTGAGGGACTGGCTGTCACAACAGTATCACTTTTGGCTTCCTTAAATACAGTAATCAGAGTGTTTTGAACAGTAGCCTACAGCTACTGAATACTTTTCTGTCTCAAAATAGACACAAGCCTCCTCCCACCTTCTGCCATGAGCTCTTTGGTCACTCTGAGGTTTTGGTGGTCCAGTGCAGTTGCCTTTGCAGTATCCAGTGAGTGCAGCCCAGCTGGTTCCTGCTTCTTTGATCCAAGTGCTACCAGGTTATTCTGTGAAACAGAGTCAAAAGGACACAAAACGTTCACAGGGAAGGTTTGAAAAATGAAAGATTGTCTATGTTTGCATTTACATTTTTAATATAGTCGTGTTGTCTAGAGGCCAGATTTGGGGAATGGAAACCAGGAGCCTGGTTTCTATTTTCAGCACAGCCACTGATTGCTCTGTGCTCCTGGCAAATCTTTTAATCTCTTTTCCTCTGTTTTACCCATCTGTAATAAAGGGATGATCAGACCTCCCCAGCTCTGCCTGGTGTGGCAGCATCTTCTGATGAAACACAGCAAGGACAAAGCATTAATAATAATTCCATACAGAAGAGCCAAGAGGTCACAGGTATTTAAGTACAGTTTAGCCATTCAGTGCCCCTTTATGCATGCAGCAAGCCTTGACGTTAATAGAAGTTATATATTAAAATGGAATGGGAAAGTAGGCCCTTCAGGGCACAAAAATAACCATATCCAGAGCACCACTAAATAAATACAATGTAAAGATGAAAATCAGTTCAAAAACTGAACAAATTGAAAGGCAAGGAAACATTTAAGAGGAAAAACAAAGTCATGCAGCCCTACTCCCAGCTGACATCTAACTGCCCTCAGCACAAAAACAGGGACTAAAAGGAGTGTCAGGGACCAAGGAGAGACCCTACAAGTGGTGGCATAAGTGGTTCAGTGTTCCCAGTCCTCCATTTCTTTACCTCTCTGGCACCTTCCTGAGGAGGTATCGAGGAGGTGGGTAAAGGACTGAGCTCCTTAAATGCTCATGTTGAATTGACCCTGTAAATTATGCCATCAGTCCAAGCCTGCATCCTCCACATTTGTCCATTTGTCCTCTCCTCCCACAGAACTGCCCTGGGGCTCCTTCCACGCTGCCACCCTGCAGTGCCAGGCACCAACCCCCTCTCTGGGCTGTTCCACAAAGCCACTGCCTTTTGAATCCCTGCAGAGGGGTCACAGCTGGGATATGGATACCTGGGATCTGCCAGATCTTCTCAGCCCCCTGCCTGCTTAATGCCAACTGTGGCACCTCTGTTCCACTCTCACTGTCCCCATTGCTCCTGTGACCATGAACGACCTCTGACACCACCCTCAGACCAGGGCATGAGCCATTCCTACCACAAGCAACCTTTGCTCATTTCATTCACATGAGCAGCTGCAGCGGCAGATTTTGGGGAGGATTTGAGGGATCTTGGTGACGAGCAGAGATCTCTCCAGTGGACCACTGCAGCCAGAGCTGGGTGTGTCTTTAAAACCTCCAGCATCCTCTTGTCTCTTCCTTCAGTCCAGTTAATGAAATAATTTCAAACAAATCAGTGTTGCACGACGCTGTTCAGCAGTCAAGCTGCTTATTCCTTGCACAGCCTCTTGGCTCATCTCGAAACAAGGTGCATATGCTTTTGGGGCAGAGACCAGCGTTTATTTTGAGAGATGCTTTAGGATCAGGACAGTCACCACTAGCTCATCACATTTACTATTCAGGATTATTGGACCACAAGCGACCTTTCGGGTTCTTAAGACTTGGATTACGAAGGGCTTTATGTACTAAGCCTAATGACTTGAATTACAGCCTTAGCATCCTGACAATCAGAAAGGGACTACAAGCTTTTTACTTTCTTCTATCCACAAAACAGCTTGGGCCGGATTTTGAACCCATTTCAAGGCCATGTCAAGCTGGTGCCCATCAGAATGATCTAGCTGAGTTGCAAGAAAGGCAGGATGACCTAGGTAAAGGTCGTGTCTGAGAGAAATGGCAGGATTTTCCAGATAAGCCAGCTGAGACATCTGTCTGCTTTCCTCTGAGACAATTATTTTATTATTTCCACATATTAAAAAAATCAGTCCGAAATGTTACAGCACATGTTAATCCATGGGGCTGCAGTGGCAGTAAGTGGTATTTTGTCATTTTCAAATCTCAGTGGCAAAAAGTTTCATGGCATCGACAATTACCTTCCTGTAACTGGCTGAACTGGAAATACCTTTCAGTTCTCAAAACAAAGCAAAACAAATTTAAAACTACAAGTATCAGCAACTTCTGTGGCCCCCACTCCAAGGCACGTGTGCTGCTGTTGCTAGTTTCAGTCAGCACACAGTTCCACGTTACAGTGAAACTGATTTCCTGTCTAAAACATGGGAGGTTTCTGTTCCCCATTACCTGCACTCAGGTGCCCTTTTCCAGGACCAGTGACAGAGCCCACCCTGCACCCTCTGGAGTGTTGCTGTGGACAATCCAAACCACCAGAGCGGGTCAAAAGTTTATTTGGGCCATTAAAGCAATTTTATGAGGGAGACAGGGCCCACAGCCACAGCAAGGATGCAAATAAAGGTTGATTGATCCGTTCTGCCGGCTGCAATCCCCTTCCATTAGCAAGGAGGGGGAGGGAGCCCTGGCACAAGCAGAGCGGGGAAGTGAGGACGTGCTGTTTGCAGAAGGACAGCACTGGTCACATTCCCCTCATTCCCTGGGAGCAGTAACCACCTGCAGCACCCATTGGGGAGCAGCACAAAGCCAGGCTCACCTGCCACCCTTTCAGCTTCTGCTGAGACCCCTCGAAACAAAAGCCAAACAAAAACAAACTGAGACGCTCTGTCTGCTCTGTGTTAGTGGGGTGATTCAACAAGAGTCAGTGTTTTCTCATTAAACAATGTCAGAGATGTACTCCTGAGCTCTCTGCGGTCGCTTTTCCCCCCTCCTTTTGTCCAAAGACAGCTGCAATAATAAAAAAAGGATTTAGCAAACAACAGGCAAACCCCTGGTTTTTTTAGCGAGCCAATGGATATTTTCTAGGACTGAACCAATCTCTGGAAACAATTGTCAAGTTCACTGTAGTTTTCCTTCCACATTCTGTGCTCTACAGTTGGCAGACCTGGTGCTCAAAAGAAGAGTAGCACAGTAAGGTGCAGAGAGTTATTTCATTGCTGCACAGGTGGTAATTTTTGAATTACTTTTATCAGACTCAGATTCCAGACAGCAATACCTGTCCTATTTTAAATTTACGAGTTTCCTACCTTTGATAAACTGTCTTCCTCCTCATCTTTGCTAATTCAGCCAGCTGAACTTTTCCATCTATCAGTTAAAGTAAATTATAATCTGCTCAGGAGCTTGCACAGGAAGGCAAGAAGGATGCTGGTGCAATATTCATAATGCAACCATCTGCCCACTGCAGAATGTCCATCTCTGAGATTAAACAGCATCTTAAAAGCACTGGAAATTCAAATTCTCTAAAGTGTTTTCTTCTTTTTGATCATAAAAATATCTGACAGAGGTCCGAGTTCTGACTGAAGTGTGTGTCCTCTGCATGGATTAATCATTTCTAAGAGCAGCATCTCCCTGCCACTGTTCCTTCGCCGTGTTCACTCTTCCCACTGCTCAGGGGCTGATGAGCAACCCTGTAATTTGGCCAGTGGGGGTTTGTTTACAGCCTAGAGAGTGGCAGTGACCCTCCCTGATGCTGCCTGGAACCTGCACCCAGGAGGAGGCACACACATGGACTGGATGCTGGAAAGCACCAGCACGAGCCACTCCCCAAACAAGAGGCAGAGCCTCACAGGCCTTACCAGGGCACGGACAAGCTTCTGTTTGAAAGTTTCTTTTCAGTCGTCTCAGGCACTTTCACAAGTGCTTAAATAATTTCTACCACCTCACTCGATTTTTACAGGACACGCAGGCTGGGATGAGGTTCAGGCTGGCCTCATCTCTTCCAAACAAAGGCATGTCCAGTTGCAAGGTCTGAATTTGTTGGTGGGACATGTCCCCAGGGAACAGCGGGTGGGATGGAAACCCAGAGCCATCTTGAAGGAATGTGGGGGAAATTTTAAGGATAGTTCCATTCTGATAACTACAATATCAAGATCTTTCAATCCTCAATCCTTCCTGCTTTCCCAGCTGAAGTGCCAAGCACCTGAAAGCACTTTTTCACACAAAGACAGAAAGTGGAAGCACATTTGGGTGCATGGAGGTGGTGTGGGTACAGCTGGGGACCCAAAAGGGAAGTGTGAGGAACATCTGCTGACGAATTCTCCAGCTTCCAGCAGGCACTGAAAGCTGCCAAAATTTTTTGGTAAGAGTTACAAGTAACAGCTGTAGTGACCTGAGAGGGATCACAGCCAAAGAGAGATTGGTACAGGCAGAGCTGTGCAGTCAAACTGGAAATAAGTGTAGCCTTTGACAATCCTGAAAGCTGCCTCTGGAACAGGAGAACCTTGGCCACAGGCTGCAGGATAATCACAGACAGCATCTCATGGGATGCAAAGGAAAACCTGAGCATTACCATCACTTCAGGTTCATTCTTTAACTGAACCCAAAGCAGGCACCTCCATGGGGCTGGGAGGGAGCTGCAGGCAGGTCAGGAGGGTGGAATGATGGCACTGCTGGGCTGAGTTTGAAGATCATCCACAGTAACTTCCACAGCTGCTCCATTTCACTGCAAGAAGCCCAGAGGTGGCCCATGGACTGCAGCCCTCCAGAGGGCTCTGAGGCTGCTCTGAACACACAGATCCTCTGTATTTATGCTGTAGTAACAGCATCACCACAAAAAGGGACCCAAAGTCCTTCCTGGCGCTGAGATGTCACCAGTGCAGTGAGCTGGGCTGAGGCTGCTGCTGAGCACGCTTAGACACTGGAATTTCACCCAGATTTTGCCTGTTTAATGCCAGCAGTTCATACCCAGGGCCCTGCTTGCCATCAGCCCTGGTATTTTCAGCTGGCTTCGCCCTAAGCACTAATCACAAGTGAGACTTCAGAGAAGCTCCATATTTATTCTTTCCTGCATATCATAGTGCCCCATTAAACAAGGACAAAAGACTTCCTTATGTAATAGGGATGCTATTTGTTATTTTTAACCTTATGGCAGCCAGGATCTGTGCCAGGTGGCGTCCTGCCTTAACCAAGGAACTTCAGGAGGTTGCATTCCTCGCTGTCATCCCTGCCCTCTGGCACAGTTGATGCCCATACATGGCTCCCTGGCTGCCTGTCCCTGTGCCTATCTGTGAGCATTTATTTGTGACAGCTCACGGAAATACCAGTCCTGTTTAACAAGGTAAGTCAGGAGGCTGATCAGTCCTTTCCAGAATCCTGCAAGAGCTTCTGCTTCTAATAAAGGGGCCTGTCTATGTGAAACCCATGAAATCTGTTTACACGTATCTATGCTACCAGAGAAACACCATGGCTGTAGCTGGAGTTTTCAGTATCTCAGGATAGCTTTAAAACAGCTTGTTTAGTCCCATTAAGCCCGTGGAAAGCAGACAAATAAAATGGTGGCAGCTCCCAGCAGCCCAAGAGTGGGAAGAGGCAGCAAAGGCCATGGAGGGCACTGAGCCATGGGCTGAGCATCCTGAGCTGCTGGGACCCTGCATGGACTCAGTCACTGCTCCCCTGGCAGATCCCATCAGCAGCATCACCAGGCCAGATCTGGGCAATTTCATGGAGCTTAAGCAAGCCTGGCTCATACAAAGGACGCTGCCAAAGCCTGTTGTACCTCCAGACCAGTACAGGGCAACACAGTGCCAGCATCCTTTGGGTCCAAAGGAGCTCAACAGCAAAATTTTCACAGTGCCGTGGCTGGTCTGGCTCTTTGTAAGCAAATAAGAGTGACAGATCCTGTGTGCCATGGCCTACAGCTTTTTAAAATACACATGGGACCATGAGGAGAATAGATGTAAGTTGTCACAGATGTGGTATTTCAATTAGCAGCAAATACTCGTTAAAAAATCAGAATAACTAAAGCTAATAGGGAATGTAACTCCACCTTCCTGTGAATAGAAGGGTAACTGGCAATTATAACTATGTGCTCACATAATTTCAGGGGTTTTGCTTGTTTGCCTCTAACACAATCCCCCTTCATTCAATCTCAAGGCTGGAGGCACACAGAGGTAGAATTTTAATTCTTCTGGCCATTTATATACATGTGGCATTTCTTGACCTTTAAGTATTTGATTTTGGAACCTATTTAACTTTTTGACGTAGGTGTTTTCGTGGGTTTTGTTGGGGAATGCCAAAAATTTTCTGCATGTAAGGCAAAAAAAAATCAATAAGAGCAACTGTATGAGTGTTCTTCTGTTTGTACCCAGAGGGGCCTCCCTCTATGTCTGTAACACCAGTTAAAGTTTCTTAGTAGCACAAGCTTCTTATTCAGCTTTGTTTTGACAAAGAAAGATAAACCACTGTTTTGCTTTGCCCTTCCCCCACCATTTACTAATTAGTTTTATTTAGTTTGCTATTCCCTGCTCCTTGCAGGGGGAAAAAAGCCCCGTATTTTAAAAAAATAATTATTTTAAACCGCATTAAGTTGTTGACTATGTAGGTTCTTACAAAGAATTTAAAATAGAACATTAATTATAAATCACTGTGAAAATGAGCTTGTCCTGCAAAGGCAAGGACATTTAATTGTGTCCTTGTATGACTGGAATCATTGTAAACAACTAATATTCCTATTTGCAGGGACAGAAATAACAAGCTCATTCAGCTGTACAGAAAGGAAGACATAAAAGGAAACCAAAGGCCAAACCAGAATAAGCCACTGGAAAGTTTTATGTCAACAAAACTGGATTTAAATTAAGCAACATCAATTCGCTATTTTGACTGTAAATGAATCAGAACATTAAAACATGTTTTAAAGGGAACATTTGTGATGAGACATCTATGACTGGTTCCTACACCAAAGGAATAGGAAAGTTACTACTTATTTCTGTGTAGGATCAAAGCCCGACTGCAGAGTTACTTCTCTGGCTTTGGGACTGCTTTGGAGACCTACATTTTGAAGATGAGAAGAGCAGCAGAACTGCAAGGAAAACACTGAATAAATGACACTTACCAGTGGCACACAAAGGAAAACACAGCCCTGACGACATAATTAAGAAGTTGCATCATAGCACATGCGCATGAAGGAGTAAAATTTAAATTACACAGACAATTTCCATTCTTATGTTTTCTAATTTTCTGACTGCTTGACTTTGCAACTTAAATCTTTTTTATGATTGTTGTTTCTGACACTGATTTGCAGAAATGGGAGTAGATTTTAACATTTGTTATTCTGCCTTACTCGGTGGCAAGGTTTAGAAAAACACAAAACAAAACCAAAACCCCCAAGCTCAAACCAAAGACGTGCATTTCTAAGCTATTTGAAATAATGGGAGATGAGTCAATAATCACCTTGCTTTAAAATCAAGAGAAACACAGCAGAGCAGTTCTCCAGTGAGAGGAAATATGGGAATAAACTACACATTCAACTACAAGATGCCCTTTCCCAATACAGAATTCATTTACCCAGTAATTTTACAATGGTGATAACAAATTAAAATTGTGGGCAGACAGCAAAGAACCAAATAGATACACAACCCATAGCAAGGATCAGCCAAATTAAAGGGAGCTTCTTACACTGTCAAATTTTGAGTAATTAGTACTTCCATTAGAGGCACAGTTCCAGCTTTAAGCAATTCTAAGTAATTAATGTTCCTTTATTTTGCCTGGAAGTCCTGACTTCAGCATTCTCTTAGGACATGCATTCTGCTAGCCAGAGCTACACAATGCAGATTAACTCGACTAGAAGGTGATCAGCACAGGCAGATGAAGATGTAATTTGTCATTCTGTACACACTGCTGCTTCCAGCCTGGGATGCAATTTTATATAACCCAGCAGACTGACTCAAACAGAGGCAAAGACACGATTTTGTCCTATCTGTACCCATATGACTGCCTAAGATACAAGCAATGGTGAGATTTGAAAACCGTACAAGACCAAATGACAAAATGTGAATAAAGTGCCAGATTACATCTTCCCACACAGCTCCAACCAGCTACAGGAATTCAGTAACTGACTGCACACTTCATAATTTAAGATAAATCATTTCAAATGCACGATGGAGGAGGTTTTTCTATACTTACTCACCACATAATGTAAATTTAGGGATGAGAATGCCAAGCTGAGCAGGAAGCAGAGGCTGGTGTGCTGGATAGCACATGGACAGGGCAAGGTTTGCTTGCCAGAGGCACTACAGCATTTGCACAGCCTGTGGGATAAGCTGTCTGAGTCCTCACAATCTTGTCTTTAAAATGGGCCTAGCAATACACATCTCCCAAAAATGTGGGTTCTTGCATTTCCTGGCTGTTGTGAAGATGCCTTGTTTGCCAACCAGCTGAAGGTTCTTGAAGAAAAGATGTGGAGTACAAAAATGAAATGCAATTAAAGTGTCCTTTTCTATTTGTACTACAACATCAAGCATTAGAAAACTCTGAGAATACTTCATATTGAGCTTTGAAATGAGAGACACAACCCCATCAAGCAGCAGTTTTACAAATCTTTTACCCAGTTTCAAGACCCCTCTGACCCTTGGGCAGTACCTACACCAAGAAGCACGTGGCAGAAAGCACCAGGCTTTGCTTTCTCTGCCAAACACAACCACAGCAGCAACTACCTTCAACTGCAGCTTCTGAATTTTCCAGAGCTGCAAGAAGCAGAGCCCCAAGACCATGACCTTCACCCAGAAATCAGTGGGAATGAAGGGAAAGCTGGAATTTCAGCTGAGGAAGAGGAGAGACGAGCAGGACCTACTCCCAGGGGTCTGTTACTGTGCTGGTGAAAGGCTCTAAATGTTCTTTTCCAAATACTACTGTCCACGTGGACTCCAGATTGACAGGCCTTGTGTGCTTTTAATATTAATTGATATAAAATTCACTATGACATTCTTGATCTACAAATCTCTTCTTGCAGATGTGTCAGCATTTACACACGGTCAGAACTAAGGTCCAGGAAAGGCAAATCTTGCCAAATATGTCAAAATCATAAAAGGTTCCCACATTTTTGCCCAGACTTTACCTTTACCATCTTTACAATTCTCTTCCAAAGTGCAGTTGCAATGTGCTTGTGCTTTTGAGCTACAAGGTGCACAATGAGGACCCACATTTTTGTGTGACAGAGAAATCAAAAGTGGTGACGTTCAAACATCTTGAGGGAGAACAAAAATTCTCCTCTGACATCTACCACGCAATGATAAACTCACAAAAAGCCACTTTGCAAACTTCATCCCCGAGAAATTCCTATTTTCCCTCATGAAAAGAAAAAAACTCCCAGCTTCTGCTTGGAGTGACAGCTGGTTTTCCCAGCTCCATATTCTCCCATGTAAAAGACATGACCCGATGATCTTTATGAGTTCACTAAATGTCAGGATCACTTCTTTTTATTACAGAAC
This sequence comes from Monarcha castaneiventris obscurior, assembly GCA_026261815.1. Lineage (NCBI taxonomy): Eukaryota > Metazoa > Chordata > Aves > Passeriformes > Monarchidae > Monarcha > Monarcha castaneiventris. The sequence goes on along the minus strand of JAMPIT010000856.1, from coordinate 11,959,086 downwards.
CTTTTCACCAGGTTTCTCACTGGAAGGTCAGTGCTATCCAGCTCAGAAAGGCCTTGGCTCTGCCTCCTCTGCAGCCCTCATCCAACTGTGCCCCGAGGCACTGTCAGCAGCTCAATGGACACTGCTGCTCAATTCTGCCCATTCTTGTGCCAAACCCCATCCCAGTTATTCTTTAAGAGCAGGGCATGCTGGTTTCTAGTCTTTTTTTGGCTGAAAACATCCTCCTCAGCAAGTCAAAAAGCATAAGTTATTTGTTATTAGTAATATATTTCATACTTGTAAAGATTTGTACTAAGCCATGACTAGGAAGGCTGTCAAATCCACTCAAATGCTTCTTATTGAAAAATCAGGCCTGCATATCCACAGATCCTCCCCTCCCTCACCCACCCAAATTAAAGCTGTAATTCCCAAAGACAGCCACTCTTCTGAAACACCACACGTTTCATATAGTTGTTATTAATAAAGTATGAACAATGTTTGCAGAAACATTAAAGAATCAGGTCAAGAACTCTGCCTGAATACCAGTGTTATTAAATAAGCCAATCATCCAACTTTTGAGTAATTAATGTCCTTGGTTTTTACTTGAAAGCCTCATTTTCAGCACGTTCATAAGAGACAAATGTCCCATGCCAAAGGGAATGAACCTGAATTAACTCTTTTGGAAGCCAAGTGCAGGAGGAGGAGGAAAATGCAACATTGGCAGGGTGGATACAGCACAGCACTTCTGATCTTACTTTAGCTACAGTCTGATGATTACACCACATATAGTCAAGGATTTGATCTGTTCCCATCTGTGCATTATCTGAGTATCTAAACAATGGCCCTAATGCATTTGAAAACTCTAAAATATAAAAAGAAAAGTAACAAAGCTGATGGTATCTCCAGATCACTGTGTGAAGTACTAATAAGCAACTGTGTTATACAACCCGTGTTAACAGACTGAAAATGATCTTTCCCAAATCCAAATGACATCCTTCTGAAGCTGAAAGTGAGAGATTACAGCTGGCTGAGCACACACTGTACTGTACACTCATTTTAAAAGCTGCCATTGTAACAGACCCTCCAGGCTTGATGTTGGTTTCTTTGCTCTTCTTATTAAGAGCTGCGAAGTTCCTCATATTTAACAGTAATTACAGGGGGAGATAGAGAAAAACTAATGAGAGGGAGAGAGGTTTATTTTTCTGAAGAGGTACAGTAAGATTAATACCAAGACTATGAGCTATATAAGTTATTTTTATTTCATCACCTCCAAACACGATACACATTTTCAATTGGAAAAAAATAACAAGTATAAAATTTAGTATTATCTTTACAAATCCTTTACAGCCTCTGTATGTGACATCCTCTCCTTCCCTCCACCAGACAACAACTATGACACAAAAACACTCTCAGGACAGCAGCTGCAGAACTTGTCTGATGCGCTCACACTTCTCCAGCAGCTCTGGGTCTTCTCCATCAGAACCATCAAATTCCTTCATAAAAGCTTCAGCTTTCTGCACAGTTTTGTCTCGTGCACCACCCTGAAGCCCTTGCAGATAATCCAGTAAAATGGTGAAATACTTGTCTGGAACCTTAAAAGAAAAAAACAAAAGGAAGGAAAACCAGCTTTATTTTCTCCCCTCTCAACACTTATTTACAAATCACATCACAGCATCACCTGAAAGACAACCAGGAGAACAGCGTGGGCTTTGGGGCTTGCCAAAGTCCAACTTCAAGTGGAAATCCAAGTGGAAATGTTTCCTGCCAAAGTTCAAGCTGCCAGGAGGGATGGACCCTGGTGAGAGGACTGTCATGTGCTGGGATGGGCAGAGCATCTGAGAGGAAATGCTCAGCAGATGTGGAAACGCTGAGCAGCAAATGCAAACACTGCCTGACAGGGAGCCCAGGGCTCTGGGGGTTGGTGGAAGTGAAAAAACAAAACACATTAGCCAAACCCTCCTTTTGGAAACACAGATGCAAATCTTACTAAAATCGGTGAGAATTGCAGGCAAATGTCTGAAGAAAGAATTTTGCTGGAATTCCCCTCGCCCTTACCCAAAAATTGTTTGCTAAGATGAGATACCACCCACCATTGCACACTGACAGAATGCTTATACAAAGCAATAGAATTTAATTTGAAAAACAAACTGAAATTCAGACATATGGAAATCATTTTTAAATCATGCTGACTAAAACTGATAGGCTCTACCACCATGTCTAACATTAAAAGCACTTTAGTCATCTACAATTGCCTTACCCCTGTTTCACTCCCTTTCTAATTAACTAGTCACAGATTAACTTTTAGCTTATCTGGCACAACATACAATTTAAATGATCATTATATCAATCTTGACAATAACTTAGCAAAGACTTTGGAATGATTTATTCAGTGCTTCATACTGAAGTGCTTTCAAAAGCAATAGGTGAGCAGACCTACGCTGATTTTAACTTCAAGTTGTGTATCTGTGGAACAGGTTCCAGCCAATAACAGGATTTTTTTTTTGCTGTGAATCATGAGATGTTAAAATGATCTCATCCTGCAAATATGTTTCTCCATGTTTGACTTTACACATATAACTTGCCATGAGTCAAGTTAAACACATACGTAAGTATTTAAAGGATTCGAGACTAATTATTGGAGGGCGGTTTCAATTCTGCAAAGTATCAACATTTCAGAGAAGACAGAGCTTCAACAGACACTTAATTTACAACTTACTTCTCCATGGACATTTGGCAGCAGAACTTTGATCACTAAAACTTCTATCAGTCCAAAAGAAGAGGAAGAAAGACTATTCCAAGACTGCCTTCATCAATCAGGGGTATTACAAAGTAATAAATCAAAACTTAAAGTCTGTGTTCAGCCTCATAACTTGTACACTATGGAAAACCTTCTAATTCTTCACACAAACACTCTTGCTTTAAAGAAACAATAGTTACAAAAGAAATAATAATTTTGCAATGACTAACACTGAAATGGATGATATATGAAGCGTTGCTGTACTATACAAATCAAACACAGTGAAAAATATCTATATTTTTGAAAGTTTTTACTCGCAGTAAGCTGGTACTAGTAACAGATGAACCCATTTAGACACAAACAATTCCAGTGTGACAGTGCTCCTTTAATGCAGATACTCAGTACTAAGCTTTCAAAGCTCAGCAACATTTCCACATTTCAAACCTTGGCCAAATTATCTCTGTAATTTACAACTCTTGTTCTCAGACCTCATGGCACAGACGTACCTGTGGAACTACAGTTATTATTATATCATTTAAGCAAAATGCTTGGGGGGGCAATTGAAAGCCTGCTCTAAATTTAGAAATACTAAGTGTGCAGACTGCACATGTGGCTGCCTGAAGCCTAAAAAACATTTAGCATTTGGCCCTGAGGGTGCTCAAGTGTTCGAAAAGTCTGATTTTTTTCCTTTAACATAACACAGCTCTGAGGTTTATTTCATCAGGAGCTCACAACAGCACCCCTTGGGCAAGGTAAGCTCCTATTTCCTCCTGACTGACACAGAGCCACAGCAAGGACTGGAGCACACAAAGTACCACCAAAGGGAGTTAATGAAACCCAAATTTTAATTCTTCAAATACAGTAGTACAAAAGTGGTCATTTCAGGGGTCTTGGCAAGGCTTTCCAAGGAGGAACACAATCCTTGTTGCAAGGTCAGTTCAAGGCTGGTTTGAAATTGGAGACCAAGATCTCCCACCACGGCTCTGGCAGTCGAAGTGAGGCTTATGGGATTTTGTTGTTTTTCTTTTGTTAAACTGTTTTGACCATTTTCTTGTTTCTTCTTCTCTCTCGCACACCAATCTTCCTTCTGTCCTAACTTCCTAATATGCACCAGAGCTGATTAATACGGAAATAACCCCAAGTGAAATAATTCCTGTTTTTGGGAAAAGGAGGGAAACATTACAAAAAAATGACCAGGAAAAGAACAGTTATCACTTTTAAATTACCCTATGCAACTCTGAAGTTTTCAGGCCTGGAGACCTGCAGACACCCACAGATTTTGCAAAGCAAACACAGACACCAGCACAGAGAAGCTCAGAGAAACACAGAGAAGCTCAGCTCGTTGCTGCCAGGCTGCATTTTGGGTCACCTTCTGAGGAAGCTTCACCCAACCCCTCCAGGCCCTGAAGTACAGAAGCTGAAGACTGATCTAGTAACTTCCTAAAAATGCTGTGCCAGATGATAAAGACCAACAAATGACCCAGTGTTTCATTTTATTCTGGGTGCTGGAGACTTTTACACACCATAGGTACACAGGCCTGGCTTGGAAGCTGTCAGCCAACCACCAGATGGATTTTAAAGGAGCTTAAAAAACCCATTAATCTAGCAAACAATTTTAAAACCTCAACTTATTTCTTAGAGAAGGAGGCCTATCAGTAGAGGAAACTGGATTCAGGCCTTTGCATGGCTCTTCAGTAGGCATCCAAGTGACACCAGGAGATCAAAGATGTGGCTTAGGAAGGAAAGAAACTTATGCCTCCTTTTGTACTTTAGTCATGCTTGGATTACCAACAGATTTTATTCTGTAATGGACAGGAAGCTGAATTTGGGTATAAAAACACATTCAAAAGAAGCTGGGTGTGCCCTCCCTATGGTCCTGATGAAGAAAGAGACTTCATCATATGCTTAATTATAAGCACTTGAGCAGTTGTACTAACTTCAGTGAATCTGGATGCAGATGTTAATCATTCTCTGAAGCTCATATTCAATGCTCCTCTGATTATTGAACTACAAAATATGTGGATTTAAATTTGACCAGAGCACTTCCATCAGAATTAAAAAAAAAAAAAAAACAAACGAAATTTCGCTTCAATGTTGAGAAATAAGGAGTTAAACTGTGTTTTGATACATAAAACAAATGCTACTTGCAGTTCATTGTGTCCCAGTACATTTCAACACAAACCCCAAAGTAAACAGGTAAAAAAGTAAAAACATCACTCTGCCTGCCAAACAATTTCTAGGTAGCTTTGAAGAGCATACATTGATTTTGAAAGGTTGATAAAGACTTTTAAAGGAGAAACTTAAAAACAGAAGACAGAGCAAACAATGCAGAAACCAAAATCAAATTTGTACTCTGCAACCCATCTTTTTAAAGTATTTACACCACGTGAACATTTTTGCCTTCATGAAACTCTGCTGTTAATTATCTGGCTGTATAAAAGGTAACACCCAGTGTCAGGTGATTGGCTTAAGAGCTGCTGACTAATTTGGGTCAGGAAGATTGGTATGAGCAAATGTTCAAGTGCACACAAAAAAATCAGCAAAACCTAACTGAATGTCAACAAAATGAACCAGTAAGTGAGGCCCTGTGCAAATGGGCAGATATTTGTTCTATTGCACAACAAAATGAATGACCTGAAACCCTCATTTGATACCACGACGGTCAGGTACTTATTGGAAATTCAATTTATGTTGTTTCTTTTAAGTTATGAAATGAATGGATGCAAGCCTGGCTTCTGGTTGTACTTTATTTTTCACAATCAACATCGGGTTTCACTTATATTTAAATGGGAGAGCTATTTTAATATCTTGGCAATATGGCTGTGCATCTTCTGTGGAGCCAGAGATGTCTGAGACAACACCAGAACTGTGGTTTGCAGTATTGGGTTCCACATTAGCAAATTCAAATTAAGGATATGACTCAAATTCTCAGCAAACTCTGGATTTAAATAAAACATGAATCTGCTCTCTTTATGCTTGATATCCATCAAGTATAAAAATCCAGCATACACAGGACAATGATCACCAACAAAATGAAAAGATCAATGATAAGCAATTAAAATGTTTCAGTGTCTTGGTTAAAAACAAACTAATTTGTAAATTATTAAAAAATTATGAGACAAGTGCATGGCTAGTACTAGGAAGTTTCGGTTAATAAAGAAGAGCTATAACTAATGTATAACACCATGACATATTTGTTCTGGGGAAAAGCAGCATGAATACAAACCTTCTCTTTGTCATACATGTGCAGGAGAAGCCACGTCTGTCTTGTCTTTTGAAACTTCCATTCTTCTGGGTTTTTAGACCAGCTGTAGAAAATTAGGAAAAAAAAATTGCTTAAACTGTGATATCAAAATATTCTTTATTTAGAAAATATTCCCTAAATATTCTTTATTTAGAAAATATTCCCTACAATCCTTCCAAGTGACTCTGTGTGTGCATGACATGGAGTTTCATGGCACTGTGGGACACAGGCACACGTTTTGTACAAGGCCACCTGGCTTCTGAGCAAAACAAAATCACAGGAAGATATCACAGCCAAGAAGGTTATAAATTTTCCTCAGAAAGCACTGATTCCTTTAAGTTAAATCTCAAGTTCCATCCCCCACCTTTGGGCAGTCCTTTATGAGAGGTCATTGCCCTCATTTGACCAGGACAACTGAGCACCCCAAATCTTCACCGCTGCTGCAGGGCTGAGTGTCTGGGGAGGTGGAGGGGACAGGAATCAAAGTTTGGGCTTCAGCAAGTTGGTATTTCACATTTAACTGAAATTTATATGGAATTAAGCAGCCTCTGAAGGACTGGAAGGAGAGATTTGTGCTGCAGTGGTCACCTCAGCAATGGCTGCAGCCCATCACAGATGGCTCCTCTAGAGCAGACAAAATTCCTCCTTCAGGAGCAAATGTTTTAAGGCTTGGGCTTGTCTAAATGTGTGACTTAAATACTTATATTTATAGGCTAGAAAAATGGGGGGGGTTATGTCTCTCTCTCATGGGGAATACTTGAATACTGTTAAAAGTGAGAGGGTGAACAAATGATTAACATCTGCAAATGTTCTTTGGCTGTTTAGCAAACACATTTTCAATATGCAAAGTTTTAGCTGGGTTAAAATAGCACATTTATGTGCATCTTGAACATGTTTTTAAAGCTGGCATATTCTGGTTTAGATGAAGAAAGAGGCATTTATTTCTATTGAAAAATGAGCACACCAGTAAATCTCGCTATAAAATGAAGACTACTTTTTAAAATTATGCACTTGAAAATTAATATTGTAACGTACAAAATCTGACAGGACACTAAAGTATCGTTTGAAAAGAAAGAAAAAAAAAATATGAGGAGAAAACCCAGAAACTTTCACATTTATTTGATTTTTCTCTAAAGAAAAGTAGGTCTCCAGAGGGTAGCATGCAAGATGCCATTAATGTTCCAGCTTGTTTTACACAGCAATAGAGAGCACAGAAATCAGTTGAAAAGCCAGCTGGGTAGGAGAATTAGTATTGTTTAAACACTGTCAAGTCTAATAAAGCAAAAGAGTCCTCATCTTTGGTGAATGCTGCACCAGCAAATACATTGTTCAGTCAATTCAATGAAAGAGAAAAAAATGAGACAAATTTGTATAGAAAGATTTCATGGAAGCCTCTGAAGAAAATCTAAAGAAAAAGATTATTGTCTTGATGTTCAAATTCAAGATAAAGAACCACAGCTCATTATGGTTATTATCAGTTAAACATAATAAAATTGCTTATAACCAAAATATAAGGTAGAAATCAGACAATTAACAGGGAATCAGGAAGGACAGACAAAACACTAATAACCACAATATATCATCCCTTACATGCTCGAGTTAAACCTGCAGATGAGCTGATCTGGAGGCTTCTTTTGGAACACTGTCAACAAATAGGCAGGAATTTGCAAAACCAACACTGCACAAAAGCAGGAGGCCAAAAAGCTGACGGAAAATGTTACAGAATTAAATAAAAAACTATTATTATGGTGAAAGCATCCCTTCTCCCATCTCCACCATGCTACAAACCACGGTACTTGCAAAGCAGAACCACACAACCCTTGGTGTCACTTGCCTTTGCAGCAAGGTGCCCAACTGGACAACAAATGGCACCACCTGAAGTGTGAGGAGCCAGCAGGGAATGAGGTAAAAAATGCTTTTCTTGTAGGTTCAGTTTGTGGGGTGAACAACAACCTGCTCTTCTCTACCCTCTTGCTCTGTTTGCCAGGCAAACACAGCAACTCCTAACTGAGCAACTGGGACTTCTGCTAGAAGTCCTTCAGAACAAACAAAATAAAGCAATGGCAGTGCTTGCTGATTTTTTTAGCCTGTTCTTTCATGAGGTTCATCCTCAGGAAGAAGAAGGTAAGTTTAAAAGTCTTTTCTACCTAAATAAAGCCTGGAAACAGTTCACATTTTAGTCTTTGCAAGGGGACAAGAACGAGCTGAGCGACAGATCTGTGACTGCATCCCAGGAAAACAGCCCCTCTGCTAATGAAAACCTTTAACTTATGTCTGTTTCTCTAAACTGTTCTATGTATTTCAACCTTTGTGATGATATCCATTGGGTGGACACACCACAGGGTACTCTGAGTCTTCTACTCTCTGCTAATTTTATGTTTCCATCACAGTATCACCTGAGTACTGTTGGCATTAAAACTTGAAAAATACAGCCTAATTTCACTTAATCTCCTATAAAACTATAGGATGTTAAAATATCTTTATTACCCAGTTTATAAACAACTGAGACCAACAAATGAGTGCACTATGAGGTTAATTGCTCTTATTAACCTATTACCAAAACCATATGCTCTCTTCTACGTGTTAAGGCAAGTCATTGTACTCCTGCATCCAAGACTCCATATGGACTGTGAATTCTCTTGTAGAAACAAACAAAAGTTTTAGTTTGTCTTCCTGAAAGGTTCTGCTCTATATACACCACAATAATTCACATACACAACAAATACTTTAACATAATCAGCTGCAGAAAGTACATTTATGTCCATTAGGGCACCAGAGCCTCACAAGTAATTTCTTTTGTTTTGTGATCTGGCCTATTAGAATCGAACACTTAATTATTACAACAAGAAAAAACAGTATTTTTCTTAATAGCTATAGGTGTGCTTGTATTTTCAGAAAATACTCCTAAGTTTTTAACTGATATGCCAACCATGCCTGTATCAACTCCTATTTCTTCCCCTTCAGGAAAATGGTTCTTCTCTTGACCCGAATTCCTATCAAACTGTGGGCAAAACACTCCTGATAATGGGTGCACAATCTTTAATGCAGACAACATGACAGTTGCTCCCCCAAACAGTTATTAAAATACAACTTTTCCACTGATTCCTATGATTATGACAGATTTTTCCTACTCCTGTGACAGCTTTAAAACCTATGGGAAGTATCACTGATACATGACGAAGTGAGAGGAGAATCTCTTTTTACCAGGATGACATCATTAATACATTTTTAGAAATGCTCAACTTTTAAACTGCAGAAGTTCAACCCTTGCAGCACACGAGAGGTCTCATTTTGCTGTTTACATGCAGAGAAGCTTCCTTGACATATTACAGCAGGAGAAAAGGCTTTTCCTTGGAGTGATCAAACACACAGAGTGAGACCAGCTATGTTACAGTTAAACCCCCTCTTTTTGTAGACAACCACAACCTCCTTCACAGTTTGAATTCACTTGGTAGCTTCTAGAATTATCTGTGTCAGGATCTAATACAAACTATGGAATCAGATGAAAAATATACATGTGTAAAACACGTATTTTTCCAGTGTGCCTCGGGCTAATTTTCAATATATTGTACAAGCACTGATCACCTTCTTTACACAGCTAATGTTTGAATCTTTCTCATGAGCTACAGTTGACTTTAGTTAAAGAGAACTTAAATGTTTGTGCAAATGATTGTCCTAAATGGCTTTGAAATTGAATAGACAGAGGAAATGAATCAAATAAATCAAGCAGCTTCGGAAACTTTACATTTGGGGTTTTGTTTTTTAGCAGGAGAGCCTCATGTAGAAAAACTGCCCAAGATTCTCACTAGTCTATCTCATAAATGACTTTCAGTGTCTGCAGCCATCTCCCATGAATCTATTCCCAAACCATGGGAATGGAGGCAGTGCAAGCAGGCAAACAGAAGGCAGAGGGGAGCGTGCAGGGCAGAGCTCTCACTGGGCTGTCCGGGGAGAAGGAGATGGGGAAGGGAAAGGAGGCAAATTGGTTCCAGAAGCACAGTATGAGAAAAACATTATTGTTACAAATTGGATTCAGGAAGCCAACACAATGCATCTGCTGAGACTAGTGGCCAGGACAAAACCCTACAGAGCTGTCACAACAGGCAAATAATCACTGAGTGCAGAAAAGCTCTGTGCTGAGAACCAACCATTTTACTGATTCAGCTTGAAAAAAAAAAATTGTTGGGTAGGAGACAAGTTTCAAGAAAACAGAAAGACAAACAGGGATGTGGCTGCTGCCACCTTCCAGAGCACACTGCTGCATGCCAGATGCAAGGACACGTGGCCTCACATGCATCCACTGCTCCAGATGAGCCCACCCTGGATGCACCTTCCAGCCTGGCCATTTATCCAAGGAAAAGCAGATTGCCACCAAATCTGGATTTCACCAGCATGCAGCCCAGGTTTAGCATCAGGGAATTAACTCGAAAGGTTTCTCCAGCCCTGAGGACCAGCTCAGAGCACAGCCTCCTGCTGCTCTCCTGTGATTTATCCCATGCCTGACATTCCCAAGCGTCCCTCAAAGGAGGGACAGAGCCACAGGTCTGGCCCATTGCACTAAAGTCAGGGCTTTCATTGAAAAAACCTATAGAAAATGCTAAAAGCAGCATTCTCCACTCCACGAAAATGGTCACATTCTTCCCACCTCATCCATCTGGGCTCTTTTCTGCTCTGATACACCAGTTATTCACACCCCTGCAACCTGTCCTTAGGGATCACCTGTGTTCCTCTACAACCCCCCCAAGGAAGGCTGAACAGGAGTTAGGCACACGATTAAGGCTTGCAGGAATCAGGTTAGGTGCATTATTCCCCAAACTCTCTGCAACCAGCATCATTTCTGAGCTCACTGCCCTACCCATAAAATGTGGGCAACAGGTGTTTCCTCAATAAAGAACAACCATACTCCAAAAAATTCCCTTAAAGATATTTAAAGCCTTGCTGAAACACTCGGCACTCAAGGGATCTGCTGGAATATTCCACAGTGCAATGCATACAATAGCAGCCCCTTTAAAACCCCATGCACTGGTGTTGGAGGCAACTCACTGCCCTTATAAGGCCCGAATTTGGAAACTCTGAACGCTGTTATCAGGTCAGTCCAGAGGTGAGCCCAATCCACATATGGCCAACAGGTGAGCAGGGAACACTGCACCTCAAAGAGGCTCCCTGGAACCCCTGCAAGCAGCAGGGAGGGAGCAAAAATTTGGCATAAGCTTGCTCTTGTGGGAGAAGAGCCATTTTATGGATGGAGGTTTTATATAGATATATAAAAAATATATGGAAGGAAGCTTAACATATGCCCGACAGTGCATATAGTGAAGCAGGAATAATAATTTTTCCTCCAGTTATAGCACATGCAATTATTTAAAGGGAAATGTAAAAGTGTTTATTTTTATTGGGGGTATTCAGAGTTTCTTCTATTTCTCTCAGGGGCATTTAAGACGGATTTACTGTTACAAAGATGTTTTTTGAAAGTCTGGTTTTCCACACAAAATTGCATGCCCAGAAAGCTGCCTCGTGGTGAACTTCAGTCCAATGCAAGAAGAAATGTCAGTTCATGTGCATGTGATGCTGATTGTCCTCATTTGGAAAGAATAGCCAAAATTTAAATTCTAAATAGACTAGACTGGAACAGCTGTAGTTAAAATCCTGGAAGCACAGATCTGTGGCAAGACCCAATATTAGGCATAAGAGACAACTGTAGCCTTTAACTGTGGTTTTTCTCATGTTATGGATGAGTCTGTTTATTTCCCAACGACAATTCCTGGAAAAAGTTAATATATTTATGCTGATATTCTCAAATCCAGTTTGGAATCTAACTAAATTATGACTCAGATAAAGGTTTTCCTTATTTTCCTGGAAGAGAGAAAAGACACTAATGGAGGTCGTTTGCCAAAAGAAAACTTTCTAAAATTGTCAACAGATTTTAGAATCAGTGCCACATTTTTGGTTGAAAATCCTGGCACCATTTTTCAATCTGTGGTTTAAAAACATTTTTTAATATATTCTTCCATCTGGTTTAGACACAGTATAATAACTATAGACTTGTGAAAAGGCAAGAGGAGGAAACTTTTTTTTTTTTTTTTCTTTTAATTTAGGAATCACACATGCAGGAAAAAATAAATGTGCTTTTAAGTGTCCCATTTTCATCCTGATGTCCAGTATTAGGACAGATTGTATCTGTACAGCAAACAGGTCACAGGATTTTCTTAGAAAGTATTTATAAAGTGAAAGGAAGGGGGCCTTTGTGCCATAAAGCCAAGCTTTGATTAAATCTACATAAAATGTTTATCACAGCTTATCTTTTATTCTACGTACTTTTATCACTTGCCATTATTTGTAAGGTTTTTCTATTATGTTTGCATCCTGCAGCTTCAGCCAAGCCAGAAATCCTCTTCCTCCCCCACCACGGGCTCTGCTCAAACACAACATGAGACATTCCCTTGAAGAGCTTCAAGTATAAACAGATGAGACAGATGATTGGGAAGAAAAGCTGACCCCAAACCATGCAGCAGCTCGTGAGCAGAGCTCCCATCTCTGATATCAGGACCAATATATGCAGGATGCCTCACTGGGATTCAGCTTCTCCCAGACACCAACCCACCTGCCAATGCCAACAGCATTCCACCAGGGGAAAAAAACCTTTATCATTTCTTTAAAAATTATTGTCCTGATCCAGTTATTTACTTGTTGGTATCTGCATTAGGCCACCTGCAGCAAAACTGCATTTTGATTTGAAAAAAAAAATATATATATACAGCAGTAATAACATGCTGAGAACTTGCTGTTGTTTTCAGTAATAACAAAAAGGTCAAGCCTGAAAGACCATAGCTACTATTACTGTATTTCTAAGCTAAATGTGCTTTTTATTTTACATATATTCATAAAAAGAACACAAAGCAGGAATTGAACTATCACAGAAGAAGAATAAAAAAATAGAATTTGAGCCCTTCACAGCCAATCTGTTCTGCTCCTGCAAGGAATATACAACCAAGTGCTATCCCAAAGTCCCATCTCCTCTCCAGATGTCCATCTTTTCTTGCACTTAATTCTGGTCACACTGATGCCTGCACCAGAAATAAGGGAAAGGGAAAATGAAAACAACTGTTATGCCTCCCTCCCATGAAGAACATCCTGGGGGGTACGAGGAGATAAAGAGGGCCCCACACTCTGTCTGAAAATCATGTAAGGAGCCAGCTGCACGTAAAATCCTTTCTGAAAGCTGGCAAAAGTCCATTTATATAAATGCTTTCTGAAGATCAGATGAGGGATGTGCTACCCTCGTGCTACCCAGAAAAAACAAATACGGTCAATTCTCTTCTCCTTTACTGTTACACCAAAAAATCTCTGACTGTGATGCAGAACACTCCTGCAAGAGCACAGATTCAAGCAGAGTAGCTCATTTTCATTGTTTTTTAAATTTTAAATCAGCTTCTAAAACTTTAAAGGTTCACACAAACGACAAACAAAACAAAAAAAGCATACCAGCACCAAAAAAAAACCCACAAAAAATGAAAAAACCAAACCAAAAAATCCCCAAAAAAACCCCAAAACCAAAAAAACCCAAACCAAACCAAACCAACAAACCGCCCAAACTTATGGGTTTTATTAATAAAACACAAGAATTGCATGACAGGGACATGGTTTTCCATATAGCGATGCTAAAAAAAAAAAAATGCTGGAAAAGCAACAAACTTCATGTGAAACTTTATCTGTGAAAGTTTTTGAGGAGGGATGAAGAAACGGCCACTTGGAGGAGGATTTGGATACTGAAGATGTTGGCTGATTGATTTTGCTTTGAAGCAGCCAGGACACCCAAGAACCAATTTATTGCTTGTTACACTGAGCTGAAGGTTTGTGTTCCTTGTTCTGCAGGGGCTGTTTCAGGAAGCCCTGAGGCTGCAAAGTGATGCTGGGATGGTGCCTGATCCAGCTGGGGCACTGAGCAGCAGCCCTGCTGAAAATGGGCTGTCTTTTTGTACCCACAAGTCTTCAATTTGTCAGGTTGGGTGTTCCTGTGTGGTTTTTCTCTTTGCAAAGGCCTAAGGGATTTCCACGGCTCTTCTGCAGTTCCAAAGTCACTGTAACAGGAAAAGCAGCTCTCGTTCTGCTGAGGAGATGCCAAATGCTGACCTGCCCTACATCCCAGAACCAGGAATGTCCTTCCTTTCTGGCTCAGCATCCAGCAGATCCAGTCCCAGCTGCAGAGAGCCCAGCTGGTCTCCTCTCCTCCCCACCAGTCAAATCCTGTTCCTGCACGTTTCCCAGTGGGGTTTCCCCACGTCCCTGAGGAACAGGAGCTGCTCAGAGGGTGGACCATGGTCTCAGTGAAGCTGAGGGGTGAAAGTCAGCCCAGCTCTCTGGAGGGTGGCCAGGCAGTGACAGCAGCATCTGTGAAGAGACACCACCAATGTCCTCTCCTTGCCTGAAAACCCTGACAAAGAACTGGCTTCAAACCAATCCCATCCCTTGTGGCGTCCAAGGATTCCCTCCTGCACCCTTCAGGAAAGGGAAAATCCCTCTCTCAAATGGAAGCTGAACCTTGAGCCTGTTCTGCAGGCTGGCCCTGTAACTCTCCTACAGAGCTGGCTTGTTCTGGTGGCAATGTCCTGCAGGTACAGAACCATAAAACTCAAATATTGGACTGTCAGACTCCTACCGAGCCCCTTTACCCAAGTGAGTTCTCCTAGGACACTACTGAAGAACTGCTATTTATTAATTTGGATACCAGCCCTTAAGGCACTGTTGCAGCAATTACATTTGAGGGTTTTTTTTTATTTTAAATGAAATCCATGTATTTTTATTACTGGCAAGTTAGGCCAAGTTTATTTTTGCTACAGGAAGCTCAGTGTAGCCCTCTTCAAATAACCCATCACACAAGTGGCTCTTCCAGTGCATCTGAGAAGTGCCACATTTGGGGTTATTGTGGACCAACAACAAGAGTATATATAGAAGCCTTAAAAAAACCCCAAAACAAAAAAGACATGTCAACCATCCTTGTCATTTTTTAATCCCAGTTTGGACATCCCACGGCTGCATTCATTAGGGAGTACAGCAGAGGTGGATGGAGACGGAGGGTTGCAGAGCCCATGGCATCTGAATCTCCCAAGCTGTAACCCTACAGAATGATTTACTCTTCTTTTTGCAGAAGAGCTCTAAAAAGGGACAACATCCATATCAAGATCAACCTAAAAGCACTCAGCAGTTCACAGCCCACTCACATTTTTTCAGTTTAGCTGAGATATTCAGCTATGTCTCACTGCATAATAAAATCTGCTGTCACACCAAGGTGTTTAGGACAGTGTAAGATTCCCCTCTTCTAATACCCTGTGACAAGTGTTGCACTACTGAGATTTTAAGTCATGTATCCTTAAAGAAATGGATCTGCCAATTACTGCTTCCTGCAGATGGCTCTCATTCCAATTCAATTTCACTCATATAAAAGTAATTACTGATACCTTTTTAGGCATCATCATATTAATAAACGTGCGAAGGAGGAGACAAGTTTTATTAAGGATCTAGTTTTATTATTTCAAAAATATTTCTTGTTATTCTAACTCTGGTTAGGAAGCCTTGACAGCTCCCTGGAGCTAATTGATTAATAATCATTGCCAACTGCATTTTAAATTTTAATTTTGGCTTTGGCTGACTAGTCTAAATGATTCCCTAGAGCTACGAAACTCCTCACCACTACTATGAGTATTTGGGCACTGGATGAATAGTTTGAATGTGTTTGAGGAAGTGAGCAGCGGTGTTAATTCTCCCAGATCTGAATTTTATGACACAGAGAAAACATAAAAACTCCCTTTTTGCATTTCTGCCATGTCAAGAACCTAGTCTGAACGGAAGAAGATGGGTGAGCACAAAATGCATTTTCTCCAAGCCAGAAGGAGGGTTAAGGATGGGATGCCTGGGCTTGGGGCCAGGAGTGAGGCAAGGAGTTTGGGGAGCCAGGGGAGAGCAGACTTCAGAAGCTGGGAGAAGAAGCTGTGCCTCACACTCCCTCAATGCAACCTCACTGCAAATGAAACTTTCCCAAAATAAAGCAAATAAACCCTGCCATCTGCTTTTAGTTAAAAAATATCAAGAGGTAGGCTGTTGTAATACTTCTATGTGAAATGGATTCTTTTAATTATTCTGGTTTTATTGGACCTGAACAGTGCCAAATTCTCCCCCAAGACAAATGGAAAAGATCAAAGTGCTTGTGTGAGGTTTTGAGCACTTCAGTGAGGACTGAAGGTGTCTCCTTACTGTCAGGATCCAGTCCTGAAGCAGACTGGTCTGTTATTAAAGACTTCTGAATCTCCCTAATAAATCTCACAAGGTTTCTGAAAGTAATATCAGATGAAATAATGTATTAAAGCTGCTTAATTATTCAATTAGATGCAATCTCTTTTGTATAATACTATGGAAAGATGAAAGCCGGATCTCAGCGATAAATATCTAATGGCTACATTTAATAAACTGTTAAGAAAATCCATTTATACTAAATTTTATTTTACTGGAAATGAGTTATTAAAAAAGTAGACATTAAATTTTCTTAACCTGATTTGGAAATCAAGATGTTCTTTTACGAGAAAGAGAATCAGACAAAGAAACCTTAACTATTTTAACCTGAGTATTCATGGATTTAATATGTGTAATTTTCCTTGTCTGAGGAAGCATTTTACAGTCCAGCAGTTAAATATTAATACAACTTATAGTCATGACAACATATATGTGAAAAACCATGAGAAGTTTTAAGCATCCTGTTGATAAAATTATCAGTAAATAAAAGCAAACTAAATTTTGGAATAAAACCCCCAACAATTCACCAAGAATGCACTGGGAGCCTCCTCAGGCATGTAAATCATCTTAAGTGCCACCACACATCCATGGCAAACTTGGAATTTTTGTTCCTAGTTCTATCAGCAGTTGTGATATGCTATCAGGAAAGGTATTACAGAAAAGCAAATTATCATTACTGTGGTGGGGAGAAGATAGAGACAGTATGGTTTTGAAAAACCATATTAAAATCCCTTTAAAGATGGGGCTGAGCAGTCAGGTAGTTTTCAGTTGATTCTGTAAATGATAGACATCAGATGAAAGGATTTGTGAATTCATGTTAATGATGTTATTAAATACAGTATTTCCATATGGGAATGTTTGAACAAAATGCCCAAGTAAATATTTTGACAGCTTTGTTTCACACTGAAAAAATGGTAGAAGTGCAAAGAGACAGAAGGTTCCAAAGTAAATCACTCTGCAGCTTTTACTGAAATATGCTTTGAGAGGTGTACTTGTGACCTTCCATAAAATTAATTCAAAGATTTAGAAAGACAAATAATTTGATTTAGAGCCATAAAGCAGGATTAGAGTCCCCTGTTCTATTTTTCTTTTTCTGTTAAATTTAGTCACCATTTATGGATATGGAAACTAGAAAAGAAATCCCTTTCCTCTGCATAAACTAAATAGGACAATGAGCAGATTCTGAAAGATGGAACAGCTTCTGACTCTGACTGAGAGAAATGGACCTGAGCTTCCCTTGCTTTCTCCACTCAAGCCACACATTAGTGCTAATCAAAGGGGTAAGAAAGCTACTCCAAAACCATTCCCTATAGAAAAGTCATTTATGCAGGATAATATTAATAGCTAAACCATAAAAGGTTTGGTTCAGGGAAGGTTGTGTTAGTCCAGCTGCTTTTCCAAAGCTCAGTTGAATGAGTTGCATCATCAGCATTTACTAATTTGGCTGGAAAATCATGCAGTCACTGATGTTTCCAAAACTTATTTCTGAATGAGTTGAAAATACCACAGAAATACTTACAACATCTCAGAACTTCCAGGTATAACTAAGCTTAAAAATCTTAGAACCTGACATATCAGAATCTCCCAAACACCTATTCTGTCTCGAGAAACCAGAGCTGCTAATCCAACAAGCTGGAAATGGCAAAATACATCCAAAAATATTTGTAAGTACCTAGGATCTTCACAATTCAATCCATGACTATGGAGAGGACTTGCTAGAGATTATTAGAATGAAATTATTTTACAGAATAATTCAATCCATCTGGAGCATTTCCAGGATAGTATTACAGATACCCAGAATATATTGCTAAGGTTTGTTTTCTTCCCAGAAATTCTTGGTAAAAATAGTTAAGATTGGCTCTGAGCCACTTAAAAGGGGGGCTTTGTTGTTGTTCTTTCTTTGGGTTGCTGTTTTTAGAGCTGTGTAGTAAATGATACTATTATTTGTCAGCATTACCTTGAACTGATAAGTTTAGCTCAAGAAGCCTCAGTGCCTGCTCTGGCTCTGCAAGTGGTGTCACTTATAAATCAGCACCATGCAGTGCCTGAGCTCATCTGCAGACAGCCACAACTTCTTAATTCAGGCTCATCTGAGTGTTAACCTGGTTATTCAGTTTCCAGACCCCAATATTCCTGCACAGGCACCTTCCTCTGTTCAGTGCCAGTGCAGGCATCTCTGTAACCATCTGCATTGCAAAATTGGATTGGAATGGAAGAGCAGAAGATCTTTTTTGTGGTGTGTGCTCTTCACACAAAGTCTGGCTCGCTCACTCTGGATAGCTGCAATATTTATAAGTGGAAAAAGACCAGAGATATAGATAAGGAACAGTAATCTGCATGATCTCACTAAATTAAGAGTAAGATATTCATGTGCTTCTTGCAAAGCAGTGAAATTGCTGTATTAGAACCGTAAAAAGCAGCTAACCCAGCAAGAAGTTAATAACAGTTTAAAAGCAATTTCTGCACAATCTGACGTCCTGTGGATGTCATGTGGGGGTTAGAAAAACACGGGCATGTCTCCAACACATATCTACATATCACTTGCCATCAAGACACAGAAAAGTGAATCCAGAAGTCAATGACTCTATCCCAGGGAATGAAAATCATCGACTCAGGCTGCCACCAGACATCTTGATTAAACAGGCAGAAGCTGCATGGTGCTGTTACTGAGAGTGTAATGTGACAGCCCCAGAATCCTAAATGCACAGTTTGAATAATCAGATGATAATGAGAACACAAACTCCTAGAAATGGGCACCATAAAGCCAACTCTGAAACGGGACCGTGCCTGACTCACTGCAGCCAGGCTGAAGAAGGATGAGAAACCCTGAAAAATGTATTATGGCTGTAGTGGTATATTCATGCCAACACTGTCATTAACACAAAACTCAGCAATAGCTGGAGGGGTGAAAAAAAAAAAAAAAGAAAATGCTCTTATTGTTCAGAAAATTCAATGTGAAATCTCAGCATTCTATGGCTCAAAGATGAATCCAATGCTGTTGCCCACAAAGCAAAGCCAGAGTGACAGGGAGCAGGGAGGAATCACAGACCCTCAGTCCCGTCTGCGTGGAGCTGGAAGGCAGCTCCAGTAAAACCCCATTTGTTTCCAGGTGTTGCATTTCCGGAAGGATCACAGGCACAGGCATTCAAAGAAGAGCAAGGGAGCACATCAGGGTCTGAAAGAGCAGTAGCAGATGAAGGATCACGGATGTGCTGCTTCACCAGAGGGGCAGTGAGACTGAGAAACCCAACACAAGCAGGATGTAAACACTGGGATGGGAGAAATTATTTACAAACTGTGGGGCAATACAGTGATTTAAAAATCCTTGCTTAATAACAGGTCCAACACAGCAGGACAATTTTTCTGCTTCATACACCCTACCAGCCAGCTCTGTCTTCTGCAGAAGGTAATCTGCTTGAGCATGATAACAGAACAGCTCTAAGCAGCACAAAATCTGTGCAGTGAATTCACCCCCTCCACCTACCCCCACCAGAATAACTGCTGGCTTACCAGCACCCTAAAAATAGGAAAGGTGTGGGCATTGCAACAGAGAGCTTTGTAGAGCTTGTGAGTAATGTCAGGGCTGCTAGGGAACTGCAAACAAACTGAGGTGGCTTCATCAGATGCCACTCAGTGTAACTGAAGTTACACAAAGGAGTGTAGGATAATGATAAGGTAACTCACTCTTAGTAAGCTGAGACTTTGTCACAGAGGCAGTGGCTGCATTGAAAATGAAGATCTGCCCAATTATTAACGTCAAATGGAAAACTTGCAGCTTTACAGACACACTGATTTAGGTCAAGGAGGGGAACCCCACTTAGAGGCAGGTCAGGCCCTGGTAGAAATTAAAAGTCAAGCAATATAGAAACTTGGAGAAGTGCTAAAACAAATTCACTGATCTCTAGAGTATTAGGAAAAGGGCAAGCCTTTGAAATCAGATAGCAGCAAGTGCCAGCACCAGTTCATATAAAACAGCCACAGAACAACCCCAAATGCAAATTTATCCTGTATCTGACTCTGGATTCATGAGGCTTCTTATGGAACTAATGAATATGACAAAATGACTAAAAGCATGCAGGAATAGATTAATTACATCCATAGCTAATGCTTGCCCCAGAACCTTTAAAAATTAGCCCTGGGATTATTAAAGCAAAACTATTCCCCTTCACTATTCCCATAATCTTTGAGGAAATGTGGCTCTTTCAAGACACCTTAAAGCCCCAGTTGTTGAAGGGAATTCAGGGACGCTGCTGTGTCTAATTACAATGGTTTCTCTTAAATTGACACACTATTTTTGTTACTGGCTAATTGAGATTCATCACTTGAACAGTTCTCCAATATTTTATGAAGTTCAAGGTAACTGATGAGCTTAGAGATATGCTGCACCTTCCAATCAGGAAGCAAACTCCATCTCCATCTGGGAGAGCAGGGGAAGGAGAAATGCCACTAAATGCTAATGTTAGTTGCTATCCAACCCAAGGAGTCAGTCTCTGGAAGGAAAAAAAAAAACCCATGTATGTTTAGATTTCTAGTGCATCAGTTACTCTTAATATCTAAAAGCTCCAACTGTTGATGGTGAAACATCAACACCAGGGCCAAGTTTGAAATTAATACCAAATTAGGCCAGCAAGCAATGAAAAGGACTTAAATTCAGAATCAACCATCAAAAGCCATCACTGACCGTGGCTAAAAAAGTAACCTGTGAGCAATAAAACCACTTCAAATCAACCAACAAAGGAAACTAAATGTGATGCAAGAACACTCGAGGTACTTTAAAGTTAGAAACTGCTTTTCAGCATTAATGAGCACGGTTGTGTTTGTGCAGAAGCTCCTCCAACGGAGTCACCTGCCCCAGATGGGGTTGGATGAATGGGTTTGTGATTTCCTGAAGGGCCACCATCATCTGAGCTGTTTGGCCACGAATCTCCAAAGCTGCTGCTCACTTTACAGCCCAGCACAAGCCTCTCCTTGTTCCTTCAAAAATCAGCAACTTCTAACTCTGAGTGAACACGAATCTACCTCGATTTCCTTCTCCAGATGGCCTCTACTCCAGAAGGAGCAAAAACTTGATATACTTTCTACATGCTATTTCTGTTTCTATATCTATATAACACATGACATATATTAAAAAATATCAGACTATAAAAATAAATGCTTCCAGCAACACCCCTCAGATTTCTGTATTCCCTGACAGGAAGAACAACATTTCAGCTTTAAAATCTCCCAGGCTTGACGCTGTTTGTAATAAAGTTTGACTGAGGAGCAGGATCTGTTTCCATTCTGCAAACCCAGCAGACAAACAACTGCCCTGGGCTGTCCAGGGCTGTCAGCAGTGCTGCCACCACACTCAGCAAAAACCACCTTGGGATCTGCAGAGTCAGACCATTTCCCCACGCCATGGGAAATTCTGCCTGTCTCTCACTTTGGTGTTTCTGTAACATGCCCTTGGTTTGTATTATTCTAAAAGCATCTTTCTACTTTAAAGAAATCTCTGACATTCTCTGAATCTTGCCTGAATTCAAATTAAGACATGAGAAAGATAAGATCTATATAAAGAAAAGTGACATAAACTACTACTAAGACATCAATTTTTTTTTTTTTTAAATTGTAGTTCAGCACCCTATTTTTCAAATTTCAGCCCATGATAAATAGTATTGCAAGGCTCAGGTAATTCACAGCACACATCCAGATAATATTATCTATTATTTCTACTTCAGATGATATCAATCTTGTAATTTCACATCCTTTTAGTGAGACCTTTTCAGATCTCTCTCTATTCCTTTGATGGGTGATGGAGAAATCCATATGTGCAGATCCATACAGCAATGAACTCTCCAAGCCAAACACAAGAACAGCAGCTTCTAGGAGAGGGTGGCTTGCCAAGACAAACAAGTTCTGCCAACATTTTAACACCACAGAAGGTCAGTCAGGTTATAATTAAGCCTAATTACCATTCTCAAGAATTGCAACATCTTTTCACTTGAAGTCACCTAATGCTCACAAAAGGATGCATTTTTTTTCGAGATTTTCCAAGAATTGCAGTAATGAGACAATCTAATATTCCCTTTAAATCTGAATCATCACTTACCATCATAAAGAAACAAGGCATGTCATCATTAAAAGGAAGAGATTTGAGCACTTTATTTAGCCACTAATACTTCCTCTCTCCTGCTTTCCCCTATTCCTCTGCAGTAATTGTACAGGGTTTTTTCTCTTCTGTTCAGTACCACTCAGGGGTTTTTCCATTATTTCACTTCTTTTTTTTCTTCCTTTTCAGAGTTTTATAAGCTTTCTGCTTCATCTCCCTACTCTTAATCCTCTCTGCATGTTCAGATCTTCCTGCCTGCTCCCTGGGTAAGATGGGGATCTGGCAGCAGGAACTTTTCTCTGCCAACTGCTGCCTTGGAAGAGAATTGTGCTGGGAACCACCTGAACTCATCTCACCGAGGAAAAGATGAGATAAAAATTGGTGAAGAAAAGACTTTTTTTCTCTCCCTCTTTCCTTTTCACACAGGCCAAGAGAAAGCAAGAGAGGGGGGAAAAAACCAGGAGATATTTAGCAGCTTTTCCTCTATCAGGAGTGCAAACCTGCTCATGCTCAGCCTGGTCTTGTTCAAATGAGCAAGAAGCTGAAAATCCTGGGCTACCAAAGTCACCCAGCTCACAGGAGAGACCCCTCAGCTCCTCATGTACAGTAGCTGGGGGCTGCAGTGAGCTGGCATCAGCTGCTGCTGCATGTGGCCAGGTCATGTGCATGGTGAAAAAAGCCCAGCTAGGATGGCCTTCCAACAAAACGATGATTTGATCTCTCTGGAGACTGGAAAGCACCATTTGTTTTCAGACTCAAATACCAAAACTGGGAAACTGGAGGGCCTGCTGAGCTTGTGGCAGGCTGTGCCAGCAGTGGGGGCTGCAGCAGAGGGGGCACACTCTGGCAGTGCCTCAGTGCAGCCCTTGGAATGAGGCTGCAGGGCTGCAGGGTGCTCTGAAAGCACCAGGAGGAGCAGGGTGCAGGGAGCAGCCCTGCCCTGCACACTGTGTGCCTCATTCCCTCCCATCAGTGCTCTCTTCATGAGCTCCCCTCGACTGCCAGCATGAGGACAGCTCTGTGAAAGTCACCTCGTGCCTCGTTCAGCTGGGCTCTCCTACTGCAAACAGCCCCTCAATTAATGAAAATGACAGTTCCAGTTATCATAATCGAGTTCCACCTGTCCTACAGGAGGTTCCCATGTCATCAAGGAGTTCAGGTGCCACTTCACTTACCAACACTTAGGTCATGTAATAGAAAATAAAATGAAAGGCTTTTATTGGAGGTGGAGCAAAACACAAATCCCCAGCACTCTTTTGTTTACTTCCAATTATATTAATCTCTTGCATCTGTAAGAATTACTTATCCTCCCACAGATTATTCATGTGTGTAGCCCTGCAAAAGCACATAGACTGAAATCCTTCACCCATTGAACATGCTGGAGAGCTTGCAATGGGTTTCCAGAACCTGGATTTTTGTTTCCCTTCCCCAGCTAGTATATTACTTCTCAGAGTCCTTTAAATCCAGTTATTTCTTTTGCAGTCTTACTGGATTGGAAAAAGGTCTGAGGTGTCAGAGGACTAAGCTGTTTTTCTATAACTTACAGTGGTGCAAGATGGTCCTGGCACAGCTGGGGCTAGAATGGTCCTGTTTGCTTGGCAGTTCAACATCTTATGACTACCTCAGCTAAGTCTACAAAATTCAAATTGTCTGTTGCTGAAATAATCCCTCAAAACCTATTGCTGCACACACAGCCCATAGACTCTGTACTGCAAGACCAAATGACAGAGCTGGGTTTTGTATTTCGAGGTAATTTGGTACAGGTTAAGTGAAATTCTAGAATCAAATTAGTTCAAATATTAGTTTGAATATAATATCACATTCTCCCATGTAACAAGACAGAAATATATACAGGTAGAAGGGGAATAACAAGCAAAACCCCACAGCTTGTTCCTTTGCTTTCCAAACCTGAAATCCATTATCTGGAGATCCACCACTTACCAGAGCACACAGAATAGGCTGAGCAGATGGTTCAAAGCTAACTGTCAATCCATTTGCAGTTCAAAACAGCAGTGAACTACTCCAGCTGTTTTCCAGATCAAAAATATTATTGTCGTTTTGCTATCGCTGCATGCTGAGGGTTATGTAACAAAAATGCACATGTCCCTCTGCCTGGAATGCAATTAATTTCCTCCCTTCCCACTGCGAGTGGTAAGTAACAATTCAGACAGTCTGGATGCTTCAGTTTTGAGCACAGGCAGGGATGCAACCCTGGAATTATTCCACGTGGTAACCCTCTATTTGTAACATGCCAGTCTCCTGGAGGTCTTACAGCCAGGGTGTATTTTGCAGTTTGGAAAAAAATAAACATTATCTTCCTGTTTCTACACGGCCTCTTACTGTCTGTGGGGTACCCTGAGCACTTTGCTGCAGCTCTTCAGTTTACCCACAGGCTCTGCTTTATGCTGGAATTTTAAGCCTTCTAATAAGTGTGCTAACTGGATGAAGTAATTGCTTCCAATCTGAAATTAGCCACTATCCTTGCTGTACACTTTGGTATGCAAAAATCAGGCATTGTACACTTATTAACTTAAAAATAGTGGCAAAATCCCATCTTAAATCTACACATATCAAAACATTCTGCAGGTGGTTAAATTCAGACTCCATAATGCTTAACCACTCCATGGAATTTGCTTATATAAAGAGAACAACTGAAAGTCTTTTGCCTAGAACAGCACACAAGAAACAAAACTCATTTTCTCAATGCAATCTTTTTTTTGCATTGTGCCTTTCATCTCTGCAAGTGCAGCTAAGCCCATGATATTTATATAACAACCAGGAGATCTTCAGGACAGGAGCTGCCTTTCTACAAAATGTTTGCACCATCCTTAACTTCTCTCTGTTGTTGCTGTAATAGAAATACAATGGGGTGATCAACTGTCCTCCAGGGTGTCAGCTGAGATGAAACATTAACTTAGCACTTAACTGCAGCAATTTCCTTTAATGTGTTATTGCTTGGTACAGCTTGTTCTGGGTTACTGGTTTACAGCTTACTTCTGTAGGCAGCACCTGCAGTGGTTTTACTGCTCTTACCTGGTTAAATAGGCCAGGGCCCTCTCAGATCCCGATGGCTTTTTGGGCTCCACCTTTTTAATGGGGATTCCAGCTTCCCTCATCAGCTGTTTCTCCTTCTTCTTGCGCTCTTTTTTTAATTTTCTTTCCAGTTTTCTCTTTTCCTCTGGAGTAAGTTCTTCCTCTTCCTCTGCAATAAGCTCTTCCTCTTCTTTTGTAGCCTGAAATAATTAACATTTAAATGAAGTGTTTATCTTTCTATAGGAAAGTGAACAAAATATGCATAAATGTAATTAAAGGGCACAGGTAATATTTAAAACAAGAAGGTTCATGTTTCATATTTTTACTGTTCATTGGACTTCCATCACCTCTCTGCTCTGCCCAATTCCCAGAACTGCAAATGCTGCACTCACAGAGATCTGTCAAACTGCCCTCTATAGATGGTGATACTGCTCTGAGCACTATTGGAACCCAAGCACCTTCCAGCTATGTATTAAACACAATTTCTAACATTTCTTGTGCTGTTTGTTCTCCCACACTCAGACCTGAGGAGGGTGTGTGAACAGCAGAGGCTGTTTCCCAGAGGATGGAGGGTTTGGATGTTTATTCAGCACACACACATTCCAGTGGGAGCAGTAGGGTTTTCTTAAGATCCCCAGTTTGTGTTTGTTGTGTAACCACACATTTCCCTGCACTGAGAAAACCTCTGTCTGCCATGCAGAGGCTTCATCTCGATTATAGCATGGGCAAAGATGTGACAACTCCCACCTTCATCCAAGACCTCTTGGAGACCCTTTAGAAATCTTGAGGAAACATATGCACAATCTTCAGTAAACACATACAGATACATATCTCACAAAGGCTGACATTTCTTTAGGGTTGCAGACAGAACAGTTAATTATTCACATCTAAAACCATATTACCATAAATATATGCATCAGTATATCCCAAATGCAAATAAATATTTCACGTAGAGATGAAGAGCTTAAAATAGTTTATCTGACTATAAACACTTGAGTTTATCCTGGAATATCCAGTGTGAGATTATGTTGTGTAGAAGTAAAATGCTGCTCCATAGCAAGATGAGATTCACTCCAGGCATTCCTAGATGCTGAGGGAGGGACTCGCCAGGTAAGGTCCTTTGCTAGAGCCTGGGACATCCATGGATGGGTGAGAAAAAAATACTCTTCCTCCTCTCTCTGCTGCTCCCTCACCTGTTCAAGGAACCTGTAACTGAAACCTGAATGCACAAGATCAACTGCTTTAAGGCAAGATTGGTTAAAACCACTGTGTGAGTTCACAAGTTCTTCGTGTTACATTCATTTGTGTCAGCCAAGTGCTTCCAAACTCAAATCTGGACACAGAGCTAAGTAAGGTTATTCTTGCTGACATTCAACCAAAGAATGTTAAAGAAGACAATACCTGAACAGAATCTTATTCTCCAAAGACACCTGCTGGGCTCTAAACATTTGTTCAGTGTCAATTCACCTAATCTGAGCTTACTCTGACTCCTCTTTTCAACTCAGTGCTTTCACAGACCAAAGAAAGGTTAAGAAAGCAGAAATCAGAACAAATGGAAGCAGGACACTAAAGTGGAGTTGCTTTTTCTTGTTTAAAATACTTTTTAGCTACTTTTAGGGAAAAGCCAGCATTCATTGCAAACACATGCAAAAAAAGCAACATATGTTGCATTTGTATGGAAGACATTCTACAGTTCACACTGAGAACAAAATAATATTTAGGGTGAAGGTAGAATTGAATTGTTACACAGGAAACAACGTTTTCATTTGAAAAGCCACCCTGGTACTTACTAAAATAACAATCCAGCCACACAAAGCCCTGGAAAACACTGAGGGTGGTCATTTATAAAGTGTTTGTAAAAGATTACTACAGCAGCTGTCCAACAGACGACACACTACAGTTAATCTTCTTTTAAAAATAATGTAATGAATTTGTTTACTTTTCTGTGAGCCATGAAGCTTTCAAATAAAGTGACTGTGGCACATCATTAGAGCCAGTCTGATAAAGAGGCCTCTGCTTCTTCATACTTACAGTAAATGCATATCTCAGTAACTCCCCTTCCCCCCACATTCCTCGCATTATCAAAAAGCTTTTTATCCTTCTCCCTGACCGCTCCATTAAAAACAAAACAAGTTGCTCCCTCCCTGTAGGTCCCAACGTAAATACCGAGCCCTAACAACGTTTGTTTCCAGCATGGATGGACTGACACAAGGGTATTGTTCTCCTGCAGGGCTGTCCTGGCAGGAAAGATTCGGGATTTACAGCTGGAGGCACCTTCTGCTGGCCCACAGCATCATCCAGGGAAAATGGGATACGTCAGGCTTCTGCCTTGGGCTCCCAGCACAGGCACTGACAGAGTCCTTACACAGCTCAAACAACTCCTCTGGTTCCAAACACACCTTTATCCATCCATGTCAACTTGGTTAATTTCATAGGATGGGCCACAGTCTGTCCTAGACTGGCTTTTAATTTGAAAACCTCAGGTTTGATGTGTTTCAGAAAATACCTACTTTTGGTGGTATAGTACCCACTGAAGCTGAGGGTGATTTTATCACAATTTATATTAAAAAACCCCCTTCACCCCAAACCTGGGACTTGAAAGAAAACAAAACCAAGCCTTCCACTGGAGTTTAAATCCTAGCTGTATTTATTATTTATTAATCTATTGATGCACCTCTCCTTTCCTTAAATCAACAGCCTTAGTTTTTAATTTTGTTTTCCCCGAACCATTAGTGTGACTGTTCTTCTGGAAGATGTTTGTGACCCATTTGGATTAAGAGTTTTAGTGTTATATCATTATTTAAACTAAAAAAAAAAACCCCAACCAACAGGACTTCATTGTTTTGAGGCCATAAATATTCCAGGTTGTCTCCTCCTATATTTATAAAGTGACATCACAATTTGTAGCACTACAATTTAGCCTTAACTACGACATTGTAAAGTCCCTATTTGAGCATGTGAGACACTTGTTTATTGACATGATAAATTTAAACCACATGCACACAGAAAAAAACACAACACTTGCTTATTTGCAAAGCCTGCTGAGAGCTACCACACCACCTTGGGTTGTGGGCTCATTAGATCTCAATCTAAACAAGGTCAGGCCAGGTCAGCACACTTGAATGAATGACATTCAGAGGAGAGGCAGTGTTTTCTGGTGATTAAGGAGGTGGGAGTCTTCCACTTGGAAACTTTCCAGAAGGCCTGAAAAGGTGCTAAAGGGGATATTGCCACTGGATGCCATTTTTTGAGCTAAAGCCAGACCCCCAAATCTTTCACACTTAGGCTCATAAAAGCCCACGTCAGCTTTGGGCACGGGGATGTGAGCTCAGGCTCACATCGAGCAAATTCCCAACGTTTGTATCACACCATGTCCATCCACAGGCAAAGTGCTGTGAGTGCCAATACAGTGCCTTTCACCAGTGCCAGTCTCCAGCTTTGTGAACTGTGTGTAAATATAGCAATATGCTCTAAACAGTCCGAGATATCTGACTCAAAATAGCTGGAGGCTTCAGCTGTGGCAGTTTCAGATACCAGTTAAAGTTTTCCACCATTCTTTGTAACCTGGAAATATTGCACAAATTTGAAACATTTTACAAATGATCTTCAGAAGTGAGCTTACAATCATAAATGGGGAGCCAGGTCACACAGAAGGGAAGCATTTAATATATAATATTAATTTAATATTATATAATAATATATTATTGTAATATATAATATTAATATTAATAAATATATGAAATTAATTAATATAAAGCAGCCCTGCTAAGCAATACAGAACAGAGAAAAATAACTAGAACTGCAAGAGAAACCAGCAAAAAGATGTACAGGTTCTCTTGAAGATACCTGACCCTTTTTTTTTTGCTGCAACAAGAGCGGCAGAACCAAACAGGTGTAGTTTTTAAAGGTAGTTTTTGTATCTGCATGAAAGCTTGTATTGCCAGGGGACTGTGAACTGCAATAGCTGAGCAAGCAGCAGCAGGATGGGAATATCAGCACTAATAACAGCACACTAATTGTGTTGTGCTTCCATAGAGCACTAAGTGCATTTTAAAATTTGCTTCCAGTCCTTGATAGCCTCACACTTAAGTAGAACTGAGGACATCTCTTAAAGACTTCAGTTCCTCCTCCTCACTGCTTCAAACTTCCACATTTGCATCCCTGGTTGTTCACTGCCAGCACAGAATAATGTTGATGGAGTCAGAAACTCTGAGGAATTGCCACAGTGAACAGAATACTCATCTATTAAATTCTGCCTTTGGGATTCGTCTCTGTAGGTCTGAACTTCCTGCCTGATCAGGGTTTTGGCTTTGCTGCCAAACTATAGAAGGAACCACAGACCCAGCCACAACACCAAATTCACTATTTATTAGAACCAGTGAATCCAGCTCCTCCAAAACCAATAGACTTTTATCCTTTTCTCCCAGTGCAGCACCACAAGTCTGTACAACAGCAAGGCAAGAAACAGCAGAAACTCAAAGGAATAAATAACAGTGACAAACATAAAAAGAGCGTCAAATTTTTGAACTCCAGAGAGTTCAAAATGGAGGGGAAATGGATTATATGGCTTATTTCATAGTAGGAGCATTGTATGGCCTTGTTTGTTCATGAAGCTCGTGTTATTTCATAACTTTTTACATGGAAAAATGTCAAAAGGGGCTTTGTTCAGTGACCAAGAGCTACTGACACATCACGTAATGGCTTCTGCTTAGGAGTAGCCTTTTGCCCCCCAAGTGCCCCGTGAACGATATCAGCATGCAAAACGTCCTGTTTCTGCCTCACACAATACATAGGAACCCAGATAAATAACTGGCCATCTGCCAGCCAAAAAACAAAAAGCGGAATCTATAAACACAGTTCAAAACCCACAGAGAAGAAAGGCTGGCAGGCCCTTAGACATGAGGTTTGTAAAAGAAAGATTGACAAATGATTTACTATCCAAGGCTGGCCAAAGAGCTGTGCTACAACTACAGCTAGAGAATTTGCATAAAACAGTTCATGGCCATAAGGAATTTAAATAATTATTTTCTATCATTTAGCATCCTATGAAAAGAAGTACGACCAGAGAGGGCATATGAAATTTCATTACCATGCAGAAAGCAAATTTTAAATGAAGAGCAACATGCAGAAGTACTCCTTAAATAATGTCTGTGGTGCTTACTGAGGAAGACCTTCTAGAAGTTATATACTGCTCAAAGAAAAATATAAAATTTTTCATAAAAGCTAGGTGTTTTTAGAATTTCAACTCCTCACAAGAAAAACACTGGCAATAATTTATATGAAGTTGATTTGGAAAGCTTTCTGTAGATTCAACCTAGGCAGAGAAGCCTCAAACAAGTTCTGCAGGAAACCAGATTTAAGTAAGAACAGCATTTTTATCTTTCTGCTCCAGGAAAGGATTCCTTTTGTGGTCATGTAAATGTTGCTGGTTTTTGGGGTTTTTTTTAAAGCCTCTTTGTGTATACAGCTATTGTATCTCAGGAACACAAGTGATCAAGTAGCACCCTAAATTTGCAGCTGTAATTCAGAATAGATGCACCTTGATGAGCTTGAAACCTGGTTTAATTTACAACTGTGTGATCTTTGCATGTCTCAGATTTACAGCCAATTGTGAAGAGCACATAAAAGTGTTATCATTAGCAACTGCTGAATAAGAAGAAATTGAACAATTTACTAAATTACATGAATGCATTTACAGGCTCACAGAATACACAACTTAAAGAATGCAGCTTGTTGAATTCCACTTTATAGACTGTTACTCCTATAAAGTACATACTCATGTGCTGTGGCAGATTAAGTTCTAAGGCATAAATTAGGATCGTGTTGTATTTCTCATTTTTCTCCACCAGTATCACAGCCCCGAGTACAACAGAAATAATTGAGACACCACCACAACTGCAGGCTCGGGGAATGCAGTTTTGCTTCATTTGCAACTACAGTACGGCCAGGAATTTGCACATATTTGTTGAAGGATTTCGCTTACTCCCCTACTCTTAATTAAACCACGTTAACCAATCAGGAGAACATGGAATTAAAAAAAAAAAAAAAAAAAGAAAGGAACCAGCTTGGAAATCATTTGTATCCACATCCCTGTGGCTTACACACAACCCTTTTAACCCTCCCCAGAAACGCAGAGGAATTTTAATAGAAGGAGCACGAGACTGTCGCAGTCTTTCATTGCCACCAAAGTCGCCCCCTTCAGTGGTGCTGACAATTCCTTCCGAGGCTTAAAAAGGCTTTGGGCTGCGAGAGGAGCTAGAAGCAGAGCAGAGGCTGTTTTGAAATCCTTGCTGGAGAATTAGAAAAAAAAAATAAATAAACCAACCCCAAACCACGAGCTCCATCTCCTCCAATGAAAGAGGTACCACAGGGTGTAGGCAGGTTGCCAGGCGAGCTCGGCAGCGTGACCGCACTGCATTGAGTTTCTTTAATGAAAGCCAGGAAAGAACACATTACACAGTGTTTCTTCTGAGAGCCAGCGAGCCTCCAGTGATTGAAATCAATAAAAACAGTCGGCAAGGGGCCCAGTGGGGGAAGAGAGAAATCTCCACTACAGCATTCAGTTTGCTTTCCACTTTCTCCCTCCCCCTCCAAAGTTAAACTCCGAAGATCACCATGACAAGCTACTTCTCTTCCAGCGCTGGGAAGACGCTGGTGGGGATTTAAAGGAAGCGAGCGCTTTCCTTCGCCTCCCTCCCTGCCTTTGCTCTCCCCCCGGCGCGAAGGAAATGAAAGGCTTGTTCGGAATTTGAATCCCGCCTGGAAAAAAAAAAAAAAAACAACAAAACAACTTCATTGGACAAGTGCATCGTTCTGCACTTCAGGAAAAGGGATGGATTTTACGGTGGGAGAATGCTAAAAGGTGAGAGGGGGAAGAAAAGCAGGAATCCCATGCAGCCGGAGCCCAGGAACAGGGTAGGATGTCCAAGCCGGAGGAGCGGACCTCTGGAGCTGCGGGGAGGAATGCGAGCAAGTGCCTGAGACCATCCGCATCCTGAGGCACCCGGGACGCCGGGAACACGTGAGGGACACGCCGAGCCAGGTAAGCAGAACCTGCTTTGGACAATTCTCTGTCCCGCATCCAAAAGCCGGGAGCCCTTCCTGCCGCAGCCTGCGCTGCCCCGCGGTAACCTCGGGCCACTCAACGCTAAGCTTGTCCCGTCCGAGAGCCGTGTCAGGCCACTAATCCTCGCTGAACTATAAACCGTGCACAAAAGCCCTTTGTTTACCCGTTTTGTGCTGAATTTGCGGGCTGACAAGGTGGGACGGGGCCATTGCACAAGTCCGGCCTCCCCAGGAGATGCCGCTCGGAGCGAGGGAGCCGGGGCTGACACCGCACGCTGGAGCTGCCTGCGACCTGAGACAGCGCCAGTAATGGCTTTCTAATATGGTCCATATTTATCTATTTTATTTATGTATTTTAATCACCATAGCAGCCACATACAGAACATACTTGCGCCGAGCTCCGTGTGCTGCTCTGCACCGCAGCTCGCATGCACGGGGGGCTAGGCTGGATTGTTTGGTCAAAAAAAGAACTTTGCCATTAGTTGTTAACACAGCCCGGGGGGGTTCTGTGAAGGAACGACCGACACAGGTTTATGCAGCACGTGTATATTTGCCATTATCCTCATGCAAACAGGCTTTATCCCCAACAAACATGAGGAAAGCACAGATAACAGCTGTAGATCACGACGCTGTTCCCAAGTTTTTGGCCAACTTGAGATGATTTATGTAGAGACCTCAGTGAGACGTGGAGAGTGAAATCAAAGCCTCCCTTCTGCAAGGCAAGCAAAAATGATGATAGCTACATCTCTTCTCCAGCAGAGGCAGGAATTCAGTGGGACAGATAATAAATAGGTGCCTGTGGAGCAAGAGCAACAATGCTTGTCCCTCTCACGCTGGCCATCATTAGATGCTGACAGCAACACACATGCTCACTGCTGGAGAGAGCCGGGGAGGGATTGGATGCCTCCACTTCCACTTCAGTGTTTCGGCACCTCTTCACCCCCAGCCTGCAGGCTACAAAGTCTGGTTGGCTCTGAAGGTAGAGAGAAGAAACTTGCCAGCATTTCCTCCAGCTCAGTACCAGCAGGCAGAATGCATGAATTTAGTACAGCAAGTGCAGATGGGCATCTGCAGGTGCAGTGTTGCTCTTTCCTTGGAAAACACACACCTTTAAAGGGTCATTTTGTTGTTTTCACATCACACAGAAATGGATGAGTCACCCACTCAAAGAATGACCCAGAGAACACCCCCATGACCAAAAGTGAAAGGCATAAGTTGAAGCATGAACTATTCTAATAAAGCTATGAAAATAGCTGAGGCTGTATTTAAATAGTAAGAAGTTTCTAGACTAATTTATTAATCCAGTTTTGAACTTTTCACACAAAGCAATCGCAAAATTATATCCGAAGGTGTAATTAAAGAGCAGTAATGTACAACAAAAAGAAGCAAAGTTATGATTCATAATAGAATAGAACTCCATATGAAGTTCTGGGCATACCCACAGACCCACAATTCATTTTGCAGAATCAGTTCTCTGTTTTGCCTCCCCTGCACAGATCCTTTGCAGAATGCAGAAATGACAGCACCTTCATAGCTCAGGAATCACAGCAATCATTCCCACACCTATCAACAAGTCTGCTTTTCATTGCTCTTGGAGCTAAATTTATCCTTATGCAGAGGAACTCATTAAAGTCTTTATTTAACATTCCAGACAAGGAAAGCTTAGGTGGGACTTACACAACACATATCACTTGTACTGACATTCTCAAGCTCAAGTGATACTCCTCCCCATTACTCCCTCAGTAAAAATATAAATATTATGTTTAAAATGTGGGATATTTTTGTTCATACTGATGCATTTTTCAGAAGCCAAGTGGCATGAATGTCCACTCTTAATGGAATTCCATTATGTTCTTTTCAAACACACAACGTAAGAAACAAATGCATTTTCTCAGTCAGAAGCTGTGATCAAATACAGATATCCTAGTAGTCATATCAGGGTTTTTCAGTCATGTCAATGTTATTAAAGCAGGTTCTGTGCTCAGTGACCTTTCCTTCAGACTCTCCCTTTGGAGTATGGAGAGCTGGAAGAATCCCATGTTGCTTTGCTGAGTTGGGTCTGACAAAAAAGAACTATTGGGAACCCATTTCTCATGTTTCTACCAGTCTTGGAAGGTCCCATATCATCAGGAGTACTTTGTCCTCAACAATGAAACACATCATCATCATAATCAAGAGTTCCTGATAGTTCATGCCAATTGTCCTTACAGCAATGCTTGTTGGCAAAAGAGCTGTTTGAAAACAGTCCCTAAGGTTTTGAAGCAGTCAGCAAAGTAGATGAAAGTATTTTAAAGGTGGAAGGACAAACACTTTGTTTTAATCTCCCCCCATTTAAGTCTTTACGGAGAAAAATATCTGGGATTATACAAAACAAGTTGAATGGCCATCTAAAAAATGCTGAAATTCAACAGTAAAGGTGCCGACAGCAGGGTCTGCTGAACACCTGGACAGCCTGTGTTAGCTGAAACAATTCATGCCTGCACTGGTGGAAAAAGAGTGTTGCCATCCCTTTCAAATGAACATGAACTGACACTTCTTGAATATGGTAAAGCTTCAAGGTGTCTCCTTTCCTATTTATACCAGTGGTTCATGTTCACAGTGCTGGATTCACTCAGCTGAGTATATTTAGTTTGCTCCGTCTCAAATTGACAGCTTCTCTGTAATGTACCCATTCTGACTTAAAAATGGAACATAATTAACATACAGCTGGAGAAGGTACATTTTTACCATTTATGGGAAACACTAGTGAAGCTGAAGACTAAATATTAAGGAGAAAATAAATGGTAATTGATCCCTAGGAAAGGTGGCTTTCCTTATGATTCGAACAGGAATCCTTATATTTGACTTAGGAAAGACATTTTTGTTAGAAACAACAAGGTCATCAAAGCCCATAAAAAACTTCATAACTCCTTACCAGTGAGCTGTCACTGTCTTCAGCTGCAGAGTCAGCAGGATGTATAACTACAGGGAATTAATGTCCTGGGATAGATACACTGTACTCTGAAACACTATGTGTTTTCCCAGACCTCAATCAAACTTTTATTCATTAATTCCTTATGAAATAAAACCAGCACTGTTTGTAGTCAGCTGTACTAAGACCTTCTTCAAAACCTAGCTAAATATTCCAGGATGTTTCATCCATACCTACCTTCATATACCTCAGCTGCACACGCACACGTAGGCAGGAACTTTCAACTTGTGATGAAAAGGACCCAAGAGAAGACACTCAAAAAAACGGAGTGGGCAGGATTCATTTCTTTAGCAGAATGTGATCATTTCATGATTCAGCCACCCTAAAATAGACACCCACAGCAGCACTTGGAACACGAGCAGCCTCTCAGCTGTCCTGCACCTTCATCCCGAGCATAAGGGTAGCAACAACCTCAGCTCATGTCTTGCCACTTGGTTTGCTTCGCAATGGGATAAATGGTTTGGGAGA
This sequence comes from Monarcha castaneiventris obscurior, assembly GCA_026261815.1. Classification (NCBI taxonomy): domain Eukaryota; kingdom Metazoa; phylum Chordata; class Aves; order Passeriformes; family Monarchidae; genus Monarcha; species Monarcha castaneiventris. The sequence goes on along the minus strand of JAMPIT010000856.1, from coordinate 11,923,217 downwards.
CAGAGAACTGGACCCTCAGTTTGGCTGTGAAAAGAGAAACATCTTAACACAAAATGAGGAAGAAATGTGATGGGCATTGCTGATTTTTGCATTTGACTTCCTGCCTAGTGATAACGAGAGATGAATGATTGAGACTGTGACAATTTCTGCGAAATGATTCCTCTTCTAAATATATGTAATTTCCACTAACAGACCTTTGAACACCTGTATACCGAATTTGATAACGTTTAAAGAAACAAATACTACAAAGCTGTGCTATAAAACTCAGGCACAGTTCAGTTGCCACTGAACATCCTGTTTTAAGAAGTTCTTTCTCAAGAAGAATGGTAAAGGAGGAATGTTTTTAAGAGCTGGCATGAATTACACAATCTTAACTTTCCTCCAGGTCTGCCTGCTGCTCTTCAAATCCCCATGAGCAAGTGCAAGTGGTACTTAACATGACTGGTAGGGGGAAGGAGTTGGAATTTGTTTGTGAGTTTGAAATGGTCTCCTGAAAGTTCCTTACAAAAATTCCATCCATGATTTCAGCGTTTTGAAGGTCTCTGAAAATAAAGTGCAGTCCATTCCAAAATCCTGTTTATTCAGCAGTGCTCTACATGCTTTCTGTCCTTGTGAGCTCTCTGGTAACTATACATCTATGATACCAACTTTTAAGCTCTCCAAATTTATCACACAGCTGAAAATACTGAAATGACATCTGGTTTTTACAGCATCAGGTGTGCCTTCATTATGCGTTTGTGAGGCAGAGCAGAAAACTGAAAAACAATTATGATTTAAGAAGCTAAATTAAAACCTGTTGACTATTTAGTAAAAATGCTCCTTAAAACCAGTTTCTATTCCAACAGACCACACTGAAAGGTATCACTGTAAAAGCAGCACAAAACAAGGTGTTGGTGGTGGTTGTTATTTTGGAATTAAGGCATCTAGCAAGTTATCCTAGAACAAAATTGTATTAATCTACATTTCAATAGTAAGTACCTTAAGCATAGTTATAAAACAAATACTAGAATTGACATGGACTGAGCCAAGCTTTTCCTGCTGAAGTTACATTTTACATCTTTGATAAACGAGGTATAAAGACAACAGGAAACAGCAGTCACCCACATAAATTTAAAGTTAAGCACAAAATGGAGAGGGTAACTACAGATGGAATAATATGGGAAATACAAGAAAGCCTGGACCCACCCACTAACGGGAGGATTAAGTTTATCACATACCTGTTCTGTTATCGTGTAATTTTGCAGGGATCAAAAGAAAGATTTAAGATAGGAACAACAAGGAACTTCTTCATGGCACCCAGGGCAGCACAGGACTGGAGATGGTCATTAGAAAATGCAGATGGTCAAAGGTAAATGTTTGAGTTGTTAGTGAAGCAAGAGTCAACATTTCCACAGTGCATAGGGATAATGGCTACAGTGGGATTAGACTGCAGAGCTTTGAAAGTGAAGTAGCTTATGCCTGGCAGAAATAAAGGAGAGCAAAGGAAGAGAGAGATTAACAGCAAATGGAAGGTCCATCTCAAGGGAAATCCTGATCTTTCAAAACAAAATTTAAAAAAAAATTAACTAGTCTGGAAAAAAGCCAAGATGTCAGAATTCTCTGTTGAATGGCAACAGAAAAAACTTCATATTTCTTTTTGTAATTGCAAGCAACAAAAGATACTTTGAAACACAAAAATGAAACTCCAATGAAAATGAAAATATGGATTCTACCTTAATGGGAGACACTCCATTTTTATGAATGTGAAATGAGCAAGCAGGTATGATACTTTTCTGTTGAAGATTAAACTAAAAGGCAATATATTTCCTAAAACAGGTTAAGGAAAATTGCAATCTCCAAGAAAAAAAAATCAAGTTTGACAAAGAAATTTCCTCTTCTTTTCTTTTTTTTTTTTTTTACACTTTCTTTAAAAATTAATACTTTCCCTTGGAATACAGGGAGTTAAAATTGTACTGGAAGGTCATAAGGTAGAAAATGGAGATATGATCTCCTGCCAGGGATGCAGGAAGCATGGTTACTGAATTGTGAAGTCAAGGAGAACAGGGAACACTGGAAAAGTCAGGGAAGCCAGGAAAATCAGAACCTGTTTTTCTATCAAGATAGCAAAGACAAAACATTGTACTTCCTGCTTAGATTCTTCCAGATTCACTGAGTGAACTCATCAGTTATTTAAGGATTTCCTAAAATCTGTCATTGACCCTTAAAAACTTTTGACTCCAAAAATTCCAACGCAGTTTTGAAGAACTGCCTTGTCTCCCACTGTGCATGACCAACCAGGCATCCAGGAACAAGAAGAGGTGAAATTCATGGCAGATTCCAACTTCCAAACTACAGAAAATTGTCACAGCCACATTTATATAATTTAAGTACTCAATTACTTAAATCTGCCACACCTTACGAACAATAGGAATAGAAAATCTCAAATAAATACATGAAATGGATGAAACAGGGCGAGCAGCAAGGCCAGGAGAGATTAAGGGTGTGCAGAAGGATGACAGACCCAGGCCCCACAACCTCCACACAGTGTAAAGCTGAGCTTAGCCACCCAAGGAATTCTGCAGGAGAGAAACAGTGAGCAAAGCTCCACATAATAGGTAACAAAGTCTGCATAGCATTTTTCAACTCCCAGCTTGTAGTTATTTTAGGGCATCTGAGAGTTTAGAAAGGTACCATACCATGGTTTAACTACTGTAATTAACATAGCTAACAATTCTGGTCTGTGCTTTCTAATGTTTAGGTGCATGATTCAATTCTAGTTGCATTTAGGGCTTCTAAATGTCAAGTGTTTTTAAGCATCAGCAGAACACTGTATTACTGCATTGCTAGATTTGGCCAAGGGTGAGATGTTGTGGTTAGCAATATCTAATGACTAATCTGAGATGCAATTTCATAATTACTGCAAGGATTTCTGCTGCTCTAAAGGAGGCACTGGGAATCATTCTAACAACCAGCCCAAAGAAGAACAGTGATATATACTGAGAATTCAAACAGCACACAAAATGGAGAGAAATGCATAAACTCTGCACACAGGAGGCCCTCACTGGCAAAATATATAGAATGTTCTTAAGTTGACAGTTTTATAACTCTAAATGGTTTCGCAAATGAAATCCAAACAAAAGAGCAGAGATGTACTCTAAATCACTCAGCAATTGCTGCTTAGAAAAACCAGCAACCACTAACTCTTGCAAACAAAAACAGTTGCCTTAGGAAAGCTTAATGAATGGAAAAGATGTCAGAGTTTTTGTTGTTCTTCCTTCAGCTTTATTTTTCTATATTCCTGAATCTGTACACATAATGATTCAGTTCACCCTGACAAATACTGTATAACTGACTATCAATCACATCAACTTTTTATATGTTGAGAGCAGTCAGATACCAAGTGATAAAGCGAGTTCAGGCAGAGGGCATATGTTAAACAGCTGTGAGTCCTTTACTCTGTCTGTAACCTAAAAGCTTAATGTCATTACACAGAGCTCTGATTTCTTCCTTGCCTGCCTTACACTAGAATACCCATATTATATGGAATAGAGATTATTAACCTAATGGAAGAAGTACAGCCACACAGTGACTGCAGCAGAACAAACAGTATGCTTATAAATTAGATGGAGCATATTCTGCTTGCAGTGAAAGATTACACAACCAAAGACTTCTGTTTAGGCTCCAAAGAAAGCTTTACACTTAGGAAGAAAAATCTCAAGTAATAGTTTTAGCAACAATTTAAACCTGGATAAGTCAGTGCTGCTGCCAAAAGACACACTCTCTCCATTTTCTCCCACCTCTTCCTTGGCACAAGTGTTTGCACAGTTTTGTAAACCCATTTGGGTGAAAATTACCTCTCTGTCCCTTCACAAAGGTTACTTTAACACCAAATCCGTTTGATAATTTGATTCACTGTGAACATTTCTGCCAGCAAAAAGAGGAGGTGATAGAAAGGTGCAAGCAAGTGGATGTGCAGCTTGTGGGATCCCATTTTTTGCACCCTCTGCCTGAAGACACCATTCCTTAAAAAAAAATAGGTGTAAAATACGTAATGTTGCTATGTGTGTCCTACCTTTTACGTATAGGGGTGAGGAACTGCAGCTTGTCAACTCTCAAATTACCACAGACCATTTGGTATTTGTTGCTCTTTAGCAGCACTGTGCATTGCTGGTTTGGTCTTTCAGTTATTCCCCTCTAATTTCAAAATGATGGTAAAGGTCTAGTAAAGGCAGAAAGCATAATTTTTGCTTCCAAGGGCCTGAACTCAGGTGTTTCATTTTATTAAAAAAGCATAATTTTGATTTCTTGCAGACACAAGCAAGTAAATTTCAAAAATGGCCATAGACAACCAGTAGAGCAATTAATAAATGTCTTAGAGTGCTCAGGACTCACATTTCCACAATGCTGAGAGTATTTGTATAAAAGGGACGTTCCCCCTCCCGTTGTTCTTCGTCCTCTCAAGTGAGCTGCTGGTTCAATTAGTTTCTCCTCTGGCTGATGTTCTCTGGCTGCTGGAGACTCCCTGAACTGCAGTGTTTCACTGTCCAGCACAGACACTGATTTCCTGCCCAGCAGAAACTCTGAGGCACAGCCAGGGAACCAAAGGCAGCTTCCACTGGAGCTGTCAAGGTTCTGTAGCCATTTCAAGGGGTGACTCCAGTGAGAAGATGCTGGTCTGCTTCTTGCAGGGTCGAATGAGCAGCAAGACCCCCTTCACTCACTACCTACCCATCAGTGCTCAGTAAACACATCAGAAACAGGGCTTCTGTGGCAAAAATTCATGGGTTTGCTTGCTCTTTCTGAATTGGGTAATGGCAGCAGTCAATAATTGAACTGCTCCAGCAGTTTAACAGATGATGACTGAGTGCAAAATGAAATTTTACTTGTATCATTTAACTAATTAAACAAACAAATGCTGCCATCTAATAATAACTCATACCCATAACTTCATTAAGATACCTAATGTAATAAAAAACATAGGTTATCTTCATATACTGTACAAATACAAATATATTTCAAGATGTGGTCAAGGCAGTTAAAGAACAGCAAGCATTGCCATCCTCTGTCCTTCCCTTTGCATTTCCTTTTGGACTTACATCCCATCTGGAGACACCACTCAGTTCAGCAATAACTCAAAGCAAATTCCCTGTTAGGAATTAAGCTCTAGCAACCTCTAAAAAAGGTTCACAGTTCTGTAAACAGAACATGCAGTCATCCCCCAAGTCTGTACACTCACTGTGACAGGAGACACCACCAGCAGAACAGAGCAGAGCAATTGTAGGAACCAACTGAGTTTGAAATCTTATTGCCAAAACATGGAAAGAGGTCTCTGACATGCCTGTGTGTCTCTGAGTCCACTCCTGTTATTGGCTAATTAGTAGGGAATCTTCCACTAACAGTGTGAAAAAGGAGTTCACAGTTTCTACTTCCAGGACGGGAAAAGGAATGGTGTCTAATACCAATGATTCAAACACTGCCAGGATCTTGAAGCACAGCCATTGAGTTAGAAGTTAATCAGACATCTAAATCGAGAATTTCCACCTGGGAACTGTGTTTGTTTAGTGTCAGGACAGACTGTTCTGCTTTCTGAACCCACACACATGCTTATCTCAAATTCAAACTAATGTTGAACTATCAAGTTATATTTTTGCCAAATATATATATATAGCTAATATAGAAGTACTTCAGCCAATCAGTGTATCTACAGAAGTAAGGACTTAAATTTGACACACTGGTGTAACTTTCTCATAAGGGTAAAAAAAAAAAAAAAAAAGACTGTGCAAACTTCCACAGTTGTGTTGTTTTATGAAGAACTAAAAAAAGAAAAATTAAACATTTGTCTGACTTATTTTCATTGAAAGGGTCTTTTATTTTGACCACTATACTTAGGGTCATCAGTGCAGAAATAATGACATAGAGAAGTGTTCAGGTACAAAATGTCTAATTCTTCAAACATTTCATTAATTTGTTTTCTAAACCTAAAGCAATATTTGATCAGTTAAACAAATACTTGAAATGCATTTGGCTAGTTATCTATTTAGAAAGAGAACAAATTTATTTAAAAGGATTTCTTTTACCCTTTGGTCACCACAGAACAGAAGTTAAGAGCAAGCTCACAGGATTTTAGGATTTTTTTTTTTTTCCTGGTCTCAGATTAGACCCCTCTTAAGAGGTTATTGCTGTGATAATGGGAAATGTTTTAGGAATAGGAGAGCTTTAACAGGAGAAGACATGCATGCTGTAAGAATTGATAATGCAAAACTCTCTTCATTTACCACTTAAATAAGCAGAGCTGCTTTAGGACATCTGCATCACTGGACCATTTAGGTGAAATGAACAGACTTTTGACAGTAGGAGCACTCATATTAAAATCTATGCAAAATTTCTGACTTAATTACAAAAGACAAAGTCTGAAGAAGTGAAAAGTGTAGTCATATCAAGGTTTGTTTTCAAAAAAAACCAAACTGGCACATGATCAAAAGACTTGAGACGCAGTTGTTGCTTGCAAATGGATAATTAGCCTGAAACACCTCCTCAGCTGATCAGCCAATAAATTTACTAGAAATAAAAGCAGAAAAATATTTAATACGGCTCCTCTTACAAGCAACTGTCAGGGGTATTTTAGGCATTTTTATCTATTCAAAAAGTACATCTACTGCCAAAATGCCTGTATATCTTTCCTTTTTAAATAAAAAACTACTTTAAATCCACATTGGGAGGTGTCAGAAACATAACCCATATAAAAGAGCACACAGACCTCTAAAGGCTTCTGAAATCCTTCACCCCTAGTACAAGCCTTGTATCATTCATTACTTTCCTTTTAGCTTCTTAGATTAAGGTTTGTATTTGGATTTCAGTTCAAATTAGGCTTAATGTTCCTGGTACTGTCACAATTTTAAACATTTATAATTTTTTCCTCATTCTGCCCAAAATCTTTTAAATCATCTGTCTTCCTTGCAAAGTTAAGTGGTTGGAGAAGGACACCAACTGCAGGTTCTCTGAAATACTTCTGAAGTTACACTGAGGGAGATGCCATTTGTGAATTCTGCTGGAGCATATGTTCAGTATATAAAGTTATTTAAGTGCTGTACAATAAATAACACAGCAACATAAGCTTTCAACACATTTGGAAGTAAAGTCATAAAAACAGTCTTGTTTTGGCCAAAGTGCAAAAATTTATTCGCAACAAATGTTGCAAATAGGAAGCCACAAAATCCACTACAAAGCCAGACAATTCCGTAGCATTTTTGTGGCTCTTCCTCCAGAGCGATAATCAGAATTTTAAAAAACTAGGCCATAGAATAGCTGACCTGCTGGGTTATCAGGGTGTTTTTTTGTATCTGTGTCCCCATGGCACGTGCTCTGCTGTAGATGACAACCAGCAGCACGAGGAATAAGGCACAGCAGCACTTCTGGGCCTTCATTAACACGGAATCCAGGGTACAAAGGGCTCCACAGCAAGCGGAGAGGAAAATGGATTTATGGTACAGGCCATACATTTTAAAGTGCTGGAGTGACTCCACAGTAATTAAGAACTTCTTGGGATAATGGTTCACAGAGTATCTGGCTTGTAGTGACTCCCAGGCAGGGATCTTGCAGAAATAAGTAATTAGAACCTATTACAATAAAATTAAGATGTCTTTGCCTGAACAAGCATTGGGTACAGCATCATCCTTCAAGAAGAATGATGGGTGAAGGTGTTAGCTGCACTCCCAGCAGCTCTTCTGGGAGCTCTTAGGTGGAGACACCTTTGACAAAGCTGCAAAATCCATGTAGTGCTCATGGGGATGATGCCTTAGGTTTTAACTTTCATATTTTTCAATTTCTGTACTGCTTAGAGTGTAACTCTGAAGTTCCTTGTAGCCTGTAATTTCTGCTCTCTCGTGCTGGGCAGACACAACAAAGCCTCTCCAGGCTTTGCCTTCAAGGACAGGCAGGCTCTTCTAGGCCCAAAATGTGTAACCCAAAGCCTCTAAGGGGGGAGCAAGCTGAGGGGAATTACATCATTAAACTGGGGCTTTAATTGGAGAATTAACCGTGGTATGCAAATGAACCAAACCTGGGGTGACCTGGGGTCCATCTTGGGGCCCATTTTTGGAGGCAGCCTCTGGCTCCCCCAGGGTGTACCTGGAAGGCCTTCAAATAAACACCTATCTTTATTCCCTTACTCTTGTCTAGTCTCTGTTTCTAGGTGGCTGGAGAAGGCATCAGGGACACTCTGGGTTACACACATGTGTGGGCACTTGGCTCTGCAGTTGGGTGCTTATTTCAGGAGCACCTTGGGCAGGGCAGGTACCCTGTGGGTGGGAAGATCTCCAGGGTGAGTGACAGGAACACAGCTCCTGGCACATGATGGAGCACTGGGCTTGTCCATGTCTGTCACTACGAGCAGCACTGGTTGGTTTTGGAGCACTGGGTGTCACCCACTGCATGGTTTGATGCCAGAATTTTGTATGATGCCTGGATCATTTGAGGAGCTTCTGGTATAAGATGCCAGCTGGATCACTGGCTTAGGCTTTCCATTTTGGTTTACTGAAGAAAGTGATCTTCAATCACATTCCCTTCTCCCCAGCTTTTGAGTGAAGTGAATTGAGGAGGGGGAAGGACTAAAAATACACGGAAAACTTGTAATGATAAGTCAGTTTTGAATGCTCATAGAGCTCACATGGCTGACATGAAATCCCTCACAGTTGTGAGTAATTAAAAACTGTAACTCAACAGATAAAAAGTGTTTGTAGGCAAAACCACAACTGGATCCTCCCTTGCAGCAAAACTGTCTAGTAAGGTCTGGACTTCTGTATTTGCTGATATTATATCTGAAGGCATCTCGGTTCAAATGGTTTCCTGATCAAAGATAACATATGGGACCAGAAAGAAATGAGTCTTTTCAGAGCTGCAGACTCACTGCACCTTCAGCACTGAATCAAACAGAACCTTTAAACTGGAATGTTACTGAAATGCCAAGTCTTAATGCAGATACCAACGCTAAACTTACTGTGCTGTGCCCAAAAAATGCAAGAAATCAAACAAAAGAATTCATAAGCTCTACAAAGAGGATCTGTGAAGGGCACTTTACCCTGGGACCAGTTACAGTTCCAGTCTGGAAATCCAGAAAAGAAAGGAAACATTAATATTTTTCTACTTTAAGACTAAAACAAGGGGGAAACAAAAATCTTTGAATACAACTCTATTTCTCACCACCACATTCATTATACCAAGTCATCACAAACCTGTCTCATATAGTTTGTTCCTTCTGCCCTGATTTACAGTATAAAACCCCCAAATTACAAAAATACACTTATATTTTAGCCTTTTTCGGTTTGCTATATTTTTTATTACTTTATCAGGCCTTAAAACCTACGAATGCCTTTCTCTGACTGAAAGAAGAAAATACTCTCTTATGTACGCATGCAAAAAGAACATTTAGTATTCAGTCCTTTTGGCTGCAAAACCAAATGCCCCCAATGGAACACAAAGAGGAATCAACATCAGACATAAATTTCAAACACATTACACAAGTGATTAAAGAAAAAAGGGAAGAAATCTAAAATAAACCTACTTGCATAACAGCCTGCACATAACCCCTTGAGAATTTAGAGCGGGATAAATATGTTTCAGATGGTGCCCCTAATGTGGCGTTTTAATGGTGTGAGAACGAGAAACAAAACTTCTTAGAGATTGATAATAAATGATGGAAGACTGTGATACAATTTAAAGGCCCAAATAATCAAATATGCATTGATCTTTTTCTGCCAAGAGTGGACATCACCCCAAATCTGGTGATGGATGCGAGAGAGTCGAGAACGTTGTCACTTCTTCTGGACAATGAAGCAAAACCACAGAAACCAGCAGGAGAAGCAGCCAAGTTCAGCCACAACATTTGGCTCCATATATTTATATCCTATAAATACCCGGGCAGCATCTAAACAAGGATACAATTGTCATTCCCTTTGTGAGACAATGATTAGTTGCACTATGCTAATAACATACTCTGAAGCAGCGAGGAATCAGAATTGATTTTCATGAAACAATATCAGAATGTGGTTCCACACTTCAGTAATAATATTTTCTGCTGCAAATGTGCAGCAAAGATGTGTGCAGCCAAGGGATGGTAAATACAGATCCAGGGAATGATGCAGCATCTGGTTCAACCCAGTTAGGAGCGAGGGCAGGGGAGGAGGACACAGGAGGGCACGTTCTGAACTACGATGGCTTATGCTGATAAGGGAACTGGCTGGAACTACTCTTGTATGAGCTCATTTCATACTGTGAGCATGATGCTATCACAGAAGTGCTTAAAAAGAAAGCCAACACAGAGATTCCTGTTACTTTACTTGACTCGGGAAAAAAAAAAATCATTTACACTGAAAGCTTTGTCCTCATTCTTATCACAAAGTGTGAGTTGCACAATATGCCATCACAGGAATTGCACATCTCAAGAAAAAAACTCTTGATTTCATTTAATTTGAAACGAGACAGAACCGGGTCCATTTGATATACCACCATGACTGCTTTGTTTGTCAACAAAGACCATGTACTATTGCCCATAACTCAGTTTTAGGAGTATATTATCTAGCAGTTTTATAATCAAGATTGTTTTTACTACTGGAAATTATGTAAGCTTGGACAAGGATAACATTCAACATTATCAAATGGGAGGCACCAGAGTTATGATTTCTAGGCACAAGTTGTAATTGGATTGGAAGGCAAAGTTCAAGAAAACAGTAATACTCTTGTGTATTAACAGAAGGCCTGTTCTGCTCTGTAGTGCACTACCCAAGGCCATTTCCTTCCTTAGTATTAAAATTCTAATCAGCCTTCATTTCATCTGCAGAAATTTATGACCTAGTCTAAGTTCTGTGTATAGATTTAGAAACAAACAGACCTGGAATATGAGAACCAGCATGTTATAAATCCTCAATTCAACTATAAAAATCTGTACGTGCACAGGGGGAGAATGTTTAAAACACATTGAGTTCCACACAGTGAATTATTGCTATGAACCCTGCAAATGTCTCTAAATACAGCTGTATTAATTCCTGATTTGATATTAAGAGCCTAGACATCAAACCCTAAGGAAACTGGACCCACTGTAGAAGAAATGAAAATGGAGAACTATAACCACAAGAAGAAATTCTTTACAAATTTGCCTTCAGCAGTGCTTTCCAAACCGTGGGGCACTCGCTGCAAGCAATATGCCTGTTTATTCTAAGCAGTTTGTAAGAGCTGCCAGAAAACCTGAGCATGTTCTCCTAAGCACTGCTGCTGTTTAAGACAATGCCTTTGGCAGGATCTGTGTTTGAGGACTTCCAGAATACTGGAAAGTAAGCTGCCACTTCTAAACAGAGAAAATAGTTAGCTCATTCAAACCCTTAGCTGTTGGGGTTTTTTTTTGCTCCCAAGGAGACACCTCTGACTTGAGTATCATATCTCAAAATTAAGCCAACAGCAAAGAAAAGGAAAAGGAAATCTGGGAAACGGAACAAAAGAATGTTTACTCTGCAAGGTAAATCAGGGAAATGGCTAGAAGGGCAGAATTACAAATCTAAATGCTTGAGTCTCCAAACAAAACATTAAAACATCAAGCTCACTCTTCAAAGAGCAGTAACAAACCCCAAAGATCACAAGTGTGAGGCTATACACGTTGTCTTCATGCCTCGACATAGCTCGAGAGTGGGTATTTATGTCAAAACAAATGGGTGGGCACACTGAGAACTGTGATGTGGCAGCTCAACCACACCACTTCCCCTTTGCTGCAAAACCCCATTCTTCTTTTCTGTCTCAACAAAACGTTTGTTCAACCCACCTGCAGCTTCTCCCTGCTCGAGCACTGCAGCGCTCACCGTCCTCTCCTCGAACTCCCTTCTGCAATCCTCACCTCTGGTGGTGGCAGTTTCTGATGGCACACTCAAATCTCTGTGTCCCAGCAGCAGGTGAGCTGAGAGATAATCCTGTGCCATCAGGCAGGTGCCAGCACAGGAGGCAGGGCAGGCATCCCACTGCCTGGAGTGGTCACGTTCATGCAGCTGTTTGGCAAAAAAGTGCCCACGTTGAACTGCCCAAGCGAGCCAGGGGCCAGACACGTCCCCTGCTGGGAGCTGCCTGGCCACTCACGGAGCCACTGAGATGTCAGCAGGTTACAGAAAGTGCCCTTCAGCCATCAGCTCTGCAGCTCTGACAGAGACACGTGTGAAATGTCAGCTCTGTGAGTGTGTGGATGTAAATACAGTCAGGGCAGCCTACAAGGCTGGGGCATTGCACAAAGTCTAATATGGGATGGGTCAAATCTTAGGGTGCATAAATAATTTTCAGTGACCGTGTCAAAAAAAAGAATGGGTGGTGAAGTGCAAGAAACTGCTCCAGCTGGTCATGGAACCAGTGCTAAGGAATTCAGCCAAGGCCCTGGGCCATAGCACTGCCTCCAGACACCAACACCAGCTTTTAAATCCAGAAAAGCTCCACTGCCTTACACTAAACTCAGAACCAGTTTGTTGCAATACCCAGGAGGGAGAGGAAATAGAAGGAGGAAGAGAAACCTCACTCAGTCCATGCAGTTTGGCAGTAAGAATTGCCTAAAATCCACCAAGTAAAACGGCAGGTAAATTTTAAGGTAATTTTCAATATTTGAATCCAATTTCCTCAGCACTTTTGCACTCTGTAAGACACACCTGACAATTAGAAGCAACTCTGTGGGTGCCCTCAGCCTGATCCACCTGCACGTTGTCAACACACAGATGTTGATTTGCCAAACTTAGCATCCTGCAGATGCTGTTCCAGCAGGTGCTGCTGGGGCCACTTCTATTTCAGACAGCAGAAGCAGTTCACTGACTGACCAACAACTCTAAACTACATTTGGGAAAGCATCTCAAACTTTCTGTTCGGTCTCTCTGAGCATCTATGAATAAATAAATAAGAAAATTCACAAAATACCACTACAAACAAGCAACTGTAAAAAGTGGAAGTTAAGAATGTAATTAGATTATGACATTTATAAATGTAATCATAAAAAAAAAAAATCTACAAGTAAAAGCCTGTAAATGAATCTTCATTTATATAACAAGCAGTAACAAAAATCTCACAGGACATATTAGTAATTGAGACTGAACTTCAGTGACTGGGTGCACAGACAGATCCTTTTAGGTGATTTTTCATATCTACTGTGTCTCCATTTCTTCAATAAAAGGGTGGGTTTCCAAGTGCTGGGGAAGGTTTGGTGGTTTTTTGTATTTAACAGACTACAGCTATGGCCAAGACTACTGCTCTTTTTTTTTTGTTTAATTTTACACAACTAAAGCACATGATCAAGTATCTTCAGAAAGGACATGGCACAGCTTTTATTCTGCCTGCTGATTCTAGATAAGTTACTATGAAAAAAATCATATACAAAACAACAAAAAGTCCTGCTCAACCAAGAAGCACATAAATTTCAACAGGAGACAAAACGCCAAAAATAACAGGGAGTTACAGGGAGCTGACACACGCTGTACATGTGAACCTAGAAAAGTTTAGTCTCAAAATTGACTAAATTAAGATTTCTCTACGCAACAAGTTCCAAAGAAAGACACTAAACTCTGCCATTAATATTTACTGTTGTGGAGAGCAGACATACGGTAGCGAAGGCAGCATCTGCCACTTGGAAAGCAGCTGAGTGACTTCAAACCTGGCATTTGTGCAAATCTGTGTGTGCTATAATCAAACATCAAAATATTAATTGAGAAGCATATCCAGTTAGGCTTGTCAGCCTTAATATTTTTCTGGTGATTTGAATGGGGCCAGAGAATAAGATAAGTATCTTTACAAATCCAGTTGGCTTTACTTCAAATGCAAAAGCTTGTTTCTAAGCTGCACAAGAACAGGAGCCCTGTAAAAGCAAATTTTGAATGCAAAGCCAACCCAGTTCTGCTCATCATTTTCTACTCTGAATCCTGTCTGCAGCAACAGTGTCTGGTGAGCTCTCTATTTCCATGAAATACTGTACAACATATAATTATTTTTGTAAGAATTTGGGGGTTTCTTTTGCATCAGAGCTACACTCATCTCAGGGCCAATCTCTAATTTTTGTATTTAAAACAGGTTTTGATTTTTTAAGTTTATGCTTATGAAATATTTTCATTGGCACTGACAAACTGAAGATTACTTGAGCTTTCTTTGCAGCTTTTAGGGGACTTTTTTAATCAAGCTGGTCAGTATTCCCCATTTATCAGGAAGATCAGCTTAATTTGTTTAGCAGCTAAAACTTGGAGCGAACAACAGTATGTTCAAAACAAATACATCAAGTTAAAGCAAGGGCAGTTGTGGTTCATCCGAATCATATGGCTCCAGATTTCAAATCTAAGCTAAGGAAATAGAGGTTATGACATCCTGCAGCTGCGACAAGTCGTGTTCATAAAGCAGCATTAAATCAACACCACTTGGCCAGTTCAGGCAGTTGTTTGTGTGGAAGTGAAAGATCCCATGAGAGCATTGAAAAAAAGAAAGGTTCTGGTGTCCCAGCCAAACCCCCCTTCCTTCACTGAATGCTACCAGGACTAAGTTTCTGAGCAAATGACTGTGGAAAGTTGTTGCCAAGTCATTGCTACTGATTTATTTACATCCAATAACGGGGAACAGGAATCAAACACTTGGCAAAATACACGGGCGAGTAAATTACAAATGGCCTTGCCATGCTCTAGAAACGCCAAGTGCCTCAGCCTGCCCCTCAGGAGGTTGGTTTTCAGAAATGTCCCTTGGGTGGTCTGATTCACCATAAGGTCAATCAAACCATTGGTGTGTTTGATTCACATCAGCACAAGGACACATCAGTGGCAGGGAGAAGCAGCTACAGCTTCATCCAGGCAGTGGTGGGGGTGCTGCAAGTCAGGGGTACACTTCTACACAGATAAAAGTTCTCATTCAGCTGGGAGTCTCAGGAAGGAAGGAAGGAAGGATTGAGTCTGGAAATGTTATTTTCCAGTCTCCTGTTTTGTACCATTCATCCCTGGAAGTAAGGCCAGGTGTGCTGGAGCTCTGAGCAACCTGGTCTGGTGTGTCCACAGCAGTGGGGTTGGAAGTAGGTGATCTTTAAGGTCCCTTTGAACCCAGGCCTTTCCATGATTCTGTGATTTTAAGATCTATTTATTGCTACAAAAAATACTGATAAAATACCTGAGAGTTGGCATTTTCAGTTACAGCAGATGGAAAAAGTCTTTTCCAAAATTTTGTGAGAGGCTACTGGTGGCTGAAACAGTGGGACCATTCACTACTCCCCTGGGTACCAAGAAAAAAGTGCCTGTAGCTTTTCCCTTTTTTCTTTCTTTTTTTTTTTTTTTTTTTTTTCTTCTGGTTTTTCTTTTTTTAAGCAGGGAGGAAGCATGAAACAGTAGTACTGATTGGGGACTTTCACGACACTATCTGGATGCCAGTGTCATGCTGTGTAAACATGTGGATCCATTAGACAATTGTTGGAAGCAGTGAATTCCAAATTTGATCTAGTGATAGGACTCCTGCTGTTTGGGGGAAAAAAAAAATGGGGTTGCGAAACCACACAAGGAAAATGCTTCAGACTTCTTGAAAAAAAAAAAAACAACAAAGAAAAGCACAGCGTGAACAATGATGAACTGGATGGCCTGAAGATCACAGCCTCTGGAGAGTCCTGACACCCAGAAAATAAACACCTGAGCTCTTAGTTTTATAACTCTGTAAAACTGACTCCAACCTGAAAGGATAAAAACATTTGCATAGAGAAAAATTCATATCCACGTGCAGAATACAGAAGATTTTCCTTGCTAAACGACAGTCTGCTGCAGTGATTTGTATCTCCTTGCACATTTCTTGTGCAAGCTGCTGCCGGAACTGCAGCCGGAGCTCTCCACCATTCCCAGCGATGCTGCCTGGGAAGGGAGTGGTACTTAACTGCCTTCCTTTGGTTTGTGCTGGCAAAGCAGCACTTTCTGCTTTGTAGGACTTAATGGCCTAAAACACACGTTGAAATTAACTCCTTCATTAGCTGCACAGCTGCTACTCCTTATCGTTTTTATTCTTCTTAATTACAGCACTGCAAAGTTTTATGTTCTGATTCAGAATTCTGTGTGATTAATACAACAAAATGAATTGTATTTGTTGGAATATAAAACACAGGCCTCGTGAATGAAAGTATAATTACACATGACCTTTGAAATCATACTCCATTCTTTATGCTATCTAGAAATAACAATGCTCATTCTGTCCATGCCACAATTTCATTTCAAACTGATTAACCAGCATTTTATTCCACTCAAGTTGCCTACATTAAAACAAAAACCAGTGAGTTCAGCTCCCAGCAAAACTGCAAACCCACTTTAAGGCTGTCACTACAAAACTTGTTATTCATCTCCACGGACTTAAGAGATGTGAAGAGCTGTGTGTATAGCTCAGCATTTTCCATTATGATTCATGTGATTTAATCAATCCTGAAACATTGTTTACTACATAAAAGAAATTGTAATTCAACAGCAAGGATCAGAAAGCAAGAAAATCAATCTGGAAGGGTTCCTGAGTAACTGAGGAGGAAGGCAGTGAGTCACACACTACCCTTGGGAAGCTGCAGTAGGTCAGCAGTAGCAAAGATTCTCTTTGGATGCTGCTGGGTGACCACAGAACCTTCCTCCAGCCCAGCCCTGTGAGCTCCATGAGCCCACAGCAGTGCTCCTTGGAATGCAGAGCTCAGTAATGCACCTTGCTGTGCTTATGAGGAAACTTGGGCAACTTTGCCAGCTGAACCCAGCAATTTCCATGTCTGATTTTAGTGATAGCCACACCCACGTGGAGATGAGGCCACAGGACACCACTAAAACAGGGAAGGACTGCATTGCTCAGGGGGAGCCATCTCCTGCAGCCTCTCCTTACACAGCTGGAGCTCCAGATGTGTTACAGCTGTGCCCAGGTGGGACTTCAGCAGTGAGAGGCACCAGCCTGGAGAAGCTCTCCACAATCAGATTCTGCTCTGAAGCAAAGGGCAGCTGTCCCAGTACGACCCTGAATGTGACTTAAATTTGCATGAAAGTATGAACAGAAGTGCTGCTCCTTCTGTGCATGGATTTGTGGCAGATTTATTTTTGTTCTCGAGAGGCCAGCCACAGACTGGGATGGAGCAGGCACTGCTGCAGGGTTTTACAGCCACCAGAGTTGGTGTTGGGCATTCCCACCTGTGTGGCACATCACAAACACACGTTAGCCACGAAAATCCCTTTCTCTTAAGATCAAGATCACATAAAAATAGTAACAGTTTGTCCTTCTATTTACTATTCTCCATCAAACTATGAAACTAAAATTACAAGCAAAATACTGGTTGCAGTGTTTGTTTTTCTTGGGTCCTTCAATGCCAACCACAAGATGTCAAACAGAGGGCAGAGAGAGGCCAAGGAGAGAAGGGGAGCTGGGGAGCCTTGACTGGAAAATGTGGTAGTAACAACCATAACTGGTGCTAATAGTGGAGAAAAAGTGCATCACAGTGAGATCAGATCTTTCACAGACCAGTGTTGCATCTCTCAATAAAACTTTATTACAAAAAAGGATGAAGTGGCACAGAAAGCTATCTTAAACCATTTTTTCCCAGACAAAGTATTCTACTTACCTCAAAATTCAGTCAGAATTGAACCCTTGGACTAGTTAATCTTTCTTTTTAGGGGAAAACTCATCTACTCTTAAAGGTTGCCTTTCTCTACAAATATTACTGTTCAATCATCAATCTCAGCTAAAACCTCTTTAATGCCTTAGGTATGCCTGTTTATATTTTTTTTTCCTACTGCAATACATATGGAAATTAGTGATTTGCTTATTTTTTCTTCTCCTTTAGATGAGTTGTATCTGCATACTGAAACAGTGGTTACAAATTTGGAGTGGACAAATATATGATAACCCTTCTTATAATGCAATAAAATATAATTCTCTGTATTTTTCCCCCATAGCATGCAAAGGAGCAAACACATACTCAGTAAAGTGAATTTAATGTGACACTGTGTGCCAAACCCTCCACTTTTTAGAGTACCAAACCAAAGTTACATTTATCATAGGTTTGTATTACAGGGCAAATATTTAATATCAGGACTGTTACATGTCAGTTTTTAACCCACCAAGCACAACATTTTTAATGAGGAGAAGGAAGTTATGGTTCTATTTTTAGATCAATCTACAGCTTTTATTCAAGATCTTCAACTCACCTCACAAGTGTAAACAGAACCATCAGCCCCACTGTGAGGCATTACAACATCAAACACCATGAACAATTAAGTCACAGATTTTCTAATATTGGATGAAAACACTGGGCATTGTAAATGCTGCACAGAAGATGGTATAGGGAGATGCAAGACAAAAAAAAAAAATTATATTTACCAGACTTGATTAAATTTTGTTTTCATTTCTTTCAACCACCTAGAAGTAACTGTTTCACATTTCTTTTTTTTTCTCCTTTTCTCCTCCCAGTGGCTCCATCTCAGACTGACCTTTTCCTGGGCTACACCTCATGTAAGTAAAGCTGTAGCAATACAGTGTGATTATTGTGCATGCTTATTTCATCAATGTAAAACTGTGAAAATACTTACCAAAATTGGGACTTTTAGACCTGCTATTTACTTCTGTAAAAAGGTACAGTCAGGATTACCTAATCCTGACTGAAGACTTAGCTAAGATAAGTAATATTAACTCTCAGATTGTGCTTCTCAAAGATCACAAACCAGCCACCTGAGTAGTCTCATACAAAGTTACATCCAATTTACTACATCTTTCTAACTTTATGAAATCTGGGCTCCATGGAAGTGTCCCATCATCCTTGAGGCATTCCAGGGCTCTTTGCCAGGCAGGGAAACCTCAGCAGAACCAGGCTGGAGGCACATCAGAAGGTTTAAGGGGCATTGCTTCTGCAAACTGCTTCCCAATCTGGGTGAAGGAGGAGTGGAGGCTGCAGTGCCCTCCTGGGAGAGCATCCTGACAATTAAACTTGCCTGGAAGCTCATGGTAATTAGTGTCATTAACAAGGGCTGATCAAGGAGGAGGGCAAAGACAAAGCTGGGCAGCAGGGAAGATGCACCTTTAAGAAAGACTTTTAAGCTAAACTTAAATCTGTTTAGATTTAAAGGACAGACACAAAAGTTCATCTTGTCTTCTCCAAGTGGCCAATTCCATACATGTGAGCACTGATGGTGCCAACACCAGCAGTGCTCTGAGGGGGTATTTGCACCCACCAAAAGAATGTGCCTGGGTACAGGGGGTGGCACCTGCTCAGCGTGGAGAGGAACAGGGTTCAGCTCAGTCTAATGAGAAAGGATGAGAATCCAGGAATTATTTAATGCTAATTCCAGCTCTGCAAGTACCAGCTGCTGTTCTGTTACTCCCAGCAAGTCACTTCATCTTCTTCATGTTCTCCTGCACACAGTGAATGTAACATCTTGGTGGCCAGCATCCAACTCCCAATTAAACATTCCAGTCATAAATGCCCTGCCTCCCTTTACTTTGATAAAGTACAGTCAGCATCAATAGATAATACTTAAAAAAAAATTCCTTCCAACTATTGTGAAACAGGAGCTGGCTGTTTATGGAGTACTTATTTTTTATGTCAGTTTACCATAGGGCCTCTTCAGCCACAGGCTTACAGCTGGAGGCCCCAAGGCATTTTTTGGGAGTGGAAACTTTTTGAGCTCAGCTCTTAACAAATTTCCAGCCTGCAGTATGTTTTTCATTAGTCTACATGGTGTTATAATAAATGATGCACTTCCTCTTTCATTTTATGATTTTTTTCTTTAAACATGCAACAATTTTTCTGTGTCTGTTTTTTATTACTTTCAGTATACTCAACCACGCTAATCTTAAAGACTATGTATAAAAACAGAAAGGAGATATTGAGTAAGATATCAGCTACAGCAAGACAAGCTTTTAAGTTTAAATTCTTCACTGAGGGACAGTCATAAACCCATGACATGTATGAGCTCCATGGGCAACCACTCTTTTAGAGGGTGTTGTTAAAAAAACAAAAATCTGTTACGCCAAAACCTAGAGTTGGCATAGAAACGGCTCCTCCAAAATATTCACCTGCAAGACATTCAGCTAAGGAAGTCTGATCCCACTGGCAATCCTCCACTACAGGTTCCACTCTGTGTTTGCCTATTTTACATATATTTTATATATAGTTGATACACACATTTTTTTAAAGATAGCCTTCCTTTTATATTTTATATTTTTATATTTTCCCCCTCTTTAATAAGAATGTATTCCCAGGGGCTGACAGCACCAGGAAAAACCAGGCTATGCCAACAAGAAGAGATTCCAGTCAAACATCATCATGTCTGGCACGCTGTGTTTCATTTACAAATCTTTGATTTCTAAATGAATGGCAGTTCAAAGTACACATGAAACACAGATACTTTCTGCTTATGTACATAGAGATTGTTAGAGATTAAACCACTTTTAATTAAAGACTTAAGCAGGTGTCAGTTCATGATACTCTCTGAATTTGGTTGAAGATGTATGTTCCACAGTTACCCAGCAGCACATTAAACACAAGCAGAATCAAAGAGCCCTTCCTAAACAAAGCCAGGAAAAGCTACTTTGTAAGAGGGTTTGAAGTTTGCTGCCACTGATCTGTCATTTATGGAACATCACACACTTACCTGGGAAACATTTTAAAACACTTAAAAAAATAAACAAACCCCCAGTAAACAGCCCCATAAGACATAGCCCTAGGCCACACAAGACCTGTTAATTTCAGTGGGATTTTGTTGTGCCTCTGTTTATGCATCTAACTGCAAAGAGTTAATTTGCAGTATCAAGGCCTAAACCAGATAATTTAAGAGCATTCTGGACTCAAATAACAAGAGTTTAAACATGGAAATGGAATTACTTCCAAGTAATATTTCTCTATGTCATACTTCAGAGGGAGAGCAATATGAGGGGCACCCTGTTTCTCCATTACTCAAAGATTCTTCATTTCCTTTTTTTAAAGGAAATCCAAAGATTAATTTAAAGCCATCTAATGAAAATACCTTAATATTTACCTTCATATTTTGATGTAATATATAGTGAATTCGAGTGATTTCAAAAGTTATCCTGGATGCTTCTCATTTCAAGATGTTAAATATTGGCTCTCAGAAATTTCCATTACACATTGTCTGACAATATTTGCTGCTCTGGAGTACATGAACTGACTTTTAATTCTTACAGAGGTAATGATAATAAAGTTTGTAGAAGTTGGGCACAGGTGACATTTTAGAATTTCATAGGTATTTTAAGTCCCTCCTTTCCAGGTGCATAAAATAAGTGTAAAAAATGGTTAGAACTGCCAAATGTATAAATTCTCTCGATCCTTTTTACCTGTTACATCATCAGTTGTAGCTACTCTCAGACTGCAATCACCCTTCCAATGATGGCACTGCAACATCCCAGCAGCAGCCTGAGCCCAGTAAAGGAGCACACCTGTAATCCTGGGATTTTATAGCTACTAAATCACAAACTGCAGCTCCAAACCCAAGAGCAGGTCAATAACAGAGCTGTGGGAAGGCAACAGCGAGGGAGGCAGAGCCAGGGATCCCCCAGCTGCCAGTTGGGGTGAGGATGCAGGACAAGCACGGGACAGAGAGCCAGAACAAAGAGCAGAACAAAGGCTGCTGACCAGCCAGGGCTGTCATCTGCAGCAGTAAAGCACCAGCCTGCATCCCAAATGCTGCTTTGAGGAAGCCCCAGAACGGCTGCAAAGGCACAGTTTAAAGGTGGCATAGGATGGTTAACCTGAAAGCACAATTTTTGGAGCTTCAGCTGATCCCAAAGGGAGGGCTAAGAGCTCTTGTATAAACTGAGCTTTCCATTTTGCAGTTACTTTCCTCTGCTTTTTTACTTATTACAATATTGCATCCAGAGAAATGTGAAAAATAAAAAATGGTAGAAACCAAGATCTGTTTTGACTGCTGCAGCAGTAAGGTACAAACCTGCAGTAACCACCAAGGCTGAAATTACAGAATATCCACCAGTGCAACCAAGAGTTACACCCAGCTCTTGAATTTTATCAGGTTGTCTGCAGACAGTGTAAGGAATCTCCAAAAACTCCTAAATTCAGGTGAGATTCTTTTGTACAGCTCTGGCAGGCACAGGTTACAAAGTGGGTCTTTGTGTGGCTGCTCCACCTCCAGCTTTATTCACTGGGAGCTGGTTATGTAACTAACACAAAAGAAAATAACCATTTCTGGGTTGTTTTCCTTTGCAAGCCCTGGGCTGCCAGGAGGAACTGAGAGAATTCAAAAGCAGCTTCCCTTCTGTTGCTCTTTTGGGTGTTTCTCTTTGAAGTGGCACCCTGAGTGGCTGCTCATTCACCAGTTTTGTAGGTAGCCTTTAAAGCAATACTTTCCACCCTTCGAGCTTAAGCACAGAAACATACAATTAATTAAGCCAAGCTAGTGGTGTTATTATTTCAGCCTTTTATTTCTACTTGGTGTCAGACTCTTAAGACGAAAGGGCTCTTTGTAGTAGGATTTCAGACACTCTGGGGAAAATTATGAACTTTAAGACTGATCTGGTTCGTGCAACACAGGAACAATCTAAGGAAACCATTTAGCTACTGCTTAAAGGAGAATTCATTCCAAAATCTGGAAACAGAGTCAAACTTTGCAGTGTTACTGTGCTGTATTTAACTGGTGACTTAACCCTTTGTTTTGACATGCTATTTTTTACTCACTTTTTTCCCTCAAAAGAAGACTCAGCCTAAAATATGGAATTATTGCAAAGTAGATTTCCTGGCTAGGAAATCTTTGGGAACAGATAAATGGACCACTAAGCTGCCAAATGGCTCTAATGCAAAAAAACTTGCATCTATTGCTGCTTAAAATAGTAGTGGCCAAACACCACATTACTGGTTTCCAACTACTTTCCTGGTGTGAAATGTTTGTAAACCATCCTTTTGCACTGCTGCTGAACTCGAGGAATATTCTCCAGGACAGTTTTAGTCCTTAACTGAAAAAAAAATATTCCCACATTTATATTAAGAATTACTATGGAGAAAAGATCTCAGTGAATCTGTCCTACTGTAATGGCTCACTCCATTTCCACACACGGTGTATGTTGTTTATTTTCATTCTTTGAGCATGAGATTTTATAGCCATAATTATCTCATTTTCTCCTAGTACAAACAGTCCAATTTTCATTCATTCAGGTCAACATTTTTATTGTGTTCTTCCTCTGTTTTTCTTCTTCCCTTTAAAATTTGCTATTAACAACAAATACAACAGATTTTTGCTATCAAAATACCTCTTGGGGTAGAGATCTATTCATAAATTGTTTTTTCACATGAGCATAGATCAAAAGTGGCAATAGTGAAATGGGACAGCTAGAGGAAATGCTGTTTTAACTCCATTTCCATTCTCCATAACCTTTAGACAAAATAGATCTACAATCTTCAAAGATTTTTGTGCAACAATTTTCTCCAAAATCTGGAAGGCTTCAAGAAGTAATGTGCAGTCAAGCAGATTTTAGAAGCTGGTAGCAATTCATGGTCAGCTGGCTGTAAAATCCCACTCACTACCACAGTCTGGAGCTTGCAAACTTGGTGCCTTACAAGTTTTTTAAAGGGTGGAAGGGTGGGGAGGCTGCAGCCAAGCATTTATTAAGGAAGACAATAATACCCTGGACTTTTTCCTTTGCTTGTACTTTCTCCTGCTTCTCCTGTGCTGCAAAGTGAGCTGTAGTTCCTTCAGCCTGTCCTGGAAGCATCACAAAATACACCCAGAGGGTTAAAGCCCTTCCTCCCTCCCCACCACCTGAGGTCTGCAAAGGAAAGAGCTGCTGAAAGCCTGGTAACAGGAAAAGGTCAGGAGCTGTGTATTATATCCTATATGTTTGGATTAGCCCACAATAGCTAAATAAACTGATTTGAAGTCTAATGACATTTTCAAACAGTAGCTAATAAAATTATCCAAAGTATGCAGAGACAAAAGATGCACACAGACACACCAAAAAAACATCTCTAACACAAGCAATGACCTAACAGGGAATTTCAGCAGTTTGGCCACACAAATCAGGGTCAAATATAAAGGAACCCAAGTTAAAAATCCTACTGACTAGAGAAGACACAAATACTCCTGCCTTGCCCCTTATCACCACTCCTATTGATATGCAGCTATCAGGGTTTTTGCACAGAACCATGGTCTTTCCAAAATAAATAAACAACAGGCATGCTACCACACGAACCCCAAGCTCAGAACACTTTGGGAAAGCTTCTCTGGATCAGCAGGGTTAGCAGATCTGAGGGATTTTCACTAAAAACTACATGAGGATCCTGGCTCACGCCAGCAGAGGAAGGAGCTGTGATGGAGGAGGTTCCCACTCCTGTAATGATGGAGTGGCACAAGCAGAGCAACCCTGAGCTGCCTCAGCTGCTCAGTGCCCCTAGCACGAGCTCCTCTGTGGTGCCACCCAGACTCCAGGCAGGTGACACTCGCTTTCTGGTGGCCCTGAGCAAAAAAGAGGCTGTGCTGGGGCCGTGGCACATCCAGCTGCCACAGCCAGTTTCACCAGAGCTCCTCTGGAACAGCCCTCAGGGAGAGCTGGGGGAATTCCTCAAACCAGAGACGCTGGTTCTGAGGAACGGATGTATGATTAATGGGGTTGCAGCACTGGTACAGTTGTGGTCGCCTTTTTTAAGTTTTCCATCAAAGTTCTTGTGACCTGAAATACTGCAGCAGGTGAAAAATGAAAGGGACTCGAAGCTGTGCCCATATAAAAGGCAGTGCTAAAGCAACTAATCTAAAATTTGCAAATGTCTTGCTTACCTCAGCTGATTTGCACATTCAGTTTCATTTTTTTAATGTAATTACCAAAGCATTTTCAGACTTGCTATGACCAAATATGAACTTGCTGAATATTCACACTAAGATGAAACAGAAATAAACAGTCTTGAATGAATCCCATTAATACTACACCTTGCTTTACACTTACAACAGCAACACTGAAAAATGAGAAGGAATGTCAGTGGGGATTGGCTTCATTCTGTGCAATGAACCAGGAGATCTTTGCCCACACCACAGTCTCTTTATCATGAGCCACCGTTTGCATTCCTTTGAAGGTACCAGCTTAAGATAAAAGTATACCGAGGAATATTTGTGATAATAATATGAATAACCACACTTTACAGACACTCTGCACATGGATATGAAGGGCTGAAACACACCCACTAATTCACTAATATTGTAGTGATGCTTCAATGAAACCACTTCAGCTCATAAAAATAATACTCTGGCAACCACAGTCCTGAAAAACTACTTTCACTTTAACCTTGTGATTTGTTTAATCCACCTGAATCACTGACTCTGCCTAAGTTGCTGCAAAGAGCACTCCCGAAAGGTGAACTCCTAAAAGTCATTATAATGTCGAACAAAGTTGAACAGAACTTTGTTTTGGTCTTATTTAGCCTCTGTAAATAAAAAATACCACTAGAATTGTCTATCAATTAGATGTAGCAGCACATCAGGGACATCAGCACCTTAAACATATGGTGACTTAAACATCTGAGCCACTACAGATTATGCTGTAACCAAAAACCTGCACTGCTAACAGCCCATTTTCATATTAACAAGTTACCTGTAATTATGAAATTTAGGGCTGTGCATTAACTTTATAGAACCATCAGCAATGAGAGACATATTTGGGGTAAGATGGACAGGGAGCTGCCATATTTAATTCAGTGTATGAATCAAGCCAAAAGCATTGAACAGTACACTGCATGTGAAAATTAATCTTGTGAGGAGACCTCCAAGGCTTCTGTGATCCCTGGTGCTTAGTGGTGACAAATAAACAGTGCATGATGTTCTCTGTGTGTGTCTCATGCTCACAGCAGACTCCTGTCCAGCTGAACCTCTACCATGTGCACAGCAAAAAATATCTGGCTTGTGCTTAAAGGTGTTTTAAAGGGCTAATTTTCCTGGCAGGTCACAGAAGAGGCTCCACCTTCACTGAGGCTTGTGCTTGCTGACTTTGCAATGAGGCAGAGTTAAAAAATAAGTCACAAAAGTAAACCTCAACATTTCCCTCAGTCCCCTTGCAGCTGTGTGGCCAAATCTCAGCACAAAACCCATCCATGGGTCTGCCCATGGATTCTTCATTCATTTTAGGGTTAATCTCCTTTAAGGTTGATAAGTAAAAGCATATCAAACTTTACTGCTCTGGGGAGGAAGGAAAACACAAGAAATATCCAGAAAAGTTCTGTAAGGATGGATATTGTTAAAATGTGGACCTTTATGATCAAAGCACAGCAATCACAGCCCCACAAGTTCCCCAAGTAACTCCAGGTGATCAACTAGCACTTGTCACTACAAGCTGTAGTTACAGAGCATAACTCAGTCAGGGATTCCTTATCTCTACACTCAAACAAACCTTGTGGGAAGTCTGCTGGACAAACCCAACCAGGAAAATGGAGAAAATATTAGGTTATGAGTACTGCAGACTGAAAAAAGTGATGGGCTGGCAGAGCCCATAAGAGCAAGCAGTTGCCTCTATAAAAGTAAGAGAGCAGCAGACTCAAAGGAGCCACATTATTGCCTCCTGCTCTCCCCGGAGACCAAAGCAGTGCTATTCCATCTCCCAATCTCTGCATTTTTCTCCTGCAAAAAGCAGATATGCTAAAGTTTATGAGGTCCGAATTTCAAAAGGAAAGCACACTTCCCCTTCGACTCCATGCCCAACTGTCACTGGTATTATATCAAATATAAATCAACAGCATGGTTTGGGTTTTCTTTTCCGTGTTTCAAAATACAAACCATACCTAACGGCTTAACCAAATGAGGGATAAGTATGAAATATTACAAACCATAAAAAAAGGAAAAGGCATAATCCTGGGCTGCCCCACACTGTCTCCTCAAAGACATGTTACTTCAGATATTAAAGAAGTGCTTGTTTATTTAATAATTTGACCAATTTCCAACAATAGAAAATCTAATGGAAAAGACTTACATGGGACCTACAAGCAGAGCTGCTGTGTGATAGACACTGTAAATAGAGACTTGGGGGAGTTTAACTTCAATATAATCAATAGAAGCTTAGCCAAAGGGAACAAAAAAAAAACTGAACTAAGGAAATACTTAAATCATAAATTTTGACACTCAGAAAGTTCTCAGGTGTTAACCTTAGAGCCTGTCTCAGAGTCCTGTTGTGAAGTTTGAGCCTCTGAGAAACTGCAAAATTAAAAACAAGCAACTAATGGTATAAAATAACAAACCACATTTATTTTACATACACCAAAGAAGATACACATGCTAGCATGAATGACAAATTCTTCATTCATTTTATGGGTCAGCTCCTTTTTGGTCGATAAGTAAAATCATATATTAAACTTTACTGCTTCGGGGAGGAAGGGAAACACATAAATTATTTCTTCATTACAGTTTTAAAAGGCAAATTATTTAAGGACTATTTGTATTCAAGCTAAAGAGATGGAATCATGATATTACAGGCTTTTTATTCAAATGCAAAGAATTTACATTTACCCACCACCTCATTAAAGTCAGATGATAGAGCAGCACCATTTTCCTTACAAGATTTTTTTTTTCCAATTAAAATGTTTCTTCTGAATGCTTAAAAGAATTCTGAGGTTTACAGTAAAGTATTTTTTAAAGCTCGCATTGGCTCACTTTCAGGTCTAATGTTGGTTACTGTCTGAAGCCTCCAGAGGCCAAGTGGATGTTGCAGGCTTTTGCTAAACTGCATTGTACTTGGGAGGTGGGAAGGGATAACTCCCTGCACACACAGCTGGGATGAGCAGCTCTGAACAAAATCACATCTCACTGACATAATATTTTTGTCAGCTTGGCTCATTTTGCTGCGGGCCCAGGACTCTGTTAATGTGCACAGAATACCCAAAAAAAACCCCCATGGTTCTTTTCCT
The DNA here is from genome assembly GCA_026261815.1 of Monarcha castaneiventris obscurior. Taxonomy (NCBI): domain Eukaryota; kingdom Metazoa; phylum Chordata; class Aves; order Passeriformes; family Monarchidae; genus Monarcha; species Monarcha castaneiventris. The sequence continues at coordinate 11,895,370 of JAMPIT010000856.1, read as the reverse complement.
GTACCAAAGCTCTCCTGGTTTGACGCAGCCACTCTTTGCCTCCTGTCACGTAACGACACCAAAGCCTCAACTGCTCCCCAAACCACAGCGTGTCCTTCCCCTCTGTCCTTTCCAAAAATAAAAAGACCTCTCCAAACCCTTTCTCAGCCAGGGGCAGGGCACACAGCACCGTGCCTAGGGCAGGAGCAAGCCCTGGTTTTGCCAGAGCCCCCTGTGCCAATACGAGCGTGCGGCTGCAGCTTTGGGGGATTATGAGCTCGGATGTGCAGGGCAGTCCCAGGGACCCACAGGGACCCACAGGGTCCAGAGCCACGCCGAGGGCACTGTGGCTCTCCCACTGTTCACTCCTGGCACTGGAATGAGACCCTGCAGTCTCTGCTGAGCTCACTCAGAAAAGGGTCTGGCCTGATGGGCAAAATGCTTCTGCCCCCACCAAGGGACAGCAAGGCAGTGCCTCCCAGGTGAGATTTTAAGCAGTTCACCTTTTGGGTTGCTTTCGGTTTTTAAGAGCCTGGAAAGAATTTACATAAATGCATCTAAGCTGTGGATCAGTAAAAATGAATAGTGCTGTTGTTAGAAAACAATGTTTGGTTTTTAGATAACAGCTCTTCAGGGAAAACATCGGCGTTTGCATTTATCACACTCCCACTTTCATCCGGTTGGCCAAAACAAAGTTACAGTAGCTTTTCTTGGGCATATCAATTTTCATGCACATTAGGCTGGATTTCTCACTGTTTTAGGTAATGACTATGTGTTTTTACATTCTTTTATTAATTGCTCTGAATATACAAGATCTCAGTGTTTCTGTATATCAAATCTAGAAGTATTACAGAAGAGAAGTATAGCAGAGGAATTGATCAAAAGTTAATCCAATTAGTCTTTAAGAGAGAAAAAAAGTCCTCAGTGAAAGTGAGATCCTTATGAATATTTTATTCACAGGAAAATAATAAACATGCAGCAAATCATACTGTGAAATATTACTGCAAAGCAGATAGACACAGCAGAAACTAATTAACTAATTAATCACAATTAAGTTGCTTTTTCATTTATATTATAAGGGAAGGTAAGCTAAAGGCAAACTTCAAAGCACCAAAAATTTCCTAACTGCTTTCAGCAGAAGCTTTGAATAAGCAGAATGACTGCTGTCCTTTTAGCCTCCATAAGCATTTTTAACTACACTAATCACTGTGATTTTTGTAAATCTGTTTTCTACTGTACATAGCAGAACACCTACTTTCCCTTGGGGCTCTGTCAGCTGAACTTTATCTTGTTCTGATAGAAATGCTACAGCAGCATAAAAGGCAGCACCCTCTTTGTCATGCCAGCATCACATCTGTCACGTGTTTGATTGGCTCCATCACTTAAGTCCAAAAAGAATTCCATGGATTTCTAAAGAAGTCAGACCGATTCTGAAGTGATGCAACAAAGTTAATCAAATGTCTGGACAAATGTCTGATTCATGTAAACATCAGTGTTTGTGATTTGCACATCAGACTGATTCATTTGAACTCCTGCATGCAGGATCTGAACATCAGATAAGAGGTTATCAGAATATTCTGCATATTTTCCACAACGGCTACAACAAGCACGGCTCATTGAAGTGAAGACAGACAAGCAGGCTCCAGTGACCTCCCTACAAACTGTGCTTTACTGTTCTCAGCACCCAGTGCCTGTGTGGGCTCTGCAAAAACAACCATTTATCAATCATTAGTAAGAAACTGGCTCTCTGACAAACTAATTACTCCTCAGGCTTCCACCCATTAGCACAGGAGGAAGCAGATTATACATTTCTTTTTGTGGTGGGCTGACCTTGGCTGGGCACCAGGTACCCACCAAAGCCATTCTATCACTCCCCTCTGCAGCTGGACAGGGAGAGAAAATAGAATTCAGACCTCGTGGGTTGAGAGAAGGACAGAGAGGGATCACTCACCCATTGCCATCCCGAACAAAACAGACTCAGCTTACAGAAAAATTAATTACTTAACCATCAAATTAGAGCAGGGTAATGAGAAATAAAACTGAATACCTTCCCAAATCCTTGCCATGCAAACCCAATATAATTTTACATATCAGGGCTCCTGAAGTAACAAAGCTGCCACAGAAGTAGTTTTTGCTTCCTGAAGCAGGCAAGACTTTAAAAACAGCATGTTACCTATGAAGGACACTAAGAAATCCCTACAAAAATCTGTTCAGATTTTAAAAAGTTAATTGCTGTATGGCATGTGAATGGACATACACTGCAGTTAGCAAGCACTGGTATTTATTTCCATGCCGTTCATGTGGCTGTAGTCCCAGAATTTGTACAAATCCTAAGCAGGGCTTTCCAAAATACCATGGAATGGACACAGTGTGGGCAGCAGGTGGCTGCTGGTAGTAGACTCCAGGTGTAACTTCACAGATGTTTTTGTAATGGGAGGCTTCAGGTTTAGAGTCCAGATTTACAGAGGTCTCAGACTCCTTTGCACATTTCTTCCCCCAGAATTACGTTGGGGTTTTTTGGTATTTTTTTTTTTCCCTTGGAAACATTTGTCCAGCCTCATGTTGGCCTGGAAAAACAATACCCTTTAAGAGTACCTAAGGAAGCATCTCCACCCCCAGGTCTGTGAAAAGATGGCCAAGGACTCAAATGAAATCCTCAAATACTTAAACCTGTCAAACTCCTTATCAGCATCCCAGAACTGAATGTGCTGAAGGTTATTTTCAAGTCTGATGTATACATATGGCTGCAGTGGGGGGGTCTTACAAGAAATTGAGTTTATTGGTTGAACATTTTGATGACTAAGGGGTAAAAAACCCCTGTTGCTGATGAAGTGGAGTGGGGAGTGGCACATGACTAGCAATAGATGGACAAATCAGAACCCATTCATATCAGTAAGATGCCTCAAGCCCCTGCTAAATGGAAATTCTACTTCTAAATCTTACCATCTAATAATAACCAAGCTTGGATCAGTGTTAATATTATACTAGACCCCCTAGAATGTAAATTTAAAATATTTTATTCTGACATTATAAATGGAATAAGATGTGATCAGTAATTATACAAGTTCATCCAGGACACAGCTAGAAAATGCTATTTCCTTCACCAAGCAGTGAAAATTAAAAGCCACAGGAGTGTCAGGAACAAGATGTCTCAGACTTGCCAGTAATTAACAGAAAGATATGTTTATCTCCAGAGGATGTGACAAATTTTGAAGTCATTTCAGCCTTAGTGCAACTCTGCTGAGGGTTGATTTTTCCCTTCAAACTCTAAACTCAAGCCAGTTTTGTAATTCCTATATATGCTATCTGATAAAGAGCTACGTCAATATTTCTGCTTTTACTGGAAACCTGGTCCCTGGAAATGGTCAGAATCTGTTCCACAAGAGTTTCCTACTCAGCCAACGTGATGGTCTGGCTGATAAGTCACCGAGTCAGCTCTCACCAGTGTTTCTAATAGGAAACAGCATTATGTTATAGTTTCCAGGAAAAGTACCATCTGTTCCTCCTGCCAGTCTCTGCAGCTGGCACCAAAAGATCTGTGGGGAATGTTTCTGTGCTGCCAAATTCCATCAGAGTTCCCTGCCACAAGCCCTGGGCACGGGTGAAGCTGACAAGCAGTGGGAGAAGATAAGAGCTGCTGTTTCCACCCTGCCAGCTCACCGGGCCAACTCATTTACAGGGTAATTCCAGCACAGTCCGTGCACCTTTGACACTCTCTTCCTGGAATAAATTCGGGCAGCAAAGCCCAGAATTGGTATGATTTGCATTAATTTTGATTGGCGAGAATCTGTGTTCTTTACTGGAGCAATGCTGATTTTTACACAAACCAGAATCACAAACATTCCTCACCTGGAACCTGAGCAATTCCAAAATGCTGGAAATGCAGAGATCCAGGCACTTGCTATATTGTAAAAGATGTGCAAATGACCTGTTTGTGTTTATTAAAAGACATTACCTAAACAAAGAATTTTACCATAAAACTGTCTTTTATATTATCTCAAGGCCTCAGCAGAAGTTTTTACGATCTGATGATCTTTAGATAAAAATGGGAACTCAGAAGTTTCGTAAATGTTCTTCCCCAAAAGCAGTCTTAACTGACCTGTTGCTCTACAGTTTAAGTGTCTGTAGATATTGGGGGCAAAACTCCTTATATTGAAACATGAATGATTCTAAGTTATGAAAGATTCATTATTGAAATCTATCTAGTCGATTAAGTTCCTAAGTCAGAATAAATGAACTAAATATTTTCATTAAAAACAGTGGGATAAAGTATCTACTAAGTCCCAGCTGCTCTGAACATCAACATCACAACAGTAAAGATGCTTTCTGAAGCTGTCTGTAACCTGAGTTGTAGTATTTCATACAAAAAGAATCTACAACTTACATTCAGTTTTAAACTGAAGGAAATTATTTGCTTTTGTACTCTCCCAGAAACTGACATTTTCTGTATTTTTTAATTAATTCTTTTGGTTTCTGTGGCTCACCAGTTATAAGCAAACTGAAAATTCTCACAAAGGTTAAATTTTTTTAAAAATTTGTTCTCAGTGAAGCACCTAAAAGAAGTAATATATAGATACATAACAACTTCCAGTCATCCTGACACTGAATTTTATTTAAGGTTGTTGCTACTTAGTTTTAAAGTAGGATGGCTGCATCAAAATCAGCTTCCCAGTGCTCTGAAGCCATGGAGCAGAACTGCAGCAGTGCTAACTGGCTGTTCAGCACTCTGAATGGCGCCACGTACTCTGCTGATGCTTAAAAGCTGTCACTTCTTGTATTCCAACTGGTCAACTTTATAAAATCCAGAACTCAAAGCACCTTACGTAAGCTGATTTTCTAATGCTGCATTCATTCTAATTATTTCTGTTATTTAATACGCCATAAGTTCCTGGAAGTGAATATGAATACTAGGAAAATTACTGGGGTTTTGTTTTGCACATAACTTAATCTTTTAAAGTATTATCTAGTGGATATTTGGGCATCTCCAAACTGTATCTCATCTCAGAAACCCAGGCTGCTAAGGCCTGTAGATAGATGAATACAGGTAACCACTCTGTAAATTCATTCTGCCTGAGGGAATCCCCACCTTTAGAACTGCACAAAAGCAAGGTATTTCACTTTTTGCAGTGATGAAATCTTGAATTATTAAAAGCTGCACTGCTCACTCTGAAGTGAATTATTTCTCGCTGCACAGAAATGTTAAAAAAGAAACAATATGTCATGTTTTCCATATAGAGCTCTTACAGAATTCAGTGATAAAGCTAAGTCAGGAAGAGGTGGAGCAGCACATCAGGGCCACTCATCCGACGCTGGGAGAGGGAGAACTTAACAAAACATGACTGAGTTTATGGAGTTAACCCATGCAGAGCCCCTGGTGCAGCTGCTCCCCAGCAGCTGCCAGGAGGGCACAGCCCAACTCCTGCAGGGGCTCCACTGCAAAGAAATAAACAGCGCAAAAAGGAGGATTTATCTGGAGTGGCAGATGTGCCTGGCAGATAGCATCTGTCTCTGAACAAGGGACTCCTTCCACACAAATCTTTAGGGGCTGCAATGCTGGGCTGTCTCCTCTCCACAGCATTTCTACCCCACAGTGCTTGGTTATTACAACCTTCCAGAGCACCACGACACCGTCACTCTCCAACAGATCCAAATACACTTAAATACTGTTAAATACACTATTTAGCAGTTTTGGTTATGGTTTCCAGGGTAGTTGATCTTTTTTGTCTTTCTTTATTGGAGTATATTATCTGTTCTCATAAGCTTTAAGCTGCTTTAAGCTTTAAGAAATTGGGGGGGGGGGGGGAGGAAGAGAACCTAAGCAAATACAGTTATACATTTCTGATGGATACACACGTTGTTCTGAGCAGCCTTCTATGAACTCTAAAACAGAAAAAAGTTCTGCAGTTCTAAGCCATTACAGAATATGCATATCCTAAAAAACCAGTTGCCATACCCTAAAATCAACTTTTCCTCTTTCTTCCAAACCAAATGCTCATCTGAACTCATTTGTTGATGCTCAGCGACCTGCGGCAGCAATTTGCAGACTTACTTTTGATGTGGCCTTACATGAACTCAGATTCCCAAAGAGCTGAACAATCTAAACAGAAACCAAATGTGCAGCTGACATTGTTAATGACTATATTACGTTATTAGTTTTACATATTATTTATATATTTTATAATAACAACAGTGATAAATAACAACAACAAAAGGTCAGAACAGGGGGAAAAAAGCATCTACTTAGCAGGTTGCCAAGAGGCCACGGGCAGTAAGCAGATTATCAGGGCACAACTGGGATCTGAATCACCAGGTAGCTGCTATGCAGATGACCTGCCACAAAGACAGTGCTTACAGAACAAAAGGATAAACAAATGAGACAGAAGTTGCCAACATCTGTGGAACAATAACAAAGGTCACTCAGCAAGTGAGAGGGGTGCCCACAGGAAGGAGTTCTGAAGACGACATATATTCAGAATTTCTGGAAAAGCAGAGTGAGCAACCTCAAAGGGCAGCCAAAGGAAAATGCAAAGACCAATTTCAGGAACTCAGGTATCTCTGTACTCGTGCCACGTGCACTGGAAATGCGCCCTCACAGTTCTTGAGAATGCAATTTTTATTGTTGATTTCAAAATACCAAAGAACAACCTGAGATGCCCCAAAGGAAAGGCAGAAAGTAGAAGTGAAAGTGTGTCATGCTTGGAAGCTGTGCCATAAATTGGATATGATACTTTGTGTGTGTCATAAGAGCAAATAACAATGGGAGGTGCAATGTCAATTGTAAGGGATTCATCAGGGAGAGATAAAGAGGAAAACATTGGCCAGGCAGACATGGAACTAAAGGGGTATTTTAAGAAACCAGGAAATGTACATAAGAATTTATGCACGGATAGAAGGAACATTAAAGGAAAAACACTGGTCTGAGGCAAGGCAATTACCTATAGAGCTGGAAATGGGTTCACAGCACTCTAATTGTGCAGAATCAAGCACGAGTAGGCAAGAGTCGGGTTACGTAAGGCAAAGATCTTGGGTTTATTATTTTAATTATTTATTATTGTTATGCTGCTACTAAAGCAAGATATACAGCAAAGGGAAAGGGTTTAGAAAACCAAAACCTGAGCGTAATGAAGGGTGAAATCAGTGGGACCAGAAGGTTGGGTGATTGCTCCTCCACGAGTTCACTTGCCACGAGTGGCAAACTCCTTGTTTCCTCTCTTTCAACTGACCTACTCTTGCTTTTTGATTTGTACTTTTTAAAATAGCCAACACAGGCTTTTTATATTCCATGCTCCTTTGTATCAATTGTTCTTGTTGTTTGATCGTGCCTTCTTTCACCTTACACTGCACTGAATTAACCACATTATAAATGGAACCAATATCAATTATGAACTTCCCACTCACCAAACTGGTCAATGGTTGCACCACAAAGACATAAATGATAGGGTTGGAAGCAGCCTGTTTTTCAGCCCAGCCCCCAGTATCAAGCAGGATTTTCTTCTCCACTCATGTTAAAAGCATTTTATCTGCGCTGTATCATTATATTATAAACAGCAGCAACTCAGCAACTGCATGAGAAAACTACATTCTGAAACCTACTTGCCTGCACTGCTGCATTTTTTTCCCTCTCACATCTAACCTGGGCTATTTAGTTTTTCTTTTCTGTATATCCAGCCAACAAGTCCTTTGTTAATCCCTATGGTATGTATATAAGCTAGTAAGCGTAAAGAAATGTCATGTTACCCAGACTGAGAGGTAACAGCACAGTGTGACACTTCACTCTCCAGCACTTCAGAATCCAGTCTGTTCCCCCTGATGTACAACTAACTGTAGGTTTGTTATTTTCCAGAAACATTGATCACCCACTATTTAAAGTTTTAAGAATCAATCCATAAGAAATACTCAGCGTGACACTTTGAAAAGGCATCTACCAAACCCTGACAAGGAGCTGACAATCTACTAAGTCATGGTTTCTGTATCCATAACAGCACTTCTGGCTGTGATTTTTAGTTTGCTCAGCCTGGATCTGAAGGAAATCTGTGCTGCCCAGCAAAGCTCTGTGCAGGGCCCAGCCTTCCCCTAGGCAGCACCGGGTTTCAGTCTGTAGGAATTAAGAGATCCCGTGGGAACTCAAGAAGACGTGACAAAGGTTCAAGTGTTTGGCATGTTTGGATATTTACCTTGTTGGCAACTGCTTTATTAGCTATGTATTTTATTAGCTATTAGTTTATAATGATACCACAGCTTGTGAAAACACATTCTGAAGTCAGATAAACCAGGCAAGAGCTACGTCATGTATAGATGATAACAGAGCAGGTAGACAAACCATTTCTTGTATAAACAAAAAAATTATTTGCAGAGCAGAGACATTGCTGCAGCTGGATAAAGGGTTGGTTTTTTAAGTCAAATAAAATAATCTGAGCGTAGAATGGTCATGCTTCACACTCTTACCCAACCTGCTCTGCAACTTAGTGCTGCATTATGAATGAAAATGTCTGAAAAAGCCTGACAGCAGCTATGGGCTCTGTAATACAACTGAGCAGAACTTCATTTTTTTCCTCATTATTTAAACTTCATTTTATGTATCTTTTCTAAAATAATCTTTGCCACCAAGTGCTCTCAACTTTTTGTGCTGTGTTGCAAGAAGTTTTTTCTTAAGTACTTCATGCACATTGTTATCTAAATAAAACCACCTTCAGCTTTAATGGAGTGTAAGGAAATTGGCTTTTGGCCAAGCATGAGCACTCTAAAAGTGCTTCTACATGAATACCTTTCCTCCTCTGCTGTTTCCCTGGTGAATTTAGGATGATTAAAGTCCTTCTGAAGTTTTGGAGCACCAAAAACTTGATGCTACAGTTTGTAACATGAAGTTATCCACAGCACACAGACAATTCTGTCTGTGCACTATGTATCAAACAGGAACAGGGGAATTCTCTGCCATTTGGGAGCTGCAGTGGTTTTGCCATATTCGTAATGAACCTTTAAATACAAACTGCAGTCAGATAAGAGTAACTCAACACAAACTGGATGACCATTTTTAGACTTCACAGAATATTCTGAGTTGGAAGGGACCCACAAGGATCCAGTCCAAGTCTTAAGTGACTGGCCCATACAGAGATCAAACCCACAACTTCGGCGTTATCATCAAACAACTGAGCTAATCTCAGGTTTAGTGTTTTTCCGGTATTTATTTCATGAACACCTGCTTATTTTTTCAGTAAGGGATGCTACATTGGTGTTTATTTGCTATGGAATAAAGCCTTGGAATTTCTAAATATAAGACAAATTATTTGGAAAAGGCAGCTCTCTGTTTTGGTTGGTGATATCAGTTAAAAACATACTTCAAAGGTAGTAAGTAGCTTTATTTCATTAGTCTGAGAAGTTTCCATATAAACAATGGAACAACCACAGCACAAAATTCAATATGGCATAAATTACCAATCTGCAGTTCAAAAACTATTTCAAGAAGTGATCCATTTTAAAGTTGTGGAAAATATATACATTCACATCCATTAACTGCAAGTGACATGCAAATATCCATGAGATTAATCAACTTTTTTAATAAGGAAGCAGAATAGACCTCATAAGACCATCACAAAATGAGGGTTATGTCGTAACACCTTTTCACAACACCAAAACAATCTCCAAATTCAAAGTAAACACTCGGAAACTTTCCTTCCTACCTTGTTTTACAGGCTGGCTCATGTTTGCCAGCACCGCAAGCACCTGTGCACTTTGTAGTGCGGGAACTTTTAAATACTGATTGCTCAGGATATATGGCCTATAAAAATGAAACCTCAAAGCTACATATTCTGATCCTGAGTTAGGAGTAAAGCCTGACTGCACTTGCAGGGAATGGCACGGGCTTTGCAGCATCCCCGGAGAACCCCGGCGCCGATGACAAAACCATAACAAAACCTGCGCGCCCGGGAGGATTTAAAGCAGCAAATCCCAAAAACCCAGACACTACAAAGCGAGCCGGATCCCACAGCTCCGAGCACAAGCCTCTCTCACTTCTTGAAACTGGCTGTAAACAGGGGAAGGGAGGGGCCAGGCGCCTGCCAAGCCGAGCAGAAACTTGTGAGTAACTCGGAGAGGCAAAACAAGTGCAGCGCAGAGGCAGCGGCTCCAGCGCGGTGCCCGGCGCTGGCCGGGCCAGCACCATGAGCCCCGGGAGAGCCACGCCGGGGCCCGGCGGCCGGCTCCGTGCCTCGGCAGGGCTGCTCGGGGCAGGGCCGCTCGGGGATTGAAGGTGAGAGGCTGCGGGGCCCGGAGGGAGCCGGCGGCGGTGCCGCTGCCTTGCCCGGGCGGCGCGGGGTGAGAGCGGCACGGTGAGGGCAGCGCTGCGGCCCGGGCACCGCGAACGAGGGGCTGCAGCCTCGGCTTATGCAACAGAGGCACGGCGGAGCTGCCGGTGACAGGGAAGGGAAGGGAAGGGGTCAGCGGGGATGGAGCTCCCGGAGGCGGCGGAGCTGCCGGGGGAATGACCGGAGGCAGGGCTGGGTGCGAAATGCGGAGCGGGGCCTGCAGAGCACGGCACAGAGCAGGGTCAGTGCCGTCAGTGCTGTGAGGGAGCGTGAAACAACGGGGGATGTCGGCTTCAGCGGCAGAAATACCGCACCTGGGAGCTTAAAAGTCATCCAAAAAATGTGAGAAAACGCTTTAATTTTGGGGTTTGTTTTTGCTCGTTTCGGACTTAATATTGTCCTCTCCCTAAGATCGCTGTTTAACACAGTGGATCGCCTGCCATTTCTGTCATTAAAACAGAATTGTAGTGTTTAACTGCGCTTAGAGGATGTAAAGGGGAAAAAAAAAAAAAACGTGATGACTAAAAACACTTGTGAAGCCAGACATCCCCCTGCTCCGTAAAATACAAAGCCTGGTAGCAAAGAGTGTTGATCTTCTGAGACAATATACAGGTAGCAAAGAGTGTTGATCTTCTGAGACAATATACAGGCAAGTTATTCAGTGGCTGATGTAATTCAGTCTGGAGTAATCAAAGCTACATGCTTAAGGATAAACCTACATAATGGAATTACGTGATTGTATCCATGTCTGTGCTTAGTCACCTTTGCACTCACCAGAATGCATATATTTGCAATATCTAGTTCCAGTCTGCTGCTTTGCTTGAATCGAGTCGTAACAGTTCAGTGAGATGTAGTTTTGGTTCCCTTCAACTGCGAAAAAAACCAGCTTTTCTTTTTCTTTCTTAAAAACTTAAAACAACAGATGCTTCCTGAAAACAAACTGGGTTGTTTTCGGTGCTCAAAAATAGAATGAGGATGGAAAGACAAAGATATGATGCAGTCCACTCATACACAACAATATAGCTGAAGAACTGATGTGAGAAAATGAACCAAAAAAGTCAAGTTTTCCCACAAAGGTGAAAACAAGCTTTGAAAACAATAGAACTTCTGGTGCTGTCAGAAAAGCCACTTCTCTGAGGAAATCCAACACGGGACAGTGGAAAAAAATTAGCCTGCCCCGTTAAAATTACTGTATTTTTAGCCTGATTTCTGGCTCAGCTTATGGTATGTAGAAGAAAAATGCACACAAAACAACTGCAGTGGGAAATAAAACATGGAAGTTGACACGATTTTAGGACAAACTCTGTACTATGGCTGAAGAGTCACAGGATTAGCACCCGGGAGGTGCAGTCACGTACCCATATGCTTACAGACCCCACACGGTATAATTTAGCCATCTGGTTCATGGAGTGTAGCATGTTGTCTAGTAGCATTCATTTTCATTGCACAATGTTTATTGTGGATTGATTAAATCTTGCTCTCTCTCTGGAAAGAATCCAGGTTCGTTTGCTTACACTTTGCTATAGGTGCTGAAAGGGAAGCACACAGAACCACAGGAGTGTGTGACAGTCAGGGTACGTGACATGGGGAATCACCTGCTGCACCAGCTCTACTCTGTCCCTGACAGCCATGATTCTAAATCTGTGCCTGTTTTGAGCTGTACTTTGGAGATTATTTCTTGTTTCTGCACTTTGGGAAGAGAATTTACATGATTGCTTTGAAGTTCACTTGGTTTCAGTTAAAACGCTCTCTCTTTACTGATGATAAAGCAAAGATGGCTGGACCACAACTGCTGATAGCAGCATACTTTTTAAAGAATTCCAGTTATTTTGAGAGGAAATGATAGCTGATTCTTGCCTTTTGGAAAGTCAGGCTGCCCTGATATTGGGTTCCCTGGACTACAGAGGTCCATTGTGTTTTTGAAACTAAATGGTTATAAGGTTGAAAGTCTGAATACAAACTGACCTATTTAAAAAAAAAACAAAAAAACAAAACCAAGCCTCTCCTTACACTTCATTTCCCAGTATCCTCTAATCTTTGTCAATTTTATCAGTGATCCAGTACACATCCACCATACTGCCTTGGATGGGCCTCTTAAGAAACTCTTTTTTCAAGGTAAAGCTTATTTAATATCTTAAAAGATCTCTATTCTCCATCATACTGTGAAGATTTGTGCTTCACTTTATATCCTTCCACTCTTCAGAAGTTACCTTTATATATTATTAGCTAGATACAAGGTGCTGTTTGACAATTTTTTAAAAATTGCATTAGTATTCATATATACATCAGTACTTTAAGACAGTTTACAACTTAATTCTGTTGAGTGTCCTGTCTCAACTAATTTGCCACTAGTTTCATTTAAATTAGAACTTCAGAACATGTATTAGTCTCATGAAATTTTGAATCACAGTTGACTTTCTTCTAAACTAACAGCGTCAGTTCTGTGATGCGTGTCATCTTTAAGTTCAAAATGTTTTCTTCACAGTACCTTGAATTTCATTTACAATGTAATGTTTTAACAACACTTTCACTGTTTCTCTCTCTACAGAAAAGCTGGTAACCAGCAAAGAAGACACAAAAGCTGAAATCACTATGTGGAGCTGTGAAGCCTTAATCAACAGTACCGAGAACAGTGAGGACCAGCATCTCTGCCATGACTTCGACCTCGTGCTTTCCATCTTTTCCCTACTCTACCTCATTATTTGTTTCCCAATTGGCCTTTGTTACAATGGCCTGCTGGTCCTAGTTAACCTCTACAACAAAGCTACTATGACTATGCCAGACGTTTACTTTGTCAACATTGCCATTGCTGGTCTCATCATCAACACTCTGGCACCAATGTACCTGCTGGGTCTTGCCAATACAAAATGGGCCATCTGGAATTCCAACAATGAAGTTTATATTACCTTCCTTATTTTATTCAACGTCTCATCGTTGGTTACCATGTACTCTACCACACTGCTCAGTCTGGACTACTACATTGAACGTGCTCTGCCCAGGACTTACATGTCCAGCGTGTACAACACCAAACACGTCTGCGGCTTCATCTGGGGCGGTGCCATGCTCACAAGCTTTTCCTCCCTCCTGTTCTACGTCTGCAACCACGTGTCCACCAAAATAATCGAGTGCTCCAAGATGCAGAACCAGGAAGCGGCGGATGCCATCATGGTGTTCATCGGGTACGTGGTGCCCGCCGTGGCCGTTCTCTACGCGCTGACGCTGATCCTGCGCATCCGCAAGGAGGCCACGCCGCTGGATCAGGACACGGGGCGCTTGGATCCGTCAGTGCACAGGCTGCTCATCGCCACAGTCTGTACACAGTTCACCCTCTGGACACCCTATTACGTTATTCTCTTGGTAAGCACGTTTACTAACCTACGGGGAAGGATTCCAGATGTAAATTCCATTCAAATATTACACTTCGCCACGATTTTGTCCAAATTCCTGGCTTTCTCCAGCAGCTTTGTCATGCCTCTGCTCTACAGATACATTAACAAAAACTTTCCCAACAAATTACGGCGTTTGCTGAAAAAGATCCACTGTGGGAATCAAGGGTGTTCTCACGAGCGCACAGTTGTACAGCAGGTCATGACATAGGTGTGACACAAGCCCCGGGTGTGCTCAGTGCTGGGACCCTGACACTGCTGTGCTGGCACTCAGAGACATCAGAGAGTCCCAGCCGAGGGGCTGCAAGGAGCTTCCATTGCAGCTGAAAGCAAGAGTCTTAAATTTTCCAGTAGTTGTTTGCTGAAGTGGTGTGAGGCTCTGGCCTGTGTGCTGCATTACCTGTGACACCTGATACCTTCAGTGCACTGAGCTGGTGACAAAGGATAAACTCTCTTTCCATGGCTCTGATCTTCCTGTCTGAAGAAATCACTAAGCAAGTTTACTGAAGTCTTGACTGAAGACACAGCACCTTGTATCTTGTATAGAAATAGGTATCACCTTGTTTTCTGTACAAAGAAGTGATAGTGCTATCCTTGATGAAGTAAATAGCATTTTTCAATGAAGATTATATAGATGATCTTTACTGAAGATCGTGTCATCCAATTGTACATGTCCAAATAGTAAATGTTAATTATAAATTAAATTATTTAATTTCTTTCTCTATCACTGAATCCCCCTCTAAAAGAAGCCTAATTTACTATTTTCAGAAATTATTTTCTCACACAAACTAACCTGTTTTAACATTTATGGTAAAGTGATTTTTCTTTTAGCTACAACAAATAACAAAAATGTGTTTTAATTTTCCAGTGCTTTGTTTGTATCCTAAAACATTTCAGGAATTCAGAAATATTTATTAACTAATTCTGAGGGAACTTAGAGATGTTTGTTCCACATATTAAAATGAAGGACACAGTCGTTTACAAAGTTAAATCAGAATTTAACTAGTAAAGATTGTCTGGCTAAGTGTTATGGTCCACATATGTTCATGTAACAAGAGTAATTATCTTTAAAAATAAATATGTTTATGATTAACATTTTGTATTTTCAAGGGATATGTTTGCAACAAATAAATTAAACTCTCTTTAATCTAGGACATCACTGGAGTCTTGGAAACCATATAAAATTCCCCAATACAGGAATCCCAGTCAGCTCTTTGCTGACCTCTCAGAAAAGCTTTCCATTGGGATTCTTGGAGACACAGTAAAGTTTAGTTTCACACTGGGGATGAAGAAATTCAATCCAGATCACCAAATTTTACTGATTGTATGAAATACGTAAGAAACACAGACATGCTGCAGGAAGCACATAAAGAGTTACAGCAACAAAACTACAAAGCACTGACCCAAAAACTCCCTGTTCTTGTGCTGCTGTTGCATTATTGACAGGAGGGGGGGTACAACTGATACTCTCCCACTTGTGTGGGGCCACAAGACATTTTTGTCACTTGATTAATGCTACAGCATCATTTTTTTGCTTAATCTGTCACAGCACATCTCAAATTCCACGTGACTTCATTAAAAAAATGTGACTTTTCAAGCTTCAGGTATAGAAGAAAAACATGGAGCAAGACCAGAACTGAACCTTTCCCATTGCTTAGAGCAGAATCTCATCTGGTAACTGGTCCTAGTCTGTCAGCAGAGGCACAGACTGAAGTTCTACATGAAAAGCATGTGAGGAACAGACCTTTCAGACCTTTTCCTTTCAGGCAATTTCTTCCCATAATCTTCTTTGCTTATCCTCTTTGTATACAAGCATCTCTAAGTTACCAACATCCTGGTGGGAGACTTTCCATTAATCTTTACTTTTTTAATAGCTTTTCATATTTTATTGAGGATTTTTAACCCTTAAAGCCTACAGAGTAAATAACCTGCTTCTGGGGTGTTTCCAGTTTTAGCCTGTTGATGGAAAACCATGTTAAGGAATGAAGCTGTTCCTTATCACTGTGTCCCAACTCACCCACTCAGTTATAGTGCCTCTATGTTGACATACATGATACTGGCTGCTTTCTTGGTTTTGCCCCCCTTCAGAGATTTTCTACCAATTTCTACACATCTTGAGCATTCAGGCTCACTTCACACAGAAGTGCTTAAGAACAAAATCTTTCCTTAACAGCTGTCAAGCAAGCAGACTCCTCCTTCCCATCTGAGGAAAATGAGGTTTCTTAATGCACCAAATTAAATCTCTCATGTAAAATCTGTTAAAGAAATTCTTTGCCATTATGCAGGAGGAGTTCCAGCAGGGAGGAACTGGCTTATCTGGTGTGAATAGAGGCTTTCAGAACTGGGACACTGCCAGAATGGTGTGGCTGAGCAGGCAGTATTAAGTGCAATTTCAACTTCCATGTTGCTTCCTCACTTCCATTTCCTCCTTCTTTTAAGGCATCTTATTTTCTGTCTCTAACAGAACTGTTGCCTTTATTTCTGTTCTTTTCTTTCTGTGTTAAACTCCCAGTTTCAGATCGTGGCTCTTGTATAATTTCTCTTTATAATTTCCACTTCTCTGCACAATTTATTTAACTTTCATTTCTCTCCCATCCCTGCTTGGTCTTGCACACCTGGTACCATTCAGTACTCAGGTTTACTTCATCACACTGACTCCTTTACAATGATCCAAATCTTATTCAGTGATTGGACATTGCAAACAAATTTATGTAGTAAAATGGAAGCTGGTGTTTAAGAGATGCAGAAAGACAGATTTTTATGTAATTTACCTGTGGGGTATCAAATCTGATTTATTCCTAATCTTTTTTACTGCAGCGGATGTTTGTCTGTATCCTTGATAAACACTAAATGTGATGGCAATCATACATACAACAACTTGGGTAATTTAATGAACAAGACTGGTATCCACTCAACCTCTTTTAAAAAAGTTAATTTGATGTATTAGTTGCCTCAGAGAAACTGTGCCGTGGATCTGCCTGGCTGCTGTTCTCTTAAGCAAATTCTGAACTTAATTGCAGCACCCTCATCTGGTATCTCTTAAAAAGCAGTATCCTAAAAAGAGAGAGCTTTGCAATATTTATATAAAGAACAGTAGAGGGGCAAGTGCAGTAAAATACTCCAAGAAATACAAGGTATCATAAATTAGTAAGAACTTTTATGGACAAATCTTTACTATCCAAAGTTCTCAAGAATGGGGCCTTTCCATTTCAAATACCTGAAGGTTTCTGGTGACTGTAAATAGGGGCTTCTCTATTACACATTCAAATAGA
Organism: Monarcha castaneiventris obscurior; assembly: GCA_026261815.1. Classification (NCBI taxonomy): domain Eukaryota; kingdom Metazoa; phylum Chordata; class Aves; order Passeriformes; family Monarchidae; genus Monarcha; species Monarcha castaneiventris. The sequence goes on along the minus strand of JAMPIT010000856.1, from coordinate 11,878,432 downwards.
TATGAATAAAATACTGTATATATGCAAGATAAAAATCAGCCTACTGATGTAAAAAGAATGTGCAAAGAGTTTATTAAATTATTTCTTAAACTGTATCATTTAAATGTAAACCTCTGAACAGGAAGGTGTACTGTATGCTTCTGTATGTATATAATGTGTACTAGAAAGTAAGCACTAGTTAAGTGCCATTATTAACAGTGTTATTTTCTCACAAAATTAAACTTAATATTTGAGTTGATCTATGGCTTACAGCCCTCTTGCTGAACTGCTAATTAAGTCAAATCAATGAACTAACAAAAATGTCATGCTCTGCTTCTGTGTGAGTTACTAACACAGCTAGCTCATGACAGGTCCTTGTTGACCAACTTAGTAAAGGTCCTAGTTTGAAAAGTTTACATTTCAGAATCGAATTTTGTTGGTCTCTGAAGATGTAATTTCAGTTAATGAAAGGAAGTGATCAGCCACTAGAAAATTCTTGGTTCTATTGCAATGAAGAGATGTGGACTCCAATATCATGTCAAAGTCCTACAGATAGGGACTTTCTGGAAAGCTTCATAAAGGAAGTATTGGCTCATAATAAATTCTCAATAAAAAGTGTTCAATTATATGTGGTCAATAAAATGTGTGGGGTTTTTTTTTTTTTGCTTTCTTGATAAAAACCTGTTGTAGACAAGTTTAAACCTGTGTGGCTTCACTGAATCAAAACATAACAGATTGCATGAATTGGATGTCAAATTTCCAAGCCATAATTACTAAAATCTCATTATTCATCAGCATGAAGTTGGCTGGGAATAAAAGCTAAAAGGCACATACCTCCCCTGACATTTTTCAGCATAAAGAATCCTGCAATTAATGAGACAGAGTAACAGTGCACCTGGAGATCAATGCAAACATTGGCCACATCCTGACAACTTCCTTTCCTTTGTGCTGCCACAATCAGCTTCCTGCAGAAAGTCTCTTGGTTCTCAGAACAACATAAAATAACCCACACCTCTGGCATCCCAAAGAAAACACAGCTTTTAAGAACCTAAGGTACCTTATAACACATTCATTGCAGTAACCACTGCACATAACCAAAAGATTACTCCCCGTGGATCAATTCTTTTACCCTACATATATGAAAATATTTTCTTGCCTATACTTTCAAAATTACTCATTTGTTCCCTTTCAGTGTTCTGTGAAGTGTAGGAAGACAGCAAGTAACAGCAAACTCTATTTAAAATAGTTATTGCTAAACCCTTTAAAAAAACCCTCAGCCCAAGGCACTCCTGAATTTTAAGTCTCAGTCAGAAATAAATGAAAATGGAAACTATCAAAGTGGAAGTTGCAATATTACACTGTTTAATCAAAGCCTAGTATCTGACAGGATGCCCTTAATTCCACACAGTGTTTTAAAGGGTGTGTTCTGCTACTTTAATAGGAGAGCCAGCATCTCTGAACAAGTACAGAGCAGTGATTTTCTGATCCTTCATTCCACAGAGCTTTTGGATATAACCAACAAAAAGGCTGTTTCTCAGCTGGATTAGTAAAATCCCTCATATAGAACACAGACTGAAGGATCTTCAGTGAGAACAGTTAGTTAATAAGCAGCAAGTTCACAAGCCCACAGGTTTTTGAAGGGTGAACAACTACATAAATGCAAGGAAAAAAGGTTGATTAGGTACAACAAAGTCAAGATGTTTAAAGCAGTACAAACCAGGCTGACACAGCACCTGAATCTGCCATTATCTGTCAATACAGAGACCTCACAGATGTCAACCACATTTTGGAGCAGTCACAGAAAATACTCCTACAACTGCTACATAATAGGAGAATAGGGCCCAAGGCTGTGAAGAAAATATAACACTGCTACCACAAACCTCAGAAGGAAGTAACACCATTTTTTTTCCCTTGTTTAAAACTAAGATTCAGGTTTGTTGTTTTTTTTTTTTTGTGCTGTGGGTATGTGCATAGGTAATGCCCTGTTTATCACTGCTTAATAAAAATGAAAGCAGCCCAGTGTCTAGGCTGGAGACCTCATGAGCTTCACTGCAGCAGCACGGGACTGGTAAGACCTAAGAAAAGCAGAACCTGCCCAAGTGCCACTCTCAGTTCCACTGTTCTCTGGGGACTCAGAGAGGAATTGATTCTTGCCAAAGTTTCTGCAGCTGTGAAGTGCTCAATGCACTGATGGATCTGAAACATCTGCTCCTAGATTCATTTATGTCGTTTCTTAATAAGCAAAAACTTGTGTATTTCTTGAGTATCTCGTGCAATATTTTTCCAAGTGAAAGCAATCTAATGGTACAAAGCCAGCTGTGCAGACTGCCATGGCAACAGCTCTGAAGTGTGAAATGTTTCCTCTGATGAATTTCCTTTAGCTTTCCATTATATATCAAAACACTTTGACATATGCTGACTACATTATTTTTCCATCAGGAGAGCAGATCTATTATCTCCTTTGTCATCCTACTTTCTTCCCACCAAGTCTTTCCCTTACCTTGAAAGTCCACGTGATTTCCTTATATTCCTTCCTTCTAAAGAACTGGCACCTTTAATTACATCTGCAAGAATTGTCAAAAATATTCACAGTCTTCAGCAGGACAGAATTTCTGTATTACTACAAATCAGGACAGTAAAAGACTTTAAAACACCAGATTCTCATCAGAGTATTTATGAATTAAGTATAAAAACATATTAAAAAAAAAACCTTATCAAAAGTTCTTTAAAGCAAGAAGTGAATCCATTTAATCTAGTTTAAAAAGTTCTTGTACTCTTTTTTCCCTCTTCTTAAATACATGATCCCAGAGGTGCTGCCACTGGCACTGATGGGCTGAGCCTTGGCCACTGGCAGATCCATCCTGGGGTCAGCTGGAATTGGATCTGTTGGACATGGAGAAGTTTCTGGCAGCTTCTCATAGAAGCCACCCCTGTAGCCCCTCCCTGCCTCTGCTATCCAAACCTTGCCATGCAAACCCAGCACAATTACTAATTACAAAGTGAATTGAAAAACCTAATTTTATCCCCCCCAAAATTTGCAAATTTAAGCTAAAATTTATCTTGAAGTCGGTAGAATTTTTTGCACTGTTTCTCATCTCCACAACCTTTAAAAGAGCATTTTGAGATGAATTCTGGTATTGGTTTATCAAAGCTGTTTTAGAAACTCCATCTGGTGGTCACTGGCAGAATGCTCTTGCAGTTCCCAAAAGCAATAAGATTAGTAAAATTAGTTAGATTTAAATTAATCTTTAGAGGGGGAAAATAACAACTCAGTCCCAGTTTCTGGTTAAACAGATTTGTACGGCTGGTGCTGTCTGCAGGCACTGAGGGTATTGCTACAAGTATTTAGAGGAAACAAAAATTAACCTCAACTTGTACAACCAACTGCTGCTGTGAGGGAGAGGCAGGTAAGAGAGAATTCTGTTGCAAGAAATAAATCCCAACATGGTTAATTTTAGTTTTGAACCTAACAGAAGGATATTTAACCAGGCTGCTAGGTCTGACTATTCACAAGGAAGAAATATTTATTAAAAAGCACGTTTCTTGTATTGTTTCATGAAACATCTGTTACTAGTCACTGTGGTTGACAAGATGCTCAGAGACCAAAGGACGTGTCATTCCCATTCAGCTCCAGAGCATTGTAATTCTTTCTAATTAAGTATGGTTTCACTAGTTCACAATGAAATAGATTTCTTACTTAATTAAGAGAGAAGTCTGAAATTTTTCAGGTCTGGCTTATGTGCAGTTAAATAATCATTCCAGCACCTGCAGTGCTATGCAGAGACCAGCTCTCTTATTAAAACTTGCCATTAGAAAAAGCCTCTTCCCACCTTTTAGTAGAATGTTATTTTGAAATACAGGCAATTTTTGAGCTCTTGTAGCTGAGTTACACAGATGATTTACCCGTATCAAGGAATTTATTTTGTGATTGATAGAAACATTACTGTATAATAATAATAATAAAATACTGTTTATAAAACAGCTCACACTACAAACAGTGCTCCAATAAGCCAATAATAAAATCACTAATAGTCAACCACAGGCAAAGAACCCTGAGATGTGAAGGCAGCAATCACACAGCACCGAGCATGGCTGTTCTAGGAGAAAAGGAAGAAATGTTGATTTACAACTGGCCTCTGAGGTGCAGGTAATCATTAATAACCAGTGCTTATGGATAAACATTGCCAGCCTGGGCTTTCTTAACCCCATCCAAGCAGAGAGAGCAAGACTATCAAATTCTACAATTTCACACAGCTCCGCGTACCTTATAAATAAGCATCAGCATCTGAGTTCCATTTTAAAAACCACACTTAAAAAACCCCTTCCTAAACCAAACATGCAGGGAATATAATACAATAAAGCCATGTGAGGTTTTTTATTCTAAAATGAATCTATACACAAAATTCCTTTAGCTTTCTTCCAGCTAGCAATTCTTGGTTCTCTGTACAACTTCCCTCATGTTTTGGGGTTTGGTGGTTTGAGTTTTTTGGGGGAGGGGTGTCCTTTTAAATGTCAAAGGCCTGATGTTCTACAGTGTTTTAATCAAGGACACAAATTTTCTTGCATAAACATATGTAAAATTAACAGCAAGACCTTTCACATGAACAGTTTTACAGAGTGACTGGCAACTATGCATCAATATAACAAAAGCCTTAGAAAAGATGCTCCTCTCAAAAATTAGGGTGTTTTTTTTTTCCCCCTAGGAATTTTGAGGTATTGCATTAATACAAGTGGCTTTAATATCTTAAAATGCCACAAAGAAAAGCTTCCCATATTTAAGCTCAGCCGAATAGCAATCTTTGACTAGCACAGTGGCTTATAGCCCACACTCAAGTTATTTCTTACACAACAACAATAGAAGAAAAATTAAGGTGGAAATACATGACAGTTGATGAAAAACATCTTTGAAACAAAATCGCAGTGTATTGCACGATTCAAAATTCCAGTAACAATGCAACTGCTTTTCATCATAATACACTGGGGTATAGGCAGTAACAGTCATTTAATATTCCAAACCAATCCTATCATTCCACACAGGGATGGTTTTCTTAATAACCTCACATCCAAAAGGCAAGAAAAGATACGTTCATTGAAAGAAGAAGACAACAGTGTGGTCTCAAAATGAACTTTGGGCTTCTCATGCAGGATTAGCTCCCTAACAATAATCACAACCCCACAGAACCCAGCCCAGTCCTTGGACTAACTGCAGGTGGCTGCAGCCTCTGGTCTCCAGGATCCTCGATCACCCTGTGGCTGTTTGATGCTGCACCAAGCAAACAAAAGCTCTAATGCTCAACTGAGTGTTGCAGCTTTTGCTGAACAACTGATCATGATGATTCAGAAGGAAGGTGAGTAAGACAGGATCATCATTTCCATAATACTTCACTGAAATCTCCAGGGTTGCAGCATCTCACAAACCAGAAGCATTGAACGGTGTTTGTTAGAAAAGATGGAGAAGTTTCTCTCATCTGGCACACATGGATATGAAAGAAAGAGCCTTCACTTCAAATTAAACCTCCTGTCAGGGATGTCTGCTCTGCTAAACACATCAGTAATATGGGTCAATTAAGAGAAATTATTGGTGTTGATAAAAAAAAAAAGTCGTTCACATCTGCTTTCTTTATAGCAACATCTGTCACTCAGTACTGGAGATATTTATTTTGCCATATGAACAGTTGTGTTCAAAAATAAACCAGTTTTGCCCACCACAGCACACTGTAGGTGGTTAGTGGCTGTACCTGTTATCAGCCAATCCTGAAATATTGGCACAGCATCTCACAACCATTTCCCTTCTGTAACTTCACCTTTCCTGCCTCCATCCTATCCCGAAAATCATTCTCATACACCCACCTTTTCCACTGAGAGCAAGTAAACTAATACATGAAATTTCACCAAAAAATAATAAATCCATAAATCACTAATAACAATAATTATGGCATTATGCATCATCCCAAACACAATCACTTCACCATTTTCTGCACTTTATGAAACCCTTATACAACTGAGCACTGGTCTGCTTGCCACTATCCTCATGACTTGTACCCTGTGATCATTTAAGCAAATTAAACAAACTGGTTTATTGTTTTTTCTAAGGAAAGATGCAGCTGGTCACACAACAGCAATATTTTGCTTTTCTTTTACTAACACATTAACTGTGACAGCAACAGCAGAGCAAGCTGCTGCCAAAACTCCACCTGGGAGCTCTTAACACACCTCAAAATTTTTTTTTGTTTTTGTAGATGAGGCAGAATTGCAGCTATTGAGATGGGAATTAGCAAAGTCTGAACAGAATAAAGAATACAGAGTTGGGAAACTTTGATTTTCTAACCTCTATTTCTCCTCTGGCTTTCAATTTATTCCATCATCTTGGAAGAATAAATTTCTCAGTAGCCAGGTTTCCCCACCTGTAAAACACGATGCTTTCTGATGTGTGAGTCTCTCAATTCTGTGTGCAATTCTGAAACTGTGTTGTGCTACTTGCATTGAGATTCCAAGTAGGAAACATGTTCTTGCTCCCTAAATACCACTGAATAATGAAGTTTAATAGAGGTTTCAGACAAAGTATGAACGAATACATCTGTATTAATTATATATGTATAATTATACATATATATATGTATAATTAATAAACATGTCTGTAAATGTGAATGCAATTTTGAAGATGGGAGCTTCCTCTTTGATGACTTTTTCTTTTTAAAGATGGGAGGTGTAAGAAATAGCTTCTCTCTTTTTACTTTTCCGGTTCTATTTATACAATCTTCTCATCAGAGGATAAGTTCCCCTGGAGCTCAGCTTGCCCAGCCCGTGCATTGTCACAGCTGAGGTTACTGAATAACAGGAAATGTGGCCTCAGCACTGCTGTGTCAGGGCTTATCTGCACGGGAGTTACTCCCTGCTCATTAACTCACAGTCACTGAAACCTCTGTAAAGAGTGGTTTGAATATTCCTTAAATTGGTGCAGTCATTGATTTGCCTTTCTTTTACTAATAAACACCAAGGGCACAGCCAAGATAGCCTTGTGTACACCCACCCAAGGCAAATTCAACAAGATATCAACCCTCAGCAGTTTGCTCCTGGCCCATAGCCAAGAAATAATTTTAGTTCCCCCCCTCTGCCCCCAGCAGGGCCCGGAGTTATCAATAAGGGGCCTGTTCAAAGCACTTCAGTGGAAAGTACAGCAACAAAACCATGCTTAGCATTGCCTCAAGTGCACGAGTTACCCATTCTGGAAGCTAAAAAGTTAAGGTGATGACCAAAACCTTCCTGAAATGTTTCTGTAATTTCAAAAACAATCATTTCACTATGCCTACGTGGTTTGGTGTGCTCTCTGTACAGGCCTCAGTCCTAGAAAGAATAAGGAGACACCTGAAATTTAAAAAGCAAAACTTCTGCCTGTTTTGCCCATCAGTTCTTTCCTACCTGGTGCACCCCAGCTCAGAGGCTGGAACACAGAGGTCTGAGCAGCCAACCCTTCCCGCCTGTAAGATCACCTGTAACACAAAACATCTTCCCTGGGTGCATCAGTCCTTCCTGTAGTGCAATCTCTCAGGAAATAACCTTTTCTAGACAGGAAGAAACTCTGTCTTTACTGAAAAACCAGCAGAAAAAGAAGTGTCACCTGATTTGCACGTAATGACAACACATATTTTTTCTTTACCATTCTTAACTATGAGAATTTAGTATCAACAGAATGAGCCTGGATTAGGGTGCAGCTCACAGGGAAATGCTACACAAAACACCAGCACTGCACTGCCCCTGTGCCCCAAGGTTTTCTGTAACAGTTTGGAGGAACTACTGTAAATAAAAGGGAAACAATAAACAACCTACCCAGTCCAACAAACTGCTACAGATGATAATCAAAACCAAAGGCTCTGTGTGAATTACAGTGCTCTGAACAAAGCCCATTGGAAATCACATTTCACAGAGCCCCTGAACTACTGAAGAGCTGTTCTGGAGGACAGCTCCTTCACAAAGAACATGAACCTTCAACCTGAAAATCAAAATGTCTCTGAGCTACAGCTGCAACCCAAGACCTCCATCCTAGTCTACCTCTAGTCTCAAGAAAGTATTTGGAGCAGCAGTGCTAACCTGCAGGTGGAAATGTAGACCAAGTGCTAAAGTGTCTTCTCCAAGTAACCCACAACTCCGATTTTGAAATCTAGACTCGTATACATTTGTCTCATTTGCAGTGTTTTGGCAGTTTCCACGTGTTTTTTAGTGAGCCTTGTTAAAGTGCAAGTAGGAAGCCATGAAAACAGAGTGCTGATACACTGGTCACAAATTACCCTCCCAGCCCATGAACACCATTGCAGGTTACTCAAAGATTACAGCAGAAATGCCCTTCCCCATGTGCTGGTAGGAGAAAAGATGATGCTACTGATACATCCCAGACAGACAGGCTGCACTAAAAAAAATCACGAGCCAAGCCTCTCTTGCTTATTTATATCTGAGGTTTTAATAACACTGTTAAACACAGTCATGCTGAGCCAGACCCAAAACATCCTCCATACTCACAATCTTGTCTTTTAACACCTCATGGTCATTGCAGAGCATCTGGAAAACTAATTTATTGCACGTATACAAGTACAGGAGTGTTCCAAGAGCCCTTGGAAAAATAGAGATATACCTATTTTTAAGCAGGGATCTTAATGCTTTGGCATGGCCTGCTTTGTGTTGAGTTCTGGTTGTATTAAGCAAAGGGTGTGGTGTGGTATTTATTCCACAGGCTTTTCCTTTTCTAGACCTCTAGCACTTCAAACAGCGCACTGGGAAAAAATGCAATTGCAAAGACTGGCCAGTGAGCGTAGGATTACTTCATGAACAGGAAAAAAAAAATCCACTGGATGGCCTCACACACTTAGAAATGGCAGGGACAAACACTACTTTTCTGTTCTAAAATATCTCGTTGCAGAGGAGAATCTGAACTTTAAAGTCACATGATGATGAAACCATAGGTTTGCTAAACATGCAACGTGTAGGGTTTGAATGACTTCAACCAAGTTCCTGTTCCCCTCACAGAAGTGAATGTTTTTTCAGTCAGCAAGCACCCGGATTTCTCACTGTGATGTACAGCAGCTGAAGAAGTTATTGTCATATACACACTCTGCTCTCTACAGAAATAGAAAGGGCTATAAGCTCCAAACAATCACTGTATTTCAACTGACATTTCACAGTGAAAGGCTCAGCCTGTTGTGTCTATGGAACATTTCCTTGAAAAGGTAAGTGCTTTATATTACTTTGAATATGCAATGTTTTATTCAAGAGGCTCAAAGGGTGAAGCTAAGGTTGTAATTAAATTTTTTTAGTTTTCCCTTCTTTAACAACATTTGAGCTACACAAACTAAAATAATGTATCTGGGAAAGGTCCTCAGAAAGCTGAAATGTGTAATGAAGCTGAAATTTGTGCTAAAGCTGGGCATTAAGTAGAGAAAATGTGAAGACTGTTTTCCTGTAAATACTTCACTCCCGTTGAACCAATGGGAGCTGGATGATGAAATCCTCAGTGGTCTGGACAAACGACTCCAACCATTGCCTAAAACCAGTCTTTTAAAGGATGGACATTGTCAGATAATCTTAACCCCAGCTACAGGAATTGTATAGCACAGGAAACACGTCAGCAATGCTGCTTGGAGATTATGTTTAAGTTACTGTTAGTTCCTTTATATTCTAGAAAAGTAAAAACAAAAGCTTTCGGTTTCTCAGGATCTGGTACTTTCCCACAAGTTAAGGATAGGATTTCTTAAGTCCTTACAACTTCAAGTACTTGCCCAAGAGTAGGAATTGTGATGTTACAAGAAAGAAGAATACAGTATTTCACATTTTAGTCTCATATACTGCAAGCTGCCTCCATGTTTTAACTTGGCAGATGCAGTGTGAACAGAAAGGACATCCTCACCCCCCAGATCATGTGTTTTCTCAAGTCGATGCAGGACATGCCCACCAAGAGCAGAGTTTCACAAGCAATGGTACATGTATTGCTTTATGACTGGATGAAAGAATATTTTCCTCCTAAAGGCTGGTGACAGAATGCAGAAAAGACTGCCCTACCAAACCTTTTATAGAGGAAGAGTTCTGGCTGCCAGGGAGAAACTCCCCTGGTTTAGGAGCTCTTCCTTCTAGACTTTAAATAAACACAAGTCTCCTTGAAACCAAGCTCTCCTTTTGCAGCAGTTAAACGTCTGAGTGGGGATGAGGAGCCCAAACCCAGTGAAATCTTAGGGACTGGGTCCCCTCAGTACTGAAACTCCTTTCACAACTTGCTATTTTTAAACTGCTTTCTGAACACTGTGCTCACTGTGTTGGAAGTGAAGGGGAATGTGTTCACCGTGCTTCAGAAAGTAAAAATCAAACATATTTGCTTTAACTGCTGAATTATAGGAGGAAAACAGATGAAAGAGGGGAAAAAAATACAAGAAAAAAGTAAGGCCACATGAAGTTAAGAAGGATTTGTAATATGACTGATGGCCAGTTAAAGTAAGGGGGACCTGGGATAAAGGGACAAAATACTGGAGCATGACAACACGGGGAAAGATAATGCAAGTGGCATATTGCAAATTTCCCTCCCTAACTAATCGTAAAACAAACAGAAATAGAGCTGGCTCCTGCCATAGTTACCGGTGACTAAGTGGAAATAACAAAGTCAGTTTATGTCACAGTGTGTTGGGAGAGAAAAAAAAAAATTCAGGTCTTGAGGTGTTTGCACTGTAAGCTGCAAACAGCACTAAAAGAGTAAAGGACTTGTCTGCTGTCGTCACCTCCTCCACTCACACCACAGCAGAGCATAAACATTACGTGCATTTTGAAAAAAAAAATATGTCCCAGCAGTGAATCCAAGAACCAGGCAAGAACTGAGGGAATACCAGATCTTCTCACAGCAAATGACATAATAAATTCCCTATTTTTTTTTTTTTTATGATGGAAACTCTAAGTATTTCGAAAATGTGGCCAGCTGTATGAATACTCTGAAATAAAACACGTGAGAAATAAACCACCCTCTGCTGCTCCCATGGAACATATATTTTTATTTGAAATTAAATTAAATTACTATTACTGAAATCATTATGAAGAGACAAAATATTGCAAAAAAAAAATCAGATTGTCAGAAAGTCAGAAATATATAGGTAGGTGTGACCCTTTTAGAGAGAAGAATGCTCTTGTATCAGCTTGGAGGAAGAACTGGCTGTGTCTGATGGCACCCCCTGCACAATCTGAGCTCCAAATTGCCATTTGCTCTTTTAAATAGTGAGCCAGCAGAACCAAATATGAAAAGAGTCTCTGACATTATCACTGGGATTCTTTTAAGCTTCTAGGAATAATTTAAGGGGGAAAAGTAAATAACTACGCATTGATTTTAATCTTATTTGCCAAACTAAAAATATTTCAGAATTAGCTACAAACTGCTAGGAGATATTTTGTCTTCTGTAATAAGCACTTTATTGAATCCAAACAAGAATTATACTCACACTGACTAGCCACAGCAAAGCTGCAAACAGCTTGCTCTTTTGGAAAAATTTTGATTCTGTGGGAATCCTAAGGTGATTTTCAGGACATTCCCTTCAGAACAGCACACCTAAAAATTTTTCCTTAGCTCAGAATTTTAATACTTACACTGATTATAATTATAAACATATAGTTGCACTGTTATTTCCCTGAAGTGAGCATATTAATTCTAGGTTGAATAGATTATTTTTACTTAGTTCAATTCCCTCCTCAGATGAGGTAATTTAAAAGACGTACACTCAGGTTAGGATAATAATATTTAGATGGAGAGGAAACATCAGTGTTAATTATTTCACTGATGCCTTTCCTGGTCTTAAAAATCAAGAGGCGAACACGGTTAGAAGGGGAAAAAGGGTTTTACCTTGGTATTTATTGTAAGGATCCTTAGGTGCACCACGAACAGGTCGAATACACCTCTGTGCACCCCCCCATCCCCACTGCAAAGTCCCCCTCTTCTAGATCTGGTCTTACATTCCAGGTCTTACTAATTAGCATATCTATCAAATATTCCCCAATGAGAGGCTCAAATGAGCCCCCCCTCCCAAGGAACCTTCCCCTGGATGGTTCTATCTTAGTTTACAAAATGTGTTCTGGAGAGGACCTTGGGCTCTGGGCACCCTGGCACCCAAACTACGAAGCCTCTAAAATGTTTAGTCTCTTAGCTTAACAAACAAGTCCAAGAATGTAGGCAAAAAGCACCAAGAATACAGAAGTTGCAAAAAGGTATAACAGGGGTATAAAAGAAAAGACAAAATTCATCATGGCATCATCACAATAATGTTAATGTCTGTGGTTACAACTGAAACTGTTTCAGCATCCGTCTTGACACCAAATGAGGGCAAAACACATCCTTGACCTCTGCTTAACACCGTGTTGGTTTGCCAGTAACACATCACAGTGTGCTGGCAGGTGGGAACAGGAAGAGAAACCAAGATGCTGCACTGGCTCTCACAGTAAGCTGCAGTTACTGGAATATGATGCATTAACCCTTACTTTGTCTTAAACACCCAAAGAGCATTTAAATAAAATTAAAAATACATTGCTGTGGTCAAAATGGAATCCAGTATCAGTACCAAGGCCAGGTCCTGAGCAAATTTATTTAAGTTTTGGCATTTTTTCTTTTCTGTCATTTGATATAAGGCCATATGATTTCCCATGAAACCCCCTTTGCGATGATGGTACCAGAAAAGTTAAATGTTGCTAAATTATTCTGAGATTCCCTGCAAGGACAGTGAACACAGTTAGCTGGCCCATAAAAGTTGTTGAGAAGATAACAGAGATGTTCCCAGTGCCAGGACAGAATTCTTCTATTCAGCCCTGCAAAAGGCCTGCTGGAATTTACAGGTAACACTGCAGGCTCTGGTGGAACAGCTTTAAATGTAAATATTTCTGAAGCTTGAATCTACAATGTGGGATGATAACAGAGTTTCTCAGATGCTCAAGTGGTCACAATCCTGCACCAGATTAGGCTTCAAATCTCTCTCCTAACAGAAGATGAAAATTTCACTTAGTTCCCTTCATTCTTGAGACTCCACCCAAGTATTTAAGAAGAAACGAATTGTGAAATTTAAAGTTTTACACACAAGAATTGCTCATATTTAATAAACTATTTCTAAGCTTCAAAATTACATTGACTTTTAACTTAAGCTTCAGAAACTTCTGCCTGTTTTTCTCATCAGTTCTTTCCTACGTGGTGCACCCCAGCTCAGAGGCTGGAACACAGACAGAGTCTGAGCAGCCAACCCTTCCCTCCTGCAAGATCACCTGTAACACAAAACATCTTCCCTGTGTGCATCAGTCCTTCCTGTAGTGCAATCTCTCAGGAAATAACCTTTTCTAGACAGGAAGAAACTCTGTCTTTAAAAAGGGACAAAGAACACTGCTGAATCAAAACATAACTCCACGCTTTTCTACAAATGAAATTATAATTATGTAAGATTATATACACATTTAATCAAAGGCACTTTGATAACTCAACTTTTCTAATTAAAACCAGTATTAGAATTCCAATTTTGAGGAGAGATTAGAAATATCAGAAATGTGAAGTAGTGTCAGAGGTAACAACCATAAATGAACTGTCAAACAGTATTAAGACACTGACTTATCTATAATGAGCACTGCTTAAAAACATTAATGCATCTCTATGAATTTTTACCAATTTAAAATGACTTTCACTTTAAGAGTTAACACCACTAGAATCCCTTAATGCAAAAGGCATTATGTGCAACTAAATGTGTAGCTTCTTGCCACTATGACTTACAGAAACTTCTGTAAGGAGAACTCCATGGTCCTGCTTGTTCAGACCAGCTTTATGTAAAACAGAACAAAATAAAAACACCAAAGTCTAACACAAAATTGGAATCTTCGTGAATAGAGAAGATTTTTTCTCCCACAAAACACCCTACACTGTAAAAATGCCTATCTGTGTAACTTTTACCAGTACTGAGGAGCATCTTTAATCAGACATTCCAAATTAATTACGAATAGTGGGTTCATTATCTTATGTTTAAATATATTTATTCTTTGCAACTTAAAAAGCTGTGCTATTTTCTGCATCAATCAGTACAAGGTGCACAGAAATTTCCTCTTAGAAAATTGAGCTAATTATGCTTTTAGGTGGTCTGGAAAATGTATATATCCATATCCATTACAGTTTTTCCTGAGTACGTATCATGTTCTCATAAAAGCTTTCTGTCTTAAAAAAAGGAGTCTCCAAGCATATATACAGTAGCAAAATCATTATATCTACATATCACTGAGTCATTACAGCTAACAGCCTATCCATATTACTCTCAAAATTCCCTATTTCCAGGAATTTATAATGCAGCTGTAATAAATGGCCCTTGCTAAAACTTTATCAACAGGTTTATAATGCACCAGTAATCGTTTTCTCAAAGTTGAGCATGCAGAGAAGCATTATTTTTTGCTGTTTTATGCAATAGCTACATCTAAGAAATGACAGCGTTATTAATGTGTAAAGATGTTTTAGTATAAAAGCAGTTTGTTCATAACAGTTTTTAAACACTCTCATTAATTTTATATGGGCTCCTCAGCACACACTGCAGCTATGAAAGGCTTTTTTTCAGAACAGAAAGGAAGCAAAACTAAAACAAAGAAAGGAATGTGGCTCGTGCCTCATATTGTGATTATCTTAGCATTTTCTTCAGTATGTGGTGTGAGACTGCAGCTGGGTTCAAATGATGCAAAATTCCCACCCTTGAGACAGGACAGTGGAGCTTTTTGTGGCTGGAGCTGCTGCCCACACATTTGGATTGCCCTGCAAACTGCCTTGGCCTTTTTCTGGTGAGATGGGGAGGAAAAGCAGCTCCACCTAAACACAGCCAGCTCCTTCCTCACCCGCTGAGCAGCCAATATTCCATATATTCCATATATTCCATATATTCCATATATTCCATATATTCCATATATTCCATATATTCCATATATTCCATAGGCAACGTGAGTGTGCTGGATCCTGGCTGTCCACAAAGCTGAGCTGTATCCAGCGAGGAAAAGGGGGGAGTGGTAAGAGCAGAAACCACATCAAAAATAAAAAAGCAGATTTCTCTGCCTAAAAATAATTTCAAGCTAACTTGGGTAATAACACAGGAGTGTAAAACCCATCAAGAAATTGCTGCATTTATTCTGAACAAATGGTTCATACGCCTGACTGCACATAATATATTCAATGCAAAAACAAGCATTACAACTGTACTTTAAAACTTGTTTCAACTTTCTTTTCCAGTTCAGTTTCAAACGTCGTTGAACAGGAAAGAAGCACAGCGTGGAAAGAAGGATGACTTCTCACAACATGACGTGGATCAGCTACCCAAGCAAGAGCCAGCCTTTCACTTCCCAAGAAGAAATCGAAGCCTTCATAGCTTCTCAAAATATCATATCCAGACTTATGCACTGTTACATTGCCTTTTTTGTACCCACAGGATTAACAGCTGGCATATGTATTTTGATCATTTTCATAAGGAATTATTTGCAGAACAAAAGACAAAGCTTGGACTTACTTCTTCTACACTTCACCATCAGCAATATCATCATGATTTTTTTCTCATTTACTGTCATCACCAGACCTGACTATTTAACAGCAACCCACCTTACCTGCAGCGTACTGTCATTCTTTTTTAACTTCGCTTATTTCAATTCTCAGTACGTTTTCATTTTGACACTTCTCACACTGTTACTGGAGAGATTTCCATCAGGGACTGCTCTCTGTGAAGCCACCCGAAGACCCTTGTTGTGTGTTGGGTTTGTACTCACCTACACCTTCTGTCTGTCCCTGGCTGAGGCACTGCTGGTCGGCACCGATAATTATCAGCTGGAAACACGCTGCCAGCTGGACCCACTATTTGCATGGCCCGAATATGAGATTGTTAAATTCACCTTTGGGTTCGGAATCCCATCACTGCTCCAGATTCTCTGTTTTGCTGTTCTCCTGGCTAAAGGAGCTCCTGCTGGAGCTCCAGCCCTGCAGCAGCACATCCGTGCCCACCCCGCCGTGTACGCCATCAGCCTGACCACGTTCCTCTGCCGCCTCTTTTACAGCACCATGCTTCTCTTCAGGACAGCACTGAAACTGCAGAGGAGCATTGGGACCACAAAGAATGAGCTTGTGATGAACATTGCAGAAATAGTGTTGTTCTGTGAGAGCTGTGCTAGTTTGGTCGTTATACTTTGTTTTCACAAACCGTGCAAGGATGAAGTACTAAAAGTCATACGGAAGTGCCGAAGGCAAACCAGTGCCAACAATCACCTTGAAATACCAGAAACAGCCACAACCCATCAAAATGGGTCTCAGTAATAGCTGCTGGTCTAAACAGCTGTCAATCCACTTTTCAGCTTGTGGGTTTTGGATTGGTTTTTCACTTCTTCAAAAAAAGGGCAATTGTTCCTTCTTTAGAACCCAAACTTGGCCTATTTTACAGCTGGCAGTAATGCAAGAAAAAAGATGGTCAGTTCTAGCACTTACAGTGATCTGTGAGACAACATCCAGGGTCTGGGGCTGTTTGGGGTTCTTTTCACATATACTTATATATTTAAATCATCTATTTTTCTGCAAGCATTGCTTCAAAAGTCAGGTAGAAAGGTGAGTACTGCTGCCATAGAACTGTGCTTCTGCAGTAATATCAATGTCCTAGCAAAGCTGCAAACAAAAATGTGGCAGAAAGCAACTTTGAACAAAGGTCAAAATCTGCAGTCAGAGCATTTTCTCAGGTGTGCTTCCTCCTTTGACTTCTTAACCTACAAACTACTTATTTCTGTAACATTGGTATATAACTGGTGTATATAATTCCAGTAGCAGCAGCAATTAAGTTTTTGTCTGAATTCCTGTGCCAAAAAAAAAAAAAAAAAAGAAATCAAATTAATGGAAACACGGGTCCATAAAGGAAAGCTTTGGGTCCTTTGTGAGGCACTGAACTGGAAAGATCAACAGGATGGCTAATTAAAACTTTGTGCAAGAATGAAAGCTTTTTGTTAATGTACTCTCAGCTTCCACTTTGCATTTAGACTTACAGCAATTATTGATTTAAGCCATTCCTGATGAGTTCATTCAGAAGTATGAAGTCGTTGGAAGAGTCACATTCAGTAATATGCTGACTGGAAAACAGAGAAAAGCCAGCCCAGAACAGTAGAACTGAAGTGTGCTTTTAAGAAGGCAAACAAAACCCAAGCCCCAGTTCCTAACTGGAATCAAGGCTCTGCTAGAGACAAGATAGAAGCATTGTACATTTAGATGAGAGTTGATGGGTAAATGGTGCAAAAAGGAGAAAATCTGAATTAGAATAAAACAGCTGTGGTGCAGGAGTTTGGATGAAGCCCTGCAGGATCAGTAGCTGATGCAGGCTGAGATGTAGGTGCAGAGCTGTAAATGCTTGCTTTGAGCACATTGTTACTGCCACCAAATCTGGCCAGGAGCCACCTTAGGCATTTGGCTTTGGCTTCATCTTTTCCTCTCACAAAGGTGGAGAGAACGGAAACATGAAAAGCACAAAATTGTACTAAAACTTGGATAATGACGTAAGCTTAGATTGCAAAGTTATAAAAATACTGTGCTGTGATGAGGAAGGCTCAAGTAACTTGAAGAGTTCTGAGAAAAGCTATTTTGATGCTTAAATCTATGCCTTTGTATGAAACCCAGGTGCTAAAAAGAACTGAGAGGTTTTTTTGCAGTTGTATCCTTTGAAAGATCGTCCTGATGGGGTCCAGATTTGTGTGGGGAGCTGGTGTAAATCAGCATGGGCTGCCTAAGAGAGAAAAGCAGGAACTGATTGAACAAGATGAACATCTTCTACAAGACAACAGCCAAGTGCAGAAATGGAAGAATAATAGTGATATAGAATATAGATCTAGTATCTAGAGATATGGACCTAGTCTTGGACATCCAAATCCTGAAATGTATGGACCAGGACTGTATCACATGCAAATGAAGGGCAATCTGCAGTCCCACTCTGACTGTAAGGACCAACATTTCTGCAAGATGTAAAAATCAGCTGGTAAAGATGTCTGCATTACATTGTGTCAGCCTGTTCCCCTGTTCAATTTTGTTCTGCTGCCAGCATGAACAGATGGATAATTAAAGAACTCTACATATAAACAGATCATTATAGAACGTGGTCAGAAAGGAAGTACGTAGGTAAGAACCATCTCTTTGAACGCTTGAGCCAATTCATACTTGTGAAAGGAATTCTCAGATGGCATCAGAAGTTTTTTCTTTTGCACCTGAGAAGAGGGAGATTAAACAACACGGACCAAAGATCAGCCTTGCAGAAAGAAGTTTGAAGAGATGAGTTGTAAGAGCTGCACATTAGTGAAAAAGCTGACAGACTGAAGGAGTATGTCAGAAGATGCAAACTGTTTATCCCAGCTCAGAGAGTCAAGAGTTTCAGCTGCACTGTGGAAAAGGAGAATATTTTGTAGTATGGGAACTATGTGCGAATGATTCTACTTTATTTACAGCTTCCATACCTTTTATATTTCAAGATGAAAGAATAAATATTGTGTTGTTTCTGAGTCCTGAGTTACTGAGTCCTGAGTGAAAGGTGCCTAAAAGAAAATCGAGTCAGTAGAAGTTGGCTGGGACCTGGATAATGGTCTGAGGGTGAGTGAATGCCAGAAACACACCCGTGAGGAGCCACGAGGTTGAGCAGGGCAGGAAGGTGCTTCATGATACTCTCAGCAAGGTGCAGAGCTAGAGCAGAGCCATCCCCACGTGTCTCAGACAATAAAACCTGTAGGGACCTACTGTCAGATCCGGGATGTGAGAGTGAGTACACCTTGTCAGGATGAACGACTGTGAGTGAGTCTCTGAGCAGCCCTGGGTAAAGCTCCTGGCTGCCATCTGTGAGATGTGAATTTGTGTACTCTGGTCTCCTCCCTGTCCATGTAGAAAAAACCTGAGTGTTTTCTGGATGGCTGCTCATAGTGCCATAAGGAAATCTCTCTGTACAACGAGAAGCCTTCGCAACTGAATACGAGTAAACAAAGGTTAACAGGAGGGAAGAGGCTGAAAAATGCAAAACAGTAACTCAAATAGTTATGAGTATAAATTTTAGCCATACAGAAATGTATTCGTAGAATCATTCTTGAGAAAGTCAGAGCTTACATTAAAGTTTAGGACAATGAACATGTGGTCCTAGATAAAATCTACTTGCATCCAGCTAGAATATGAGAGCAAACACCCCTATGTGCAACAGAGAAGGAACAGAGTCTCCCAAAATCCTTCTAATACAGTCTGATATGAGGGAGAAAAGAGCAGCTTTACCTAAGATTAAAAGTAATATTTAAAAATAATTAATAATCTGAAGAGTATTTTTGAGAACAAAATAAAATCTCCATGCTCTGAGCTTTTTTTTTCCTTATGCAAGCAGCAGCTCAGTCAAACCCTTACTTCTCCCAGGCTTTACCCAGTTTTGAACAGTATGTTCCAGAAGAAATACAGCATATATTTTTATAGGCAGGCTGTCAAAATTAACTGAAGGGATATACTGGAAAGTTCAAAGAAGAATATTTTACTTCTGTACTGGTAATATTTGTATCTTTCCACAACTTTGGTCTGCATTTGAATAAAACCCACTTTGTTCAGTAGAAGATAAATGATCAGGCTGCTGAAGTTAAAGCATGAACTCCTGAGCTGGTAACATGTTTTAGAAAAGAACATGTAGATACTCAGGATTCATCATTACTGAACCAGCTGGCTCAAACTTGATCTGATCCCACTGCAAACAACAACACTGCAAACAATTTGAGCTAGAGACTGGATGTGCACACTTGAATCACAACTCGAGCTGCTACATCCTTCCAAGCCTGCCCTTAGTTACATTCTAATATTAAACTTACAGACACCAAAAGGGCACCAGTATTATTTATCTTGATTTTGAGGTAGCTGCAGAACATTTGGGGCAGGGTGAAAGCTCAAGCAATTCAGCCAAAATACATACTCTGTATAATGTGTCCACCATATATGTTGCACACCAAATAAATTCACTGATGGATAGAATGAAAGAATGCATTTCACTTCCATGGTACAAAAGAGTCCAGCAAAGGACTGCCCGACTCAATTACTAAAATAAAAATGACTGATGTTTTGCAAAAAAAATTTTAAATAGCATTTGACTAGAGCCTGAAGTCCTATGATGGGGCTCTGAACAATCTGGTTTAGTGGAAGGTGTCCCTGCTCATGGCAGAGGGCTTGGATCTAGATGGTCTTTAAGATCCCTTCCAACCCAAACCATTCTAGGATTCTGTGATTTTTCACTTGACATTTTGTGGCCCCATTTAGTAAAATTTTTAGATTATCCCTCAAGAGTTTTGCAATGTATGCTTTAAGAAAATTTAAAAGGTTTTACCAGAATAGTTTGAATTGGTTTGAACGGGTGTTGTCCCTGAAAAATAAAAAGGCTGAACTTTTAAAAATTATTTTTAGTAAGAAAAATGCATTCTCAGAATTATTGGCAACTGAAAAGCCTAAATACACAAAATACACTCCATCCAAGGTTTTCTGCAGGCACAGAAACACAATTAATTCCAGCTCAAATTCAGTTTGATTATTTGCAAGAAAGATTATTTGCTACTGAGGCTGGACAGGGTAAAGTATGAGGGTGCTCTAGAGCAGGGTAATGGATGCTGATGTCATTCAGTGGTTGAAAAAGGTGAGAGAATTTGGACATCAGTCTACTTGCAAAACCTCATGAACCAACAGCATCTGTATTTCCTCTAGAGACAGTTCCAGCAGAGATTCTTATATAAATCTTATTTCTTCTGCAGACAATTATATTACAGTGTAAGCATTCCAACACAATTTTAATTTATGCTTCCTTCCCCTGCCATGCAACATGGCACCTTACTTTTTTTCAGCTTTCTGTATACCCTTGCCCTGATCTAATTTCTCCAGGACTCAACAGCTTCATACCCAAAACACTTGCACACTTCTGACAGAATCCAACAGCCTCTTGCATCCTAGAGGGCTTCTCCTGCTTATCCAGCTGGAGAGGCTGCCACAGAGGGCTGGCACAAGAGCTGTGATGCTTCAGACCTCTCAACATTGTTCTCTCCCACACTCACACCTCCCACTTTCTTCCTCCTCAGCTGCCACCTTTCAGCAGCACAGTAACAGGCACATATGTTGAAGTCTGCTAAATTACACAGAATATCTTCTCTTACACCCCACATTCAGCCTCGTGGTGCACTCAAGTACATACATCACAGCTACACCAGTGCTCCTGAAGGACTCTCTGGTGTCAGACGTGTTTACTGAGGTATTTATGGTGTTTTACACATTGACTGCTGCATAAAAATAAAGCAGGGAAGTTCTGAATGCTGGATTATTGGGGTCTGACATTTCACAAATGCTACTGCATCAGTTGCTTTCACATATTATAGCAACAACCCCAAAAAGGTAAGACAGGTGGAACTTTAAGACTCAATACTGTCACAACTGTGACCACAGATCATTGAGGCAGTCACTGTAAAGTCCTGTGGAATACCTGCAAGAGGGAAAGAGCAGCTCAGCAGCTGCTAAAATTACTTTGAAGCATTTTATGGAATATGGAAATGACAAACAGTGAGATTAAGATAGATTAATCAGTAACAATAATCTGACTGCATAAACAAGGGCCTGAAAATGCTGTGATCTGTTTTAGGAAACAGGATTCAGAGGATTCGCACGATCATCTCATAAAATATTTAGAGAAATACAGAACTCATTCATTACAGTATAATAATACAATATACAAAATTACCATAATACTAGCTATGACCTCTTATGCTTCATAGTTCTTCTCGCAGAGAAAACAGCTACTGCATGGGTCTTTCAAAAGAGAATTTCCTAACAACTCTGGAAGCATGGCAAAGTGACATATTTCTTACCATGAATTCAAACAAGAAAATTAGCATTCAGAATTACATATTTTAATGGCAAATAATTTGATATTCACAGCTAGACAAGCAAGGACAGACAGACCAGCTGATGATCAAATCCAGGCCCCCAGAATGACAAACAACTGACACCCAGAAATGAACATTATACATGAAGAAAAGTAAAAAGTCCTTCAGGCCCTTGCAAGATCAGTGGAAGCTCTGAAGGACAGAACTAAGTACAGCAAAACCATATGATCAACAAACAACAATAAAGACTCTTTTTAATCCTGTTCTTTTATGACAGCAAAAAATTAAGACCTTCAAAGCTGGCATCACAAGATTTTTTTCTAACATTTACATTATTCCAGTGCTACAATGCAATCATATTTGTACACTTCTCAAAGCGAAACACTTTAGGCTCTGTCCTCATCATCCTGTATTAAAACACTGCATCCCACACACAGTGGAAAACTTCTTGCTCAGAAAAATTTTACCAGCACCAATCTGCGCAAACAGTCTTTTGATCTAAATCATAACTGATTCCAAAACGATTTAGGAAGAGCCATCATGCAGGAACATCTTAAAAAACTTTTTCAGTAACGCTGCCAAAATCCTCTGTTCCTATGCACAGCGTGTTCCAGAAAAACCAGCAAATATTATACCTGCCTCAAGGAAGGCAAAGTGCTCCTGCTCCCAAAGCCACTCATGTAAAGAACCTCTGCTCCACTCCTCTACAGATGAGGTCCTTTGGAATCTAAAAATATTTGCCCACTGGAACTGGTGTCATGCATCTATTACAATGACATGTTAATTGCTTACTGCACACTTCTGAAACTGTCACATTGTCCTCCTGAAGTCCTAAATGCTGAGATCCCATTCATCCTATTCCAGCAGCAGCAGAACGCTGCATCGATGTACACTTAACGTTCAGGTGTCAGAGCAACATAATCACAGAAAGCAACTGCCACAAATAAAATATTGCTCTTTTCTGAGAAAGGTTTGACTTTCTTCCCTTTCTAAGAATTCTGGCCACCAGTAGGTGGTGTTACTGGAAATGTCAAGCAGGCTTTTTTTTTACCCCCTGCAGATGAAATGCAAAACTCCACCTGCAACACTGGTGGTTTAATGCAAAACTGAGGCTCCTCGTTCTCTGTAGAGTAAGCTTATTTCAGCCATGTGATTTTGAGCTGAGCAATTCTAAGAAGTAAGAGAATGACAGCATACACCTGAAAATTTAAATACACAGGCAAAATGGGATCGACTTGAAGGTAGGAAAACTGAAATTTATCTCGGCAGTTTAGCAAATGACCCTTCTCAGATGCTTGATGTCTTCAATCAAATATTTCCTTTTAGATTGCCCAGAGGCTTTTAAAAAATAGCACAAATAACAGTGATAATTGCTCTATATCTATATAAAATGTGCTTCATTGCAATTTGCAAATAAATGTCTTAATTATTGATCAGCTGAGCTCTAGCTTTGAACGGACTATAAAACTTAAAAAAACCCACGAGAGGCAGAAAGGAGGATGCAGTGAACATTAGGCAAAATAAAACTGACAAATACGAGAGAAAAGACGCTTGAGTAGTTCTAGTAAAAAAGAAACCAGCAGAAACAGGGTTAATCCTAGCCTTATAAGGCTGTTCAGCAGCACTTCAACTGCACACAAATTAGAACAACCCTGGGAATCTATAAAGCTTGTTTTATTGCCAAGGACATGCAGCAAGATCTGCATTTTGCTCTTGTAAACTACCCTTTTATTTAATACGTTTTAAAGCAGAATAGACTTTTATATGATTTTTGTTTTTACTGCTGAATCATCAACAGGTGGCATCCACTGCAGCTCTGCACACCTAAAGGCAAGTTTTTACCGAGAGGAGAGTGGAAGTTGGCACATCCATTACGTGTGCACCCAGCAAGGAGCAGTCTGGAGGAAAATCAGCTCTGGAGAAATGGAATTAAGGTAAAATAAAGTGTTTCACAGTACATAGTTACCTGTAATGCTTTTAATTGCTTGGCTTTTGGCGGCCTTTCAGCTGTAATTAAAATCTGACCACAGACCGACCTTTTAAAATCAATTGCTCAGGCTGTTAACTTATCTTTTATTGTATTTAAATCTGTTTTACTGCCTTATTCACAAATAAAAGGATCTTACAGAAAGACAACAGTTTATGTCTGACTTCCATAGCTGCTTGAAACAAACACCGAACCTTCTACTAATAAGTGCAATTTCATATGGATATTTTAGCATCAAGATTTACACTGTTAAAATGATTCAAAACACAGCAACAGGTACTGGGAACTCAAGCCTGTTTCATTAAGAAATAGAAGCTCTGGAACCCATATCTTTATTTAAGTATCTGTAGCTATTTCTGATTACTTGAATACATTTAAGCAAACTCAGAGCTGTATTTCTGACTAAAAATATTCTAACACTCCTACTCCACTAGTGGTCTGCTCTTTCCTCCCCCAGCCTGCACACTGGCAGGATTTAAGTCATTAAAATGTGAAAATAGCCATGAATTTTACTAGCAAACAAATGTTTTAATACATTTTCATGTAAATAAAAATCAAGGCTTTGATAGTAAGATGAAGATTAAAGCAGTTCAAAATATTTAAAACTCAACACAAAATACCGTGGTTTATAATTCTCTTGCTGTTTTATTTGTTTGGGGTGTCTTTTGTTTGGCTCTTTCTTTTTTTAAATAAACTTCTCACAATGCTTCAAGTGCATAACATTCAACATTTAGAAGTAAACAAATCCGATAACTGGTATTTTCCATTACTACCCGGAAGTCAGTGAAACATAATAAATCACAACGGAAAACAAATTGAGTATAATAATGTCGGTGTAAATCAATATGCTGCTTGTATTACCTTCATTTCTAAAATTTGCCTTTCCCTCCCCCTGAAAGCAGCAGGAACCAACTGCTTTTCATCTCTGTTGCCTTCTCAGCCACAGACTCTGTTATTTATTAGCCTTACAAGCTGATAGAGTAAATATATATCTGTATATAAAAAAATGGTTTTTATTAGGCTAAGCTCGCTAATCTGATTTCTCTGTATTTCTGCATTTCCTAATACTGAACCCCTGAAGGGTGTACACAATTTTGACAGACCTGCCTTCAGGATGTATTATCATCTAGAGCAAATTTAAATTCTTTTAAGTGAACCTTTGCATATATATTAGAACATGATGTTTCCTGCAGCCTCAGCTGTGATGTTAGGTTAGCAGAAGCTAATGGCACATGCAACAGTGCTGGGATATGAGATTAATCGTTTTCCATTTGCAAATTGCAGGTCCAAGGATGTTCATTGATTATTAAAAGAAAACAAATGGAGCTAAAATTCCACTGCCTTCCAACTTGCATGAAGAAACACTGTTGATGAAAAGCTTGTATTAAAGAGACCCAAGTACCACCATGGTAAAAAGATTCCTACATGATCTTAAGGCATACAGGAACTGCAAATTCTCTCATTTGCAATGTATATAGTGTCCTGTAAAACAAATTAAGACATTCACTATTTGTAGTATTATATTTCAGTCAGTTTTAAGTCTAATTAATCTGACTTCTAAAGCATTTTAATTTCCTACACAAAAGTCTGTATATTTTTTCAATTCCAATCAAAAATGCTCACTAGGAATTCAGTTGAAACCAACCAAAAATCTGGGGTTTTTGGTATTGCCACCAAACTGTGAGTACTAATATCTTTTCTGCAGATATTTTAACCATGGAAACTTATTCTGCCTCAATATCACCTGTTCTATGTAACAGCACAACTTTTAACCTGAATGGATCCCACTTGTGTAACGAAAGCATATCCTCTAGATTAGCTGATAAATCAGAACACCAACAATATGTTATTGGCCTTTTCTTATCATGCCTTTACACAATATTCCTTTTTCCTATCGGTTTTGTGGGAAACATTCTGATACTGGTCGTCAACATTAGCTTTCGGGAAAAAATGACAATTCCAGACCTTTACTTCATAAACCTGGCAGTGGCTGATCTCATTCTAGTGGCTGATTCTCTCATTGAGGTGTTTAATCTTGATGAGAAGTATTACGATATCACCATCATTTGTACCTTTATGTCTTTGTTCCTTCAGATCAACATGTATAGCAGCATTTTCTTTCTGACATGGATGAGTTTTGACAGATACCTAGCACTGGCCAAGGTAATGAGGTCCAACCTATTTCGCACTATGCAGCACGCCAGATTGAGCTGTGGGCTCATATGGATGGCGTCCATTTCGGCAGCTCTAGTCCCATTTACAGCCGTGCACTTACAGCACACCGGAGAGGTCTATTTTTGTTTTGCAGATGTAAAAGAAATCCAGTGGCTAGAGATAACCCTGGGGTTTATTATCCCCTTTGTGATCATCGGGCTTTGTTACTCATTAATTGTCCGAGTCCTTATAAAAGCACACAAGCACAGGAGTCTCCGTCTGCGGCGACAGAAGGCTCTGCGCATGATTTTTGTTGTTGTCCTGGTTTTCTTTATCTGCTGGCTCCCTGAAAACGTCTTCATTAGCGTCCAACTTCTCCAGAGGAAAAGCGAGCCCGTCTCTTCAAACAGCCCATCCTTCAGGCATGATTACCCTTTAACAGGACATATTGTGAACCTAGCAGCTTTTTCTAATAGCTGCTTGAACCCCTTAATTTACAGTTTTCTGGGGGAAACCTTCAGAGACAAACTGCGACTGTACATTGAACAGAAAACAAAAATGTCAACGCTGCATCGCTTCTGTCAGGCTGCCTTAACGTCTGTCATTCCTGACAGTAATGAGCAATCAGAAGTCTGATTTAGTGTCGTTGTATAAAACATATGACTGTGAAGTTGTGCAAATAGTGAACAAAATGCTTGCTACTAACAGAAAAAAAAAGTGCATTTGTGTTTGTGTGTATATATATATTGTATCGCTCTACTGAGTATTGAAGGTTTATATTCAAAATGTTTTTATGACAAGACTTTAATGTAGAAGAATATGTTTTAGTCAGATTTATATTTAATTATGAACAGGATTATTAAAAGCTGAGCACTGAAGAAGCTTTATTTTGTATTATACATGTATGAGCGACAATATAAGAGAAAATTTTATCAACGTAGGAAGACTCTAGATGTAATCTGATTATCAGAGATGATACTTTGCTGGTGTATATAAGGTACTTCCACTGAAATAATGAAGCTGCCGTAACAGTGAGGAAAAATCATTACAACGTATTGATGTGGAGATGCAGAAAACATTGATTCTTTTTTCACCCAAACACGTTAAGATAAATGACTTTGCTTACAAGAACTACATGATACTATCGTCACTGTATTCTAGCATGTCTTCCATTATTAGGTTTTTTTTAATCTTAATATAATCAAGCACAGTGATGAAGTTTTGTCTCTTAAATGTAATCTACTGTTTACATCAGTACTTGATCAAAACTAAAATCATCTGTAACTATAGTGCTCATCTCAAAGAACTTCACAGAAGCAAAATGTAGTGCTTCATTCTAAGGATTGACCCAGATGATCTCTCCCAGAGCAAACATAATTGGCCCTTTTGTCAAAAATGCCAGTGCACCAACACTGAGTACATTCACACCTGCCTTCAGATTTGAGAGCACATTACACGAGATCTCCTCATTTTCAGGGAGTCTCTTTTGATTGCCAGAACAAAACGCTGTGATTTTTAAGGAAGGGTCACTTTCTGCAAAAGATATTGTAGACATTGTGTAGATATTGCTTATGAAAGTGACAGGAACCCCAATTTGTAGAAAGGAAGAACACATGTAATGGAGTGTGTGACTAGTGATTATCAGATCTGAACTTTGTGCACACCCATCCCACCTCCAGGAACCATGGCCTTTCAGGACTGTAAGATGCATGTTGGATGCTTTGATCATTTGAAGATTAATTACACTAAGCAAACAAATGATAGCACCACTTACTGGAAAACAATAGTGTTTCTTTCCTTCTAGCAAATAATTGGGTTTTAAATCTGATTGATGTTTAGCACAGGGTGCTCCTGAACTTGTTCAGAGGAAGCTATAAAGTTCCTAGAAATTAGTGTGCAAGATCATTAAAACATCACTTGCTGCATCTCTCAAGTGAACAAACTCGTTTCACTTCTGTGCTTATTGACTGAAGCACCAGAGCTCAGCAGAATAAGATGCTCTGTCCTATTTTCAAATGTCATATACTAATTAATTAGCACAATAACAGACTTTAAAGGATTCTTAAATGTAGACCTTTAAAACAATGACTAAAGCTACTAAAGCAATAAAGAAAACAGTGAAAACGACGATTCCACTCATATTTCTCATGAAATATCTCGAGTTTCCTAGTGGAAGTTTTGGCCACAAAAGACCTGACCTATAAACAAAAAGGCCACAAGTCGATGATGGCTGAATTTGAAATAGATAGCTGGATATTCCTGCAGCTCCAGCAGGAACTGCAGGGTGGAGTCTGCAGCAACTGCAGATTATTTCCAAGTGATTGCTAATCACAATCTAAAGAAAAATGTCGTTTAGTCCCATCCTCCCTGCGAACACCAAACACATCTCCTCTCAAGAAAGATGCAAGCATGAGTTGCTAAAAAACACTTAGCAAGTCATCTCCCACCACTGCTGCATCACACAGAGCCCTTTCTCCTCAGTATTTTCCCTACTGGAATTAGCCACAATTACTCAGGTGCCATGGACTGCCAATAGACATTAATCACACCATTAAAGGAGGCTATTTCAGACAGCACCCAGCTGCAGGAAGGGATAATTGTCTTGGCAATGCAATTCTGAGGAGTAAGACACATCTTGAGCTTACAGATTTATTAGGTTTGTGCAATCCTGACACTTGCCATGAATAAAGAACTTATTTGGCGTTACAGGAATTCACTTTCCCAATTGTAGTTCTTGCTTATTGTGGTTTTATAGGAATAAGATCCTTTCCCCTCCTCCTTCCTTCCAATACAGGGATCATGGTTTTGATCAAGGCTATGGTAGAAGCCCTTCTGTTACTCCTGCAGAACACAAATCAAGAAAAGTCTCTGTGCAGAAGCATAAAATAATAAACAAACAGCAATACCAAATGCCTGCTTAGGGATTCTACAAAATAGTTTGTTTCTAAGAGATCATACTCAGTAATATACAGTGAAATCTAAGAAAAATCAGATTACTACAGCATTAAGAAAACAATATTTACTCAACCCAAAACAACCTATGGCATGTTTAAAACCCAATTACAAACCTACTATACCTGATGATTCCTTACTGCTGATACTTTGGTACAGGCTTATGAACTGTGCCTGAAATTACTAAATTTAAACATACTTCTTTAAATGCAAAGCACTCTCCCAGCTGAAAAAACTGCACACTTATTCCCAAGGCTTTTTTTTAAACAGTAACTCTGTACAAGTAATATTTACAGAAATGTCATACAACTTCCACGTGTTTATGTACACAACATGCTTTCTGCAAGCCATCATCTTGCAATAACTCACTATTATGCCTTATCCATGGACCAAAATTATCTCAGCTTGATATGTCATTTTCTTTAATTACAAAGAACATAATCACCAGTAAATGAAACCTTTTCTAGAGTGCAGAGGAAAAAGGCAATGGGAGCAAGAATTCTGATATAACTTCTTCACTTTTTTTCTCTGGTCTCTCACAAATTGTTTAATTGCTGAGTTTAAGGAAAGGATTCCATATGCCTTTCTCAAACACTGGACTGATGAAAAAGAAGATTTAAAAACCTGTTCATCACAGATGCTTACAATCTTTGCTGTAATAGTCTATACCAAGTTTCCACACATGAAAAGTCCAGTATTAGGAAAAGCTCACAGAAGAGAGGAGAGAGGGAATAATCAAAAATTCCCTGAAACCATTAACTGCTTTTGAAAATACCTTAACACAGGAATGCCTTGAATGCACAGAACATAACTGAGTATCTAGAAACAAAATTAATGCAAACAGCACAAACTAGCACCAATCTAAACCTGATGCAACTGAAAGCAACAGGCTTCCCTCAGCTGTGTAAAAAGAAATGAGCAAAAGAGTTATGTGAGACCTCTTTAAGATGCTAAAGAGATGCTGTAATTTGCATTCTTTTAACAGTTTTAGGAGATACACTAAGTACCGACTGTGCAGACACAACATCCACCCCTCAAAGCTTCGGTCAGTCTAAAGATAAAGCTTGATTCATTTATGAAAAGCATTACAGGATGGGAGGGCATGTGACAGAGAATTTGAATCAATGAGTCAGGCGATCCCACATTCTGCACGAGGCTTTGACATAATATGGGCAAGATGCAGGAAAAGTCACCTCTCCCTTCAAAAGCTTGGAAAAAAATTGAGCACAAAGTTTTACAAGAAAATGCTTGTAAAGTTTCAGACTAAGTATCTGTGTTTCAAACAAAATTCACTGCCTTTACAGTGCAGGCTCTAATCTTTTTTTTCCAGCCATCAAGTTGTGTTAGAGTATAACTGAATTTTTTCCCGTGTAAGGATTTTGCTGTATTCTCTCAGCTGTTTATTAAGATTGCAAAAGGGAAAAGGTTGTCTGGACAATTTTAAATGGTTAGGATTGTCACATAAAAAAATGTGTTAAAGAGTGGTTTACCGTAAGTAAAAGCATGTCAAGTTCAACCCTGATTATCATTAATTCCATTGGAACTTGCTTCCGCATAACTAAAAACAAGTGAGTGTATGAAGAAGCAGGTTTGAATTTTAATAGCTACTCATGAAGCTGAGCCAATGAATTAATTTGATTTTGATTGAAAACAACGAAGATAAGGGCTTGATTTGAATTTAAGGGACAGTATCCTTCCTTTTCACTCTAAGTCTTTACCTTACCCATTCAGACCGTCAGACAAATATTTAAAGTTTTCATCACAGACAAGCACCGGGCCAAATTAATTGTTTATTTGTCCTTTTTAATGTTAAAACTGCAACATCATGTGATAGGGAGCAAGTCTTTTTTAAGCCATGCACACAGAACACCTTTTGCCTACACCCTTAAGCTCTGCTGTCAGGGAGGTGTGCTGTGGTCCATGCCCTGTGCTGTGCTGTAAACAGAGACACACCAGATATGAAAACCTGAACACCCTCCATTCATATTTATAATTTAGGTGTCCTTTCTTCAACAGTATTGTCCAAACTATTTATTCCACAGTGACATTTAATACAATAAACTTTTAACCCTTGGGTTTGGGCTTCCTTTTAGATTTCCATTCCATCACAAAGCAGCACGACACAGCCAGGAGCTAAGAATAAACAGCTGCACATTGAGCCACCCAAGGTGCCAACACCAGAGCAGTGCCCTCTCAGGACTGCACACTGTGCAGGATCAGCTCTACTTTCAACTCCCCTCCTTACATCCTACTTCATTTATTTTACACATGTCCACTAAATGCCACTACAAAATATAAAGATGATTTTCTGAGTCTCACAAAATCACCTGCGTGTTTAGAATGGCTTTTGAAACTGTTCAACCCCCGTGATAAAAACTATATTCAGGTTTCCAACCTGTTTTCTCACATTGTTCAAACAGTCTGCTACAGGTATATACAGACATTTCAAAGTTCTAAATTAAACTACTGAGCTGTTCATCACCAAAGGGTAAAGCCCTACCTTCTCAAAATAAATATTTAATGCAGCAGGGTAAAGCCTTTCCAAAGCAGCAGCTTTGCTTACAAGTCCCACTTCACCTGACCTGCAAGCAAAATCACTGAAAAGGTTTAAGACCTTTTCAAATTGCATTGAATGTGTTTTCTGGAAGGACTATTAAAGAAAGGGGAGAAAAAAGACATAGTAGAAAAATAAGAAAATTATTAGGATATTGTTAAATTATCCTTAGAATAGGAGTTAAGGCGATTTTTACAGAAAGAGCTCAGTGGTAGAATTGCCTAATAGTGCTGGAGATAGATTTGTTTTCTGCCTCAGCAGCAGAAATATTTCCTTTCCCAGGCATTCCCTCAATAGAAACAGTAATATAACAGCAAATAAGATTTTCTTCCTTTCATTCTCTCTCCATTCAGAAGTACAAAAGAGAACTAGCCTGTACCTGACTACAGAAACCTTTTAACTCTTGTGCTCCGGAGTGAAGTGCACACAGCAAACCGAGAAAGAAACATGGGAAGAGCTCACTTAAACAATGTGACAGTATTCCAAATATCCACCTGTCAACTGAGTGTCAAGGCGGGAAGAAGATACAGACAGTGATGTGTGTGGGAACTTAATTTATAAACCTGCTTGGCTTCCAAAGACAAAGTCAGAATAATTACTTCGGATATTACAAGCTCATTCTCTAGAACAGTGAGAAACATGACACGTTATTTTCTTATGCTAATTAAAGCTGCCTGGTGATGGGTGACACTCTTGGAGTGTTGTGGGATTGGAAGCCCAGCCTTGCTGGCAGAGGCACTGCTGGAGTCAGCTTTGGAGCACACAGAACCCGACAGAATCCTCAGCCCAAAACAAGGGGCCCGTGAGGACCATGGAAAACTGCCCCTGTCCCCTGCTGATTTGTGCTCTTCCCGACTCTCACAGATACCAAGTGAGACCTTCTGGGCCTTGGCCAGAGATTTTATTCCAAGATCTATCAGATCAGGACAGTGGACTGCTTCCATTCTAAGCTCAAACTAGATCATGACTTAATCTAGACAAATTCTTGTAAAGAAGACAACCATGGTTTAAGCAAAGCACGGTAAATTTTACAATGAAAAAAAACCCCAACTCCACAAGTTTATTAAAAAATGCCTTGGGAGTACAGGCTTGAAAGCCATGAAAGATGGGACTTTCATAATAGAACAGGAAAAGCTTATCTATTCCAAAGGTATTTTTGAAAAAAGAGTCAGCCAGTGAGGTGCATGAAGGCTCCTAAGTTCACAAAAAGCCCATGACCAATTTCAACGACCTTTGTGTCACAGTTCAGTACAACAGTTCTGTCACCACCTGGTTATTTTATGAGTGGGTAAGGATGAACAACTCCCCTTTAGGATTCAGTCCATAATGTAGAGGTAGGATGGAATGACAGTAACTAAAACATGTCTTTTCCACAGATGCTTTAGATTTTCTCTTCTCTTTACTAACTGCTCTGCTCCCTTTTAAGCAATTCAGCTCTAAGCCCTCAGTACATCCTGAGAACAGCTCTGACATCTTTCCAACTCTGACATGGTAGGAAGAGCTGTCTGCCCTTATGTATATGCTGTTTGCAATAGCCTGGTTTACAGATGCAAATTATTAAGATAATGCTGAGAAATTTAATAAAACACTGGTTGATGCTCTTCCGTTTGATGTCCTACAGAACTCCTGTGGGATTCAATTAGAAATAGGTAAATGCATTCAAAGACAGAGTCTGGTTCCCCTGTCAAATACCTTCATGCTTGTACCCTCGATATTTCAGGCAGGTTCTAAAAGTCAAAAGATTAATTTTCTGTTCTAATTACTTGTTGGATATAACAGACAAGCACTTTCCAAGCATTTATTAATCTGTGTGGCTTTGATCTAATACCCAAGAGCCATTTTATCTATGCTGTAATTTATTAACATACATAAATATACACTGATCTTTCATGTGGTTCACAATATTGCATCTAAACACAAAAGGCATTTTGAAGGAGGAAACTTCTCATTTCTCATTCATGCTATGGAAGGAGCCATCACCCCCCTTTTATCTGCACCAAAACACTGGGGGTTGTATATTTTTGAATCTATTTCATCAACACACAAGAAGTCATATTTTATAAAAATCATTATACCAGACTCCCACATTGTTTAAACAAGCAGCAGCGTTTCATCAGGGACAGGGCTGCTTTTTAGAATAAGCATATTTTAAATATCCAAATCCATGCCATTTTAGGTTTTTTTTGAACCAATTAACATTAATAAAACAGTACTAAGAGCAATAAAGAGGAAGTAACAAATCCACAAAAATCAGGCCTGCATTAATATATTATACTATACACATTTCCAAGTTTCAAGCCCTGTCAAGAATAATTGCCTTTGAATGGCCATTTCTCTGCTCTTTATCCTGTATCAGAATGCAGCAAACATCCTTTCAAGCTTACAAGTTAACTTCTTGCCAAGTGAATGCATTTTGTGAATTCAGACATATTAACGGGACTTTTTTTTAACTGAAGTTACACATATTTTGAGGTTTTGTGCCAAGTTTTCTATACTGAACAATTTGGGCCTTTTCCAGCAATTTTCATTGATGATGCCTCTCCCTATGAGGAGTTAGAAGTCATCAGTACAGAACCAGAATAAAATTATCATTGAAAAAGGGCAGAAAACAGTGTTCTCACTGGACTGGAGCTGGGTGACAGAGTCAAGCAGACCTTGCCTTTGCTCCTTCCACAACTGAACATTCAACAAATTCAACCCACAAGTGGGAATCCTGTCCTGAATTTCAATTTTGTTTCGATATTTGCAGCTAAGGCATGAAAGCAAGGATTTATACTGGAAATCCAACAAGAGCCATCAAGGAAGGTCTCACCAGCAAGCAGAGAATGAGGGCTGAGAGGAAACAACAAGTACGTGCTCCAAGAAGAGAAGGAAGAATTTCCCCTCTTAACAGCAAAGAAGGGACTGTTGTGTTTCACCACCAAATTCCCCATCAGTTTAATACCCTGGCTTTATTAATAAAAGTAGGGAATTAACTTTGAATGGATACAGATTAAGGCAAATACCCAGAATTAGCATGAAACTCTTGTCGGCTGATATGTAATGAAGAATGCACAATTCCTTTAAACACGAGTAAGAAATACACCACATATTGTTTATACCAAACACAGTTGGGGACGTGAGCCTTTCGCCTGGGAAAACCATCTTCAAAGTAGCAACTGTTTTCCCAGCTGTGAATACTCTTTCCTGGGAAATCTATTCGTACCATTACAAAAATAATTTTCAAAGGAATGTAAAATTATTCAGCCTAATCTATGCACATCCATATTTCAGACATGATTCTGTACCTTCTTGGAGGTTTCTGTTTACAAAAGGCCTACTATTCTCTATAAACACTACACGGGTGTCACAATTAAATTTACCCCTTTTTTAAAATAAATAAATGTATGGTTAATTTAATAAAATAATTTCAAGCAACTCTATCAATATTCTGATGAAGAAGTGTTAGCAGGAAACAAATGTTTCAGTCCCATAACCAGCTGCCCTCAAAGTTTGTTGTTTTGTGGTTGGGTGGGTTTTTTTAAGTTTTCCTAATTTGAGAAATATTGCATAGATAAGAAAGCAGATAAACCAAGCAAGATGTCACACAGCAAGCCATAAATGCCACATGGATTTAGAGCCTCATGATTATTTCCTATAACTATCAGAAGGCCACCACACAGAAAGGCACTGGGAAGCCAATGGCCAGCAAAGTTGTCTCTGTGCAAGCAAAAAAACCCCAAGCAAATCACCCAAAAATAGACTTTTGACTGAAAGGTAGCCCAAAGCAAAGAGAAACAGGCCCAAGGTTTTAATGACAGACTGACAAACCCCAGCAGCCTAACGAGAGCACAGTGACATCCATCCTGACATTTAGCTTGGCCATTTTGAGGAATAGCTCCCACCCCCCCTTTATCACTGGGAAACTGCTTGCTGCTGATGTATCTTTCCATCAAGGCACAGGGGGAGATGGAGGCATGGAGGAAGATGAAAGATTATGTCATCTTCTCTTCATAACATGGACAAAACTCTATTTGCGTGTTAAAGAGACTTTAAAATTGGTCAGAAAAATTAGTATGAGATGAGATTCTTATTTTAGGAAGTTATGCTAAATAAAATTAACTTTTTGGAATTTATTTCCTTTTTTTTTTTTCAAGATTTAACTTTTTTTTTTTACATATTCTTTGAACAAAAATTAATAACCTCAGATAACACTAATGCTTATCAGAGGATTAAGCAAGCACAACAAAACCAAACAAGTGCAGGAAGAGTGGACAGTGGAACTGCAATGCAAACAGTTTCCAAAATATATTTTTAATGTATATAAGATACAGTTAATATTGGTAGCCTGGAAATCAGAAGAAAATCCTGCAACATCACACTAAGTTGTTAACTTCACAGCATTTTTTTAGGATGGGAAAATATAAACCAAGTTATTTTGATGGTTACAAGATAAGCTTCCCATTAATTAGAAAAATAAATTAAGGGAACAATAAAGGATTACTGAGTTTGTTTGCAAATCATCCACAACTCATTATTTCAAGAACAGGCTTTGGGATGAATTAGTGGGTTGTCAAACAAATAAATACACAGTCTGATGATAGCTTTGCAGTATCTGCTGCATCAGTTTGCACCAATGGCTGTTGCATTCATTAAACATTGCAATTACTACCCCAGTTACCTGATTACAAGCAGCATTAGAGATCATATCAAAGCAGCATTCCTACTTATTCCACCGAGCTCATGCCCAAAATGTTTATCTCCACAGCTTAAACATAATTTTATGGGGTTTTCCACTGCTAAAACCAAATAGTGATTTTAAAGACTCTTTTTTTTTGGTGGTTTGCTTTGCAGCTTAATAATTCAATATTGCTCTTTATGATAATCTCCAAAAAGCTGAACAGAAAAACCCTTTCTTTACAAATTCTGCCATTTTCCATTCAGTAAACAGATCTTACTGTTTGGGCACCTGCACACTCTGATGAAAGAAACACCATGAGCTACTTGTTTATTTGCCATTGTTTGTAGTATCTGTATGGAATCTCAAAAATTAAATTCCTTTCCCACTGATCCTGCCTTTAGCTGAGGAAAATGTTGATTCCTCCTCCTCCAACCACTTGCAATGCTGCAGATAACAAGGAAGCACCCACTGGCTGTTGGAGCATTACCTAAAGTTCCCTGCAACCCAAGGGGATTTGATTTACAAAGATTAATCGTCCCTCAGTCGTTGCAATTTTCCTTGAAGTTACAATGTTTACTAGACTAAATTGGGAAGGAACAGGAAACTAACATTGTTTTCAGTGGATTACGAATTTTGAGTCTTGCCTAATAGATGTTCTGTTCTGGAAGAATTTCCTACTGCTCTGCAGAGAGCTCTGCTGCTGCTACAAGATCTGCCCGTAAATGACAAGATCCTTTGACACAGTCAGGTCATTTCTGGGCAGAACTCAAATAGCCCAGGAAAACAAAAAATCCACGTTGCTCCCTACCTACAGAGTCAGGACTGTCAGGACTTCTGTTCCAACGAGCTCTGTGCCACTGAGGCAGCTGAAAGAATCCACACTCAGAAGCAAAAACAGGGGTAACTGCAAGGAAACACTTCTAAGGGTTCTGCTTTTTCAAGATTACATGTTAATAACGTTGTGACTATTTTTTTTTTTTTCTCAGAGAACTGAAATAAAATTAACTTGTCAGAAAAGATCCATCAGGAAGTTGTTACCTAAGAAGCCAATATTCAGCTTCAAAGCACCAGGCTAGATGGCACATTTTAAATCTCTTTTCTTCACCTGTGTTACAGTCTGAAAGAAAGAAACTTAAACATTCGGATAGTTCAACATATAAGTATGTTAGTAAACTATAAAACTAATTAAAAAAAAATAAAACTAATGTCCAGTGATTTTTAAAAAATCTGTTTAAAAAGTGGGATTATTTCAAGCAGGTAAATAGAACAGTAACATTAGGAAAATCCATCAGAAAAACCACAAGGCTGAATTAAGATTTAAAACGTAATTAAACTTTCAAACTCGGCTCCACTAGAGATGTCTCATTTAGAGCTGTGGTTCTAAGATTGTTCACAAAAACATTCATATTGGTCTTGAATTGCTTATTTCTATTTAGTGTAAACAGAAGAAATTGAGTAGATGAAAATCAATAAAACATCAAGATTACTCTGAAAGGTCAAGCTGTTCCAAGGAAAAATGCTTTAGTCTGAGGCTGGGAAGAATTTTTGAAACAAATTTCTTGAAGGAATGATCAGTGTACACTAAATCCAGTCACTTAAAACACACCTCAACTTGCCTGCAGCTCTGTTACAAAATCAATCAGAGATTTGTATTTTCCACTTGGGAGATTAAATTTGCTGTACTAGAATTGGGAAAAAAAAAAAAAAAAAAAAGAATCACAGGAAAGTGACTTAAAGAACCTCTGTCCCACCAAACACTTTGACTTCTTTCTACCACATATTAGACTCCTTAGGAAAAACTGGAGCCTACCCATCCTTACTTTAAGAATGCCAGAAAGAGTTTTCTTTAATTCAGTTACTGCATTGAAAGCCAATCACAGCTCATCAGAATCCAGTCACCACGATTCAGGAATTCCTGTAGATCTAGCAAAATTCCAGCTTATTTTAAAGTAACAGAAAACAAATTAAAGAAAGTAAGGGTGCATAATGAACCCTCTCAGCAGTTGCCTTAATTCTTGCTCCAAATTTCTTACTTGGAACCATCCACACTGAGCACACAGCTCCTCCTGAGCTTCCTGTTCACACAGAGCAGTTTTACCTTGGTCTCTGCTACCCTTTCCATGCTGACAAGGTTTGATGACCAAAAGCACTTGAAAGCATAAATGCCAGTGTGCCTTAACCAAGCATTTCACACAAAGCTGGGAGCACTTACAGAGTAACAACCAAACTGCCAAGCAATTAACTTTCTTTAACCACTTCTGAAGGAAAATTGTTTAAGGTCTGCCTCACGTTTTTCATTCCCAACAGTCATTTCAAACAAACAACAAAAAAAAAGTGGCCTATTAACTTAGACTTTCCTGCTATCAACAGTTACAGTTTATAGAGCTGATGCCAAGAAATGGCCTGTCATAGGCCTTATATGGCATTCCCTAAAACTCACTATATACATGTTCAAGCCACCCACTGGCATCAACTTTTATGATTCCAAGAACTGTTGTGCTCACTGGTGTTCCCTAAGAGCATTAGGGATTCTTCTTTCCATTACTATTTGCTCTTTCTTTCACAGCCCTACAGTCTAGACAGCCCACAAAACTCATTTGGGTGTTCTGAGAACTGAACACTGGACATCAGATGGTCCAAAAAGGCCCCAATTGCCAGGGGCTTGAAGCCCACCTGGAAAGTTTGGCAGTTTTACATGAAATTACACAGACTGTCACAGGCAATTTTCATTTTGACATTTCAGTTTCACACAGTTTTATCCTGGAAGATTATTTTCACTCAAATTCAACTTCAGCACTGCAAATCCACAGTCCATCATACAAAGGAAAAGAGAAACATTCCCTCTTGTTAAGCTATAAATGCAAAATTTCCTATTTTTGCTTTGACAAAGATGCAGTCTTCTCCTACTTAGGGAACATTTCTGCTGAGTTCAAAACTGCAAAAATGTACAGACCTCTGAGTAGCTTCTGCCAATAGGCTGGCTTTTCTTATTTTAACCTTCCCAAACTCTAAATGCAATACCTAGAGACACTTACGAATGCAAAAGCTCTTTAATATATTCTTGCCAATGAGCTTAAATAAAGTTTAACAACAAAATAAGTACTCATTTTCAGTTACATGATCTGCATTGACCTATACATGTCATGATGAAGGAAGTAACAAGCAGTTTTCACATCTGTTTTATGTTAGGCCATGAAACATAAGAGAATTAAGACCATGGCTTCTTGAGGTGATCCTCAAGAACTCCTGAGGAAAAAAACCTGCTTTCCCTCTCCACTTCTTGAGCTGCTTTCCAGTCCTTTGATCCTCATTCCACAGTGACCACTAAGAACAGCAGAATTGGATTGTCCTGTTTATGCATAATTTCCATCACCAAAAAAAAACCCCAAAAAACCTTCCAGCTCCAAGTTTCCACTTAAGTAACATATTGAGATCACTAATTTCATTCTCATTAAACAATTAATTAAATGTTCAGGAATACAAAGGGACTGCTGACACCTTCTGGCCACTTGACATTCTGTCCAAAAAACGGGAGAATTTCCAAGAAAACATCTTTCATGTTTTCCCAGGCCCTCAGGATCACATGGAGACTGAGGCCACGCTGAGATTGCCATATGACAGCTCCTCACTTGGTTCACCTTTCCCCCACATCCATTCTCTGTCTGTCACAGGAACACCCAAAACAAACAGAGATCACTTCTCTGCCTGCTATGATTGCACCCAGATTTGGCTTAATTTCTCTTTTCCTTTTATCTTTCACTCTAGGCACATTGCATCCAAGGAATTGCTGCAACTGACTCCAACACTGCAACCATGCTCAGAACAGCACCTACAGCAACAACAAATCCATATTGTGTTGAATTAAAGAGCCAAACCTGCAGCTTTTGCTTCTTCTTCTTCGGTTTAGTTTCCACTTCCAGCTCGTCCTTTTGGGCCACATGCTGCTTCAG
Source organism: Monarcha castaneiventris obscurior (assembly GCA_026261815.1). NCBI lineage: Eukaryota > Metazoa > Chordata > Aves > Passeriformes > Monarchidae > Monarcha > Monarcha castaneiventris. The sequence continues at coordinate 11,838,302 of JAMPIT010000856.1, read as the reverse complement.
CTTTTTTCTTTTTTCTGCTTTCTTTTCTTTCTTTTCTTTTTTTTCTGCAATCATTTTCGGCATTCTAAAATGTTCTGTGACAGAAACCAACGAGCTGCAGTCAGAACCTTTGTTAATATTAAATGCCAGTCTCATAGACAGACAGTTATACCATAAATACACTGGTATGGTAATTATTTGTGACTGCTTAACTACAAAATGTACGTCTGCACTGAAATTTGACTCATTTTGGAGAATTTTCATGTCTCCTTTGGGAACACCTTGTAGCTGAGGTGCTGTAAAACTCAAATGTCAGTCTCCTGTAGGAATCTCTGCACCTTTTGTCCTCTGAGGCCCTGCTGTGGGAAATGCCCCAGTGATGTAAGAATTCCCCAAAACTGAGGCTGTGCTTTCTGCAGGTGACCACACAGCACATGGAACTGTTTGATCAACTGTGTACCTCACATAACACCCATGAGACCTCTCTTATCACAAAATACATTTATGTGACTATTAGTCAGCTCATTAACACATGTGTGTACTCACAACTAAGCCCGTTTGATGACTAAAGGGATTTGAACCACTTCTTCTGTTTAAACTGCAGGGTTTTTTCTGTCTTCATATAGGTTGATGTGGTACAGCTACGCTTGAAGAACTGTCTCATTAGCTTTAATTTCAGGTTGACTTAAGGGTGAAGGCGAACAGGAGCTGCAGAAAACACGGTTCTGAAAGCAGGTCTAGCTGTAACTCCCTACTGTTAGTGAGAAAACCTGCTTTAAGTGGCTTTCCCCAGTTACCCCAACAGTGTCACCCTCAGTGTCAGTTTCACTACACAGGCACCAAACATTAACCTCGAAACACGCTCTGAAATACAAAGCAACCCGCGCTGGGAGGTTTCCCAGTGCCGCAGGAGCTGCCAAAGGAGGGGTTTGGCACATCAGTGATAGAGCAGCACGTGTGGGGCACATGCCCGGGGCAGGGGGGCAGCCCCACAGCCAGCACCGACCCCCGGCCCCCTGCACACCGACCCCCGGGCCCGCTTCACCGCCAGGCCCCCGGGATTCGCTTCCCAGCACACAAACCCGGGTGCGAGAACCACCACAACCCGCCCGCTTCACATCCCAGCGCACATCCCCGGGTCAGGCCGGGCCTCCCCGCCCCTCCCGCGGCTCCGAGCGGGCAGAGAGAGCCCCGGAGGAGCCCCGGGGGCAGCCAGGGCTGCGCTCCCGGCCCGGTCCCGCAGCTCCGAACGGGCAGAGAGAGCCCCGGAGGAGCCCCGGAGGAGCCCCGGGGGCAGCCAGGGCTGTGCTCCCGGCCCGGTCCCGCAGCTCCGAACGGGCAGAGGGAGCCCCGGAGGAGCCCCGGAGGAGCCCCGGAGGAGCCGCGGCCGCCCCGGGAGCAGCCAGAGCTGCGCTGCGCTCCCCGCCCGGCCCCGCACGCACCTCCCGCAGCCGCCACATTCAACCGAGCCCCACGCTTGCCGCCGCCGCCCGCCCCCTGCCTCCCATTGGCTGCGCGGGGAGAACGGAGCCATCTGGTTGGCTCTCGGGCTGTCAATCATCCCGCCGACCAATAGGGAGCCCCGCTCGGAGTTAAAGCGCCCCACCGGGAACACGTGTGCCCAGCAACGCTCCTCCGGTTGCTGGCGGCGCGGGTGACGTCATCTGTCCGCGGCGGGATCCGGCGGTGGCTCCGCCCCTTGGCCCGGGAGATTGCCGGAGCCTGCGCGGGACCCGCGGTGCCCTCACGGGCGTAGTGTATGATGCAGAATAATTCGTGCTAAAATTTTAAAGGCTGCAGCGTTTTGCTGAGGCTGAGAGAAGCAAAACAGGTGGCTGCAAAAATGTGCGGTTCAAGGATCTCTGTCTGAATAAGCCCTGAGAAGATACATTCCAGAGATAAGCATTTGGTGGGATTTCCTCGTCTGGCAGAGCTCCAGGATGTGTGTGTTTGTACAGATATGAAGTCCCCAGGATGTATGTATGAACAACAATAATATACTTGCACCAGAAACTGATTTCAACAGCAAAAATCGAATATTGATTTCAGGAACTGTCATCAGACGTGGTAGAAAAAACAGGAAAGTCATCGTTGCATTGACAAGATAAAGCTAAACAAAGAAGAAAAAAAGGTATAAAAAGACACCTCAGAGAAGCTGAAATTTGTGAACCAGTGAGATTGGAACCAATAGAGGTCAGAACTCAGCTCACCCAGCACCTGGCTCGGTGTTGCTTTGCTTTGTGGCTCTTTCTGTATTTTATACTTTGATTATTAATAAATTCTCTTTAATTATAATATTGATTGGCTCATTTATAACACGGGGATCCGCCTGCACCCTGCCCAGGACCTCTTCCATGGCCTGCCAGGGATCCTCCTGTGTCCTGCTACAGACCCCCATGGCCTGCCAGGATCCACCCAGGGCCTGCCCGGGACCCCCGTTGATGCCTTAGGTTTTAACTTCTATATTTTTCAATTTCTGTACTGCTTAGAGTGTAACTCTGCAGTTCCTTGTAGCCTGTAATTTCTGCTCTCTCGTGCTGGGCAGACACAACAAAGCCTCTCCAAGCTTTGCCTTCAAGGACAGCCAGGCTCTTCTAGGCCCAAAATGTGTAACCCAAAGCCTCTAAGGGGGGAGCAAGCTGAGGGGAATTCCATCATTAAACTGGGGCTTTAATTGGAGAATTAACCGTGATATGCAAATGAACCAAACCTATAAAGGTGTGAAGAACTCGTGACCTGGGGTCCATCTTGGGGCCCATTTTTGGAGGCAGCCTCTGGCTCCCCCAGGGTGTACCTTGAAGGCCCTTCAAATAAACACCTATCTTTATTCCCTTACTCTTGTCTAGTCTCTGTTTCTAGGTGGCTGGAGAAGGCATCACCATGGCCTGCAGGGATCCTCCCGTGTCCCTGTAGGGACCCCCATGGCCTCCCAGGATGCCCCCAGGGCCTGCCCGGGATGCCCGGGCCCGGCGCTCCCCTCACCGGGCACAGCAGCGTGGCCTGAGGGCCGTGGCTGCTGCTGGCACACTGAGGTGCTCTGGAGAACGGCTGGGAGCCCTTGGAGCCCGCAGATCCTAAAAGCTCCTTAAGCCTGAGCCTTCCCCGTGTCCCGATGGGGGCTGGTGGAATGCGTGGGAAGAAGCCAAGGGTGTGGTTTGACAGGATGGGAAAACACCTCCGAGGACAATTTCCAGGAAGCAAATTGGTTTCCATGTTTTCATTTTCCATAAATAGCCGATGCAGAAACTTTTCCACTTCCCCTTGATAATTTAAGGGCCAGAATTTTTACCACAAACACACATGTAAATGACACATTTTTTTCAGGACGACCTGAGCCAGGGTTGTTGTTTCCCTTTGCTTGGAGCCCAGCAGCAGCAGAGATGCTGGATGTGGGAGCAGATGCTGCTGGCAAACAAGCCCCTGTACCATTCCAGGCACTGATGGGAAGAGGTAACCTCTGCTTTCCTCCTCTTCCACCTCCTCCTCACACTGAGGTGCCCTCCTGTGCCCCTGCCATCACTGCTGGGCTGGGAGAGCCTCTCTCCCCTGGTCTGTGTCCATGGAATCCCCTTTCCAAACCCCTGCTGGGGTACCTGGAACCATTTGGGAATGGGTGGCCTGTAAGAAATTACACACAAAAGACATAAAATGTGTATAAAATACAGCAATGTGCTAGGGCTGAGTTGGGGTGCTGGCACACAGGGGATAAGCAGAGGGTGGTGGTACCTAAAACTGAAGTTGTAATTTAAGCTTTTGCTCCAGTGTGGATAGGGAAATGATGTTTCCTATGTTTAGACTTCCTAAAATAAAGATTGTGTCATTGCAGATCCTGTTGTGACATCCTGTGGTTAAACACAGTATTGCAGGCACTGGCACATCACAATCCTGGCTGCATGACTGCAAAAAATTAAGATTATATGGAGTGAACATTGGAACTCATACCTGTAGTACATGTTCAGTTTGGCCAACTAGCTGTGATCATCTCCAAAAACTTCTCTAGGATGAGAAATCACACTGGGCCAAACATTAACAGGGGATAGCACAGATATTTGCTCTGTGCTGGCCAGAAATTCCATCTGTCCTTTCTTAGGAAAAGCCTAGACTCAAGGTATTGATTGTTTACATGCTGTCCCTGTGAAGGTCCATAAATGCACATTTCCTCCTTGGGAAGCACTCAAACTCCAACGATTGAACTGTTCCAAGAGGAGAGGCACCACAGGCTTTGCACAACTGCAGTGCCCCTCAAGGCTGCACAAAGCACTTGCATTAACTGCACTTATCCCATCTCTTACACTATCTGCAAAGATTGTTTTTCCCAGGTGAAGGAACTCGGCACCCTCTGCTCTGCAAAGTTCTCCTCCTCCCACTCCAGCAGCTGCACGGGATTGAAGGGGCTGCAATTACCCTCCAGTTAGTCCTGAGCCCACACTCCAGCCCAGCAGACCCAGCATGCAGAGGAATGGCTCCAGTGACACATGAAATTGAGGTCTTGACCCCCTGACACCATCAGTAAGCCTTGGCATTTTTCTCACAATTAGCTGGATGAGAGGTCTACTTAGATCCCATCTGGGGAATTAGCATTGTTCATTAACAGCACATTTCCATTTCATCAACCTACAATATTTCAGGCCTCAAGCTAAGCAGCTGGATACTCATGCAGTTTTAAAGAGCCCAGAGAGCTGATCAGGATAATAGATGGAGCATTATCTGTTATGACTGCACTTGTTTAAGCTTTTCAGGAAGACAGCAAGAGCAGCCTCCCTAAACAATGCTGCATTTTGGCCTTATTCTCATTACATGAGGCACAGTTCATGCTACTTTCTCCAGCTTCCTTTTCTCCCTGAAATCACAAAATACATCCCTGCAAATCTGGATTTCTGTCTAAGAGGCAATAAATGTTGAAGAATTATACTGCATGTGCCTCTCTGAGCACGAGCCTTCAGACAGGGCCTGGAAAAAAGAGGGTATAGCTTTATAAAGTTCTTCCAATGACATTCAGAAAGCAAGAGGAAGCTTATACAAACTTGCTTCACACTGATGTGAAGGATTGAGACATGTGACAGTAGTTTGAGAGATTCCTAGTTCAGGCTTGGCATGACCTAAGCACAGCTGCCTGTATTTCATACCAATTGTAATCTTCCTCCTACTACCATCCCCCAGTTTACTACATCAAATATTTTTCATAGTATTAAAGTTCTTATTCCAAATACAGGAACAAATAACATTAGCTTGGAAAGGGTAACTAACAGTTTATTGAATGCATACAAAAATAAGTTAATTGCATAGAAATTTAAAGAGAGAGAGAGAAAAGATTAACTTCAAAATAAAGGTTTGATGCAGATGTGAAGAGCCTCTACTATCTGCACCTGAAAGACAAAAATGCACACAGACAAAAAGGGTTACACAACTACAACTTCCAGTCACAAGGCGTTACAACATGCCAGGGAAGGGCTTGGGCCGTTTATTTGAATTCAGGTGTCTGCTGTGCTTTCCTCAGCATTCTGAGGACACACCATTTTTCCAGAACTTGGCCAAGCCTCTCACTGAGCAGGTGGGAGACCAAGCTGCAGATACAACAATTGGCTGTCCTCACACTTGTGTCACTGCAGAGCAGCAGGGATTTACCTGTGCTGGCAGAGCCCCTGTGCTGCACTCCCCACACCTCTCACAGGTCAGCTGCCAACTCTAGAGCAGCTGGAGGTGTGACAGTGCCACTGCTGACCGTGTGGGCAGCAGTGACATTACAAAATGTTTGCTTTCTCTCCTTGTGCCGCTGGTACCTGTTGTGCTGACGATTCCCATTAGATGGCACTGCAATTGCTGCCGGGGACTTGAAGGTGGGCTGAGAGGCTCTCATCAGAGCTGCATATCTACAAACAAACACAACCAGCCTCAGCACCTATGCACTCTGTAGTTCCACTCTTCCATCCAGCTTAATCATCTGCATCTGTCACACAAATCTCACATTCCTACTGCATAGAACAGTCAAGGTATGTCTGCCTGCAAGAGACAGATTTGTTATTAAAATTAAGTTTAAACTTGGCTTGTCAGGTTGATTATTCTTGGTTACTTCAAGGTGCTGGATAGAGCTTTAGGGTTCTAGTATTTGAATCCAGATCTCAAAGGGTGCTTGAGTTGGCCAGCAGTTATTCTCAGTTAGTAAAGACTGACACAGGTAAGCTTGAAAATTCAGGAAAACATTTGTCAAACCTCTTCTCTCGGCTCAGAAATTAAGGCTGACATTTCAGAAATTCAGCCTGAGATGCAAAGAGGAACTCATAGCTATTTTATTGACATGACCAGTAGTTTCCAGAATCCCCTGTCTGTCCAAGCTCCCCACCAACCTCTGCTACCAGCCCTGAAATCCCATCTTGAGCTGCAGTATCACAATTAAACTCACCCTGCCTTGGAGATGGGCTGGCTGCTCCCTCTGCAGTCGTGATCCAGAGGATGCCGGTGTTTTATGCAGAAGTTGCCACCACACTGTTCACAAATCACCTTCATCATCTCTTTCCTTTTGCAGCCTGGCTTTAAGCATTTGTTTGTGAAGATCTAAGGAAGAGAGGACAGGAAGTTGGCAATGTTTGATTTCTGTGAGCAACGACCAAGCTCAAGCACCCTTAGAGCTCAGATGAAACAGAGCAAGTTTCTACACAATCTGCTGTCAGGAGCCCCAACTTCACAAGCATTAGGAAGAAAGTTTAGACTTCAGCAGCAGTTTTCTTACCTTCTGCTTTTGCTGTGCTGGGTTGTATTTGCAGTCCTTATCTATGTGTGCTCCAACCACAATGTCTGGGATTTCTCCCTTCTGCACTGGGATAGGGGTGTTACAGAGGGGACACACAGGGACCTGCACGTTCTAGGAACACACAACACAGATCAGAATCACAGAATTATAGAACTGTTCAGGTTGAAATAGACCTTTAAGATAATAAAGTCCAACCCTGTTTTTCTGTCCTTCCCCTTCTCTTACCCACAGGTGATAGAAGCATATTCCTAAGTGTTTCATGGTCTCATTTGATAATGCTTTTAAAGATATAATTCACAACAGTAACTGCAAACCACTGTCCAAAAATCACACAGACATGCTTTGCCAAATCAATTTGTAGCAACATATTTGGCAAATTGACTTTAAATATCCTTTTGGCTTTTCTGGAATTACAGCCTTTGAATACTTCAAAGCCCAAGTACAGGCCAGAGATCGAAGTTTGGCCCCACTTGTTCTGTTTATTTCTTCTGTAGTTTCATTTCATGCTTGTTGCTCTTCAATTTACAGGACTTGGACTGCAGAAACTTTTAGACCACAATACATTACTTAAAATATAAAGCACTCCTCTCTGAGAAGATGTACTGTGAGTGAAAGAACCTAGACTCTAGCAGTAGCAACCTCTGGAATGTCATATTTCTATATATTTGAAATCTGGATGTATCATTAACTTCCATCTTGTGGTTCTCCCATCCACGTTTATTGAAACCACAGGTGAAGGTTCAGAGCAGCCCTTATAAATGACTTGGCAATTCTGCAGGGTGAATTACTGACTCACATCATACAGGAACTCACTTTCTTGTAGGCAGAGCTGCACCTGTGATCATCATAACGGATGTGATCTTTACAGAAGACTTCCCCACACGCGTCACACTTCAGAGGAAGGAAATCTGTGAGAAGAATGAAAAAGAAAACGGATTTTCATGAAACAAACGTAACAACTCTGAGGGTACTCACAAAAGACTACAAATAAATTCTAAAGACATTTTTGTCTGGTCACAATCCAATTATCTCTAAAGAGATTAGATCATTCTTCACAAAGACTAAAAAACCAAGAGTGGTAAGTTTTCCTCTTTTTATCTGCAGTGTGAGACGAACACAAGCCATAAGCACCTCAGGAGCTCCTCGAACGCAGAAACCTTAGCGAGCAACCAGCCAAGAGCTGAAGCACAAACCCAAAGCCCAGCTTCAAAAACAACTTTATCCATGCAAAGCCATCCCAGAAACCTTAGCGAGCAACCAGCCAAGAGCCAAGAGCTGAAGCACAAACCCAAAGCCCAGCTTCAAAAACAACTTTATCCATGCAAAGCCATCCCAGAAACCTTAGCGAGCAACCAGCCAAGAGCCAAGAGCTGAAGCACAAACCCAAAGCCCAGCTTCAAAAACAACTTTATCCATGCAAAGCCATCCCAGAAACCTTAGCGAGCAACCAGCCAAGAGCCAAGAGCTGAAGCACAAACCCAAAGCCCAGCTTCAAAAACAACTTTATCCACGCAAAGCCATCCCTGAACACTTTAACACAGACAAGACCAGCAGCAATCACTCCCTCCCTACACCTCCCAAGGGGGGACTCCAGCAGCAGCACCAGGAGTGCCACCACCCACAGCAGCCCCGCGGAGCCTCGAGGGCCAGCAGCTCACGCGTTCTCCCTCCGTGAGGGGCCCGGGCGGGCGGGCGCTGCTCGGGGGCTCGGGCCGAGCCCGCACTTGCACATACCCAGCTGCTTGCAGGAGCGCTCGGAGCAGTGCTCGCCCAGCCACGGGAGCTCCATGGCCCCGGGGAAGGGAGCACGGACGAGGATAAGGAAGGGAACACGGACGGAACCGGGGCCGGGGCTTTATCGGCTCCCGCTGCTGACTCACGGCAGCCACCTGCTGAGTCACGGCCGGGTGACGTCACCGCCGCCCCAGCCAATGGCGCGCTCCCGCCCCGCCGCCGTCAGCTGCGCGCGCGCGGCCGGCAGCCAATGGGAGGCCAGGGGGCGGCTGAGTCACGGCTGGGGGCGGGGCCTGGGGTGGGAATGGGAATAGGGACAAGGGTAATGATTTGGGAATGGGGGTAAGGGTATGGGAATGAGGGTAAGGGTAAGAATAAAGAATAAGAATAAAGAATGAGAATGAGAATAAAGAATAAGACTAAAGAATAAGAACAAGAATAAGAATAAGAATAAGAATAAGAATAAGAATAAGAATAAGAATAAGAATAAGAATAATAAAGAGTAAGAATAAAGAATAAGAAAAAGAATGAGAATAAAGAATAAGAAAAAGAATGAGAATAAAGAATAAGAATAAGAAAAAGAATAAGAAAAAGAAAAAGAATGAGAATAAAGAATGAGAATAAGAATAAAGAATAAGGAATAAGAATGTCGCTGTTCTCACCGCGGCCGAGTAGAGAAACAACACAAAGTCCAGGCTCAGGGATAAAAGGAAGCACTTTAATGAATTCTCAGAAGACTTTTATATGTTAGTTCACAAAGTGTATTGAGTGGCATAAGGGAATTGGTTTTTGCCATCCACCCCCTAAGGGGATTGCTCAAGTTCTAAGACACCCATCTCTGAATGTTTTCTAGTTAGAACCAGAACAATTCTGCCAAACAACCCGCAGGTGCAAGAGCTTTACAATACTGTAATCTTGTTCAAAGTAATCTGCATGGGAAAGATAGAACTCTCACAAAAATACTGCAGAGAGCTGAAGAAATTCTCTGCTGAGGCTTTTTCAGTATCCATATAAGAATAATGAGGGTGAAGATGGGAATGGGGATAAGGATAAGGACGAGGACGAGGATGAGGATGGGAATAAGGATGAAGATAGGCATTGGGGTGACAAAGGTCCTGGGGCAGCAGGGCAAGGGGAAGGGCATGGAGATGAGTTCAGGGTGGAGGTGAGAGAGGAGAGGGCTCTCCAGCTTCCCCAGAGAATCACATCCACACACCACAAGCATTCCCACTGCTGTGAATTCCCCATTGTGCAGGCACCCAAAGGGATGGGAGTGCAGGGCTGTCACAGCCATGGGACATACATGGGACAATGACACAGTAAAGCCCATGCTGGACTCAGATCACTGGAGTACCACAGCCCTTTGCCACTGCCATTCTTATTTCAGTTTTTCATCAGAGCTTTGGCAGCTGCACCACCCCTCTGGATTGCAATGCTTAAATTCTGGCACTTCCAAACTTCAAAATAAATTCAGAGAGCTTCGTGAGGGAGGGTGTTCTTGTCACAGCAGGCTGATGCTCAGGGCCCTGCTGCAGGACTTCAGCATGGGCTAAACTGGTCAGGGTGGACAAGCTGCAATGGGCTAAACTGGTTTGAGTGGACTGTGCTAACTGGTTTGGGTGGGCAAGCCTCAGCTGCAGCTGTGGGGTTGCACAAGTCAACCAGAAACTTTCCCAGCTGGTCTCTGTTTTTAAATGCTCATCTCACTTTGACAAGGCACCTTGGGATCGAGGTGTATTTTAGAAACGCTGATCTTTGGAGGTGTGTGACAATACTGGCTTCACACGGAGCAGAGGAGGACTATTGATTTCATGCCATTTGCTACAGGATTGAGAAATGACCAAGTGTTGTTGTGCCCCTGCTCTCCCTGGAAAACACCTGGCTCTCTGCTGTAGTGCATGACTCAGATGCAGAGTGGAGCCACGAGGTCGAAGGGGAGCTTTAGGATTGCATTTGCTGCCTGCACAGGGCACTTTGTGCTGCTGAACTCTGGGAATGGCATGTGCCACTCCTCCCCCTGCCACCTCACCCTCCAACGTGGCACTCGTGACTCCTGCTGTGGGTGCCAGCTCACAGCCAGCCCACTTGGAGCACTTCCCTGCTGCATTGAATGATACCATGTCATCAGCTAGACACTCTTCCCACTCTGCAGTTAATTTTCTCTCCTGAACGCATAAAATCACCAAATCTCCTCATGTAAACCCTTACTCCACAGAAGAGCTGTGCTGACAGAGCACTGGATCCTACCATACGTCTTTGGTTTGTGAAGGGCAAGTTCTGATTTCACCTCCTCCACTGTGGCATTTGATGCAGACCCCGGTGTTCTCAAGCCCAGGGAGAGCTCTGGGTGTTCTTTAGTGCTCCTTTTGGCACATGGACATGCCTGGCACTTGGCAATACAATCCTGCAGCATCTTCCACCATGGTTCTTTGGCCAGCGGCCTGTGATTAAAAAGGCTTCATTTGCCTGGGCTGAGCCAGATCCCTGGTGTGTGCCAGGGGACAGCCAGAGTATGGCACTCTCCCCTGTTTCTTTTGTTCTTCTGACTTGGTTGTTTCTGGCAGTTTGGGACGGGTGAATTTTAAAAAGGAAGGGGAAACGGCAAAAAATATCCAAATACAAATAGCAAGAGCAAGTCCAGTTATCCAAGGTGCTTCAAGAGCTTGGCTCTATTGTGCATCACCTCCCTCATCTGATTTACACAACTCAAAAACTTGGGAGTCCCGCTGAGCTCACAGGCTGATTTGTTTCATACCAAACACCTACCCAGTGCCTGAGAGGAGTGGGAGCCCAGTGATCTCCCTGGGAAGGCTTGCCAAAAAGTCATGGGCTGAGCTAAGCAGAGAGGGAGAGGCTGGTGTCTTCCCTGGCTCCCTGCAGACTGGAGAGCCGCTGCCAAAGGGATCATGTTTTATGGTGGAGAGGGGAGGAGTTTGCTTATGGATAACAACAGAAATGGCTCTGCGCAGATTAGATGCTCTTAAGGAAGACTATAAATCCCAAGTCTGGAAACCCACATAGTACAGGCAGCCGTCTTAATAGAAACGAGGATTAGAAATTAGCTGAGGTCTTTAGTGATATTTTTAGAAGGTTGCTCCTGACAGGTTAGGCTGCTGAGAACCAGAGGAAAGTGGCGAACCCTGTATTACTTGGGAGGGGATCACACAGTGCAGTGTGTGATTAGAGGCTGGCTAGCTTAGCGACAAGGGGGATAGGTGGGTTAGGGCTGACTCGGGAGGAATTAGCAAGGGAAATTGCTTGGGAAGCAGAATTTGATTAGGGGCAGCCAACGTGGATTTGTGGAAGGAAAGCTATGTGTAACTAACTTGCTGGAGCCTGGGGGAGGCACCGTTCCCCAGCAGCCTGTGGAGTGTGAGTTTTATATAACCTGATCTGCAAAGGGAAGGCCTGGCCCCTTTGCCACCAGAGTGGTGACACTGGGTGAGATGGGTGGGCATCACCTCCCTCCCTTGGATCTGCACTGACTCTCTGCCTCCTCTTTTCTCATCCATCCCTTCTACTTTCTTCCTAGCTTTTATGGGAGCAGGCCTATTGCTTTTCCCCATGTCCCATACTCTTCTCTTTGTCTTTCCCTTTCTCTCTGTCCAGTCCATGGGAGTGCCTCTTATTGGGGTATTAAACATCACTGTCCCCCCCACCACAGCAGCATGGTCTGCCTTAGGAGCCACATGGCATCCTAAAACACTCCTGAAGGGGACATTCATGGGACAGCAGGGGAGCAACTGTCCAACATCACTGCCAGATACAGACACGACACAGACGAGGAGCCAGGGATGGGTCTGTCCCCTTTCCACCCCCCTGGGTTATGACAGCACAGCACAGAGATGCCCATGGCCAAGACAACCAGGTCCATCCACCTCCTCTCTGCCTCGTGTGCCCCAATCTCCTCCCAGCACCGTCCAGAAGACACAGATGAGTCCTCTGTCCCTGGTGTCCCAAGGCCACCTCATTGCCTGCAGTCCTTCTGCACCAGCATCCTGCTTCCTGCTCCAGCTGCAGAGCCACTGCTGTGGCATTAACATTCCAGCGACTCCAGCTCTCATTTGCCTTTTCCAGGCCTCTGAACTCCAATCCCAATGTCCTGCTTTTCAGCTCATAATTTCGTACCAGGCTCTTAAAACTGAATTTTATTTTTATTGCAATGACCCTGTGGTGCTGCCAGCTCCCTCTGTGGAGGAGACATGACATCTCCATTACATGGCTCAGATAAGTGTCTTAAAGAGACCACACACAAAGGAACCTAATGGTACCTATTTTTATTAGGTTTATTACAGGAGGGGAAGTAAAGCAGTCCGATCTCCCCACAGGATACTCCGTTAACAGCAGCAGACAGAGAGGAGAGATCTGTGGGGGCGGATCAGTTTTCCAAGAATATTAGCTACTGCTGCTCTAAAATTAGAGTCTAGGGAGAGCAGACAGGTTGACATAATTGAAAGGGCTGTCTTATGGGATGACATAGTTAAACGAGTCCCTGATCAGCTTTAGAGTGACAGCTCAGCGACTTCTTCTAATCCTCAGAGGAGCACTGAGTTGCGAGGCTGTGATTTAACTAGTCCTGGATCTTATCTTGTGATGATGTCAATATTATTAGAACCTGCTTCTAAAGAGACGCCTCCAAAAATCACTGTACATGAACCGAGTGGCGTTACAGGCACGACTCTCCTGCAGCTTCACCCTGCAAAGCCCTGATACAAACACTCATCTGCTGCCCTCCTTACCTACCTGATTCTGTCCCCATGGGCTGGTCTACAGGGGCAGGCCCAGAAACAGGATTAAGAACCTCATTTCAGGATGGAGCTGAAAAATGTCCTTCAGCCGCCCATTTTATTCAACATAATTTAATAGCAAACACAAACTAACAAAGTTAGAGGTGAAATATAATAGCAGGAACCCCATAAAAAGTAACCTAATCTGTAAGATAAATAGACAACACTTTAGCCTGGGGAGATAGCAAATAAAGGAGAAATATGAGCAGAGCCATTCTCAATTCATAACTAACTTTAAAGAGAAATAATGAAGATGAGTTCTCCAACTTTTAATGCCCTAAGATTCTTCTCCACCAAAAAAAATAAAAAAGCAATTTTAGTGGTTTCCTCATACATTGGGTGTCCCCAGCCAAATGTCCTGGATCATTCCCACACAAGGAGACATCCGTTAGAAAGGGGAATGATTTGGAGAAACCCTTCTGCAATTTCTGATGGAGTGGGAGACACCAGGGATGGAGCTCTTCATGCTGGTGGAGCCTCTTGGTTGCCTTCAGTGGCCACCTCCCACTGCCTTGTTTCGAGTGCACAACTCCGAGCACCCTCTGCCTTCATGGTGGCATTATTCTGACATTTATTATTATAAGGGGTTTTAGCCATTTTTTTTGTCAGTGCCTATTTTAACTTCAAAGGCTGGGATTTTCCAAGCAGCCTGCTGCATTTAGGCACCTAAATCCCATTGAGTTTCAAGTGTGTATCAGCCCTTAGGCTCCTTGGTAAATCCTTGCTAAGTGCCTAAGGGCTCATCGGCAGCCTCCGTTCTGCTGCCGGATTTACACAGATACCATTGTACCAGCAGGAGCTCCCTTCTTCAGCAGAACAGTCTCTTGTTCAAAAATCTCTTCCTAAATTATATAATAAACTGGAAAGGACCACCTCTGATGGCTAATTTTATATATATACACACACGTGTAAAGAGTGTTATATCATCTCCTTGGGTTATACGAAAAAACCCTTGGCTTGGTGGCTGAACTTCAGAGGCAAAATATTCCCAGTTCCAGATCTTGGCCCTCTGGGGAAAATCTCATATTTGGTGTTCTAGAGGTAAACCCCATCATATTTCCCACTGACTCCAATACCCACTATGTTTCCAATCCCCTTTTAGAGCACCCAGGAAGGATCTGTACAGGAGAAATAAAAAATCAGCAGAATTCATGCATTTGCTTTGCTGTTTGGGAATGCCCCAACCCAAAAGGAAAGAGCACAGAGAGCAGTCAAACTGGCAGGGGGATGGGTACAGAGGGTACCTCTGAAAATGCTGTCTCAAAGGGTGGGAATCATTGCAACAGCCTTTCTAATAGTAGTGGAAAAATAAATCCCTTATCTGGTGACTTCTGGTCACTGATCAAACACTAATGTCTTACCTAGCAGAAAACAGATTCAGCATCTCCATGGCAGATTTCCTGAGATAACAATTGTCCTTTTGTTGAGTCTGTACTGCAAACAGCATGACAGGACCCAGCACTACTGAGCCCCAGATTTCCTGGGCACTAACCATGATGGCATGAATTAGCAAGGGAAGTTAGACCCCAAATACTTCTCATTCATTGCATTCAGAACATTGGTTCTGAATTAAAGCATTTCACTGAAAACCAGGACTCTATTCCTTAAGTATTTCAGCTGATGATGATTTAGTAACAAACCTCAGCATTGTCTTTGATACTCCTATTTTTATGTAGATAAACGGAGCCCTCTTTTTTCCTGTTTTGTAGCACTAAGAAATAGACCTGAAACCCTCATAAGTGGGGTTTGGTTTATGCTGTCAGCCCATGAGGGGACCAGAGCCATTTTTGGTAGAGATGAGTGGGCCTTCTGCAGGTCAGCAGGGGAGGATGAGCAGGGGGGTCCTGGCAGAGCTTGGGAGCCAGAAGGAAAAGGACAGATCCAGGGGATAATAGCTGGACAGGGCAGAAGGACCCCTTAGATCATGAATCCCACAGTGGGCAGACAGCTCTAAAGAAATCATCTCCAAAAGTGATGACTCTGATTTGGGTCATACCCGCTCTGCAGACAGCACTGGGACTAGGGGATGGGACAGGAATTTTGGCTGTTCTGCTTGTTTTCCTGCACCCATCAGCCCCAACCACTCATTTACTGGTGGCCTTTAGCTTCCCACGGTGCAGCCATCACCTTGGAGGTGCAGCCATCACCTTGGAGGTGCAGCCATCACCTTGGAGGTGCAGCCATCACCTTGGAGGTACAGCCATCACCTTGGAGGTGCAGCCATCACCTTGGAGGTGCAGCAATCACCTTGGAGGCACCAGCAGCCCTGGCAGGCGGTGGAGCACCCGCAGGGTGACACTCCCGATGGGAAGATGTCCATCCCACAAGGACAGGGACATGTGACACTCGGAGCCCAATGCCACGAGGTGGCACCATGTCCCTGCTAACCCGCACGGCGGGGTCACCTCTGTGGCCACGCTGCTGCTGCAGGATCCTGCTCACCTGGCAGGCCGCTGAAATCCTCCCACTGAGCATTTTGGGGGGGTTTTTAAATAGCTGGGCATCCCTCCCTTCTGTAAGACCCAGCTGAGGCGGGAGGTGATGCCCTGTCCCGTGGAACATCCTCGCAGTGAGACTGCTCACCTGTGAGAGCCCCCTGCATCTCCTCAGGACATGTGGTCACCCAACAGCGCAGGCACGAGGCCTGCAGGGTTGTGGTGCCATCTCCCACAGGTTACAGCCCTCCTCAGGAGCTTCCTGAGCTCCTGTCCCTGCTCTGTTGGCACTGGGAGAGGTGTCAGTGTCACAATGATGGCTGTGCCTGGCTGGTGTGTCTGACCTGACTGTGCCCCCACCCCTCAGGGACCTGCAGGCAGCAAAGCTCGTCTCTCACAAAGAGTTTGGTCATCAGATCATAGAACTCTGTAGGTTGGCAAAGACCTTTAAGCTCATCAGGTCCAACCATTAACCCAGCACGAAGCCATGCCCGTAAGTCAGTGAAAAAGGGAAAGCTGTGCACTGGTATCCTTACCTTGAAATATCAAATATTCAGTATTGTTACGACATGCTAGGAGGGATTCAGCTGAACCTAAATTGCTGAGGAACTTTAAACTTTGTGCTTTGGCATGTTCAGGTCATCTCCATCTTAGAAGCACCAGTGCAGAAAAGAGATTCAGTGGGTGACAGCCCCAAACACAAAGAACTTGCCCAGCACCTGGTTAGTGCCTTGATTAGGCTCCTGAGTTTCTAAATGCTGAGTTTGCACAGCCTAACCCCATCCTGCAGCTTAATGCCCTGTTTTTCTCGGGGGGGTTCACCCTCAGGACCTGTCTGTCCCCCCCACACTGCCCTGAGCTCTACTGACACAGCCCCAATGCTGACACCCGTTGGACTGACTGCTCGGGTGCTCCATGGAAAACGAGGTGACTGCTGCACCCAAATCTGCTTCAGTGAAGGAAACAAGAGTGCAAGCCATAGGGACCTGTTAAATGAAAATTCCCCAGTGGATGAGGGGTTTTGCTCATGCTGAGGAAGCTCCAACAGCTCCTTCTGCTCTTGCTTTAGAGCATGGAGCAACCAGCCAAAAAAACCTGTGCTTCTTTCTGAAGAGGAAGCAGAGGGAGCAGCTCAAAGGGAGCTCTCCTGCCTGGGCTCGCTGTCCCTGGCAGTGTGCTCAGAACAGTAATAGAGCGCCTGGAAATACCTGCATTATTCCTGACACAATGCTTCGCAGCTGAACAATACATTTGCCAATTCAATTTATTCAAACAAGTTCCTTGGGAAGACAGCAAAGCAAATCCAGGTGGCAATTACCGAATTCAGACTCTGCCCTGAACTTGGGGAAACAAAGGGGCAAGATATGAGAGAAACAGCAAGTTCTGCTGGAAATCCCACAACGGCAGAATCCTAAGAGCTTTTAATCACGTGCTTGCTGGTATTCAGCTGAAAAACCCCTGTGTCATTGGGCAAGGAGACAGAGCAGCGTTGCAATTGCTCTGCTGTAGCACTTAGCACTTTGGAATATCTTTGCTATGAAAATGAAACGCTGGTTTGTTTTCTTCTGAAAGCACAGCAGTACTTGGGCTCCACGGCCCATCGCAGTGACATGTAATTGAAGAATAAGTGCATTGAGGAGCTCCCAAGACTGACAGTGCTGCCAGTCCCGCTGTGCTGCACACTGTCAGGCAGGGAGGAGGCTGCCTGCAAGCTGAGATCAACTATCAAACCAGTTCAGAGCTTGGTTAAACAACTTCAGCCTGTGCTGAGCCTCATCACATCCCAGTCTCCCTTTCCCAGTATATCAGCACAGACACAAGCCCATAGCCCAAGGCTGCTCCCTGTATTCAGGACACAACTCCAAGAGCAGCCTCCTGGATGGCTGGAGGGAGAGAAAAACCCACCAGGAATCTCCACTTTGGCTCTGGATGTGCGAGAAGGAAACTTTTGCTGCAGACGTGCAGCTATGGAAAATTTCCCCTCACCAAACCCTGCAAACCCCACAACCTCAGCTTCCCATACCCCATTCACAGTCAGGGGCTGAGCCCCCAGATCGTGCTTCATCTCCTCGTCCCACTCTGCCCCTCACAGCCTGTAGCTGCTCTCCCAGGAAAGCATTTACACCAGGAGTGAATTTGGCCCCAGATGTAGAATTAGGTTAAGCCAAAAGGTGGCAGCATCTTATTCAGTATCGATTTTGCATGAATATTTCTCCTATTAGCCATTTTTCTTTCTAATCATAGAATGTTAGTTTGTAAATTACAGAGGTGGAGAGTAAATGTATTGCAACCTCTGGCAAATTGATATTTTTGCAGCAGCAGTAAACTTTTTCTGATGACAGATAATTGAAGGGAGCAAGCATCAGATAAAATTCATAAAGATTTGGACCTACTGGAACAAGACAAATGATATTTAATGTTCAGAGTTGTAAAGTAATTACCCTGGGCTCCAATATAATAAATAAAGACACAGTAAATGGAGTTTGGCTGACCAGGTGCCTTGGAGGTGGCACTGTGCAAGGCCCTGCAGCAGCTGGGGGTGGGGAGGTGGCAGCTCCCTCAGTACAGGGGAGTGCCTCGGCTTGGTGCCACCCCCAGAAATGCCCTTTTTCGGGGGAGGAAGGAAGGTGCTGCCTCCCGTGCCTGCAGCAGGGCCCTGCATCCCCAAACCCAGATGCTGGATGCACAGGGAGCTATCATCACCCACAGCCCTTCTACATTTCCAAAGGCAGAGGAGCCTTTGGGTACCCATCCATCCCTCTCAGGAGAAGCCTGGTGCAGGTTCTCCAGCAAACCCACAGCCTCCTGTTCTCCCACTGCAGCCAGCAGACATCAGCCCCTTCCCCCAGCACCCAAAAGAGCAGCTGGCAGCTAAAAAAGAGGAGAGTGACCCTCTCCCTGAGTTGGTCACTGCCCTTTAGCCAGGGGAAGCTGAGCCCTGGGGTGATGGGCATCCCAGCCAGAGCTTGGTGTCCTTCCCATGCAACAGCAGCACACCTCAGAGGGACGTCACAGAGACTGCAACACCCCAAACCAGGAGATATTGCCCTCACCCAGCTGTAGCTCCATTTCCACCAGCTGGGAAGGGCCGGGAGATTCTTCTCATAGAGTGAGGAACCACCTTGTCCTCCCCTTTTGTAGCCTTGCCTCAATCAGCCCTGTGATGGACCCTTTGCCTGGCAGGGAATGTTCATTGCATGTAGCACCTCCCTGTGCTTCTAGGCACATCCAGGCCTCAAGCACAAGAAAGGAAAAAAAAAAAAAGTAAAAGGTGGCAGAGCCATATCCTGCTTTTATTTTTTTTTTTCAAAGCAGGTTGTCAGTACAAGCTTCCCTGGCAAAATAAGTGCATTACTAAGATGCTTTTAATGCAGGCAGCATCAGTGGCTGCTTGGCAGCACATGCCAAGTGCCCCGATGGTCAGGAAGAAAACCTGCTCAAGCACACGCCGAGCTGGGAGGTCCCAACCCAGCCCTTCTTCAGGGCTCCTCAAACACCATCTCTGAGCAGCTGCTGGGAAGCCATAAGCCAACAACAGGCCTTGTTTCTGCTCCACCAGCAGCTCTCTACTGCTAATGTGCCTCTGCCCCTTTGAAGAAGTTGCTTAGAAATTCAGCAGCAATTATGCAAGCTTTAGTATTAAAAAATGCACGTGGATCTGAAAGCAAATATGAAGCTGCTGCTGCTGTAACGCTAGCTTTAAGCTGTCTGCAGTCCCTAGAAATTCTCAGTGGGATGTTTGAGAAGGATGTATATGTGTTGACAACATTAAATGATCCATGGCTCAAGGACAGAATTGAAACCATACATCTACTTCATACAGGCACTGATCACTGGGAGAGTGTTTTTCTTAAACTAACCACGGAGGGCCAGGCACCTCGTCCTGCCCAGAAAGGCCGGGGCGGCTCAGGGAACAGAAGGTGCACACACACTCCTGCCACATCCTGGTGTGTAACAGAGCTCCAGTGAAAAGCGAGAGACACATGGACGCCATCAGCAGGAGAAATGTTATTGTGGCTGCACCATCTTGGAGGGAAATTGAGCATGTCACTTCGGTGCATCACCCTCTTCTCATCACCTCCCAAAGAGGCAGCGCCGCTCGCACGCGGCTGCCCAACGTCTGGAGGGAGGGCGAGGAGGGGCAGGAGGGTGAGGAGATTCACTGGGGTGAAGGTTTGCCCCCTCTGCAGCACGAACCCCAGAGCACAGCCCGGGATGCCCCTGTGCCACCCCTGGCACTGCAGCAAGAGGAGAGCCCCCAGCAGCGAGCGCTGAAGGCTCTCGAATGCTGGAGCGTTTTCTAGACGTGAAATTCTCAAGGACAAGGGAAAACTGGCAGACAGCAGGGAGGATTAGGTGGCTCCCCGAGGAACACAAGAAATGCTGTAAGATTGTGTTGTTGCCCATTTTGTGGGGTGATTAGGCAGTGTTTGGTGCTGGGAGGATGATTTCTATTAGGCAGTTTTGCGAGCCTTAGCCTGGCTATTAACATTGGTGGTGGGAAGTCACGTTTGCCTGGATGCAATAAAACCAGACTCCTCCAGACTGCAGTGCCCAAAATCCAGGCCTGCTGTGGGCAGCACCCTGCCCCAGGGAAGCACTCTCCTCGCTCTCCCTTCAAAAACTGATTTCTGGTGCTTTCTGGTTCTTGCTGCTTTGCGGCACACTGCTGTGAGCTGCCTGGGGAGAACCTCCCTCCCTGGCTCTCCTGCTACTCCAAGCCCATCTCCCTGGTCCCTGACTCAGGTACTGGTTTCCATCATTTCTGCTATTACCAAACTAAAGGGTATTTCTTTGCTCCCTCGTTTATGCAGAATGTTTATTTAATAGGTTGGCCAGCTTCAATTAGGTCTGTGATTACTCACAGATGACAGCTCCAGCATAACAATGTTAACTCTCAAACTCCATCTCCAAGTATAGCCTGTGATGTATTTAAGGAGAAGGTATCAAACCGTTAATGTTGAAATAGCTTTACCTATTTTTGAAGGTTTTGAACGTTTTCAAGGTTTGAAGTTTGTCTAACAGCTGGCAACTGGATAAAATGTGCTGGGGTTATCAGTCCCCTTCACCCAGATGTTTAGTTACCCTACTGAAAACCTCACGTGGTTGAGTTGTCCAAATGTCTTTGCATTGTTGCTGACATGTGGAACTCCTTGCTGCAGGACCTGTATTGTCTAAAATAAAGTTAATTAGCTTTAAGTGCATTTTCATTTGTTCATGGAGCATCAGGGATGGTGGCTGGAAGTGAAATGCAGCATCTTTGGGTCAGATGTGTCCCTAAGATGCTTGGGGTGCATTGGCAGGAAGGTGTGTCACAAAAGGAGCATCCAAAGCCTCAGTGTGGTTTTACTTCTCAGGAAATGCTGTTGAGAGTTCCTAGTCTCCATGGCTCTGGAAATTGCATTTTGAGAACCCAGAGTTTGTGTCTTTGTAAGGGGCCCAGTGTGGGTGCCCCTACAAGTTTGGTACCCAAACCTTAACTGGGTGAGATTTACAGGGCTAGGGAGTGAGGAGAGGGGGCTCTGGGGTGGCCCAGAGGCCGAGGATGGGCCTCCCCCATCCCACCACCCAGTGGCCATCCAAGGGGGCTGGACTGGCTGTGCAAAGCAGCCCCAAGGAGAGTCCTGCCTCTCTTGTAGTATCTTATAGCAAAAACAGCTTCCATACATCCCCGCGGGTTAATCAGCTGCTTGGAGACTAATTAGTGCCAAATGCTCTTATCAAGAAGACACAGCTGGGTGCAAAGCCAGGCACTGCAGTGGCTGGGATGTCCACCCCTTGCCCAGGACACAGCCTGTTCCTTCCCTGAGTCCTCCAGACCAATGGTGATGACCCCAGTCTGGCCATCGCCCCGGAGAGGGAATTGGCAGCAGAGGTTTAGGAGGGATAGGAAACTTCCTGGCTTTAATTCACTGAACTCTTTTGTTTCAACCACATTTAATATCTTAGAAATTACGAGTCACAGGGACCTGGGTGAGCCGAAGGAGAAGGCGTGATCTGTGAGGCCAATTAAGAGGCCGATGGCACATAGTGAAACGGGAGCCCCTCGGGGGAGGCCAAGGTTACATAAATAAGTGTGTGAAGGAGCTGCACTGAATCTGCAGGCACTCAGCCACTAGTGATGCCCCTTTGAATCTGGGAAAATTAAATATAAATAATAAATGTTTAACCACACAGCAAATAAATACAATGAGGCACCTTTAAAAATTATACTAATAAACAGCAAGATGTTGTGCTTCTGCCCAGGGTGGCTGAGCATCTTCTGCATATCAGAGACAAAGAGCACAAAAGAGGGGGTTGTGTTCAGGGGGGCCTGCTCTGCTGAGTTGTCTTCGCCCCCAGTCTGCCATCCCTGTGTAGAACCCTGGGACGACACGGAATAAAACACCCAGCAAAACTGGAAATAAAATAATGCCAAGCTCAGCCACTGAATGTCAGGGCCTCCAGACCAGAAGCAGCTCACCTCTGCCTGTGTGATCCTAATAGGCTTCTTCTGGGCGCCTGGGAGCAGGATTAGGGCTTGGTTCTCAGAGGAGAAGCCCAGAGGCTCCTGGTGATGTTACAAATGTTCAGCGTGAGCTGCGAGGTCCCCAGAATTGCTCCGTGTCAGCACTCACTTTACAATAAGAGCTCTGCTTCTCGGCTTCCCTGCTTTTACTGCTTTCTTGGAAGAAGGGGAAAAATGAAATGGAGATATAAAAAATAAAGGGGTCATTTATAGTTAAGCACATTAGGATGGGAGCGAGAGAATAAAGCAGTGAGAATGGCTCAGCCAGGGGCCTACAGGGACTTGTTCTCTGGTACTGGCACGGTCTTTACTAGGTCGCTTGAACCTTTTGCACTCTGCTGCAGAGCTCAGACCTGGGCTATATATCAGCAGACTTGCCGTGGTGTGCAGTGGAAAAGCCTGTAACTACCCTCAAACGTGCTTGTGCCAGGAGTTACAGCTCGTGGGTGACTTTTGTAGGTGGCCAAAGCAACCAGCCCAGGCCTGGGGGGTGCAGCAGTGGGTGTGGGTTTAGTGTGGACCAGTTCCCTTTCCTGCCAATTCCATTTCTGCCCAAATTCTGCAGGGAAGGAGCAGGGCAAAAGAACCTTCCTTGCTGTGATTAAACATTCCTGGGCAGTTTAATTATAGCCTTTGTCTACTTAAACACTTGCACAATAAACCCACAGAGAGCTGCCATCCCACTATACTTAGTTACCAATTTATTTTCTTCCCAACCCCTGAGATTTGGTTTCCCATTTACTAGAGGTCACTGGAGCCAAACTCTCCATGGGGCTGCTCTGGCTGTCACCAGGGAGCTTGTGCCAGCACAAAATGTGTTCCTTGAGTCAGATTGACTCAGTGGCAGCTGACACTGATATTTGGGTTTCTTTAGACCTCTGGGCTCTGATTACATCTGGTTTTGATGAGCCCCCATGTCTGTACTGAGCCCTCACCTCTCACCAGTCTCTAATTGCTTCAGATTTCCACTCAGGAGCGACTGTTCCTGCTCATGGCAAAATCCAGGTCCTGGATTTGCCACCACATCTAGGAAGCACCTGATTCCAGTGACAAATGCAGCACCCAGAGCTCAGTGCTGCTTTTGACACACGAGCACAGACATAAATATTCTCCAGCCTTTACATCCTTTCTCCATTTTAACTCATGGCTTCATTAGACTAATTTGTTTCCAGGTTGGAGGATGAATAATGAGCCTCAGCCTGTGGATGCATAATTAAATTTTGATAGTGAATGTTTTTATCTAACCTTGTTTTCATTATTATCCTCAGTACTTGAATTACAAGTTAGAGATTTAGGGCTGCAGGTTTGCCTTCCCATGAAGCCTGTACACCTATGTGAGGTGTGACAGTGGTCTGCCACCTCCCAGGACAATGACACCATGGGTGTCATTTCAGTCAGGTCTAATCACCAGGGATGTTCAGGGAAAGAGAAACAGTTCATGACAAAATGTTTTTTTTCCCCTGCCACAGTCAGTACAACACAAAATCCCTGGTCCATGTGGGGTCTGTACACTGCTCCACAGCTGGATGGCACATCCCAATGGCAAGGGTCACCTGGAGCATCTTGGTGGGACATCTTGATGGGACACACGGTCCTGCTGTATTTCCCAATGTGCCCAAACTCCATCTGGATTTTTGGGTATGTAGTTAGCTTTGTTTCCACAGTTATGTGCCTGCCAATTCCCCAGCCTGTCCCTGTCCCCCTGTGCCTTGCAAGTGGCTCCCCAGCATTGCTTTAAGGTCCCCATGCCCTGGGTCTCTGTGCTCAGCAATGATTTTCTCCAGCCTTCCCATTGTTCTTTCCAGCACTGCAGTTTCCATCAGACTTTCCCACTGATCCTTGTGGCCTCTCCCTGCTCCTACCATTGTCAAGAGGGTTTTCCATAATTCCCTGGCTACTGGGGTGGTACCTAAAGGATGCCCTCTGGGCTAAGGTAGGGAACAGAGTGCATCCCTCAGGCTCCGCTCCTGCTTAGGATGAGGAGCCCGAGCAGGTACTTAGTACAAATGTTAATGGCATCATTGTTTATATTGTGGGATTGCAAAGGGTCTTCTGGGTCATCTGGGGCATTGCCCTTCAGTAACTCAGTCCGTATTCAAGCTATCCCAAGGGTATTTTTAGTCGATTCATGAATCCTTTTAGGAATTCGGCCCAACGACCTCCGTCAGCAAACGATTCTTTTGGCTAATTGGCTTCACTTTCTGCATGCCCTCTTTTAATACTGCCTTTAAAGTTTGAGGCTTTTTCTTCCTCTCTCAGTGTCACCCACTGCTCAATTTCAGCAGCTTTTTTTTCCTATTCCTACATCTTTATCTGCATTACAGTTGGTTCCACAGCTCTCGCTGGTGAAGCCCCTGTGCTGATGGAGCCCTACACCAACAGAGCCCCTCTGCCTGCAGGGCTAAGCCCCTCTGTGCATGGTGAGATGGTGCCCACCAGGAGATGCTGGACACAGACTAGACAAGGTGACAAGGGTGGGAGAGGACACAAAGGTCACCTTCACCCACATAAACCTCGAGCAGCAGAGCTGGGAACAGTCCTAAGGGCAAGCTGCCTCTCAGCTCCCTTTATGCTGGCTCCAGCACAGCAGCTCTTTGAAGGGTCCTCATTTTCCTTGATGTCTTCAACTTTAACTAATGTCACAATAACAGCAGAGAGCGAGGGAAAGGAGAGAAGGAGAATTAAACAGACCAACTTTTCTTGGTCATTATTATTCTTCTGCTTTGATCCACTGCTCTGTGTCGTGTCATCACTGCATTGGTACTTCCAACAGAGCCAAGTTTGAGCATGTCGTAGGGAGATTTTTGGGAGACAAGATTGTGGGAGAGGCAAGGGGCTGCAACCAACAGGCATCTCCCAGCTGAAGAGGTTGCTTGCCAGCCTCACCCTTGCTGCTTATGATCCCTGTCCCTGCAGACCTGCCCGCTGGACTGAGTGGTTGGTCCCTACTCAGCTCCATCGAAATGAGCTGAAGTTAAACACAAAGCTTTTGCTAATCTGGCTCCATCCTGTCAGTGTGGGTCAGGGAGCATCCTCAGCAGCACAGAGGTGACACCTCCAACACAGGACAGCATGGGACAGTGACACTTCTACTGGCATTGACTCAGTGACTTGTTCTCCATCCATTTTCCTCTCTATCTTCTCTAGTTTTGGTGAAAATGAATTCCCATCTTCCTGTGATGCACGGCTTTGATGCAGCTGTGGACTTAGCAGAGGATCTATCCGGGGAGTGGCTTTGCACGTGCGACTTTCCTGAAGGAAAAGACACAAAAGGAGGGAACCTGGGGCGGGGGGACCTGAGCTAACTGGGCAGACTGGAGCTTGAATGACCTACATGAATCCTTGGCATCAGCCAGGCAGTGTTTCTTTTCAATAAATTATGCAATAGTGCCAGCTTCAGAAGACATTTTTTCTTCCCAGGAAAACTACATTTCAAAGAAAAAATAACTGTAAAGCCAAGATGGTCAGATTTGATGAAGTCAGCAAAGCTGTAGCCAGGATGAAGATCATACTCTCCACATCAGTCTCCAATTCATCATCAGAGCCAGTTGGTAAATATTTGCTTCTTCTAGTGATCAACTGAAAGGTTCTTTCATTCCCACAATACTATTATCTTTGCAAATTACTTTTATTATCGTGAAAAGCAAAAACCTAAATCCTTACTGCTTTTAATTGAAAACAAAGGTGAAAAAAAAAAGAAAAGGCTTTTACAATAATCAAAGTGTGGACTGTAGTTTAAATAAGTGCTTTGTAATTTTCTCCCCAATAGACTGATACTTAAAAAACTCTGCTAAGAGAGTATTTTTGCATAACTGTGTCTGTCTTCTGCTTGGCAAATTGATCAAACCAAGCAGATTCACAGGGCAGAGGTGAGCAGGTCTTAATATTCCTCCTTCTCCAGCAGAAATCAAAGATTTTGCTGTTCCCTATGATACAACCACGATTTGGTGTGTTTACATGGGACTGGGCACCCCAAGGCAAGCCAGGGGATGCACAGGTAGAGCTGAGTGGGAAAACAAACCAGGATTAACGTGGTGCAGCACCAGGACAGAGCTCATAGGGGTCCTGGGACCTCCATCCCTGGGGAATGCAGTTCATCTCTACATCACGAGGTCGTGGTCAGCCTGGGTTCACTCTGAACTTGGCCTTGCCTGGAGCAAAGGTTTGACCAGAGCTCTCCAGACACAGTTTGCAACCCCCATGTTTCTGGAATATTGTGATGCCTCAATGTCTTTGTCCCAGCACAGGCTACTCCAGTGGTCACCAGTTGGTCACTGCAGATGTCCCCCAGTGCACTTGGTCTCCAAAGAGGGCTGGGCTCCCACCAGTGCAGCTCTCCCCACCCAGCACACACTCCCTCCTCCTGCACTCACTCACAGCCGCTTCTCAAAGCACCTCAAGTTTTCCTTGAGGAGAAAGGGAGTATTAAAAGCCTTTCCAAATTGTGTAGAGGTCTTTGTTATTTTAAGATACTTTCGTTTCCCCCCTTTTCCATTTGACTTTGTTACCTGATGCTCGAGGAATGCATTTTCCCCTCTATTAAATGTTTTAACCGCGTACAAGTTCCATCTTAATGTTAGCATCTTTAATAGTAGAATATTACCATATTAATTGCTATTGTGAACCAGAAGATACTTATATCATCCAGGCTTTCATTATCGTCACGGAGGGATTTTTCCTACTGAGTCAAAAGTGACCACTTTCCTTAATCCCCTGTTTAAAAGCCCTGCTATTCCTCCTGACATGCCTAGGACGAGGGTGGGCAGCATTTTCCCAGGGACAAACTTGGAATTAAATGAATTCATTTCCCAAGGAACAGCAGCCCCTTCCCAACCTGCTGCGGGTTTCTCAGCGGTCGGGTGGTGGGGCAGTTAGTTTTTAAGCAATTAAGAGACAGCCACCCCACACACACACACACACACACCCCCGAGCCTCCCCTGCCCGTGGCGGGGAAGGGAGGACAAGCGGGAATTAGCCGGGAGAACAATAGGGATTCAATCAAGCCCGGATCAGGTTGCAGCCCTTTTGTCGCCGGGACTCGTGCCGGGGGTTAATGGGGCAGAAGGAGATGGGAGAGGGGCGGCGGCAAGGCTGGGACACAAAGGCCAAAACACGCGAGCTCCGAGGGGGACAGATGGGGACAGGGGAGGAAACAGCAGGGGGGACCCCGGGAGGGAAGGGACCCCACCAGAGAGCGGCCCTGGACACCGGGGGGCGAGCGGGGCCCGATCCCTGCGGGTCCCCCCACTGCCCTCCGTTCTGCCATGTCCCCCCCTTTCCCCGCAGGTCCCCTCCATCCCCGCTGGTCCCCCCAAACCCCTTTGGGTGCTCCCAGCTGCATCCCCCTCCCCGATCCCCCCAGGCTGCTCCTCTCCGGGAGCATCCCGGCATCTTTTGCTCTTGCCGTGGGCACTCGAGCCGGGGGCGCGCCGCTGGCCGTGGGCCCCCAGCTCCAGCCGCTCTGCCCCGGGGGCTCCCCAAGACCGGGGGCTCCCCCAGGATCGGGGGCTCCCCCAGGATCGGGGGCTCCCCCCAGGCCGGGGGTCGCGGGTGCAAGGATGCGGGCAGCCCCTAGCAGGCGCTGCGGGCCCTCGGAGCGCACAATGAGCCCGGTGCTGTTTAATTAACGTGCAAATCGCGTAGATTAAACGACTCTAAATAATTAGCCACAGATCCTATAAACAGGATAACATATTTAATTAAGCGGCGATGTAGATTTTGGAAACAGTTAATGCATTTTTAGAAGGGCTGCTTAGATGTCGCTTTTCCCTCCAACTTCCAGAGGCAGGAGAGCCCGGGCCGGCGGCCGGAGGGATGCTCGGACCGGGCCGGGCTCCGGGAGAGGCTCCCCGGTGGCCCCGGAGCGGCTCCCCGCCTGCGGCCCCGCACCAGGGCCGGGGGATCACCGGAGGGGGGTGGGGGGGGAGGGTCTGGAGGTGGGGAGGGAGAAGGTAAGTGAAAATAAAATCCAATTTCATTATATCAATCAAATTTAATTGGCAATTTGTATAAGCAATGACCAGGCTGGCTTTAGGTAAAACTATTAGAGGAAAGTCGGGTTGCTACTAAAATTCTTGATTAGTTAATTAGTGTCTGAACTGCAGAGGAAAA